>OY728144.1:444120224-446620224 GCA_963277665.1 Viscum album
ATTGCTACTTGTTATTTGGGTGTGTATTACTTTTTGTTCTTATGCGTGTTTTGTCGAATACATTATTATTATTCTCTTTAGGTTATAGATACCTCATTTACAGTATGGTATTAGTGTTATATATATCATATTAATTCATTCAATTCATTTATATAATCATTATGCAATTAAGATCATGTAGAACGAGTTGCATTACATCGTGGGGACGGTATTCCGTACGTACGCACGAGGGATGATATCGTTCCCATGATCGTGGAATTGTATTGGAGTGTATTTATACTATTTCAGAATCAATATCACTTTACAATAATCATATATAGTTATTATTTACCCCATTATACCCATCCAAGTAAGGTGGTGGTGGAAAATAGATTACACCACGGCGTGGAGACGGTATTCCATACATACGCATGCGCGGTGATTTCATTTTTCGTAGGTTGGATAGATGGTGAAATAGGGTTGTTTCATATTTATAATAACATACCAGTATATGAGTGATAGTGGTGTTATTAATTCATAATGAAACAACTAAAGAATAAGAAGTGGAAGAAGAAATAAAGTTGAAAGAATCGGTAACGGACATTACCTCTTCTTTGAAGCGCCTCTTTGAGACCTCCTCTAAGGCACTAAAATTGGTATTTGAAGAAGAACAGGACCTCTAGGTTGTTTCTAGAGAAGTGGAGAAGACAACTTGGCAGGTTTTGGCCGAGATTGAAGGCTCAAAGTGGTGTGAGGAAGAGAGTGAGGGGGTTCCCTTTTATAAGGGAGGAGAGGGGCACCTTTGGAAAAACAAAAAATATTATTTTATTATAAAGTCATATTCGGTTTTTAATAGCTCCAAATTGATTTATTTTGAAGCTAAGGTGGGGATGGGTTGAAATAATCTCATCTAATATAATTTAGATAAGTTTAGGGTTCTATTTTAACCTTATCATTTAGATTTAACTTTAAGTTAAATAATTTTACTTTTACCGTGTCTTCTTGTTTTCTTACACTATAAGGTTAATAATCTCACTATAACAAGCCAAACGAACACCAGGTTGTTTATTATTAATATATATAACCTTATCTAAGTCATTTTCCTGAACGTTATATTTTTAGGAATAAAATAACAATTAATAATATAATATTTGTTTTAAAAACTATTTTATGTCAATTTTGACACTATTTGGTAATTGATTTTTTTTGTGAAAATCATAACAGAAAGATTATTTCGAACAAATTTAATTAAATAAATAATAACATGTCATATTATCATATAAAATTATTGTAATTCATAAATAATCTCAAATTACATTTATTTGGGTATTTATAACATCAATTATGTCAATATTTTATTAATAAGATTATTAATGCATCATCATTGTGTCATAAATAAATTAAATTATTTAATGTCTAAAAATTAAAAATAAAATACCATTATGTAGGAAATCATTTTAACTTTAAAATGAACATTTATAGTTGAATTTAGCTTATGTATAACCCTATATTAAAAATGATTTAGTTATTAAACTTTGATTTTAACTATTTTAACCCTTCTTTAAATAAATTAATAATAAATGTCCTAATCTAATCCATGTGAGCCTAAATGGTCATATTTTATTCCTAATGTTGTTTTTGGTTGAATTACACATATCCAATAGAATTAGGAAATGTGTTAGGGTAATAATAATAACATTTTTACCCTTAATTACCCTATTTACTTTTAACCGTGGTAAAAAAAATAAAAAGTTACTATTCACCAAAAATTATTTTTATCTCATTGAACTGAATTTTAGTCCTTGATATTAACCGTGACTCTCATATTTTAGAAATTCCACTCACAGAAGTGGTAAAATTAAGTTTTATGTAAATTTGCAAATTCTCATAGGAGGCGGGTAAAAGACGGTGAAAAGTTCAACAAAAGTTTTATATATCTAAAATTATTATAAAATGACTCCAACGAATTGCATTGAACTTATATAGGTATTATGTATCAATTTTTAACTAAAATAAAATAAATAATTATTTAAATAAAAAGCCGGTTTTTAAATAGTAACCCAGTGTTTTCATTATTCATTAAAAATTGAAAGTTTTCAGAAAAATACCAAAAATTTCATCCTAGGCTAATTTTGATATTTCAAATCCCAAAATGAAGTCCATTTTGAAAGATAAAATTTACAAAAATTCAGAAAGTGGGTATTACTATTCATAACGGTAAGTTTTAATAATATTTTAATAGCATATCGTTGTTTAGTGAAACTCGGTATTGCGTACGACGCAAGCTATCGAGGAAGGTCGCGATTGTGTGTAAAGCAAGCCAAGCTGGTGTTCTGTGTACTGAAATATTCCTTTGATGATTTATATAAAAACAAAATATTTCTCATAAAAGTCTCGGTTGTTACAATAAGAATTCAGATATAAATAGTCTCCATAAATCTAATAAAATTATCTACATTATATGAATTTATTTAGAATTTTTAGTGATTAAATAATTATCATTAATTTTGACACAATAGTGATGTTGAAATTATTTTATTAATTAATATATCAAATAAATGGTTTTAAAAATATTAAAATAAATATTATATGAACTATTTAATGTGCTCGACTAATTTTATAGATATGTATGACATTTTATGAATCTATTAAAGCTTTTAGTTCAAACATATCTTCTGTATATATTTTATTTAAATTCAAATAAATGAATTGTGTCAAAATTGACACTATTGTTATTTTATAAAAATAACATATTATAAAATTTTTTAAAAATCACAAAAATATTTAAAAATTAAAATTTAAAATTTATATGGTCGAAAATGTCATAAAGTGTCAAATTATGAAAAATTCATAGCACATATGTAATTATTTATAATAATTTAAAATTTAGAATATTATTACCAAAAATAAAATAAAATTGATAAATAAGGATAAATCAAGTTGATAATGTTTAAAATAAATTCCTAACATGTCTAAATTTTATTGGTTGATGAGATTACAACCCTATCTCATCTAATGTTTGTATATGAGTCATTTTGGATGTTTTTAAGTGGGGTTGGGATTTAATATAAACTAATATTTCTTATATTTCCAAAGGTTCCCCTCTCCTCCCTTATAAAAGGGAAACTCCTCCCTCTCCTCCTCACACCAATTTGAGCCTTCAAGCTATCCCAACCCCTGCCCATTTCAGTTCCCCACTTCCTTAGAAACCTACTAGAGGTACTGGTCCTCTCAAAAGACCAACTCTAGTGTTCTAAGAGAAAGTTTAAAGGAGGCACTTCGAGAAATAGGTAATACCTTCTATCGTTTTCTTCAAGTTCCATTCTTCTTCTACTACCTATTCATTAGTTGTTTCATTATGAAGTAATAACATCAGTATCCCTCATATACTGATATTTTATTATAAATATGAAACGACCCTATTTCACCTCTTATCCATCCTATGATAAATAAAATCACCGCGTGTGCGTACATACGGAATACCATCTCCACACCATGGTGTAATATGTTTTCCACCACCACCTTACTTGGATGGGTATAATGGTGAAAATAAATAACTATATATGATTATTGTAAAGTGGTATTGATTCTAAAATATTATACATACACTTCAATATAATTCCACGATCATAGGAATGATATCATCGCTCGTGCGTACGTACGGCCTACCATCTTCACGATTTGATGCGACTCGTTCTATATGATCTTCATTGAATAATTATTATATAAATGAATTGAATGAATAAATATGATATATATTACACTAATACCATTCTGTAAATTATATATCTATATCCTATAAAGAGTAATAAGAATTTATTCGACAAAACACGCATAAGAACATAAAGCAATAAACACCCGAATAACAAGTAGCAATGAAATATTACTACTAAGAAGATACGAATATGACCATATATGATATCATAAAAATGAATATGATTCTGTAATAAGTCAATTGACATTATTTAAACCATATTACAAGAGTTTCAGATTCATACGAAGCAAATCTGACCTAAGGTAAGGGAAAATCTAGCAATCTCATTTTTAACCGAGATTGTTTATACTTCCGAATTTACTGGGGAATATTTATCATCCACATCCATGTTTCCTCAATATGTAATATTAAATATATCCTCCAACAATTTTTTAAATCCAATTTTACCCTTCAGTGAGTTTTTAGTAAAAGATATGAAAGGAATCTTTTGTCGTTTTTCGTATGAGGTACTTTTTGACTTTTCCGGCCAAAGTACGAGAAGAATGTTTTTTTAACTTATACGGCATGAATGGATTTTTAGAACATTATTTAAAAGAATATTCCTTTACAAGTTCTCAAGTTTATTTTTAATCAACTTCTTTTAGTTTAAAATTGTATGACATGTTAAGAAAGGAAAAAAAATTGAAGTAGAAAGGATATTTTCCTCAAGAATGGATTTCAAGTGTTTTGTCAAAATTATTTTCCATATAAGATAAAATAGAGTTCTATTTCTATCCCTATTTTTACATTGATTTGATTTTTTTATGATGGAATTAATTTTATGATGTCCTTTTATCTTATATGGGTTATGTTATGATGGCATGATGTTTAAGAATCCCATTTTTATTACATGGGTTATGCTATGATGTATGATTTATGATTTTGTGGCACACATAAGAATGGTTTCATTATGAGATGGGTGGGACCTATATCTCCCTCCAATGCATTGGGTAATGATTTATATCTCATGAGATAGACATGGCTGTAACGAAAAGTTAATCCGGTTCAGTGATACAGGGCTGGAACGAGAAGTGAACTTGGTTCCGTAATGGACTTTGTCCGCTAAGATAGTCTTGGAAATGAGTCTTGGCTAATATGAAATGATTTTCTATGATTATGTGTGTATTCCACAAAGCTTCATGTTTTTTGTTATGATTATTTGGATTACATTTTACTTTTATGAATTATCCCATGTTATGATCTCTTCTGCAGGATAAGATTTTCAAAATGTTATGTTCTTATGAATATGATATATTTGATATTTCTTTTGTTTACCCTTACTGAGCATTTGAGATCACCATTTTGTATGTTTACTTTTCCCCAGGTCAGGAAGATAGATATTAAGTAGGATATGCCAAAAAGGGACTCTAGATATGATGAAATAAATGGGAGACAACGTAGATGATTTATGGACCAGTTGTTTATGTTTCTTAGTTTCTAAAGACACTATAACTATATGGTCCTTTCATGGTTTTATTATATTTTGTAATAAGTATGCATCAATTTTAAAGTAATAACCATGTATGTAAAGTATGGGTCGTTATAGTTGGTATTAGAGGAAAGGTATAGTCAACCTTTGGAAACTAGGATGTGAAATCCTTAGTAAGAACCCTAAGGTTATGTCTAATCATAGGTCAAAATCATAGTTTTCTAGGAATGACCATGAATAACCTATGATAAGACCTTAAGTATGAATGTTTATTTTTGATTATGTGGTTTTCCTATAATGATTAGTGTTTCTCACACTATGTTTATTGGTTTTAGTCAATGGATGGAACCCGAAAGAACCGAGTTAATGCTGAATGCGACGGGCAATGCAATGATTGTCCCCCTGAGTAACCAAACATTATGGGAGATAGAATGAAAAATCTTGTAGCCATGCTCACACAACTTTCTCAAGCTATGAATCATGCAGGTCTTCCAAACGAGCAAAGGAAGGAGCAACAATATGTTGAATCCTTCATGAGGCAGCGTCCACCTTCATTCAGTGGGTCTTCTGATCCATTATTGGCTGAACAATGGATCAGTACCACTGAAAAGATATTTTCAGTCCTTCAATGTTCTGAACATGATAAAGTCATCTTAGCAGTATATCGTTTGAAAGGTGAAGCTGATCAATGGTGGAATCTTATTAATAATACGAGTAAAAGAGATGAAATTGAGTCCATGGAATGGGACGAGTTCAAGAACTTATTTTTCAATAAGTATTTCCCTCGTATTATTTTAACAAATATAGAGAAGGAGTTTCTTGAATTGAATCAAAAGGATGATGAATATGTTGGTACCTATGAAGAAAATTTTACAAGACTTGCAAGGTACGCTTCCGGAATTATTATCCAACCTGAGAGTAAGATCGATCGATTCTTTAGTGGCTTAAAACAAAGTCTTCGAAGGGCGTTATCAATAAAGGACTTCAATAGCTAAGAGGAAACTGTTCGATGTGCTCTCAAGGTTGAGATGGAGATTGGAGTAACCCATTAGTCACATGGGTTTGATAAGAAGAGGAAAATGGAATTCAAAGGAAAATCTAAAGACCACACTGAAAGAAAGATGAGTTTTCCCTTATGCTCAAAGTGTGGAAAGAAACATGGAGGAAATTGTCTTAAGGGGACAAGAAAATGTTATAAGTGTGGAAAATAAGGTCATCGGGCAATTGAATGTCGAAATAATGGGAAGAAGATGTCTAATGATGCGAACAAAGGAAGGGATACAAAGAATGCACATACTACACTTCAATGTTTCAAGTACAAGGAGATGGGGAATTATGCCAATAAATGCCCAAATCCAAGGGTTGATGATGATGATCGACGTCAACAAACTCTTAAGGACAAAGACAAAGGAATGTTACATGCAATTACTATCGGCGATATAGAGTACGATAACGAAGTGGTGAGAGGTACACTTACCATCCACTCTAAACTGGAAAATGTTTTATTTGATTCTGGATCCACCCAGTCTTTTATTTCTGAAGAATTTTCTAAGGGTATCACCGTATTACCTAAACAATTAGATGTTGAGTTGGTTGTGACAACTCCTAATGGCATAATGGTTGCATCAAAAGTTTACACTTCTTCTCCGATTGAAGGTTGTGGGAAAGTGCTTCCTGCAAATATTTTGATCCTTCCTATAGTGGAATTTGATGTGATTCTTGGAATGGATTGGCTTTCTTTATACAGAGCTCATATCAATTTCCAAAGAAGGGAAGTCACATTTAATATTACTGATCAATCTACAATCATATATCGATGCAAGGATGAACATAACCTTCCAGTGGAAATTTCTTCCATCTTATGGGTCTTGATTCCACTAAATGAAGGTTATTTATCTCAAATTCTTGGAGAGAAACTCATGATTAATAATAATCCCATTGTACAGGAGTTTGATGATGTCTTTCTAGAGGAATTGCCCGGTCTTCCACCAAATCGTGAAGTTGAGTTTTCAATAGAACTCATACCGGGTAATATACCTATTTCAAAGACACCATATCGAGTGGCCCCAATTGAGTTGCAGGAATTGAAGAAGCAACTCCAAGAGAATCTTGATAAATGATTCATATGCCCTAGTGCATCACCTTGGGGAGCACCTGTTCTGTTTATTAAGAAGAAAGGTGGATCAGAGACTCTGCATTGATTATCGAGAACTTAACAAGATCACTATCAAGAACAAATATCCTCTCCCACGAATTGATGCCCTATTTGACCAACTATGCGGAGTTCAATACTTTTCCAAGATTGATCTTCATTCAGGTTATCATCAATTAAGGGTCAAAAGAGAGGATATACCAAAGATGGCTTTCTGTACAAGTTATGGACACTATAAATTT
Source organism: Viscum album (assembly GCA_963277665.1). Taxonomy (NCBI): domain Eukaryota; kingdom Viridiplantae; phylum Streptophyta; class Magnoliopsida; order Santalales; family Viscaceae; genus Viscum; species Viscum album. Next base: position 444,127,781 of record OY728144.1, read on the forward strand.
ATAGTGATGCCTTTTGGTCTTACTAATGCCCCTGCTATCTTCATGGATCTAATGAATAGAGTCTTTAGGGACTATCTTGATCAGTTTGTGGTAGTCTTTATAGATGATATTCTTGTCTATTAAAAGATCAAGGAATAACACGAAGATCACTTTAGAATTGTATTACAGACCCTAAGAAAGGAGAATCTTTATGCCAAATTTACCAAGTGTGAATTTTGGCTTCAAAAAGTTTCATTTTTGGGTCACATAATCTCAAAATAGGGGATATATGTGGATCCAGCAAAAATAGAGGTTATCAAAAGATGGTCAAGACCAACAATAGTAACAAAGATCTGAAGTTTTCTTGTCTTGGATGGATATCACCGATGTTTTGTGAAATATTTTTCAAGGTTATCTAACCCACTCACCAAGTTGACTCAGAAAGGAGTTAAGTTTTTTTGGACGGAGGAATGTGAAGAGAATTTCAAAGAGCTAAAAAGAAGGTTAGCCGGTGCACCTGTACTCACACTACCTTGCTGTGAAGAAAGCTTTGTGATCTATAGTGATGCATCCAAGAAGGTACTAGGGTGTGTTCTCATGCATAATGATATGGTGATAGCTTATGCCTCATGACAGTTGAAAATCCATGAGCAAAATTATCCAACTCATGATTTGGAGTTATCTACGGTAATATATGCATTATAGGTTTGGAGGCATTATCATTATGGTGAAAGGTGTGATATTTATACTGATCATAAAATCTTAACGTATATTTCACAGAAAAGGAGCTGAATATGCGCTAAAGAAGATGGTTGGAGCTGATTAAGTATTACGACTGCTCAATTTTTTACCACCCTGGGAAAGAAAACAAGGTGGCGGACACATTAAGTTGACAAGACCATGATAGATTATCAATGATGAGGATCACAAAAGATCCAATATTTTTGGATTTACAAAGCCTAGATCATGTAATTTTAATGGAAGGGGAAAATTCTTATCTTTCTCAAATGAATTTTCAACCATCTATACATGTGAGGATTAAAGAGGCGCAGAAAGAAGATGTGGATTTACAAAAGAAGGTAAAAAATTTTCCTGAATTCAACCTTGATTGTGATGGGATAATAAGGTTCAGGAACCGTGTCTGTATTCCTCCCATACAAGAATTAAAGAAGGAGCTGCTGGATGAGGCTCAGAGTTATTCATTTTCTATTCATCTTGGAAGTACAAAGATGTATAGGGACCTAAAAGAGTACTTCTGGTGGGATGGCATGAAAAGAGATGTTGTTGAATATGTCTCTTGATGCTTGGTTTCTTAGAAAGTTAAAGTTGAGAGACAAAAGTATAAGGGAATGTTACAACCATTACCCATACCAGAATGGAAATGGGAAAACATCACTATGGACTTTGTCACCAAACTTCCTAAAACATCCAAAGGCAATAATGCTATCTGGGTTATAGTTGATTGTCTTACGAAGTCGGCACACTTCATTGCTATTAGAGATGATTTTTCTCTTGATCATCTTGCCAGGATATATGTAAAGGAAGTGGTAAGATTGAATGGAGTACTACTTTCCATTATATCTGATTGGGATCTGAGGATTACCTCAAAATTCTGGCGAATTCTTCAGCATGCTCTAGATACAGAGTTGAGTTTCAGCACTGGTTACCATCCTCAGACAGACGGTCAGTCTGAGAGGAAAATTAAAACTCTAGAAGATATGTTGAGAGCTTACTCTATGGATTTCCAATTTGGTTGGGATCAACACCTAACTTTGGTGTAATTTTCTTATAATAATAGCTTTCACTCCAGTATTCAGATGGATCCTTATAGAGCCCTCTATGGAAAGAAATGGAGAACTCCAACTTGCTGGGATGAAGTTGGGGAAAGAAAGCTATTAGGACCTGATCTTGTTGGTGAGATGGCAGAAAAGGTCAGAGCTATTCAACAACACATAAGTGCATCTCAGAGTCGACAGAAAAGTTATGCCAACAACTGAAGAAAAGTCCTAGAGTTTGAAGTGGGCGATAAAGTGTTCTTACAAATATCTCCCTGGAAGAGGGTAATGAGATTTGGAAAGAAGTGAAAGTTGAGCCCTAGATATATCTATCCTTTTGAAATTCTGGATCGTGTTGGGAAGGTGGCTTACCGATTAGTGCTTCCATCGAATCTCTCCCAAGTTCATGATGTTTTCCATGTATCTCTCTTGAGGAAGTACATACTTGATCCTTCACATGTACTAATCTCAGAAGTTGTACCGCTGTAGAAAGATGTTTCATATGAAGAAAAATCGATAGAGATTATGGATCGTAGTGAAAAAGATCTGCCAAACAAGACCACTTGCTTGGTTAATGTTTTATGGAGGAACCGCCAATTAGAAGAAGCTACATGGGAACTTGAGGATATGATGAGGGAGATGTATCCTCATCTATCTGTAATGAAGTGACGAATTTCTAGGGCGAAATTCATTTTAAGGGGGGTAGAATGTAACACCCTAAGATTTTATGAGAAATATATTTTTATGTCTTATGTTATACGCAACACCAAAGGAATCTTTCATAAGACACAATAATGACTTGGCTTGCATTACACGGAATCACAACCTTCCCCGATAGCGTGTGTAGTACGCAATACCGGGTTTCAAAAAACAAGGATATATTATTATGGACTATCCATTTGAATAATATTAACTATAATTTGAATTTTATAACATTATTATTCATCTTACACATTTTCTAGAACATGGTAAGAGAACAAAATAAATTTTTCTGGTAAAATAAGTATTTTTCAAAAAACAGTTTTGCTGCCTTTTGATGGTGCACCCACATTAAATATAGTTTTTGACATGTTTATAAGTTAAATTTTACAAAATAAAATTCTTCTTTGGAATCATGATATAAAAATTTACTATGGATAAAGTTTTGATACTTTTGTGATAACTTTCATATTTTGATGAATAGTAAAAATACGCTAATTTTTAATTAAAAACAAATTTTTTCATTGAGATAATTTATATGGTTAAATGATAATATTGAATGGTTTTAAAGTATAAATAGAATATATTATTTCCATTTAATATATTTTATGTCATTAGCATTAATTTCACATTGAATTCATAGGTAAACACTTTTCAATCTTTGGCAATGTTTTAACTTCTAAAACCTGTTTTCTTAACAACGGGATTAATTTTAAATTAATTACTGAAAATTATGTGTTTTGAATTTTGAAAAATTTATTATATATTTGGAATCAGTGGGTCCAAATTATGTTAATAGGATACTTTTTATTTTTGGGCATTATCAATAGTAACTACGGTAAATTTTATTTACCATAGTTAAAGGTAAATCGGGTAATTAAGGGGAAATATAAGATTATAAAATTACCCTAACACCTACCAAAATCCTATTGGATGAATTAAAGTCGACCCATATCACCTTAGGGCCGGACTATATTTATTTCATGGTCTTTTGACCATGAAATAATATAATTATTATTAAAACCAAGGAAAGTGACAATATGTCACTCTCTTAAATCTTATAAGTATAATAATTTTAATTTAACAATAAACTTCATGAAACTTAGGATATAAATAGTCTATAGAATTATATTAAAATTATCTACATCATATGAATTTATTTAGAATTTTTAGGGATTAAATAATTATCATTAATTATGACACAATAGTGATGTTGAAATTATTTTATTATTTAAAATATAAAATAAATTGATTAAAAATATTAAAATAAATAATATATGAACTATTTAATGTGATCCACTAATTTTACAGATAAATATGAAATATTTTGAATATATTAAAGCTCTTAGTTTGAACATATCTTCTGTATATATTTTATTTAAATTCAAATAAATGAATAGTGTCAAAATTGACACTATTGTTATTTTATAAAAATAACATATTATAAAATTGTTTAAAAATCACAAAAATATTTAAAAATTATAAATTAAAATTTATATGGTCAAATATGTCATAAAGTGTCAAATTATGGAAAATTAACAGCACATATGTAATTATTTATAATAATTTCAAATTTAGATTATTATTACCACAAATAAAATTAAATTGATAAATAAGGATAAATCAAGTTGATAATGTTTAAAATAATTTCCTAAAATTTATAAATTTTATTGGTTGATTAGATTACAACAATATCTCATCAAATATTAGGATATGAGTCATTTTGAATGTTTTTAAGTGGGGATGGGATTTAATATAAACTATTATTTCTTATATTTCCAAAGGTGTCCCTCTCCTCCCATATAAAAGGGAACCTCCTCCCTCTCCTCCTCACACCAATTTGAGCCTTAAAACTCGACCAACCCATGCCCATTTCACTTCCCCACTTCCTTAGAAACCTACTAGAGGTACTAGTCTTCTCAAAAGACCAACTCTAGTGCCCTAAGAGTAAGTTTAAAGGAGGCACTTCGAGAAAGAGTTAATACCTTCTACCATTTTCTTGAAGTTCCATTCTTATTCTACTACCACTTCTTTAGTTGTTTCATTATGAAGTAATAACATCAATATCCCTCATATACTGATATGTTATTATAAATATGAAACAACCCTATTTCACCTCTTATCCATCCTACGGTAAATAAAATCACTGCGTGTGCGTATGTATGGAATACTGTATCCATGTCGTGGTGTAATATGTTTTCCACCACCACCTTACTTGGATGGGTATAATGGTGAAACTAAATAACTATATATGATTATTTTAAAGTGGTATTGATTCTGAAATATTATAAATACACTTCAATACAATTCCACGATCATGGGAACGATATCATCGCTCGTGCGTACGTACGGCCTACTGTCTCCACGATGTGATGCGACTCATTCTATATGATCTTAATTGAATAATGATTATATAAATAAATTTAATGAATTAATATGATATATAATAAACTAATACCATTATTTAAATGATATATCTATATCCTATAAAGAGTAATAAGAATTTATTTGACAAAACACGCATAAGAACATAAAGCAATAAACTCCCGAATAAAAAGTAGCAATGAAGTATTACTTCTAAGAAGATACAAATATGACCATATATGATATCAGAACAATGAATATGATTCTGTAATAAGTCAATTTACATTATTTAACCCATATTACAGGAGTTTCTGATTCATATGAAGCATATCGGACCTAAGGTAAGGGAAAATATCGCAATCTCATTTTTATCTGAGATTGTTTATACTTCCGAATTTACTGGGGAATATTTATCATCCACATCCACATTTCCTCAATATGTAATATTATATCTATCCTCCTATAATTGTTTAAATCCAATTTTACCCTTCAGTGAGTTTTTAGTAAAAGATATGAAATGAATCTTTAGTCGTTTTTCGTACGAGGTACTTTTTGACTTATCCAGCCAAAGTACGAGAAGAATTTTTTTTTAACATATACGACATGAATGGTTTTTTAGAACATTATTTCCAAGAATCTTACTTTAAAAGTTCTCAAGATTATTTTTAATCAACTTATTTTTGTTTAAAATTGTATGACATGTTAATAAAGGAAAAATGTTTTTGAAGTAGAAAGGATATTTTCCTCAAGAATGGAGTTCAAGTGTTTTATAAAAATTATTTTCCATCTAGGATAAAATAGGGTTATGTTTCTATCCCTATTTTTACATTTATTTGATTGTTTTATGATGGAATTAATTTTATGATGTCCTTTTATCTTATATGGGTTATGTTATGATGGCACGATGTTTAAGAATCCCATTTTTATTACATGGGTTATGCTATGATATATGATTTATGATTTTGTGGCACACATAAGAATGGTTTCATTTTGAGATGGGTGGGACCTATATCTCCCTCCAATGCATTGGGTAAAGATTTATATCTCATGAGATAGACATGTCTGGAATGGAAAGTTAATCTGGTTCAGTGATACAGGGCTGGAACGAGAAGTGAACTCGGTTCTGTAATGGACTTTGTCCGCTAAGATAGTCTTGGCAATGAGTCTTGACTAATATGAAATTATTTTCTATGATTATGTGTATATTCCATAATGCTTCATGTTTTAAGTCATTATTATTGGGATTACATTTCACTTATATGATTTATCTCATGTTATGATCTCTTTTGCAGGATAAGAGTTTCAAGATGCTATGTTCTTATGAATATGATATGTTTGATATTTCTTTTGTTTACCCTTACTAAGCATTTGAGCTCACCCTTTTGTATGTTTTCTTTTCCCCAGGCCAGGAAGAAGGATATTAAGTAGGATATGCCAAAAAGGGACTCTAGATATGATGAAATAAATGGGAGACAACGTAGATGATTTATGAACCAGTTGTTTATGTTTCCCAGTTTCTAAAGACACTATACCTATACGGTTATTTCATGGTTTCTTATTTATGTTGTAATAAGTAAGCTTCAATTTTTAAGTAATAACCATGTATGTAAAGTATGGGTTGTTATACTCTCAAAAGATTGAGCAGTTTCGATTCCTGTTGTGGAGAGAGGTTATTGGCAATAATGACGGGTAATTGGTCAATACCCTCAATATATGGATATTTTAAATTATAAGGAAGTTGTTTAAGTTCCAACTCCAGTGGTTTATGTATTGAGGGAGGGGATTTAGGGGGAGTGAGGTCCATTAAACTATCTATTGGATCATTTTTATTCTCTAAATATAGAGAATCTATAGAAATGAGATTTGAAGAATCATCGACGGTCATGGGTACATCAGAATGAACACACTCATCAATTAAAGCACAAAATTTACACTTTTCAGAACCCATGCAACACTGAAAACATGAATCAAAAATCAAATCATCCAAGGGTGAAGAAAACAAAAATGAATCAGAGTTTGGGTTGAGTATATAATTGTGTGTGTGTGCATCGTTTGAGAGAACTTCCATCAAATAGACAGGAAGAGTGGAGTGCTCTTCAACGGGGTGTTTCATAGCCTCATGGATATTAAAACTTACCTTTTCTCCTCTAAATTCCATGGATATCATACCATTGTGAACATTGATGATAATCTTTGCTGTTTTTAGGAATGGCCTCCCAAGTATGAGAGGAGCATGCCCTTGGGTTCGGGTATCCTCCATCTCAAGAATGTAGAAATCAGCTGGGAAGATGAGATTCTTCACTCATACAAGGACATCCTCAACCACTCCTATTGGATGTGTTGTAATCCGGTTGGCATGTTGCACAACAATTCTGGTTGGTTGAAGCTCTCCAACCTGTAGAGAAGTATACACGGAGTGAGGAATTACATTAATAGAAGCACCTAAATCTAGCATAGCATCATAAAAGAAAGTCTCCCCAATGGTACACGGTATTGTGAATGTGCCCAGATCATTGAATTTGGTTGGTATTGATGGTTGAATCAAGGACAAGACATTCCTCCCCAAGTTGACTCTCTCATTCCCCTCCAACCTTCATCTATGGGTGCAAAGTTCTTTAAGAAATTTGGAATAACTGGGAATTTGCATGAATACATCCAACAATGGAATATTAACTTGAACTTTTTTAAATGTATCCATTATTTCATTGTCAATCCCATTATCAATGTTTTTCTTAGATTTAGAGAGTCTCTGAGAGAAATGAATAGGAATTTATTGTTCATGGGAATCCTTAATGATAATTTTATTGTCATTTTTATTTTGTTTTAATTCATTGGAATCTTTTATGGGTGGAGAAAGAGTGTTTTAAAGATGGGGACATACCTGTTGCGTAGAATTAGTAGAATGAGAAGCTTCTTTACCACTAAAAACTATAATTTCACAAACATTACCTTTGTCCTTCGGATTGGAAATGGGTTGAGATGGTAGTTTTTCAGAACCTTGCATCTTAAGTTCACCGATGGTGTTCACCAATTATCCCACGAGTTTGTAAATCATGAATCGCTGATTGTGTGGTCTATTGGAACTAGAGGTTCTGGGTTTCCATTTTCTTCCCCATATCCTTGAGGCTTGGTTCGGATTTGGGAGGAGGAGGATGATTTTTTGAGAAGTTGAAGGATAATAAGGTTGCATACCTTGGCCTTGTTGATACCAATTCTTCTTTTGTTAGCTTGAGTTTCCTCATTGTCGGTACTGGGGTTGTTATTTCCACCCTGGATTTGGATTTGGCCAGAATTGTTCTTTCCTGAAGGGAGGTGCTTGTTGGAATGGATGCCCTAGGAACACAGCTGCACAAGACTCAGATGAATCTTGAGGTTGTGGGCACTGGTCATAAAAATGAGTGTTATCAGAAAAAATGCCAAAATGTAATGGAATAGAAGTAGAGTGTGAGTTTCCTAGTGCTTGAGCTAATTACCTTATATAGGTATGCATCTCATCAATTTTAGTATCTACCTTTTGTTCTAGGGCTGAATGACTTACCTCATGAACTCCTCAAGTCGGTGCAATTTCCCATGTACCAAATTGTTGTTCATTTTGAGCGATGTTGGCTATTAATTCACGAGAAGCGGAAGGAGTTTTATCAACTAGGGAACCACCAGATGCAGCATAAATCATTCTAGGATCAATTGGAATAAGTCCCTCATAGAAGTATTGGATTAATAGTTGTCCACTAATCTGGTTGTGGGGGATGCTTGAGCGAAGTCTTTTGAATCTCTCCCAGGATTCATGAAGGGTCTCTCTTTTTGATTGCCTAATTCCACAGATTTCATTTCTAATTGATGTAGTTTGGGAGGTAGGGAAGAACTTCTCTAGAAAGAGTCATTTAAGGTCATTCCATCCCCCAATTGTGGTAGGCAGATAGTATAGCCAGTCTTTGGTTACACCATCAAGGGAGAAAGGGAAGGCCCTAAAATAAATTAGGTCCTCAGAGATATTTTGGGGTTTCAAGGTAGAGCACACTATGTGAAACTCTTTGACATGTTTGTGAGGGTCCTCACCGGGAAGACCATGGAATTTAGGAAGAAGGTGGCTGAGACATAATCTTAGCTCAAAGTTGGCTGCTTCCTCAGGATATTGGGTGTACACAGGATGGTACTCCACATCTGGGGTGGTCAATTCTTTTAAAGTTCGATTATTTTCATCCATGTTTTCTTAGGGTTTTATTGGTTTCAATTTTTGATTGGTTTAGGACCACTTGAGGTTAAAAAATGGTTTCCTCAATGTTACTTGATTGACCTTCTCTGGATGCCTTGATTTGTGTGTGAAGTGACTTTTCATTTTCAGGGTCAAATTCAAGTAGTGTTTCTTTACCAGATCGGGTAATGCAAATAATTTGTGAAGTTTTTTTTTAATATGGATAAAATTTCTTAAGAAGGGTAAAAAAAGAAAATATAATGTTATAATACAGAATTATGGAGAATAATAAGAGAGCGAGAGAAAGAACACACCAAAAACAACCAAAAATAAAGACAAACCCAAAACAAAAACAATCAAATGGGGGTGGGGTATTTAAAAGGGTACAAATTAAGAAGTAAAATAAATAAATAAAACGAAATGAAGAAATAATGATATTGCCTCCCCGTAAATGGTGCCAAAATTTGATCGCATTGTTGAGCGCTTCAAATTAGTTGTTTAATTTTGACTAGAATTTCTGCAATATAGCAGCAACCCTAGGTCATCTCTCGATAGAGCCTTAGATCATTAATTTAAAAATAGGGTTTTTATTATGAAATTAGAAGGTGAATGAGATTTTTTAAAACTTGGGGGTTTGATGATTAAAGATGAATGTATAAAATGAAAGCGATAAAATAATGTAGAGATTAACAGAACTAATAGAGCGTGATCAACCATGGGTACTATCATGATGTTTATCCTTCATCACTTCATGATATAGGGTTATGATATTTTAATCCCTGGTTTGTAACACCTAGAACCATATACTAGGATACCTCCTAGGGTTCATTTGAAAACACATAATGATTCACAGTATACCGCTGATGATTGGGTGATTTGTGTTTGACTTCATAACCGAAACTCAACAAGGAAACACACGAAAAACTCAATGCACTGTCCAAGATTATATTTTATTTATTTGTGATACCATGAAAAAAATTTACATGGACTTGATAGTTCTTACATGAGTTCAATTGACCAATAGGAACCACACAAACACCACAATTGAAAGAGGGAAAAGGAAGTGTTGAACGGTGTGTAAAACATCACATGAATGGGTACCCCAAACATGATCATATGAGATGAGCATGACATACCAGAACATAACTCAATAAAATTAAAATATATGATGAATAAAAACAACATAAAACTTGGAATTAAAAAGATCATTCAATATAATATAAAAATGAAGCTCGGGATTACATCACATTCCTCCCCGGGTGATCACAAGGGGTTTAGAATCCCATGGGAGAGGAGGAGGAGGAGAAAGATGTTGGGGTAGAACTTACCTTGTACTCTATAACTTCTAGGGATGTTTAAAATACTCCTTGGGGACTCCAAAATGGTATAACCTTGCCTCATGGATGAACTCCCAAATGGGGAGCCCAAGGTGCCATTTTATAAGAAAATTGGAAGGTGGTTTTAGGAACACAGATTTCTTCAATCCACTTGTACCACGCGTTTTGACAAATAGACACCCGAATATCCCTTTTGAAAAAACTAGAAAGTTGTGTCCCCAATTCATGAATAACTTCACTGAACGTTTGACAGCAATTGGACAAGTGGATCTGGAGATATGGATAGATTACGTAACACCACATTTGACTTTGTGCTGATTTGATTCCTTGGATAGATCAATTCTGTTGGGCCCCTTGAAGGCCGAATTGGGCTTGGATTCCTTCATAAGAGTTATAGACCATTATATTTTGTACTCAAACACAAAATATGAGCCCATTTGGATGCATGAAATATTCTATACAAGCATAACAGTGGACATGTCTTCATGGATCCATGCAATTTTGGCCCATTTTTCTTCCACTTCATCAAGGGCCCTCCAAATATTCTCCTCCTACATTGAAATAATAAATACAAGTGACATTTCCCATTATAATATTTATTGAAATTAATTAATTGATTAAATCATAAAGTGAAATTTATTATTTTATTTGGAATATTAATTAAAAAACTATTTTAAAACATCAGTTTAAGTGTGGAATAAAACAGTGAATCGTGGTACAATCAAGGAGGATATCATTGTTTAAGGTCATAGATCTCGGACCGTAGATTCACAGTTTAATTTCATGTACATGGTACATGATCATTTAGTTTAATTTCATGTGGTAAGGATGGAAAAATAGAGAACTCTTGAGAGAGGTACGTGTCATGGTTATTGAAAACCTATAATGAACAGGGACATAAGTACACACCACATCACATACTCCTGAGAGACCTTAGGGAAAGGGGACATAAGGAAGATAAATTTTCTACAAACTGGGGCTAGAACTGAGGATAAAATGTATTATAATTACTACATATCCAATAAGGATGGGAATCAAGCCATGAGTAGTTCTTGAAAATGTTGTGCAGTTCAATGTCATGCAGTAAGTACATGCAGAAAGAAGGATGTTCTGGAAGGAGGGGCACATGATGCATCCATTATACACCTGATGTGAATGGGGACTAAATAATTACACACCACACCATTTGCAGCCCTCAATGAAAACTCAACCCGGGGGTGAAGAGATTTGTTGGGCTGGACCCGAAGATGAATTGTCTGGGTGTTCCTATGTATCCCATGAATATGGGAATCAATCCATATGTAGTTATGAAAATGTAGTGTATTTTAACGCCATGCGACAAGGATGTGGATGATCTTAGCTTGAGTCCGTAGATATGATACCATAGATGCCCAGTATAATGTCGTGTGTATGGGACAGAATGGCAGAAAAATGTGAATCACTACTCCTATCATTTGGGAGACTATGGGGACGACAATAACGATTGAGGATAATTGTTTACCATATTTGAAACACTGTGTCTAACTCATGTGACTTGGAATGGGAAAAAACAATTGATAATTGACCGCTGACCATATTCACAACGCAAGACATGTGTCAAATTGTCGTTTGAGATCCTCCATGATGTTGACCCCAAATGATAGGTGATCCAAAGTGGAATGATACCAGGTTTCTAGGGGTCCTTTCAGATGTTAAAGATGATTTAGACCCAAATGGTGGTACATGTGAAGTGTGGTGGTGCCCGTGTAGTTTAACATCATGTGGTATGGATGAGGGAGATCTTAGTTTAAGGTCATAGATCTCAGACCATGAGTTGTATTTACCATTCACATTTTATCATCATGCGGGATGAAAGGGATCTTAGTTTAGGGTTCTAGAGCGCAGATCATGAGGTGTATTCTCCATTTACTGTTTAACATCATGCAGGATGAAGATGATGAGTTTAACGTCTGCCAGGATGGAGTTTCAATTACATGAAGTACTAGTAGAGGATTTTGGAATTGGTGGGTGTAGTAATATTCTCACCATCCATAGTGACCAGAGAGTATACAGCATTTAAGTAAACCTTGTGAATGACATAAGGTCCCTCCCATTTGGCTTCCTGCTTTGGTGAATTCTTGCTGGGGATCATTGGAATTCTCAGGGCCAATACCTCGTCACCTTGTAAGAAAGAGCAGAGACCAACATTCTTATTAAAATCCATGGATATCTTGTTCTAAATCCTCTCTAGATTGTTCAAGGCATGAATCCTATTCCCGTAAAGAACTTCTAGTTCATCCAGATGGATTTCAACTACTTTTTCTGGCTCATACTGATCATAGATGGTTGTGTGTAGTGAGGGTAACTGAATCTCGATGGGAATGACTGCCTCTGTTCCATACACCAAAGAATATGGATTCACCTTGTTGGAATTATGAGTTGTCATACGGTAATCCTAGAGATAACTGATGATTTTTTCCAACCAAATCTTCTTTTTCTAACCAACCAACTTCTGCAAGATATTAGAGAGAGTTTTTTTTAACAACTCAATATTTCAATTTTCTTGTTCATGATAGCAAGAGGTATGATTAGAACAGATATTGTACTTAGCGTACACTTTATTCATCTTGGATGCCCGAAAGTTGGTTTCGTTATCAGTGAGGAATACATAAGGGAATCTGAATCGATGGATGATATTGGTGCTCACGAAGTCAACGATGCAATGGGCCTTAACATTCTTGAGTGGAATAGCCTTTTACCACTTGAAACAGAAATCTATAGGATCAGAATGAACCTACAATGGTGAGTCATTGCTAGGGGATATGGTCCCATGACATTGAGTCCCCAGACCACTGTTTCGCGCGGAATCCGGGGATGACCTCCTGGACGGGAGATTCAAACGTTCTGATCGGTTTCTAACGGGTTTGTTCGTAGAACCGGAAACATCCAATGATTCCACATCCGTTTGGACCTACTTTCCAAAGGCAGGCGCTCATTAGCTTGTGGGCTAATGAGGCTTTGGAATTTGCATTGGTCGAGAGGATGGGAGGTCGGACTCATCACACCTTTTTGAGGGGAATTATTGTCTACTCCGGGACTCTCTTTATAGATTTAAGTTAAGTTCGTGAATCCTTATTACATTACCAAGTATAAAATGACCTTTCCTTTAGTTTTAACAATCAATGATTAAATATGCAAGAAATTTAGAGAATCTTTTATATGTATTTGAGGTTCTTCATCAATATAGAATCATCTATATTTGTTTAGAGATTCTTGGTCAATGGTATCCTTCAAAACATTTATATAAAAGTCTCTTGGTCATTTTGATGACCAGGCTGGTTTTAAAGCCACTCAGTGGGGCACTTGAAGTTTATCGTCATTCAGAAGGACAGAGATTATTTCAATGTTGGGATCGAACCCATGAATGGGCTACCTACGTATCCTTTGTTTTGAAAAAGGAATCAGAACCCACGTAGTTCGAGGAATGGGATATGATGTTTATGATTGATGGCTCAAAGATGAATGTCATAATTACTTTTACACTCTAAGCTCACGTGAGTCATGCTCGGTGTGAGAAACAAGAGGTATTGGTAAAATTTAGACAATTGTGCCATGAAGGATGCAATCATAAGAATTTTGTTTGGGGCTTATGTATGGATGACTGCCCAGATAGATGAAGGTTTAGGATTTACTTTTAGGAAGAAAATCCATGAACAGGGTCCACAAAGTTATATGTGCTTCATGGAGATTTGAATACTCTAATCTTGGGGCTTACTCCTAAGGAGGATGCCCAAGTTAGGAGGGGACTTATGATTGGGTTTTATTCCTGAAAAGGAAACCCAAATCAAAGGAAATTTATGACTGGTTAAGAGAAATTTTAAGAGACTTGGGGCTTACTCTTAAGAAAGATGCCCAAGATTTATGACTAGGACTTATTCCTGAGAAGGAAGCCTAGGTTAGGGGACTTGGGGATTACTCCTGAAAAGGAAGCCCAAGGTTATGACTGAGTCTTATTCCTGAAAAGGAGACCCAGGTTAGGGATTAAGGTTTGGGGCTTATTCTTAAGGAAGATGCCCAAGTTTAAAGGACTTTGATTGGGGCTTATTCTTAAGGAAGATGCCCAAGATTTATGACTAGGACTTATTCCTGAGAAGGAAGCCTAGGTTAGGGGACTTGGGGCTTACTCCTGAAAAGGAAGCCCAAGGTTATGACTGAGTCTTATTCCTGAAAAGGAGACCCAGGTTAGGGATTAAGGTTTGGGGCTTATTCTTAAGGAAGATGCCCAAGTTTAAAGGACTTTGATTGGGGCTTATTCTTAAGGAAGATGCCCAAGTTTAAAGGTTTTATAACTGGGGATTTATTCCTGAAAAGGAAACCCAGGTTAGGATTCTCTCATCTTAAAGGATGAGGTTGAATGAATGAACTCTCAATCTTTGGTGACATAAAGATGTTTAAATCATTAGGTTTTGAGAGACATTTCACATAATTCCTTTCAGATAAGGATGTCAAATCAAGAAATCATGCCATAAATGGCTTTGAAGAGTATCTTGAAGACTGAATCTTGAATAGGAAGGGTGAAATGGCTTAAGAGGGGTGAAAAAGGGCAAGATGGGCACCCAAAAAGATAGAGGCACGCAAGTATTGAAGGTCGCGCAAGTCCTGCGGCGGCGCGCAAGTATTGGTCGCGCAAGTATACTTGCGCGACATAAGGGATACTTGCGCGATTTTCAACCAGAGTTGAATTACTTGAGCGACTCTTTACTAAACCCCTTCCCATCCTCTTGAGGTTCTTCCAGAAGAGGGACGCGCAAGTTATATTGAAGGAATTAAGTCGGCGGGCAAGTGTTTGATAAGTTTCAACACTTAGGCCTTCCTTCTTCCCTTTAGATCTTCCATTCTAGGTAAGAAATTACCTTAGAAGTGTTCTGGAAGCTTTGAGAAGAGACTTGGGCGTCGGGATCTTTGATCCGAGTTTCTGGGAAAAGATCCTCTCGAATGGGGGGCCCACAGGGTCTATTTATAGGCAAAAGAAGACCCCGGGCGGTTACTGGGCGGTTACCAGATCTGTCGCGCAAGTCCCTTGCACGACCATGAGGGGTCGCGCAAGTGTTGAGGCGGCGCACAAGTATACTTGCGCGACCAAGAGGGAATTTGCGCGACCTCTGGGCAATGTTCTCCTTTTTCATCCCTTTGTCGATTTTTGATGTTTCTTCAAAGGATTAATCACTTTGAGCTCAGATATTCCCTTTTCCGAACTTTAGATTCCGTGACGAAAGGAGCGTCAACAAAAGTCCCCCCTCAGAGTTGGATCCAGAAAGAAATGAGGATTTGACTCTGAGGAAATTGAATACATTCAAAGGAAAAGGGGGCGCGCAAGTCTTCAGGGCACAGAGGGCAGCACGCAAATGTGCTGGAACTTGACTTTTATTCAGAGTTCCTTTGTCTTTTGTGGGCAGTTTAAAGTCATGCATGCCGGACATAAAAGGGGCTAATGTTTAAGGTCGAAATAGCTTTGACCGAAAAAAGGATTAAAATGGATTCAATTCCTTGATAATTTATCTGAAAACAAATTACCATACTCAAGTATGAGAGAAAATATGTAAACTATGACTTAAGAATATTTGAATCTGAGGAATGATATGAAAAAGAGATAAATAGCATTAGAAGAAGTAGTTTCCAAGAATGGAGTTACTATTATTTAACAAAACCCGTTAGGGGGTTGAAATATGCAGGGCCACCTATGGGCATTGGCTGCATAGTCAAATAAAATAGCATCTTTTGGCTGACAAGTCTGTTATGTGGACTGTTTATGCAAGGCCACCTATGGGCACGTGCTGCATAGTTAGGCAAAAGAACTCTCAGAAATTTACTTTCCTAGTGCTAAAAGCCAGTGAAAGTTTATGGAGATTCAAATTTTCTAAAGCATAGAGTTTGTTGTATGGAAAGAGGTACTTGAATATGGAGAAGATATTTTCAAACAAGAATATCGAAGAACTGGATGAATATCACTCCTATGAAGGTCTGACCCAAACGTAGGGAAGAAGAATAAACCATAGACTTGAATACTTTCAGATCATGAAAAAGGATATGGGACAAATACATTAAGGATGGCTATTTTCGCGGATCCTTACATACTGTCGTTTAAGACAAATAAGGACAAAAGAGGCATTCTTCCCAATAATGAAGTTACTATTATTTAACAAACCCGTTAGGGGGTTGAAAACATGCAGGGCCACCTATGGGCATTGGCTGCATGGTCAAATAAATAGCATCTCTTGGCTGACAAGTCTGTTATGTGGACTGTTTATGCAAGGCCACCTATGGGCACGTGCTGCATAGTCAGGCAAAAGAATTCTCAGAAGTTTGACATTTTTGTGACCATAAGTCATGAAAAGGGTTATGAAGATCTGAAAATATTTAAGGTTAGGATTATAATACATAAAGATGGGTATTTTCCAATGTATATAGAGATACATAGGTCAATGAAAACCATAATCATGTTGTGGCTGGGTCCTGAATTGAAACTTGGACTTCACTACGTATCTCATAAGAATGATAATCAAGCCATACGTAGTTCTTGAAATGCAGTTTAACGTCGTGCAGGACGAAAGGATGAGTGATCTTAGTTTTTGGGGTCATAGAATTCGGACCATAATAATGAATACACAGTGTGTGTTTTCATGAGGACTTTTCAGCCAAGGGACTGAAAGTGAAATTTGGGGTTAGGCCCAAAAGACTTGGGACTGGATTCGAGGGACACTCGAATGTTCCTACGTATCCCATAAAGATGGGAATCAAGTCCACGTAGTTCTAGAAACTACCCTTTGTACAAATTTGGTTCGTACATGTGAAGGGTGAAAAGGGACTTTAGTGCAATGATGGTTTTAACCTAAGATAAAAAGTTTAGGCATTACCATGTATGTACGTAGTCTTTTTGAAAATGAAAACCATGATTGAAAAAGAATCAATGTTTAATAATGGTTCCTTCTCAAATGAGGAAATCAAAGAATATTGTAGTTTATTGTCGTACTGGACAAAAGTGTTGTATAGTTTAACGTCATATAACAAGGACGAAAGTGAATCAATGTAAAGATATTGATTCCAAGGGTGGTTTCACAAATCATCATCATATGAGATTGTGGTGAACCAATGTGGAGAGATTGTTTTTGGGCTTGAACCTTTGGGAGGTTGCCTACATACCCAGCCTGGAGGGCAAGGATCAAAGTCTGTGTAGTTCAATTAAAGAATGAATTAATGATCAAGTTGTTCTTGTGGACAATGATCTAAAAAAAATGTTGTTGGGACTTACACATGGTTAGTGGCCCAAAGGGAGTGTTATGGTTGATGTTCGCTCTAAGCTCACGTGAGTCATACTCGGTGTGAGAAACAAGAGGTAATAACAACCTTAACGATGTACAGTTTAATGTCATGTAGGACATAAAAAAGGGACTTTCTGTACAGTTTAGCGTCATGTAGTTAAGACGAAGGGGACAATATAGTTTAACGTCATATTGGACGAAAGGGGGATTGTGCAGTTTTAATGTCATGCTGGACTTTTGATGATTATATAGTTTAACGTCTTTCCGGACGTGAGGGACTTTTATACAGTTTAGCGTCATGTAGTTAGGACGTCACATTTTAACGTCTTGCTGGACATATTTGCAAATAGTTTATGGTCGTATACATGGACCAGGAATGATGCAGTTTTAAGGTCATGCTGGACTGTTTATGGAACTTTTTCACAGTTTAATGTCGTGTGGGACGAAGTTGCAGTTTAAAGTCATACTGGACCATTGCTGTATAGTTTTAGCGTCATATAGCAAGGACGAACTGATGCTGTACAGTTTAAAGTCATGTAGCTAAGACTAAGGTGAATCAATATGAGGATATCAGTTCTGATCTTTTTACAGTTTATCGTCATGCTGGACATTGGAAGTGCCACACAGTTTTAATGTCATGTTGCTAGGACACAATATAGTTTAATGTCATCTCGGACAGAATACAGTTTAGTGTCATGTAGGACAATAAGGGACTTAACACAGTTTAACGTCATGCTGGACGATGAAAGTGCCACACAGTTTAATGTCATGTCGCTAGGACAAAATATAGTTTAATGTCATCTCGGACAAAATATAAGAACTTCTATACGGTTTATTGTCATGTAGGACAAAATCAGGGACTATGCAGTTTAAAGTCTTGCAGTTAGGACTATTGGTGCTGCACAGTTTAGTGTCATGTTGCAGGGACATAAGTGCGAATAGTTTAAGGTCATATGCACGGACCATACAGTTTATCGTCATGCTGGACGTATTTGTAGTTTAAGGTCATACTGGACCATTGCTGATGCAGTTTAAGGTCATGCTGTATGAACCAATTGTAAGTCTTGGTTCCGGGGACCATATTTTGTGTTTATACAAAATATTTCTTCAAAAATCTGGCATTAGTTGGAGTCGTGATGTGTTCTCCATCCATTGAAATCAGAGAATACGCTCCATTGGAGTAGACCTTATGTACTGAATAAGGTCCTTCCCATTTTGGTTCAAGCTTGGGAGGCTTCTTTCCTGGTATCATTGGTGTTCTGAGAACCAATACCAATTCTCCCTGAATGAATGAACGAAGACGAACTTTTTTGTTAAAAGCTCGTGCTATTCGATTCTGATAGATTTCCAAGTGGTGCAAAGTGCACAATCTTTTCTCATCTAACTGTTCCAATTCATTCAACCGCTTTTGGGATTGCTCATCTGTTGATAACTGATCACAAATGGCTATTCTGAGTGAGGGCAATTGGACTTCAATTGGCAAGACTGCTTCTGTTCCATATACCAATGAATATGGAGTAGACCGCGTTGCATTGCGAGTGGTAGTCCGATAAGCCCATAAAGCATGATAGAGTTTATCAGGCCATGACCTCTTATCTTTATCCACCATCTTTTGCAGTATATTTGAAAGAGTCTTGTTGAAGGCCTCTATCTGGCCATTAGCCGCTGCATGATATCGAGATGAATGGTTGGACTTAATGTTGTATTCTTGATACAATCTCTTTACCTCAGAAGAGCAGAAATTGGTGCCGTTGTCTGTCAATATGGTATGAGGGACACCAAATCTAGTAATGATGTTAGACTTGATGAAGCTAACAATGCATTTAGAACTGACTTCTTTGAGAGGTACTGCCTCTGCCCATTTGGAAAAGAAATCAGTAGCAGTAAGAATATACTTAAACTGCTTGGCCGTAGCTGAAGGGTAAGGTCCCACCACATCCATTCCCCATGTGGAAAATGGCCATGAGTATTTAGCTGTATGAAGCAACTCTGGAGGTTGATGAATGAAATTGGCATATACTTGGCATGAATGACACTTCTTTGTGAAATTAACACAATCTTGTATCATTGAAGGCCATATGTATCCAAGTCTTCGAATTTGATCAGACAATCTATGTCCAAACTGGTGGGCACCACAGACTCCTGCATGCACTTCTTTTATGACAGCCATTGTCTCTTCACCATCAATACATCTGAAGAGAACTCCATCAAAACCACGTTTGTAGAGAATTTTCTCGAGGTGGTTTGGACCATCATAAAGAGTAAAATTGACCACACGTCGCCGAATTTGTTCTCTCTTGGCTCTATCAGGTGGAAGTGTTCCATTTTGAAGGTATTCCCTGATAGGTGACATCCATCCTGTAGTATGACCATATGGTTCAGGAATGGGACTAATTTCATTAATTTCCTCTGTTCTGACTTGAACATAAGGTGAAATTGCACGACGGTGGGCAATACCGATGGTTGTCTCGTCCCGATTTGGATCTGCTAAAGCTGTGGCTATATTAGCCAGTGCATCAGCTTGAGCATTTTGTGATCTTGGGACATAAGAAAATGTCGGTTCTGAAGGGAATTCCGACATTAACTCTCTGACGTAATCATACAAAGGGATTAATTCTTCTTTTCTGATGGCATAATCCCCATTGACTTGTTTGATTACCAGGTCTGAATCACCTTTTACCTTTAAGTGATTCACTTGTGCTTGAAGCGCTAACTCCAAGCCTGCAATGAGAGCTTGGTATTCAGCTTCATTATTGGTACCGCCTTCCCACAACAAAAAGGAATAAGGTAACACTGCCTTATCTGGAGAAATGAGCACAATTCCTAAACCAACTTTGTTGAATTTAGGATTTTCCATTTTCTTCCCTGTTGGACTTCTAGAAGCACCATCAAAATACATTTCCCATGTTTGAGGATTCTCTTGAATAGAAAAAACTTCCTCATCAGGGAGTTCGATATCTGAATATGTGTCTTCCACTGAAGGGTGTTCAGCCAGGAAATCAGCCAGAGCTTGGCCCTTAATTGCCTTTTGAGACACATATTGAATGTCGAACTGTTGTAGAATAACCGCCCACCTTGCCAGACGTCCTGTAAGCATTGGACGACTAAGGATGAATTTGAGTGGATTATTACGAGATACCAATTGGACCTCGTGATGTTGCAGGTAGTGTCTCAGTTTCTGAACTGCAAAGATTAATGCTAGGCAGCATTTTTCAATACTCGAATACCGGGTTTCTGCTTCAAGCATAGTTCTACTGAGATAGTAGAGACTATTTTCATTCCCAGCATCATTCTTTTGAGCGAGAAAGGCACCCAATGATCGCTCTAAAGCTGTCACATAGAGGATAAGAGGTCTACCCTCAACAGGTGGCATGAGTACTGGTGGACTTAAGAGGTATTTCTTGAGAACATCAAATGATTCTTGACATTCTTTAGTCCACTGGTAAGTGACTCCTTTCTTCAATAATTTGGTAAAAGGTAAACTTTTGCCTGCCAAATTGGCGATGAAACGCCGAATATAGGCTAAGTGTCCTTGAAGTCCTCTTAATTCTTTCAAATTCTGAGGAGGTGACATACCAAGGATTGATTTGGTCTTCTCAGGATCGACTTCAATACCACGATGGCGTACAACAAAGCCGAGGAATTTTCCTGAGGTTACCCCAAAAGCACATTTTAAGGGGTTCATCTTCAAATTATGTTGTCGAAGCTTGTGGAATATGATTTCCAAATCAGCCAAGTGATCAAAACGTTGTTTGGATTTAACCACCAAATCATCTACATAGCATTCAACAAATTTCCCTAGAAAAGGTTTGAAGATACGATGCATGGCGCGTTGATATGTTGCACCTGCATTCTTTAAACCAAAGGGCATCACCCGGTAACAAAACACACCTTGAGGAGCTCTGAAGGCTGTATATTCCTCATCTTCTGGGGCCATTCAGATCTGATTATATCCAGAATATCCATCCATGAAAGAAAGTACTTCATAGCCAGCCGTCGCATCAATTAAGAGTTCTGTAATCGGAACTGGAAAATCATCTTTGGGACAATACCGATTAAGATCTCTGAAATCGATGCAAACCCTAATTTGTCCGTTCTTTTTCTTTACTGGGACAATATTAGCCAACCACTTGGGATATTGAACTTCTCTGACGAAGTTAGCTTTGATAAGCTTATCCACTTCAGCCTCGATTTTGGAAGCATAGGTTGGGTGTGTTCTTCTCGCGGCTTGCTTGAATCCTCGATGTTCTTTTGGCAAACCCAAATGATGGGTGGCAACATCAGGATCAAGGCCAGGCATCTCTGTATAATTCCAAGCAAAGATATCTTTATTTTGCTTTAGAAAAGAAATATACATCTCTTGTTCTTCAAGGGTCATGGCCACACTAATTAAAGTGGGGCGTGGATCTTTCTCTGTACCCAGATTTACTTCTCTGAGTTCATCCACAGTGGTAGAGATACCCTCTTCAAATGCTGGAGGAGCATCTCTAAGATCTTCCTCTTCCTCTTCATCATCTGTTATATCTTCCGATTCTACTTGCAAAGTAGATGAAAAAACGAAATTCTCATGATCATAAGAGATGTCAAAATTTTCACATTTTGAAGAAGAAGCTTCCATTTCCGTCCTTATTGATGAAAAAGGGTCTTCTTTGGGAAATAAAGAGGAGATGATGGATTGAGAATCGACATCAACATTCACCTCTGGTGTTGCTATAACTTCTTCTGGCCTGATTAGCGAAGTATAGACTTGTTGGATTTCAGCAGACGAAATGAAAACGTCACCACTTATGCTTTCATCATTGCTTGGTAAGTTACCAATTTCTCCCATGTTGTCTGGCTCGATTGCCGTAATTGACATTATGGATCTTTCCATAAGAGTATTTTGATTTGGGCCTATTTTGTCAATTTGACTGATAGGTAACACATAATCTGTACTCACATGTGAAAATGGATTTATTGGAATTTTTTCCAAACCATATGGAGCATTAACTTTGGTAATTTCCTTCATTGTAGATTTTTCTCTTCCCTTCATGTGATAAAATTCCGCCTCAATGTATTGAGACTCACATGTTTTGAACGGGGCCTTATCACCATATAATGTTCCAACTTGACCATCGAAACAGTATTTGAGACATTGATGGTATGATGACGGAATAGCTGCATGCTGATGTAACCAGGGTCTTCCAAGCAAGATATTGAAAGCTGAGTCTTGATCAACAATCATGAAATCTGAATTGGAAACAAGATCTCCAAACTGAGTTCTGAGCGTAACTTCTCCCAGTGGTTCTTGTTCATTTTTATCATATCCTTGCAACATCATGGTAGAAGGAGATAAATCAGATTCTATGAGGCCCAATCGACGAAGTGTGCGAATGGGCATGAGGTTGACTCCTGAACCATTGTCAATGAAAGCTCTTCGAACATCTATACCATTGACTTTGCCAGATAAGTACAAAGGTTTTATGTGCCCATGCACAACATCATCCTCATCTTTATCAGTAAAAGATATCACTGCATGACATTCTGCAGGATTATTCTCTATGTGATAAATTTCAGCTGCAGCAATCTCAGCTTCAAACTCTTGAGGACTTGACAAAGCTTCGATGAGTGCTTCCCGAAGATCTCTTGATAGATTCAAAGCATCCAAAATTGATAATTTGGCTGGTACTTGGGCCAAGTGTTTCAATATATCATACTTTTGATCTAGAGGCCTGCGTTTCCCAATAGGAATATGTGGTTTAGCAGGTATCTTGGAAGCAGATGCTTTGGAAGCTGATGCATCTTGTATTGAAGTTGGCAACATCTTTGGTTTTGGAAAATTAGACTGATTAGATCCATTTGCTTGCTGAGATAAAGAAGATGGAACCTTTAATCGGTCTTCCAAAATAATTGTGCCGAAGCTGAGTTGGCCATTAGCAGAAGAACTTGCTTGTTCATTTTGAGCTCGCTGAAGGGCTCTACCACGAGTTTCTGCTGCATATACAGTGCTAGCAGGGGTAGAATTAGAGTAGTGGCTTCGGAAAGATCCACGTCTTCCCCTATATCCTGAACCTCTAGAACTTCCTCGGGTTCTTTTATTTGATACAGGGAATTCAGGCTCATCAAGACTGGAATATGAATCTGTTAATTGAATCATATTAACAGAACCAAAGATCAATTCTTCGTCTGATAAAGACTCTGCCTGGTTGGCCTGTTTAGGCTGTGCCGTTTGGTGGGACGGTGCCCGTGACTTTGAAGTAGATGGCATGAAATCTGCCAGAGTCAAAGACAATTTAGGCTTTGATGCATACTCATCTTCTTCTGATTCCTCTTTCTTCTTTGAATTACGCTGCCCTTTTGAGGATTTGTCCTTTGATGGAGGCTTTACTGCAGCTTTTGTAGGAGACACAATTGGTTTCTTCAATTGTGTTCGCAAAATGGAATGAGTCCGATTGATTGTCTTTCTGACCATCCAATCATCATATTTTTTCGCAGTTTTGCTTTTGACTTCCTGCCACTCGCCTCCTTCCTATGGATCTGTAGCGGTAATACACGCTACATGAGCTGAAGAACCCTTCAATTTGACTTGTCCCAAGTCAACCATCTTTTGTAGGAGGTCTTTAAAGACAAAACACTCCTGGATGGGATGTCCCAACATTTGATGAAAGGGACAATAATTGGGACGGTCTTCATCTCCTTCCTTGTTTGGTCTCTTCGGCACTGGTAATTGAACCAAATTATTTTCCAGAGCTGAAATGAAGTAACCAGGAACTTGCTCACTTCGGAAAGAGTATGTTTTACTCTTCATATCCTCAAATTGTTTTCGTCGTTGATCTTTTTGATCATTTGGACGAAACAGCCTTTGTTGTTGGCGTTCAGGAGGTGGAGCCCTTCGAGAAGATGAAGGTTTTGAAGTAGAAATAGGTACAGGTGCCTGTTTAAGCATAACTGTAGCAGTTTCTGCTTTACCCATTCTTCTTCCTGGAGCTGATGGAATTACACGAGATTTAACCTTAGCCTGCATAAGGGAATCTTCAATCTGTTGAGCGATTGAAGTAAGGTCTCGAAACCCTCCTGTGTATTTCACAGGGATCAATGGCGTGTGTAATTCGTCACGCAAATTTGCCACACAGATTGGCAATAATTCCTCCTGAGGGAGTGATAAACTCAAGGAATACGTTAATCCCTTCCAACGAGCAATGAAATCAGAGACTCTTTCATTCTCCCTTTGCTTGCAGTTTGTAAGATCGAAAACTGTCGTTTTTGGCAAAGTTGAGCTGAACTGAAGAAGGAATTTTTGACGAAGATCCTCCCATCCGATGACTGACCGGGATTTCAAGCTTGTATACCAGACAAAAGCTGGTCCTTGCAAGGTTCGCACGAAGCATCTGAGTTTCACTGCTTCTTGTTGTTCTGGAGTTCCCATCATAGGATCACACCAAGACACGTAATGCGTCAAATGTTGTTCAGGGTCGCCTGATCCATTGAAAGTAGGGAAAATAGGGTTTCCAAAACTGGATGGAGGAGAAATTGAATCTACCCATTCAGGGTAAACTTTCTTTTCAGGTTGAACTTGCGCCCGTTTCCCTTCCATAGTTTCTAACCGAGCTGTTAATGACTCAATAGTAGTTATTAACTTTTGAGAAACGTCAGGTTGAACTTGGTTTTGGGTAGGTGCAATGAATGGAGCTTGGACAGCCGTGGAGGTTGGTGCTGCAACTAATGGTAGTGCTGCCAACCGTTGTTGCGTTTGACCCGTAGGATTAGACCTCTGTGGGTGTACTGATAAAGGAGGATATTCCTGATCCATCTCAGTAGTTACAACAAATTCCTTCGGCTGTCGGACTTCAGCATTCTTAAGAAGAAGACTACTCTGAAGTAGTTCTGCATTCAACCTTCTTAATTCTTTCATTTCTTCCTCCTGTTGTGCAAGCCTTTGCTCTAATGAGAGCGATTGACCTCCTTCAGAGGAAGGGTGAGAAGTAACCTGATTCTTTCCTTTCCCCTTATTGGATCCTTTTCGGAGAGGGGGAAGTGGGTTACTTGAAGGAATACCCAAATTTTGGGTAAGCCTTTGATTACGTGTGCGCACACCTTCTTCATTTAGGTCTGTGTGCGCAACTTCTTGAGCAGGAACCTCTTCATCTGATCCCTCTGATTGAGCCTCATCTGGTGAATCAGCAGCAACGGCAGTGATGACATTAATGGATGCATATTTTATGAAATCCTTTCTATCATCATTTCTATGATATTGTCTCCTTTTATGTCCATGATAAGACATGGCATTCCGTTGACTTGACCCCTCAGGAATTTCTTTGTGAACCGTCACTTGGAGAGAATCTCCTGACATCTTGGCTCTTCGTTCCTCTTGAGGCTTATTCCCTAATCGAGAGAATACTGACTTTCTCTGAGGGAGGGATTGAAGATTTGAAAAAGTCCCCAGTCCGGTGGACTGGGGGTGTTCCTGTTGCTTCTGCTCAACTCCTCGAATCCCATTCGTTGATTCTGAGGGTTGGGTTAGAGAAGTCCCCAGTCTGGCAAGCTGGGGTGTCTCTTGACATGCTATGTCTGAGATCTTCTTGAAATCTCTTTTGATCTTGCGGATCTTAGTTCGGAAATTAGCTGGATGCATTAACCTGTATCCACTTTTATCACCTGGTTCAACAGACCGTTGGATGATTTCCGAAACTTCTGTCATTTGATGACGTGTTTGATCCAGACGAGAGGCTTGCGCAATATTCTCGCCTGCTTGATGTAGGAGCAATTCAACAACCTGTTCTCTATATACTTGATTTTGAGAGGAACTAGTTGAAGCTTGATCTCGAGCAAGATTTTGATTATGAACAAAGCCCATTGACTGTGGCCGGCCATGGGCAATAACATTGCATGAGACCATTTTCGGCGGGCTTTGCTGACCGGAAAGCACTGTGAAATGTAGTGCTCCGTGAATACCCCATCCTCTGATATGAACATTAGATGGAGCATTGGAAATTAACTGACGCAATTTTCTCAGCGCGCCAAGGCATGAACGTTGAAGGGTTCTCTGTTGGTTTTCAGCCTTCGGATACCGAGAGACTGATAGAGATGCCAAATCAATCTGGCGTTGTAACCCTTCTATTATCTTAAGATGGTTTTCATATTCATCGTAAGATAATACCTTCTTCTTTAATTGACAAAGAGTTTTCCATATGTTAAGACGAATATCATGGATTCCATCATCCGTCAACATCTTTGGAATGTCATACTGTGAATCAGCCAAAGGCCAAAACATGACTGGTACTTCACCTTTTGCCAGTTTTTTCCTCATGTTCAGCATTTCCTCTTTATCATTAAATGAAGATTCTTCTACCTGTTTGGACCAGAGTTGGTGTTTCCTTGTTGCTTCATCGGATTCAACAAGATTGGTAGAGGAATCACTATTCATGCTGGAAGATAAATGACCTAGGGAAGGTTCGGAGAATAACCTGAACCCCAAGCTATCTTCTGATGGAGAAAGAGTTTCACCTGCCGATAGTAAAGCCTCAGACATGACTGGTTTTACGTTTGCAAGTGCCTCGAGATAGGAGGGCTTTCTCGTCACTACATTGCCTTCTGAAGAATTTTCGAGACAATGTGAATCACTACTGCGGAGAGGACTTTCGCAGCGAAGTTCATCACCATGAGGAGGACCTTCATGATGGGTTACAGCAAAAGATGATATCTCTTGCTCCTTGGTCTTCTGACCACACAGAGGGTTCCTGTGGTTCTCATCTGAAGAAGAAACTTCAAGATTGACCGAATTTTCATGAAGCAAGTCTTCATGAGGAAGTGTCTGTTGAAGACCTTCGGGATTAATGTTCCTGTTATTGGGAACTGAGGGAGTAGAATCTTGAATTCCGACAGATAAATGTCTGAGGGCTTCAAGAACTCCAGCATCGAGAAAGGCCTTGTTGCAGATTGGCCTTTGATCTCCTGACTGTGCTGGGCGGATCTTTTTCTTAGATGCCTTCTTACTCGCTTTAGAAATCACTTGATGACGAAAGTGATTGCTCTGAGAAGGTGTATGTGCCTGATCAGGAAAGATGGTCAGGTTAGGCTGACGATCATCGCTCAAATCAGATGTATGTGCCTGACTTGGTTGTCCATATGATATGGGGGAGTAGGTCCCACAACCCTCTTGGACTGGAACAGATGTGTGTGTCTGTTCCGGAGTGAATTGTTGATGTGTCACTCCACTGCTAGGGATAGATTTATGTGTCTGTCCCTGAGATGATGCTGAAGCTGTTATGATATCCTGGCAAGCATCCAGAATATGAGCAGGAATTTGCTTCTGCTCTTTCACCATTGACAAAATATGTTTGGTGACTTCAGCCGCCGGAACAGGGATATACGTCCATTCCGGGCTTGGAGTAGGTGTATGTGCCTGCTCCTGTCCTCCTTTTCCTGTCAGTGAATCCTGACAGTACTCAAGTGTGGAGGCAGAGAGTTTAGTCTGCCTCCTGTTTGTCGTCGGGGCTTTCCGACTGACTTCTCCGTGCGCTACCAAACGAGACTGTTGGTAGGCTTGATTAGTATTAGCAGGTGTATGTGCCTGCTGATTACACTTCGCCAAACGCTGTTGACGAGATCCATCATATGTAGTCAGACGAGCCTGCTGACTAACTGCTGATGTATAAGCAGGTGTATGTTCCTGCCTATGGTACTCCGCCGGAATTGCCTGGCGGGATCGGCTTGATGCTGCCAGACGAGTCTGCTGGACAGCTGAATTAAAACGGGCAGGTGTGTGTGCCTGCTCGTTGTTTGCCACCAAGTTAGGTTGGTGGACTTCTCCGGAGATGGCAGGGATGACAACCTGCCTATTATTAACCGGATTCCGTCTCTGGTGATTCATCTTGCCTTCTCGGGTTCCAGGAACCTGAGCTGAATGCCTGGAGCCGGTACCCTCATCATGTTGAGGGTGCACTACCACACGAGTCTGGCGGCGATTGTTGATGGGAGCCCTTGAGAAGGACTCCTGTCTCTTTGAATTAAGGTCCTGCGGGACCTGCTCATTCACTTCCTCAGAATAAGGGAGTGAATGGAAATTGCGTTCCGGGGATAACGACCCGAAACGGTTGGAGACGGTAGTCAGCACCGCCTGCTTCTTGATTGCTGGTCACCGTTGTCCGGACGACCAGGTAGAATTGTTAACTTGGAGGGCTTGACGAGCGGCCTCCAGAGTTGGGATAGTACCGTTACGACGGTACTCCTTAACCAGTGCATTTGAAACACAGCGTTGAAGACGCTGAGTTGGTGATGTCATCCTCAGAGCGGATGACGTTCCAGCAGGAGTAGCAGCATTGGTTTTCATGGCAGCAGACCTCACAGTAGAGGTGTTCTCAGCAGAAGTATTCACAGGGGTGAATTTAAGGAAAGCCATTTTTTGTAGAAGATCTTGAAAAAAGAGTGCCTGTTCCATATAACAGACATAATCAAGATGAATCCGGCTACTGCATCTTTTGGATGATCATATGTCAATGATTGCCTTGTTGGCCCAAGGGGCCTAACATCTAAGAAGAACATCACTTTAACTTGGTTAAGGATTCACGTCGGGTTCACCATTTTTTGTTTCGCGCGGAATCCGGGGATGACCTCCTGGACGGGAGATTCAAACGTTCCGATCGGTTTCTAACGGGTTTGTTCGTAGAACCGGAAACATCCAATGATTCCACATCCGTTTGGACCTACTTTCCAAAGGCAGGCGCTCATTAGCTTGTGGGCTAATGAGGCTTAGGAATTTGCATTGGTCGAGAGGATGGGAGGTCGGACTCATCACACCTTTTTGAGGGGAATTATTGTCTACTCCGGGACTCTCTTTATAGATTTAAGTTAAGTTCGTGAATCCTTATTACATTACCAAGTATAAAATGAGCTTTCCTTTAGTTTTAACAATCAATGATTAAATATGCAAGAAATTTAGAGAATCTTTTATATGTATTTGAGGTTCTTCATCAATATAGAATCATCTATATTTGTTTAGAGATTCTTGGTCAATGGTATCCTTCAAAACATTTATATAAAAGTCTCTTGGTCATTTTGATGACCAGGCTGGTTTTAAAGCCACTCAGTGGGGCACTTGAAGTTTATCGTCATTCAGAAGGACAGAGATTATTTCAATGTTGGGATTGAACCCATGAATGGGCTACCTACGTATCCTTTGTTTTGAAAAAGGAATCAGAACCCACGTAGTTCGAGGAATGGGATATGATGTTTATGATTGATGGCTCAAAGATGAATGTCATAATTACTTTTACACTCTAAGCTCACGTGAGTCATGCTCGGTGTGAGAAACAAGAGGTATTGGTAAAATTTAGACAATTGTGCCATGAAGGATGCAATCATAAGAATTTTGTTTGGGGCTTATGTATGGATGACTGCCCAGATAGATGAAGGTTTAGGATTTACTTTTAGGAAGAAAATCCATGAACAGGGTCCACAAAGTTATATGTGCTTCATGGAGATTTGAATACTCTAATCTTGGGGCTTACTCCTAAGGAGGATGCCCAAGTTAGGAGGGGACTTATGATTGGGTTTTATTCCTGAAAAGGAAACCCAAATCAAAGGAAATTTATGACTGGTTAAGAGAAATTTTAAGAGACTTGGGGATTACTCTTAAGAAAGATGCCCAAGATTTATGACTAGGACTTATTCCTGAGAAGGAAGCCTAGGTTAGGGGACTTGGGGCTTACTACTGAAAAGGAAGCCCAAGGTTATGACTGAGTCTTATTCCTGAAAAGGAGACCCAGGTTAGGGATTAAGGTTTGGGGCTTATTCTTAAGGAAGATGCCCAAGTTTAAAGGACTTTGATTGGGGCTTATTCTTAAGGAAGATGCCCAAGATTTATGACTAGGACTTATTCCTGAGAAGGAAGCCTAGGTTAGGGGACTTGGGGCTTACTCCTGAAAAGGAAGCCCAAGGTTATGACTGAGTCTTATTCCTGAAAAGGAGACCCAGGTTAGGGATTAAGGTTTGGGGCTTATTCTTAAGGAAGATTCCCAAGTTTAAAGGACTTTGATTGGGGCTTATTCTTAAGGAAGATGCCCAAGTTTAAAGGTTTTATAACTGGGGATTTATTCCTGAAAAGGAAACCCAGGTTAGGATTCTCTCATCTTAAAGGATGAGGTTGAATGAATGAACTCTCAATATTTGGTGACATAAAGATGTTTAAATCATTAGGTTTTGAGAGATATTTCACATAATTCCTTTCAGATAAGGATGTCAAATCAAGAAATCATGCCATAAATGGCTTTGAAGAGTATCTTGAAGACTGAATCTTGAATAGGAAGGGTGAAATGGCTTAAGAGGGGTGAAAAAGGGCAATATGGGCACCCAAAAAGATAGAGGCGCGCAAGTATTGAAGGTCGCGCAAGTCCTGCGGCGGCGCGCAAGTATTGGTCGCGCAAGTATACTTGCGCGACATAAGGGATACTTGCGCGATTTTCAACCAGAGTTGAATTACTTGAGCGACTCTTTACTAAACCCTTTCCCATCCTCTTGAGGTTCTTCCAGAAGAGGGACGCGCAAGTTATATTGAAGGAATTAAGTCGGCGCGCAAGTGTTTGATAAGTTTCGACACTTAGGCCTTCCTTCTTCCCTTTAGATCTTCCATTCTAGGTAAGAAATTACCTTAGAAGTGTTCTGGAAGCTTTGAGAAGAGACTTGGGCGTCGGGAGCTTTGATCCGAGTTTCTGGGAAAAGATCCTCTCGAATGGGGGGCCCACAGGGTCTATTTATAGGCAAAAGAAGACCCCGGGCGGTTACTGGGCGGTTACCAGATCTGTCGCGCAAGTCCCTTGCACGACCATGAGGGGTCGCGCAAGTGTTGAGGCGGCGCGCAAGTATACTTGCGCGACCAAGAGGGAATTTGCGCGACCTCTGGGCAATGTTCTCCTTTTTCATCCCTTTGTCGATTTTTGATGTTTCTTCAAAGGATTAATCACTTTGAGCTCAGATATTCCCTTTTCCGAACTTTAGATTCCGTGACGAAAGGAGCGTCAACAACCACAAAGGGAGAAGAGTAATTGGTATTATGGAGAGGATTTGGTGGCTGAGGCACAAAATTAGCATGGATATGGAATGCATTGAACCTCTTGGAAAATTCGACGTGGTCATTGACCATGGTGTGCCAAAATTAACTAAATCTTAAAATTTTACGACAGTGCTTCGGTCCTACCTGATTAGCTCCTCGGGAACCAGCATGGACTTCCTACATAACCTGGTGAATCTCATCTCCATGAATGAAATGGAGGATAAATCCATCAAAACCTTGTTTTTAGAGGGTCTTCTCAAGATTGGGGCTACTCTGAAGGGTGAAATATATTGTGTACTGATGGAATCAGTCACGTTTAGCTTGGTCTATTGGGAGTTATCCATGTTGGAGGTACTTAATGAAGGGAGTCATCCATCCAGGGGTCCCTTCCAATACTGTGGTAGGGGGTCCTAGAGGACCAGATGTGGAGGCATCAGCGGTATGGTGTCTCACCTATGGGCTATCATCATCATATGGAGTGATGAGAGTGATGACTCTTCAATGCGCCATGTGGATAATCAAATCATCCTAGTGAGGCTCTTCAAGAGATGCGACAAGGCTAGACAAGGCATCATCTTGACCATTCTGTGATCGAGGGACATGAGTAACTTCTGGATGAGAAGGGAAATGGGTCATTAACTAGTGACTATGCTCTAACAGAGGTATAACCTCTGGCTTCTTGAAAATGTAGTCATCGTTGATCTTCTTTATGACCATATTAGAGTCCCCTTTCACATGAAAATGGGGAACATCAATATCAAGGGCCAGCTTGAGACCAGTGATGAGATAATGATAACATGCCTTGTTTATGGTACATCCTTCTAGAAATAGGAATGAATATGGCATGATAACATGTGTAGGAATGATGAATATGATACCCAAGACTACTCTTTTGAGTCTGGGATCATTGATTCAGCTTCTGGTAGGGCTTCAGGAAGCGCCATAAAAGTGAATCTACCAACACGGTATGACTTGATCCACTAAAAGATGGCTTCATCTAGAAAGTTAATATCCAAAGACTACTCTAAGGGGGATGGATGTGTGGAAAGGAAGTCTTCTAGCACATGTCCTTTGATATCCTTCTGGGGGACAAACCTGATATCAAACTATTGCAGAATCACTACCCACCGAGCTAGACGTCTTGTCAACATGGGGCAGTTTAGAATGTACTTCAGCAGATCCACTTAGGACAAAAGATGTATCTCATGGTGCTACATGTAATGTTGAAATTTATGCACTGTGAATAATGGTGCAATTAAGCTCTTCTCGATAGAAGAATATCTGGTCTCTATATATTGGATTATGCAGCTAAGATAGTATAAACTATTATTTCTTCCCTCATTGTTCTTTTGGGTGAGAAGGGCATCGAGGGACCATTCTAGAGTGGTCATATGAAGACAAGGGGATTTCCAAGAACATATGGAATTAGAACCTAAGGCGATTCCAAGTACTGCTTGATTTCCTCAAAATAAGTCTAACACTCCTCATCCCACTAATTACTGGAACCTTTCTTCATGATCTGGGAAATGGGCTTAAACATTCCATCCTAATTTTAGATGAACTGGCGTATGTAGGATAAGTGGCCTTGAAATCCCCAAATCTCCCAAATGTTACTAGAAGTAGAAATCTGATTTATATCCTTGATCTTCTCTAGATCAATCTCAATACCCCTATATCTAATAGAGAAGCTGAGATACTTTCCGGAGGTGACCTCAGAGGCACACTTTAAGGGGTTCATCTTTAGATGGTAGTAAAGGAGGAATCCAAACAATTTCTCAAGATCCATGAGATGGTCCTGATTCTAGAGAGCTTTAACTACCAGATCATCCATATAGAATTCCACTAATGTCCTATCGATCTTCTTGAATATGAAGTGCATGGAATGATGATAGGTGGAACCTTCATTCTTCAGACCAAAAGGCATTACCTAGTAACCAAAAGTATTTTATAATGCTTTGAAGGTAGTGGAATCTTAAACCTTAGGGGCCATTATGATTTTATTATATTGGTAATACCCATAAATGAATGAGCGAGATTGGAAACCTGTGGTATCATTGATCAACAACTATGTCACAGGAAGGGGAAATTCATCCTTCAGACATTGGGGATTGAGATCCTGAAAGTAGATGCAAACTCTGATATGTCTGTTCTTATTTCAGACAGGCAAACCATTTGGGGTAATGTACCTCCTTGATGAAGTTGGATTCGATGAACTTATCAACCTAGGCCTCAACCATGTCACTGTGAGAAGGGTGCAGCTTTCTGGGAGGCTATTGTTCCCACAATGTTTTACTGTGAGACCGAGACATTGGATGGTTACCTGAGGATATAGCCTTGGAATCGCTTCATAGCTCTTGGAAAATACATCACGATGCTACTTTAGTAAATTCACTTATAATTTTTTCTCTTCTACAGGAATAGATATATTGATCAGTGTTGGTTTTGTTTCTGTCGTGGCACCGAGGTTCGCCTGTACCAATTCATTGACCATAGTGAAGACACCCTATTCAAATGCGGGAGGGGTGTCTTAAAAATCCTCTTCTTCATCAACAGTGAGAGTATCATCAGCAGTATTAAACTCTTCTGAGTTGATAGATCCTGACAGAATGCTGGCATTGGCCTTAGCGGTGGTAGAATCTTCACTAGAGGGCTCCCGTACCACTAAAATCATGGAGATGAAAGCTGTCGATTTGATTCCATCAAGTCATCAAACCAAGGGTCGATGCTTGATAATATCAAAGAAGCAGTGGTGCATAGGCTTAAACCAGTTCAACCAGCCTAGAGGAGCATACAAGTATGGAGTATTGTTGTTTCCATGGGGCGAACATCCCAATACCTTATAGGAGAAGGGGGCTCTGGGATCACCCGAGCCTAATTTTTGTAGGAATATGAGGTGATCTTCCAGTGTTCCATAGACTTGGGAGCACACTTCTCCGTCATCCCCAAGACAAAAAATCATTTCCCCAAGTCCAAGGTCATGTCCTCTAATTGGTGAATCAGTAGGTCATAGACATCATCAAAATCTATCCATGGGTCAGACACAACAGTAGTGTGTTCAACCACATTGGCCCGAACCTGCTTATCCTTGCTGTTATAGTATTCGACATATAGGGAGAGGGATTCACAAGAGCCAAAAGGAGACACATCACCTTCGAGTATTCCTAATCAACCATTAAGTGAGTACTTGAGTCATTGGTTACATGAGTAGGGGAATTCCACATACATGTGGGGCTATAGTATGCCCATCAACACATTTTAAGCGGTGTATTGTGATACAACCATGAACTCGGTTCTAGCAACTAGTCAACTGAACTAGGTCTTCAGGATGATATTTCTAACTGGTGTCTACTCCATCCTATCATAATCTTGAAACTTCAGGTTAGAGGGACTAAGATCTACTTCATACAACCCCATCTTTCAGATCGTCCGGGTGGGATAATATTGATCCCAAAACCCGTACCGAAAAGACGTTGAGAGACCTCCACGCCATTGAACTTGATAGTAATGTACAATAGGTGAATTTTTAATTGTATAGTACAACCTTCATATTCTCTTAAGAATTAATTGAGGGCCTGACACTCTACCAGTTCAACTACCTCAACATGGAAGGCTTCTGCAGCTTCTACTTCTATTTAAAACTGGAGGGGGCTTCTTAAAGCCTCTACAAGGGCTTCATGCATATCTTATGATAGGCATAGATCCTCGAGGATAGATATCCTCATGTTAATGATGGAAATATTCTTAAATACGTCATTTTTACATTCCATGCATATACTTCTTCTGACAGAAGGTCACTCTGTGGCTGGAGGTATCACGGGCGCTGCTGATTGAACCAGTGGATTTAGGCTGGTGTTAGAAATGTCCCACTACTCCCTAGATGAACCGTGAATATTAACTATCAGTTAAAAAACAAATTAATGAGGTCCATCAACAAAAAAACAAGATTGATCATAGCATGGACATAGTGGATCTGCCTGATCAAGCTGTAAAAATGGTAATAGAGGTGAATATGATTAAATGAAACAAGAAGGTTGTGCATACTAAGCTCTGCACTTGGCCTACTATCTGGTCTTGGTGGCATGCACATCTTGTCTGGTAGCACTAACCAATTCATTCTAGTGATTTACATACTCACGGATTCATCAATGCTGGCATGGACTAGGGACAATGGGAGGGTCCTCCTGGTGCTCTTCGTCCTCAAGAACCATGTAAGGGTTTACTAGCTCAACAGTATTGACTGAAATGTACTCTTGTTATTCACTCAAAGTATCCTCCATTATTGGAAGGATTCTCAGATAAATCATCATCTTTGGGGGAATGAAATATCAAAGAGTACAAGGAAAATTTGGCATAGGTGGAGGTTTCTGTTTTCCCTTGCGTTGTCGGTGCTTACTCCCCTGAGAGGGTGAAGGTTGAGATGTTTATGTAGAGGTAGTATCTGGAGGTATTACCATGAATTATGAAGGATTGGGTTAATTTAGACATGTCTAGATAATACCAAGGGCATGGGTGACTACCTTTCATTTCATCCATTCATCATACTTATGAGACCTGCGGTTAGAAACCTGTTGTCATTCACCCTCGTTGTCTCTATCAGGCTTTATAGACACACATTCCACATGTGCTGGGGCTAGGCCCAATCTGACTATTTTTTATCAACATGTTCTTGGATCCAGTCTATAATCAAATAACACTATTGAGGGTGTTCCCAAGGAAACAGTGATAGGTGCAGTAATTCGGGTGATCAGTGAGATCTGCCTTTTCAAGCCTCTTGTATTTTGGATACCGTAGGATTACCTTGTCTAAGGAACTTCGAAAATAACTGGGAAGCTAAGCCTCGTTAAATGAGTAGTTTTGGTTCCTTTGATCTTGGAAAGGATCTCTAGGATCCGGGTCCTACTGAGGGGATAGCAGAGCCTGATGAGGAGGTGGAACCTGCTTATCTCGCCTAGGTGATGGTGGTGAGTTATGCAGGGGCGCCTGCCGATTTTGAGGCAGGCACTGCTGAGGCTGCACCTGAGGTGGTGGTCCATAGCGAGCCTATATATATGGATCTTATGGTAACAATTTCAGCCACCTTACGGCCTCTATTTTTGAAACAATAGTGGTATCAATTTTAGTATCTCTTCTTGTGAGAGATACAAGAGGCAATAGACGTGCATGCTTGGATTCCTTCAAGGATTCTTTTAAATGTTGATCTTTGTTGTAGAAATACTGGAACCCATATGGGAAGTTATGAGTGATGAGAGAAGGGGAAAGTTGGAGCTTCAAATTCCCCACACATATAATTAGAAATTTTTCCTAGGATAGTGGAATATCGAGTGAATATGTGAGGCCCTTCAACTTGGTGACAAAGTCTATGACGTGCTCGTCAGGCCTTTGATTGCACTTTAAGAGGTAGGTAATACTTGTATTCCAGGTTGTGGAATTAAACATGTAGAGAAATTTCATGTGAAGATCCTCCCAAAATCCTATTGACCTGATGGGTATCTGGTTATACTAGACAAATGAAGGCCCTTCCAATGTTTGTATGAAACACAAGAGCTTAGCATCTTCCTGTTGTGTCAGAGTTCCCAGCATGGTTCCACGCCTTGAAATGAAGTGGCCCAGATGCTGTTGTAGGTATCCCATCCCATTAAAAGGGGAGAAGGTATGATTTCTGAAACCTGGGGGTGCTGGAATATCATCTACCCATGCCAGATAAGGATTGACATCAGGTGATATTTCCACCTGTTGATTTTCAAGATCCTCAAGGAGGAAAATGAGTGTTGTCATCGGATCATCAGGACAAGGATTTTGATCATGACGAGGGTCCCTAACCACCAATGAATTGGTAGGATATCCAACATGGTAAGGAGGCCTAGAGGATCATGGAATGGCTGGTGAAATTACCCGAGGAGCTGGGGGAATAACATGTGGAGCATCCGGTGGGACCTGTGGTGTGGCCTGTGAAACCTAAGCCTAGTCATAAGGCAGGTCATCGCATAGTTCCGGTGGATTTAATGATGCATATTGTGGAAATTTTCTATAAACACCAGCCTCTACCCTGTCTATATTGGAAATATTATCAAGATCACCAAAATACAACTCACCAGGAGGAAGCTGTACCTACCCCTATTCCTACTACCCCAGTTAAGGATTACCATAATCTGGCCTCCATTCTGTGGCGTTCTCAATAAGGATCTCATCAACCATATTTTTATGTTCAGTACGTTGTTGACAAAATGCTACCTTTTTAGGGAAATCTTCTATATTTTTCACTAATCCAGATGATTCATAGGTTTTGATAGCCCCAATTTTATCTTTTCCCTTACTGGGGTCTTTACCGAGAGGTAATGACTCAAAAGTTGCAGTAAGTCCAACCAAAGTTCTTTTTTGGAGAGTATAGACACCTACATGATTTGTCGGGTGTTGTACTACCTTAGCATGTTATTCCTCTTCTCTAGGCATTTTCCCAGTTCCCCCTTCCAGTTATATATTAGGAATGGCCATTTTCACTATGATGATTCATGGATGTATATCCTAGATATCACTTGGTGAACCAAGCTAGCATAGGATAGGAATGAAATTTAGGGAAGAATACTACCCCCAGACATGGATCTGGACATGGGGGGAAGCCTACTTGATAACTTTATAGAGAAAAGTGATTCTCTTGATGAATTTTTTTGGATGCGCTAATGATAACCAACCGACACAGGGTGCTAACCAACAGTATGTGAGGCCAACTCGACTATGCGGCATTGTTGGCCAATGTTGTCGTATTGTTCCCAACTCTTGTGGTAAGCTAACTGTAGATAATGAAGATAGAAATGCATCATCTCTAAGGTTCGGTGGAGGCACATAACCTCATCCTGGGTAAGGGACTCCTTGAAGTTTGTAGTTTCAATTAGCTAGAACATCACAGGGAAATGGTCCATTGCCAGAATGTCCCACAAACTTCTTGGATCAGACTCAGGATCTGGCCCTTGATTGCCCCACTCTTCGACTAGAGGCAGTTTTGGGACCGATAATGGCACTGAATCGGACCATCATGGTAGTAGACTGTCTATTAGAGAGTACGGTGTCTGAGTTGAAAATCCATTGCATCTTGGGCTATCTTCGAAACAATGCATTGATTTCACCACCACATCCCTATAAGATGGACTAATAACCACTGCTTCCCACACAGGGGATGCGTTCATTGCTAGTGGATCACCTTATTCCTCATCCTTTATATGTCCCCATAACAACTCTTTGTGGTCTATTATTTAGGTAGAGAATGATCATGTTAACGGTAAGGAGGATTGCACGGCCATGCCCTGGAAAAGGGACATATCTTCCTCCTCCTGTATGTATCTTTGGAGGGATGTAGGGATATAGTGGAACTCACTTTCTAGAAGGATGAGGATGATACACCTTTTTCATTCCTCATCCCCCAACATAGAGGATCTGGGTGAAGGTTCCCTCATCAAATCGCACTCCACTTCAAAATATAAAAAGTGGATGGGTTTAATTTTGGTTTGAGGATTTCTAGGAATGTTCCTCTAGTAGAGACAACATGCCCACCTTCTATGGGATGGTTCTTCAAAACATAGTAGATTTTTGAAATGAGGAGGGCCTATTCTTGGGTTGGTTCTAGAGTGGGGAGGTTCTCCACATAAAAAAAGTGGGTTACAAAGAGCACCAAGGAAAATGTCAAATGGAACATGAGGAGGACCTCCATGATTGAGGTTGCTGGATTGGGGAGGGCATCTATTGAAGCTGGCACGCACATGGTGAGGACCTCTATGGTGATCATCCATAGTGTGAGGAGGACCTCCATGTCGACTGGCTCTGGTAGCTTTGGTATAAGGAGGGCCTCTTTATTGACCATTCTAGATACGAAAAAAACCCTCATAAATACCATCGATGAAGTGAGGACAACCTCCTCCGGAGTCAATGACAACATGGGGACGACCTCCATGCTGGTAACTAATAGGGAAAGTAGGATCCTTGTTTTGATAGTCTAGTAGGAAGGGGAATCTTTCATAACTAAGACTAAGGGATGGGGAGGACCTTCATACCGAGAATTAGCAATATGGGGAGGACCTCTTCTTGGGCTGATAATGGTGGAATGGGGAGGACCTCCACACTAGATGCAAGAGTAGGGAGGACCTCCATGATGGATGTGGGAGTAGGGAGGACCTCCAGTATCTAATGATGGTATAGGGAGGACCTGCATACTGAACATCATCATCACGGGATAGTCCATGATAGCTTCTCCTTCCACTGATGACCAGAGAAGTCAACTCAACCTGCTTTTTGGGTGTATGGTGCCTCACTTCGGACTGGGCATGGAAGGATCCATTCTCTGGGAAAAGGCAGTACCCCTAATCCATAACTATAACAGGAGGCCAATAGCACATGCCAGTGGTGGCCCGAGCCACAGGATCCATGGAATATGATGCCCCCTAGAGGGCATCTTCCTGAACTTGAACCCGATGTTGATGTCGGGTTAGCCTAACTAGGGCCATCTATTTAGGTGTATGGACCACCTACTCCTCAGTCTATGGTACCAGTTGGTGACATTGACAAAGACAGGTGAGAGCCCCCCTCAGTAGTTCCTTGGATGATTTCATGGCCAGAGGACTTTGGAATCCCTTACTTCATCCGCATGAGGGAGTGAATCATAAGACCACTATGAGGATAAGCTCCTGAAACTATTGAAGGCCAGAGTGGGGAGAAACATATCCCTACGCGGCCCTTGGGGGCAGTGGCATTGACGGGGTATATAGGCTTACAAGTATTAATGGTCCATATCCCTTGTCTGTATGACCCCTTCCTGTCCGTATCGATGAACAATATTATTAATCACCCTCATTTGAATAAATTCAGAGGTAGATATGGGGTGTGGGTGCCACAAAGTCGTTATTATGGAAGTTGTTGCAAAATAAATGGATCTGTGTGGGACTATCGTGTTAGAATTTCCCACACCCATGTGTTCATGAGTGAGAGGTGACTGGTTTCCTATAGTTTTATTTTTGGTTCTACAAATCAAGAAGATTCAACCATCTGTACATACAATAGGAAAGCGATGGCCAGTTCCCCAACACTGTTCAATCTTCCATGGCTAGATAGAAAGATCTACGCTAATAATTTCACAGACTGGGATTCCCAATGATTAACTACCCCAAATCTGACTGAGTTTCATGGTAGGCCCACTATTTGCTTGGTGGGACCTGGCACCTGATAGTTGTTTCCAATGAAATATTTATCTGTTGATGTCCTAAACACTACTAATCCCCATATTGAGGAGAATAATTTCATGTCGGTTTCACCATTTCTGTTTCTGACCCTTTCGTGAGGGCGCACGCATCTGTCTGTCAAGGAGATGTGTGGCTGTTTGTTCCCCTGCATTCCCACATTCCAAACGCGGGTGGAATTCATCACTTTTTTAGATATTTTTTATCCATTATTGAAATGGGATGATGGGGTGTCAGCCACTCCTTCCATGGATTTGTCCTCAGAATTCGTCACCTAGTTTGGGTCTTCATTAAAGATTATGTCGTTGTTTGGGAAACTATTCCCAGTGCCATATCTTTTTGGATGCTAGTTAATTAACTTGCTTCTCTTGGGACATTCTAGGGGGTCAAGTCTGGGAAACAACCTTTAGTTATGAGAGTAGTCGTTTTGGGCATTGTTGGCATGTCTAGACACTGAAAAAGTGGTACACCTGGATTTCTTACCCTTATGATAGGGCTTCTCTAGGGCACGGAAGCCCGAGGCATCCTACATAGACTGTGGGGAATTATATTCCAGAGGCATGTATTTGAGATTTTCAATGGCTTATCATGTTTAACACGGTGTATGTCATGAGTTTAACACCTACCATGGGCAGATTAGACTGATCGTAACACTGATGGGAGTGAATCAGATGGGTACATCCCTAAGAGGGAGTACATGGAAGGTTTTCTATAAGGGTGGATCAAGAAACTCAATGAGGATGAATATAAGGTGGTGTATCCTATAGTGGAAAGATATCACCCCATGAAGGATGATCTGTGCACTTCAAAGGGTGGATCAGAGGATTATTGGGCCCAGGAAAATGGGACACCAAGGTTTACCATTGGATGGGATTGAACCTCGTGGAGAAATCTTATGTTTCTTGTATATAATACATGGATCAAAACCCACATAGTTCGAGAGGGTGAATCATGGAATCGGGTTGTACCCAATGGAAAAAAACCAAAATACATGTTGGGGATTACCCGTGGTAAGCATCCCAGGTGCTACAAAGTAGAAAAGAAATGAATGGGGCTTGCACATGGTTAGCTTCCCAAATGGATGGAATGATTTCACCAGGATGTGGAGGCTCATGTGGAATCAGGATGGATATGGATAGAGTGTTGAAGGATGGAATGAGTGAGGATGGAACTGAGGACCTGTACGAAGGTGGTGGTGTCGGGATTGAACCTTGAAGAGGTTTCCTATGTATCCCCATGGTAGGGAATCAACGTCCATGTAGTTCTAGAATGGGGCAATGATTCACCTAAGGAGATAGCTCATAAGAATGGATTCATGGTTGGGGACCCTAAGGGACTAGAAACAATTGGTTTAGGCATGATCTTCCCAAACACAAAGGCTCAAGGGAGAGACCAGAATAGGACATGGGTAGTGGTCTTGAACTTTAGGGAGGCTTTCTACATATCCCTTGGAAGGGAATCAAAGTCCACGTAGTTCAGGAATGGGGAATGGAATCAGAGTGTACCCAAAGGAAAGCAACCTGATTACATGTTGGGGCTTACGCGTGGTTAGTATCCCATCGCAAAAGGGACACTCTTGGTTGGAGGAGTACGGTTTGAGTGTATGTATTATGCATTGTTAGTTTCCTGGGAACTAGTCGGACATCACAAAGGGGTGGACCAAGAATGTTGGTCCCAATAAATGGGATGCCAAATTTTACCAGTGTTTGGGGTTGAATGCCAGGGAGGATTCCTACATACCATGTCTAGGAGACAGGGATCAAAACCCAAATAGTTAAAAATCACACAGTTTAGCGTCATTCAGGATGAAAGGGGTATATATTTTAACATCATGCAGAATGAGAGTGAGCCGACTTGAAGTGGTCAGGACTGATGGGTGATGGTCTTGAACCTCAGAGAGGCTCCCTACGTACCTCACCTAAAGAGGGGAATGGATCAAAGTCTATGTAGTTTAGTTAAGAGGGGCCTAGGTATTACACACTAAGAAATCCCATAGAGGATGTTATGGTTGATGATAACTCTAATCCCATGTGATTCATGCTCAATGTTAGAAACAAGAGGCAGCAAAGTCTTGGAGACCGCATCGTTAATGGTGCATCCGTGAGGAATTAAGCGGGGCTTACACATGTCTAGCGACCCAAAGAGTAAAAATGGTATTATACATGGTTAGCAATCCCAAGAGAGGAGGATTGGGAATAAATCCATTTGGGAAACTCGAGGAGAGTGTCTTGCTGTATGAGAAGGATGTAATTCTATTGAAGGAAGGACTCAATCCTTGTTAATCGTACAGGGAAAACCCTATCACGGTGGGTCAGGGCTTACGTAAGAGCTTCCCAAAGTGAACATGGTGAAAAACCCCATAGGGAAAGAGATAGCGAGGGGAACTAGTTCATATCCCCTCTCTGACCCTCTCAGTCTGGCCATACATGCGGCAATCACAGTTTAACGTCATGTGTTGTGGACATGGGTGCTTGATAGTTTAACGTCCTGCAGCTCGGATGATGAGGATTCACTCCTCACCACTATGACTTATATAAGTTTTAATAACCCACTCTTGAGGTAGGGAAGCAACAAGTAATTCCATGGTGAAATGGGGTTGTGGAGTGATCCATTTATGGGCTTACGTTACCATGGTTATGAGAATAAGCAATATACATTAGTGTTCCTATGTGAAGAAGCATGAGGCAAGGAAACGAAACCTAGAGCATCACTTGAGGGATTTGT
The DNA here is from genome assembly GCA_963277665.1 of Viscum album. Lineage (NCBI taxonomy): Eukaryota > Viridiplantae > Streptophyta > Magnoliopsida > Santalales > Viscaceae > Viscum > Viscum album. The sequence continues at coordinate 444,171,396 of OY728144.1, forward strand.
AATAATTATTAACAATCCCGGAGGGCTGCACAAAAGAGGGATTCATGAAGCAAGAGGTATCACAAAGAGAGGATTCACAAATCTCAAGGTCTCGCAAAGGATAGGGGCTTACAGAGCATAGGACTTCACAGAGCTCAGGGGCTCGTAGTGAATAGGGTTTTGCATAGCACAAGGGATAACATACCATAGGGATTCACAAAGTATAGTGATCCACATAAAACATGGGATCATAGGGAAGAGGGGATCATAGAGCATAAGGCTTCACAGAGCAGAGGGCTCACAGAGAAGAGAGAGCTTGACAAAGGATAGGGCTTCGCGAAGCATAATGACCCAGCTTAAGCATGGAGTTAGCATGTTGTTGGAGGGTACTTCATGAATTCTAGGTGCTTTTAGAAGTCCTAATTACCTAAATGGGTATCCTTCCTTTGTTATGACCCATAGGTTTCACTAAGGGCATCCCTCTTCGAAGAGGGGGTAAATCTCAGCAAAGGGAAAGGGTTTTCACAATGCTCAAGTACCTCATATGATTCATTTTACTAGTTGGTTTATAGATTAAGGGGTTATTCATGATTTGGGAATTCATAAGATGAAATTTCAAGGTTCTGATCCCTTGTAATGGGGGGATTGGTGTATTTATATGTGCTAGGGGGTGTGATGCTCTGAGGGTGCATGATGAAGTAACTTGCACTCTGTCATCAGAGGCAAATTTTGTCATGTTTCTTAGAGCCGTGAAGTCAACCACTATCCCCTTCATAGTGAAAAGGCTTCCTTCGTTCCCTCTACGTTGGTTGTAGAGGCTTCCGTCAAGTTCTAAGGACACTAAGAGGATATCGTCCTTCCATCTAATGTGCATAGACTTCCATCAATTTCCTTAGATTTGTGGAGTTGACAATCACTTTTCTCTATGATGGGTGCAGAGAAGGCCTCGGCTTTTTGCAAGTCGTCATGCTGAAGGCCTTTGCGAGGGTGCATCTTGAAGTAGTCCCTTAGGCACCATTTATGTAATTTTCTTATTTTTCAAAACACACATCTTTTGGTTCCATCAAATGGTTTTTTTCATATTCAATTGGTAATTTCCCCAATGTGAAATATATAAATTTAAAGAACAATTAAATTCTTTCCATAAAATATTGAAATAATAAATTCCGAAAGACATAGAGGATCTTTTCATGTTAAATATATAATTAATTTATATTAGATCTGAATAAATAATACCTACCCTGAGGATTATTATATGATGATGATGTTGATTATATGAAACCCTTTTTGGATTAACTTCATTGCTAAAGTGATGAATCCATCTATTAGTGATCCAAATATACTCCTTTTATCTTCTAGAAACAATGATATAATTTCAGGTGCTATCATGGAATATCAATCATATTGTATGGCTTAACATGATCACTTGTATTTATTTTAATATTAAATGAATCTCCCTAGTACTTCCTGTTCTTGGGAAGAAGTGATGATGAGGAATAGAGATAGAATTTTTTGTTAGAGTTGGTGTCCAAATACCAATAGATTGTACATTTATTTCATGTATATTTAATGTATTGAATAGTAATTAAACATATTTTTACATATTGTTCATTATTCTATACGAATTTAAATAAATAATTTAGTAGAGTATTTTTTTCAATGATAATGTCACAGTGGTTCCCCTCCATAATGAAATCATTCAAGTGTTATGAAAATATTATTAATTGAGTTCTATTTTTGGATAACATACAATGATGATATGCATAGTATATACACAGTTAGGTGAGAGTACTGATAATAGGATGATGCTTCTTCTCATGAAGTTTACACTTAGTAATCTCTAAGATGGGAGATTATGAGAACATACCCTCCAGTAGTAATTCTGCATGTTTTGGTGTTATCGAATTTTCTTAACTGTGAGAATATGTGATGGTCTTTATAATTTAATATTATCATTGGTTCATGTCATGACTCACACACTTAGATTTACTAGAAAAAACCATTACACCACTTGTTGGTGGAATGTAGGGTACATTGGGTGGATCATGATTTACTTGTCATTGATGGATAAGATAAGGAAGGATTTATCCATTCCATATTTATGGGAGTTGATTTCTTAGCCCATTTATTAGAATATAAACATCCTGTAAATTCCAGGACCATGGTGTATAGATGTGTTTATTTCAGATAGTCAAAGAAATATGTATCGAGCATATAGGTTGATGATACCATTATGCAACCTACTTGATTACATATTGTGATAAAGGTATTATATTACATAGGTATTGTTCATATGTGGTTTTCAATATTGTGAAATTAATTTCTTTCACTTAGGAATCTTAACAAGATAGTAATATTGGACTTTAGGAAAGTCTACTTAATGCCAATGATAAAGAATCTTATAGGGTCATAGAATAAGTGGTTCTTGTTAATATAAATTAAATTCTATTTGAATTTAATTAATTTAATAAATATTATTCTCAAGATTGAGTAATTTTACTCAAGTTTTATTTATCGCATAAAATAAATAAATATTTATTTACTGATATGTGAATGAAAATATTATTATTTATTTTATTTAATATTTAATATATATTTATTTTATGTCATGTGAAAAAAATATTTATTTGTGAATAAAATATTTATTTAGGTATTCGATAAATACTGAGGAGTTTGAATGGACCAAGACCATATCTTATGATAAATAATTACTAAAATTCGGTAAATATTATTGATCATTTTCAGAAGATTGTGCATGCCAAAAAATAAAAAAAAAATTATTTAATGGCATGGGGTTTATTATAGATTTTAATATTATTTAAGGTCCAACATAAAATTAAAAAATATTCTAAACTAAACCCTACCTCTATAAATATCCCGTTATAGAAATTTTGTAGGTAATTGAAAAAAGAGAGAATTTTTATGTACAATGAATTTTATATCGACTCCTCCATATCTCTCCCTCATAAGATTGAGAATGTGAGAGATATTTCTTCAAGACCAAGGAATGAGTGATTAAGAAAAAAAATGAAAGACATTTTATTCACCATGCTAGTAACCGAATATCAAGTGGTGTTGCTCATATATCACAAGGTAATTGATTTCTTAAAATTTAAATAAATTAATTATAAATTTAATGTTAAAGATCCTCTATTGGGGTTTAAGAAAATTGAAATTAAAATAAATTTTAATTACCATATCACCCACCACGTGCTTCCATTATGCCCAGATCCCTCAAGTGGTGTCAGAGGGGTCATGTTTAAATTTATAATTATTTATTTTATTGTTTATCTATGTTCAATTGTTCTTGGATTTTCATTTAATGATACTGGTTCATTAATCTGATTTTAATAAACATGCTTTAAGCTATTAAACAATTTCTAGTTTTTTATTTTATTAAATTTCTAAGAACAGATTAAGAATGATCAGAGATTTCATCGGGAATTGCCAAATGTTTGTTTGGTAAGACAAGGTTACACGGTGTGTACTAAAAAGTAGACATTATGTACCCTATTGTACTGCATCTGGATGTAGTAAGGGATACACAACACCCTACATAGTTACTATATGAGGATAATTTATTGCACATCGTGTGTAGACCAATCCAGGATAGAACATGGGTTGTCGGATTACATGGCATGTATCAGTGTTCACATCGTGTAGCCTACACGGGTTACCAACATAAATTGAGCAATCATTTTGGTCATTATGAATGGTCATACCACATGAGACTAACAACTTGGATCATTTATGATATACACGATATGTATTTGGCATACACTGCATGTATTTCATCAATTCCCACCTTCAAAACCCATGCCGAAGACCCATGCATGTATTCTGGACACAAACAAAAATGAGTACACGGCTTGTAGCTGGTCTGTACACATTGTGTATTCAAGATGAAGTACTCACCACAGACTCATTCATGTACCCTAAATACACAGAGACTGATATACATGATATTTAGATAGTTTGTAAACATCGTGTAGTCTCCCATTAAAGGAAAAAATTAAAGTTTACATTAAATTTAAAATTGCATCATTAAAACCATATTTTATTGATTGGAACCCATAAATATTTTTGAAATTTTCATAATGGTTTAAAAAAATTAAATTCTCAATTAATATTTTGTAATAAATATATCATTTTTGGTTCAGACATTTATTTTTAATGAATTCCAAAAATTATTGGGTATCTCAAATTAAGTTTGAACAAGAAGTAACATGAAAAGGGAATTAATTAATTAATTAATGCAATCACATTAATTCTAATAATAAAGAATGAATAAATAAATGAATTTTATCTTGTTATTGTTTGCGTATTAATTTTAGGAATGACCGATCATGATCTTGGCCAGGACCTATGTAACGACCCAAAATTTTGAATAAATCTTGTTTCCTAATTTTGTGTGTTATTTTATTTCATACTCAACAAAACTTTTTCATTTAATAAAATGAGTATAATTAAAATGAGACTATTGGGTTTTGACTATTATATGACCACTATTCAGTATAACCATTAGAAACTAAATGTTGCGACTATTTTCTCTAAATACAAGTGATCTTGGTTAATTAATATAGAAAGAAGATTCGATGACCTCATCCAGTAGTCTCGGGCCAATCGAATCCCATATAATAGAACTTGGGAAGGAGGTAGCACCATTGAGCTTTGCTCTGGACCAAACCCAAGTCGAACTTCATCGTGTGAAGCTAGAATGAAATCGCCTTCGCAAGAAGTTCAAACTGATAGAAATTACTACTCATGCGATGTTCGCCGAGCCGCCCTCAGATTCTCTCACCTTAGCACACCTTAAACTTAGGTCCTATTCTAGGGTTATAAGGGGCTATGTAAGGAGACTGTAACTGCCTTGTGTAATCCTTTGATTTAAATAAAAATTTTGATTTCTTCTTATGATGAAGTTTGTGAATTTTCAAATGTCCGGATAAATGTTGGATGTATATTATTGATGAATTTGAAAAAAGGATATTTTAAAATATTTTTGTAAACCTTAAATAATTAATTATGAGTAATGATTTTCAAAAAATGGTCTTCTATAATTATGTTCAGTATGAAATTTAGAGTCTAATAAGATCAAATTAATTTTTGATGAATTGTAAATTATGAATAGTGATTTTACGCTTAGGATTAGTAATGTGACCAAATGGATTAGTAATCTCACTTAATGAAAGTATTAATATAATCTAGGAACCTTGATTAAGTAATGTGATTCAATAAAATAGGTAAATAACTATTTCAGAAATTATTAGTCAAGTATTAGTTTTTTTAGCTGAATAGTGTTTTTTAATTAAAAAATAAATTAAAAATATTTAAAAAATTATTTTCATAAAATGAACTTTATTTTTAAATTCAGAACATTGATATTAAGTTAAGGTAATTTTTGGGGATTTTTCTGAAAAAAATGAATTTTTGGTGAATAGTGTTTTTATTTAAAAATTAAATTAAAAATATTTCGAAAATTATTTTTATAAAATGGAGTTTATTTTTGAATTCAGAGAATTGATATTATGTTAAGGTAAATTTTTGGGAGTTTTCTAAAAAAATTGAATTTTTAGTGAATAGTAAAAATACAGTTTTATGGTTTCGGTATGTTTAATGACATCATAAATGAATCATGATGATGTCATGGAATATTTGAAGGGATGGTCGACTAAAGGGGATTAATTACTGTATGAGGGGTCCCATGTGGCCTAACACCTTGGGAAATACCATGGGCAAGCCCATGGTTTTTCCAATACCACCAATGAGGTGTCCCTTGGCCATTAATGCCTTGTCCCACCACTTACCCTATAAATACCAAGACATTCTTTCATCCTTTCAATTCCAAAATCCTCATTAATGAAGTTCTGGTCTCCTTACCTCCCAAGGAGTCCTTCCAAGGTGCCCTAAAGCCTCCCAAGTTCCCAAAGGTCAAGATTTTGAAGTTACTCTTCAAGGGTAAGGATCCTACCTCTCTCTTTCTTTCCAAGTACTCTCTTTTATGTCATTTATTGTATGCTCCATGTTATTATGTTGGGTATTTTCTTTTATATTCATCCTACTATCCTTTTCATGTTCATATGATGAGATACCCCCTCTTTCTCTCATCAATTCATTTTAAGAAAGTTTAAGAGGTGGCATTAGGCTGTCGAATGTTTAAGGGATTCTTTCACCCTCCTCATTTTCAAGTTCTATTTTCATATCATGTCTTTCAAGATCCTTTTTATTATGTTGGGGTATGATATCTATATCTATCATAGTAATATTTTATGTTCATATGATAAGAGACCCTATTTGATCTCGTTAATTCATTTTTTTAAGTTTTAAGTGACGCCGTTAGGCTGCCGAATTTTCATAAGAGAAATCTTATTTTTGTCTTCCTTCCATGTTTTTCATTTCATATGGTATGTCTTTCAAATTTCATTAACATGTTATTATAACCTTTATATTCTGTCCCTATACTGTTTTATGGATCATTTATGAGTGGGTGACCCATGTCCCCTCTCTTTTCAATGTTTTCTAAAACCATGCAACATAGCCGTTATGCTGCCGAATTTTCATCTCAAAATGTCTCTCTCTTTTTCTAAAATTCTTTTATTTTATTAATTGAATACTCAAAACTCTTTATTCTACAGGTGTATTCACATATATATATCAAAATTTACTATTTTAAATTCTGGGATTCATATACATGAAACCCACTTTATTTTTTTTGTGGGTTTAAAGTGACATAAAGATCATGTCTTTAAAGCAGTTTTTAAAACGTTATGATTATGAAATGAAATCCATTTATTTTATGATATATGGGTTATTTATGAAATTTTTGATGATTATATATGTGGATCACATGATAATAAAGACAAATTTAAGGGTGCACCCTGATAGCTCTCCAATGCATTGGGTAATGATGTAACCACTAAAGATTACAATTTTAACGATACCTTGGTGAATATCCTTGGTAATTTCAATTGACACCTTGGGGATGGATCTTGGTGATATGTTCATGATTTTTTAAGTTAAATTTTGTAACCACATCTTCAAGTTATGAAACAAATTATTTTTATTATGATATGCCTCATGATTTATTTCTCATGCCTTAAAGTTCCTTTTTTCATGACTTTATTGATGTATCTCAAGTTCACATGTTAAATGTTTCCCCCTGTTTCCCTTACTGGGACTTCTGCTCACCCATTCTTTTGATGTATGTCCCCAGGTTATGAGATGCAGTAATGAACCTAGGATGAACATAAGGATAATCCTTTCAAGTGTTTAAGAAGAATGTTTTATGTCTTAATGTTTTAAGTTCCTGGTTTCCAAGACACTAAACCTTAAAGATCCTCGGTTTGGTAAAATGTAATGAAACGTTATGTTATAAAAAGTAAGGATTCTATAACCTATGTATTTGTTGGAATTTATTTAATTTAATTTATTGCATAGGTTTGAAATTTTTTAATAATAAATTAAAATATGGTATGTGATCCATCCCTACTTTCATTTTTATATAGGACCTATGTATATAAGTATAATTATGTAATTCACTTGAACCTATCATTTAGTTACCCTCACTACTGTATGAGTAATAAATAAATTTAATTAATAGAGCATCCCAAGGCATGATGAGGTATTCAATACAGAACCACGATGATGTCAACTTGATGATACACAGGTTTATAGGTTGAAATGTTGTAACTCATGCGAAGACCGAAAAATTGTGTCATTATCCTAGGTCACAGGTTAATTTAATTTCCTCTCATTAAATTAATCATTAGATAATATCATGAAAAAGACATTTAATTTATTAATTTTTTATGCATTGTTTATTTATTGTATGCAAGACCAAAGTCACATAAATAAATGAATTAATATGTGAAGACAAAATTTAAATAAATGGATTATGCATAAATGATTTATCAAACATTTTTATTTAATTAAGTAAAATCCATGTAATATTAACATGAAATATAAGGGATATAATAATATAAAATTTATTCAAAATCAATTAAAACCACTTAATTAAGTATTAAGTTACTCATGGACTTCCATTACTTAATTATGAATGAAACCAATGGAACTAAGTATTTGGAAAACCCTTATTGGGACACATACTTTTATAAGGTTATTTATTATAAAGGTTTTCGTATGACTTAAACATTTTACACCAATAGGAGTCTTCCTTGCAAGACTTGGTATAATTTGGTGGCAACTGTTGAAGATATCCAAGTTAGGATTTCATGATTAGGGAGTCCACTCAACAGATCAAGGAGTTTCAAGCCTACATGTTTTAAAGACGTGCCTACCTAAATATCTTCAAATATATTGAAACCCCATTTCCAGGGTTATCATAAAGGAAATGTAGATCCTTTACACTAGAATGTCTTAAAAACTAGATGTTTTGATTTTATTGGTGAGGGTTATTGGGTCTTGATAGAATAGTGATAGATTTTACAAAAAAAAATAATTTATTATATATCACCTAATTTGTAATCAATAAAAGTATTAATAATTAACTCTTTTAAATTTTATAAAAAATGTAAATCATGTCATCCAAACTATCCATTCAATCTATATTAGAGAAAGACCATATCCTAACTGGCAGTAACTTCATGGAATGGTAATAACACATTTAAGTTGTTTTACACCAAAAATGGAAATCATATGTGTTAGAATACTAAATTATTAATATGCCTAATAATAAGTAAATTGGTACTTGATCATTCCTAATATAGGCCTCATGTAGTCAATATTATTAGTTACATTATTCTCCAAGAGGTTCTAGGGTTTAATCTCCCTAAATAACTGAGCACTTATCTCATTATTGCATCACTCCCTCGGATATTATCTATTTTTTTGTGAATTTTAATATAAATAAAATTAAAAAGCCTCTTCCAGTTTTTCTCAATATTCTTTTCTAAGTGGATAAGGAGGTGAAGCATGGAAATCCTTCGGTCTTAATGGAAAATAAATAGAAGGTCCAAAAAAATATCCTCAAGGCCAAGGATTCTTCACAATGTCCTTCTAAGAATATTAAGAATAGACTGAAATCAAGGGAACACGATGTTGTTTGTTTAGAATGTGGAAATAATGGACACTATAAGAAAAACTACACATATCCTAAGAAAAAAAGGGTAGCTTCATGTTCATTCTTTATCAAGTTAAGTTTATCTATTTCTACAAATTGGGTATTAAATACAGATTTTGGTACCCACATATGTATTAAAATATAAGAACCAAGTATATTTTTAAAAATTAACCAAGGGAAATTATATTTATGAGAATTCAATAGATCTAAACTTTCTTTTGTAGCTATCAGGGGCTACCACCTCACATTGTCGACTGTAATGATCTTAGTTTTTAAAAGTTTTTATATGTTCCATTCATTACCAAACACATTATATCGATATCCATTATATATACATATGGTTTTATTTTCAAAATTTTAAATAAAATTGGCTCCTTTTATAAATATAACATTTTTATGGGATGGAACATTTAAATGATGTTCTTTATGTGTTGGACTATGAAAACCAAGTAATGGAAATCAATAATGTAACAACCTCACATGAATCATACCACACCCAACATTGGTATCACTAGATTGGTCAGTTAAATCAAAAGTAACTGACTAAATTACATCGAGATAGAGATTTAGATTCTTTTTGAACATAAACAACTTGGTGTATGTCATGCATATTTACAAGGAAAATGACCAAAGCCCCATTTAGTGGGAAAAGTGAAAGGTCCAATGATCTTGTAGAATTTGTTCATTAAAACATATGTGGATAATTTCCTATTGAAGAAAGGTGTGGGTACTCATACCACATTACATTTACTAATGATTTTATTATATATGGATACGTCTACTTAATGATCTATAATTTAGATTCCTTTGAAAATTTTAAAGAATAAAAGAATGATGTTGAGAACCATCTTGGAAAAATGATTAAAAAACTCCACTCAAAATGTGGTGTATAATATCTCAATCAATACTTCATTGATTATTTACAAGATTTTGGGATTTTATCTCAACAAACTCCTCCTTATACACCCTAATGGAATGGTATAAGTTGAAGGAGGAACCACACATTATTATATATAGTGATATCAATGATGAGTCATGGGAGTCTTCTATAATCCTTTTGGGGATATGCATTAAAAAAAGTATCACATATGCTAAATCAGGTACTAACTAAATTGATAAATAGTATTCCATATGATTTTTGGTGTGGAAGAATAACCACATTATCAAATTTACATGTGTATGGAAGGGAAGAATTTATTAAGGCCTTTTTAGGTAATAAACGTTCACCCCAAGGCACAAAGTGTACCTTTATATGATAACCCAAGGAATCAAGGCGATATTACCAATACAACCCCTCATACAAAAATGGATATAGTGGTAAGACACACCACATTACTTGAGAGGGAGACATCTCTAAAAAAGATAGTGGGAGTGAGATATATGTCAATTAAGTAGAGGCTCAAAGAATATTTGAGTTTGTAAAAGAACTAATTCCAAAAATATCTATTGAAGAAGAAAATATTTTCGAGAAACAAGTATTGTATAGGAGTACCAGAGATGTTATAAAACTAGAATATTATGTTTTTCTTGTCACTAAGGATAGTGACTCATTATTAGTTGATAATAAGGATCCTCTAACTAACAAGGAATCAGTAAGTGGAATAGATGTTTCCAAGTATCAAGGAGACATGAATTATAAAACGGATTCAATGTAAAAAACCCAATTCTGGATTTTAAAATACCATCTAGTAGATGTAAACAATGTTTAATTAAGTGGGTATTTAAGGAGAAACTAGAAATAGAAGTACAAGTCAGTACCTATATGGCGCAACTAGTTGAAAATGGTTTTAAATATAGTTAAGGCATTGAATAAAAAGAAACCTTTATCATAATGATACATTACATTGTGGCCCTCTATGATTATGATATTTAGAAAATGGATGTTAAAAAATCCTTCCTTAATGGGAACCATTAGAAAGATGTCTATATGACACAACCCGAACAGTTTGTGACTCCAAATGATTCCAATAAGGTATGTATGGTGAAAATATTCATTTATGGATTAAAGAATGCATTCATGTGTGGAACATTCATTTTGATGAGGCCATAATGGAATCTGGTTTCATAAATAAAAAATATGATCTTTGTGCCTATAAATGGTTTTGTGGGAGTACGATCATTTTCTTAATAGTATAAGTTGACAAAATATTACTTATTAAAATGAAATACCATTATTATAGTATGTTAAGGAATGGTTTAATAAATTCTTATCTCTTACGGACTTAGGTGGTGTAACATATATTCTGGGGATTAATATCCATCATGATAGATCCAATAGACTGTTCAGCCTAAGTCAATGTAAATATATTAACAAGATACTGAATACATTCAATATGAAAAATATAAGATTGAATTGTTTCTAATGTCACATGGCATTCATATTTCTACGAAATTGTGTCCTTATACACTTGAGGAAAGAAAAATAATGTAAAATATTCCATACATTTAATTGATTTGGTCGGGCATGTATGTTATGATATGTACTTTGATAGATGTTTCCTACCCATTGAGTGTGGTAGGAAGATATAATGTTTATCAAGGTGACCACCATTTGATGGAATTCAATACTATCTGTAAGTATCTAATGCATAATAAGCATATGTTCCTAGTCTATAGAGGATATGAGGGACTAGTCATCATAGGAAACATAGATACTAGTTCCCAAATATATCAATATGACATGAAGTCACAAATGGTATAAATCTTCTCTCTAAATGAAGGTTCTATGAGTTGGAAGAGCTCAAAGTAGGTTGTTTTCACAGATTATATAGTGGATTTTGGTATATTACAGCTTTTGAGGTAACTAAGGAAGTAGTATGGATATTAAACTTCATCCAAGAGCTTGATGTTGTACATAGTAGTAAATAACCAATCACACTCTATTGTGATAATACTACAATAGTAGATCTCTCAAATGATATCAGGTTACATCAGTGGATAAATCATACACATTATAAGTATCATCTCATGAAGGATTTTTTTCAGAGTGGTCTGGTAATAGTGAGTAGTATTTCCATAGAAAAAACATGACATTTACCTAAACTAAATCCCTAACTCATCAAAAACATGTTTATCATATGAGGTTTAGTGGACTAAAAGTCTTAGGAAGTTATCTCTAATACAAGTGGGGGTTTTTTGGATTTGGTGTCCTAGGACCAACTGGTTGGACTTTGATTACATGTATATTCTATGTATTGAATATTAATTAAAAATATTATTAAATATTGTTCATCATTCTACAAGAATTTAATGTAATAATGTTCTAGAGTATTTTTCAAATTTATAAGGTCATATAAGTTTCCTACAATGATGAGAATATTAAATTTTTATAAAAATATTCTTAATATTGTTTTACCGTTAGATAACATACTATGATGGGAAACATAGTATATCAATCATTAGGTGTGATTAATCATAAGTGGATGGGGATTCTTCTCATGAATTTCACACTTAGTAATATCCAAGATAGGATATTATAGGGAAAAACCTTCTAGAAGTAATTCTACATGTTTTGGTATTATCGACTATTCCTATTTGTGATTGTGTGTAATGGTATTTAGATTTTACAATTATCATTAGTGAATGTCATGACTCATGCACTTAGATTTACTGATAAAAGTTTTCATGCCATGTGTTGGTGGGAAGTAGGTTATATTGGGAGCATCATGATTTAAATTCATTAATAAATAATTCAAGGAAGTATTTTTTACATTCTATACGGAGTCTTGGATATTGGTAACGCCCCAGGTATAAGATCAATTTAGAATTCTACATCTCTTCTAAGAGGAAGACTAGGCAATTCCTTGGGAAACACTTCAGCGAATTCCCTCACAATAGTCATGTCTTAAAGGATGGTTGCCTCCTTAGACTCAATCATATGAGCCAGATATTCATTCTCATAAGGCAGTAATATCCACGCTTGAGATGATGGAGATAAAGAAGATTAATCTCCCTCCTTGCAATTCTACAGAATAGGTGGTCGATTCTCTACATGGAGAGTGATTTCCCTCTCACGGCAATTTATGTTGGATCTATATAAGGAAATACAATCAATGTCAATAATTACATCAAATTCCACCAGAGGGAGTATGAAGATGTTCACCAGGAAGTTCAATCCACCAATTAAGACAGGGGAGGAGTAATATTCATGGGATGTAATGATTTCACCATTTTTCATACTCACCGACATCTTTACTTCAATGATTTGTGGTGGTGTTGGGATTATCATACTAAACTATTGGGATATAAAATAATTCATAGAACTGAAATAAAAAAGCACATTTGATATTATTTAATGAATAACTAGCATACCTATAACCACTTTATTTTATGGGTTCACTTCGACAGTAGTGATGGAAAAAGCTTTCGTTTGCTGCCTTGGAGGTTGTTGGTTGACTTCGAAAACCCTTGTCTTAGGGCTCTGATTTGCAAGATCCCCTGGTTCTTTGAAGTTAAAGCAATGAAAAATGCATTGAGAATCAAATAGATTGTTTCTCTCCTCTGTCACAATTGCAAGTTTTTCTTATCATCAATTAATGTCTACGTTCCCTTCTCTTCCACACCTAAAGAATTTCCTCATTTCCTTCAGGCAATTTCTGGGGTTCTTTTTTCAGCACATTGGGCAAGTGGTGTGCTATATTTTCTTAGCACCATTGGATTTATCCATTGGACTACTAGAATTAAAGTCCACCTTACACTTCTTATCCCCATGATACCCCTGAGGTTCTCCGATCTCCATTTCAACCTTGAGGGGACATCAGACAATTTCCTTATAGCTGTCTAAGTCACTGATCCCCAGTACTTTTCGCAGTCTAGGTTTTAACCCACAAAAGAATAGGTCAACCTTGCATTCGGGGGTAACGACAAAGCCAAAAGAGTATCGTGCAAGCCTTGTGATGTTTTCCTTGTACGCTCTAACAGATTTTTCGTCTTTTTTCTTGAGGGAAAGGAAGTCCCTTTCCATCATAAGTTCAAGGGTGTGCAGAAAATATTTATCAAAAAACAACTTTTGGAAATCCTTCCATTACAACACCTCAATATCCTCCTCAGGTTTCGTATTTTTTATCAATGTACACCATTGATTGGCTTCACCCTCCATATGATAAGAAGCCAGAGGAACATTCCCTTATTCGGAACATTTAAAGATAGAGAATATATTTTCAATGGAGTCGATCCATTGTTCGACGATTGAGGTATCAGATGATCTATTAAAAGTAGGAGGCCTTTGTCTCATGAATCTCTCAATAGTGACTGGTTCTTTCTTAGGGGGGTTGAATGTTCCTCTTGAACCATGTTTCTATTCAATGATTGAGTTAACTGAGAGAGTATCATGACAATGTTCAAGATTCCCGCTCCCATCAGATTGGGAATATCATTAGAACAGTCATCACATTAGTCTTCACATCGGTTGTTAGCCCGAGTCCTCCTATTACCGGCCATTGGCTGGAAAAAAAGGAAAGTTAGGGGTAACACATAAAGGGTAATCCAAGGACAAAACAAATGAATTGTAAAAATCTTTTATTTCCTTAGCTTATAAATCTATTGGCTTCAATCTATGTTATCCATGATCTACTTTCTCACATATATTCTTAGGGGATTTTTTTAATTCCCTTAATAATAGTTTATATTAAGCTTGTGAATTTACCAATGCATATCCACCAGGAGTGTCATAACCAAAAGTGCATAAAGGCCTATTTTCATGTACCAAGATACCCCGGGTCAAGCCTAAAACTCCTTGTTAGTGTTTTCACCCCTAGGTACATCTCTTCAAGAGCTTCATATACCTGCTCGTATCTAGACATGGATGCATTTTCTTGATAAACCACTTACTCAATACTCACCAAAACTTAGGGATGTTTTTATTATACATAGTCTTATACCTAAGGTTTCACTAGGGTTTTCTAATCCTAATCCCAAAAAATAACTAAACGTATCATCTTATTCCAAATGTAACAACCCTGCTCTTTATTTCATACTTAAACATGATTTATTACATAAAACCCTCACTTTATAGAACATATAAGATCGAGATGTATAGTGTCTTTGGGGATTTGGAACAATACATAACAACTTAAAGAATATAATACATCATCTTATTGAAAACTTCCTTTACATGATCACTACATTCCCTCATACTTAGCATTGCATGGGATAACCAGAGGACATGCATAAAAAAAGGGTGAGCGATAAATCCTGGTAAGGGGGTAAACAAGGAATAACATGAAGATTACAATACATGTTAGGCAATATTCATATTAATATAAAACAAGATATAAGTGAACATAAATTCATGATAAAGCATGATAATCATAACATGGAAAAGTGGCAACAACACTTAACATGGAATTAGCATGAGCTAGGGCATAATGCACATGGGGCATGAGTAAACCCTTATTGCACATGAAGAACTAGTAATCCCTCATTTAACTTGAATTAGCATGAGTCAATACTCATTTCACATGAAATATCATGATACTATACTTTACCCAATGCATTGGAGCACTATCAGGGCGCACCCTTCTTAAATATTTCATTTCATGCATAAGTGTTCTACATGGATCTTACAACGTGGAATCCATCATCAACATTTATTCTATGATAAATGGATTTGGAATACATAAATGAAGATTTATAATCAATATGTAAATGTGCATAAAGTTGAATACCCTTGATAGAAAAATGGGCATGGTATTCACTACACAATGACATTGGCTTGGAAAATCGTAGTGCAATTTCGGCAACATAACGGCGTGAAATAAGAACTCATAAAAAATGGCTGATGAGAAAGAAAAGGGTGTCTCCTTATATTCACATGAAATGTATAGTAAGGGGGTCATTTAGATACATGTACCAACAAATGTAATGGAATTTAGATGCATAATACAAAAGAATAACTTAGATGTAAATGGGGAGAGCGAAGTCCCTCACGAAATTTCGGCATGGTAACGGGTTTACATGGGAGGAATTAATGAGAGGAAAAAGGTCTAACATCATCTATAAATAAAGAGGGAAGTATGGGGAGGTTCAAAATCCTACCCCAAAATTTTTAATTGAAAATAAAATTGAATAAAAACTAAAAGAAAATTGGACAAAAATGAGAAAGGAAAAAATCCCTTACTTGGAAGTGTGCTTCCAAAGGCTTGAGAGAGGATTATTGGGAGCTTCGGGTGCCTTGGGAGGATTATAGAGATAGGAGGATATAGTTTGGGAGAACTCCAAATTATTTGACTGAAGAGGAAGTGGGATATTTGGTGGGTTTATATAAGAAAGGAGAGGGAATTCTTTATTATTTAGGTTTGGGACACCACAGATTAAACTAATCAAAACCAAAAAAGAGACCACGGTTTTGGCCCAAGATTTTTGAAAAAGGGGATCGGAAAATAATATTTTATGAGTCCAATGGCCTAAATTTTTAAAATTATAGGATAGCTTATGTGGAGGTGAGTCACACTCTTAAGGAAAATAATTTAAAAATATGAAATGATTTATAAGTCTTGGAGGGTCAACTAAAGCTTTTTAAAATAAATAAAACAAATATAAAATCACATTATTTTTATGGTAAACCGTATATTGGACTAAAATAATGTTTATAGTATTTCAGTACATCACTATTGGGTCATTATGATGTCATAAAACACATTATATATTTAAACGGTATTTAATTTTTACCAAAACATTCGACTATCTCAGAAAATTATGAAACATTTACCATTGGATAATTTCGACATCCTAATTCCAAAAATAATATTAATTTTATCTAAATAATTTTCTGAATATGTGAATATTCACTTTTAAAATAAAAACTGATATTTATCGAAAATTCATGGGTTTTGACAAAAACAACTTTCAAACCTTAATAAAAATTACAATTGCATTTATAAAATTATATGATCAATTATATTTAATAAAAAGTAATTTAATAATAAAAATATTTTATTAAAATATTATTTAATTCAAAAATTCATTAATTCATCAAAATAGATTTCTTAGTTTAACATTAACTAAAAATACTATTTTTGCTTTAAAAACTATTTACAAAGTAACAATAATAAAAATAATGTATATTCTCTATACAAGAATAATGTACATAATTTTTGTACTAGTGTCTTATTACATAACCCCTTAAAACACCCATATAAGACCTTATGGTAAGGTGCATGATTGTGACAGAATCTTGGGGTAGCCTGGATAACATTGCTCAAGTGGTAATCTCTGTCAAATTACACTTCTCTAATAGGTAGTTCCGCTCAAGCTTAACGTATTCAAGCTCAGATTAGGCTTGGTAAAGAGTGAAGCCCAATGACGCCCCCTCATTTTTGAGCTCCAACAAATGGGCTACGTATTGGGAAAGTCTACTAGATAAGGCCATCACTTCCTTTGTCTGTCTAAATTGGATTTGTTAAAGCCCTTTATTTATACTAATCATGTGTTCATTGTTCAATGGATATATTAGCAATGGTCACAATTCTTAACGGTATTTTAAAATCCAAAACATATAACCAAATAAGTGCATACGTTTTACATAACAATAAGAAGACATTTAAATAGACCAAGAGGAATTTTCATTTATTAATTTTTGGGTCATTATAATCTTCCCCCCTTAAGAAATTTTGGCATCGAAATTTCCTTTTCCCAAACTAAAACAAAGCTGGTTAACTCTACTTCATAACTTCTTCGGATTCCCACATCGCTTCTTCAAACATGTGGTTTTTTCATAACACCTTGATGATGGGCATTGGCTTATTTTATAGATATTTTTCTCTATGATCTATGATCTTCACTGGTTTCTCCTCATAAGAAAGATCATCCTCTAACTGTATTACCTCTGAAAAGAGTACATGTTAAGGGTACAATATGTACATCCTTAAGATAGATATATGAAAGACATCATGTACTTTGGAAATGGTAGCTGTAAGTGCTAGTCGATTGGCCATAGCCCCGACAGGATCAAGAATCTCAAAGGGTCCAATGTACCTAGTACTTAACTTCTCCTTATTTCCAATCCTCATGACCTTATTCCATGAGGATATGCATAGAAATTCCATGTCTCTAACTTTGAACTCAAGGTCTCATCGAAGGTTATCTGCATAACTCTTTTTTCAACTTTGGGATGCCTTGATATGCTGTTGAATGGTTTTCACCTTCTCCACCATTTCTTCAACCATTTCAGGTCCTAGCAGCTTAGGCTCACCGACTTCATCCCAACACGTCGGTGTTCTTCACCTTTTCCAATAGAGGGATTTATATTGTGCCATTCGGATGCTTGAGTGGAAACTGTTATGGTGGGAGAATTCAACCAGTGTAAGATGTTGGTCCAACCCTCCTTTAAAGTCCATAGAACATGATCTTAACATATCTTCTAGTTTCTGAATAATTCACTCATATTGGCAATCAGTTTCAGGATTATAGGCCATACTAATGTTTAGTTCAGTGCATAGAGAATGCTGGAGACTTTTATAGAACTTCAAGGTGAATCTTGGATCATGATCAGATATAATAGATAGTGGTACTCCATGAATCCTTACGAATTATTTGATATAAATCTGTGCTATTTGATCCAATGATAAGTCCTCTATAATCTCAATAAAGTGAGTTGTCTTCATAAGATGATGTACAATGACCCACATAGCCTTGTTTCCTCTGGATGTCCTTGTAAGTCCAGTGACAAATTCCATGGTAATGTTTTCCCACTTCCATGTTTGTATGGGTAGTGGTTGCATCATCCCCTTATAATTTTTTCTCTCAGCCTTCACTTGCTGACATACCAGGCACTTTGATGTATATTCAACAATCTCCCTTTTCATGTTGTCCCACCAAAATTTTTCTCATAGATCTTGATACATCTTTGTACTCCCCAAGTTAATAGAGAAGGTTGAGTTATGTGGGTCATTCATAAGCTCCTTCTTTATATCTGGATCGGATGGTATACATAATATTTTCCCAAATCTCACAATTCCATCTTCATTAACATTGAACTCTGAGGATTTCCCTTTTTTGATAGCTTTCACTTTCTTCTGAATTCCCACATCATCCTTTTGAGCATCCTTTAGCCTTTCCAAAAGAGATGGATGAGAAATCATTTGTGAAAGGATTGCTTATGTTCCCTTATTTATGATTCCCATGTCCATATTCATCAAATCTAAGAAGGTTGGATCCTTCTCAATTCTCATCAATTATTGAATTGTTGGGTCCTATCTACTTAGATCATCTGCAACCTTGTTCTCTTTCTCGTGGTGGTAATGGATTGAAATGTCATAGTCATTTATCATCTCTAACCATCTTCATTGGCACGTGTTAAACTCTTTCTATATGAATATATACTTGAGGATTTTGTGGTCCGTATACATTTCACACTTCTCCCCCAAGATATATTGCCGCTAAATTTTTAAAGTGAAGATCACCATAGACAACTCCAGATCATGTGTTGGATAATTCTGCTCATGAACTTTCAATTTTCTTGAACCATAGGCAATGACTTTGTCATTTTTCATCAATATATATCCCAGTCCCTTCTTTGAAGCATCACTGAATACCACAAAAATTTCTCCACTTTTTGGTAGAGTGAGCACAGGCATAGTGATAAGCCTCATTTTCATCTCCTTGAAGCTTTCTTCACATTCATCAGTCTAAAAAAACTTTACTCCCTTATGAGTTAGCTTGGTAAGAGGATTGGAAAATTGTGAGAAATTTTTCACAAATCGTCGATAAGATCCAGATAACCCCAAAAAGATAAAGATATATGTTACCAATATTGGCCTCGGTCATCCCTCTATTGCAGTTGTCTTGGAGGGATCAATAAATATCCCATTTCTTGTGAGGATATGGCCCAATAATGAGACCTCCTTTAATCAGAACTCACAATTGTTATACATTCCATAGAGCTTCTCCTTTCGCAAGGTCTCTAGTACATTTCTTAGATTCTCCTCATGATCCTCCTTGGTTTTAGAGTATATTAGAATATCATCTATAAATACTACCACAAACTTGTCGAGGTAATCTATAAAGACCCTATTCATCAAGTCCATGGAGATTGCTGGAGAATTAGGGAGCCCTAAATGCATTAATATGAATTCATAGTGCTGATATCTTGTACGAAAAGCAGTCTTGGGGATATCTTCCTTCTTCACCCTTACTTGATAATATCCCGACAAAAAATCTATCCTGGAGAAATATTTTTCTCCACACAGCTGATCGAACAAGTCATAAATTCATGGGAGAGGATACCTGTTCTTAATCGGGATTTTGTTAAGATCACGATAATTGATGAGAAGGCACATTGACCCATCCTTCTTCTTGATGAAGAGGACTAGTTCACCCCATGATGAAGCACTTGGGTGTATAAACCCTTTATATAAATTCTATTGTAGTTGTTTCTTCAACTCCTCAAGCTCCACAACAACCATTATATAAGGATTCTTGGATATTGGCAATGCCCCGGGTATAAGATCAATTGAGAATTCAACATAACTTCTAGGAGGAAGACTAGGAAATTCCTTGGGAAACAATTTAGTGAATTCCCTAACAATAGAAATGTCTTCAAGGATGTTTACCTCCTTATATTTAATCAAATTATCTAGATACGCATGCTCATAGGGCAGTAATATCCACACTTGAGATGGTGGAGCTAAAAAAGATTTTTCATCCTCCTTGCACTTGTACAGAATTGAGGGTTGATTCCCCACATAGAGAGTGATTTCACTATCATGGAAATTTATGTTGGATCTATATAAGGAAAGACAATCCATGCCAATAATTGCATCAAATTCCACCAGAGAGAGTATGACGCGGTTTTTTGGGAAGTTCAATCCACCGAATGAGACATAGGAGTAGTTTTATTCAGGGGATGCAATGATTTTCCCATTTTTCATACTCATGAACATCTTTACTTCCATGATTTTTGGTGGTGTTAGGATTGTTCTACTAAACTTTTAGGATATAAAAGAATGCATAGAACCTGAATCAAAAAGTAAGTTCACTATTATTGAATGAATAAATAGTGTACATTTCACCACTTCATTGTCAAGGTTCACTTAGGTAGTAGTAATAGAAAAACATCACCCTTGCTGCCTTGGAGGTTGTTGGTTGCCTCCGAAAACCCTTGTTTTAGAGCACTGATTTGCAAGATGTAATTGTTATTTGTAGTTGAAGCAATGAAAAACATGTTGAGATTCGAACAGAGCATTCCTCTCCTCTATCACAGTCGCAGGTTTTTCTTGTCAACAGTTAATGCCTAGGTGCCCTTCCCTTCCAAACCTAAAGCATTTCCTCATTCCCTTCAGGTAATTTTTGGGGTGCTTCCTTCCACACCATTGGGAACTGAGGTACTGGATTTTCTTAGAACCGTTGGATTTATCCATTGGACCACACGAATAGAAGTCCACCTTACACTTCTTATCCCCGTCATACCCCTGAGGTTCGCCAATATCCATTACAACCTTGAGGGAACATCGAACAATTTCCTCATTGCTGCCGAAGTCATAGATCGACAGGGATTTCCACAGGATAGGTTTCAACCCACCGACGAAGTGGCTAGCCTTGCATTCATGGGTAATGACAAAGCCAGAATCATATCGTGCAAGCCTTATTAATTTTTCCTCATATGCTTCGATATATTCATCATCTTTTTTCTTGAGGGCAAGGAAGTACCTCTGCATCATAAGCCAGAGAGTGTGCGGAAAATATTAATCAAAAACCATCTTCCTGAAATCCTTCCATTCCAATACATCAATATCCTCCTCGGGCTTCATATTTTTTATCAATGTACACCATTGATGGGCTTCACCCTCCATATGATAAGCAGCCAGAAGAACCTTTCTTATTTGAAACATTTAAGGATGGAGAAGATCTTTTCAATGGAGTTGATCCATTTTTCGACGATTGAGGGATTAGATGATCAATTAAAAGTAGGAGGCCTTTTGTCTCATGAAGCTCTTGATAGTGACTTGTTCTTTCTTACAGGGGGTTGAACGTTCCTCTTGAAACATGTTTATATTCAATGCTTGAGTTAACTGAGAGAGTATCATGAGAAAGTTTGTGATTCTCACTCCCATTGGATTTGGAATCTCATTAGAACAGTCATCACATCGGTTGTTAGCATGAGTCCTCCTATTACCGGCCATTGGATGGAATAAAAGGAAATTTAGGGGTAACACATAAAGGGTAATCCAAGGTAAAAATAGATTAATTATACATATCTTTTATTTACTTAACTTATGAATTTATAGGCTTAAATCTATGTTATCCATGATATACTTTCTAACTTATATTATAAGTGTATTTTTTTATTCCCTTTATAATGGTTCATACTAAGCTTGTGAATTTACCAATGCATATCCCCCAAGAGTGTCATAACCAAGAGAGAAGCAAGGAATGTTGTCATATACTAGGATACCCCTGGTCAAGCCCGAAACTCCTTGTAGGGGTTTTCACCCCTAGGTACATCTGTTCCAGAGCCGCCTATACATGCTCGTATCCATACATGGATGTGTTTGCTTGATAAAAAACTTTCTCAATACTCACCAAAACTTAGGGATGTTTTTATTATACATAGTCTTATCCCTAAGGCTTCACTATGTTTTTCTAATCCTAATCCCAAAAAAATAACTAAACCTATCCTCTGATACCAAATGTAACAACCCTACTCTTTATTTCATACTTAAACATGATTTATTACATAAAACCCTCACTTGATAGAATATATAAGATCAATAGTTCTAGTGTATTCGGGGATTAGGAACAATACATAACAACTTAAAGCATAGAATGCAACATCTTATTGAAAACTTCATTAACATGACCACTACATTCCCTTGTACTTAGCATTGCATGGGATAACCAGAGGACATGCATAAGAAAAGGGTGAGCTATAAAGCCCGATAAGGGAGTAAACAAGGAATAACATGACGATTAAAATACATGTTAGGAAATAGGCATATCAATAGAGAACAATAGAAACATGATCATAAAGGCATGATAAAGCATGATAATCATAACATGGAAATGTGGTAATAAAACTTAACATGGAATTAGTATGAGCCAAGGCTCATTTCCCATGGAGCATGAGTAAACCCTCATTTCACATGAAGCATGAGTAAACCCTTGTTTCACTTGAATTATGATGAGTCAGCACTCATTTCACATGACATATCATGATACTATACTTTACCCAATACATTGGAGTGCTATCAGGGTGCACCCTTCTTAAACATTTAAATTCATGCATAAGTGTGCCACATGGATCATACAACATGGAAACAATAATAATCATTTATTCCATGATAAAGGGATGTGGAAAAAATACATTAAGATTTATATCAAATAAGTAAATGTTCATAATGGTGAATACCCTTGATAGAGAAATGGGAATGGTATTCACTACACAATCGCATTGGCTTGGGAAATCGTAGTGCAATTTCTGTAGCATAACCTCATGAAATAAGAACTCATAAAAATAGTTGATGATAGATAAATGGGTGTCTCATAATATTTACATTAAATGGATAGTAAGGAGGTCATATAGATACATGTCCCAACAAATGTAATATATTTAGAAGCATAATACAAAAGAATTACTTGGGCGAAAATGAGGAGATAGAAATCCCTCACGGAATTTCGGCATGGTAATGGGTGTACACGGGAGGAATTAATGAGAGATAAAGGCATATCCCATCATCCAAACATAAATAGGGTAGTATGGGGGAGGTTCTAAATCATACCCCAACATTTTTAATTGAAACAAAGGGCATAACAACTTAAAGAAAATTGGACAAAAATGATAAAGGAAGAAATCCCTTACTTGGAAGTGTGTTTCCAAAGGCTTGGGAGAGGCTTGGGAGAGGAATCTGGGGAGCTTGGGACACCTTGGGAAGATTCTAGAGAGAGTAGGGTAGATGTTGGACGAACTCCCATGGATTTTAGTGAATATGAAGTGGGATTTTGGGTGGGTTTATATAGGAAAGGAGAGGGAAATTTTTATTATTTAGGTTTGGGACACCACACATTACACTAATCAAAACCACAAACCATCTCATGATTTTTTCCCATGGTTTTTTCCAAAGGGGAGTAAAAAAAATATTTTCTAGAGGCCAATGGCCGAACCTATTAAAATAATAGGGTTTCTTATGTGGAGGTGAGTCACACTCTCAAGAAAAACAATTTAAAAAGACAAAAAAATTTATAAGTCTTGGAGGGTCCACTAAAGCATTGTAAAAAAACCACAAAAAATATAAAATCAGATTATTTTAATGGTAAAACATATATTGACCGAAAATAATGTTTATATTATTTTATTACATCACTATTGGGTCATTATGATGTCATAAAATACATTATATATTTAAACAATATTTAATTTTTACCCAAAAACTCGACTGTCTCAAAAAATTAAGAAAAATTCAACCTTGGATAATTTTGACATCCTAATTACAAAAATAATATTCATTTTATCTAAATAATTTTCTAAATATGTGAATTTTTACTATTAAAATAAAAACCAACATTTATCAAAAATTCATTGGTTTTGACAAAAACAGCTTTCAAACCTTAATAAAAATTACAATTGCATTCATAAAATTATACAATAATTTGTATTTAATAAAAATTAATTTAAAAATAATAATAATAATATTTTATTAAAATATTATTTAATCAAAAATCCATTAATTCATCAAAATATATTTCTTAGTTGAATATTAGCTAAAAATAATATTTGTACTTTAAAAACAATTTACAAAGTAACAATAATAAAAAGAATGTATATTACCTATACAAGAATGATGTACATAATCATAGTATTAGGTTCTTGTTACATAATCCCTTAAAACACCCTCATAATACCTTAGGGTAAGGTGTGCGACGGTGATAGACTCTTAGGGAGGCTCAGATAACATTGCTCGAGTGATAATCTCTATCCACTTCTATTTCTCTCATAGGCGGTTCCATTGAAGCATACCGTATTTAAGCTAGGATTGGGCTTGGTCATGAGCGAAGCCCAATGAGACCATATCCACTCTGATATCTGACAAATGGGCTTCATATAGGGAAAGTCTACAGGATGAGGCCATCACTTCCTTTGTCTGAGTAAATTGGATTTGCTAAATCCCTATATTTATACTATTCATGTTGTCACTATTCAAAGGCTATATTTTCAACAGTCACAATTCTTAACGGTATTTTAAATTCCAAAACATAGAACCAAATAAGTTAATACATTTTACATAACCATAAGAATACATTTAAGTAGACCAATATAAATTTTCATTAATTAATTTTTGGTTCTTCACAATATTCCCCCCTTAATTAATTTTTCCCTCAAAATTTCCTTTTCCCACACTAAAACAGATGTGGGTAGCTCTGCTTCATCACTTCTTCTGATTCCCACATCGTTTCTTCAAACCTGTGGTTTTTCCATAACACCTTGATGAGGGGAATTGGCTTATTTCGTAGATCTTTTTCTCTATGATCTATGATCATCACTGGTTTCTCCTCATAATAAAAATCATCCTCTAACTATACTACCTCTGAAAAGAGTACACATGAAGGGTTCGGTATGTACATCCTTAAGAGAGATACATGAAATAAATCATGTACTTTGTCCATTGTAGGTGAAAGTGATAGTTGATAAGCCAAAACCCTGACACGATCAAGACTCTCAAAGGGGTATATGTACCTAGGACTTAACATCCCCTCCTTTCCAATTCTCATGACCTTCTTCCATGGAGATATGCGTAGAAATTCCATGTCTCCAACATTGAACTCAAGGTCTCATCAACGATTATCTGCATAACTCTTCTGTCAACTTTGGGATGCCTTGATATGCTGCTGAATGGTTTTCACCTTCTCCACCATTTCTTCAACCATTTCAGGTTCTAGCAGCTTATGCTCACTGACTTCATCCCAACATGCCTATGTTCTTCACCTTTTCCCATAAAAGTCATCATATGGTTCCATTCAGATGCTCAAGTGGAAACTATTATTGTAGGAGGATTCAATTAGTGTAAGATGTTGGTCCCACCCTCCATTGAAGTCCATAGAACATGATCTTAACATATCTTCCAGTGTCTTAATAGTTTGCTCATATTGGCCATCAATTTGAGGATGATAGGCAGTAATGAAGTGCTTAGAGCATGTTGGAGACTTTCTAGAACTTCAAGGTGAATCTCATATCACGATCGGATATAATAGATAGTGGTTCTACATGAGTCTTACCAATTATTTGATGTAAATCCCTGCAAGTTGATCCAATGATAAGTCCTCTCGAATCACAATAATGTGAGTTGTATCTGTAAGATGATACACAATGACCCATATAGCAATGATTCCTCTGGATGTCCTTGGAAGTCTAGTGAAAAAGTCCATGGTAATGTTCTCCCACTTCCAGGTTGGTATGGGTAGTGGTTGCATCATCCCCTAAGACTTTTTCCTCTCAGCCTTCACTTACTGACATACCAGGCACTTTGATGTATATTCATAAATCTAGCTTTTCATATTTTCCCACAAAAATTTTTCTCAGAGTTCTAGAAACATCATTGTGCTCCACAGGTGAATATAGAAGGTTGATCTATGTACGTCATTCATAGCCTCCTTATTTATCTCTGGATCAGATGGAATACATAATCTTTTCCCAAAACTCACAATTCCTTCTTCATTAACATTGAAATCTGAGGATTTAACTTTTCTAATTGATTCAACATTATTCTGAATTTCCACATCATCCTTTTTATCATCCTTTAACATTTAAAAATATATGGTTGAGCAACCATTTGTGAAAGGATTGTTGATGTTCCCTTCTTTATGATTCCCATGTCCATCTTCATCAATTATAACAAGGTTGGATCCTTCTCAATTCTCATCAATGATAGAATCACTGGGTCTCTTCTACATAGATCATCTGCCACCTTGTTTGCATTCCCAGGGTGGTAATGGATTGAGCAGTCATAATCTATGATCAGATCTAACCCTTCGTTGGCACATGTTCAACTCTTTCTATGTGAATATATACTTGAGGCTTTTGTGGTCTGTATATATTTCACACTTCTCCCCAAAGAGATAATGCCGCCAAATTTGTAAATCGAATATCATTGTAGCCAACTCTAGATCCTGTGTTGGATAATTTGGCTCATGAACTATCAATTTCCTTGAAGAATAGGCAATGAATTTGTCATTTTTCATCAACACACAGCCTAGGCCCTTCTTCAAAGCATCACTAAATAACACAAAAAGTTCTCCACATGTGGGTAAAGTAATCACAGGCGTAGTGATAAGCCTCCTTTTCAAATCCTTGAATCTTTCTTCACATTCATCACTCCAAGAAAACATTACTCCCTTCCGAGTTATCTTGGTAAAAGGGTTGGACAATCATGATAAATTTCTCACAAATCATCGATAATATCCAGCTAACCCCAAAAATCTACAGATATCCATTACCAATATTGGCCTCAGCTATCCCTATATTGCAGCTGCCTTGGAGGGATCCATATATATCCCACTACCTATGATGATATGGCCAAAGAATGAGACCTCCTTCAAATATAACTCACACTTGCAATACATTTCATAGAGCTTATCATTCCTCAAGGTCTCTAGTACTGTTCTTATATGCTTCTCATGATCCTCCTTGGTTTTGGTGTATATTAAAATATCATCTATAAAGACAACCACAAGTTTGTCGAGGTAATCTCTAAAGACTCTATTCATCATGTACAAGAATATTGATGGAGCATTAGTAAGTCCTAAAGGAATTACTATGAATTCATAGTTCCCATATCTTGTACAAAAAGTAGTGTTGGGGATATCTTCCTTCTTCACCCTTACATGATAATATCCTGACCGAAAATCTTCTTTGAGATGTATTGTGCTCCACGCAACTGATCGAACAAGTCATAAATTCATGGAATAGGATACTTCTTCTTTATCATGAATTTTTTAAGCTCACAATAATTGATGAAAAGGCACATTGAACCATCCTTCTTTTTGACGAAGAGGACTGGTGCACCCCATGGTGAAGCACTTGGGAATATAAAACCTTTATCCAGATTCTCCTGTAGTTGTTTCTTCATATACTCAAGCTACACAACAGCCATTATATATGGACTCTTGT
Source organism: Viscum album (assembly GCA_963277665.1). Lineage (NCBI taxonomy): Eukaryota > Viridiplantae > Streptophyta > Magnoliopsida > Santalales > Viscaceae > Viscum > Viscum album. The sequence goes on from OY728144.1 coordinate 444,199,550, forward strand.
ATATTGGCAATGCCCCAGGTATAATATCAATTTAGAATTCAACATCTCTTATAGAAGGATGACCTGGAAATTCCTCAGGAAACACTTCAGTGAATTCCCCAATAATAGGCATGGTTTTAAGGATAGATTCCTCTTTAGACTCAATCATCTGAGCCAGATATGCATGCTCATAGGGAAGTAATATACATGCTTGAGATGATGGAGTTAAAGAAGATTCTTCTTCCTCCTTACACTTTTACAGAATCAGGGGTCGATTCTCTACTTGGAGAGTGATTTCCCTCTCACGACAATTTATGTTGGCTCTATAGAGGGAAATCCAATCCATGCCAGGAATTTCATCAAATTACACTATAGGGAGTATGAATAGGTTTGTTGGGAAGTTCAATCCACCGATTGAGATAGGGGAGGAGTTATATTCATGGGATGCAATTATTGCCCCATTTTCTATACCCACCGACATATTTACTTCCATGATTTGTGGTGGCATTGGGATTGTTCTACTAAACCTTCAGGATATAAAAGAATTTTTAGAACCTGAATCAAAAAGTATGTTCTCTATTATTGAATTAATAACTAGCATACCTTTCACCACTTCGTTGTCGAGGTTCACTTCAGCAGTAGTGATGGAAAAAATCTCGCCCTTGCTGCCTTCGAGGTTGTTGGTTGCCTCCGAAAACCATTGGCTTAGGGAACTGATTTGTAAGATTCCCTATTTATTTGCAGTTGAAGCAATGAAAAATGCATTGAGATTCAAATGGAGTGTACCTATCCTCTGTCATAGCCATGGTTTTTTCTTGTCGGTAGTTAATGGCTAGGTTCCAGTCTCTTCTTCACCTAAAACATTTCCTTTTTCCCATCAGGCAATTTTTGGGGTGCTTCTTTTTGCACCATTGGCAAGTGGGGGGCTTGATTTTATTAGCACAGTTTGATTTATCCATAGGTTCGCCAGAATTGAATTCCACCTTACACTTCTTATTCCCATGATACCCCTGAGAGTTTTCGATCTCCATTTTATCCTTGAGGGAACATCAGAAAATTTTCTCATAGCTGTTGAATTCACGGATCGACAGGGCTTTCCGCAGGCTAGGTTTCAACCCACCAATGAAGCAGTCAACCTTTCATTCGGAGGTAATGACAAACCCGAAAGCGTATCATGCAAGCCTTGTGAATTTTTCCTCGTACGCTCCAACAGATTCATCTTCTTTTTATTGGGGGCAAGGAAGTACTTTTCCATCTTAAGTCGGAGGGTGTGTGGAAAATATTTATCAAAAAATATCTTCCGAAAATCCTTCCATAACAATGCCTCAATCTCCTCCTCAGGCTTTGTATTTTTGATCAATGTACACCATTGATTGGCTTCACCCTCTATACAATAAGCAGCCAGAAGAACCATCTCTTGTTCAGAACATTGAAGGATGGCGAATATCTTTTCTATGGAGTTGATCCATTGTTCGGCGATTGAGGGATCAGATGATCCATTAAAAGTAGTGGGACTTTGTCTCATGAAGATCTCAATAGCAACTTGTTATTTCTTAGTGGGGGTTGAACGTTCTTCTAGAACCATGTTTCTATTTAATCCTTGAGTTAACTGAGAGAGTATTGTGACAAATTTCATGATTCCCACTCCCATAGGATTGGGAATATCATTATAACAGTCATCACATTGGTCTTCACATCGGTTATTAGCCTGAGTCCTCCTATTACTAGCCATTGGCTAGAATAAAATGAAAGTTAGGGGTAACACATAAAGGCTAATCCAAGGAAAAAATAGATGACTTATAAATAGCTTTTATTTCCTTAACTTGAAAATCTATAGGCTTCAATCTATGTGTTGGTGCCAAAATGTTGGAAGAAAATAAAGAAGAGAAAGAGGCTCCACAGCCGGCTTCGCGAAGCTACATCGTGGAGTCCCCCCAAGGAATGCGGCCGCTGCGAAGCAAAGGAGGCGGTAAGCTCCAAAAATGACCCAGACATTCGTGAGCCCGCCACAAAGAAAAGGAGGCAGTAACCTCTATGAAACACCAGACGTTCACGAGCCCGCTGCGATTTAAAGGAGGTAGTAACCTCCATGAATGCCCTAGACATTCGTGAGATGCTGCGAAGCAACCCAATCACTCTTCACGCTGCATGAGCTCTGCTTCGCGGCACCCCTTGCCTATAAATACTGAGCTCCCCTTGATCCCTTGAGATGGAAAATCTGACATTTTTCCTTCCTAGCTCCAAAATCGTGAAGAACTCGTTGCTCTATGAATCATGAGCTACGTGAGGTATTTTTGCTTCGCGAGGTGCCTCTACATTGCCTCTTTTTGATCCCCTCTTCCGAGAGGGATGCCTTTCGCAAAGCCCAAGGGCATTCTCAAAGGAAGGGGCTGCCCAAGGAGACCCAGTTCGTCGCAGAGAATTTATGCTTTGCGAAGAACCCCTAATGTACACATGATCCACATGCCAAGGCAGGGTCACTATACTTCGCGAAGCACCTTGCTTCACGACACTCTTCTTCGCGAAGCACCTGGTATCCGTGAGGCTATGCTCCACAAATGAATTTACACTTCGCGAAGCACCTCCCACTTGCACCTCCACCCCATGCTAAGGCTAAGTCACCCCGCTTCGCGAAGAATATCCCTTTGCAAGTTCCCTTCACCATGCAGAGTAACCGAGCTCAACAAGGCCCCTGCCTATGGACCCCTCTACTTGGAAAATCCTTTTCCCATGCAACCATCCAGGTTTTCACAATGTGATTACAAAGTCCCCTAGACGATACTGCCTGTGGCGTTGCTTCACCTAATGCTTCCTCGCATAGGTATGCTAACGGCTATTGCTTCTTCGCATAGCTACACTAACGTGGACCCCTCGATGGTTCGCTCTACGACCCCCCTTCTACACGACATTACTGGTAACTTTCTTACCACAAGGAGTAGAGGGTACCGGTTATGTAAGTCTTAGGGGTGCGGAGTAAACCCACCTCGTCTGAGCTGCAGGATGTTAAACTGCCCAGCACCCCCATCCTCAACACACGATGTTAAACTGTGACATCGCCCTGTGCCTCTCACGTGAGGTGCCCTCACCTTGGACATTCTGCATGCCCCCTCCCCCCTAGTCTCACCAGGGCATGATATCCTCCTTCTGGGAGTGGTGTTTTTCTGTGGGGGAAGGGTGTCCATCTTGGTGTAAGCCCCTAGCCCTTCTTGCAGAAGGTGTCACCCATGCACCTCGGTACTTCCTCGGCACCAGGGCCCGCGGAGAGCATGATGGGAAGTGGGACTTATCCTCTCTTCCTGGGTGCCAAATCCCTCTCACGATGCACTTTTTCACCCTTGGGCCTCCATCTTGGAGTAAGTCCTGACACCATGGGCCGCCCAACGCGTAAGACCCTCTTCGCTTTCCATGGATGCACCCTTCGCGATGGGATCATCAGGTCTCTGCAACCTCTTGTTTCTCACACTGAGCATGACTCTCGTGAGCTTAGAGTGAGCACAGACCCTGACCCCCACCTCTAGATAACTACGAGGACTTTGATCCATGTCAAGGCATGGTGCGTAGGAAGCCTCACGTGGTTCAATCCCATCACTCGGTCGTTCCGACAACCTTCATGTCGGTTCACCCTCGTCCCGCATGATGTTAAACTATATCCATCTGAACTACGGGGCCTTTGATCCATGTCAAGGCATGGTACATAAGAAGCCTCACGAGGTTCAATCCCATCACCCATCGGACCTCCGGTCCATCTCCACGTCGGTTTGCGGATGACACCATCCCAAACTACGAGTACTTTGATCCATGTCATGGCATGGTACGTAGGTAGCCTCACGAGGTTCAAGCCCATCACTCGGTCATTCCGACCCCCTTCACGTCGGTTCACCCTCATCCCGCATGATGTTAAACTATATCCATCTTAAATACGTGGCCTTTGATCCATGTCAAGGAATGGTACGTAGGAATCCTCACGAGGTTCAAGCCCAGCACCCATCAGACCCCCGGTCCATCGTCACATCGGTTCGCTGACGACACCATCCCGAACTACGAGGACTTTTATCCATGTCAAGGCATGGTACGTATCAAGACTCATGGGGTTCAATCCCATCACTCGGTCGTTCCGACCCCCTTCACGTCGGTTCACCCCTGTCTTGCATGACGTTAAACTTTATCCATCTGAACTACGTGGCATTTGATCCATGTCAAGGCATGGTACGTAAGAAGCCTCTTTGTGGTTTAATCCCATCATCCACCTGGAATAAGGTCCACCTTCACGTCGGTTCAACAACCCCTTTTCAATCTTGACTATGAGGAATTTGATCCACATCAAGGCATGGTATGTAGGAAGCCTCCCTGAGGTTCAAGCCCACCATCCATCGAACCAAGGTCCATTTTCACATTGGTTCACTGACAAGAACCCATCCAAACTACGTGGACTTTGATCCATGTCAAGGAATGGTACGTAGGAAGCCTCCCCGAGGTTCAATCCCATCACCCATCAGACCAAGGTCCTCATTCATGTTGGTTCACTGGAATCTATACCCTAATTATGAGGGATTTGATCCATGTCAAGGCATGGTACGTAGGAAGTCTCTTCGGGGATCAAGATCAAAACCAATGTCCATTCTGATTCATACCTGGGCCGCCACATCCTAGAGAGATCATGCCACCTCATTCCCCTTTGCAGTACTCGGAAAGCTTCCCACGTGCTAGCCCCCATATCGGTGATATCTCAGGGGGGGTTATTCAATCTGATCCACTCTAGATAGTGTTCTGATCAGTATGATTCGTCTCCACTGGATATTAAGCTTGTGACATACCCTATGTTGAACATGGGAAGTTGAGGAAAACCTCAGATACATGCCTAGGGCATATGATTCCCCGCGCTCGATGTGGGATGCCTCGAGCTTCCTCACCCTCGAGAAGCCCTATAATAAGGAACAAAAGATAGACACGCCAATTCCCTAATGTCCAGACACGCCAGTGTTGCCTCAATGTGACTACTCCCCCAACCGAAGGTTGTTACCCTGACCGGACCCCTTGGAATGTCCTGACAGAAGTATCGTAATTAACTGGTGTCCATGAAGATATGGCGCTGGGAAGAGTTTCACGAACAACTTATTAAATCTATAAGGGAGGCCTGGACTAGGTGATGAGTTCCGAGAAGGAATCCATGGAAGGAAGAACCGACATCCCATCATCCCGTTTCGATCAAGTAGAAGACGTCCCTAAACAAGGAGCGAATGCCACCCGCCTTTGGAAAGCGGGAATTCGGGGTAACAACAGTCGCGTCTGTCACGCCAAAGAAGACGGACGCGCGTGCCCCAGCGAAAGTGTCAGAAACAGAAATGGTGAACCCAACGTGAAGTTATTCTCCTCCATGTGGAGATTAGTAGTGCTTGAGACATCAGTAGATTGACGTGTCACTAGATCCAGATATCAGGCACCGGGTCCTACCAATCAAATAGCGGGCCTGGCCTGAAACTCACCAGAAGTTGGGGTAGTAAAAATGTTTGGCATCTCGATCTATGATGTTGTCAGTTTGGATCCCTCTTACCGACCATGGAAGGCGTAATGGTGCTGGGGCACTGGGTGTCAATTTCTTTTTCTGTCGGCACTAATGAGCTGATCTCCCTACCTCCAGGAACCCAGCTTCAACATCCGTAACCCGATCACCTCCCGCCCACCGACGCGGGGGCAGGGGCAATCTCAATGCAGCTACCCCGTGTGGTTATGCCTTTTCTACGATGGCCTCGACTGCCACGGATACTGGGAAACCACGCCCCCTCTCCCTGTGAGAGATTATCCAATGAAGGGTAATCAATGACCTTGTACGTAGGTACGAGGAGGAAGGGGTCATCCCTACGAGGGACATGGCCCGCCTGGATTTAGTGGTGTCTGCGCCTCACCATCAACACCGCCCCCAAGGGCCGCGCAGGGATCCACTGCTCCCCACTCCAACCTTCAATCATTTTTGGAGCCTATCCCCAAAACGACTTGATGAATCCATGCCCTACACCGATGAGGTAGGGGATGTTCATGCCCGCCCGACCAGTGTTCCATCCCAGGGGTTCCCAGTGAGGGCCCCCACAAGGCCGCACCATCGCCGCCACCCCGGTTCCCTGAGGTGAAGAGCAGGTAGACTACCTACCTGCACCACCGGTACCGGCCTGGCTAACCTGACGCCAGCGTCAGGTGCAGGCCTAAGAGGATGCCCATTAGGGGGTGTCAACATTAGCGACTACTGTGGCCTGAGCCACCGCCAACGTTCATCATCACCCCCTACATACACTGAGCAGGGGCAGCTATATGCCCAACCCAAATCGAGGCCCCAACCACCCCACAGGAAGGCTGGGTCGACTCTCCTGGTTGCAGGCACAGGTAGTGGCCACCGCGGACTCACCCCCAGTAATGCCACCCACTACAGGGTCCCTTCACATGCAACCACCATGGAAGATGTGTGCCTTTCCCTCTCCCAGGCTCGGCTTGGAGGTATGCCCCATGCCACCTTTGACCAGAATGAGGGCCTTCCCCATGGTATCAACACCTCATATGGGAGCCTCTCCTCTGCTCATTACACCGGATACGGAGCCGTCCCATCCGCTATGAACCGCCAAGGTGGGGACGTCACATATCCAGTCACTCTACGATGTGAGGACCTTCCTCACATTCTCATAGTAGCCGAAAAAGTCCCTCCTCATCTTGGTAACTAGATGGGTGGAGATCAACTTCAATTCACCAGCACCCAGGATGGAGGTCCTACCCGTGTTCGTTCCAATCAGTATGGGGACCTGCCTCAGTCTGACTTCACCAAGGGAACTAGGCATGGAGGTCCTACCCGTTCTCTCATCAGATTCAGCGGGGGTTGTGCCCATACCATCTTCCAGCATGAAGGTCCTCCCCATTCCCCCTTTGACATCTTCCCCTGTGCTCCTCGCACCCTAGCCCACTCAGGTGGAAATACTCCCCACCCCAAAACTAGTATGACTGAAGGACCTTCTCATGACGGGAATTGTCCCTCCCCCGAAGAGCAATCCCAGGGTAGGAAGGCAAGATGTAACTGCCGCAAGAATAATACTGAAAAGCTTCAGACTGAGATCAAACAGGTCTGTTTCTCAGATTCTGAAGCAGAGCATGACTCAGCGGTGGAACCCTCCCCTCGGTCCTCTGTGTCGAGGACCGGGGCAGGAACAAGGCGTATCAGCCTCATCCTTCCAGAGTGTGAAGTCCACCAAATTCATGCCTCTCTTCGCAGGTACATCAAGGAGGAGGATGTTTTGGGGGTCCCACAGGTTCCGACTGTGCAGTCACCACTATCATCACTAGAAGCGCCCTCCACTTCAACCAGGGATCATGGAGAGCTATTTTGGGGACCGATGGAAATTGAGAAATGGTGTGAACCATTACCGGTAACTACAATCCTTGCACCAGAAACTGTGGTTGTCAACCCGTCGTATTGTGGTTTTGTGGCCAGGCCACCACACTCCTCAGAGGATGGCCCAGAATTCGGCGGCTAGTCGACTCATTCACCCTATTCTCAGCCGCCCAGTTTACTGCCTCAGCGGTCCACCTCAGTACCGCTATCGGTTCCTAGGCCGCCTCTAGTTGAAAAGTGGTGAAATACAAGGCCAGACACTGAATCTGTGCCTATGAGTTTCTGGAACATTCTTGCGGTGGATCACTTCCCAGAAACGTTCTGGCCGGCGGCTGTATCAAACTTATGTGCGCCAGAATCCATCGCCCCAGAGGAAGTCGAGTGCTTCCATCAAACCATATGGGTGACACACTTCCATATTCTTTATCATTGGGTGATGTACCCTAGGATCCAAGTGCACTTTGAGTAAATAGGTGAGCAATTCCGTCTGGTCGATTTGGCTGCACTCCCCGTGGCCCAGCGCCCTGAGTCACCAGGTCGCCAGACGACCCTCCAACAAAAATGTTTTTAGAGTTTCAATCTACTCTACAAAATCATCCGAGAGGCTACCCTCCACATGCAAGTTCGTTGTTGGGGGAAGTACGCTTCCCTCCTCTTCAGCCCTATTCGACGGTAGCCTGACTTGCTATGCGATATCAAGGAAATGCCCCCGGGAAGGGTCACGGTCCACATGGTCGATGTCGTGGACAAGGAGGATGACTTGGAATTTCTTGATGGAGAATTACCCCCTAAGGATGTGACACTATTGTTGGACCCATCAGTTAGGATTACCCATCAGCAGAGGAATCTCCTAGGTCTCCCTGCACCCACCAAGTCATTGGTGCTAAGCCGGAATGTCGGCAAGGGTAAAGAAAATTTCAGAGCTTTCAAGCACTCCGACCTGTCCGCCTCAGTGTAGAATATGGAGGAAGACCCTGAGAAGACCGCATTGTACCAGCATGTTGCAGAGCAAAAGATGCTGGTCGACAAACTCCTATCTGAACGCGCTATAGAGTGACGACCCGACTATGAAAATCCTAGGTCGGGGCAGTAGGGGTAGAAACAACTCCCTCACGCCGATATGCCTCCCAGAAACCCTAACCATAGCTCTCTCATGAATAGGTTTGAAGCTGGAACTCATAGAAAGATGGCACGATACGTCTTACCAAACCCTCCAGAACAGTTCGGCAATCCGAGGAATCCTGGCTGGGTTCCCCCAACTGCCCCTCAGGACACTCCGCCAGTCGCTCCACGAACCGTTGAACCCATCTACCATGTCGAAGAGCCCGAAAACGCACTCTTGGTTAGGGATCCTCATCAAGATAGGGACCCCCACCCAAATGATCCAATGGCGGCACTCATCGCCCACCATAAGGCATTGGAAATGCGACAGGTGGCAGTCCCACCAGATGGCAAGCTATATCTGGCATGGGTAGATGATATGCCTGCACCCCCAGGTTATGGAAATCCCACTTTCTTTCCCTTTAACAGGACAGGGGACCCGCCGTAACACCTGGCCCACTTTTCTTCCAGGTGTGGACCCATGTTGAGGACTCCAGCAAAGTAGGAAGCCACCAAACTCCAGTGTTTTGTGCAGACATTGGAAGGCCCTGTGTTTGTCTGGTACAACCAGCCCCCCATTGGATCAGTGACCAACTGGGAGGATCTTCACCGGCAATTCCTATCCCAGTTCAGCTCCAGCACACGAAAGACCAGCATCACAGACATCTTCAAGTGCAAAAAAAGGCCTAATGAACGAGTTGCAAACTTCACCACTCGGTGGAAGGCGCTCACATACTCCCTTGACATGCCACTGACTCAGGAGAAATTATTGAAGATGTGTGTGGGGAATGTCAAAACAGAACTGGTTCCTTCCCTTATCACTCAGAACTACCCCGAAGGGTTCCGAGACTTCTCAGATAAGGCCTAGTGCCTCAAGGAAGCTCTGCAACAGGCTAGTCAGGCACGTCCGCAGCCCCTTGTGATCCCCGCAATGAGGGATTCCAGAGCCGATCTCGCCGCGGTGGCCCAAATAGAAGCCTCAAGGTAGCTAGAATTTCTGCTAGTAACACCGAATCTGCAACCTCACATAGGCCCTCTACCTCAGGCACAGCCTCTTACCCAGCAACGACCGCCTCAGAATCGGCAGCTTCCCCCACGCAATGCACCGCCGCCGCCTAGGTGAGATAATCAGGCCCCGCCTCCTCAGCAGGTTCCTCCGACCCCTCATCAGGTCCAGGCTCCCCAATCCCCCTATCCATAGAAAAGACACCAGATTTACTCGTTCAATGAGGATCAGGTCCCCGGTTACTTCCGCAGTTCCCTAGAGTAGAGGATCGTGTGCTTACCTGAGTGTAGAAGGTCGGTAAAGGCGAATCTCACCGATCGCCCCAACTATTTTCCCAATCATCAGATTCTAGGGAACACCCTCAATCAGTGCTATGTGTTTAAATATTGGATCCAAGACCAAGTCAATAAAAGCATATTCAGGCTGGGCCTAGCCCCGGCACAAGTGGCTGGTGTCTTTGTGAGGTCAAAAAGCGGTAGCGATGACTAAGGTGAGTGGCAGCTGGTTCCCATTCGTGGATCCCAGAAGTACGATGACTGGATGGCCCATAGAATAGTATCTCATGCCCATGGTATTATTCGGGCATGCCTGAATCAGCCAGAGCCTTCAGAAGTCGTGACTAGAACCTCTGCGTCATCATCTCATCCAGCCTCTTCCCAGAAGAGCAAGCATCGGTGGCGTAATAAGAAGCAGTGCGCTCCACCAATGCCATCGTCATCTCACACTCTCGGTGATCTCACGTCCTCTAAGATGGGGATCCCTCCCAAAATCCACCCCAGCGGTGGATGATTCTTCAAATCACAGTCAAGGGTACGCTGTGGTTAATACCGAGGAGTTGGTAAACCCCTATATGACTCTCGACGAAGGGGAATGACAGGTGAACCTCTCCAACATCCCCATCCGACGCCAACATCAGTGGAGCCATGACCATATGGTTCATTAAGGCATGTCAGATAGTGCTTTCAGTCAGGCCATGCATTCCAATGAAACAAGATAGCAGGCCCAACGTAGAGTTCAACACATACAACCTCCTCATCTGGTGTCCTCAGATCTACCTCCACCACCGTTCGTGCTACTAGATCAGGAAGAGCTGCCTCATCCACACCGTAGCCATTCTTTCCTTACTACAGGACAATCTCAGTCGTCTGGTCTGCGTCTGGTCCTCATCCGATAGCTACTCTCCAGACCTCGACTAGTGAGAAACAGGACATGCCTAGAACTAGCGAGCCTCCAGCTCAGTCGGCAAATCTCATCGTGTCTCCAATTACAGAGGGGCCTCCTATAATCAGAAGTCCACATTGGGCATGGAAGTACGATGTCTTAAAACATTATGCCGGCATTCCAAAAATTCTCTCTATCCTTGAGGCTCTTCGCCTGTCATCAAACATGCGTGAGGTGCTTGCCGGGGCCCTAAGGAGTACCCTCCTGTTTGAGATGGAGGTAGCAGCTACAGAAGCCTTCCACACTGAGGTAATTAAAATGACAAATTTCAAGCAGTTATCTCATTCTCTGTTGAAGACGAAGACCCTCCCCAATAGTGGCACATTCATCCATTGTACATCACTAGCCAGTTCAATGGCATGGAAGTCCGCCGCTGTCTTATTGACATGGGCTTTGGGATTAACCTAATCCCAACTCAGACACTGCAGAAGATGGGTTTGTCTAAGGATGATTTAACTCTATTCGACCTAATAATCCAGGGATATGATAGGACCGAGCAGACCCTGGTCGACAAGATCTGTTTGAAGACCCAAATTGGTGGGCTTGTTGCCAGTACCGAATTCATGGTTTTCTCCCAGGACACAGCATACAACACATTAATGGGAAGGTCATGGCTCCACCTGCATGTTGCAGTCCCTTCATCATATCACCAATGAATCAAATACTACCTTAATGGTTGAGTAGTCATGCTCCAAGGTGATGCCTCTCCTTTCTCCTCTTGTGAAGCTCGTTATCTGGACGCTTACTATTACAAGAGCAAGGATAAAAAGATTCTGGAAAGTGAGATTGAGCCCACCCCTGTCACAAGTGACCCACGGGCAGGTCCGGATGACGCCTATGTCTTCCTAATCCATCAATTGGAGGCCACAACCCCCAACATGGGGAAATGATTTTTTTTTCGAGTACGAGAGGGAGGCATATTCCCAGGTCCAAGCAACGGCGAAAAATCACCTCGTACTCCTACACCAACCAGGCTCGGGTGATCCCAGAACCTCCTAACCTTGTACAGTATTGGGATGTCCACCCCATGGCAATAACTATACTTCATACGTGTCTATTCCGTCAGGCTGGAATTAACCGGCTCAATATAATACACCACTACTACTTTGATATCATCAAGTGTGTCCCTCTGGGCCAAAGGCCATATGGGATTGGATCTACTGCCTTCATTGACATGGTTTTAGCGGCGCATGAATCTCCTGATGCACTGTCCACTACTGTCCAGGCTGGTACTAGCCTCCTACCAGGTTCCTCTAATCGAGGGGAAGCCTCACCCACAGGGAACCCCTCCTTCACAAGCGAAGAAGCGGATTTAAAAGACGCTCCCCCTGCCTTTGAAGATGGCGTCTCTACCATGGTCAATGAACTGGTATAGGTAAACCTTGGTAGTGAGGTAGATCTGAGACCCACATTGATCAGTGCCGCTATGTCCCTCGAGGAGAAGCAGCGATATGTGAACTTCCTTAAGCAACATCGTGATGTTTTCACCTGGAGTTACAATGAGATGTCAGGACTAGATCCCCAGGTAGCCATCCACCACCTTGGTCTCCCAAAAAACCATCACGGGTTCAAGCAGCCTCCCAGAAAGATGCACCCATCTCACGGTGCTATGGTTGAGGCCAAAGTTGACAAGCTCATCAGAGAAAACTTCGTTAAGGAAGTCCAGTACCCCAAGTGGCTAGCCAAAATTTTTCCAGTCAGGAAGAAGAACGGGTAGATCAGAGTCTCTATCGACTTCTGTGATCTCAACTACCACTTTCTGAAGGATGATTTTCCCCTTCCAGTGACAGATTTGTTAATTGATGCTACATTCGGGTTCCAAGACCTCTCCTTCATGGACGGGTACTCTGGATACAATCAGATTTGAATGGCCCCCAAAGACGAGGAGTACACCTCTTTCAGGGCCCCTCAAGGTACTTTATGTTACCATGTTATGCTCTTTGGCCTGAAAAATGCAGGTGCCACCTATCAGCAGGCCATGAATCATATATTCAAGCTAATTATGGGAACATTGGTGGAATGATATGTGGACGATCTGGTGGTCAAATCCCACCAACTCCAGAACCATCTCAAGGACCTTGAGAAAGTGTTCGGTTTCCTCTATTCTTGCCACCTGAAGATGAACCCATTAATGTGTGCCTTTGGGGTCACTTCCGGTAAGTTTTTTTGGATTTTTTGTTAGGTAACGAGGCATCTAGATCGACCCCGAGAAGATCAAGGCCATCTTCCAGATTACTCCTCCCAGAAATATTCGAGAGCTTCGAGGTTTGCAAGGCCACTTAGCCAACATATGCCGGTTCATCGCGAACCTGGATGGAAAGTGTAAGTCCTTTTCTTAGCTCATGAAGATGGGCACCGCCTATGAATGGGATGAAGAGTGTTAGACTGCATTCGAGGAAGTCAAGAAGTATCTGCTCCAGCCTCCGGTTCTTATTCCACCTGTCTCCAGAAAGCCGCTGATTCTCTATGTCACTGCTCTAGATCAATATCTTGGCGCCTTGCTTGCCTAGAAGAATAATGAGGGGACAGAGAATAGCCTATACTACCTCAGCCACATGCTCCTTGATGTGGAGACCAGATACTACCCTATTGAGAAGAGCTGCCTTGCACTCGTATTTTCTGTATAGAAGTTGCGACATTACTTGCAGCACCACGAGGTACAGTTGGTCTCCCAGGTAGACCCGCTAAAGTACATACTGAACTGAACCATGTTGACTGGCCGACTAGCGCGGTGGGCAATAGTTCTCCAGTAGTTTGACATCAGGTTCGTGCCTCAGAAGGCTATCAAGGGGCAGGTGTTGGTAGACTTCCTAGCTGCCCATCAAACCTCTGCGGACCAGTCTATGGACTTGGACTTTCCTGATGAGGCAATCCTCTCGGAAGACCATGTCATCCCATGTTGGAAAATTTACTTTAACGGTGCCTCCTGGAGTCCCACCGGTAAGAGGATCGATGATCCAAGGGTCAACAGAGTGGGCTTGGGTATCGTCTTCATTACCTTGGTGCAAGCCGTTTTGATATACTCATTCCTATTGTCAGAAGGCTGCACCAACAGCAAAGCAGAGTATCAGGCTCTCATCACTGGACTCGAGCTGGCCCTCGAGATCGATGTACCCAATTTTCATGTGAAAGGGGATTCTGATTAAGACATCAAGCAAGTCAATAGAGACTATGTTGTCAGGAAGCCAGAGCTCATGCCATTGTTGGAGTGTACCCTTCATCTAATGGACCAGTTCCCTTATCGAACGGAGGTTACCCATGTCCCTCGGTCATAGAATGGTCGAGCGGATGCTTTGGCCGGCTTAGCTGCATCACTTTCAGAACCCAAGCTGGATGATATGATTATACATGTGGCACACCAGAGAGTCATTGCCCCCATCACCCCAGAGGATGAAGATGTCCTGTGAGTGATCCATCTTAGCCCCGGACCCTCCACGTCTGGATCCCCAGGTTCTTCAGATCTAGTGATCGAAACGACTCCTGACTGGAGAGCACCTTTTTTTGAGTATCTCCAAAATGGTTGCCTCCTGGTTGATCGGGCCGAGTGAGAGTGAATCCGATGTTGTGTGCTGCATTTTACCCTCCATAGTGGTCCCAGCCTTGAGAAAATACTCTATAATCATGGTTTCAATGGTGGTATCCTCTGTTTCATTCAAGGAGTTGAGATTTCTCAGGTCATGCAAGAGGTCCATGTCGGTTCCTATGGTGCCCACCAGGTTGGGCCGAAGCTGTCCCATCAGATCCAGAGGCTGGGGTATTTCTATCCCTCAATGATCCATGATTATATTGAGTTTTCCAAGAGATGTCACAGGTTCCAAGTTCATGCTAACTTCCTACATCGGCTACCAGAACCCCTCCACTCCACCAAGTACTCTTGGCCATTTGTGGTATGGGTACTTGATGTCGTGGGACCCTACCCACAGGCGACAGCTTGCCAGTGCAGGTTTATCCTAACCACTACAGATTTATTCTCCAAATGGGCAGAAGCAGTCCCACTCAAGGAAGTCAAGGCTCTATCTATTGACAATTTTGTGAGCTCCAACATCATCTACCGATTTGGGGTCCCTCATGCTGTTTTCACTGATAACAGCACCAACTTCCAAGCAGTTGAGCTGAAGAAATTGTACGCCAAGTACAACATTCACTCCAACTATACCTCCTGCTATCATGTACAAGAAAATAGAAAGATCGAGGCGTTCAACAAAACCCTCTCTAATATTTTGTAGAAAATGGTTGGCTAGAATAAGAAGAGTTGGCCGGAAAAGCTCCCCAATGCCCTCTAGGCTTATCGAACAACAACTCGTAATTCCACCCAGGTGACACCATATTCCCTGGTGTATGGGGCTGAGGTTGTCATGATCATCCAAATCCAGCTGCCATCGATACGTACTGCAGTCTATGACTAGCAGGCACCAGATAAGGTGGCCGAAATCCTTCTAGCTGAATTGGAAACACTCGACGAGAGTAGGAACCGTGCCTTGCACAATCTGGAAAGGCATCAGAATAAGATAGCTTGAGCCTTCAACAAGAAGGTTTTCCTTTTCTCTTTTCTTCAAGGAGACCTGGTATTGGCCCTATGAGTGCCAATGATCCCTGGAAAGAAACCACCCATGTTGGATCCCAAATGGGAAGGACCTTACATCATTCACAAGGTTTACTCCAATGAAGTGTATTCCTTGGCTACCATGGATGGTGAGCACATAACACATCCACCAATTCCAAATTACTCAATAAATACTTTTCCGGATCCCAACAGTCCTGAAAGACCTTAAAATGGATGGTCCTGCATGACCTTAAACTATCCAGTCCTGTATGACTTTAAACTGTGCATCGTCCTACATGAAATTAAACTGCATCTTTAGAAATACATATGGATTGATTCCCATCCTTGTGGGATATGTAGGAACGCTTGAATGTCTCATTTCAAGCCCATCCCCAAACTCTTCTCTTTTAGCTATCCCCTAGGTATAGTTCTCTCAGAGTATCCTCAGGTGATATGGTGTAGGATTCCTTAGACCCACTCATACAAGGATTATAAGGGTTGCATCTTGTGCCCGCTTCTGTTCTTCTATCCTCCTACGTCTTCATTGCACGACGTTAAACTACATGCCCTTAAAGAAATATGTATGGCTTGATTCCCATCCTTATGGGATACGTAGGAACACCCAGAAATTGCATCCATTGGCCCAGCCCCAAATGCCAGAATCTTCCCCCTAGGTTAGTAGGTATGGAGAGGGTTTACTTTTTCCCCAATTCATATCGAGATAACCTTTATCCAGCCATACATCCTGCTCCCTGGAGACGTTAGCCTCTTGGAGAGATCGGTACATATATGCTTCACCTGATCCTTGACTGGGATTTCATCACCTTCCCCATCTTAAAGGGCCCCTGAATTGTATAATTGCTAGGCCGAAGGGCACTCTCTTACCACTTCGGGCCAACTCCCTCGAGGATGTCAACCAAAAAATTGATACAAATCCCGCATTTTGAATATGTTCAATGGTTGATGCTCATTTGTTGCTCCTGATGCTGTGTTTTGAACATGGTAAATAGTTTTCCTGGATCGTTAGGGCCACCCCAAGGGGTCACAAATGTCGAGTGTAGTGGTTCATTCTGCCCCGCTGTATCTCCAAGCAATGAACTCCCTCCGGGCGATGCCAACTGTCAGGCACCTTGGCCTTTTCAGGCCCCTAGCCCAAGTTCTCTCTCATGGGATTGTATGGTGTGGTAAGGGATTATGTCATCATCCACGTTAGGTTATTCGCCATGTTTTACACCTACCTTGTTTGGGTTATCCTACTCCCCTCCTCGTCCCCACTGCAAGACGTTAAACTGTGAACTGGTTAGGCCTTCTTGACCGATGCCAGGCCTCAGGCCCCTTGGCCTTTTCGGGCCCCTGGCACAGGTTCTCTCTTATAGAACTATGTTGTGTGGTGCGGTATTATGTCCTCATTCATTTCGGGTTACTCGTCCCACCGTACACTTTCGCGTTAGGGCATCCTACCCCCCGGGTATCCTCCAAAACTATGTGTGGCTTGATTCCCATCCTTATGGGATATGTAGGACCACCCGAATATCTAGACTTCGGGTCCAGCCCCATCTCTCGAAAATCTCCATTTCACCTCGGCCCCTTGGTCTACCCTCTCCTTCCTGGACACCTTCGTCAACCCTCATCGGCGGTTCACCAGTGTGCATAAGGGTACTCTGGTTCAGTACCTGGAATGTCGTACCCGGCTCGAACATGCCTCCACCCTCTTTCCAGGCTTTGTGTTTCTCTTCACTAGGGCTTCCATCACCTTTCATACCCAAAGGGACCCCCGAGTGGCATGGATACTAGGGCTAAGGGCTCTCATACCGCTACGGTCCAATGCCCCCGAGGGTTTCAGAAAATAAATTGATACAAATCCCGTGTAGCGAACATGGTCAGTGGTCGATGCTCATTTGTCTATCCCTATTTCAGGCTAACGTGATGTGGATTCTGTTCTTCCACCATGATCAACAGCTATCCTACATCCCCACAACAACCCCATTAAGCACAAAATGTCATTTACCTGATTCACATCCTTCCCCACCTCATCATGTCCAAGTAGAGATTTGAAACTCTTAGTACTACTCCTCAGTACGCATATGTGCGTTAAGAGGACCGGATCCGTTACAGGGCCTCCACACCAATTGCCCTTTGGTGTGCATTCCGTGTATTGCAATAGACATATTCCTCCCTTGTTTCCCACACTGAGTTTAACTCACGTGGGATTAGGGATCGGGTTGAGGTCTGTGCTTACTTGGAAGGTTTCCATCCCCCCAGGGTCAGAGCTCTAAGACCATAAACTAAGATCTCCTCAAAACTATGAACGACCTTCATTCCTATCCTCAAGGGATACGTAGGAATTCTTGGACCTCTTATCTTTGGGTCAAGCCTGAGTTTGGTTAATTTTTATTTTCTGTCCTATTTTCTGAACTTTGACTACGGGACCACGTGGCGTGGTACGAGATTATGTCCTCATTCACTTCGGGTTTTCCATAGACACTCCAAGCGCACCCCATCCTAAAAAATTATCCCTCCTATTTCCTGTCCCTCTTTTCCCACACAACATTAAAAGGCACCCTCTAGAACTACGTATAGCTTGATTCCTATCCATATGGGATACATAGGACCACCCAGACGTCTTGTTTTCTGGTCTAGCCTAGCTGGGAGCCAGTTTCCCCGGCCCCTTTCACTCTTACCTCTATATAGACCCCTTGTCCTAAGGTCCCCATTTCGGAATTGCGTACAGTGTGATGTGGGATCATGTCCCCATTCACATCGATTATGTTTCATGGCGCCATACACATTCCCCGCCTAGCATCGTCTCTACTACGTCTGCGCTGCACAACGTTAAAATGCATGCTTGGTCCAATCACATGACCCTAAACTGTGACACTATCGTCCTAGCCACATGATAAAAAATGGCACTTCATTGTGATGACCTCATCGTAGGGTACATCACGTTGGGTATTGGTTGTATGCCATGCCATTTTTCAATTCCTGTTGCGGCTTGATTCTTATGGTGACGCCAGGGCCTGCTACCCCAATCTTGTCGCTTTACAAAAAAAAACCATTCACCTTAATGTAAAAACAAGATTTATCAAATACCGCTCCTTTTGGTGTGCGGGCCACGCCCACACAGCTCTTTTGTCCTTGGAACTGGTACCTCACCGTGCCCCCTTTTCAAGAACTACATGCAGCTTGATCCTCATCCTCATGGGGTAAGTAAGAATGCCTTTGCATTTTGCCTCAGGCCCAAATCAACTCTCCTTTTTGGTCCCTTGACCTAGAACCTCTCCAAGGAACACGTGGTGGTCAGAACCCTCGGTTCCCATTCACGTTAGGTTTTTGTAATTACTCACCATGATTCTCCCATGTTTCCTGCCACCTATGGTCTGAATTCTACGACCCTAAACTAAGATCTCCCTATGGGAAGGGACTCGAATCCCTCTATCTAGTACGTCTCGTTGTCATATTCAGATGCATTTTGACAAAGAGCCCAAACTGTGGAATTTACATGGAGACATTCCTCTCGTTCCATGTCCTAGCTTCATGGACTCACTGTTTAGATCCTCATCCTCTTCCACATCCAAAAGGACCCCTGGATGACCTTGGTTCTAGGCCTAAGGGATCTCCATGGATGATAGGCCTAAGGGATCTCCTATTGTTTCATGCCAATGCCCTTAAGGATATCAAACGAAATTTTCTACATGGTCTCGTGTTTCGAACATGGTCAACAATCGACCCTCATCTGTCTGTCCCCATTCTAGGCTAACATGATGTGAATGTTGTGTTTCCACCATGGTTAATGGTTATCCTCCATCATCACGCCACCATAATTGTGGTCTAGATTTCGAGCTTCATGATTCTCACATTTCCACTCTCTCATGTTCAAGTGGAATTCTGACATACTCAGCTCTAACTATTCTCGGATCTAGGTGCGCTTCATGGATGAGTTAGCATCATTAGGATGGTATTCACCGAGTTCCCCTTTATCCTATCATGCCCCTTCCTGTGTTTGGAAAGTCCCACCATTACTTCTTGTTTCCCACACCGAGCATGACTCACATGGGATTAGTAGTTTTGGTAGGATGTGTACCAACGTGGCCAGGCTTCTCATTGTCCCGCATGATGATAAACTGCACTTCCAGAACTACGTATACCTTGATTACCATCCTCATGGGGTACGTAGGAATGCCTGACCAATCTGCTTTGGGCCCAACCTAATTATCACTCTTGGTCCCTCGACCTGAAGAGTTTCCTTAGGGGATATGTGGTGTGGTTTGGACTCCAATCCCTCATTCACGTTGGTTTCATAGCTACCGCACCTCATGCTCCCCAGGATCTTCCCTTTCACATACTATCGTATGAAGTTAAACTACAAGAGGCCATATGTCCTCAACTCATGACACTAAACTGTGGTTCTACACTGAACAAGTTCAGGATGCCCCATGTTGATCATGGGATGCACCAGAGCCTCCGCCAGAGAGGATTTCACCTGTCAGTGTTGGTCTATGACTACACTGCTCTTCCAGAACTACATACAGCTTTATTCCCATCCTCATGGGATACGTAGGGACACCCAGGCATTTCACCTTGGGTCCAGCCTCAGGAATCATAAGATCTTGTTCCTCCCCATTTATGTCCCATGGCCTAACCCCCCGTGAGGGACCAGGTAACTGCAATTGTACCCTGAGCAAGTCTAGGATACCCCAAGATGACATTGGGAAGTGACAGATCCCTCTCCAGAGAGGTCCTATCTGAAAAAAGTAATGATCCATGATCAAACCAATGCACCTATCTAGTGTGCTTCCACCAATGGTGGCATAATTTCAAGAGTGTTGGATTCTGTTCGAACAAACCCCACTCCACATTCCATGATTCACGTGCCCCTTATTCGGACCCTCATCCTCTTTCATGTCTGGGGGAACCCCCCTAACAGTATGGATGCTTTGCCTATGGCCCGCCTACTGTAATGGGCCGACGTTATAGAAGACTAATGGATAGCATTTTGAGTTAGGCCCCGTGTTTCGAACATGGTCAATGGTCGGCCCTCATTTGTTATCCCCATTTTAGGCTAACACAATAAGGATACTGTGTTTCGAACATGGTCAATAGTTATCCTTCATTGTCCCGCCACCCCCCCCCCCCCCCATAGCGTTCCACATTTTTGGGTATTGTGATTCACACCTTCCATTTCCCTATGTCCAGACTAATCCCAATGCCCCTGGAGTTACCCCACTCATGCACCAGAGCACGTCATAAAAATGGCTCGTCGATTGTTCTGAGGTCCTAATCCTCTGATCGGGCCTCTCCCATGTCATCTCAAAAGATCTGAATTGGTTACTTAAACCTCGGATACTTGAATCTTGGTTGACGCATTATGTTCATATAGAATAGCATGGTGATCACCCCTTGTTTCTCACATTGGGCTTGACCTGCGTGAGCTTAGGGACTAACCACCAGACATTTCACGAATGTAACAGATGTGTATAAAGATAACCTCGATAACGGAACTCATGCATGCGAATAAATCAGAAAATTAAAGTATGTATGAGATTTTGTGATCCTTACAACACTCAGGGGTTTATCCCTCCCATGGACGGGTTGAAAACGTCAAAAGAGAGTTGCAATTCCACCACCCTTCGACTTGTGGAATCCAAGAGTTGCTACCGTCGGCTCAACTCCCGCTCCTCCTCAGTAGCGATGGGGCACAGTTCATCAACCTCAGTTCAGGCCCGCTTTATGTCAGCCTGAATGAAGACCATTTTTGCAGACATTTCACGAATGTAACAGATGTGTATAAATCCAACCACGCTAAGGCCACAATCATACTCCCGGATCTTCTCTACCATAATATCTCAAATGAGCTGGTGAGGACGCTGCGAATCCACTCCCCCAGCACACAGATCACGTAGCCGCGAGCGAAGCCTGTCCATCTCGTCCAGCCATAATGCATGGGGGTCTTTTCGATAAAGCACACGATCAACTTCCAAGATCGGCGGTGGACTATATCATTGTCCTATTCATCAGAGGCCATATCATCCTAGTCTGCAAAGTTGGTAGGATCGTATGTGGGATACGCCCTCAAGAAATCTTTAGCGGGATCTACATCTAGCGTTAGATCAGGCAGGACATTTGGCGTCGAATCAGGCATGGCAGGACTTGGGTTGACTGGTCGATCCTCATCGTTGGACCCCACCTCAATGACCTCGAGCATGACCTCACTGGTGGTCCCACCAATAATGAGGGGAGCTATAGCTCGGGTGGGCTGGGTAACTATCTCCAAGATTACTGGCCTTCCCCTGGGAGGGGCACTGTCAAAAATCCTGACTAGCCTCACCACAGCGGCCCATTCCATTTGAAGAGCTGTACATATCAGGGAAGGGAACTGACATAAGTCGGTATGATAAACATATGGCAGTAATAATCTCAGTTGAGATGACTTATCGAGATTGAACTCCTGGCGCTGCTCCTGAGTTGATATTGATGAGGCCCTGAAGTGAGGCCCTCTGTATATTGTTGGAAGGTCTAGAGATTCTGGAGGATACACCTCGGATGTCCCAGCCTCGCCAGACACAGAACTAGACGTAGCCATAGGTGTGGGTTCCGAGGGTCCTACATCATCACCCACCGAGGGGAAAGAACGAGGTCTACGCACAAGGTCCTCCTACATGGTTCAAATATTGGTGAGAATCCCATAATGACCTAATAGCAGACCCTGAAGAGAGAAACTTGGAATATGACCTCGAGAGCCTCTGTGAAATCATTGAGATCCGAGTCTTGATCACCGACTTCGCCTTCCTCCAGCGGGCTCCCTCCACCGGCCTCGTCCCCCTGAGAGGATTCATCTGATTCTTCTGATATTGGGAAACCCTCTCTCGGCTCAGCAGATGACAGTTGTTGGGGAACCGTCTGGTTCATCAGTACCCTCACCCCGTCCGTCATTGGACGTGTGGTGCCCCTGGAATGCACAATGTCCTCGATCTCATCCAAATATTGCTCCGCCTCTGCCGGAGACACTGAGAAACCGGCCGGGATAGGGCCCATACCCGGTAGGTCCATACCGAGATGGTTCTGGTGTTGCCACATCTCGGGCAGGCTAAGAAACTGCTGGTTGACATCCCCAATGTTCCAGGCCTCCGAAAAAACAACATCCTTTGGCATGTCGATATGGTGCAGCCATTTCCCCGGAGCCTGAGTGGATATCTGGCAGAATCCCATTGGTGGCCTCCCCTCCGGATGGATTTGGTATTTTTGGACCATCGGATCCACTGCCGCTACTAGATCTGCCGCCATTGCCTCACCCTCAGCCGGTGCAGGCCTCGCAACCATGGTAGCCCTGCCACCACGAGAAGCCCTTGCCGCCCTCTGACCCAAACCTCGGGATAGGGGAGGCCCACCATCACCAACTCAAATAGTTGGCTGCTTCATCATTTCCCACGGATAAGCTGCCTCCCAGCTTATAGCATACTCCTTCACCAGTCTGAAGGCGGTGGTAAGCAGAGGCAATTCATTTCGCATTTTCCCGTATTCCCATGTCAACATGAGCCACAATTTCCTCATCACTCACGGGTTCTCCTCGTGGCGCACCTCCCAGTAGACCTGCGGGGTCAGCCGCTGCAGGCACCTGAATTTCCTTGCAAACTGGTGAGGGGTGTATGGCTCGTAGAGAGGCTCGTGGTCCACCATTGACACCAAGTCTCCACCTAGAAAGGCCAGGAGGTAGGCCCGATGCTCTTCCATCCCTTGATCGTCATCAGTGAGTACCCCCGTCGGCAATGTAAACATGTGGAAATTAAACTCGTACGCCACCCGGTTCAGCACCAATGGAATGGTCAATTTGAATGGAAAGCTCCTGGAAGCTTTCAGGATGGATGGACGGAAGTTTAACCCCAGAGGTGAGATGGGGTTTGGGTATTCATAAACCCCCCCTGATGTGCTCCGTGATCCACCCATACTTGAGATGGAAGGGCCCACATATCCTCGGCGGCTTTTTGCCCTCGCTAATATGCCATAGTATCTTGTACAATTTGGAGAGCATCGGAATCCCCAGATTGACCCACCCCCTATGGCCAGTATGAATGCCATCATGAATGAGTTGGGTCGCACCCCCATGTTGGTATCCCTCACTAGTAGGATCCAACCACAGATAAGGGTTTTGATAAATGACACGAGTCTGACTATCGGCTGTTGTTCGGTACTGACACTGAAACCCCGGGTCTTCCATTGGTTGTCCTCCAAGAGCCTCCAATACGAATTCTCCTTTCCCCGTTGAGCCCCCTTTGGTAAATTTCGAGGCCTTGGGTGAAATTCTTGATCCTTCAGGAAGTTTAGGAACTACTTGAACCACTTCTTGAAGTGGACATCCATCACCGCTTCTTTATGTTCTCTGGGGAACAGCCCCATCAGTGCCAGTGCTAGCCGCGACATCTGCTCCGGATCCTCCCACACACATATGACGGGGAGAAATTCATCGTACATAGCCCCCAAGATCGGGAACCCTGAAATCTGATGGACATCCCACAGACTGATTCCAACCTCCCCATGGTGCAGGTGAAATGTGTTGGTCTTGGATGACCATCTTCTCAACAGCTTCGGCATCAGCTGTTTCGGTTGATATATGTGGAATTGGGAGGCCCATGCCGCCTCGTACAAACCTACTCTCCTCAGCTCGGCTTCGAACTCCTTGCATGAGGCACCTACCAAGTAGGCCCATGCCTAGTCATTTGTGAAATTTCCGCCCTGGCATAGGTCCCACTCATCGGACCACCCCTTCTTCAAATCCCACAAGGCTGCCTTCAGTATTGTGCGGTACAAGGTAGGGGACGTCTTCAGCTGTAATGGCTTCCCATCAACATTGTTCAGATTATTGTACAGGTAGTCAACAGTGACAGGTGTGAAGTCTTCCTGCTCGTGACCATCGGCCGCCCTGAACCATTAGCGCTGGCACAGTGTGCTCCTAAACCAATAAGTTGGTTCGTCCCTACTCGCCTAAGGAATGAAGACGTTGTCCCTTAGCCCGAAGCCATACAAGGGCAGCTTCCTACATAGCAGATAGTTCTTTTGACTCTCCGATAGTAGCTCCGTCAATGAATTGTGGTCCGAGTGGCTATGGACAAACTCTCCTAGGCCCAGACAATTTTCCATCTCATCCCTCCGGGCGGCGTCTGCGAGAACCCCCAGCACAGCTTCTTGAAGGGCCATTGCATTTCAGAAGTCGGAAAAATTTCTAGCTTGGGTCATGAAGCTCGTTTGTGAAGCTCGTTCGCAGAGCCGAATCACAGGACCTGGCCTCGGCCGGCAAATGCATGTTCTCATGGTGTGGTCATAAAGTCAGAGACTCATGGTTCACAGCAAATCCTGATTCACAGAGAGCAGGCATGGAGTACGCAGAGCTTCATGAATCGAGAGCGCAAAAAGATAAAATCATGAAGAAGGGAAAGGAAAAAAGAGAGGATGGGCCCCCAATTTATAGGTGGCAGCATTCGGAGCTTCGCGGAACATCTGGCCCTCACGGAGCTTCATGGTGCGCCCAGCCCACGTGGCCATTTTCTGCCTCGCGCACCCTCTTCGTGAGTGAGCACCACAAACGGCCGATGATTTTGGTGATTTTTCTCAGACATCGACCCTTGATCCCTTCGTGGCTCCAAGTCTAAGGGGGGAATTTGTTGGCGCCAAAATGTTGGAAGAAAAGAAAGAAGAGAAAGAGACCCCACGGCCGACTTCATGAAGCTACGTCACGGAGTCCCCCCAAGCAATGCGGCCGCCATGAAACAAAGGAGGTGGTAACCTCCGCGAATTCCCCGGACATTTGCGAGCCCGCCGCGAAGCAAAGTAGGCGGTAACCTCTGTGAAATGCCGAACGTTCGTGAGCCCTCCGTGAAGTAAAGAAAGCGGTAACCTCCGCGAACCCCCCTGACATTCGCAAGCCACCACGAAGCAACCCAATCCATCTTCACACCATGTGAGCTCTGCTTCGCGGTGCCCATTGCATATAAATACCAAGCTCCCCCTGAGCCATTGAGACGAACAATCCAACCTTTCACCTTCATATCTCCTAAATCGCGAAGCACCCATTTCTCTACGAATCATGATCTACACGAGGTATTTTTGCTTCGCGAGGTGCCTCTTCATTGTCTCGTTTTGATCCCCTCTTCCTAGAGGGATGGCTTTCGTGAAGCCCAAGGGACTTCGTGAAGGAAGGGGATCCCCAAGGGGACCTGGATTGTTGCAGAGCATTTATTCTTTGCGAAGCAGCCCTCATGTATAGGTGATCCACATGCCAAGGTAGGGTCATTGTACTTCACAAAGCACCTTGCTTCATGATGCTTTGCTTCACGAAGTGCCTGTGCTCTACGAGGCTGTGCTCCACGAATGCCTTTCCAATTTGCGAAGCACCTACCACTTGCACCTCAGCCCCATGCTAAGGCTAATGCACCCCACTTTGTAAAGCACATCCCTTCGCAAGTTCCCATCGCCACATTGAGTAATTGAGCTCTACAAGGCCACTACCTGTGGACCCCTATGCTTGGCAGATCCTTTTTCCATGAGACCCTCCAAGTTTGTGCGATGCAATTTCAAAGTCCCCTGGTCGATACCACCTATGGAATTGGTTTACCTAATGCTTCCTCGCATAGGCACGCTAATGGATATTTCTTCTTCGCATAGCCATGCTAATGTGGACCACTCAATGGTTCGCTCTGTGACCCCCCTTCTACACGGCATTGTCGATACCTTCCCTCCAACAAGGAGCAGAGGGTACCAGTTATGTAAGTCCTAGGGGTGCGGAGTAAACCCACCTCGTCCGAGCTATAGGAAATTAAACTACCCAACACCCCCATCCTCACCACATGACATTAAACTGTGACATCCCCTCGTGCCTCTCATGTGGGGTTCCCTCACCTTGGACATTCTCGACATCCCCTCCCCCCTGGTCTCGACAGGGGATGATATCCTCCTTCTGGGAGTGGCGTTTTTCCTTGGGGGGAAGGGTGGCCATCTTGGTGTAAGCCCATAGCCCTTCTTGTGGAAGGTAGCACCCATGCACCTCCATACTTCCTCGGCTTCGGGACCAGTAGAGAGCATGATGGGAAGTGGGACTTCTCCTCTCTTCTCAGGTGCCAAATCATTCTCCCGCTGCACTTTGTCACCCTCAGGCATCCATCCCGAAGTAAGTCCTGACACCATAGGCTGCCCAACACATAAGCCCCTCTTTACTTCCCACGGACGCACCCTTGGCAACGTGATCATCTGGTCTCTACAACCTCTTGTTTCTCACACTGAGCATTACTCATGTGATCTTAGGGTGAGCACCGACCCTTACCCCCACATCTAGTGAACTACGAGGACTTTGATCCATGTCAAGTCATGGTACGTAGGAATCCTCACGAGGTTCAATCCCATCACTCGGTCATTTCGATCCCCTTCTTGTCAGTTCACCCCCATCCTGCATGACGTTAAAATGTGTCTATCTGAACTACGTGGCCTTTGATCCATGTCATGGTATGGTACGTAGGAAGCCTCATGAGGTTCAAGAACATCACCAATCAGACCCCCAGTCCATCTTCACGTCGATTCACTTACGACACCACCCCAAACTATGAGGAATTTTATCTATGTCAATGCATGGTACGTAGGAAGCCTCACGAGGTTCAAGCCCATCACTCGATCATTCTGACCCGCTTCATGTCGATTCACCCTCGTCCTGTATGAAGTTAAACTGTATCCATATGAACTTTGTGGCATTTGATCCATGTCAAGTCATGGTACGTAGGAAGCCTCATGAGGTTCAAGCCCATCACCCCTCAGACCCCCGATCCATCTTCATGTCAGTTCGCTGACGACACCATCCTGAACTACGAGGACTTTGATCCATGTCAAGGAATGGTACGTAGGAAGCCTCACGAGGTTCAAGCCCATCACTCAGTCATTCCAACCCTTTTCACGTTGGTTCACCCCTGTCCCGCATGACGTTAAACTGTATCCATCTGAACAATGTGGCCTTTGATCCATGTGAAGGCATGGTATATAGGAACCCTCCCTGAGGTTCAATCCCATCATCCACCTGGACCAATGTCCACCTTCACGTCAATTCGACAGCCCCTTTTCAATCTGAACTACAAGGAATTTGATCCATGTCAAGGCATGATATGTAGGAATCCTCCCTAAGGTTCAAGACCACAATCCATCGGTCCAAGGTCCATTTTCACGTCGGTTCACCAACACGCACCCATCCGAACTACATGGACTTTGATCCATGTCAAGGCATGGTACGTAGGAAGCCTCCCTGAGATTCAAGCCCATCACCCATCGGACCAAGGTCCTCATTCATGTCGGTTCACCGGCATCCATACCCAAACTACGAGGGCTTTGATCTTTGTCAAGGCATAGTACGTAGGAAGTCTCCTCGGGGCTCAAGACCAAAAGCATTGTCCATCTTGATTCTTACCCGAGCCGCCACATCCTGGTGAGATCATGCCACCTCATTCCCATTCACAATACTTGGGAAGCTGCCCACGTGCTAGCCCCCATATCGGTAATCCCTCAAGGGGGGTTCTTCAATCGGATCCACTCTAGCTAGTGTTTTGATCAGTCCGATCTGTCTCTGCTAGACATTAAGCTTGCGGCATACCCTATGTTGAACATGGGAAGCTGAGGAAAACCTCAGATACATGCCTAGGACATATGATTCCCCATGCTCGATGTGGGATTCCTCGGGCTTCCATGCCCTTGAGAAGCCCTATAATAAGGGAAAAAAGATAGACACGTCAATTACCCAGTGTCCAGACATGCTGGTGATGCCTCAACATGACTACTCCCCCAAACGAAGGTTTCTACTCTGACCGGACCCCTTGGAATATCCTGACAGAAGTAGCGTAATTAATTGGTGTCCATAAAGATATGGCGCCAGGAAGAGTTTCACGATCAACGTATTAAATCTATAAGGGAGACCCGAACTATGTGATGAGTTTCGAGGAGGAATCAACGGAAGGAAGAACTGACATCCCATCATCCTGTTTCGATCAAGGAGTAGATGTCCCTGAACAAGGAGCGAATGTCTCCCGCCTTTGGAAAGAGGGAATGCAGTGTAACAAAATTCGTACCTATTTCACCCAAGCAGACGGATGCGCGCACCCCAGAGAAAGCATCGGAAACACTATGTTATCCATGATCTATTGTCTAACATATATTCTTAGGGGAATTTTTTTTATTTTTTTAATAATGGTTCATACTAAGATTGTGAATTTACCAATGCATATCCCCTAGGAGTTTCATAACCAAGAGTGCAACAAGGCCCGTTGTCGTGTACTAGGATACCCCGAGTCAAGCCCGAAAATCCTTGTTAGGGTTTTCAACCCTAGGTACATATGTTCCAGAGCCGCCTCTACCTGCTCGTATCCAAACAGGGATGTATTTTCTTGATAAACCACTTACTCAATACTCGCCAAAACCTAGGGATGTTTTTATTATATTTAGTCTTATCCTGAAGGATTTACTAGGGTTTTCTAATTCCATTCCCAAAAAATAACTAAACCTATCCTCTGGTATCAAATGTAACTACCCGGATCTTTATTTCATACTTAAACATGATTTCTTACATAAAACCTTCACTTGATATAATATAGAAGATCGAGAGGTCTAGTGTCTTAGGGACTTACGAACATTACATAACAACTTAAAGCATATAATAAAACATCTTATTGAAAACTTCCTTTACATGACCACTACATTCCCTTGTACTTAGCATTGCATAGGATAACCTAAGAAAATGCATAAGAAAAGGGTGAGCTATAAAGACCAGTAAGGGAGTAAACAAGTAATAACATGAAGTTTACAATAAATGTTAGGTAACAGGTATATCAATGGATCACAAGAGAAACATGAAAATAAAGGCATGATAAATCATGATAATCATAACATGGAAATGTGGCAACAACACTTAACATGGAATTAGCATGATCCAAGGCTCGTTGCACTTGAAGCATGAGTTAACCCCCATTGCACATGAATCACGAGTAAACCCTCGTTTCACTTTAATTAGAATGAGTCAACACTCATTTCACATGATGTATCAGGATACTATACTTTACCAAATGAATTGGTGCTCTATCAGGGCGCACCCTTCTTAGATAGTTCATTTCATGCATAAAAGTGCCACATGGATCATACATCGTGGAATCAATCATCATCATTTATTCCAGGATAAAGGGATGTGTAATACATACCTGAAGATTTATAATAAATAATTAAATGTGTATAAAGGTGAATACCCTTTATAGAGAAATGGGCATGGTATTCACTACACAATGACATTTTCTTGGAAAACAAATGTGCAATTTCGGCAGCATAATGGCGTGAAATAAGAACTCATAAAAAAATTTTGATGAGAGGGAAAGTGGTGTCTCATCATATTTACATGAAATTGATAGTAAGAGGGTTATATAGATTCATGTTCCAACAAATGTAATGGAATTGAGATGCATAATACAAAATAATTACTTGGATGTAAATGAGGAGAGAGAAATCCCTCATAGAATTTTGGCATGGTAACGGGTGTACATGGGAGGAATTAATGAGAGTGAAAGGTGTCTCCCACCATCCAAAAATAAAGAGGGCAGTATGGGGGAGGAGCGAAATTATACCCCAACATTTGTAATTGTAAACAAAAGGCCATAAAAAATTAAATAAAATTTGAAAAAAATGAGAAATTAAGAAATCACTTACTTGGGAGAAGGTAGATCATTTTGGGATGAGCCTGTAAGGGGCGTCGAATGGGAGCTCCCCTCAGCTAGGGTTTCCCTGCGCCACCTTCTCCCTTCCTCCCTCCTCCCTTCCTCCCTTATCCTCCCTGGGCTCGGTGCGGTCAGTGGTTGGGTTGTACGTGGCTCAGTGGGTCAACCGCTCTCTAGTTTCATGGACTATCAATGACCTTGGAGCTCTGTCGATGAAGATCATCATTCAAACTCCTATAACGATTCAAATTTTTAGGTCTATTCCCTACATCCGCGACAGCCTCAACCGCTGATGGCACCCCAATTTTTTTTCTTGTATGGTTTCGGAAGGTTCGTCATCTTCTCCCAGGTCATTATGAGGTCACTATTTCTATCCTATGGAAATATCAGCACCAAATACATCCTCTTTCTCTCTTTGTTCTCTTGGTAGCTTGCTAGGTTTGCAGCGTACCAAGTTCTGGTGCAACGGAGGCCGCACCGGGCGACTATCTACTTTCATCTACAATGTCGACTAAAGTTTTTCTTGTGAATATGATTACTTATTATTTCATTTTAATTTTTGGTATTTGGTCTACTATAGTGATAGATGTTGTCATCGATGGTCGACGAGGGTGAGTGACAACAGTTTAGGTTTTTCTGTGACGGTAACTTTTTGGGGATGATCTCCGGTGGTGTGGCTCCGTTAGGGAGAGAAGACGACAACGAAGAAGTTGTATGATGGTGGTGGATTGATGATGGAGTGCTAGGATGACATGGTGACTCATGTTTCGGGCCACCTTAGTAGTGGTTATGCTCTTTGAATTTCAAATTTTGTCTTGTTTTTTGTCTTAGATCCTACCTGTGTGGTAAATTTCAGTCAAAAAATCCCTTACATGGAAGTGGGCTTCCAAAGGCTTGGGAGAGGCTTGAGAGAGGATTATTGGGAACTTGGGGTGCCTTGGGATGATTCTAGAGAGAGGATGGAAAATGTTGGACGAACTACATAGGATTTTAGTGAAGAGGAAGTGGGATCTTGGGTGTGTTTTTATAGGAAAGGAGAGGGAATTGTTTATTATTTAGGTTTGGGACACCACACATTAAACTAATCAAAACCACAAACCAGCCAATGGTTTTTGCCCATGGGTTTTACAAAGGATAGTATAAAACAATATTATATGATTCCAATGGTCTAACTTCTTAAAATAATAGGTTTTCTTATGTGGAGGTAAGTCACACTCTCAAGGAAAACAATTTAAAAAGACAAAATGTTTTATTAGTCTTGGAGAGTCCACTAAGACTTTGTAAAATAAATCAAAAAAATCTAAAATCACATTATTTTAGGGTTAAAACATATATTGTCCGAAAATAATATTTATATTATTTCATTACATCGCTATTGGTTCATTATGATGTCATAAAACACATTATGTATTTAAACGGTATTTAATTTTTACCCAAAAATTCAACTGTCTCAAAAAATTATGAAAAATTCACTACTGGATAATTTCAACATCCTGATTCCAAAAATAATATTAATTTTCTCTAAATAATTTCCTAAATATGTGAATCTTTATTTTTAAAATAAAAACCGACATTTATCAAAAATTCATGGGTTTTGAAAAAAACAGCTTTCAACCCTTAATAGAAATTACAATTGCATTCATAAAATTATACGATCATTTATATTTAAAAAAATTAATTTAATAATAATAATAGTATTTTATTAAAATATTATTTAATTCAAAGATCCATTAATTCATCAAAATATATTTCTTAGTTGAATATTATCTAAAAATACTATTTGTGCTTTAAAAGCTATTTACAAAGTAACAATAATAAAAATAATGTATATTCTCTATTGAAGAATAATGTAAATAATTGTAGTAGTAGGTTCGTGGTACATAACCCATTAAACACCCACAAAATACCTTAGTATATGGTGTGTGATGGTGACAGACTCTTGGGGTAGCTCGGATAACATTGCTCGAGTGGTGATCTCTATCTACATCCGCTTATCTCGTAGGCGGTTCTGCTTGAGCTCAACGTATTCAAGCTCATCTAGAGATTGGTCAAGAGATAATCCCAATGACGCCACTTCCTTTCCGAGCTCTGACAAATGGGCTTCATATGGAGAAAGTCTACTGGATAAGTCCATCGCTTTCTTCATCTAAGTAAATTGAATTTGTTGAAGCCCTATGTTTATATTGATCATGTGATCATTATTCAAACACTATATTAGAAAAAATCACAATTATTAATGGTATTTTAAAATCCAAAACATAGAACCAAAAAAGTTCATACATTTTACATAACCATAAGAAGACATTTAAATATACCAAGAGGAATTTTCATTAATTAATTTTTGGCTCGTTACATCTATCATGTGAGATGGGTTAATATGATATATCTGAAGTTGTGACATGTGAAAAACATAATTCATGTAACTATAGCACTATAGAAGGTTACAATAGTAATACACTTAATTGACCCTTTCCAATACCTCAAATGGCCCGAAAAACCTGAGTGCAGGCTTTTCCTAATTTCTAATATGACATTTCCTTATTCTAGGTAAAACCTGAATGAAATCATGATGACCGGTCTTAAAATCGAGAGGGAATCTCCTATGGTAAGAATATGATTTCTACTAAATCTGTGTGGTCACCAAAAAATTCCTAATAAACTTAACTTATTCAATCATCTTAGGCATGAGACTAGGTCCAACAAGAACTAACTAACCAACCTCTAACTAGAAAAGAGATGAATGAAATGTTCATCGAAAAATATCCTAATAATTATCCATTTGGATTGATTCTTAGAAGTTATTATTATATATAAATTCCATGTATTCTATATGTTACCCCCATGAACAATTGGAATCCAAAATAGAGTCTCGTAAAATATCTTGTAGAATTTGAGTAATCCACTAAGATTAGATGTCAGTCTAAGGATGGTAGGATGTACTCAAAATAACCCATGATCTTAAGGCCTTCTAAATACCCCACCCAAACCACGACATGAAATGTGGATCTTGATTATAAATTATATGTCTCATAACACCATGATATCAAACAATTTCTTGTATGTAGAGACTACCTAGGTCATCAAGGGTGAATGTCTCCCTGATAGAAAAGAAGTTGGAACCTTCTTTATTTGATCTATGATCACCCATATAGAATCATTCTTGAATGGTTTCCTGGGTAGTACTATCACAAAATCCATAGTGACATCATTACACTTCCATTTTAGAATGGGTAAAGGTTCAAAAAAAACTATAAGGCCTCTGATGATCATCCTTTACCAACTGATAAATGAAGCATCTTTCCATTAAGATTTCTATATTATTTTTCATCTACAGACACTAGTACTTCCTATGAAGATCACGATACATATTTCTTAGACCTAGATGTAACTCCCATTTAGAAGCATTAAACTCCCTCATAATCTCCATGTGAAAACCCCTGGGAACTCATACACAACCATGAAAAATAATAACATTTTAGCTACTAAGAGTCTATCCTGACGGTAGATTATGTTTTTCCTAAAAGTTAATCCTTCCAAATTAATAACCATCCAATCTTGATCCAATCAAGAGGCCTGGGTATAAAAAAATATCAAAGTCAGATCCACTCATCCTTAGTACTTATAAACACACACACACACACACACACACACATATATATATATATATATATGTCTTAAAAGAGTTGCATCAACCACCACTCATCATAAGACTCCTTTACTACCTTTGCTTGTGTATTTAATCTCAAGGAATCAATAACTATGATGCATTCTTTTCGTGTATAATCCAACTCAAATTTTAAAGACTAAATATACTATAACAACCTCATATGATAAAGGTTCAAGTCTCATTAAGAAAATATGTAATTGAGTCTCTTATAATATATATATATCAAAACACTATATCAAAAAATAGTGTCTCTAGAATATTAGATAATGTACCACAACAGCATACTCTAGATCATGAGTATGGTAATTCATCTCATGCAGTCTCATTTATCTAGATCCATAAGAAACTAGTAGATCCTCTTGCATCAGAACTGCTCTAAGTCCATATTTGGATTCAATAAAATACATTGTATACTCTTTACCCAACATAGGAAAGGTAAGAATTTGTGATGTGGTCATCCTTCTCTTTAGATCCTGAAAAGCTCTCACATAATGATCTAACCAAACAAACTTCATCCCTTTCTTGGTTATCCCAAAAATTGGTTCCACCGGGCATGATAAGTCCTGGACGAAACGCTGATAATAACCTAATAGAAAAATAAAACTATGAATATCCAAGACATTCTTGGGTCCCTCCCAATATAATATGGTTGTAACCATCTCTGGATCAACTAACACTCTATCCTCTGAGATAACATGACCATGGAATTTCACTCTATCAATCCAGAAATTGTATTTAGATATATTAGTGTAATGCTAATTATCTCTTAGTGTACATAGGATTATTTTAAGATGTTGAGCATGATCATCTATTGAATATGATTAAACTAAGATTTCATTAACAAAAACTACCAAAAAACATTTGAGAAAAATATAGACATTTGATTCATTAAATCCAAAAAAATTTCTGGTTTGCTCATCAGACCAAACGACATCACCACAAACTCATACAATCCAAACCAGCTCCTAAAAGCAATTTAAAGTTTATATGATTGTATCACCATCAACTGATGGTACCCTGTAATAAATTTGATCTTGGAGAAGGTATTGGAACCTCTCATATGGTCAAAGAGATATTTGATTCAAGGAAGGGGATACCGGTTCTTGACTGTCATCTAGTTCAACCTCTAATAATCCACACATAAGCATAAAGTTATATCAGACTTCTTGGAAAAAATCATGAGAGAACCGCACACAGAACTAATAAAATGTATAAATACTTTATCTAAAAGATTTTATAAATAAACATTCAAATAATGACGCTTTACTGATTACATTCTATGATGTGGGATGAAAACTAGCTCCACCCCCAGCACCAAATCAATCATGAACTCAATATCATATTCAGGTGGTAAGCTGAAAAACTCTTTAGGGAAGACATCCTAAAAACTATTCAAAACTAGAGTAAAAATGTCATGTTGAATTTCTCCATCATCTAAACCAAGAATTTATATCTAATCCTTGATTAAATCAATTCTGGACTAAATTGGTTCAATATGAATATCAAAAAGATCCCACTCACCCTAGTGACAATATCTTCCCACTTATAGAGATATAAAGTAAAATCTCCTCTGATAACAGTTGATATGATATTGGTATATAAATAGAAAATCCATACCTATTATCAAATTGAATCCTATAATTTCCAAAAAAATATCTCCCTGAGGAAATTTTATCCCCTAATTTCAAGAGTACACTCCTTCTAATGCTTCATACCCTCTTACAGTACTCCCAATAGCATGTAAATGGTCAAAACACCATACAAGATTTCTAAAAACAATCCCGATATGTTTCCAAAAAGACTATATTAAAAGGAATGTGAAGCTCGTGTATCAAAAAAATGAATGAAATGGTAGATGTTACAAGAATCATACCTCTGATGGTAGATGGTCCTACAACCAAACTAGTTGGAGTAGACTATAAAATGTATAACCGACTTGCCTCTCTATACCAAGATCCAATATGAATCCCTTTTTTGGTTCTATATTACTAGTACTACCACTACTACACTAGGGTACCATGTCCCATTCCTCAATATAAACATCTATTAAAAGTCAAGATACCAGTCTACTAAGGGGTAGTTGAGTCCCTCCCAAACATAGGTGTATGTATTGATCCCCTACCACTGCTCTTCTATTATTATTTACGGTATAAATTATAAATATGACTCATATTTCCATAATAATAACACTATATAGTGGGGTATAGAAATTAAATAACCTTGTGGTGAGCCTTGCCACACTGATATAACTTCAAGAGGCTACAATTATGGAACAAATTCCCACTACCCTAACTACGCCTCCCACTACATCCTTGGTGAAAACTGTCATAGTGGTGCTTCATACTTCCTAAAGATGAACCTCCATATCACCTTGTTGAAAATTACTACCACCATTTATGGCCTCTCTTACATTCCCTTATATTATGAGAGCATGATTCATCATTTTCATAAGGCTATTCAAACAAAATATATTCATTTATGACCTGATCTCATAGAGAATATCATCCCAGAAATGCCTTTCCTTGGAGACCTCATCTACTTCCAAGGATGGAGAAAAACATTGTAGGTATTTCAAGGTTCCATAATAGTATATCACTAATATACCCTCTTGTTTCAAGTGAATTAACTCTTGAGCCCTCTCGTCCCTTAAAATATCTGGATAAAAGTGGATCAATAATTGTTTCCCAAATTCCCTCTAGGATAACTTCTGTTGTTGCCTTCCTTTGTCCATAATGTCCCAAATTTTTTGGTTAGGCCTCAAATCATGTACATAGCAAGATTCACCCTCTTATCAGTTTGTGTATTGTGGTTATTTAGGATTTTATATAATAAATCAATCTAGAACTCAGTTTCATAGGGAACTCCCTCTACAGTGAATATAAGTGGATGTTGGAGCTGGAACTCTCTTATCAGCTCAGACATCGAAGGTACTGGGTGAAAAATATTCCTCTCTATAGATCACATAACCCTTAGGAAGCTATCAAAAATATAATATTCCATCAAATTATATTGAGCTAAAATAAGTTCCATAATAACAATGTTAATATTTTGTTGATTACCAATCTCCTAATGCTGATCTCAAAGACAACATAGGGGGATTTTTTCTATAAAGACCAAAACTCTCATTAGAACACCTGAGCTCAATAAGATAGACATCAACATATGGTAACAACATAGAACCAATGGATCAAGGATCCTATATACCCATATTAACAAGTGAATTGGAATTACATAATTGTTTCTTTATTTCATTTATCAGGTATGACAAGGGATTTCATTTCACAATTCATATGGGAATATATGTCACATGCTATAAATAATTCCTTAACATGAGGAATGCATTTCAACATATATACCTATGTTCCTATCATGATTCATGCGTCTCATCTCATGTTGTACTAGCCAATGAGTAAAAATCTCAATAAAAAACAATATCACACAATAAGTTAATCAACCAAGGTGAAATAACATCCAAAGTGTAACATGAAGATAACATGAACAATAATCTCATCCTTGGGCATGCTGATATTACAATGTACATGGGTAAGATACTACCATGAACAATCTCATTACCAAGACCTAACACATCCCAAAATACTTTCTACCTTTATAAAATAGTAAATAAATAGAAAAGAAAACATGAGGCTCTGATACCACTTTGTAACATCCATGACCTGATGCTCCCTTAAGTGATTGTGCCTGGTTGGCTATGAGACATTAGGCATGACTCCCTATAAACCATAGTCTACTGAATAGTAGTGAGGGAGTAATGAATAATGGATAGACTTTACCCTCTGGTATCAACTAGAAATACAATATAAAAACAATAACAATGTAGAGGAAATATTAGATATAAGATAAATATAATCAAACTAAAAACTGGAGGATAACATAATAATGTCATGTCATGATGAGTGTAACTAAATGATATTTTGAAATTAATATAGATAAAAGACTAAGAATACACAAATAATGAATCCAAGACCCAGTCCTGAACCCCATGGTTGTCTTGTCTCCAAGATTCAACCCATCTAGCAAGAAAAAATGAACAACAGCGTTCATTTCCTTGGTCCAAACCTACAACCATGAAACTTGTTTGGGTACTAAATGATGACCCATCTTGGGTGTGAGTACAACTCATTAGTTTGACACCACCGTGTATAAACATATCCGGTCTATGAAATATATTTCATGCAATAAATATATAAATAGGGTATTAATTTAATTAATTAATGTTTCACATGTAATAAACTTGTTGACCCAAAATCTCCGATTTGACACTCAAGGTGAACCAAAAATTCTTCAGTTCCATGTTGGATACCTTTGTGAATGTCATATAACTATACCAACCATAGTCATAACCATCAAAGGGTACAATACAAAAATCATAGGAGAACAAATACCAAATAATCAGGAAAAATTCTCTTTATATAGTCATTTCAATATTCTTGGTTTCAAGACCATCATATAATAATATCAGTATAATTGGGTGCAAGACCTATATATCAATATTTCAGTAGAACTGAGTGTAAGATCTATATAGCATCATTTTATCATAGCTGAGTGAGAGCCCTATATATAATCATTTCATCATAATAAGGCATGATCCCTATATATAAGTATTTAAACATAACAAAAAACCAAGCATAAAAATAATTTCACCACATTCTATAATGGTCAAATTATCCAAATACCATTTATCATTTAACCCTAATGTGGATATCAATCTAGTATATCCACAACTCATCAAATAAGTATGCTGAACTGATTACACATCATTTAACCAATTTATTCTAAGATATTCTCTCTAAAAAATCAATATAATTCATATGTAATGAAAATTCATAATATTAAGACAAATAATCAATCAAATTATCAAAATATATTAGGGATCTACGTCCAAACTAACCAAATCTGATTAATATTGATGGAGGAACACCTATAGGGTGGCTGAAAGTCTTGGTATCAATGCTAATAGACCTGATGGGATCCAATGGAAGGTCTCTACATGTCAATCTTATCAAACAAGGTATTATCCAAATAATTTTTTCACACACATGGCATTCCAGTGAGATCAAAATTATTATAAATATGAGGGTAATTAAAACATACATTTTGGTGTATGTTATAGACCACCCACCTCAAAATCAAATTAGATACAGAAAAACCCCTCAATGTATGTAGTTTAGCTAGATTACTCATTCTTTTCAATGAAACCAAGAAACATCCAAAAAATAGCATCCAAAATTGATCTGGTTTAGGAGTTTTGATATAGGGACCTTCACTAGAGAAAATAGATGAGAAAAGAAGAAGAAGAAATACCAAAGGCTTACCATCGACTCTTGATCTGGAACACGAAGATCCAATGGAAAAACCTTCTAGATCAGTGGGGGTTCTTAGATGTCACCATTGGAAGGTATAAATCAAGATAGAGGTTATTACTATTTAGAATGTATGACACATGGGTTTAAAATTCTAAGAGTGGCCCATTTATGGTGTAAATAGAGAATTTATGTCGTGATTCCCTCACTTTACATGAATGCTAAAAATACCATCGCCTATGATTAAAAAATTATTTAAACAACTTTTATGATGTTAAATGAAATTACATGATGTAGACGGGGTTTTTATCCTACTACAATACATTTACATATCATTTATGTTTTATGGTGTCAACCCAATGATTTTTAGTTGTAAAATGGTAACATGTGTCTTAAATTATAAATTTATGGTGTAATTTTACTCTATAGCCATAAAAGTACCCCTCTTCCTATTAACCCTTATAACTAACCCCAAGTGGTTCAGAGACTTTCTACACAAGGTTGAAAGGAAAAAAACCCAAATCAATGAGGTTTACCAAAGCATAAAAATAGATGCACCTTGGAAAAGATGTGATCTTAAAATCTTTTTATATAGCCTGGGTTTAGATTAAAATTTTATTTAATTGTGTACATGCCCTTAAATAATATAATAATCCTTATCAATCACCATTCCATATAATAATATTATTATTATTTTATGGTGTGTGCTGACTCACGCAATAATAAATAGTATTTTATCTTCTTTTAAATTAATATCCATCCCCTTACATGATATTGATATCCTCCAAATCCTAAGCATTTATTGAATACCCAAATAAATATATTATTCATAAACAAATAATTTACCCAAAAAAATAGTGAATAAATATTTATTTGATATTAAATAATTTTTTAATTGATAAAACATGAATAAAATTATTCCTTGGTCTTGAGATTAATATTTATTTAATTAGTAAAATTTATATATAATTTAATCATTGTTAACAGAAACACTAAGTGTGTCACACTCTAAGATTATTTCTCATTGGTAATAGGTGGGATTGTCTAAAGTCGAAGATTACTATCTAGAAAAAGGTCAAATAACCCAAGAAAAATAAATTAATGTCTCAACATCAACAACCACGTATGAATGGTTTCTATGTAATATAATCCCTTTTTCATAATATCTCATCAATTAGGTTACACATTTTTGTCGTCATCCTATATAATTGATATATCTTTCTTTGACTATCTAAAATAAACACATCATTACACAATGTACATGAAATTTAATGTGATGGTTCTATTCCAATCATAGGTATGAGACATAAAAGTTTATAAATAATGAAGTGTAAAATCCATACTTAGCTTATCCATAAATAATATTCTATTCAAAACGCACCCAACATACACCATATATCGAAAACATATAGTTTTAGGGTTTTGGTTTGTAAATATGAGTGTATGAGTCATGAAATGCATTAATGATAATCATAAAGTCTAAGGACTATTACACACACTAGCAAATAGGAATATTTGATGGCACCAAAACATGTAGAATTTATACTACCATGTCTTTTCTCATAATCTCCCGTATTGAAGATTACCAAGTGATAACTTTAAGGGAATAAGTCTAATCTAAATATGAGTATTTTGACATGACATTGAATATACTATGGCCCCATTCATAGAATGTTATATAACTGTAGATATGTATTTAAGAATATCATCATGGAATTTTAAGTTTCTCATCATAGTAGGGAACTGCTAAAAACTTATCAATGTGACATATACCCTAGGACTTAATTACATCAAATTAACAAATAAAATTAAAACACATATATTAAAATGATTCATTAATATTCAAATATTTGAATATACATGTAATCAAAGTGAAAACAATTTGTTCTAGAACATCAAATCTAACAAACTCCCACTTCTACTAGATCCAATTTCCTAAAACTTTGAGATAGATAGACCACACAAAATGATCATGTTTCTATTGAGTTAAGATTTATTCAGGGGGTCTTCCATGTTTTTTTTATTATATTTTGATTCAACAATTTTGTTAATTTAATTTTTTTTATGCTCACAAACACCAAAATTTATGTTACCAACAAGCTTTCTTAAGTCAGTTTCATGAAGATAATATTTGTTAGAATATTTATTCTTGAAGTATAAACACATCACTGATCAGTGAAAGAATATTTGTCTAAGTATTCTGAACATGTTTAAAAAGTATTCTGGAAACATTGTCATACCATATGCTTTTAAGCGTAACTTGTGGTTTGGAAACCCTATATCTATAAGAAGGCATATGGATAATTTACCCCATGTAGCAGGAAAATTATGGATCAGAAACCTTATGTTTGGAAGAAACCTGACATTTAAGGAATAAATGTAATGTTCATAAACCCTATTTTTTTGACCAATCATATATTATCAACCATACATTTTGAGTTTTGTCATCATATATAGGAATAATATGTTTCACTATTCAACAATGGAGTTTTAATTAAATATATTTTCCATGATTTCAGTAATTGTTGTGATGGAAGTAAATTTCATTTCAAAGTTGTTTTATGAATGATTAAAAGGATCATAATCAACAAATTAAATTATTCCTATTTCTATGGGAATTTATGAATCTCTTGAATGATCTTGAATTTAAATATTTGTGATTTAATATGTGGTATTTATGGAGATAGTTTGACCTGGAACTATTCAACCTATAGTATAAATATTGAGATGGTTGTATTTTGAATATATAGAAGGAAACATAGTGTATCGTCACCTTCAGGGCAACACTTTGGAGACATATATAGTTATACATATTTCTGGTTTTTTTCTCTATTACAATTTAAAGAAACCGTGTTCAATTTTTAATATTAATTTAATATTATGGATGTTATTGAATATCAAATACACCTATCATTTTCATGTTGTAATTGTGAAAAAAATTGTGCTCTCAATAAAACCAATCTCTATTAATTTATTGGATTTTCAGATGCTCAGTCTCAGTCATGGAGGTGATGGAGTATCATATTATCATTCAAATTTATGGATAATTAAGTTACTTTTTAATTAACCATATGTAATTATAAAATCCATATTTATAAAGGTATCAATTTCTTGTACTTAGTTTTGGAAGTCCCTAGTAAAAGGACTCAGTAGTGAAATCACCATACTCATTGAGAGGGTATTAGTGGAGTGGAATAAGGGATCCTTTTTCCCAAAACCACTATATATTTTTGTTTTCTTGTCCCTATTTATTTCCACTACATACTCAAATTTAATAGAGAAAAAGGGGAAATTGCTACATGTGAAGATGGATTCTTTGAATCTGTCAAAGTATTTAGAAGATCACAATTAACACCCTCCGTCTTTTATATTCATGTTATTTATATTCAACACAACAAGTGGTGCCAGAGGAAGTGTTCTATTTAAATCCTTGAAAATTAATTTGGTCTAATACCAAACAGGTAATATCAGAGATTCGACTATACTAAAAATATTTCTATTTATAGAAATCTATTTTTATTCCATGTCATCAATTAGTTTCAAAAGAAGAGATATAATGATATATTTTTCTTTTTGAAATCCTTGAATGTTATATTATAAATTAGTGATATCAAATGATCGATCTCTATAGTTATATAAAAAAGGTGTCAAAGAATCCTGAAAGGAGAAAAACAATTAATATAAGAGTTTGTGGATCTTGTGAAAACATGAATATTTATTTTGGCTCTAAAAATTTCATGTTAAATATTCAGGCAAAGTAAAATCTCATAGTGACTGATCTCAGAGAATGTTTGTCAATGACCCATAATCCTTACTCTAATGGAGATAATTATGGATGCTGAAAGGATCACATGGTATTATTATTTTTAAATGTTAGAATATGATTATATTTAAAGGTTGTCAAGACTTATGAAATTTGTATGGTAGATTTTGAAAAATGAGGTAGTGGACAAGAAAAAAATATGATCTAAATTCAAAATAAATTAATTATATTTGTTTGGATTAGGAACTGATGAGTTTCGTAGAGTATCGCAAAGTTCTACTACCAATGAAATGTGGAAAACTATATCTATTTCCTATGAAGGAACTGATAATGTTATAAAATTAGTATATAGTACTGAAAAGTTGAAGTTTGATACTTTTATAATGGATGATAGTGAAAACATCACTCAAATGAGTGGGATACTGACTAAAATAGTCAATAATGATTCTACCTTGGGAGATCCAATTTCAAAATCAGATCAAGTGTTAAATGTAATTATATTTTTACCTAAAAATTAGAATGTTATATCTTCTAATATATGATAGTCCAAACCTATTAATCAATTAGTAATAAAACAATTGATTGGTACATTGATGATGTATTAGGATGAGTTGCAATATGACGATGAAAATCATGTTTCTATCAAAAATAATGAAGTTTATCTTATAAATACTATGGATGAATCATCTGATTATAGCTATATATAATCAAACAAATATTTATTAGATCTCTCTAAAATATTCTAAATAAATTACAAAAGGAAAAAAGAAAAATTATAAGAAATATAGATGTTATGTATGCAAGGAAAAAAGGAAATAGAAAGTATAAATTTCCTATAATGAAAGCTCATAAGAGAGCTAATTATGAAAGGAAAGGAAAGAAATTTATCAATACAATCCAGAGTACTACTTCTAGTTCAAATGAAGAATCTACTACAAACTTAGATAATGGGAATAAAAATCAACCAAGAAATTTATGTCTTATGGATCATATTTATGAGATACAATCTTCCTTCCCTCATAGTTATAATTTAGAAGAAAATTATTCTGATGAACATAATATAAATTTTTTCATGCTTCAAGATAAGTATGAATCATTAAAAACATACCATAAAGAGCTTATAAAATTTTATAATTTTGTTTTTGTAGAGAAAATGAATTTTTTAAAACAACTTGAGAATTTAAAATCTAATAATTCCAAAGTTTTATATGATCTATATGAAGTTAAAATTAAATAAATTTTAGGTGAATTAGATACTTTAAAAAAAATTCAATTGTTCTTGTCAAAGGATGAAATTATTTAAATTAAATTCATGGTAAAAATAAAATTCAAAAAGAAAAACCTGGAATTGGTAGTAAGGGTGAAAGAACAAAATTATATAGGAATTATTTTGTTCCTACTTAAAATAGAAAAATGACGTCAACTATTAAATATTTTTGTCATGGTATTAATGGAAATTATAAAATTACTATTACTTTAGAAAACCTCAAATTTCTAGT
Organism: Viscum album; assembly: GCA_963277665.1. Taxonomy (NCBI): domain Eukaryota; kingdom Viridiplantae; phylum Streptophyta; class Magnoliopsida; order Santalales; family Viscaceae; genus Viscum; species Viscum album. The sequence continues at coordinate 444,243,736 of OY728144.1, forward strand.
GTTAAAAATGTTTATTGTTTTGAAGATTCATTTAATTTGAATAGTATAATATCTATAAAAACTAAATAGATTTTTTTACCCAAATATTTAGTTGCTAACACTTCCTGACCCAAAATCATATGGGTACCAAAATGAAATTGTGTTTCATGTGTTTATAGGAATACACCACTAAGCTACATAATTAAATTATCAACATGGTGAACTGGTTGACATATGAAAATCTATACCAAAGGATTTATCAACTCTAATTCAATTTTTTATTAACAATACTTAGAACTGGAATATCGGATCCAGGCAGTATTTCATTATTATTTTCATATATATTATTCTAGTGTATTAACTATTCCATATATGGAGAGATACATATTTTATGTTTAAATCCTTCTTTAATCATTGGATCAAGTATTACTTTATTACATAATTTATTTTATATAACTTCAAATATTTATAAACATTATTTTAATCTATATATGATATAATGATTGGTTAATTATATAAAGGTTTATATTATTTTTTTCATATTTATTTCATTCTCTTAAAATTTTATTTTTTTTATCTAATATTTTTAATTTCAGAATCTCTCTTATATAAAAATGTATTTTTAAAAATTAAAATCTATAATGATTATTCTATATTTTTGAATCCAGATCATGAAGTGTTATGTATAGATAGTTAGAAAAAAAAGTATCATTTTCCCTTTAAAATACTTTAATCATTTACTTAAAAAATATAAAATTATTTATTTATCTTCTTCAAAATATATTTTTCAAAGTATTTTGAAATTATTCTGAGCAAATATGAACTGGTCAATAACTTCTAGTTCATAGGAATGTCTTTCTCAAGTGAAAATTAAAGGTAATCCTTCTTCAAATCTATTAAGAGAACAATTAATTTCATATGTTATAAATTAATATGAAAAATATTCTGAAAAAGAAAAGGAAGTTCAGGGTTATAAAGAACTATATGTATTTTTGTCTCAAATGTTCAAAATCACAATTTCCTATAAAGAACATCTATTTATGGTTAATACTTTGAGTAAAGAAAAAGTGATGTTATGCACTGATATGGATGCATCTTGAAAGCCATATAAATAAATACCAAAGTTTTATCAAAATTTGAAATAAATTTCAATTTCAAAATAAGTTTTTAAGGCTATTAAAGTGGAAATGTTAAGTTAGATGAAGTTACTTAGAAAGAAAGTTGTTACTAAGATGGATCTTGGTAAACTAAAAACGTTATTGGTTAAATAGTGTTTATCTTTCTTGTTATAACAAAGAACTACAGATTTTAACAGAAAAATAAAAAAAAATATCAAAGGTTTTAGCTAATTTGAGTGAAAATGTTCAATGTTGTAAGAACCCGGATCTTCTTTTCAGGTATGGTTTTCCTTTTTCTGGAGTTTTTAAGAAAAATGAATTTTCAGGAAATTTTTGAAGTACACGCCATGTACTTTCTGAGTACACGTCGTGTACTCTTCCCCGGCTCGAAGCCGTGTGCTAGCCGTGTTGGGACACAAACACAGTGTGTAAGGCTGAGGTGGAGGCCGGTTAATTCAGAGTATAGAATACTGAAGTACACATCGTGTACTCAATAAGTACATGCCATGTAATTTTTTTTCATTAAACTGACCGGGGTCGCACCTAACCCCTAAATTCATCTTCTTCTCTAGATTACGTCCGTCTGAGAGCGATCGTACGACCGGATCTTCGACGGGCTCCCTCCTCACCGTCCGTTCTCCGATTCGAGCATGGTCAATTGCATTGGAATCGAAGCGTTGAGTTCTTCCTTATGCTTTAGCCTCGTTTCTTGATTCCTCTTCATTTCCAAGTTATCGTGGGATAAAAATTTTGTGAGTTTTCTCAGATCTTCATTGTTCTAAGGGGAATCTGTCATTGTTGTTCACGTATATCGATCTCCAGGGATCGAGGTAGGTGGTTTGTGCCTTTCAGTAGAAAGTCTTTGAATATTTTGTGCAAATTCTACCAATTCCCTTGAACGGGGAATTAGGGGTTTCCTGTTTTTCCCCTGCTTTTTTCCTGCTTTGCTTGATTTCTTTAGTAGAGGTTTATGCTTGTAAGTAGAGTAATTATTTTGTTCTTAGGTTGCTTTTCCATGCTTTTTGTGATGTTTAGCGTTGCTAGTTGCCATGCCTAGTTGTAGGATAGTGGAACTGTTGTTTTATTATTGCTGTTGAGCCTTAGAATGATATCCAAGTAGTTATTGAGGTTTACTTGGGATGATATATGCATGATGATCATGTTTTTTTTACTCAGGACTGTGAGAACCTAGATTAGTAGACCAAAGGGAGAATTGATGGAAGGGATTCTCCAGAGTGTCTTTTAATATGATATGAGACCACAGGGGGAATTGACATTGAGTGCTTCCCCAGAGAGTATGTAGATCCTCAACGCGGTCCACAGGGGGAATTGACGGTGAGTGCTTCCCCAGAGAGTCTGCTTATTTTCATAGCTGAACCAGAAAGGTGAGACTGTGTGTGCCTCCTAGAGGGTTGCTAGTACTTATAGGTTGAACCATAGGGGTTAGGCTGTGAGAGCTACCTATAGGGTTACATGTTTCTTCTTTGATTGCTGGCTGCTTACTTGTGTATTTTACTTATTAGAACTGTGGATTGTTGCTTCTTGTGCTTTCCTGTTTACTACTTCTTGCTTATTTACTGCCATGTATTCATTGACTGTAAGGCACAAATCTTTGGGTGATTGCCTACTGGGATTGTATCTCACACCCTGTTTGGGCCATGCTTTTGGTCCCAAGAAGACTATTTTGCTACAGGTATAGATAAGGGCATGCGCCCTTCTACTTCAGGTTCTTGATTGCGCTAGAGCTGGAGAGAGTGGGACCGATCCGTGACTCGCGATGCTGAGGAGTTTATTTTTTTTCCTTTTCCCTATCTTTTCAGTTGTATTCTAGCATGTTTTCGTGTTTTCTGCTTTCCATAGATACTTGTACCTGCTAAATTATTGTCATCATTGTTATATATCTACATTGCTTCCATTGTTTGGTTTCAGCTGTTATGTTTGTTTTTATCACTTCTTCTCTTGATTGTTGTCTTCCTTACCTTGTATACCTTACCGAATGAGGGCATAGTTTCCCCACTGACTCAATAAGGCCCTCGCTGCTATTCGGCAGCCTCTGGCATTTGGGGAAACGCGCTTGAGGTCATGTAGAGAACCGGGTACGGGGCACCAATGGAGGGGCTCTGGACTTGGGTCATTACAAAGTGGTATCAGAGGAGTTCTTTTCTCTTGCTTTACTGTTTGGAGACCTTATCCAGGGATAGGACGGATTCGGTACTTGGTATTAAGTTGTGCTTGGGAGTAGCTAACCCGTGTACAGGGAAAATCCATACTACCTCTTTAATTACAGTTGCTGGTTTTGAGATTTTATAGTTGATCTGATTTCACCTAGAGTGATTAACATGGCTTGTACTATTACTGTTTTGATATTGCGGTTCCATTTCTGTCGCAACCCGATGAGATGTGGGTATGTCGTCTCATGCATCATATAGAAACTTGTAGGAATCACATGCCATGCATTCTTTCCATGCCATCTAGGGTGCATTAGCGATTGCATGTTGTTGTGATAGACTTTGTGTAGATTATGCATGCTGTTGTGATAGTTGATTGATATATTCTCTGTTGTTATGTTAGAAAATTTTTTGTTTTGTTATTTTATTAAATTGAATGCCAAATTTTGGTTCTTGAGGTGTTATGGGCCCTCACGGATCGGAATTTGGCACTTTTCTCCATGTTTTAGTGTTTCTGGAATTTTGTGCAGTTTCTGAGCTACTTCCCAGAAAAACCCAGAATACACGGCATGTACTTTTTGGATACATGCTGTGTAGTTTTTAGGCCATGTCACTGACTGTGTGAGCAGAACACAGTGTCGTGGAAGTAACTTCAGAAACACGTCATGTACGATAGCTACACGTCGTGTAAGTTCGGAGCCGTGTACCCGGTCGTGCCACTAAAAACATGGGTCAGGGAAGCATGGGTAGAACACGCTGTGTCCATAGGGAACATGCCGTGTAGTCCTGTCCAGGTACCCGGCCATGTCACGAACAACACGGGCCAATGTTACCTTCCTTTCCACACGCCGTGTTTTTTCAGAACACGCCGTGTAGTCTTGCCCAGGTACCCGGCCATGTCACGAGCAACACAGAATGGTGTTGCCTTCGCCTATACACGCCGTGTTTGTTCGGAGCACTCCGTGTAAGGTCCAACCATGTAGACGACTGTGTACTCAACAACACGTACCGCCGAAGCCTTTTCTAGTACATGCTATGTTTGTGTAGAACATATCGTGTAGTCTTGGGTTAAGTCGAACCGTGTGGGTTAGCTGTGTAAAGAGACTCGGGCAGGGGATATTTTTCTTGTACACACCGTGTAGTTGAGTTGTTACACGACTTGTAGGGTGAGAGTACATGCCCATGTCAGTGGCTTAAAAAGACACGCCGTGTAGTTTTTATACACGCCGTGTAGTCATGTTTTGCAATCTTGTGTGTTTTTCTTCCCCTATTCCCATTTTGTACTCTTGTGTTCTCTGTCCTTGTATTCCTGATCTAAGGTGTACTTTTGATCTTTCAGAGCTATGCCTCCGAGACGTCCTACGGTCGTATGTCTGTCATCAGGCAGTGATCTGACGCCAGATATGGCTGATCAGGGACTTCCTGCCCATCCCCCAGTTGATCCAGCCTTAGCACCGGTTTTTGTACCAGTTGAGGGCGCGGATGCGCAGTTCAGGGAAGGTTTAATGAGGATGATGCAGGCCATCCAGGGATCACTGCCTCCTACTATGTCTATGGAAGACTTGACGCGGGTTTTCCAGTAGCAGCATCCTCCCACGTTCTCGGGGGAGGGAGGACCCCAGGCTGCAGAGTCATGGCTGGAAGCCATGATGAATATCTTCGAGCACCTGGAGAAGCCTCCAAAGAGTCGGGTCAAGCTCTCCACCTACATGATCCGTGACTCCGCCAAGAGGTGGTGGGACGTGATCTCACAGGCGGGTCAATAGTAGGCTATGACTTGGGAGGAGTTCCAGCGCGTGTTCTACGACTACTTCTACCCGGAGAGCCTGAGGGCCGATCAAACCTGGGAGTTCATGAGCTTAGAGTAGGGTACTCTATTTTTCATGGAGTATTCCTCTTGTTTCACTGAGGTGTAGAGTTTTACACCCCTTTGGGATGGGAGTGGGATGTTCTTGGCGAGGAAGTTTGAGGATGGACTCAGGCGGGAGATCCGCTCGCAGGTGAACATCTTCCAGTTGACTTCCATTACTTCCATCGTCAACCAGGCACTGATTGTAGAGCGCAGTATGAGAGACTCTAGAGCTGCGAGCCAGGGCGGTTCTGCTTCCAGAGTTAGATTTCCTCCAGATAACAGCAAGAAGTGTCGTAGGGAGCCTACATGCAGTGATCTGAGGAAGCGAGACACATAGTCAGGCAGCCATGTGACATGCTACCAGTGTGTCCGGATAGGGAACACAAGGCCACAGTGCTAGAGAGACCCCATGGAGTGTTGATCTTTCAGCAAGATGGGTCACCTTCTGTGTTTCTGTCAGGTTTTTTCACCATTAGCTGGTGACCGGGGTTCTTCCATGACTCCTCGTTCAGGAGAAGCCCCATGAGTTTCTCACCAGTCGGGAAACTGGAGTTCTTTCGGCCATTCGGGCTAAGGTAGAGGTTGAGGCCATGGTAGTCAGCCACCAGTTCCTCTACACCAGCAGGGAGGTTCAACTCAAAGTGGTCAGCCAGGGGCACAGGGCCGCGGCACGGGCCAGTCTTTCACTGTGGAACAGACTTATCATGAGCAGGATCCTGACCCTTCTACTATTCGAGGTACGATTTTAGTAGCCTCAGTTTTATCTTCATCCCTTTTTTATACTTGTGCTACACATAGATTTATCTCCATTGCTGTCGTTGAGAGCCTTGGACTCTGCATCTTTTCTTCTGCCAACTCATTGACACTAGACACTCCTTTGGGAATGAGGTCATCTAGTGTACTCCAGTGTAGAGAGTTCCCTCTCGAGCTTGTAGGGTATCACTTCTTATGAGATCTCTATGTCCTAGAGATGACAGGCTATGATGTCATCCTCGGCATGGACTGGTTGATTCCCTTCCAGGTATTCATTTATTGTTACTGCCACATAGTCAGTTTCATCTCACCAGAGGGTGAATCTTTTCTTCATAGAGGCGAATGGGACGTTCGGGTGAGTCGGGCGGGACTCGAACATCTTGTGCTAGGAGGAGTGACGACCCAGATTGCTGGTCTTTATCTGGATGATTAGGGGACTCCATAGTTGGACTTTCCTCCGGTGGTGGATCGTTTCAGGGACGTCTTTCCAGAGGACTTTTCAGGTTTTCCTCCGGATCGTGAGGTATACTTCTCTATTGAGCTAGTGCCAGGAGTGGCACCGATGTCCATTCCTCCCTGTAGGATGGCCACACCTTAGTTTCAAGAGCTCAAGAAGTAGTTGGAGGAGCTACAGGCTAAGGGTTTCATCCAACCCAGTACTTCTCCTTGGGGTTCGCATGTCCTGTTTGTGAAGAAGGCAGACGGTACCCTTCATCTTTGTGTGGATTATCGGAAGCTGAACCTATTGACAGTCAAGAACTGATATCCTTTTCCATGGATTGATGACCTCTTTGATCAGCTTTGAGGAGATCGGTTATTCTCAAAGATCGACTTGAGGTCCGGTTATCATCAGTTGCGCGTTAGACCATCAGATATACCTCTGACAGCCTTCAGGAGCAGATATGGTCTATACGAGTATACAGTGATGTCATTCCGTCTCACAAACGCACCTGCAGTTTTCATGGCACTGATGAACGTAGGGTTCCATCCTTACTTGGAATCCTTCATCATGGTCTTCGTGGATGATATCTTGGTGTACTCTCACACTCAACACAACCATGCCACACATCTTGAGATCATTCTGAGTATAATGAGAGAGCATCGGCTTTATGCTAAACTCTTGAAGTGCCACTTTTGGATGGATCAGATTCACTTCTTGGGTCACGTCATCTCAGAGGAAAGAGTATCTGTGGACCCAGAGAAAGTGAGAGCTGTAGTTTCTTGGGAGCAGCCGAAAAATGTTTTTGAGGTATGGAGTTTCCTAGGGCTGGATGGATACTACAGAAACTTCATTCGGGACTTTTCTCATCTAGCATCACCTTTGACAGGTCTGACGAAGAAGGGGGAAAAGTTCTTATGGTCAGATTCTTGTGAGTCAGCCTTCTAGGAGCTGAAAGGGAGGTTGACGTCAGCACCGATACTAGTCTTGCCGAAGCCAGGAAAGTGCTACACTGTTTACTATGATGCTTTAGGTATCGGGCTGGGAGTTGTGCTTATGCAGGGAGATGGAGTCATTCCATACGGGTCTCAGCAGTTGAGGCCACATGAGAGGAACAACCCTACACATGATCTAGAGTTGGTAGCTGTTGTTAATGGCTTTCGCTGTTGGAGACACTATCTTCTAGGAGAGTACTTTGTGGTCTTCATTGACCACAAGAGTCTCAAGTATATCTTCACTCAATGTGATCTGAATCTAGGGTAGCGCAGGTGGGTCGAGTATCTACAGTCTTTTGATTTCGAGCTTGCCTATACACCAGGAAAGTGCAACGCCCTGGCAGATGCGTTGAGTAGGAGAACTCAGATTCAGGCAGTTCAGGAGGCCAGTAGTGAGTGGCAGCTGATGGCTCTATTCTCGGAGATGCATCTGGAGGTGCATGAAAAATGGGGATAGACTTTTCTATCTTCTATAGTTTTTACCTCTACGCTACTTGATCGGGTACGGATGAGGCAGCTATCAGACTCGGAAGGCTTAATCCTATGGGAGAGTGTTTCAGGAGAGGACCCTCTTCCTGGATGGACAGTGGGTGAGGATGAGATCTTGCATTTCCAGGGATGCGTATGGGTGCCAGCAGACATACGTGAGGAGCTTATGCGGGATTTCCATTCCTCTGTTTGGGCAGTTCATCCTGGCGTCACCAAGATGTATCAGGATCTTCATCGCTAGTACTCATGGCCAGGTATGAAGAAGGATATTGCTGGTTTTGTCATGAGATGTTCTACTTGTCAGCAGGTGAAAGAATAGCATCAGCGACCAGCGGTACTTTTGCAGCAGTTACCATTCTGGAGTGGAAGTGGAACGATGTTGCGATGGACTTTGTGACCGGGTTTCCGAGATCACCTCGGGGAAACGATGTTGTTTGGGTTGTCGTCGATTGGTTTACAAAGGTTGCTCACTTCTTGTCGATCAAGGAGACCTTCAGTTTTGATGATCTGGGATGACTTTACATCAAAGAGATCATTCTTCTGCATGGAGTTCCATGCTCTATTGTTTCAGACAGAGATGCGTGATTCACTTCTCAGTTCTGGCAGGGACTTCAGAAGGCCTTGGCTACACAGGTACTTTTGATTACAGCATACCATCCCTAGAATGATGGCCAGTCTGAGCGCACGGTCCAGGTTCTTGAGGATATGCTCGGAGCTTGCATTCTAGACTTTGGAGGTTCTTGGGAGAAGCATATTCCTCTGGTAAATTTCGCCTACAAAAACAGTTTCCAGGTGACCATTCTGATGGCACCATACGAGGCTTTTTACGGTAGGCCATGCTGATCACCCTTATGCTAGCTGGAGGCAGGAGAGGTAGCTTTGTTGGGACCTCGTCTTGTACAGGAGACTTCAGAGCAAATAGAGCTGATTCGGAAGAAGATGGCTACAGCCGAGTCTCGACAAAAGTCTTATGCTGATCAGCGGAGACGACCTCTGGAGTTTGAGTTCAGTGATCAGGTTTTCCTGCGTGTTTCACCGAGGTTGGGACACAAGAGGATTTAGAGACAGGGTAAGCTTTCACTGCGGTACGTCGGGCCGTTTGAGGACTTAGAGAGAGTTGGTTCGGTCGCTTATCAGTTGCAGCCACCTCAGAGGTATCGGTCCATGCACAACATCTTCTACGTCTCTCAGCTTCAACGTTAATTTTCAGACCCCTCTCACATCTTTCAGCCTGAGGAAGTCGAGCTTGAAATGGATGCATCATTTAAGGATCGTCCTGTCCGGATTGTTGATCACAGTACGAAGGTTCTCCGCGGGCAGTCTGTTCCTCTGGAACGGGGGCTATGGAAGCACGGGCGAGTACAGGACGAGACCTGGGAGAGGGATGCCGATGTATGATCAAAATGGCTGGATCAGTTCGGGGTCTCTTCTTCTCCGCCTCATTAGGGAAATTCGACGACAAATTTTTTTAAGGGGGAAGTTTGTAAGAACCCAGATCTTCTTTTCAGGTATGGTTTTCCTTTTTCTGGAGTTTTTAAGAAAAATGAATTTTCTGGAAATTTTCGAAGTACATGCCATGTACTTTCTGAGTACACGCCATGTACTCTTCCCCAACTCGAAGCTGTGTGCTTTCCATGTCGGGCCACACACACGGTGTGTAAGGCTGAGGTGGAGGCTGGTTAATTTGGAGTACGGAAAACTGAAGTACATGTCGTGTACTCAAGAAGTACACGCCGTGTACTTTCTTTTTTTTCATTAAACGGACCGGGGTCACGCCTAAACCCCAAATTCATCTTCTTCTCCAGATTCCGTCCGTCCAAGAGCGACCGTACGGCCGAATCTTCGACAGGCTCCCGCCTCGCCTTCCTTTCTCCAATTCGAGCATGGTCGATTGCGTTAGAATTGCAGCGGTGAGTACTTCCTTCTTCTTTATCTTCATTTCTTGATTCCTCCTTGTTTACATGTTATCATGGGATGAACGTTTTGTGTGTTTTCTCAGATATTTGTCACTCTAAGGGGAATATGTCATCAATGTTCATGTATATCGATATCCTGGGATCGAGGTAGGTGGTTTGTGCCTTTCCGTAGAAAGTCTGTGAATATTTTGTGAAAATTCCACCAATTCCCTTGAACGGCGAATTGGGGGTTTCCTGTTTTTGCCATGATTTTTTCCTGCTTTGCTTGATTTCTTTAGTAGAGGATTATTCTTGTAAGTAGAGTAATTATTTTGTGCTCAGGTTGATTTTCCATGCTTGTTGTGCTGTTTAGCGTTGCCAATTTCCATGCCTAGTTGTTGGATAGTGGAAATGTTGTTTTATTATTATTGTTGAGCCTTAGAATGATAGCCAAGTAGTTCTTGAGGTTTACTTGGGATGATATATGCACGCTGAGCATGTTTGGTTTTACTCAGGACTGTGAGAACCTAGATTAGTAGACCAAAGGGAGAATTGACGGAAGGGATTCTCTAGAGTGTCTTTTAATACGATATGAGACCACGGGGGGAATTGACGTTGAGTGCTTCCCCAGAGAGTCTGTAGATCCTCAACATGGGCCACAGGGGGAATTAATGTTGAGTGCTTCCCCAGAGAACCCTTAGAACGATACGAGACTATAAGGGGAATTGAAGGTGAGTGCTTCCCCAGAGACTCTGTTTATTTTCATAGCAGAACCAGAAAGGTGAGACTGTGTGTGCCTCCTAGAGGGTTGCTAGTACTTATAGGTGGAACCATAGGGGTTAGGCTGTGAGAGCTACCCAGAGAGTTACCTGTTTCTTCTTTGATTGTTGGCTCCTTACTTGTGTATTTTACTTTTTAGAACTATGGATTGTAGCTGCTTGTGCTTTCCTGCTTACTGCTTCTTGTTTATTTACTGCCATGTTTTCATTGACTGTAAGGCACAAATATTTGGGTGATTGCCTACTAGGATTATATCTCACACCCTGTTTGGGCCATGCTTTTGGGCCCAAACAGAAAATGTTACTGCAAGTATAGATAAGGGAAAGCACCCTTCTACATCAGGTTCTGGATTACGCTGGAGTTGGACAGAATGGGACCGAGCCGTGACTCACGATGCTGAGGAGTTTATTTTGTTTTTCTTTTCCCTCTGTTTTCAGTTGTATTCCAGCACGTTGTTGTGTTTGCTGCTTTCCATAGATACTTGTACCTACTACATTATTGTCATCATTGTTATATATCTACATTGCTTCCGCTGTTTGGTTTCAGTTGTTATGTATGTTGTTATCGCTTCCTCTCTTGATTGTTTTCTTCTTTACCTTGTATACCTTACCGAATGAGGGCATAGTTTCCCCACCGACTCACCAAGGCCCTCACTGCTAGTCGGCAGCCTCTGGCATTTGGGGAAACGCACTTGAGGTCATGTAGCGAACTGGGTACGGGGCACCAGTGGAGGGGCTCCAGACTCGGGTCGTTACAAATGTCTAGAAAGTTTGAATGACTCATCTAATTCTTAATAACACCCTATCTTTTCTTCATTGTAGTTGTTTACTGTCAATATTTTTTATTTTTTCTTAAATATTATTGTTAGTAAAAAAGTGTTATAAAATGTTTCATAATATATTTTTATACTTTTATTATTAATCTTTCTTAATAATGTATTTAATATTTAATAATCTCGATATATTTGATAAATTAGTCTATTACTATGAGAAATAAATAATGTTTTTTAAATATGACATGTGCAAAAATTAGTTGAAAATATTTTAATTCCCTAAATATCTTTATGTTATGTCTTAGATGTATTTATTTTTATAATAAAAATAATTAATAAAGAAACTCATTTTATTTGTTTAAAAATAGTTTATATGCTCCCTGATTACAATTTTATATCTTTTTGAGGGAATCATGAATTTAGGGGGAGTTTATATTTCAATTCTCATCTTTTTTATGTTACAAAAAGGTGGATAATCTTATATGTTTATAATTATGATGTAGATTTTTTAGTAGATGGATAATTTTATATGTATAAGAAATTTTAATAAGAGAAACCAATCAGAAATATGAAAGGGTATAAATGTGCTTATAGTTTATTTCTTTTTGTCAAAATGTATTCTTCCAAAAAAAATTAAAAATTTAACATTTATTTTATGATGTTTTTTATGGGTTTTTTATCATAAAAAAGGGGGATATTTTTTATCTTGGGTTGATTCAAAAATTTTGTTAATTTGTTTTTGTTTTTATCCTCAAAAACACTAACATTTATGTTACTAATAAGATTTTTAAAGTTGGTTTTAAGAAGATAATATTCATTAGAATATTTATTCTAGAAGAATACACATGTCATTGATCTATGTAATAATATTTGCCTAAGTATTATGAATGTGTTTTAAAATTATTATAGAAACATTTTTCATACCCTACATTTGTAAGGGTGATGTATGGTTTAAAACCCCTATGTTTTAAGAAAACGTATTGATCATTTACCCTACACTTCTGGAAAATTATGGATAAATAACCCTAAATTTAAGGAATAAATGTAATGCTCATAAACCCTTTGTTTAGGAACACCTGTATATTTTCAACCCTAAATTTGGAGTTTTTTCATCACCTAGAGGAACCCTACATTTGACTATTCAACAATGGAGTTTAAATTAAATATATTTTCTGTGATTTTTTCAATGGTATCAATGGAAGTAAATATCATTTCAAAGATATTTTATGACCGATTAAAAGTCTCATAATAAATAGATTAAATCATTCTTATTTATAAGGGTTGTTATGAATCTCTTGAATGATTTTGAATTCAAATATTTGTGATTTAATATTCGGTATTTCTGGAGATGGTTTTACCTAGAACTGTTCAACCTATAATATAAATATTGAGATGATTGTATTATGAATATATATAATAAAAAATAGTTTATATTCTCCTTCAGAGATAAACTTTGGAGACATACATGGTTATAAAATTGTTTGGTGTTTTCTCTATTTCTATTTAAATAAACCCTATGAAATGTTGAAGATTATTTTTTATTGTTTTATTTTATTAAAGATAAAATACATCTATTAGTTTCATGTTTTACATATAAGAAAAACCTACGTTATCTATCAAATAAATTTCTATTGATTTATTGTAGTTTCATCTAGTCAGAATCAATCATGGAGGTGAACGATTATTAGCTTCTCATACTAAGTTGTGGATAATTCAGTTCCTTGTAAAAGAACCAAAATTCCTTGTAAAAGCCTTATTTATAAAGGTATCAACTACATGTACTCAGTTGTGGAAGTACCTGGTAAAAGGATTTACTAATTAAATCACCAAACATGCTGAGAGGGTGTTGGTGGAGTAGACTAAGGGGTCTTTTTTCCCTAAACCACTATACATTGATGAGTTCTTTTCTTTTTTATTTTCTTTGTATACTCAACATTAAGAGATAAAAAAGAAAGAATCTATGCATGTGAATAGGTATGACTTGAATCCATCAAAGTATTTAAAGGATCAAATTCACCCTCCCCCCCCCCAATTGTATATTCATATTATTCATATATGACACAACAATCTTCTTTGGATATTCTTCTTATTGAAACATCCCATATTTAAGAAAAATCCCTCAAGTGATGATTCTTCTGAGTTATGTGCTTTGTTTTCTGATGTGACCTTGGATTGTTGGAAAGGACCACCACTATTTTATCATCATAATAGAGTATGATAGAGTATTTATTATTAGGTACCATTTCAAGATCATGGATGAATTTGGGTATCCATAATACTTCTTTAACTTCTTCAGAAGATACAATATACCCAGACTCTACTATAGAATCCTTAACCACAAATTTCTTTGAGATCTTCCACCTCACATCACCTTCATTCAAAGTGAATATGTATCTTATCAATGGTTTAATATCATCTTGATCTATTTAGAAATTAGCATCTATATATCCCCTAATGACAAGTTCCTTTTCTCCTCCATAAACACGGAACATATCTTTAGAATATCTCAGATACTAAAGGACAATTTTGACTTCCATACAATGGGGGTCACCTAGTTCAACTTGATATCTTCCTACCACACTAAAGGCATAGGGAACATATAGACTAGTACATAGAATAACATATATGACTGACTCAATCACTAAAATTTATAGATTCATTTCCATACACTGTCTTTCCATATGTGTATGAGGACACATTTTCCTATAAAGATGAATACCATGTTACATTAGAAATAATTCCCTTTTTAAATTGTTCCATACTGAAATTCTTCAGTATATTATCAATATATGTACCTTGACTTAGGTCTAGCAGCCTCTTGGATCTCTCACGATGGATCTTGATCTAGATAATATATATTACTTCACTCAATTCATTCATGGATAAACATTTATTCAACCGTGATTTAATAGATTTTAAGATTGGTATTTTGTTTCTAATAAGTAGTATGTCATCGATATATAATATTAAGAAAATGACTTCACTCCCACAAAACCATTTATAGACCCAAGTATCAAATTCATTCTTTATGAAACCAAATCCCATTTTGGATTCATCAAAACAAATGTAAAATGACCTGGAATCTTACTTTAATCCATAAATGTATCTTTTACAATTTTCATAACTTTTTAGATTCCTTTGGTATCACAATACCTTTAGGTTGTGTGATATACAAATATTCATAAAGGTTTCTATTAAGGAAGTAAATATTGAGATAAATTTTCCAAATCACATAGTCACGATACTTCATAATTGAAAATAGAATTCTGATGGATTTTAGCCTTGAAACTCGTGAAAATATTTCATCAAAGTCAATGTCTTAACATTGTTTGAACCCTATTTCAGCCATTAATTCCTTATAATTATTTAACTGTTTATCCATGTCTAGTTTCTTCATGAATAACCATTTATAACAAATGGTATTCACATCCACTAGAGGATCTACCAAAATCAAAACATGGTTTTGGTACGTTGAATCCATTTTAGAATTCATGGATTCTTACCAACATGGAAATATGTGTGCCACTAATTTATTCCATATAGGTCACAAGATCATTATTATCAACTAGTAATGATTCATTATCACTAATGACTAGAAAAAAATGGATTTCATGTTATCTAACCTCTCTTGTACTCCTACATAGTACTTTTGTCTCTATAACATCTTCATCCATGGGGATTTATGGAATCTATTCTTATGAATACTCTTCTGTACCTTGATTCTAGACTTTATTAAAGTGTATTTCACTCCCACTATCTCTTATAGAGATGTTCCCCCTCTCAAATAATATGGAATATCTTTAAATTATTACCCTAATTTCTGAGGGTTCATATAGGCAATATCCCTTTATTTCTATGGGGTATCTTATAAAGGTACACTTTGTACCTCATGGTGAAAGTTTGTTACATGAAGAGTCCTTAACAAAATGCTTTCCAACCACAGACATGTAAATTAAAAAACATGGGTTTTCATCCATGATAGAGATCATATAGAATACCATTTTTCAAATTAGTTGGCACTTGGTTTAGTATATGTGTTTTCCTATAACGCGTATCACCAAAAGGATAATAAAAGACTTTCTTGACTCATCATTTTTCACATGTAAAACAAGGTACAATTACACCAATACATTGAGGTGTATAATGAGAAGTGAGTAGGAATAGAATCCCAATCTCATTTAATTAATCGATGAAGTGTGGATTAAGATATTCTCTAACATGGTCTAAGTAGAGTTTCTTAATATTATTATGATGATTCTTCTCAACTTCAGTCATGTATTCCTTGAATCTCTCAAAGGAATCCAACTAGAACCTCATTAAGTATACACATCCATATCTACTAAAATCATCAGTAAAAGTTATGAATTATGAATTCCCACCCCTTTCTTTAAAAATAAATAGTCCACACACTTCAGTATAAACTAATTCAAGAAGATTTTTGTCCTTTTAACATTTTCTACTAACTGGGGATTTGGTAATTTTTCCTTGTAAATATGTGTGATATGCACCAATTGATTTTAGTTCAAAGGAATATAAATATCCATCTTGATGTAATTTAGTTAAATGATTTTTTTACATGACCTAGCCAGTGATTCTAATATTGGTTGTGGTATGAGTTCTGTGATGTAGTTTTTTTTATTGATTTTCATTACTTGGTTCATGTAATCCAACACATAAAGACCATTATTTAAATATACATTTCCATAAAAATGATTTCCTTTTAAAATAAGTGACATTTATCCTTAAATTAAAAAATAAAACAATTTTTATCAAGTCTGGATATAGGAATCAAGATTTTTGGTAATGGATGAAACCTAATAGAGATCTTTCAAAACCAAGATCATTCCCATTGGTAATGTGAGGTGGTAGTCCCTGATAGCCACAACAACAAGTTTAGTTCTATTGGCTACTCATAGATTTACCTCCCCTTGGTCAATGTTTCTAAATATACATGATTCCTATATTTGAATACATATGTGATAGACACAAGATATATCTCATACCTAGTTTGAACAAATAGATAAATTTTACTCGATAACAAATGCACCTGCAGCATCCCCTTTCTTCTTTTCCTATGTTTATTTTTTATTCCAATGTACCTTCATTCCACATAAGAAAATGTTAACATCATACTCCCTTGATTGACATGTGATATTTCTCATAATGTAATGGAATTAGAAATAAAATTTGGGCATAGATCGCTTCTCTTGGACTTTAATTTTATTCAATATGGGGATGGAAGGATTTTCAAACTTGGTTTCCTTATCAACTTGGTGAATAAGACTAAGTATATCTTGGAGATACTTCTCAATTTTTTTATATTAATGTTTTTTTAAAAGTTGGAGATACTCTAATTGAGTAAAGTAATAATGAGACCAATGCATAGTTCTTTAGGGATTTTATACTCTATAAACTCTAGGAACTCAATGTAGCGAATGATTTTGACTTCATGAGGCTCATCTGTTTCACCCTCTCCCTACTTACTATGAAAGATCACCTTGGAGATCACAAATTTTTCCTTTCTATATCTCTCCTAATATAAGCCAGGGAGATGCTTGAGCATGCTATAAGTTTAAATGTCTTCCTGAGAATTCATGTGTTAACTAGACATTAATGATATCATTATTCATTAAATTTTGACCATGTTTCTCAATTTTATATCATATACAATGAACTCTTCATCACTCACCACCTTTGTATATGAATCGAGTAATTAAGATTCTAGCATGTATGATTTCCGTCTATTGCATAGCATAAGCATAAGGTGTATGAACCATTATGGGAAGGCACTTACAATAAGGAGATGGTTTTTCTCCCATGTTGATCATAGGGATAATGTGGATAAAGAACATACCATTATTATACAATTATAAATTATCAGATTATAAGTACTTGAATTGATTACAATTTATGTGAAACATAATGAAATTAATTTTATTAAGTATCAAATTATTTTATCATGCCTAAATGGCCCTTTATATTGAACTTGGATTTTATAGATCCTTGGATATACTATTGGAAAGCATCCAACTATGGGATTGTATCTCCTTGGTCAGTTGAGTGGTCTCTCCAATCAAAAAACCCTAACTTGTATTTCCTCAACACTTGCCTCTAAGTTAAACAAAGTACTGAAAATTATACTCCTCTTGATTTATAATGGTTATTTAATCCAAAAACATTCAAAATAACTCCCATAATAAAATTAAGTCTCCCAACAAGGGTTGGACAAACACTTAGTTCTATTGGTTTCATTCCAAACCAAGTAATGGAATGTCAATTCCAACTTAATATTAAGTTGAGGGATTTTTTTATTATGCATAAAAGTTTTCTTGATTCATGGTTTTCATTTGTTGATAATATTAATTGGATTTTACTTAAATGATTAACCATGTTTTGATAAAATATTTATGCATAATCCATATATTTATATTCCATATTTTCAGATTTGTTCATTTATTATGTGATCACGATCAATCATCCATAAAATAAATATTAAATAAGATAGAAATAGATAAATAAATAAATAAAACTTTCAGGATCTTATCTAAGGTTTGATTTATTGAGTAGAAAATAAATCAACTTATGACCTACGGGGAAACTCGTTGTGTTGGTCTTGGAATGAGTTACAGTATTCCACTTGTCCAATTGGGTATCACCTAGGTTGGTATCATCTTGGTTCTATCTTTAACCACCTACACATGCATTGGGATACGCTTTCTATTATATGTATTTATAACTCACAAATAGGCGAGGGTAACCAAAAGATTTATTGAGGGGAATTATATAAATAACCTCAGAGACGTGGGTCATATATAATAAAGGGGGGAGGTATGAATCACGATCCATAATGTCTAATTTAATAAATTATAATTGAAACCCCATGAAATAAACCATATTATATAAAACCAAATCACACACTAGTCTTGGTGAAGTCTATGAATAATCATACGCATCAAACGAATACGCAAAAGTACATTGACTAAAATTTATTTTAATTTATTATTTATTAATAAAATAAAAACACTTTCATTAATAAATTAATTAATTAGATAATTAATTATATTATATCTTCATGGCAATTTTAATTATATTTTAGATACCCATTATAAATGAATTCATTGAAAATAAATGACATAAACAATAATTATAGATAATTGCAAAAAAATATTAATCATTTATTAATTCGTTAAAATCATTATTATATTGCCAACATAAATAGTTCCCATTAATGTAATTATATTTTAATACTACAATTAATTATTTAATTTAATTTAATTCTATCATTTACTAGTAGATTACATGACATTTACTTACGAGCTACACGTCATGTACTTCGACTGTCGTATACCTGGGGTAAACACATTGGGCTTTGATGTGTACCTTATCTTAACTACACAACATGTAAAATCTAGCTACACATCATGTATCTCCATTTCCATGTGTCCATGTAACCCACCAAAGTAATTGTTATATTATTCAGACACATGATCACACGATGTGTACAACCAGCTACATGTCATAGATCTCTCTTCATGTGTGTCCACTTGACCCTCAAGATTACTCAAATTGTATTTTGAATATGGAAAATAATGAAATAAATTATGTTCATTCCATATAAAAATTGTGTATTTTATTAATTCTCTAGTTTTTTAATATCACATGGTATTTTACAATGTATTTTACCAGCCAATTTGCGTGAATTTTTCTACTAAATCATGTAGACTACATGACTTGTACGCCTGCTGCACATCATGTAATATGACAATATGTGTTTCAAATTAGACCAGTCTATATGTGGTGTGTATTAAATGCACCACATATTATTACTGATTTGTGTGTTGTGTATCCTATAACACAACCAGTTGCAGTTCACTTGGGTACATAGTGTGTACTCGGGCTACACACCTTGTAACCCAGTCTTACCTACCAAAATCTATTCCACTTTCCAAGGGAATATTTGGTGATTCTTCATATGTTCTTATTCCTATAAGAAGATATGATTCTTGAAAAAAATAATTAAAATGTAAAAATGAAGTTAATTAAAATGGATTAAATAATGAATTTTATAGAAAATAAATACCTAACCACTATTACATATAAAATATCAATAATCAAATGGATAGTTATAAATTTAAAATATGTTTGATCTAATATAACTTGAAGGTTCAAATAAAAATAGAAGCATATGGTGGAAACAATAATCCTGAAGGTTTTTTAATGGATGCGATGGATCATTCATCAATTGTACAAGATGTAAACATCATGAAAAATGAAATTTTTTCATCAAATATTGACATAAAAACCCCAAAACCTAGATAAGATATTTTCACATTAAATTTATAATTAATTTATATTAGATATGAAGAAAGAGTACATGGTCTGAGGATATTTCTATAGTGATGATGTCGATCGTATGAACCCCTTTTTGGATTACCTTTGTTATGTTAGTAGGATCAAAGTGTATAATCTATTTAGTTTTGATCCAGATGCGCTTCTTTGATTTCTGATAAACACTTATAGAATTTTGGGTGCAAGCATTGTGGATATATCATCTTGTGTTGTTAGTTTTGATCACTTATAGTTCCTTCAGGCTTGATGGAATATCTCCAATGATTTTTGTTCTTGATAGGAAGAGAGGATGAGGAATATAGGGAGGATTCCTTTGTGTACAATGATTCTCAAATTTTGATTAACCCTACAAAATAGAAAAAAACATCTATTTATGGAGATGTGGTTTAGATTAAAATATTATTTAATTACACACCATCTCTTAAGTAATATAATAATCCTTATCAAATCCCACGAAATATAATAATAATAATAATAATAATACTATTTCATGGCATGTACTAACTCGCGTAATGATAAATATTATTTTACTAGATTGAAATTTAATATTCATCATCGGACACAATTTTGGTCTAATCCAACTCTTAAACACTTATTGAATAACTAAATAAATATTTTGTTCATAAATAAAAAAAATATACATAAACCAATTAATAAATATTTATTAATTATTCAATGAATATTTTTGATTGATGAAACATAAATAAAATTATTCCTTGGTCTTGAGAATAATATTTATTCCATTAATTAAATTAAAATATAATTTAATCAAGATAAATTGAAAAACTAAGTCTGTCACCCTCTAGGATTATTTCTCTTTAGAATTAGGCATACTTACTAAAATTCCATGATTACTTCTTAACAATAGGTCAAGGCACTCAAGAGAAAGAATTTAATGTTTCAACATAAATAACCATATATGAATTATCACTATGAAATATAGTCCCTTTTTTCAATATCTCATTAAGAATGTTTCACATCTATGTCATCAACCTATATGCTTGATATATCTTTCTTTGACTATTAGAAATAAACACATCATTAAACAATGGCCATGGAATAAAATGTGATGGTTATATTCCAATCAATGGTTTGATATATAAAACTTCTATAAGGATAAAAGGGATAAATACTTCCTTGACTTATACCTTACCTCAAAATCCATTTTTTCATTTTCAAAAATAAACCACTTTTATGGAGAGTGGGAACCTTACAAACACCTCAAACAAGATTCAAACCCATCCATCTATAAATACAAGATCATGAAAATGCACATTCAAAATTGAAAATTCAAATTCAAAAAATGAAAACTCAAACTGTGGGAAAAACAAGCAGCCCAAAAAACCCAAAATGAGAGAAGCCACATCTAAGGACCATTTCTCACACTCATGGATATAAATATATGATGATGCCAAAATATGTGGAATTCCTACAAACAAGTATATTCTCATAATCTCTCATCTTGAATATTCCCATGTTTGAACTTCATGAGAATAAGTATCATCCAATTACGTGTACCCGCACTTGACTCTACCCATACTATTTTTATCATCGTATAATGTTATCTGAATGAATAACTCTATTTGAGAATATTTTCCTAGAATTTCAAGGTTCTCGTTATAGAGGTGAACTTTTACGAGATTATCAATGCAACATGTGCATGATGATATTATTACAAAAAATTCATGCATAATAATGAAGAATATGTAATAATAAGTTTGATTAGTATTCAAATATTTTAATATACATTTAATCAAAGTACAAACATTTTTTTCAAAAACAACAACTTCAATAGGATCTAGATTAGATCCTTATCTGATAAAATCTAAAATAAACTCATTATGGTACTTAATTTGATACATGAAATACTCTCAAGATAAAATATTTACAATATTTTTATGTAAATAAGGCTAAGGAAATCCATTTAAAATAGGGATACAAAATAGGTCAAGAAGAGAAACTAGTAAAGATGGTTGTTGAAGAGTTCCTTATGATAAAATGAAACAAGAATACAGAAATCAAGAATAAAATTCTTGGGAATTCATGAATTAAATTTGATGTGAATAATTATGATTCTATTTATAAATTTTCCTCTAACCCATTTATAGAAAATATTTATAGACCTAAAATTTTATATGTTTCATTAATGGTTAGAGAAATTTTCACGGTATTAGAAGAGACAAAAACTAAAACTAGTTTCAAATATATAGTCATCTCATGCAATGAAAAAAAGTAGATCCAATCCATTTATAATTATATGGTTTTATAGAAGATTGTGAAAGATGTTGACCTTGAAATTTTTTAAGATCTATTCATGGAGAACAATAGTTTTTAATAGATTATAAGAGGTCTTGAATTATGATATCAAGGAGATGGGATCCAAAATTAAAGATCAAAGTGGCTTAATTGAATAGATGTAACATGAAATCTGAAAACAAATAGACACTATAAAAAAATTAAAAGAGAGAAAAATCCTTCACATAACTCAGATATAATAAATACTAAGTTTTTTAAATGAATATAATTCAGAGTTGAAGAATATTATATTTCATTAAAAATAAAAAGATAAGAAGATTAAATAACCTGAATCTGGATTTGGTTCCATTCAAGCAGAGTGTCCATGTCTCTCCTTCGGCCTGTGATTTCCTCATCGTTTCGGTTTTGCATGCACTACTTCAGCGTCGGATCATTAATATCGCCCTAGATAATTCCCTTCTCTTCCAAGGTTCAGGTCTTCTGTAATTGAGTGCTCATCTCCTCTTGGGAGAGCCTAGTTGGCACTTGACTGGTCAGGAAGAGGCTACTCAAGTTGTTGTTTCCCGCGCTTCTGAATCTCAGTCGATCACCCCGGTTAGCACCTCTAATTCTTTCATTGTGTTATCTTATGATACAGAGGAGGAAGACACTAAGTCTTTGTCTCCCTCTTTGGAGCCTTCTGGAGTTTGTACGAGGTCCTGATCCAAGAGGAGCTTAGCATGCCAGTCTTTTCACCCGAATCACCGCACCTCGCCAGGGGCCAAAACCAGGCACAACCTTTTCCAATTATTTCCTTCATTGTTTGGAATTCTCGTGGCCTCGGGGCTTGGGTGAAGACTGATTTTCTCTGCAGTGAATTATCCAGGAGCAGGTCTGATGTGGTATCAGTGCTTGAACAGAAACAGTCTGTGTCTAAGATTTCTAACATTGGTTTTAGAATGGGACTTCGTCATTTTATGCATGGAGAACCTACAAACCACCACATCTAGATTTTCTGGAAGGATTCTATTTTAGTTAATCTTTATGATATCTCTAATCAGCATATCATAGTCTTGGTTGATAATGGTGATTCTCAGAGCTTTTTAACCTTTATCTATGCCAAATGTGAGTCGAGCATGGGGGATCAACTATAGATCAATCTTGAAAGCTTCTATCTGAGGAATATCGCTTGGTTGCTTGGCATTGATTTCAATGTTATATTAGATCCTTCCGAAAAAAAGGGATTTTTAATTTATCATCAGAAGGACACGCATTCCTTTGCCTCATTCATAGCTCAAAAATGACTCCTAGATTTAGGTTTCACTGGGGACAAGTTTACATGGTGTAATAACCAAAAAGTGTGTTGTCGTGTGTGAATTAGATTGGACCGGTTCTTGGTGAAAATTCATGCAATTTCTAAATATCCAGGGGTTTGTGTTTCTCACCTTGTTCATGCTCTGTCTGATCACTCTCCTTTGTTGGTTCATATGTCTTCTGTTGTGGATTCTGGTTCTGCGTTTTTCTTCTCCAAACAGTGGACTTCTGATCCTGATTTTATGTCTACGGTGCAATCTTCCTAGAGCAAGCCTATGTAGGAAATTTTTTGGCTTTGGTTCCATAAAAAACTTAGAAGTTTGAAAGGGGATCTTCTTACTTGGATTAGAAGTCGTCCCCCATGCTTTCAAGAGTTGGATGCAGTGGTGTGGGAACTTGACGAGGCTAAATCCAATCTTGAGGAAAACTGGGATGATGATTTGTTCAGGGATGTTATTGACAAAAAGAAGAAATTGGAGTCTATTCTACTTGCACAGGAACGATCTACTCATGAGAAATCTAATCAGAAATGGATTAAGGTGGGTGAGAAAAATACCGCATTTTTTCATGCTTGTATCAAAGAGAGAAAGTGTTTCCTCCCCCCCCCCCCCAACATTTGCAAGGATGACGGTTCTTTCACAAGCAATCTTGATGAAGTAGGTGATATGGTGGAAGGTCATTTTAAATCCTTACTTGCAGATAGTAATCCTGAGATTCTAGAGGGTTATTCATGTGGCCAGTCTTCCTTATATGAAGCTATTCTGAATGTGGTGTCGGATGGTATTAATTCTGATATGGGAAAGATCCCTGATGAGAAGGAGGTTTGGGATGCAGTGAATTATCTGAATCAGGAAAGCTCTCCTAGGCCGGATGGAATTCTAGGTTCCTTTTATGTGACTTATTGGGAGGTGGTTAAAAAGGATTTGGTTAAAATTATACAGGACTAATTTCATGGGGGAAACCTGCCTCGTGTGGCTTGTTCTACAACCTTAATTCATATTATGATGGTAAAGGATCCCTCCTCTATCAGGCATTATAGGCCAATTAGTATGTGTAACTTCCCTAATAAAGTTCTGGCTAGTATCATCAACAGGAGGCTTGGCCCCCACCTCCAAAATTAGATTTCAAAAGAACAACATGGTTTTGTTATAGGGAGATCAACTCAGGAGGCAATTTATCTTTCTCAAGAGATGGTTGGAGACATCAACAGGAAAACCATAGGATTCAACATGGCAATTAAAATTGACATGGAAAAAGCCTATGATAGAATTGAATGGGGTTTCATTTTTAAAGTCGTAACCTACTTGGGTTTCTCTAATTGGGTGTCAGACTTATTCTTCAGGTGCTTCAGCTCTCCCTGGTTTTCAGTTAAGTTCATGGGAAGAAGCTGCAGATTTTTTAAATCTGTTCGAGGTTTAAGATAGGGGGATCCTCTCTCCCTAAGCCTTTTCATTTTGGCTCAAGACTCCTTTAGCAAGTACTTATCCAATTGCATTCAAAACAGAAATATACTACCTTTTAGATGCAGGTCTTATTTCAATGGCATCTCTCACCTTCTATTTGCCGATGACATGCTTCTTTTCATTAACGGAAGCAGGAGATCAATTTAGTGGGTGATCAAAGTCATGTAGGAATATTTCAAGTGGAGTGGACAACGTATCAATGATGAGAAGAGCAGCTTATATATCTCTAAATCTTGATCGGAGCAATGTGTCAAAAATATTGAGGACTTACTAAGGATCATCAGGAAACATTTTCCAATGGAATATCGGGGGGCTCCAATTTCTCCTGGTGGTCTTCGCATCCAGCACTTTGACAGCTTGACTACAAAAATCACAGGGCACATCCACAATTGGAAGAGTCTTTTCTTATCGTTTGGGGGTCATATTACACTGATTAATTGTGTTCTTACATCTATTCTGATGCATGTTTTCTCATTACTTAAAGTCCATAAAGCAGTGATTTGGAAGATTGAAAACATCATGGCTGCATTTGTTTGGTATGCGCATCGAGAGGGTCATTTTCATTAAGCGTCTTGGGCTAGGATGGCCAAATCAGTGGACGCAGGTGGTGATGTTCTTCGGAGTGTGAATATTACTATGGATAGCCTTCAAGCTAAGAAGGATTGGGGTTATTTAGAAGGCAATTCCCTATGGAGAAAATTTGTGACTAGAAAGTACAGAGAGAATTTAAGTGAACCTAGAGGTAAGGTTTCTTCCATGTGGTAGATGTTACGCAGGCATATTCCATAATTGCAATGATAGTCCGGATGGCTTGTCGGATGCAGTGATATCAGCTTTTGGCATCACAATTGGTTGGGAGAGATCCTTGGCTTCTTGGGCTGCCCTACCCTCGATTCTCTTTTTCTCTAGCCAGTACCTTTCCCAGGCTCATTCTTACCACACTTGACTCACATCAATTGGAAATTTTCAACAGCATCCAACTCTCCACTGATCTGGATAAGCTTGTATTCACTAGCGCTACTTCGGAAGTCCTATCTGCTAATTCGTTTTGTCAAGCTTCTCAGATTTTACCCAATTCAGGTGTGGTCCATATGGTATAGTGTAAGTAGGTTCCAATCGAATATAATTTTCATTCTTGGTGTATATGGAACCGTGATGCTCTGACGGATGATCTGATTCAGCGTAGAGGTATCTCTTTGGTGTCCAAATGCTTTTTCTATCAACATTCCAAGGTGGAATCGATCACGCACTTATTTTTTTATGGCAACTGGGTGAAGGCGGTGTGGTTCGGTTTCGGCAATATCATCGGTGTTGATATGTATAATGTTAACAGTGAGAATTTTGTGCATACCTGGTTTCACGGGATCGCAGATAGCAGTTTAGAGAGGAAATCGAGAACTAGCCTGATCTTGGCTGGTTTCTGGACAATCTGGTGTGCTAGGAATAAGGCTCGGGTCGAGGGTGCAGATAGCTCAGGTTTAGCACTGTTTACTCATTCCAGATGCTTAGTGGTGGACTTAGGGTCTCTGTTGAAAGCCTGGAATGCTGCTCCTTCCATGAGGTTGTTACTGAATGATAGAGAATCCGCACCAAATTCTAGGGACTTACCTACACCGGGCCGATGGGTTTGTTTCAATCCCCTAGGACATGGACTCAAACTCAACATTGATGGATCTTGTAATCTTGGCATCATGAGAGGTGGAGGCATTGTTCACGATTCCTTTAGCTCGGTCATTATCGCTTTTACTAGTTACTATGGTCAAGGTGACTCGCTTATTGCTGAAGCTAAGGCGATGATTAATGGGCTTCAACTTTGTCATGCCAAGAACATTATCCTTAGTGAAATTGAAACTGAATACTTAGTTATTTGCAACTCCTTATAGGTAAGGAATTACACCCCTTGGTCCATTGTTTATATTATCAGAAGATGCTTGAACTTCATTGGTCGAACTCGCTTGATCTACTCATGGCACGAGGGTAATGATCTTGATGATTGCCTAGATTCCCGAGGAAACCTCTGTGATCCTTCTATTATTTATTTCTCCTTGAGATCATTACCTCATGAGTGTGCAGCTTTTGTTCAGGAATACGCCCTTGGTTTGAATTTTTTCAGGCCCCCTTGACTGTGCCTCCCTTTTTTTCCAGTTTGTCTCTCTTCTTTATGATTAATAAAAAATCCCCATGTTCTGCTGCCAATATCTCAGTGGTGGAAGAAGAAAAACTACATCAATATCTCATCCGAGAGATAACAAAATAATGTATGATTTTTATGGGAGATATTTTATTTGTACTATCCTGGAACACTTGGAAATTTTTTGCAGTAGGATTAGGACCAATGAAGTCATGAGGAACACCTCTATTCCTATGAAACATTAGGAACAAACATTCATTTAAAAAAATAATATTAAACTAGAAAATAAAATTAATGTTTTAGAGGAGATGAGTGGATCTCAATGAAATGTGTGGCAAGCATAAATGATGATAAAACCATAATAGCCCTCTTAGATCGAAAAGAATAAAACCTAGAAATTTATGAAATTGGAATTTTTTGATTCATTTATGGTACAAATGATCAAGAAATTGAGGAAGTATTCACCAAGAATGAATAAGTCTAAAGTGACTCACATAGACATTAATGAAGATAAAAATCATGAAGTATGCCTTAGTGTTCTTTCATATCACACCACTAATTAAGAGGGAAACATGTCTGAAAGAGACCTCTATTTGTAGAGGAAGAAAATTTAAAGATGAAAGAAAAATGAATCAAAATTATAAATAAGTATTGGTGGGATTAGTCACACAATAGTGAAGAAACCAAGTTGGGGGCAATAAATAATTCCCAAGGTAATATCAAAAATGAAATCTCTATAAGTGGAGGTAAAAAAGTAACCAATAACAAGGCTTGGAGGAAAGTGAAAAGTAATGGTTTGGATTACCATTACCAACCACAATCCTCACCTTGAGGGTGTTGGAGGCACCCCTATCTCAATTTAGCTTATTGTTATATATAATTATTAAATTGATGTGTGGTTAATAGTGAGGTACAATCCATGGGGTGGTAGTGTAAAAAAGGGAAGGATTAATGAATTTGAAGTATAATATTATAAATATATATGATGGAATGGAGTATCATGTAAAATATGGATATTGGGTTATATGAAGTTGGTGATTGAATTTTTTCCCTTGAGATGTTAAAGAATATATATGATTATGTTTGATGGATTCCAAGTCTGTAGAGATATGATTTGAAATATTTCAATTTAGAGAATTTGTGATGGAACCTATGCATTCATGTTGAATTTATCCATGAATGTTTAAATATATTCTAGAATACTTTCATATAATTTTAGGCCCTATCTGATGATGGAAGATTCTAAGTATTTAATGAACAATTTATGGATAAGTAACAACACCCATTATCTTATATATATTTTTTCATGATATCATCTGAGTATGAGTTCCAGGATACCATGAAGCAACCTTCATAAAGATAACACTTTCAACCATGTGGTAACAGTAATTTCCTCCTATATTTCAACCATTTTAAAAAAATTAGGATGATTTGGGATCTTGAGTATCAAAGGATATTTATCCTCATTGATAATAAAAGAAGGCGCCTTGTGAAGAACTAAAATGTAAAAGGTGGTATCACTTTGTTGGTATTTACAAGTGATATCCATTGATGTTGCGAGTGGTATGTTCCTCACCCATTTGTTTTAAAGCTTAAAAACTAACTATTTTTTGAGATGCTTCCTAAGTTATCAGGTAACGAATGTTATCATGCGACATATGGTTTAAAAATATATAGTTATGTGATAATGGACAACATTAATAGTGTTGATCTTGAATTTTTTTTCCTACACCATGCTCTGACTCAGTAGGCATAGAGGATTGGATGAAAAGTCTTTTTCAAGGGTTGATTCACTCATTATAATATATAATAAGTAATATAATTATAGTGTGTAAATTAATTGGATACTGAAGGGATAATTGATTATATAGACAAGTATTAAGGGGGGACATAATTTCTATAATTCTCAAGACCTTAAAAGATTCATAAGGTTATGAGTTTCTCAAAAAAAAATATTATGTAATAACATTCTAAAAATAGGTGGATTTAGATGAATATAATATTTTTAAATATGGTGAGGGAATTACCTAAATATGGATACCAATAATACCCTTTGTATTTTATTAATAAAGGGGGATAGAGAACTATGATGTTAGAGAAGTGATTTGTTATTGGATATTGTTGATAGAATTACAAAGGGGGGGATGTTGAAACCATGGATATAGATGATTTTATTTGTTAATAATTTGATTATGGGATTGTGGTGAAAGAATTTTGAAAATGATTATTGAAGTTTGATGAATATTTTGAATGTTTGATTGATGGATTTTTTTAGAATATTTGTAAAAATAACAAGTTTCATACTATTTAGAGGCTTGTTTTATGGAAGCAAAATCATGGTCACAAAACTACTTAGTTTCCATCCTTAGAGTAGTTAATTATATGTTTCAAGAAGGTTGAATGAGTTTCAATAACTCTAAGTTGGAGTAATGAGGTAGTTGGAGTCACTATATGGAATCTTGAATCACTCTTTAGATAGCTTGAATAACTCAAGATGTATCTTGAATACTCATGTAGTAGCTTGGAGTGATCATACAGTTGTTTTAGGACATTGTGGATTTGATATCATGGTATGATAGTTTTAATCATGAGGTCATTTGAAACAGAAAGAAAATAGATTGGGTTTCAATTTACATTTTGTTTTGGACTTTGAAAATTCCTCATTCATTATAGACAGGTCTCAACAGATGGTTAGTTGAATTTGGGAATGGTAGGTTAGAGCTAAAAATGATATCATTTGAATATGGTGAAGTCATTTGAAGTTCTTTGTGCAATTGGTTATCACTGTGGGTTAGATTTCAACATGTTGTTAGATGAATCAAGAACTATCAGTTGAAGTACTTCGTGCAGCTAGTTGTAATAGTTAGTTAGAGTTTAACATGATGTCAGTTGAGTCATGCATGGTTAGTTTATTTTATTTGTATGGTCAGTTGGCATGATATTTTAGATCTTATCATCAGACCTGTTGAAGTAGGACTGGTTGGTTGGAGATCTTTGTGCACTTAGTGTTCATGGTAGATCATCATGGTATCTTAGATCCATTCATGTGGTAAGTTCGCATAGTAATTTGGATGACATGATCAATTGGTATTACGGTCAGTCCAACACGTTGCTTCCTGGGTAGTTTTCCTGGAGATATAATACATTATACCTATGGTATTAATTCAATTTTTTTTCAAAATCATTCAAATCATGGATGTTATGGAAATAATAAGGAGAATGAAGACTAAGTTTAAGATGGATCTAAAAAATTTGTCTGAAAATTTTGATTGGATTTATAAGGAATTATTCAAACAAGAAAGGATCATTATTTTATATATAAAATATTGAAATATTATTGCATGTGATGTTTTATAAAGTTTATTTAAAATCTATTATAGTTTAAACATGGAAGGATTGTGAAGATAAGAAAGGAATGTGGTGTAATATAAACCATGGGATATAATTAATCAAATTTGATCATGAATTTATAAATATTTCATGATGAAGTTCTAGAAGAAGAGGGGAGACATAATAATTTTTATGATCTGATAAATGAGGAAATAACCTACTCATACTATGATATTTGGACATTAAAAAAGGAATAATAAGGAATTGAACCCCATTTCCAAATCTAGTTCATTTTAAATAAAGGTTTCATAGAGAAGGTAGAATAATATATATCATTCTCTAGTTGATCATAAAGAAGGGGATTGAGAGGAAACATAGTTTATTCTACTACTAAAAATAGTCTAAAGAAAAAAAGCAATAGGATAGTTCTATTATTGGAGTTATCTTCATCTAGAGAAGAGAAGTGTTTTTTCTGAGGAGACATAAGGATATCCTCACACTGATGATTCTCTCAACTGGTTTTGAAGATGAAGTTACAAGATGCAACTTTTTCTAAAAGATAGTCTCATATAGGCATGAAAAAGGAGATTAGTAAAGGAGTTGAATAATGGATAATATTTCTAGATATATAGATATAAGTGGAGGTCTCATGTTGATTAAGATAAACCAACATGTCCACAAACTGGTGGAGAGACTCTCAGGTATATAAAATAAATCATCCCTTAATTAAGTAGTGCACAAGACTAGAGAAGAAGAATTGCACCTGGATTGAAAATGATCCCTACTTTAATACCTTGTAATAACCCTACATAGAGTATTACATCCCCTTGAATATAAACACAATGTTAGTGGGTTATCCTTGGAGAAGAACTTATTGGTAAACCGAATAAAATACATGTGTTCTATATTCTTTTATATCTGCACTAGTGAAAAAAGGTTTACCACAATAGGGTTTTTATATGTCGGTTATATATAACTGATGTGAAAAGATGTAAAAAACGACGTGATAAATCAAATCGTGGTGCTTTATCAAATCGGTTATAAAATATCCGACGTTATAAATTGACTTTTATAACGTCGGTTATTTTACAACTAACGTGATAAAATATTTTCTATGTCGGTTATTAAATAACCAACATGATAAACATAAAAAATAGTTTATCACATCAGTTAATAAATAACCAACGTGATAAATATTTTAAATGATTCATCAGGCCTTGTATCCTGTTATTCTGTTTTCTTCGATCGGGTGACCTGCGACTTGTCTCTCTCGCATGGAAAACCTAGAAAGTTTTCTTTGAATTCATGGCCCTCTAACATCGTTTTTTCAAAATCATTCATCAAATTTATTATCATTGGATCTATCAGGTCGAATAATAACACTCAAGTAAGCCTCACACACTTTGTTTTTATTGTTTATTTTTCATGATTCCTTAAATTTATGTTTTGAGATATTAGTTTTCTATCATTGTTCGTGATATTATGGTAAGTGTCATAGTGTTCTTTTATACCATGCTAAGTTTTTTTTGTTAAAATAAACCATGGGAGTGATATCATGAAAGTTTTATGATTTTTGTTGCTACCATGTGTGTTTTATCATGTATGTGTGTGTGTACTTCCATGTGTGTGCTACCATAAAATCATTATCATGCAAGTTATGGCCCCCAACTCCCCTAGACACCCCACCCCCATGGATAGCCCCCCACCCCCTGGACACCCCCACCCCTTGGACACCCCCCACCCCATGGACAACCCTTACTCTCCTAGACACCCCTTACCCACTTGGACAGCCCCCCACCCCCATCGATCATCCCCCACCCCCTTGACAGACCCCACCCCCTGGACACCCCCACCCCTGGACATCCCCCACACCCTAGATACCCCCTACCCCCTTGGACAGCCACTACCCCACCCCCCTAGACAAATCCCAACACCCCTAGACACCCCTACCCCCCTTGGACACCCCCACCCCCCTGGACTGCCCCCATGGAACCCCCCCCCCCCCCCACCACCACCACCACCACCCTGGACACCCCCTACCCCCATGGACATCCTCCCATGCCCCCTGGACAGACCCCCCACCCTCTGGACACCACCTACCCCCTTGGACTGCCCCACCCCCACCCCATGGACACCCCCCACCCCCTTGGACATCCCAAGCCCCTGGACACCCCCATCCCCATGGAAAGCACCCCACCCCCTAGAACCCCCCCCCCCCCCCCTCGCACCTTCCTGTACACCCCCTACCCCATGGACAACCCCCACCCCTGGACAACCCTCCCCCACCCCCTGGACACCCCCACCCCTGGACACCCCCTGACACCCCCCTGAACAGCCCAAATCCCCTTGGACAGCCCCCCCCCCCCCCACCCCATGGACACCCCCTACTCCCTTGGACAGTCCCCCACATCATGCACACCTTGGACAGACCCCCCCCCCAACCTTCCTGTACACCCAAAACCCATGGACAACCCCCCACCCCCTGGAAAACCCTCCCCCCACCCCCTGGACACCCCCACCCCCCCTGGACACCCCCCCTGAACAGCCCATATCCCCTTGGACAGCCCCCCCACCCCATGGACACCCCTACTCCCTTGGCCAGTCCCCCCCCCCCCCCCCCCCACACACACTACACACCTTGGACATACCCCCCCCCCCCCACCTCCCAAGATAGCCCCCCCCCCCCCCCACTTGGACACCCCCTACCCCCATGAAAAGACCCCCCCCCCCCGGACAACCCCTACCCCCTAGACATCCCCCACCCCCTGGACATTCTCAACCCCTTGGATACCCCCCTCCAAACCCCCTGGACATCACCCCCCACCTCCTAGACAACCCAGACCCCCTGGATAGCCCCCACCCCCAAGATATGCCCCCACCCCCTTGGAAACCCCCTACCCCCTTGGACACCCCCCCCCCCCCCACCACCACCACCACCCTGGACACCCCCTACCCCCCTTGTACAGACACCCCACCCACTGGATAGCCCCCTCAACTCCCCCTGAACACCCCCTACCCACTTGGATAGCCCCCCATCCTCATGAAACACCCCCCCCCCCCCCGCCAACCCCCCCCCCCCCCCCCACCCCACCCCTTGGACTCTTCCGACCCCCTTGGGACAGCCCCCACCCCCCTTGGAAACTCCCTAGACACCCCTACCCCCCCCTGACACCCCCCACCGGACACCCCCCCCCCAGACATCCCATACCCCCTGGACAACACCCCACCCCCTGGACACCCCCTACCCCCTTAGATAGCCCCCCACCCCTAGAAATCCCACCACCCTTGGAAATCCCACCACTCCCTAGACATCCCACCACTCCCAGGACACCCCCTACACCCTTGTCCAGCCCCCCATCCCCCTTGGACAGTCCCCCGCACCCTTGGACACCCCCACCCCACCCCCCTTGGCCAGCCCCCCCCCCCCCCCGGACACCCCACCCCCATGTACACCCCCACCCCCTGGACATACCCCCCACCCCCACCCCACCCCCTGAACACCCCCTACCGCATAGACATCCCCCCCACCCCTAGACATCTCCCACCCTCTTGTAAAACCCCCCACCCCCTAGACACCCCCCCCCCCTTTACAGGTTCTGGAAGTCATGTGTTCAGGTTCTGGAAGCCCAGAAGAGGATGATGGGTACGGTGCTGCATGGTTACTTGGTGAAGAGAATACGCTGTTGGTTGCTGGGTGAAGATGATATACCAATGGTTTCATAAACCGTTGTAATAGATTATATACTAGAGAGTGTATACCAATGGTTCTTGAACTGTTGGTATATATATATCCCAACATTTTTATTGAAATTGTTGGCATATATTAACTTCAAATAGTCTATATAGTTTTCAAATTATTCCACTTCAACTTATTTGGAGACAACAACTTCATGGGAAAGTAAGTTCTTCTTTCTAAAGGATTTCCATTCTAAATTACACTTTCCTCTCACACCCTTTGAAAAAAAATTCATGGTTTTTTTATCATCATCATATAATAATTTCATTGGACACTTTTCTTTCAGATGACTAACTTTTCTATATTGATAGAAATCGTGTAGAATCTTTCCTTTGATTGTTCCCCAATCCTTAATTACTAACACATCTATTCCCAATTGTTTTTTCAAAAAAAATTTACTTTCAAATTATGTCATTTTTCATATAAATATAAAACGGTTACATCTAATTATATTTTCTTTTTAAAATTATTTCCATGCAAATATTTTTCAAATACGCATATATTTGTTTTATATTCCAAAATTTTTTTACATTAAAATTATGATATTTGTCATATATATATATATATATAATTGGAATATCTTAACAAGATGTATAATTTTGATATTTGTTATAGGTAATAATGAGTCGAAGTTGGATTACGAAACATTGAATGTGTACTATATATGAGGAAGGTGTTGATGAATTTTTGGAAGTTTCTAAACAAAATGTTTCAAGAAATGACATGTTTTTCTGTCCATGCCCAAAATGTTTGAATATGAAGGAGTTGAAAAGTAGAGAGATCAAAGATCATCTGATTTTTCATGGTTTTAATACAAGTTACAACCCTTGTATTTGGCATGGTGAAACTGGACAGAATGTCACATATACTGATGATAATGATTTGGAAGATGGTAACTGTGATGGAATTGAAGAAATGATTTGTGATATTACAGTAGAACAAATTGATATTGAACCAATAGTTGCGTATCTATATGGTGATGCTAAAAAACCATTGTATCCGGGTTGTATGGATTTTATGGTTTTTTCGTCCGTGTTAAGATTAATTCACTTGAAGGTGAAAATTTATGGAGTGACAGAAGTTTTACAGAGCACCTACAACTGTTTAAAGACATTCCTATAAAAGACAACTATTTTCTAGATTCACATTATAAGGCCAAGAAACTATTTTTCCTGATGGGATTGGGATAAAAGAAAATACATGCCTATCTAAATGACTGTATGATGTATAGAAAGGAATATGAATTTTTGTCAGAGTGTCCTAAATGTGGGACATCACGATATAAATTGAAAGAAAAATCACATGCTGATGTAGAGATTACAGTGATCTCTGCCAAGGTATTTTTTTATCTTCCGATCATTCATCATTTGAAATGTTTATTTTTTAATTCACATGATACAAAAAGGTTAAGATGGCATGCTAGTGAATAGTAATGTGATGGAAAAATACTCCATCCAGCTGATTGTTCACAATGGAAGAAAATTTATGAGCATTATCTTATATTCGAAAATGAAATTAGAAATCTCAGACTTGGGTTGTACACAGATA
Source organism: Viscum album (assembly GCA_963277665.1). NCBI lineage: Eukaryota > Viridiplantae > Streptophyta > Magnoliopsida > Santalales > Viscaceae > Viscum > Viscum album. The sequence goes on from OY728144.1 coordinate 444,279,082, forward strand.
GAAGGAATCCATATCAAAGCCTCAATAGAACACATAGCTCATGGCCTATTTAATTGGTAATTTACAACCAATCTCTTGAAGTTTGTATGAAGAGAAAATATGTAATGTTGAGTATAATGATCTCGGGTCTAAAGCAACCTGGAAATGATATTGATGTTTTCTTGTCACCATTTATTTATGATTGGAAACTTATATGGGAGGATGGTATTAGGGTGTATGATTCTTATAAAATGGAATATTTTCAACTACATACAGTGATTATATTCATTATAAATGACTTCCTAGTGTAGGTAAATTTTTCTGGATATAGTGTTAAGTGGAATAAACCATGTCCAATTAGGGAACAACGAACTTCATTTTTTCAATTGCATCATGGGATAAAAATAGTACACATGGGTCATCAATTTTTTTCCTATGGATCACTCTTATAGAATACTTAAAAAAAGCATTCAATGGATCAGAAGAATTTAATATTTCCCCAAAACCTTTATCCCCTAATGTGTATTTTGAGAGGGTGAAAAATCTTGAGGTGACATTGAGAAAGACACATAAATTAGGTAATGATAGACATATTTGGAAGAAAAGGTAAATATTTTATGAGCTACCATATTAGAGATATCATGAAGTGAAACATAATCCTGATGTCATGCATGTAGAGAAGAATGCGAGTGACAGTTTGATTGGAACATTGTTAGATATTAAAGGAAATAATAAAGATGGTTTGAATGCAAGATTAGTCTTACTATCATTGAGAATACGTTTGGAGTTAGCTCCCACTTTTAATGGAAGACGGCCATTTCTTCCCCCATCTTGCCATATATTATCCAAGAGAGAGAAAGTTATCTTTTGTTAGTGTCTTCAAGATATCAAAGTGCCTCAAGGTTATTCTTTAAATGTAAAAAAAATTGTCTCTTTGAAGTAATTGATGTTGATAGGTATGAAATATCCTGATTGTAACGTCATGATGCAACAACTTCTACCAGTTTCATTGCATAGAATATTTCCAATTCATGTTAGAAAGACTATAATGAAGATGTGTTATTCTTGAAATTCAATTTGTAAGAAGGTGATTTATGTGAATGCATTGAACATTTTGGAAAATGATTTGATTTCTATACTTTTTCAATTGGAAATGTATTTTCCTCCTTCTTTTTTTGATATAATGGGGCATTTAATGGTTCATCTGGTTCAAGAAATAAAGCTTTGTGGACTTGTATATCTTTTTTGGATGTATCCTTTTGAAAGGTATATAAAAATATTGAAGGGGTATGTTAAGAATCCATATCGACTTGAAGCCTCCATTATTCAAAAGAATGTTTCTGATGAGGTTGTGGAGTTTTTTACGAGCTACTTGGCTATGGAGGAGCACATAGGTTTGCCTCCATCTCACCATGAACGAGTTAATAATTAAGGAAAGGGGATTTGTGGCTTGAAAGTCAAATCGTTGTCAACTAAACAGATGAACAAGGTACAATTATACATCTTGAATAACATAGCTGATGCACAACCGCATATCACATTGCATATTAATGAGTTGAAACAATTCCATCCAAAGAAGAATGAAATGTGCATTTTGAATGAGCACAACAAAACATTTTTTCCATGGTTTAAAAAGAATTTTCTTGGTAGATCAGATGTATCTGAGACATTAAGATTGTTATTGGGTGGTCCAAGTTTAAATGTGATAACATAGTCCGAGTATGGAATTAATGGTTATACATTTCATACGAAAGCTTAGGTCAAAAGGGGTACAGTTCCAAATAGTGGTGTATTGGTGTTTGTAGAAGCAATGAATTTTTCGATTTCTAAATACAAAACCCCAATTTATGCATCAAGTGAATATTATGGAGTCATTGAAGAAATATGAGAGGTTTATTACTTTAAAATTAAAGTTCCAATTTTTAACTGCAAATGGTTTATCAGTAACAATAGTGTTAGACATGATGAATTTGGAATGATAGTTGTTAATCTGAATAGATTGGAAGACACAAAAGATTCTTTTATAATGGAAACACATGAAAAATAGATTTTCTATATTGTTGATCAATCATATATACAGTGGTGTATTTTTTTTACAAGGAAACAAATGATATGTTGGTGAGGATCAACTTGATGAAGATGATGATTTAGATGAGATCCCTACTTTCATGGAAAGATTAACATAAAATAATGATGAGCATGTTGAAGACATGGGTTGTTCCATAAGGAATGATCCTGATGAAGGAATTTGGGAAAACAACCCATTTGTACATTCCTAATATTTAAGGTAACATATGTTTATTTCTTGTTTACATTTATTTATTTCATAAAATGTTAGACATTGAAATTTTTTTGTTTATTAAAATTTTTATTAAAAAAAATAAGTATAAATGTTTGTTTATCTTAATTTTGTTTAGTTTAGTTTATCATGTTTACTATTAAGTAACTTATATATCTATGATTTTGTTGAATGACAATTACTTTACCATGTTTACCATGTTTACCATGTTTACCATGTTTACCATGTTTACCATGTTTACCATAGTTTACCTTTATGTAACCTATATTTTTTTTGATTTTTTTGAATGAAAATTACACTACCATGATTACCATGTTTACCATTTTTACCATTGTTTAACATGCTTACCATATTTACCATGTTTACTTTTATGTAATTTAGTTCAGTTTTTTATTTTTTGTTTACATTAGTATTGTAATATATGAATTTATATATTTGTGAACTAATGTTTTCTTTTTTGATTTAAAGGATAATGACAGATCAAACAGCTGATCAACCACATGATTCTGGAGATGATAATCATGATCATACCTCTCGGGAGGAACATTCACGTGATATTGATGTTCCCCAATCTTCCTTATGTTCTCCTATAACAATAATGAATAGTTCAAGAGTTGGTAAATGTGGCTGCACACATTCACCAAAATTATCACTTTCTCATAGCCAGGATGAAAGGACACTCATTGAGTTTGATGACAATGATATTCTTATAGGTTCAAATGAAAAATATTTTAAAAGTTTTGTATCTACTCAGAGTAAAAGAAACGTAATAATTTTTTATGATGATTGGAGAAGTGTGGACAAAGCAATAATATCTCAATTATGGGAGACAATTTTGGTAAGATCTTTTTCTATTGTTTGAATAATCTTTATATGTTTATAGTATAATATGTTTTACCTCTTATTTATCAAATGATATTTGATATTCCTAACACTAGAGGATTTAGGAGGAAATGTTTATCGATGGATACTAGGAGATGGAGGGATTTCAAAACAACCCTCTCATCTGATTTTGTTTTTGGTTATAGGAAATATGACAGTCCATGTCATATATATCCTTTCATAGATGAAGAAACACAGAAACAATTTGTTGAAAGTAGAAGAAAAGATTCATTTTTCGTAGGGGAAATGTAATATTTTATAAGTTTTCTTGAATAAATGATCTTGTTAATGTTTTGTTAATGATTTCATAAACTTAATTTACATCATACAATGGAATCTCATCCGGAGATCTAATCTAAAAATTTAAACCCTCATAGTTTATCTTAGGGAGGTATAGTTTATTGGAAGAACAAATGATGGAGGAAAATTTAAAAAAACACAGATCTAAGTCTTCACGCTCTGGATAGGTTTCCCCTCCATCCCCTCCATCTAGAAATAAAAAATGGAAGAGAGATCAGATGAGCAGAAAGAGGCAATATCTTTCAGAAGAATCGAGAATCATAGTTGAGAGGATTGTAAGATATTTATTTTATTTATTTAAGTTAATTCTATTCTTTATATACTTTGAATCATTAGAGAAATGTTCAATGAATTAATACCTGATTCTCTTGAGTAGAAGAGCACACATGAGGTATTTACAACTGCTGGCAGGAAAGATATTTTATATGTAGTATTGGGAAAGCCCGAACGCCCCGGTCATGTATGAGGATACCTGAAGGCTGTATCGATAAGAAAAGTGTTTCCATGTTCTTAAACTTCTTCCATAGAGGGAGTTAATAAAAAAATAGAATCCTTAGATGTTGTAGTTCATAATATCAATGCAACGATGGAGGAAAATATTAGAGTGTCAGTAAAATCCATATTTGCGAACATGCAAAGACAATTTCAAACTGTAACTCCCACTCCTCCACCTCCCCCTATAGAACCCATTATTTATCCTCCACCTTCACCAGTAGTTCCCACTCCCCACCTCCAAACCCCATTATTTATCCTCCACCTTAGCCTGCGGATCCCATTTTTTATCCTACTCCTCGTCCACAACTCCCTACTTATTTTGAGTTGTATGTTGATGATCCTCGCCATCATATAGTTGCATATGGTCTGGTATATTTTATAGAAGATACATTTCATCATCAAAATTTAGAGGTAGAGCATCATAGGTTCACTGTACATGATATTATAGATAAACCAGCTTGAGTACCATTACCTATTAATGAGGTGACGATAGTTGAACATAGTATGGGTCACTTTTTAGTTTTTTCATCCAGACTTCTATGACTCATTACCATAGAGGTATTTATGTTATATCTTTTATTTTATTTTTTATTAAATTTGTTTTAAAATTTTAAAAATAATATATTTTTCTATTTATTTATTGTAATAATTTAAAGGTAAATAAATACTGTATATATGACAAAAAAAAAAGACAACTAGGTATGACATTAAATAAAGATTCTAGTAGTCTTGACAGATTTTCAAGATACTCAAATTTGTTAGTGGATCATTATTCATTTCCAATGGAATCTCATGTTTTTGGACGTGCAATAAATGACGAGATTTTGAAAAATGATATCATGGAGATTGTTACTAGAGATAAGTTGGACATAAATGTGTTGTAGATTTTTTCCATGTAATTCTTAACATCTTTCTCTTCATTATATTTATTAAAAATCTATACTTATGTATATTTCTTATTAGGTAACTTTATAACATGTGTGAGAAGAATGAGCAGACATATGTATATGGATTCATGGACCCACATTTGATTTCCCATGAAGCACATGCATTGGATTAGGAACAAAGAACACTTTATATTGCTTAAAGATTAGCACAAAATATAATCACGCAGTGTTGGATGATACCATTTTGTGAGAAGTATGAAACATATATCTGGAAAAGTGTTCATTATATTATAACATAAAAAAAACTAACATTAAATTTTTTTATATTAGTGATCATTGGATGTTAGGTGTTTTTTCAAGGGAGAAAACACTTTATTGGATATGCTCTATCCATGGCGATGTGTGGGGAAGTTTTATGAATATGTTGGAAAAGTAATTTTCAATTTATTAATACTTGTTTATATTATAATGAATTTGATATTTATCCCATTCATATTATTTTATAATAGGAGATCGTTCTACTTTCGAAAAAACAAAGAAATAGAGTGCCAAGATCAAATATGTAAAAGTAATGATAAATATCCATTTATAATTTGTAATTCTAAATGTATTAAATAAAAATGGTATTTTTAATTGAAACTTATTTAAAAATAATTTTCATGACAAAAAAGCGTCATTGAATGTGGATATTATATGTTAATATTTATATATGAAATAATTACAACTGGAACACTTGTGAAGTTTGACCTGGTAAGATTTAATTATAAACATTTCCATAATATTTCATTTGATATATTCATTATACATGTTAACTACTTTCCTTTTAATTTGTAGCTATTTTATGACCCCCCCAACCCTATAGTTCTCAAGAGTTCAAACACTTTCAAGTGGAATGGTCAAATCATTTTATAGGTTTGATTGGATTTTAGTTTTTTTTTGTAGTGTAAAATGTAATTTTTAATATTGTAATTATAATTGTGTATTTGGTAGTTGTTTTGGTTAGATTTAGGTTTTTTAGTTAACATTATATGTTTTGAATGTTATAAATGTAAATGTTCAATTTTTCTCTGGTTATTCTTATTTTGGTCTAGTTCTGATGTTTTTATGGTATGCATTATGGTCTATTTTTTGTTTTCTTTTGGTATGGTTTCTGCTTGTTTCATACTTTTTAAGAGCATAGTAATGGTTTCATGGGGGTGGGGTGTCCAAGGGGTGGGTTTTGTTCAAGGGTTAGGGGTTTCCAAGGGGCTGGGGTCTGTCCAGGTGGGGTGGGGGCTGTCTAAGGGGGGTGGGTGGTGTCTAGTGGGTGGGAGGGTGTCCAATGGGGTGGGGGTGGGACGGTGTCTAGGGGGTGGGGTTTCCAAGTGGGGTGGGGTGGTATCTAGGGTGTGGGGGGCTGTCCAGGGGTGGGGGTTGTCCATAGGGTGTGGGTGTCCAGGGGTGGGGGCTGTCCTGGGGGTGGGGGTGTCCTGGGGGTGGGCGGGTGTCCAGTGGGCTGGGGTGGTGTCCAAGTTGTGGGGGTTGTCTAGGGGGTGGGGGCTATCTAAGGGGTGGGGGTGTCCATGGGGTAGGTGGGTGTCTAGGGGGTGGGGGGATATCCAGTGCGGTGGGGTGGGGTGGGGTGGTGTTTAGGGGGTGGGGCTGTCCAGGGGGTTGGGGTTGTCCAAGGGGTGAGGGTGTCCAGGGGTGGGGGTGTCCAAGGGGTGGGGGTTGTCCATGCAGGGTGGGGTGGTGTCTATGGGGTGGGAGGGTTTCTAAGGTTGTAGGGGGTGGGAGTGTGTCTAGGGGGTGGGGGAGCTGTCCAATGGTATGGTGTGGTTTCTAGGGGCAGTGGTTGTCCATAGGGGTCAGAGGGAGGTCTAGGGAGTAGGGGGTGTCCAGGTGTGGGGGTGTCCAGGGGGTGGGAGTGTGTCCAGGGGGTGGGGGTTGTCCAGGGGGAGGGAGGGTGTCCAAGGTGGTGGGGAGGGATGTCTAGGGGTGGGGGCTGTCCAGGGGGTGGGGTGTCCAGGGGGTGGGGTATTTCTAGTGGGGTGGGGTGGTGTTTAGGGGGTGGGGGATATCTAGGGGGTGGGAGGGAGGTCCAGGGGGTCAGCGGGTGTCTAGGGGGTGGGGGTATCTAGGGGTGTGAGGGTGTCCAGGGGTGGGGGTTGTCCATGGTGTTGGAGGTGTCCCAGGGGTGGGGGTTGTCCAGTAATGTGGGGGCTTTCTAGGGTGTGGGAGGGTGTCTAGGGGTTGGGCGGGTGTCTAGGGGGTGGGGGCTATCAGGGGGGTCAGGGGCTGTCCAGGGGGTGGGGGTGTCCAGGGGGTTGGAGGATGTATAGGGGGTGGAGGTTTTCCAGGGGGTGGGGGTTTCCAGGGGGTGGTCGAGTGTCCAAGGGGGTGGGGGATGTCTAGTGGGGTGGGGTGGTGTCCAGGGGTGGGAGGGTGTCCAGGGGGTAGGGGCTGTCCAGGGGGTGGGAGGGTGTCCAAGTGTAGGGGTGTCCAGGAGGTGGGGGATGTCCAAGGGGGTATGGGGTGTCCAGTGGGGGGGGGTTGTCTAGTGGGGTGTGGTGGGGGGGGTCCAGTGGGTTGGGGTGGTGTCTAGGGGTTGGAGGCTATCCAATGTGGGGTGGGGCTGTCCAAGGGGGTAGGGGTGTCCAAGGGGGTGGGAGGGTGTCCAAGGGGGTAGGGATGGGAGGGTTTCCAGTGGGTTGGGGACTGTCCAGTGGGGTGGGGTGGTGTCTAGTGGTTGGGGACCTACCCAGGGGGGGTGCTATCCAGGGGGGGAGGGAGGGTGTCCAGGGGGTGGGGTTCGGTATAGGGGTGGGGGTGTCCAGGGTGTGGGTGTGTGTCCAGGGGGTGGGGGGATATCCAGTGGGGTGGGGTGGTGTCTAGGGGGTGGAGGGGTTCATGGGGGTGGGGTTTCTAGGGGGTGAGGTTTCTAGGGGTGGGGGTTGTCCAGTGTGGTGGGGGTTGTCTATGGGGGTAGGGAACGTCCAAGGGGTTTTAGGTTTTTTCTAGTTTACATTGGAAGTTTTTAATTTTATGTATGTGAATGTTTAAATTTTCATTGGTTCTTCTTGTTTTGGTCTAGTTCTAAAGTTTTTCTGGTATGTATTCTGATCTTGTTTTGGTCTAGTTTTGGTCATTTTTTCCTATTTCAGGTCTTCTTTTGCAGAGAATAGTAATTGATGAAGGGTTTTATTAAAACAAATTTTATGTTGGTTATTTTATAATCGACATAATAAATGTATGGGAATGTTTTTTATGTCAGTTATTTAATAACCGACGTAGTATATATGTTTTTACGTTAGTTATTGTTTCACCGACTTGAAAAAAAATGCTTCATAGACTGGTTTATCACATCAGTTATAAAAATAACTAACATGATAAACCTATTTTTCACGTCAGTTTTTTAATAACTGATGTGAAAAATGATTCAGAGGCGCAATTTATTACATCAGTTATTACATAACTGATGTAATAAACTATATACCATGTCATTTATTTAAAAACTGACTTAATAAATCACTACTCCGAAGCATTTTCCATGATGGTTTTTTAGGAACCTACGTGGAATACATTTCATATTTATGTTTTTTACATCACTTTTAAAATAACTGACGTAAAAAAAACATTTATAACATCTCCTGTAATAATGTCGGCCAAAAACTGATGTAAAAAATAAAAAATAACCAACGTAAAAAAATTCTACACTAGTGCTGGTTATTATTTAGGGAAGGGGACATTAATATTGAGATATTGAACATCTTTTTAATAACCTGGGAGAAGGATTCTGAAAATAAAAATTAACACAGAAAAAAGAAAAGGGTAAAATTTTGGTATCACCCTAATTCATCCCTACCATCTTTGGGTAACTATGGTTGAAACAAATTAAAGTATGTGGAGGATAGGATTCCTCCCTCATGGTCAGGGTATCCCACAAAATATGGGCATCATTTCCCAAAAAATGACCATAAGAGATGGTCTGAGATAAGTATAGGGTCATTCTAGGATATTATAAGGGGTTTTGTGGTAGTGTATAGGAAATCATAAGGTCATGTCACTAATTTCTAACCTATTTATGTAGATTACATTGACGTTTCCTTGGAATTTTCCTAAGATGGTCAATCTAATTACGAGCGTTTTTATAATCAATTCATAGCACATGGAGGAATCAATTCATAGGGGAAATAAAATATTGATCTTAAAGCCACTATATATGGTAGAAATATTTTAAGGATATATTATCTAAATTAAAGGAAAATGTGGTTGTGAGTAAGGGATTAACATTATTACAACTAAAAGGGTGGTCACACAAGTATTGTTCCAATAAAACATAGAATATTTCTAATAGATCCTTGACAAGATCTTCAAAAGAAAATCCCTCTATGGAATAGGAGTTGGAAAAGTATGAGTTTTGGAGGATCATGCACTAAGGATACTCATAGTATGATTGGGATATAACTGATTATTATCATGATTATGATAATTATTTATTTTATAATGATTTTTAAATATTTTTTCACTTTATCTTGGTCGATGGAAGGACCCTTTTTCAAACCCCATCCTTTTTCTACATTGTTCTTTTCCTTTCTTAATATAGGAGAAGAGGTCAGGTCATTATATTATCCTTCTCAAGTCATTCATAATAAATATATATATATTATTTATATAAATATAAATATTTATTGCTATATAAATAATATTTAAGAATATATATATATATATATATATAATTTATGATACAAGTTACCCTTTATAAGCACTAAAAATGATGATAATTGGCTAATTTCTGCTATTGTTAAAAAGATGTTGATAAAGGGTTATCCTTATTAGTAATAAATAAAGAAATGATATATGATGGCCTTATATCAATGTTTTTTATAATTGATAAGGGTTACCTTTATCCATGATTTTTGAAGTACCATTGGATTTTTTTCATTTTTTCAATGAGCTTGTCAATTTGGATACTATCAATGAGCTTGGAATATTAGGCGATGGATTAGAGTATCCACCCACAACAACTAAAGATGAGATGCCCATACTTTTTGGGTAATGTAAAGAGGTATTTCTACCTTTGAATAATTAGCTGGATAGGTTATATGTTAGTAGTTCTGACATCAAAAAATTATATATATTGGTCTTCATTCCAAAGACATGTACTCAAGTTGTGAAAGTGTTGTCTAAAAAATTCCCTTAAGACATAAAGAGATAACTGTTTTTTATAGCCTATGATCTAAAATTAAAAGTGGTAAAATCTAGTGTGATTGTAGATATTTGATACCCTAAGAGGTAGGAGAATCCATTATCCTTTTCAATAACACTTGGATGAAGGTTTTAATTGATTGAAGAGGCCCTAAGATAGTTTGAATATAATCTATGAAAAATTAATGATTTATATATTTTCTAATTTAAGGTTAAAATATATCCAAGTATAAAAAACTATTTATGAATCATCTTAGTGTAAAATTATGTGTGTATCTATGATACAATGACTATGTATCTAGGATTTTGGAGGAACTATAAGCATGATCTGGTACTTTTTAAGGATCATTCCACATCTAAATATCCATCATGATATTTATGTAACCATCACTTGAACCCACATAGAAATCATACATGTCATTATATATATTTTATTCCTTTGTTTAACCATCATCCTTCTATTCCATAATCATCATTTGAACATTATTATATGCATGGTTTTGTGGAAAATTCACTCCATGTAAGCATCATCCAATATCACATAGACATCATTCTAACTGTGAATCGACATCATTAAAGCACTACATAACCATAAATTTCTAGGATATATAATAATCAACTAGACACATCATCAACCTCATTCCAGATATATGTTTCTATCAACACTTAGTAGAAATTTGATAATGCTACTGGATGAAAGATTGTATTTATAAATTAAATATCATATGAAAGAATAAATTAGGGATTATATAGTAGTTATTATTAAGTGTTTTAAAAATAAAAAACACTAATTATTGTATGATTCAAGCTTTATTTAATGATAAAATAATATTAAAACATGGAAAGGGAAGATTAATGTAAGATGAAAAATAAATTTTCTAGAATTTTATAATTCTGCTGAAATAAATTCAGAATATGATGAAGGTATTGTCAATTGTCAAAAATATCATGAAGCTTATTTAAATCCACGTTTCATGACTGGTTTAAGTGATATCCTCTATATATAATTCTTAAATAACAAAATGGATTTAATATATTTTCAAGAATAATGTAGATGAAGTTTCATCAAACCTTGAGTTATTAAACAAACCCTAAATCATTGTCAATCGAGCTAAATGATTGAGTTTTCTAATATCCATGGATGATAAAAATTATATCAAGTTAATTTAGATGGAAGGTTGAAATTTTTCCCAAGATTTAAAGTAAAATCATTCAATAATTCATGAAATTTGGAAATACAGAATCAATCAATTCTAGTTCTATTCTTAAGTTTATAAATATCACAAATAAGTTGTGATTAAAACTTGATAATGTGAGAATAAAGATAAGGATTTACTAATGTGTATATATTAAACTAGAATATGTATCTACTCTCCTTATATTCACTCAAACCACAGTGAATTAGGTGTTCTAATCTACCTCATCTTCATTCTTTGTGATATTCAAATAGTTAAGAAAATTAAATTGAAGTTTTTATGAGTTTTTATCTAAGAAGAAGATGAACCTAAGGATTCTATATAAAATACATAAATATTTATTTAGCTGAGATAAATTAGTGTGAATGAAAAAGAAAAATAAAAGGGTTAATTTTGTAATACACCCTTGAGTTGAGAAAATGGCACCAGTTTACAAAACAAAAGGAAGATATGTGATTATGGGGAGTGGATGTGTAGATGATACTATCCACTTTGTCTTCCATGAAATTACTAATTTATATCCATTTATGTAAATGTGATAATACTCCACAAAAATTAATAATATTACAACATATTAAAGGTTTCTAAGACTCTCAAGAAATCAAGTGAGCTATTCTACATGTTATATCTCTAGAAAAAATGATTATGATGGTTTTGGGGATGAACTGAGTTATTCGAGTGTAAAATAGTTATTAAGGAATAAGAAAAGTATAATAAAATACTATTTGATTTAGGGAATATTTTTTAGGTATCTAATAAGAAGTATAAGAATATTGAGCCAGTGAAGATCCCAAATTCATGAGTTTTGATCATATGTATAGAATTAGTGGGAAGAAAAGATAGTTGAGGAAAGACCGACCTATTGTGTGTGTTCCTTATTAGTTAGAGTTGATCCTTTTAGAGATTATGAAGTGACAAATTCAAGTGAACAAATCTACTAATATATTTAAATCTAATTTATATTAGTGATCAACTTGTAAGGGGATTACTTTTCTATTTGATGGAATTTGAAGACTCTGCTATCGTGGAGACAAAGATTAGTCTTGTCGATGTAGAATTATCCTATGTATATTTAGTTATCAACTTTTTAAAAGTTTATATAAGGAAAAACACTATTATATATTGTGAAAATCCATATAAACTATGCAACTTAGGGTATACGGGGATATCAAAATGTGAAGTTGTGACAACAGTGTGAAGTTTTTGATACAAGGCCTATGAAAAGATGAAAAGGTAAGTCATGTGAGAGGAAAAAAATGCACACTATGGGACATAGTGTAGTTGTGGTAATTAACATCCATAATAGTAAAAATTGGATTGTACTGTAAAATCCATTATTAGGGTGCATAAAAAATCAAGGAAAGTAATTGGTATTTGAACTGAACCTTGTTAAAATATTACATGCTCCTTATCTTATTTACATGCATTGATGTGGATTTTGGTTTCTTGGAAGAACACTAAATATATTTATATTCACAAACTGAAAATAGAGGCTAAATTACCATGTGGGTAAAATATTCCAAGAGACCCTGTAATTTGGTAAAAAAAGGAAACACTTGATTCAACCCCCCCCCCTCCCAAGGTATTTTCATCGATCTTGTTGGACATTTGAATTAGTATAAGATCAAGGTTACCTATTTTTTGATATATTTTTAAATAACAATTAATTTTTTTTTTTTGGAAAATGATGTGTATATTTGAAATATTTTAATAGAATCAAATGGAAGTATTAGTATGTATTGTTATTATTTCTCATGTGGAAGTCTCTTCCAAGACTATCGAAAACAAGAAAAAGAAAAAGGGACAAGAAGCTAAGAAAAGTATTGAGAAATAAGGAATAACACCCACTAGATGAAATTTATAAGAATTGTTAATTGTTTTATCAAACCTGGTGATCAAGATTTATTAGATGAAGTTGACTTTATTTTTACAGAGTTTAAAGATCTTTCATATGGTTAATAACTTAGTTATTTTCATTATAAAATTAGGGATTATCATTAATTGATCCCACATTTATGTTTTTATTACATATTTTCACATATTAATGTACTAATAGATGATAAGTCAAAGCTGGAGAAATAGGTTGTTGTAATAGAAGATGAATTGGCCAGATAAGTTGTAAAAATCATCACCCTATCAAAACTAGTGAAATATAAGAGAGAGAGAGAGAGAGAAATAACTTTTCAATGATAACATGTATTTGATTGATGAAAAATGTAAAAGAAAATTTTAAATATGTGTTTAAATATTATTTCTCTAATGTAATCTATGTATTAAAGAAGTTTCACCATGTGGCTGTGAATTTCAAGGATTTATAACTGGATGTGAAATCCAAAAGAGTGAAATAGATTGATAGTTTACTATAAGAGGTTATTAGGATGCATGATGAGAAATTTTGGATGTTTTATAGTGAATGTGAGAAAAAGATTATATAATTTGAGGTGGATAAATATTTCATTAACTATAACTTCTTTAAGCTTAGAGAAAAGATAAAATATTTACATGTTACTCTACCTAAATTCTACCAAGATGCTATAAAGATAGTGGATTCCAAAAATGTATAAAATGGGAGACTTGGTTATAATAATGTTAAAATTAGTTTCAATATGATGTTTAAAAGTTTTGAGGAATCCTCCACCTCTATCACATGGAATAAGATCACCCACAACACTAAAAGTGATGTATGCATTGAATCTATTTTGTCAAAATGTTCTATAAAAAAGGTAAATTCTATATAAATGTGGGTGAATGAAAATTATGATAAACATATCACATCATCAACTGTGGAAGTGATTAATTATAGAAAGATAATAAACATAAATATATCCTAAAATAATGTTCAAACAACCAAAAAATATCATGCAAAAAATATGTACATATTGGGTCTACAAGAAGGGGGAGAGGACTTTTGGGAAACTTTTTATGTTGATGGAATTTCAATAATATAGTTATATATTTTTATAGAAACATGAAAAACTAATAAAATAATATAAGTCAAAAATATGAGGGTAATGGAGAATATTTTAAAAGGTGACCTCCTAGATCAAAATAGAATTCACATAAATGAAGAAATACGTATTGAAAAAAACATTTGAATTACTTGAAAATTTCAATGAGTTATACAATATTTATTGTCAATTCTATGATAAATTCTAGTAAAACCCTACGAGGTATTACTCATATGTTGAAGAAAATAAAGTATCACCACATTCTAAAGATAAGGTAAATGAGTCTTCCTTAGGAAGTAAACAAATGGAGAAAAGTAATGAAAATAAAACTCCCAGGAATTTAAATAACATAGTCGAGAGGGGTGTCATTACAGATAGATGAGGATGCCTCTACTGTTGTAAGAGAGGACACACCATAAATGTTTCTAAGTAATCCATGGAAATTAAATCTGGGAGGTTAAATTTGGAAATAAATAATAATTAAATAAATAATATGCATAGAAAAATTACCATGGTGGAAGAAATCACTAATGATTAGTATGGGAGTTTTCTTAATAAATTCAACACATAGGCTTATTAAAGTGTGTGTTGAAGGTATAATAAGGAATCCCACATTTCTAAAAAAATTAATTAAATGGATTACTTTTCTAAAATAGATAATGAGTGAAAAATTGAAAACACCTTTGATTTGAGATGTTAAATTTTTTTCTATAAAGAAGAAGTCTACACTCAAGAAAAAGTAAGATTATATGCCTAAGAAGTGTTTGCTTACATGTCCTGATAAAATTTAAAAGGTAAGGGAGTTAGAGAATGTTCAAAATGTTATATGTTACTTTATTTCTCAAAATAATAAAACCAATTCATCCAATAATTAAGATGAAAAAAAGGAGGAGTCCATACTGCCCTAGAAAAAATAGACATAGAAAATTAAGAAGGAAGAAACCATAAAGAATGGAAGATACTTTTGATATTAAAGGAAAAGATTTATTATGTTAAGGAAGAAGTATTAACCCTAATTCTATAGCTTAATACTGGTGGAAGACTCACATTATTCCCACATCCTCGTGGTTGTTCTTTAAAGAGGGAATAAAAGGAAAATCTAGAAGAATAATACCCACCATAGAGATTAGTTCATTTGGTATTCATTTTCAAATTAGTATCCAGTTTCAAATGATATCACAATTTCTTAGATATTATCTATATATTTTAGTAACCATTTTTATTAATTAAATAATGCATCCCATGTGGGGGAGAAATAGAAGTAGCTAATGCTACCAAATATTTGTTATTTTACATGAATCTTAAATCAAAATAGCCCTAGAAAATACTAAATATTGAGGAATGATACTCACTCTATTTTTTATTGAATGGTTTATTCATTTTCTAATCATAAAGGTGATATGTTTTCTAAAATAATGGAGAAGATAAATTACTTACACTTGAATAGTTTGTATGTATTTTTTGGAGGTGAGTGCAGGATCTTGAAACGTATTTCAAAATATTTTGTACAAACCCTATATGAAGAGAAGATGATATGGTACAACATTGAGAATTATTTATGTATATATATGGTATTTTGGTAAAATAAATAATTTTTCTACATATGGTTATCCAAAGTAGACTTAAATATAACTTAATTAAGACTTATTTACAATAAAATATATGGTTCCTTCCTTATCTAATGAAAGTGGAAGATCTAATGGGAGAATAAGTTACCTTGAGATAAGTTGGATACATGATTCCTCTCTTGTGTACCCTTACATTAATGGGGAATTATTCCCCACATTACATTTATAGTAATAAAGGGGGAGAAGAAAAGTGAACTTCTATTGGATTATTGACAAGCATATCAAGTATTTGGAAGTTCAAAGTATTGAAAAAAAATAAAAAGGAGGAGATTGAATTTACATTTGATATTGTTTTCTTTATTTTTTCAATGTGCTTGTAAATATGGATGTGATTAATGAGATTTAATATTTGGGTGATGGATTTAAGTCTCCACCCACCACAGCTAAATATTATCTTCCCATGCTTGTTAGGTAATGGAAAGAGGTGCTTCTTAGTTTGAAAAAACTATTTTAAAAGGTTTTATCTAGTAGTTGTGACATCTTATGATTATATTTCCTAGTCCTCATGTCATAGACAACCACTCATATTGTGAAATTATTTTCTATAATATCCCCATAAGATGTAAAGATCTATCTAATATGTACAACCTATGAGATGTTATTACGAGAGGTAAAATATAGTGTGATTGGAGTGATTGTAGACCCAAAGAGTAAAAAGAATATATCCTAGTGTTCTATAACACTTTGATGATGGTTTTAATTGATTGAAGATTACCATAGATGATGTGATCTGAATCAGAGCTTAATTGAAGAATTCTATATTTCTGAGTTTAAGGTTGAAAATGGGTTAAATTTTGAAATATATGTATGTTTCATGTCAATGAAAACATAAGTGTATATAGATGAGTTAGTGGCCACATAAACTTGATTTATAAGGCACTAAAAACATAATATAATTCCTTTTAATGATAATTCCTCATCTGAAAATTGATCATGATATCAATTTAACAATCATTTGATCGAGAAAATAAATCATACATGTATATGCATATATTCAATAATATATGTGTGTATGAAGAATATGCACTAAATACATGCATATGAAGCATTTATATTGTATGTATATTGGGTTTTCATTTAAATATACATGAATATAATGCATGTAGGTTGAATAAAAGTATATTATAAATATATTATTTCTCTCTATATATATACCATGATTATATATATAGTATGTGATATTGTAAGTATATTTTTCAAAAAGTTGATAGACAATATATGCATATGATGCATATATATTTTCTTATAGATGATTCATGTAGAATACATGCATGTGATATATGTATTCATGCAGCCAGTTTGTATGCAATGTAACCTGAAAATACTGGACAAATGAGGTCATAACCTATATGAAATTAAATCCTTCCCTATGTAATTTTCATTTGGATTGGAATATTTGTAAGAAGACCATTGAATGATTTGAATACACTCTGAAAATATGAATAAATCGTGGGTTTTATTTGCTAACAACCAATGGAAGCATACATGTTCTTCATTCATGAAGGATGTGTATTAAAAATAAATGAGAATGAGTTCCCTTTGATAATCTATCTAAATTATTATGTTTGTTTGTTTCTATTTTTGAACATCAGTTTTGTGTAGATATTTCTATAAGTTTCTTCTTTTTAAAGACTCATTAATCTCTCCTGAGAAGCTATCATCAACCCTTTGATATTTTTGGACATCATCTGTTAAATATTAAGATCAAGTGGTTGGTGTTACCTCCTTCAAAATATTAGGCATAGTTCAACTAATTCATGTGATCTTCCCCGAGCATTTTTCTTACACTAAAAAAGAAGAAGGTTGCTCAAATAACAAATCAGGTACATTCGTTTTTAAAATGTTTCTCATGTATTATGCACGTTACTTCCATTTAAGGATAAATATCTTCTTTTTATGATTTTTTCCACAACCAAAGTATTATTAAATGATCCATGAATAACAAATAGTGGTATCAAAATGAGGTTCCTTGATGATAAATGTACATTTTTAACTATTTTCTAAAAAACACCTTATAAGAATAATTTAAGTTTCATTTTAATTATTATAATGTTATATCATAACACTGTTATATATATGTTTTACTACATATAATATCATTATACTAATTTGTTAATTTTATCAAAAGGTTGTGTGAAGTAAGTGTTATGTGATAATATTTTTTTATATACAATATTTAGAAAACATAATGTTGTTTTTTATGCCAGGGGCTATGATGAGTGTCATCATGATGAGGGTGTTCTTGAGTGTCAATAATGACTTATATAACATCCACTGGAATTTTTCATGGCATGAAAAAATTCTTTGACCACTACATGAATATGCGGAACACAACATGAAGATGTTTCATATAATTTTCATACAGGTAATGGTAGATGAAAATCTATATTTTATAGAGTTATACTGAGAATGAATTGAAACTCTTTATCTCCTATAATAAATTTATTACACAAATCTTGAAAACACAATATTCGAAATATAAAATATATATATATATATGAATGTTTTGTTTTCAAGATTTATGCAATAAATTTTGTATAAGATATAGCATATTGAAAATATTTTTAAGTACGACTCTATCACTTCTATAAAACTAGCCTTTAACACTACTAGAAATGGCCTTTATTAGTGCTATAAATGTTTTGACAATGTGAGTGACATTAAAATCCTAGGAATTTTATCAGCACTGATAAAGGTGTTATTTATCAGTGCTAAAAAAGCATTGATAAATAGGATCTTTATCAGCACTTTCATTTAGAACTGCTAAATGAACCCTTTATCAGAGATTTTAGAAGCATTGATAAATGTGATTTTTATCAATGCTTTTAGAAGCACTGATAAAGTTTCTATTTATCAGTGATTTTAAAATTCATGATAAATAGCCATACTACAGTGTGTTGTAATATCACTCTGCAGCACTAGAAATATATCAGATATCAATAAAAACAAGTCCCAATACGTAATTTAAATAAAATGAAATTTACAACACAAATACTAGAAAAAAAACACTATATTATAATCATTTCAAACACTGGTTTATACAATTACATAAATAAAAATTATTACATAAATTCAAAAACAATCATAACTGTTAATGTTACCACAATTTCCATTGACTTTCATTGTCGAACTGCCAACATTGCAAGAGTAGTTTCGAACAAACCAACTCAACTTGAAAAAATTAAAACACATGTATAAGAAAACAATTATTATGATTAATGCTAAAAAGAAATAAATTAAACATAAATATGAAATAATACATTAATTACATGGAAAATTATTTTAATGTTCAAATATTAATAATACCTTTGTGATTGAGTATTAGAGGGAACTTGAAATAAAGTGGTAAATTTCAATAATACATGAGTGAAAGGTTTTGTGATAGAAGAAGTATGTCGAAGTTTTCATGCAGAAAGGGATGAATGTTGGACAGAGCACCCCCAACTTGAACAAAAGAATCCAAATATATAAGAAAACAATTATTATGTGAGTAATACTTAAAATAAATAAATTAAACATACATATGAAAAAATAAATTTATTCTATGGAAAATGATTTTACTATGAAATCATCAAGATTACCTATTTAATTGAGTAGAGGCAGCATTATTTCTCATCTTGCAAAGGAAATGGAGGTAACTTGAAATAAAGTGATAAATGCACCACTATAGGGGTGAAAAGGTTTTAAGGGATATGGAGCATTAAAGTTAGACAGATCACCCCCAACATGAAAAAAATAATCCACCTGTATAAGAAAAAAATTGTTATGTGATTAATACAAAAGAGTAATAAATTTATCATACATATGAAAAAATAAATTAATTACATGGATAATGATTTTACTGTGAAAACATGATGATTACCTCTGTAATTATGTAGAGGCAGTTTTGTTGCTCTTCCTGAAAAGTTATTGGAGTTAACTGGAAATATAGTGAAAAATGCACCACTACAGGGTTAAAAAGTTTTTAATGGAGAAAAAGTGTAAATACTGGATAGAGCACCCCCAACTCGAGCAAAATAACCCACCTGTATAAGAAAAAAATATAATTTAAGTAATACTAAAACGAAATAAATTAAAGATTCATATGAAACAATACATTAATCCTATGAAAAATTATTTTACTATGAAAACATCAAGATTACCTCTGTAATTGAGCAGAGGCGGTGTTGTTTCTCTTCCTTCAAAGGTAGTGGAGGTAACTTGGAAGAAATTCATAAATGAACTATTTTAGGTGAGAAAAGATTTAAGGGTGAAGAAGCATGAAAGTTGGAAAAAAAACCCCCAACTCGAACAAAATAATCAACTTGTATAAGAAAAAAATTATTATGTGAGTATTAATAAAAATAAATATATTAAACATACTTATGAAATAATAAATTAATTCTTTGGACAATGATTTTATTGTGAAAACATCAAGATTACATCTGTAATTTAGTAGAGACAACGTCGTTACTCTTCATGAAAAGGAATGAAACAAGTAAAGAAATATTCTAAAATAAACAAACTCTATAAGGAATAATGAAAATTAAATCAACATTCCATTATATAATTTTTTAGTAAAATAGAGAGAGTATATCGTAACATTACCTTTACATTAATACATAGGGTTTTCTTCATTATAGTTTTTTCTTTTGAGAGATTGGTAAAATCATCATGATCATATGAGATTATATTTATGAGTAGTCAAACATTTAATTTAAATTATGTTAATGAAGTAGAGAATATATAATATTATGATAAAAAAATAATATATTATAAAACTCTTTTACCTTCTCATTAAACTCTCTTTTTTTAAAGGTTTCAAGGACTTGGTTCCTCTTTTGAGAATCAAAATCCCCTATTTATGTCCCCCTCTAATGTACAAGACATTTTATAAAGTTGGACCAGCATGAACTGACTATGATGTCCCAATGAAAGGTTCATCCTCGATTGAATATTTATCTAACTTTACATTTGTTTTAGCCACTAGTAGGATAATCGACCAATTCTAGTTTATTGAATCAAAGACATAAAATAATTGCATTGATTTGATTCCATTACGAATGGCTCATCTTTTTCCCATTCTATACTAAAATTTTCCTTCACAAATCCTATTTTATCAACATTCACCCTAATGATATTGTCAACCCATTTTCAATGGAAAAGTGACACTTGAAATGTTGTATAATCCAACTCATATATCTACTCTATAATGCCAAAATATGACATATTTTGATAAATTATATTTCTATCCTTAGAACCGGATATGTACATCACTTCATCCATAAGTGTAACACCACCTTAAATAATCATAATGAAGTCATAGTGTTCTTTTGTATAGAATGTATAACCATTGATTACAAACCCAGTATTAGATATAACATTTGAATTCAGTCCTCTAGCTGGACATTGAAGTCACTTGATAGTTGAATTTATATTTTTAGATAAGTCCTTATAAATTTTATCTCTAAAACATCCTATAAACTATTTATTATGTGTATCTGGTATCTATCTTTCTGCCCTTGATGGATTCAAATCTCTAATAATTTCTTTTTGGACTTTAGTGTATGGATCAACATTTTCACTAATATGTAATATTTAATGATGTGATTGATCCTACTCTTTCAAGGTAATTGTAACAACATATCTTTCAGAAATCCCTTCACCCATAAGGCATTCACTATTCTGAGGATTTGGGAGACTGATTCTTTCATCATATGATAGGTAATCAGTACAGGATTCAATAGCATCTTCAAAAATATATCATTCTGCAATACAACATCTAGCGACTTCAATTCTTTATATACCCTTTAAAAATATTCGTATAGAATTCAATGGGGTACATCCATATGTAATGAACAAGACTACATAGTTGAACCTATCTGACCAAGTTAACCATCAGGTAGACCAATATATCAAATAATGGTGGTGGGAATAAAATTTATAATTATATAATATGATTGAAATCTACTTATTCATGATGGAAAAAATAATTGAGTCTAACTTTACTGCATATTTCTTTGAAAAAGAAGCAGATTCTTGTTAATATTTTTCATATATTTTGAGGAATAATGCAACGGAAAGCAATAGACATTCAATCTTGCATCAAAATAAGATAGTCATGTGATTGTAGTCCTTGTAAATTCAAATTATTCATTGACATGACATTCTTTATATTTGATGAAAACCCCTGTGGAACTTTTACACTCATAAGTAAAAGGAAAAATTGTAATTTTTCTTATTTGGATAGAGTGTAAACTATTATAGGAGGAAAAATCCACCTTTTACCCCTCACTAGTTCTAACTCTTCCTTTATCCCCATTTCAATCAAGTCCAACCAATCCTTGATGCCATATTTAGTTTTTCTAGGAACATTTAGTAACATGAAAATAACACTATAAAATATATTTTTTTCTACAATGAATGAAATCAAGAAAATGTCTAACATACAAACAATTCCAATAAAATAATTCCAAGAAAATTTATCTCTTCTCCCAATATAATTTTTTATGGTTTTTTGAAAATGGTTTACAAAAAATGCTGTCAATATTTTTTACATTTTTGTATAGTTGATCGCTCATTGATGGAGACGGTGTTTTACCTTGTTCGATATTCCCATCAAATGATGTCATATAGGATCAGTATTTATTTCATCGAGGTAAAACAATTTTATGTCCTAAAAACACAGTCGTTGAGGAATGTTTCAACCGAAACGAGTATGTACATTTTTCACAAATGGGACACACCAACATTCCTTTAATGTTATATCCTAATAAATTTTTATAAGAAGGGAAGTCATTTATCATTCTGTTCAACATGGCCCTCAATGTGAATTCTTAAATTATATGAGAATAATATATTATAACACTTTTATCCCACATGAATTTCATATCTTCAATCAGTGGATCCAAATAGACATCAATATCATTACCGGGTTGCTTTGGTCTAGATATAAGAAGATATAATAAAATGTATTTGTGCTTCATTCATAACCATGGTGTAAAGATATAATTTACTAATATGATGGGACATGTACAATGAGTACTAATATGTAAACCAAAATTATGTTTTCCATCTGTAGATAACGCAAGATGATGGTTTCTCGGCTCATCTCCAAATTCAGGAAACTTGTATTCAATTTTATTCTAATGAGGAGAATCTGCTAAATGACATAGGTTACCATCTTTAATTCTAGTATCTGTATTCCATGTTAATTTTCTTGAAGTTTCCTGAAATCCATACAGACTTTTAAACCATGTAATTATAGTAAAGTACCATACAGATCGAGAAGTACTTGACTCATTTTTCTTGTATCAATCTGCAGTACACTAAGGGAATTTTATGAGTGATTCATGGTCCTTGAGAAACAATATGAAATCATGTGGACATGCATGTAATTTTTTTAGAGATCATTCCCATTGAATGTAACATTTGTGTAGAATCATATGTTTGGCATGGTGTTTTATTTTCTTCTAGTAACATATCTTTCATAAGACCAGATACTTCGGTAAAGCTGGTGTCACTCCATCTGTTATCAACTTTCAAATTATATATCTACAATAAAACTAGAACTTTTGTGCATTTATTACAACCGGTACACAATGGTTTCATGGAAAAACTATTTTACTCCTCAAATAACTATGGACAATCATGAAGGTCATCTTCAATTTCCATTTTCATTTCATCCATGTGATCTCCATCATCTTTTACAAAGGTATCCATACCAAATGATTCATAAATCGAAGTGACATCCCAATCAAAGCCCACATTCATTTTTCCCCATGTTTAGTCCAACATTTATAACTTTGTTCTATTTCGTGACAAATAAAATGTTCTTACAATTCTTTCAGACAAATTTTTCTTGAATAACAACAACGTAAACATGGATAGAGGAGTTTAGAAGGGTCATTTGCTTTCTCTCTTGTAAACTTGATGAACTCTTTTACTCCATATTCATATTTTTTGTCAAATGATTAGTGGGAATAAATTTTTATTTTATATCCATCCCATTGTGTTCATAAAATATTAATTTTATACAAAATATAAATAAAAACACATAATATATTAATTATGAAAAGTGAATGTTATAAAAAAATCTAATAAGGGAAATATGGATCATTTCAACTAGAATATCTGAGCGCCTAGATATTACAAATCCAATAATAAGGGCTATTAGAATTTGAAGAAATAGAGGGATATAAAGGTATATAATAAATGATATTATCACTAAACATTATAGGTGTACACTGGAAGATGGATATTGTAATGAACTTAGCCTGAATTACCCAAACAACATCAGGTCAAATCATCTTATGACCTCTAACACACCTCAAAGTCATTAATGGATTGTTTAAACATTTAGTGTAAATAACAATAAATGGAAGGTGGTCCCCCCCCCAAAATAGAAACAATTAGTACCAAAGGTTGAACAATATTCTAGCATGACCCTTGGGATCAATGGACTTGTATAACTAAAATCATCATTACATGATATAGGGATACCTGTTAGAAAAAAACTATGGAAATAAATGGTTTAATAGATATATAGAAACACATACATTTCACAACAGTATAAAAACTCACTCACTTATAGTATATAAGAAATATCAAATAGATAAAAACCTGATATTCAAAGATAACATTAACTAAAGGTGCCATAATGATTCAAAAAAGTGAAGGATTTATGTGATAAAACCTCATGTTCTTAACAGGGGATGGCCCCTTTGAATCTGCTCCATAAGAAAACTAAGAACCATAGTGAATTCCAAGAGGAACTATATCCTATGATACATATAACCAATAGAGGAACATATATCACTCCACTAACATGGTTCCTGAAAAATAGCATCTGAAGCTGCATGTCTACTGAGGTGTCCGTGAAAGGTGTTAGTATATATATAATCATTAGGGAACCACTAATGTGCCACAAATCAGTATTCAATAAAAAAGAATATACATGAAAATTTCTACCCATTTATATACATATATGAAAAAAAATATTTAGTGAGAAGATATAAAACATATTAGTAAAAAAATAATGGATAAATCCAAGGTTCACTGTCAGATATAAACAATGGATCATAAATATGTAGTCAATATAAACAACAACAAAAATCGTTCCCTAAACAATGGATCATAAACAAATCTTATACAATGGACCACAAATCATTCCATTAATAGCGGATCACAAAAAAATCATAAACAACAGATCATAAACAAATCATAGAAGAAGAAATGAAAATTGAAACTAAAAATACACAAAGAAAATCAGAAGGCCTACCTCTCTAGGTTGAATAAAATATGATACCCTCTTTGGATGTCGGAATAGATGTTCGTAGGCAGTCAAGTGGTGTGGTTCAACCTTCCTTCATCGAGGAGAAGTGCTGGTAGTGGGTGGCTTACGCGGAATGGTTATATATCGCAACGAGTTTGTAAATGGTTAGGGTTTTTAAAATAGATCAGGATACTTTTAATAGCGCTTAAAAATAAGTGCTGATAAAGAGCCTTTTTATCTGTTCTTATATAATAATCACTGATAAATCCTCCTCTGTATCAGTGTGAAAAAATTACTAATAAAGGTTCTTCTATTAGTGCTTACTATTGAAGCGTTGTTAAATGATTTATAATTATAATTATAAATAAAAATTGTAAATATTTATAAATACTTAATAAATATACATAATTATAAATATAGTAAATATATTCCTTTTTAAATATATTTATTATAATTTTATAATAATTTATTTATAATTATATAAATATTTTTAAAAAATATTATTTATATCATCATATATATATTTATATAATTATATATATAATAAATATATATAAATATAAATATAGTAAATATATTCACTATTTAAGTAAATTTATTATAAATTTAATAATTATTTAAATATACATAATTATTTATTTATAATTATATAAATAATTTAAAAAATATTTATTTATTTATAATTATAAATATATAATTGTATAAATATATTGAATGAAAATTTATAAATATATTTATTTATAAATATGTTTATTAACAAATATTTTTTACAGATATATTTTTAACATTATTAATGAATATCTAATTTTGAGTGCATGCATATATGTACAAAATGAGTGAAATTGAATAAATTAAAAATATAGCCACACTTTAACAATATTGAAAATGGATAAGTTATGTGTGTGTGCATATTTTAAATAAAAATTATTTAATTATACATATATGTAAAATCAATATAACACACATTAGATCTATAATAAATTGAAAAATCAAACGACATTAAATTATATATCGAGTAATATGTAATTAGTCAATATTTTTAATTCATATTAATGTTGAATTATAGTTCATTATTCCATAAATATATGAAAATTTAATGTAAAGCGCGTAAATATTTAGTAATATATAATCATATTTATATATTGTAATCTATATTTATATATTTAATATATACAATTTAATAACATTAGTTATCATAATTATCTAATTAAGAAAATGCTCAAAATTTAATAATGTACAATCAATCAATTCATTTTTATCAATAATTATTTAATTAATAAAATTTGTCATCTTTTTTAATAAACACATTCTTTATTGTTAATTTATTTTGTTATTTCATTTTATCAGTTCTAAAAAAGATTTGATGAAAGAAAAATTTATCAGTGCTAAACATAAAACATTGATAAAGAATACCCTTTATTAGTGCTAAAAATAAAGCACTAATAATGGATACCCTTTATCAATGCTAAAAAAAACACTGATAAAGGGTTTGATTTATTAGTTCTTTCATTAGAGTTGATAAATATGTCATTTATCAGTGTTTTATTTTAGCACTGATAAATAACAGCTTTTTTTAAGGCCAGTTTTGTAGTAGTGTACAAAATATAGCTTCACATCTACCTTGACCTTAGTTTTAAATTGGAGTTATTAGGTTTATTTTTTTAGTTGAGAATATTTTGTTCATATTAGGTTTTAGAATATTTAGGAATTATATTATCTCTTGAGTAATATCTCCCTAGGGAGAGAGACTTACGATCAGACTACCCATTGGCCTAGAGGCTTATGCCTTTTTAGAAAAGTAATGGGGTTGGCTATCTATCACTCCAATCTTACTCATGAGGATATTATCTATATCATATAAAATTATTATTATACATGAATATTTCATGTAGCTTATTCATATGGTGCATTTAGATATTTATGAGCATGTTTAGAATTTATTTTTGGGTGATTAATGCTTATTGTGGGTTGTGTAAATATTTACACACTAATTTGGTGCGAACACATTAATTTAGTGGATTTAATAGGGATTTAAAAAATAAATAGTAATAATCATATGTACTCAAAAGGAATAAAACATGAGAATATAAATATTTCATAATATGAAATTGCAATGAATTTAATATTCATATGTGGTATATTAAATTTATGAGAATTTTAAAAGAAAACCCCATAAAATACTAAGTGTTAGATTAATTAGAAAGTGGAAATTAGAAAGACCTTGATTATTCAATTGGGTAGGTTCTACTGAAATATGGATCTCATGAATTGACTTTTGTAATAAAATCAAGATATAGGGACACTAGATAATCCTTATATAGGTTCTAGTTAATAAGGGTCACCCTATAGTGTCTAGTGTTAGGCTATTCATTGCATTTACTTTAGGATAAAGTTAGCCGGGATACCCTATTAGTTAGTATAGCAAGGCAGGTGCGGAACCAAACTAATCTTGGAACCCCAAAAATTTATTAATAAAAAGAGTACACTGCAGACCAGGGAGGGACAGGGTCAACCGACCCAAACCCAAAGACAATCCCCAAAAGAAAAGAAAAGAAAGGAAAAAAGACACAAAAAAACCAAGCACCGTAGCAGCATGAGCACCTCCCATCCAACAGCACCAAATCCATCAACAGCAAATACTTCAAAAAAAATTGTACAATAACAGCAGCAATTGAACCACGCCCCCGACATCACCTCACAGAAGTCTGCATCACCGGCGATCACCACCGGACCTCGCCGCCATACCAAACATGAAACCCAGATGCCTCGCCTCCAAACCAGCAACGCCGCCAAACCATATTTCCATCAAGACTTCATCGAATTCAACGAGGTAGAAACCCTCAGCACATCACAAAAACATCACCGACATACCGCGATACTCCCGGCGAGAACAACCGAAGAGGGGAAACCACAAAAACACCAAATACAGCACAACAGGAAACCAAACCATGTCGGAATCGATGGGATCTAGTCAAAACCATCACCAATCTCACCTCTTCCATAAGAAACACCAAAATATTACCACATACCTGAACGGATTCAGCAGCACAACAAACACAAGACAAAAAGGCATGGAGCAAAACCCATCGTCGCCTTCCGAACCACGTCTGAAGACCAGATCTACCCAAAACCCGAGCAGCCGACACGAAATGCAATGAAAGCCCCAAATCTCAACCCACACCCTGGACCATCATCACACCCCCTCAAATTCGGAGGAGGAAGAAATGATGGGAAGCGCCGAGGATGTTGACGAGCCCGCACGACAAGAGGCGATGATGCAAATGCGCGGAGCAAAGAGCCAAGGGAAGGTCAGCCAACGGGGGAGAGGAAGACGGCGGCGGGAGGGAACCCTAGCACCATAGAGCCCCTTACAGGCTCATTCTTCTATGATCTATTAGTTAGTATACCATAGGGACAAAGTTAGGTAAATATATATGATGGTTTTTTATTTTTATAAAGGTTTAATTAGTCAAATATCTTAGAACCATAACAGTTATGATTGGGATAATTCTATACCTAATTAACTAATCAGTGAGAGTAATGCTAAAGAAAACTCGTTACTTAGTGAAATATGTTTTTTGGATCAATAAATGTATATGATGTTTGGGGTAATCAATTTTGGTGTAATAAATATCATTAAAATTACTTGATGAAATGATATAATACATGACATTCATCTTATAAAAATATTTATTGTATATAATAATATAATCGTCAAACAATTTTGAAAAATCCTTGAAATAGAGAAAATTAATGTAAGTAACTTCTAGGACTGGTAACTTAAGAAAAGTTCTTATGTACAAGAAATTCAATTTGATAGAGAAACTTCTTCTCGAGTAACCATATATTGAAGTTATTCAACCAGTTAACTTAGATGATTATAAATAATTAAAAGATTCACATAAGGTTTCAAAGAAATTAGATTTAAAATGACCTATGTATCATTATTCTCCACCCATATACTTATTATAATTGAGTATGATAATGAATTAGTGAGACTAGAGGTTTACCTAAGTATTTTTCTAGTTATTTAATTCATCTTCTTG
Organism: Viscum album; assembly: GCA_963277665.1. Taxonomy (NCBI): domain Eukaryota; kingdom Viridiplantae; phylum Streptophyta; class Magnoliopsida; order Santalales; family Viscaceae; genus Viscum; species Viscum album. The sequence goes on from OY728144.1 coordinate 444,308,182, forward strand.
TCTTTGGTTGATTTTTTTAAAAAAAATCCTCAAGGAGTTTCTAAAACTCCATGGATTTTCCATGTCAGGCATAGATGTTATAAAGTTTTTTTCTTTAATTTTGATAGGGTACGTAATTCCAAATATATATATTTTATAAGTTTTTTAAATATATGGGACTTAAAAAATCAAGAATTGATAGATCTGGTAATATGTGTCCAAGTGATGAGTCAAATAGTGTTTATATTATATATTTGAATGTATTAAAAACTTATATGAATATATATAAAGTATGTTTGTCATTATGTTATTTATCTTAAGTAATAAGGGATTTTTTTTATTAACAATATGAGATTATTAATTGAATATTCATGGTTTATGAATCTATAACATGTTTAAAAAGGAAATAGGTATAAAAATATTTTATTCAAGATAATGTGTTTATTCATATGTTTGTTAAAATAAAAGGGAAGGTATTCCCACCACACATCAGTGTTTGTTTTTAATATTGACTTATTTTAAAATTAAAATTCTCCAAACATATAAAAAAGCTATATATGACATTGAATAATTTTTTATTTGGTTAATATTCAAACTAAAAGTAAATACGTGTTGTTTCGTAACACAACTCAATTTTCGTTGAATCCTAGAAATACATTCTAAGAAGATCCAATTTCTAAGAAGCTATTGGGAGTAATTTTTGAAATTAGATAAGTTCAAAGTTAAAAAAAATATGTAATAAACTAGTCTAAGATTACGTTATTTTTTCACTTAATATCTTAAAGATATAGGATATATTGCAGTAAAGAAAAATATAGATAGTTATATTTAATTAATAAAATAAAGTGAATATTACTATTATCCTATCTTATTTAAAAATTTAAATTCACTTGATATCATATAATATTTTAGAATATAATAGTAAAGATAATTTTAAATGGTTACACATGTTTACCATAATAAATTTAATGTCACTTTATCAAAATGTGCTTTAGAATGTGATGAATAATAAAAAAATGTAAATGGATACATTGACCTCTAGGCTAATGCTCAATGGTATAGGTTCCATTATGATGATGATTTTAATCTTAGAAAGTTTTCCAAGTAGACAATGAAATATAACAATATAACATTTAATGTTATGAAGTTAAGGAGTTTGAAATTATATTCAACGAGTTAATATTTGGGAATATTATTCTTATGTCTCACCATTATTCAAACTAAATTACTTAATAAATTTTAATCACAATGATGTTAGTGGGAGATTATTAATAGATGGTAACATTGAGAAGTGATATGTAATTACATATAGATGTAATGAATGAACAAAAACAATTACTGAAACAATCTCTTGAGGGTATTTTAGTTGTTATAATGGGTGGAAATACATAATTTCATTAAAATAAAGTCAATCTCTATTTATCATTCATTATTGCGTGTTAAAATTTACTTTACATAAATAGTTAAATTATAATATCCCCTAAAAGTGAAAACTTTTAGTTGTCTCTAATCGATGATCATCATACAGTATTATGGGTTGGGATAATATGTAAAGGTTAGCTTGAATATATTCTTATATTCCTTACAGTGGGTAGTACAAGAGATATGAGGAATATATTGTTGAGGTAATAAGTGGAGACATGTTATTTGGACTGATACACTAAATAATATCTCATGGAATGTCATATGGTCATCGATATAATTAGGGGTGTATATTTACTATTAATCCTTTTTACCTGAGGTTATAAAAATACCAAATTTGATAATATTCAATCTTTAATAACAAAATTATTCAATTGAAAATATGAACTTAGATAATCAATGGGTGGTTGGGTATGTCGCTAATCATTTCATCGGTTGGAGTGAAACCAAGATGGGATTTTTTCACTTGTATGAAAAGTGAAGACATTTGAACCTTGATTTAATTATATTAATAAAATTAATGAACATGATTAGTTAAGGTCACATGTGATATGATTAGATGCTACGATGAGGGATATGTGATGTTCTCATATTTTATATGAATAACGTGAGATGTATTCATCAACATGGAAAGTCTATTTCAAAAAAATCAAGAAAATTATGAGATTAACTATACTATACTTACATTATTCCAAGTCTAGTGGTCACTTAGAGTCATGGAAAAATTTATTATATATATATATATATATATATATATATATTATTTATATGATATATATTGTGGGGGCCTTGTTCGTATAGAGATATGATTATTTTTATTGAAGATCAAAATAGACCTCTTAGTTGCAAGAGTAACGCTGATGCTTTTCTAGAGGTCTCACTTTTCTTACATCTATGAAATGTGGATTTCATATTTTTTTCAACATTATTATAGATAATTTGGTCACATAGTTATTCCCTTCATAAGGAATTACTTTTGGAAAATTCCAAAATGAAGAGAACATGATGAAACCCTATCCAAAGTGTTTGTATGGATTTATAAAGAGTGGTGGATTTGGCATTAATTATTAATGAGATATTAGTGAAATTATTATATTATTAATTATGTATTTAAATATGCATTAATATGATGCATTTACATTGAATTAATTTATATTTTATGTAAATTATTTTTATATATATATACAATGATAATATATTATAAGTACTTGATCCTTATTCATCCCATAATTTCATTTTTAAAAAGGAATTAATTTTCATTTGTTCCCAAATATCATTTTTAGGTTTATAGTTTTATACAATTCGGTCATAAATATTACATAACAAACCCGTACATTTTAAGTTGGTAACTTTCTCTTAGTATCCATTTTTTCTATAATATAAAACTTTTAAAATGAAACATGTTTTATTTTCTTGTAAAATCTTCATGATTTGCATCTTGACTTCATCGTTGTTCCTATTAAACCTTAAACCCTTTGAAAAAAATTTAAAAATGTTTTATGAGCATAATATACTCAGTAAGGGGTCTATAAAAAGAATAAAGAAACCTATTATTCCATTTTAAACCCCTAATATCATAAAATAGAGTTTTTCTTTAATAATAGTTTAACTACACATGGAATCAACTTTATTGCCCATATTTTTTCATAAAAAACTTTATAAGAAAACATAAATGTAAAATAATAATCATGAGGTTTTCTTAGAAAAAATGATAACAAATGAAAAACATTTTCATAAAAAACATACCTTTTACAATTAAAAGACATAATATTTACTTTAAACAAAATATCATAACTTATGAAATCAAAATATTTACATGAAAACTCATTATAAATCATATATAATTCATGTAGGATACCTTGGAAAAAATATTCATATAAACCTTTGAATAACCCTTATAGGAACCATTAAAAGTGGAATAACTAACACAATCAACTTCCAACATAATTCTCCGGAGAACATGATCATTTCCCAATGCATTGGAGATCTATATTAGGATCTCCTGTCAATAAAGACATATCAGTCTCACCCATATTTCATAAAAAATATAAAGGACTAAAAAATGAAACAAACACATAAAATCATTCATTTAAACAATCAAAATCTCAAAAACATACTTTTTAACCCATAAGTAAAACATTTTTGGATAGTAATATATCTATTAACTTTAAAATGTTGTTTTTAAAAATAAAATACCCAGAATAAAGGGATGGAGGGTTTTTATTTGAAGAAACAAATGGAAGATTATAAAGTAATCCGAAAATAAAATAACTATTATAATTCTGGTAAAATATGTCATCATTATAATGATATGTGTCTTAGACCAGAATAAAAAGAAAAGGTTTTTGAAAAATTTCAATTACTTAATGGGTCGTTTTTAAAATCGATATTCAGGATTAAATTTTGAGATTTGGAATGCTACTAAGTGATTATTTTAGACTTGGGTGAGGACCAATTAAGTTTCTCGAGTGTCTTGGGGAGTTTTAGGAGCATCAGACCCAAAAACACCAAGTTTTAAAAGACTGCAAAGGGTGCACGACTTGTTTGAAAACCATGTGTCCCACTGTAGGAAACTGTGTAGCTTAATTCTGGTCAAAAAAAGCTATCGTACAGGCTATGTACGGTTTTCCAAACCATGTGCCTAGCCCATGTAAGGGGAGTCTCTTAAGAAGGGGTTATTTCACGGTCAGTGCATGATTTGGCTAACTGTGTGACCCAAACTGTGTGGTGTATTAATTTTTAAGAAATTAATTGATTTAAATTAAATTAAAAATAAAATAAATCACTTAACACTCTCCCCCACCCCTCTCTTGCTTGACCCGCATCTCGCATTACCCTAAAGGGGTTTCCCCTTCGACACACGCTGACCCTCCTCTACACCTCCCTCGATCTCTAGTTTATTACCATATTTCCACTATTTTCTACTTAGAATATCTAAGGTAAGGTCTCATGAACCTTATCCTTCCTATTTCTAACTGAATTTCAGCCTCTTTTTCTCCCTATAGATCTCAGTTGAAACCGTAGGTTTAGGGTTAATGTATTTCTCGGTTTTTTTCTATTCTAGGGTTGTGAGAAAGGCCTCTCGGGTCATGTTTGGGTGAGTTTTGTCAAATTTTGCCGAAGGTGATACAGTTTGGCTTATTTCAGTCACCATCTCTATCTGAGTTAAATCTTCATAACTGATGTTTAGTTTTGCACACCTTATTTTAAACTCATAGGGTTTTTATGAGTCCCTGAGATTTTTTTTGTAGTGTGTTGTATTGTTTTGGGCGGTTTTGAGTCACTAATTCTAAGGTGACTCACCTGTGTGTGAAAAGGTAAGTATATATATATATATGTGTGTGTGTGTGTGTGAGTGTGTGTGTGTTTGTGTGTGTCTGTGGGTTCCCTTGTTATATGTATAATCATCCATGGTAGTGAGAATGCACATATGGGTCTAGTTTTACCCATGTATATATATATATATATATATATATATGAAAGTGCATACGTAGGTGAGTAGAGATGGGTATATGCATATAAGCATATATGTAAGGATCCCCTTATGCATGTTCATGACCATGCAGGTGTGTGCATAGGGTATAGGTTTCCATATAGGTATGTGAAGATGGATATGATTAGTGGGGGAGCAGAAACTTCTAGTTAAAAAGCTCCAAGAGCCATATTTTAGGTTTAAGTCTACTGCTTGAGGTGGGATCCTTTCCTTTCCCTTTAATTTATAAAAGCAATAATTTATTTATCGCATGTACTTGCATTATTAGTTGAAGTATGGTAGTTTGTTCTAAATTTATTCATTGATAAAATTAATGAAATGTTAAATGTGATTCTATTATGATTGTATGCATTTTTTATTGAGGTTGTATATGCCTTGGTGCCATGTTTGATAAATTTTATGGTTAGGACCTCACCCTGTTTTAATAACTGAATCACTTACCTATCTATATGAAGTGACCCTTGTCCCTTGGTTAATTCAGTTTACCAAAGACACCACATGGTTGTTTGGTTTAGTTAGGCATGGAATTTCCCGAGTAGGCATTTGAAAAGTTACCGTGACTTAATGAATAAAATGACTTGGTTAATACAAATGTAATTGAATGAGATGGATTAAATTAGATAGTTACATCCTTATAATGGAATTATCATCACACTTGAACCCTTAAACCCTTAAACTAGTTTTCCATGTTTATAAAAATTTGATGATATGACCTTGAATAGGAAACATACACTAAATGAAATACCTTGACTAAATGGTTAGTTCATAATGATTTTCATTCCTTGTATTGAATGGATTAAATGGGATAAAGTGTGTTAATTTTTAATGTGTAAGATTTTATTCCTTATGTGTTGGTTTTAAAGAAATTTCCTTATGTATAAATTATGAATATGGTATGGTTATGTGAAATGAATAAGAGGTACCACCTTATGCATTATATTATGATAATGGTTATGAATGAAATAGTCTAATGAGATGCATGAGAGGTTAGTGCCTCATGCATTATATGTTGTGTATGATTATGCCTTATATAGGTAGGTGATCCAAGGGACTGTGAGAGCCCTTAGTGATAAAAGACTATGTGAATTTCCATGATGATCTTCCAGATACCATGAGAGCTCATGGAGTTGTGCCAAGGGGATAGATCATGAGCACTACGCTTAGGGATGGATGGATATGAGTTGAGCCCTGATCCATCCAATGTTAATTTCTAAAGGACTGTGAGAACCTTAAGTAGGAAGACCATGTGAGATTCCATATTGATTTGCATGAGACCTTGAGAGATCTTGGATTTTGGACTAGGGGTTAGACCGAGAGAGCTTCCCTGTTAATGGATGGTTGTGCATTACATCCCAGACCATCCAGAAGTAGATTACCAAGTATATGACCATTTGGTGTCGGTATGAACCTAGTTTATATAGGATGATTCTACATATATCTATAATATATATGTACCTATATTATTATTATTTTGTGTGTGTATATATTGTTCTCGGTCAGGATCTCACTCTGGCAATGAGCCAAAATTGGTATAGTCGTCGGGTGTCCCTTAATAACCTGTACGGGTGTTTATTTTTTATGTAGTTCTGTTTATTAAATTTTGTTAAACCAGCACACTATCCAATTTATATTACACTGGATTTGGGCTTGACATTTTGGGTCTCTTTCTACTAAGATTTATATCTCACACCCTACTTGGTTACCCTTGGTACCGGATTAGACCCTTATTTTTGCAGGACCTAGGTTTATTTATGTATGCTTGTACCTGAGTAGTTAGGAGAAAAAGGACAGATATGGAGCTTGGGATGCTCATGGAGATTTCCCATGGGGATGGGGTTTATTTTCCTTATTTATGTATTGTATTGAAAGTAATTCTATATCTTTTTTAGCTTTCATATGTTTATCACTACCATTACATGCATTCATATATTATATAAGAATATGTCTTCTGTTGCTTTCTATTTTATGTATTATTTTTTATGTTTTTGACTAATATTTACTCTATTATAATTTTTTTCAAACTCTTATATGTTGGTATATTCTCCCCACTATCACCTCTTAAGACCCTCGCTGCTAGTCAGTAACCTCTGGTGTACGGGGAGACATGCTTGAGTCCATATGAACCACTGGTCCGGCTACCGGTTTAATGGTCAGTCGGGTTGGGATAATTCAAAGTGGTATCAGAAAAAATTTTTCCTTTGCCTTTCTATTTTTGGTTGGTAGAAAGGAGAATAGGAATGTGTATTCTATTGTTTAATAGTCACTCTCGGGACTAATCACCCCAAGTATGGGAAATGACCAAGTAGCTAGGGCTGGGAATTGATGTTCATGTTGTTTGATATTACAGTTGAATTTTATTTCACCTCAAGTGATTGTTGTACTTTTTTTTGATTATTAATTTATGAGTTATGGTATTTTAAACCTTGTATAATTATGGAAAGGAAGTTTCATTTCATGAATCAAACTAGGCACATAGAAATTCACATTCCATGCATAGTTCCTTGCCATGTAGTTTCATTTATGGTTTTCTTGGTGATCAGACTATATGCCCTTCCTGTTATGCCATGATTTTATTTTTGTTTTGCATGCCTTGATTTTTTATATGCCATTCTGCCTACTTATTTATCATGTTTTCCTATACTACCCTCTTTGGTGATTAATATCATCTACTTATGTGGTTATTGTTTTTGATTGAAATCTTATACTATGTCGATATATGTGATTTGTTGTGCAGCATAAATATATGTTTTGTGATTAAAATAGATCCAATTTTCAATTATAAGATGTATGGTCACCTTATAATTGGAAAAATGTGACCCTACTACTCAAACCATCTTTTGAATTTTGTATGAATATAAAGGCTGCTAATGTTTAAATGCAATGATAAACTAGATTTGACTAAATGGATCCAAATGCCAAACTATAAAGTGTATGGGTGCTTATAGGTTGGTAGATGTCCATGCCTCTAACTACACAATTATATATATATAAGTATGTTGTATTTTTAATTGAGTTTTTTTATTAAAGGGATTCAATTTTCAATCCATGAAGTGTATGGGTGCTTCATGAATTGGAAAATGGTAGTCCGTATTAAATGTATTGGAATGATGTATTATCAAATGGATAAATGTAAAGCATTGTTCAATTTAAATATGAATTTTTTTTGGCTTAATGAGACCCATGTAGGTTTCCTTAATTGTTAAAATGAATTTATTATGATAAATTTTCTATTTATGATGGGATGTCACTGAATGTGTAAATGTCTAAAAATAAGTTTTTTGAAACTTACCTGTTTTACCCCTGGTGAATTGGCTTAATCAGTTATTTTGTGTTCTATTTTTAAAAATGGAACTCATTCTTGAAATTAAATCTTTTTGATGTATAAATATATAAATGTGATTAAATATAAAGTTCTCGGAAATGGAACCTATAGTGGTGTCCTTTGTTTAAAACCTTCGTGTAGGGATAGTTTTGAGTTTACCTGTGAGTTTCCTTGGAATGGAACCATATGTGTTTTCCATAGGCATTGTTTCTTTAGAAATTTTTTGGTAATCTGGTCTTGATTTGGTGAATTATGATGGCATGACCAAATTCTTGGGTCAACTCTTGCCTTTCATAAGGGGTTGACCCATGGTAGGTAGCACCCTCAGAATTCCTCTGTGTTTCCAGTGCTATTTTTTTGACATTTGGTGTCATTAAAGTGTCATTTTCCTAATTAGGACTTTAATTTTTTAAATTAAATCCTTGTTTGTATGGGTTGATATGTTTTCCCTGACCTTTTTATGGCCTTGAGCGTCGGGTAATGCTCGTTTTCAGTTGGTTAGACATGCCTTGAGCATGGTCGGACACTATGTAAGATTTCATGATCCTTTCTTCTTCATTATTAATGGAAAAATTGTTATGTATCCATCCATGTTAAAGGTGGTATGAAGTTATACGACATTGACCTAAATCTCTTATGATGTTGAGAGTAGTCTCGGTTTATCCCTATGTAGAGTGACCTGAGCATTAAAGAATAATTTCATCCCAATGCTTAGGATGAAGCTTCAATAGATTTGGGTGTTTGGCATGCCAGTCATTATGGTTTTTGTTTCATATCTATTTTGATCTTCCTTTATTCTTGGACATTGTGATCATGGCTCAGAAGAGCGTCACACATTCTTTTAAGATGTTTTAATCTAGAGAGATTTTGGGTGTTTAGTGTTCTTTCCTTTTACTTCTAGGACACTTCTAAGGCATGGAGTGTGTCATGTCGAATTTTGTATATGTGGGCTTCCAAGTAGAAGGGACACTATCAAAAATGGATTTTGGGAATTGTTTATCGTGTTTGAAGGACTGTGAGGCTTGTGAGTTTTAGATACGTGTTGGTGCTCGCTCGATGGTATGATGTTCTTTTGTTTGGCTGTGTATGAAACCCCTGATAAACACTGTTGGATTTGGATGAACTTTAGTGGTGAAGTTTAAATGATCATTTCATGCCTCTAGTTGATAAGGAATCATGTTTCGGTTAATGTAAGTTCATCGGTAGGTGAATTTTAGTTTCTTCTTTGGAGTTGACTAGAGGTAGTTTGACCTCTCTTCTTTCTGGTGTTTGGGTATGTTGAAAATCATTAAAAAACCTCTTAGTGTACTAAACCAAGGATGAGCATGTCCCCTATCTTGTATCCATCCAAGATACACTAAGATAGTGTTGATCTTACACCGCACTAACACTTTATTGTCATTGGGCTAGTTTGGGTGGTTCTCTTTTGGTGTTATGTGCTGGATACGTGGTTTCCTTCGTGTTTTGATTAGGAAACATCACCAGAGGTCAAGAATGGACTTCGGTGTGTGTGTGTGTGTGTGTGTGTGTGTGTGTGTGTGTTATAACTGTGATATTCCTTGGGAGAAGTCATCACAGTTAACCTTATAAAATGTTGGATATCTAAGACAAGCACCTTTTTAATTAGTCAACAAATAGGCTTGATTATTTCCTTTCTTATTAAATGGTTATAGTTAATAAGGAACCATTTTAAGGAACATTGTCAGGATAGGATGAGTGCGGTTGGTGTCGGCTGGGGATTTTAATGAAAAGTCGGCTTGACATGGGATTTAGGTTTAATGGGAAATCGATCGTTCGATCATTTTAAAAAATCATTCCAAGAGTGTCGTTATATTTCTTAGAGGCATTCTTGTAAGGCAATTCGAATGATGGTTTGAACCATGGTTTGGAATTATCCTCTTAACATTAAAACCTAAGGTGGGAAGTAACTTGGACCAGTTGTTTAATGTGATGACATCCTGATCATATCTCTGGTTGATAGACCCTGGTAGGATTCATCTTGTTGTTTTAGTTGTGGAATGAGCATTGGCTTGAGTTTTAGTGTCTTAAGTTCCATTTCCTTGAAATTATTAAGGGTTAGTTGAGAATTTGTAAATGTAACATGGTTTTTTGAATAAAGCTTCATGCCCCTTGTAGGTCGGGTGATGTGTACATTGTTCTCGAAGGATTCTTGGGGATGATAAGTTCTATGGTGGGAAGGTTGTAATGATCCACATCTTGGAATGGACTAAAAAGTAAAGGTTTTTGAACCTTTTCAATTACATAATGATTATTTTATAAAACTGGTCTTTGGGATTGAATTTAGAGAGTTGGAACACTCCTAAGTGATGCTTTTTGACTTCGGAGAGGACCTGTTAAGTTTCTCAAGTGTCTTGGGGAGTTTCGGGAGCATCGGACCTAAAAACATCATGTTTTGAAAGACTGCAAAGGGCGTACGACTTGTTTGAAAACCGTGAGGCCCACTGCAGAAAACCATGTGGCATAATTCTGGTGGAAAAAATTTGTTTCACTGGATATGCATGGTTTTCCAAACCATGCACCTAGACCATGCGAGGGAAGTCTCTTGAGCAGGGGGTGTCACACGGTTGGAGCATGGTTCGGCTAACCATGCAGCCCAAACCTATAGCTGTATTAAATTTTAATAAATTAATTGATATTAATTAAATTATAAATAAAATAAAACATTAAACACACTCCCTCACCCCTATATTTCTCAAACCACATCGTGTATCACCCTAAAGGGTTTTCCCATTCGACGCATGCTACCCTCCTCTACACCTCCCTCGATCTCCGATTTTCGTCTAGATTTCCACTGTTTCCCCTTAAAATCTCCAAGGTAAGGTCTTCCTCACCTTATACTTCCTATTTCTAGCTGAATTGTAGCCTCTCTATCGCCCTACAGAGTTTCTATGGAACCCTAGGTCAAGGGTTAACAGATTTCTCAGTTTTATTATATTCTAGGGTTGTGTGAATGGCCTCTCGGGTCATGTTCAGGTGAGTTTTGTCAACAAGTGCTAAAAGAGAGGCGGTTCGGCTTGTTTTCATTGTCGTCGCCATCCAAGTTAAAGCTTCATAACTACTATTTGGTTTCACAATCCTTATTTGAGAGTCTTAGGGTGTTTATGAGTCCCTGGTATTTTTTGGTAGTGCGTTGGACTATTTTGAGCTGTTTCGAGTCGCTGGGTCTAAGGTGACTCACCTGTATGAGCATAGTTAAGTATATATTTCTATGTGGGTTCCCCCGTTACATTTATAATCATCCATGGAAATGAACATACACGTATGGGTCTAGGTGTGACCATGTATATATAAGAAAGTGCATACGTAGGAGAGTTGAGACATGTATATGCATATAAGAATATATGTAAGGATCCCCTTGCGCATGTTCATGGACATTAATGTATGGGGATAGGGGATTCGTGTTCTTACAGGTATGTGAAGATTCATATGCTTTATAGGAGATCAGTATAATCTATTTAGAAAGTGTCAAGAGCTGATTGTTCAGTTTGAGTCTACTACTTGAGGTAGGATCATTTCCTTTCCCTTTAATTTATGAAAGCATTAATTTATTTATCACATATACTTGCATTAATTTTTGAATTGTGTTAGTTTTTTCTAAATTTATTCATTGATAAAATTAATGAAATGTTAAATGTGATGATCTTATGATTGTCTGCCTTTTTCTTGAGGTTTCATATGCCTTGATGCCATATTTGATGAATATCATGGTTCAGACCTCACTATATTTTAATAACTGAATGAATTACCTATCTATATGAAGTGATCCTTTTCCCTTGGGTAATTTAGTTAACCCAAGACACCCCATGGGTGTGTTTTTTGTTAGAATTAAAATTTCCCAAGTATCCATTTAAAAATTTACCATAACCTAATATATAAAATAAATTGGTAAAGACAAATGGAATTGAATAAGATGGCTTAAATGAGATAGTTCCATCCTTTTAATGGAATGACCAATACACTTGAACCCTTAAACCAATTTTTCATGTTTAGGAAAATTGGATGATATTACCTTGAATAGGAAACGTACACTAAATGACATGCCTTGACTAAATGTTTTGGTCATAATGATTTGCATGCCTTGTATTGAATGGATTAAATGGGATAAAGTTTGTTAATTTTGAACACATAAGAGGTTATGCCTTATGTGTTGGTTTTAAAGGAATTACCTTGTGTATAAATTATGAATATGGTATGGCTATGTGAAATGAATAACAAGTATTGCCTTATGAATTATATTATGATAATGGTTTTGAATGAAATGGTCTAATGAGATGTATGAGAGGTTAGTGCTGCATGCATTATATATTGTATATCATTACTCATTATATAGGCAGGGGAGCTGAGGGACTGTGAGAGCCGTTATAGGTGAAAGAATATGTGAGTTTCAAGGATGATCTTCCAAATACTGTGAGATCTTGTGGAGTTGATCCAAGGGGATAGATAATGAGAGTTACCCTTAGGGATGGATGTCTACACGTTATGTCCCAATCCATCCAATGCTAATTTCCAATGGACCGTGAGAACCTTGAGTAGGAATACTGTGTGATCTTCTATATTGATTTTATTGAGACCATGAGAGCTCTTGGAGTTTGGCTAGGGTTTCGACCATGAGAAATTCCCCTGGTAATGGATGATTGTGTGTTACGTCCCAAACCATCCAGAAGTAGTATCCCATTTATATTACTATTTGGCTTCATATGCACCTGGTTCATATAAGATGATACTAAGTATATCTATACTATATATGTATATATATATATATATATTATTGTACATATATTTCTTCATCAGAATCTCATTCTGGAAATGATCTAAAGCCGGTATAGTAATAGGGTGTCCCTTAGTAACCTTGATGGGTGGTTATCTATTTATGTAGTTCTATTTATTAAATTATGGTAAATCGAAACACTGTCTAATTTATATTACACTGGATTTTGGCTTCACACCATGGGTTCTAGCCTACTGAGATTTATATATCACACCCCGCTCGGGTACCCTTGGTACCTGAGTAAAACCTTATATTTTCAAAACCTAGGTTGATCATTGCAAGCTTATACATGAGGATATAGGAGAAAAGGACCGAGATAGAGCTCAGGATGCTCATGGAGATCGCCCATAGGGCATGGGTATCTTTTCCTTATTTGTGTACTGTATTTAAAAGAATGTTTTATTTTTTTATTTCATATAGGTATCACTACAATTACATGCATTCATCAGTTATATAATAATATGTCTTACAATGCGTTGTATTTTATGTATTACTTATTCTATTTTTGACTAATATTTACTCCATTATACTGTTGTGAAAACTCTGATATGAGGGTATAGTCTCCCCACTATCCCCTCTTGATACACTCACTACTAGTCTGCAGCCTCTGGCATAAGGGGAGATGCGTTTAAGGTCATGTGACCCATTGGATCGGGTATCCGTTTAATGGTAAATTAGGTTGGGATGTTACAAACATTGTATACATTAAAATATAAAATTCATTTTATCTTCTTTAAATAGAGTAAAAAAGTTCCATACAAAATACATAAAATGATACCTTTTGAAAACCATTGAATGAAAGTAAAAAGGTGACATAAAATGAACTTTATAATTCATATATCCGCAAATATATATATATTCAAAAAATAATTTTAATAATATGGACATGGAATAACAATATTTAAATCATTTTAAACAAGGTTTTTAATGTAAATTTCCCCTTACTTTGAGTTCAACTTGTCGCATATGTTCTTTATATTCCTGAATAGTAAACATAAGTTAATTATTTATTTGATTAAGAACCTTTTTAATATTCATTCCATTATCATTATCCCTTTTATATCATTTATGACCAAATTTTATTTATCTACTTCATCAGTTAAGTTTATGCTAAACATTTCGAGGGCATTCAATTCATAATCCCAAATCAACTTTGGTTATGATGAAAATGGTCAAAAATTCCATTATCCGTTATCTATTTAATAATAATAAATTCATAATTATAATTTTTATACATTTATTATAATTTCATTACTAACTATGAGATATGTTTATGAATAATGAATTACATTACAATCATGGGGATGGTAGGTCGTACATACGCTAGAGTAATGTTTCCATTTTTCAATGAAGATGATAAAAAGAAGGTAATTAATATTTAATCATTAAAATTTATGATTATAACATAAATATAATATAATTTATTTAAATATGCTTATATATACCATTCATGATTTGTGGTGGTGAAAAATTAATCACATTGCTTTGTGGAGGTGTTAATCCACACGTACACACGATCGACATTATAATTTTTCAATGGATGGAAAGGTAAAAAAATAGATGATATGTTATCATTCCAGAATGATAATTATTCCATGGATATTATATATATATATATATATATTACATCCATCACTATAACCTTTTATGATAAGTGGATTTTTGGGAAAAAATCCTTCAAGGTATCATTGATGAATTTTTGAGGTAATTGTGTTTGTTGACAAAGAGGGCCTATGTGTTGTGTTTATTGACAAAGAAGACCACACTATCCAATTTTTCCACAAAGGGGGTTTACATGGTGAGTTGTCGGGTTCAAGAGAAGTTTTTGGCTATCCATGTTTGATAGAAGAACCCCGAAAAAAGAATGGACGATCTGGAGGTGGTATAAAAAGAGCAGATACAAGGTGGCACCGTTTTCCAGTGTTTGCCAATTTTTTTGGCCTGAAAATCGAAAAATTGAGAGATGGGTTTTTAGAAAATGGATTTTCATGTAAAATCCGATCGGTGCATGAAAAATAATGTTTTTCCTGAAATAGAGGAATGGAGTTTTTCACCCAATAGTTATTTCAAGATCGTAAGCTCCAAAATTGGAAATTGCATTAGGTGCGTGAAAAATTGGAGCATTGCGCAAAATATGGTGTCACACGGAAGATGTTTTTTTCATGATCTAATAAGATTACATGCAGAAGGAGGGTTTTTTGAATAGGGGTCGATTTTGCCTATAAATATGAAGTGACCTCCCTTATTTGAATAAGCTCAAGACTTAGAGAGTATCTGAGGTCTAGAGAAAGAAATTAGATTATGCAAGGGAGTTGTGCGTAAATGCTAAGTTTTCACATAAAATAATTGTTTGTACGTAAATAAAATGATGTGCATAAAATATGGAAGTTGTGCATAAAATAATTGTTTGTGTGTAGAGAAAATTCTGCGAGTAAAATAAGACAGTTGCGCGTAAAAGAATTTGTTGCGCGTAAAAGAGGGGTTGCACGAAAAGTGTATTTTTCACAAAAGTAGGGAATTATGTGCAAGGCCCAGTGAAGGTTGTGCATAAAAATTGGACTTTCCCAGTACAGCTGATGCAAAGTGAGATTCATCTGTGGGTGAAAGTTTGAAGTCAACAGAGCAGCTATCAATAGTTAAGGATGCAAAATTCATTAGAGATAATGAAGAGACCTAAAGGTCTGTAAACTATGAGTGGATCGCTTCCAAGTGAAGTGAGCAGAGTAAGTGGAAGAAGGTTATCCTTTCTATAAACAGTGAGACAGAGAGAGAGAAATAGGGAGTGACACTTGTGAAAGCAGGGAGCTGACCCTAAACATTGTAAGGGAAGTGTGTCTGGGCATCGAAGTTATCTACCCCAAACATTATTGGAAATTATTTTTAGTGGATTTGGTACAGAGGCACATCGTTGTTGTATTCTCTTCGGACATAGCCCAGTGAGGGAGAACCAAGTAAAAAACTATGTGTCTTCTTTCTTGCTTCCCTGCATTGCATTTAAAGCATCATCATCATATAACGACAAAAATAAGTGATCAACAAAAACACACAAGTGCAAAAAAGTGACACTCATAATAATGAGGTCAAGATCCAGTGGGGCAGGGATAATTTAGGTAAAAAATATTTATACCCTAATTCACCCCCCCCCCCCCCACTTAGGTTATCTAGGTCCCTTTTGGTCCTAAAAATTGGTATCATAGGGAAAGGTTGATATTGGTGTTTCTCTCTCAAATGGAGGTTATTAATCATAAAGGGATTCTGATCTTCGACGGGAAAAAGTTTTAGCTATAGAAGAATCTTATAAACACTACTTCTGATCTTTGCTAATGGATGTGTTTATAGTAGAAAGGAATGGTATAAAAGCTGATATTAATAGTGTCATTTTATCGAACGTTGAGCATAGAGAATTGGATGTTGATGCCAAGGGAATTAATCCTTTAGAGGGATCCCTATCCAATGCTATCTATACGAAGGTGATGTAATGAAAAACATAACATGTCATGTGGGAAAATCTATAGAATATATATGAAGGAGATACAAAGGTCAGAGAGGAAAAGCTGCAAGTTATGTGGAAAAAGTATGAATATTTGAGAATAAACCCAAATGATTCTATTGATGCATTCTCTGATAGGGTAAATATTGTTGTGGAAGATATGTGGGGTCTTGGAGAATTAATTGAGTAAATAAAGATTTTAAAGAACATCTTGATGAAACTTCCACCTCGGTTCAATCTGAAAATTTTAGTACTGGAAGATAATGATCCAAAGGAGCTAACAATGGACAATTTTCACAGTAACTTTGTTGCATATAAAATAAGGAATGGTGATAACGAGGTTATGGAAAAGAAGAAATCTAAGGAGGTGGAATTCAAGGCCATGAAGAAGATCACCATTAAAGATTATCAGGAGGATAAAGAGATAGATGAGGTGATTTCATTTTATTCTTCAAATTTTCAAAGAGGAAAAGGAATGTTCCAGGGGAAACTTCCACTAGCTTGTTTTTGATGTGGAAATTTTGGTCATCTTGTAGCAAGGTGTCCCAAAAATTTCCAAGAGGATGATGATGTCGATGAAGTAAAAATTCTCAAGAATAAGTCGTCAGCCTATGGGAAAGGCAAGAATCAGTACAAGAGAAATTAATTTCAGAAAAATAATATTCTTTAATAAGAATGTGACAGTTCTGATTAGTCTGAGATTGAAGAGGTTGAAGAGATAGAGAACTGCAAAGATTGTGGAGAAAATGTTATGGTGGCAGTTGTCAGTAGTACTTAGAAAAAGGAAGAAACCAACATTGATGAAGAAGAAGAATTTAATAAAATATTTGATATTCAACCTGAGTTATATGCTTCTCTTGAAGAGATATATGTTTGGAGAGATAAAACAAAGAAATCCAACAAATTTGATCATGACGCCAAACACTATATACAGCAGCAAGAAGAAGAGAAGTATGAGTTGATGGAATAAATTGAAAAACTCAAGTCATCAACACCAGAGGACTCAGAATCAGTTAGTGAGTATAAAATAAAGATTGAAGGACAGAAAAGGGAGATTGATGGCTTGAATAACACAATGGAAGATAAGATCAAGCATATCGATGAACTTGAAGGAGAAGTTTTTGGTATGCAACAAAAGGTTAAGGACCAAGAAAAACTTTTGATTCCCAGCATGTTATCGGGAAATAATATCATTAAGAATACCAAAAAGATGAAAGATTATCCTAGTAGTTCTTTAGGAAAGAAGAAGAAATTGAGCTCAGATGTCAAGGTTGATTTGGGGCTTGATCAGAAACAAAAGTCAGTCATGGTTGAATTTAAACCGCAAGCACCCACTCTAAGAATAAAAATTGATGTGTGTAAAAAGCATAATCATAAAATTCATGGAAACAAAGGAACTGTTGGAAGTATAGAAGTGACAAGCATAAATTTTCCTTTCATCAGGTGTTATTGCTATGGAAATATGAGACACTCAAAAAATGTGTGTTCTGTAGACAAAAGATATCGAAGGGAACAATAATAGAGGTGGCATCCAAACAGAGAACGGTTCTCTAAAACATATTTTAAAGGACACTGTTTTTTGTGCAGAGGATTTGGGCACATGGTTAGATATTGTACATCAACCGTACAGAGGAGTGTGCCACAACAGAATCAAAATGTTCGCAAGCAAAAAATCAATGAACCAAAAGGTGAGTTGAAAATAAAAAATAGATTTGAACTTTTGCAAGATGAAACATTTCCATCATACTCTGAGAAAGATCAGAAGTATCAATCTATACTGGGTGTGAAGAAACAAATATGGACCAAGAAGAAGGGAATAGAGAAGGCAGTGGTTGCTGAAATTTCCCTTAATGTATCAGACCGTTCTGGTGTGTGGATCATTGACAATGGTTGTACGTCTCACATGATAGACAAAAAGGATCTGGTTATAGGCATAAAATATGACAAAGAAGTAGTTTTAAAGTTTATAAATGATGGAGTACTGATGATAATAGGATCGGGAAAGGCCAGGTTTGGGGGGAAAGAAATAAGACGTGGTAATGTTTTGGTTGTAAAAGATCTTAGTCATAATTTTCTCAGCTTCAATCAACTGTGTGACTCAGGGAATTCTATACAGTTTACCAAGAGGATGTGT
The DNA here is from genome assembly GCA_963277665.1 of Viscum album. NCBI lineage: Eukaryota > Viridiplantae > Streptophyta > Magnoliopsida > Santalales > Viscaceae > Viscum > Viscum album. Next base: position 444,326,811 of record OY728144.1, read on the forward strand.
TTTTCAAGGTAAGAAATGGTACAATGTTCCTATAAGGAAAAATGAAAAAGGGGAATATATACTTGGTAAGTGGAGAAGAATATATGTGTTTTTATCCAGAGAGAAATAAAACAAGTTTTGGTATAAATGATTGGTCATTTATGCCAGCCATCCCTAAACGATCTGCTAAAGTGTGATGTAGCTAGAGACCTCCCTAAGCTATCTTGGGATCATACTTATATGTATGATGAATTCCAACAAGGGAATCTCATTAGAAAGACGTATAATGAAAAAGAAAATAAGTCAACAAGAGTGATCGAATTGGTTCATGTTGTTGTTTATGGGCTAATCACACCAAGAGAAATTGATAGAAAGAGGTACTATGTTCTTTTCATTGATGACTATAGCATAATGGATTGGATATTTTTTATTTCCCATAACTCTGATGTGTTTATCTACTTAAAATAGTACCGGAAGGAGTAAAAAAGGATACCTGGATAGAGAATTCTGAATTTTCATACTCACAATAGTACAAAATTCACAAAATTTCAAGTGGAAGACTATCTTGAGAAACATGGGATAATGCATCAAGTTTCCTTAGTGAGAACTCCCCAATATAATGGAGTGGTTGAAAGGAGAAATTGGATCATCAAAAAAATGGCTAGAACGATGCTTATTGAAAAAGGCCTACCAGAGAGGTTCTTGAAGGAAGCAGTGTTGAAAGTTTTCTACATTTATAACAGAGATATGTTGTGTCCGAAGGAAGGAAAGACTCCATATGAGATTTGGTACGGAAAGAAGCCAATAATGAAATACTTTCGAATCTTTTAAAGTAAGTGCTTCATTCTCAATAAGGAAAAACATAAGAAATATGAGTCATGTGGAGATGAGGGGATATGTATTAGTTACTTAGGAAAAATAAAATCATACAAATGCTTTAACAAAAGGCTAGGAATAGTAGTTGAGAGAAATAATTTCATTGTAGTGGAGAATGAGGAGAGCATTCAATAGCGCAGTGAAAAATTTCATGATGAATGAGATGAGGAGGAAAGCAACGCATGGTGAGAAGAAGTGGATGATGCTGATTCAGAAGAAGATACTGATGGTGAGAATGAGGAAATAAAATATGTATCTACACAAAAGATAAGGATCCGAGCTGAAATTGACAGGAAGAATGTCATCGGTGATCAGTCAAATCCAGTTCAGACAAGAAGAATGAAATCTCTACGACTGACATCTTTCCTATCTTAGGTGGAGCCTAAGTGTTTTTCTGATGCATCTAAAGATGAAAACTGGGTTCAGGCTATGAATGAAGATCTAGATCATATTGATAAGGATCAGATGTGGGAGATTTTTTTGAGGCTATTTGATGGGAAAAAATTCCTCAAGGCATCATTGAAGCATTTGTGAGGTGATTGTGTTTGTTGACAAAGTGGACATCTGTGTTGTAATTGTTGGCAAAGCAAACCATGACGTATAAATTTGTTGAAAAGGGGGATTTCATGGTGGCATGTTTATTTCAAGGACTGTGGTTAAAGATCCATGTTTGATTCAAGAACTTCGACAAAGGAATGGATGATCTGGAGGTAGTACAAAAAGAGCAGATACAAGGTGGTGCCGTTTTCCAGTGTTCGACAAATTTTTGGGCCTGAAAATAGACAAATGGAGAAAAGTGGTTTTGTCAAAGGTACTTGCATGCCGTGTATTTTAAGGATAGGAAACTTGTGCAAATAATGTTTTTCAAGATCAGAACATCAAAATATGGCAAAGGGATAAGGGGCACCCAAGTTCTAGGATTGGTCGCGCAAGTGATTTGCACAGTAGAGACTTGCACGTCGAAACATGCACACCAAGGGGAGACTTGTGCATTGTCGTGCAGGGTGTCTAAATGCCTATAAATAGAGGTCGACCCCTCCTCATTCAGTGAAGAGTTCAATACTTAGAATAATCAGAGCTCCCGTCGTGCAGGTGTGGTGGTCGCGCAAGTGGTGTGTGGTCGTGCAAGTAGAAGTTGTTTGTCAGGTGATAGTTGCGCGCCCAAGGTGGTTTGGGTGAGAAAGTAAGGAAGTTTCCCAAGTTTTGAGTTGAAGAAGAAGTCATCGCGCAAGTGGTTTGGTGACACTTTCGCGCCAGATTTTGAAGAAGCGTGAAAGTTTTTGGTTGCGCACCAAAATTAGTCTGGGCGTAAAAGGGTGTGCATCGTGCAAGTTTGGAGTTGCAGAAGCTTGTGTCATGAAAGTGGTTGAGGTGGACTTGTATGCCAGTTTAGACTTGTGCACTGAGACTTGCGTGCCAGCTTAGAGAAGGGAACCATGTATGGTTGATGCACGACAGTGATTCAGGGCTGCGTGGAAGCTGGAAGATTGACCGATACCTTCGGTGCAAAGTGAGATTCATCTACGGGTCAAAGTTGGACTTCAACAGAGAATCTACATACAATAGAGGATGTATTCATTAATAATAATTATGATATATACAGGTCTATAAAATGTGAGTGGATCCTTTCTAGAGCAGTGATCAAAGGAAGAGAAAGAAGGTGATCCTCTCCACCGGCAATGAGCCAGAGAGAGAGAAACATGGAGTGACCATTGGGAAAGCAGTGAGCTAGCCCTAAACATTTTAAAGTCAGTGAGCCTGGGAATAGAAGTGATCTATCCTAAACCTTGTAAACAGTAGTGTGATTATAGTGGATTTGGTACATCGGCACATTGTCGGTGTATGCTTTTTTGACATTGCCCAGTGATGGTGAACCAAGTAAAAAATTTTGTGTCATATGCATGCTTTACTTTATGTTTATATTGTGCAACGGGAAAGAGAGAGAAGATTGTTTTTCTTAACAGCGAAACAAGATCATAATGGGCTTTAATTTTAAATTAGTCATACCTTGATTCCCCCCCCCCCCCTCCTCAAGGTAATCAGCCTTGGGGACCTAACAATTTGTATCAGAGGGAAATGTTGACATTAGTTCTTCTCTCAATGGAGGTCACCAATCATAAAGGGATTCTAATCTTTGACGGGAAAAATTTTCATCTATGGAAGAATCGGATGCAACACTACTTCCGTTCTTTGGGAATGGATGTATTCATAGTAGAAATTCATAGCATAACAGCTGATATTAATAGTGGTGCATTATCAGAAGCTGAGCGTAGAGAGTTAGATACTGATGCCAAAGCAATTAATGCCTTAGGGGGATCCCTATCAATTCCTATATATAAAAAGGTGATGTATTTCAAAAAGCCACATTCCATGTGGGAAAAGTTATTGAATATATATGAAGGGGATAAAAAGGTCAGAGAGGCAAAGCTGCAAGTGTTGTGGAACAAGTATGAAGATCTGAGAATGAACTCGAATGAATCTGTTGATGCATTCTTTGATAGGGTAAATATTGTAGTGGAGGACATGAGAGGTTTTGGAGAAGTTATTGAAGATATAAAAATTATGAAGCGCATCCTAAGAAAACTTCTACCTCAGTTTAATCTGAATGTTTCCATTTTGGAAGATAATGACCCAAAAGATCTGACATTGGATAACCTGCACAACACCCTTATTGCATTTGAAATGAGAAATGATGATAACAATGCTGTGGAAAAGGAAAAATACAAAGATTTTTCATTTAAGGCCATGAAAAATCTCACCATTGAATATTCTTAGGAGGATGATGAAACAGATGAGGTAATTTCATTCCTCTCATCAAATCTTCAAAGAGGAAAAGTAAAGTTCAAAGGTAACATTCCACTTGCTTGATTTAGATATAGAAAAGTTAGTCATCTTACCGCAAGGTGCCACAAAAAGTTTCATGAATAAAATGATGAAGATAAATTTGAAATTCCCAATAAGAGATCTTCAGCCTATGTGAAAGGGAAGAAGCAGTTCAAGATAATTTTCTTCAAGAATAAGAATATTATTTCAAAAGAAATATATAGTTCAGATGAGTCTGAGGTTGAAGAGGTGGAGGAGATTAAAAATTGAAAAGATCATGGAGAAATTTCTATGGTGGAAGTCATTGGTAGTTCTCAAGAGAAGAACGAAATCGAAGGTGATGATGAAGAAGAAGAAGTTGAAGGAAGAATAGATATGCAAGATGAGTTAGAGGCTTCTCTTGGGGAGATAGATGTTTGGAGAGACAAAAAAAGAAAGCTAACAAAGTTGTTCGTAATGCCAAACTCTATATGAAGCAGCAGGAAGAAGAGAAGTCAGAGTTGATGGAAGAAATTGAGAAACTCAAGTTATCAACATCATGGAACTCAGAATTAGTTAGTGGTTATAAGATCAAGATTGAAGAATAGAAAAGAGAGATCGATGGCATGAATAGAAAAGTGAAAAATCAAGTCAAGTGTATCGAAGAGCTTGAAAAAACAAGTGGTCAGTATACGATGAAAAATGAAGGATCAAGAAAAACTCTTGACCTCCAATGTGATATCAGAAAATTAGGTCATTTAGAAGACAGAAAAGATGAAAGAGGAGGCTATTAGTTCAGCAGGAAAGAAGCAGCAATTGAGCTCAGATGTTACGGCTGATTCCGGGATTAATCAGAAACAAAAATCTGTGAAAATTGAAGTGAGACCACAAGCACCCATCCTAAGATTGAAGGATGATTTGGGTACAAAGAAAAATCAGAATATTCAGATATCTAAAGAGGAAACTCGTAGTGAAGTGACACACTAGAATGCTCCTTACATTAGGTGCTATTGTTGTGGAAAGATGGGACACTCATAAAATGTGTGTTCTATAGCCAAAAGATACCGAAGGGCACAAGAACAACAGTTTCATCCAAACAGAGCGCTATATTATATAACATCCTTTGAAGGTCATTGTTTCTGGTGTGGAGGATTTGGGCACATGGATAGATATTGTACATAAATCATACAAAGGAATGTTCCAAATCAAAACTCAAGCAGTCATAAGCAGCATGTTAGGGAATCATCAAGTGAGCTGAAAACACAAAATCGATTTGTAGCTCTAAAGGAAGATGATGGTCCATCACACTCTAAGGAAGATCAAATTCTTTAACCCACACCAAGTGTGAAGTCAAATACATGTATCAAAAAGAAAAATGATGAGAAGGTATTAGTTGTAGAAATTTACCTTAAAGCTTCAGATCGTTCAGGGGTATGGATCCTTGACAGTGGTTACACATCCCATATGACAGAAAACAAGGATCTCATTACAGGAATAAAATCTGAAAAAGAAGGAGTTTTCAAGTTTGGGAACAATTAAGGGCTGAAGATTGTTGGTTCCAGAAAGGCTAAATTTGGGGAAAGAGAAATGAGACGTGCTGATGTCTTGGTAGTAGAGGGTCTTAGTCATAACCTGCTCAGTGTCAGTCAACTATGTGACTATGGGCACTCTATCCGATTTACCAAGAAGATGTGTGTTGTGAAAGGAAAAGATAGAGAAGTTGTTCTATTGGGAAAAAGGACAAAGGGAAATCTTTACCTTGTAAGTGGGGTAGAATATGCGTTCCTTTTATCCAGAGAAGAAGAAAACCAGCTGTGGCGTAAGCGACGTGGTCATCTATGCCAACCATCCATGTAAGATCTGGTAATGTGTGATGATGCTAGAGACCTTCCCAAACTATCACGTGATCGTACTCATACATGTGATTCTTTCCAAAAAGGTAAGATCATCATAAATACATATAGGCTAAAGGAACAGAAATCAATCAGAGTGCTCGAATTGGTGCATGTTGATGTATGTGGACCTATCTCACCATGAGCTATAAATGGGAAAAGGTACTATGTTCTTTTCATTGATGATTATAGAAGAATGGCATGGGTATTTGTCATTACCCATAAGACAGATGTGTTAAGTTTCATAAATCAGTATAGGAGGGAATCAGAAAGGATGCTTTGGCAGAAAATTCTGAAGTTTCATAGTAATAACGATACAGAATTCACAAACAGTCAAGTTGAAGACTATCTTGAGAAACATGGGATAAGGCATCAAGTTTCATCAGTGAGAACTCCCCAATAGAATGGAGTGGTTGAAAGGAGAAATCAGATCATCAAAAACATGTCTAGAACGATGCTTATTGAAAAGGACCTACCAGAGAAATTTTGAAAGGAAGCTGTTTTGACATCGGTCTATATTTCGAACTGGTCTTTATTGTGTTCGAAGGAAGGGAAGACTCCGTATTAAATGTGTTACGAAAAGAAGCCAATTTTGAAATACTTTCGAATCTTTGGAAGTAAGTGATTCATTCTCAACAAAGAAAATCATAGGAAGTTTGAGTCATGAGGAGATGAGTGGATATTCCTTGGCTACTCAAGGAAAATAAAAGCATATAAATTCTTCAACAAAGGTCTGGGAAAAATTGTTGAGAGAAATGATGTCACAATAGTTGAAAATGAACAGAATACTGAATGACTTAGTGAACAGTTTATGGATGAAAGTGATGATGAGGTAAGCAACACAGGGGGAGTAGAAGTGGAAGAGGATGACTCAGAAGAAAATACTGATGATGAGAAAAAGGAAACAAAATCTTAATATGCTAAGAAGCCAAAGAGTCGAGCTGAAATTGATAGGAAAAATATCATTGGTGATCAGACAGATCCAGTTCAGACTCAAAGAATGAAATCATCACTGCAAACATCGTTTTTATCTTAGGTGGAGACGAAATGTTTTTTCGATGCAGCTGAAGATGAGTACTGGGTTCAGGCTATGAATGAAGAATTAGACCAGATTGAAAATAATCATACGTGGGAGATTGTTTTGAGGCCATCAGATAAGAACGTCATCAGGACTAAATGGGTCTATCGTAACAATATTAATGAAGATGAAATAGTGGTTCGAAACAAAGCACGACTAGTGTGCAAAGGATACTCCCAGATAAAGGGAATTGATGTTGATGAGGCATTTGCACCGATTGCAAGGCTGGAGACAATCCGATTATTCCTAGACATTGCAGTGCAACAAAAGTTCAAAGTGTTACAAATGGATGTCAAATCTGCATTCTTGAATGGGGTTCTAGAGGAAGAATTATATATTGAGAAGCCAGATGGTTTTTTAATTCATGAGGATGAGAAAAAAGTTTACAGACTGAATAAGGTGTTGTATGGGATGAAACAAGCACCAAGAGCATGGTACTCAAGGCTTGATCAGTACTTGAAGAAGCTTGGTTTCCTGCATGGGGGAGTTGATTACAATCTCTATTTCAGAAACGATAGTAATCAAAGTATTATGGTGTTGGTTTATTTCAATGACATAATATTTGGAGGATCATATGAAGATCAGTGTAGATAGTTTTCTGAATTCATGAAAAATGAGTTTGAAATGTCAATGATTGGAGAGCTAACGTTTTTACTTGGTCTACAGGTGACACAAGGAAGTAATGGAAAATTAATTTCTCAATCCAAATTTGCCAAGGTGGTTTTAAGAAGGTTTGGAATGTATAATTCCAAGGAGATGAAGACTCTGATTGCTACCTGGATGAAATTATCAAAAGATGAGGATGTCATGGCAATTAATATCACATAATACAGGCAAATTATTGGAAGTTTTTTGTACTTGACCGTAACAAGTACTGACATTGTTTTTTCCACATGCCAAGCAGCGAGATATCAGAGTAATCCCAATTAAAGCCACATGCTTGTAGTGAAAAGAATACTTCAGTATATCAAGGGCACGGTGGACTTTGTCTTGACATATAATGACAAATCTCAGATAGAGTTATTGGGATATACTGATGTAGACTGGGCTGGTTCAGCAGATGATAGAAAATCAACGTCAGGTGGTGCATTCTATCTTGGTTCACTATGTATTTCTTGGTTAAGCAAGAATCAAGATTGCATTTAACAAAGCACCGCAGAAGCTGAGTATATTGTGGCCACTCAAGCTTGCACATAGTTATTATGGATGAAGTAGCAGCTTGAAGATATGGGAGTTGAAGTGAAGTGTCCGATCAAAATTTAGTGAAATAACCCAAGTCATATCAATCTTATAAAAAATCCCGTTCATCATTCAAGGAAAAATAATATTGAGATAAATTATCATTTTATCAAGGAGAGGGTTGAGCAGGGAATCGTGAAGTTGGAGTATGTGCCTACAGAGCTACAGGTTGCAGACATTCTGATAAAGGCCTTACCCAAGGAAGCTTTTTAGAGACATCAACTAGCTTTGGGAGTTCATTCGACTCCCCGCACTTTGATGAGTGTGGATGTGGAACCCCCCCCCCCCCCTCTCCCCGAGGTATGATTTTTTTCCCCTAATGTGCTGATATGTGTTCTCTACTCTGTTAAAGACTACAATGGAGTGACATTTGGGTTCATTGATAAAGGGGGAGAAAATAGTGATTGTTTAAGGGGGAGATAGTATGGAAATTTGATAAATCGTGATTGATATGGGGAGAAGTTGACAGGTGGAGCAGTGAGATAGGGGGAGAACAATGAGACAGGGGGAGAGTATTAAATCTGATGATGCTAGAAGTGATCGATCAAAGAATATATATCATGACTACTGAGGATCGTGATAAAATCAGAAGAGTGGTGTTGGAATGTGGTAAGAATATTTTTAAAAATTGGTATCATTTTGGTGTCAACAGTAGGTTTCAGAGTTGAATTGATTCATTGATGAACTTTTCATTTACTCTTGATTCACATGCCGAGCATTGCTCATGTGGGCTTAGAGTATGTGTTGAGTAAATCCTTGATCGCTATCAGAATCTCAATAGGCAAATGGTGGCTGAAGAATTAATGATGTATCTTTTTATGGAATAGTTTTCAACAAACCCAAAGGGGATATTGTTGGGAAAAATCCCTCAAGGCATCATTGAAGCATTTTTGAGGTGATTGTGTTTGTTTACAAAGTGTACATCTGTGTTGTGATTATTGATGAAGAAAACCATAAAGTACAAATGTGTTGACAAATGGGATTTCATGGTGGAATGTCAAGTTCAAGGACTGTGGTTAACGATCCATGTTTGATTCAAGAACTTCGACAAAGGAATAGATAATCTAGAGGCGGTACAAAAAAGACCAGATACAAGGTGGCGCCGTTTTCCAGTGTTTGCCATATTTTTGGGCCTGAAAATTGACAAATGGAGTAAAGAGGTTTTGGAAAAGGTACTTGCGCTCCATGTATTTTAAGGAGAGGAAACCTACACTCCTGGTGTTTTTCAAGATCAGAACATCAAAATATGGAAAAGGGATAAGGGGAGCCCAAGTTCTAGGATTGGTTGCGCAAGTTATTTGCACGGCAGAGACTTGTACACTGAAACTTGAACTTTGAGGGGAGACTTGCACACCATCACGCAGGGTGTTCAAATGCCTATAAATAGAGGTTGACCCCTCCTCATTCGGTGAAGAGTTCAACACTTAGAAAAATCAGAGCTCCCATCATGTAGGTTTGGTGGTCACACAAGTGGTGTGTGGTAGCGTAAGTAGAAGTTGCACGCCAAGTGATAGTTGTGTGCCCAAGTTGGTTTGGGTGAGAAAGGAAGGAAGTCTCCCAAGTTTTGAGTTGAAGAAGAAGGCATCACACAAGTGGTTTGGTGACACTTGCGTGCCAGATTTTGAAGAAGCACGAAAGTTGTTGGTTGTGCACCGAAATTGGTTTAGGCGTAAAAGGGTGTGCGTCGTGCAAGTTTGGAGTTGCAGAAGCTTGTGTCACACAAGTGGTTGAGGTGGAATTGCATGCCGGTTTGGACTTGTGCGCCGAGACTTGTGTGCCGGCTTAGAGAAGGGTGCCAGGTATATTTGATGCACGATAGTGATTCAGGGCTGCATGGAATCTAGAAGATTACCTGATACCTTCGATGCAAAGTGAGATTCATCTATGGGTGAAAGTTGGACTTCAACATAGCATCTATATACAACATAGGATGTATTCATTAATGATAATGAAGATACCTACAGGTCTATAAACTCTGAGTGGATCCTTTCCAGAGCACTGAGCAAAGGAAGAGGAAGAAGGTGATCCTCTCCACCGGTAGTGATCCAGAGAGGGAGAAATAGGAAGTGACCCTTGGGAAAGCAGTGATCTTACCCTAAACATTGTAAAGGTAGTGATCTTAGGAATAGAAGTGATCTATCCCAAACCTTGTAAACAGCATTGTGCTTATAGTGGATTTGGTACATCAGCACATTGCCGGTGTATGATCCTTGTACGTAGCCCAGTGTGGGTGAACCAAGTAAAAATTTTTGTGTCCTGTGCATACTTTACTTTCTGATTATATTGTTCAACGAGAAAGAGGGAGAAGAGTGTTTATCTTAACAGTGAAACAAGATCAGAACGAGCTTTAATTTTAAATTATTCATACCCTAATTCACCCCCCTCCCCCCCCCCCCTCTCAGGGTATTCAGCCTTGTCGACCTAACACTAGTAGATAAAAATTTCACCGGGACTAAATGGGTCCTTCATAACAAGATTAATGAAGGTGGAATAGTGATTAAAAACAAAGAACACCTAGTGTGGAAAGTATACTCATATATAGAGGTTATATATGTTGATGAGACATTTGTACTGGTTTCAAGGTTGGAGACAATCAGAATATTCTTAGCCATAGTAGTACAAAAGAAGTTCAAGGTGTTCTAGATGGATGTTAAGTCAGCATTTCTAAATGGTGTTCTGGAAGAAGAAGTGTATATCGAGTATCCATATGGTTTTCTCATTCATGAAGATGAGAACAAAGTGTGTCAGTTGAAGAAAGCACTATATGGGCCAAAACAAGCACCCAGAGCATGGTACTCAAGGCTTGAACAATATTTGAAGAATCTTGGTTTCCAGCATGGTGGAGTTGATTACAATCTCTATTTCAATAATGACAGTAATCAAAGGATGATGGTGTTGGTTTATGTTAATGAAATAATATTTGGCAGATCAGATGAAGCCTAGTGAAGACAGTTTTCTAAATTCATGAAAAGTGAGTTATAAGTGACAATGATTGGAGATTTGACATTTTTCATTGGTTTATAGGTATCACAAGGAAGGAATCGTAATTTAATTTCTCAATCCAAATATTCCAAGGAGGTTTTAAGAATATTTTTAATGGAAAATTCCAGGGCGATGAACACTTCGGTTGACACCCAGATGAAATTTCCAAAAGATGATGAAGGTAAGGAAATCAATATCATAGAATACATGAAAATTATTAGAAGCTTACTATACTTGACCGTGACAAGGCCTGACATTGTATTCACCACATGCCAAGCAGCAATATATCAAAGTAATCTCAAGGAAATACACATGATTTCAATGAAAATAATACTTTGGTATATCAAGGGAACAGTGGATTTAGGCTTGATATATAATGATAAATCTCATTTAGAGTTATTGGGATATATTGATGCAGTTTGGGCTGGTTCAGTAGATGACAGAAAATCAACATCATGTGGTGATTTCTATCATGGTGGATTGTGCATTTCTTGGCTAAGAAAGAAGCAAGATTTCATTTCTTTGAGCACCATAGAAGATGATCATATCGCGACCACTCATACTTGCACACAGTTATTGTGGATGAAGCAGCAGCATGATGATATGGTAGTTAAAGTGAAGTCTCTGATCAGAATTCAATACGATAACTCAAGTTCTATAAATCTCAGCAAAAAATCTCATCCATCACTCAAGGAAAAATCACATTGAGATAAAGTATCATTTTATTAAGGAGAATGTTGAACAGAGAATAGTGAATTTGGATTATGTGCCTACAGAGCTACTGGTTGTAGACATTCTGATAAAGACCTTACCCAAGGAAGCTTTTGAGAGGCATCGACTGGCTCTGGGAGTTCAGTCGACTCCCCACACTTGAAAAAGTGTGGATGTGGGACACTCCCCCCTCTCCATGAGTTATGGTGTGTTTTCTTTACTATACTAATATGTCCTCTCTACTCTGTTTTAGATGACAAAGGAGTGACCTTTTGGTTTGTTGACAAAGGGGGAGAAAGAGTGACTCCTAAAGAGGTAGAAACTCTGGCTAGAAAAGGGAGATAATGTCTTTTTCTATGACTTGGGTAGAATCTGAAAAGTGGAGCAATGAGATAGGGGGAGTTGAAAGGTGAAGAGAAGTTGAAGCTATAAGTAGACAGCGAGAGTATTAAATTTGATAATTCTAGAAGTGATCGATCAAAGAGTAGATACCACAACAGCAGAGGATCGTGATAAAAGTATAAGAGTGGTGTTGAAATGGTGTTAGAAGGTTTCTAGCTATCACCAATTGGTATAAGTGTGGTATCAACAATTAGTATCAGTTTAGAAATTAGTATCATTTTTGTGTCAATATTTGGTATCTAAAATGAAGTGATTCGTTGATGAACTTTTCATTTACTCTTGTTTCTCATGGTGATCAGTGCTCAGGTGGGCTTAGAGTATGTATTGAGTGAATCCTTGATCACTATCAGAATCGCAAGAGGCCAATGGTGGTAGTGGTTGGAAGAATCTTTAATGAGGTATCAAAGTGTAAAGAATTTTTTATGATAAGAGTTGTCAAAAAACCCAAAGGGGGAGATTTTTTGGGAAAACCCCTCAAGGTATCATTAAAGCATTTTTGGGTAATTGTGTTTGTTGACAAAGTGGGCCTCTATATTGTGTTTGTTGACAAAGTCGACCACAGTGTCCAATTTGTTGAAAAAAGGGGGTTTACATGTTGAATTGTTAGGTTCAAGAGATTTTTTTGGCTATCCATGATTTATAGAAGAACCCTAAAAAGGAATGGATGATCTGGAGACGGTACAAAAAGAGTAGATACAAGGTGGCATTGTTTTCTAGTGTTTACCAAATTTCTGGGCCTAAAAATCGGAAAATGGAGAGATGTGTTTTTGGTAAAGGGAGGTGTGCATAAAATTCAAGAGGTGCACGAAAAAAAAGTGGTGTGCGAAATATTGGCGTGGTGCGTGAAATAGAGGAATAAAGTTTTTTTCACAAGAGGTATTTCAAGATCAGAATCTCAAAAATTGGAAAGGGCATGAGGTGCGCGAAAAATTGGAACATTGCGCGAAATAGTGTCATGTAGAAGATGTGTTTTTTCCCTCAAAGAGGATTATGCATGGAAGGATTATTTTTTGTGCAGGGGTATATTTTTATTATAAATATGAAGTGACCCCCTCATTCGAATAAGCTCAATACTTAGAGAGTATCCAAACTCTGGCATGCGAAATTAGACTACGCAAGGGAGTTGCACATAAATCATAAGTTTGCGTGTAAAATAATTGTTTGTGCGTAAAGAAAAGGATGTGCGTAAAAGATGGTTATTGCACATAAAATAAGTGTTTGCATGTAGAAAAACGTCTGTGTAAAAAATAAGACAGTTGTGCGTAAAATAATTGTTTGCGCATAAAATAAGTGTTGTGAAAAAAATGTATTTCTTGCAAAAGTAGGGAATTACATTCATGGCCCAGTGAAGGTTGCGTGTAAAAATTGGAGTTTCTTGGTACACCCTGTGCAAAGTGAAATTCATCTGTGGGTGAAAGTTGGAAATCAACAGATCATCTATCAACAGTTAAGGATACAGAATTTATTAGAGATAATGAAGAGACCTATAGGTCTATAAACTGTTAGTGGATATCTTCCAAGTGTAGTGAGAAGAGGAAGTGTAAGAAGGTTATCCTTTCTATCGGCAGTGATCTAGAGAGAGAGAGATAAATAGGGAGTAACCCTTGTGAAAGTAGTGATCTGACCTTAAACATTGTAAAGGAAGTGTTCATGGGCATAAAAGTGATCTAGCCTAAACATTATTGGCTGTGAGATTTAGTGTATTTGATATAGTGGCACATCATCATTGTATGCTCCTTGGATGTATGCTAGTTATTTTGAACCAAGTAAAAATCTATGTATCTTCCTGCCTGCTTCCCTGCATTTCATTTAAAGAATCATCATCAGATAAAGACAAAAAATAAGTGATCATCATAAACACACAAATGCAAACAAATTGACCCTCATAATAAAGAGGTCATGATCCAATGGGGTAGGAATAATTTAGGTAAAGAATATCCATACCCTGATTCACCCCCCCTATCAGGGTATCTGGGCCCCTTTTGGTCCTTACATGGATATTGGAAGCAAATTATAATGGTTTGTGAGGTGGTAGTCCTTCGTACACACCAACAATGGTTTTATTTTCCATTTGATAGAAGTGGATATGGATATAGGTAATTAAATTTACATAATAACATATTATTATATTTAATATACTTATAATATTATTTTATCATGGTTGAATAATATTTTAAGGAGGTAGAAAGGTAAATATAACAAAAATGACAGGCTAAGAATTTTACATCTTCTTTAGATAACATCCTTTTCTCTACATGTTAATCCCTCTAAGGTTGGAATTATTTCAATTATAAGACCTTAAAGACATGGTTAGGGATATTAAGAAGTGATCTATGTATGCATTGTTTGAACTCAAATCCTATTGAAGTGATTATATGAGAGAATAGGGTCTTTCTTTTCTAAAATGGGGGAGAGGACACACTTGGAATTTTTAAAAATATTAAAATATATTAATGTATTACTCTAGAAAAGTTTCTAAAACAATTCACCATTTTTAAATATGATATGGTATAGGGTTGAAATATTTCTTTAGAATAGTATTTAGATTTTTTTTAGTTCATTTTTACCTCTATCACTTTAGCTTAACCCTCGATAAACCTGTTTTAATTTTAACCACAATATCAAAATTTTCATTCTTTTACTATTCATTAAGATGAGAAATTAAGTTGAACTTGTTACATAATATTAATTATTACAATTAAAAATATGGAATCTGTTTTATTAAATTAAATTCAATTAAGTAGAAGAATTTAATTTAAAATTTATCCTGTAAAATGTGATGAAAAGTGGTTTTCGAAAAAAACATCTTCTTAAGAATAAGATTTTTTACACTAAAATTAAGAAAAAATTGATTCAAAATACCTTAATTGAATTATTAATAATATAAATTTACTAATTTTATTTTAAACCCATTTTAAAATTTAATGTAACTTTATAAATTCTTGAAAAAAAAAGACAGTTTTCAATAATAATTAGTATTTTTCACCATTCATTCGGGAAAAAACTTTTTAGAAAATTTTCAAAAATTCACCCTAAGAAAATATTATCGTTAGAAATTAAAAAACGATATCCTTTTTCAAATTAAAATTCTAATGTTTATAAATTATTCCTTTAAATAAAACCGCATAATACATATGAATGAATTTCGTTTGATGAAAAAAATTTCCTTATTTATTAGAAAAGTAATTAATATTCTTATAGTGAATTTAACTATATAAAATAAAATTAATGAATATTAATATGATAAAAAAATTATTTATTATAACATTACATGGTTTTTTTAAATTATTCCTCCTTTTTGGAAATTTCAACCTCAAACTTTTATTCATTACTTAAATAAGTGGGGATATTTTCCTTTTATAGCATTTTCATATTTTCATGTTGATTATTCAATCATGTGGTTTTTTCAAAAAAAACTTAACCTAGTATTTCACTTTATTCCAGAACAGATTTTATTTGTAGTGATTAATTTTTATTTGTTGTTCTTTATAAAAATTGTTTTCTTCTAACAGAACTACTTCTAGGCTCAAAACATTAGATGCATCTGGTGCATTATTCTTTAACAATGAAACATGAAACAAATCATGTACCTAGGATAATCTTGGTGGAAAGGTAACTTGGTATGAAATAAATATAATATTCTCTATAATTTCATACAATTCAATTAAACATGGATATAATTTTCCATTTCTACCAAAACGTGTATCACTTTTCCCTGGAGATACCATAAGAAAAGCATTATTGCCTACATCAAATGAAAGATATTTCCTCCAGTTATCTGGAAAACTTTTACACCTACTCTGAGGCATCCTCATATGTTACTAAATAATCTTCACCTTATAAATTATATCTTCTACTGATTCTAGTCCCAACTTATTTCGTTTACTTACTTCAACCCAACAAGTTTTAGTTTGACACTACCTTCCATATAATGTCTGAAAAGGTGTCATCTATATACTAAAATGAAATATTTTATTATAATAAAATTAAAATAATTAAATATTTTGATCCCAAATTCCATAGAAAACCATTTAACATTCTTAAATCATGTATTATAACGTCTAAATAATTCTCCATGACTATCTATCATATTGAGGATGAAAAGATATATTAAAATATAATTAAATGTCCCAAGAATTTGGAATAATTTTCCAAAATTAGAAGAAAACAAGGGATTATATTCAGATATAATGCATAGAGAAATTATATGTAACCTGATTATCTCCTTGGTATATAGTTGATAAATATAATCTAAAGACTTAGTATCTTTAATTCGAAGGAAATATGTAGATTTAGTTGAATGGTCAACAATAATGTAAAGACCCAAACTTTTATCAAAAGGAATTTATCCCTTATTATAGTTATTTCACATAGTATAAATCACATAAAATCACTTATATACCATAATAAGAACATTATAAATAAATAATTAATGAAATAAGAAGTATTTCTAAAAGTTAAAGAACCAATACTGATGAAATAGTAACTTGACCTTAGGAATAGTAATATGAATCTTATAAATAGTAAATTGGCCAAATAAATAGTAGAATCACCCATGAAAGTATAAATAAAATTTTTGTACCTTATAAGTGGAAATATGATATAATTATATCATATTATTAGTAAGTAAATATTTTAAAAATTAGTAATTAAGTGTTGGTATTTTTATAAGTCATAAATATTTAATTACAATTTTATGAGTAATATAATAATTTAAATGAAAATTTATTTTCATAAGATTTATTCATAAATTAATATTTTGGTGTCTTGGGGTTTTAATATATTTTTATTGGACCTTAATTAATTTTTCAATGTGTTACAAAACCAGTTATAATTTTAAAATCTATTTTTTCTAAGTAAATAATGATTTTAATTCAAAATTAAATTAATCATATTAAAAAATTTATTTTTACAAAATTGATTTAATTTTTACATTATACATTTTGAAAAATGGTTAGGGTTAATTTTTTATATTTTTCTAAAATACGCGAATTTTTTATTAATAGTAAAATATGATAATTTACAATAAAAGTTAAATACAAGAATTATTGAGTCATAAATTATTTAAGGATGAAATAAGCACAAAATCTAGAACTATACTTCATTATTTTAATATATGTTATGATAATTCTCAAACTATTCATAGTCTTGAGCCAAAATAATAAACTACTGATTAAATCATTGAGAAAACACCCCCCTCCTCCACTATAAATACCACCCCTCACACCCTCTTCTCCTCACACCTCTCAAATTTTTATACTTGAATAAATTCTACAAAATACTATCACTTATCCCCTAACCCATGTCCATGATCTCTTGTTCTCATCAAAAGACCAATCCTATGTTCCTTGAGGAGGGTCTTAAGAGGAGAATTCAAGTGGTAAATCCTCTCTCTTTTTCTTTTAATTTCCTTTCAATTTCAATTTATTTTATTATTATATATTAACCTACCTTCATCCAAATGGAATGATAACTCCATTAACTTACATATAATAGAATTATACTGTGTTAATTTAAGTTCCAACATTAACCCCCCCCCCCCCTCTTTTATTAAAAATGAATTTTTTTCCCATCATGTGCTATTTTATTAACATCGTGGGCGATGCACTTTCATTTTCCATAAACACCATAAAGGATATTAATAAGACCATTAAATGGTTTAAAATATATTTTAAATTTTAATTTATAACCCTTTTTATGTTTTGGAAATAACTTATACTCATAATACTAAATGATAAAACAAAACGAGTTCGTTGTGTTTGAAAAACTGCCAAAGTTAACCTAAAATGATCATTATTAGCTTTTATCTAATGAATCATCCTAATAGTATATAACCAAATAATTTGTAAGATAATTTAAGATTATATAGGATCATTAATAACATATAATAACAATTATGTATGTTCTTACTCATTTTAAATGAACTTCCATTCATGTATACAAACAAACTGATCATGAAAACTATGAAAACGAACACTCTCGAACAACGAAATTAAACACTGAAACTCATACAAATGACTATAAAAGAAATTAATAAATGCATAATGAATTAAAATCATGTATAAAAATTTCTTTAATCTTTTATTAATGAATCTAATGTGATTATACAGGATGTTAAATTGAATAAAGCATTCGAACATATGGTAAGGGAAATTCTCGAACACAACTCTCTTTCATTGGGTTTTCCCTCTTTCACACCATTTTCGGTATGGATATTCCGTAGATATCATTTATTCATCATTATATTACCTTTTTTGGATATACATGTTTTATAATTTAGATTATGACAAACACAATGTCTTCCAAAATAACTCTTCTTTTAAAAAACACACTTCTTGAGATTGTTTCTTCTTCACTCAAAGTTGATGATTCTTATATCAAGTATATTATTCCCTCTTTCATTTGGGAACCAAAATATTTTTAATGTATGATTTATGAAATTAAACCCATTTGTTTACATGGGTTATTTTATGTCTAATATTGATATATTTTCTATTTGGCAAGCATGATAATGTAAATGTTATGATGTGACAGGTGTGCCCTAAATTATATAGTGCAAAGTAAATGATAATATGTGATGGGTGTGCATGGAATTATATAGATCTAAAATACATTGGGTAATTTTATTTGTCTCATGATTAATGTGAAATATGATGATGCTATATTTTTTCACAACTATGTGTGATAGTTGGAGACTAAGACATGATTTTTCATTTTTATGCATTGCCACATTCCATGGCTTTATCTAATGCTTCTTATCAGGATGATGATGCTATAATTATTCTCACCCCATGTCATATTGTTTCAGGATCTTATATATCCTCTTACTATGATTTTTATCTCACCCCTTTTTTATGTATATCCTCAGGTGACTACGTGTAATAAGGAGTACAAAACAGAAAATAAGAGGCTAGAGAATAATGAATTAAATAAATATTTATGTTTTATAGTTTAAATGTTATGTATGTTCCTAGTTTTCCAAAGAAACTAAGCATTTGGATCCTTTTTGTGTAATGTTTTTATATTTTTTATCATTAAAATGATGTAATAGTAATGTAAGAAAAATTATGGTTGCAGTAGTTGGTATCAAAGGGAGGTTTATTTAATTTTTTAATTGGGATTAGAAAACCTTAGTGAAAACCCTTTGTATGAGACTAAGTATAAGTTATCATCCTAGAAGCTTTGTTTTATAAAATTCTAAACATAGGGATCCCAAAATATGTGAATTTATATATAATTGCACAAAGGAATAAATTATGTATTCATTACTTGTTGAAATATGTTTTGTTCTAACATTTTCTATTTTGGAAAATGTTGGGAACCAGAAGAAACCAGGACAACAACCCATGCAAGAGATAGTGCATCGATTACTTGAATGATGCCCCTAATGCTTTGTGATGTGGAATTCAAACTTTCATGGAGATGCATACCCACCTATCTCATGTTATGAAAAATAAACTGAATAATGTGGAATGTCTTCCTTCACCTAAGAGGGAGGAACTGGTTGTCGAGTGTTTTATAAGACAACGACCACCGACATTTAGTGGATCTTCTGATCAACTAGTTATGTAACAGTGGGTAAACTCAATGGATAATATATTTTATGTTCTTCGTTGTTCTGAGATAAAGAAGGTGACTCTGGATTTTTATTTTCTAGATGGAGAAGGTGACTCTGGATTTTTATCGTCTAGATGGAGAGGCCGACCAATGGTGGAAATTGATTAAGAACACCAAGCTGAGGGTCAAAATTGAAGTGATGGAGTGGAAATACTTTAAAATAATGTTTCTTAACAAGTTTTTCCCTAAAACTATTTAAAAAAATATGGAGAGAGAAATCATAGATATGAATCAAAATTATGTAGAATATATCACAGCCTATGAAGTGAATTATGCAAGGCTTACAATGTACGCTTTGAGTTTTGTTATCAACAATGATAGAAAAATTGATAGATTCTTTAGTGGTTTAAAACCACACCTTCGAAATAATCTTTCAATTCAATACATTGGGAGTTATGAAGAAGTTGTTCAATGTTATATCAAAGTGGAGATGGAGTTTGGATAATAGTCCCATGGCTATGGTGATAAGAAACAAAAGATAGAGTTTCAATATGGATGATCTAATGAGAAAAGTGGAAAGAAAACTCAACCACCCACATGTCAAAAATGTGGGAAGTGACATCATGGGAACTACCTCAAAGGGATGGGGAAATGATTCAAGTGTGGGAGAGAAGTCCACCAATCTCAAGAATGTCAAAAATATAAGAGGAATCAGGATAATGCGGTGGAGGAATGGAGATCGCCACCCATGGTTCAATGCTACAACTGTAGGGAGAAAGGGTATTATTCAATATAGTACTCTAAACCTCGATTCCTCGAGGGTAATCAGCGTCAGCATTCACCAAATGAAAAGGATCAAGTAAATCCTTATGCCATCACTACTATAGAAGTGTAGTGAGAAAATTGAGTCAAACAAGGTACACTTACTATTCACTCAAGAATGGAAAAAGTATTATTTGATTCTAGTTCTACGCATTCCTATATATCTTTCAAGTTTTCATTAACTATTGAATCAAAGACCCAAAACCTTGAAGTATAGATATCGATAAAAAAACAGGTGGTGAAATCATTACAACCAAAGTGTTGGAATATTCTCCTATTGGAATATATGGGAAGATTATTCCTTCAAAACTCATAATACTTTCCTTGGTGGAATTTGACGCTATAATGGGAATGGATTGGCTCTCATTATATAGAGCACATATAAAGTTCTAGGAAAATGAATTATCTTTTCATATTCTAAACCATCCCATGATCCTCTACAAATGAAGGTAATATCATGAATCTCCATTGAAAAATCCTTCAATGGTGTGGGTATTGATTCCCTATGAAGCAGCATACCTAACTCAAATGGTTGAGTCAAAGGAAGGTATCAACCTTGGGTAAATTACCATTGTGAGGGAATACAGTGATGTATTTCCTAAAGAGTTGAATGAACTACCCATGGATCGTGAGGTATATTTCTCAATATAACTCATACGCTAAGCTAATCCTATCTCAAAGTGTCCCTATAGGGTGGATCCTATCGAACTGGAGGATTTATAGAAGAAACTGCAATATCACTTACAAAAAGGGTTCATACACCCTAGTGCATCACCTTGGGGAGTGCCAATTCTCATTTTTAATAAGAAGGATGGATCAATGTGGCTTTGTATCGATTATTGGGAACTCAACATGATCACTATAAATAACAAGTACCCTCTTCCAAGGATTGAAAACTTGTCTGAACAGTTGAGAGTAGCTCGGTACTTCTCAAAGGTGGATCTCCATTTTGGATATTATAAGTTAATGGTGAAGGAGGAAGATATTCAAAAGACTTCCTTACATACAAGGTATGGGAACTATGAGTTTCTGGTGATGCCCTTCGGAATTACTAATTCCCCTACGATCATCATGGATTTAATGAATATATTATTTAGACATTACCTCAAAAACATTTGTGGTAGTGTTTATTGATGACATTATCATCTACTAAAATAGCAAGGAGGAACATAAAGAACATCTAATCTTGTTTTGGTGACATTTAGGAAGGATAAGTTGTACGCCAAGTTCAGAAAGTGTGACTTTTAGATACAGCAAGTCACATTATTTGGAAATGTGATCATAAGTGAGGGAAATTTTATGGACTCTTTAAAAAAAGGAAATTCAGGAATGGACCACACCCTCTAGTGCCATAGAAATCCGCAGTTTTTTTAGATTAGTTGGGTACTACTGAAATTTTTTGATAATTGTATCATGTTTGTAAATCCCATTAACTATGTTAATAAGGAAGGGGGTAAAATATATCTGGATGGAAGAATGTGAGGAAAGATTCAAGGACCTAAAGATATGGCTTATTACTACACTTGTACTAACATTTCCAAAAAGTGGATAACATTTTGTGACATACAGTGAGGTTTTAAAGAAAGGATTGTGTTGTATACTAATTAAAATGATAGTGTGATAGCCTATTCCCAATGGCAGTTGAAGATTCATGAGTGGAACTACCTGATGCATGATTTGGAGTTAGTAGCTGTGATTTTTGCCTTGAAAATATGGCAGTGCTACCTCTATGGTGAGAAGTGTGACATATATACTTATCACAAGAGACTAATGTATATATTCACACAAAAGGATCTCAACGTGCATCAAATTAGAAGAATATAGCTAATCAAATACTATGATTGCACTATTCACTATCATCCTGGAAAGGAAAACAAGGTAGCTGATGCTCATAGAAGGAAAGAACCTTCTAATTTATCTATGTTGTTGATTGGGAAAGACCCTATCTTCATGAATATTAAAATGATGGATTTTTAAATCATAATGGTAGAAAATAAATCCTACCTTACCCAAATGATTCCCTAACCATCTATACAACATAAGATTAAGTAGGCACAAAGGTATGATCAATAGTTACAAAAGAGGGTGAATTTAGTAAAGGAAGGGAAGCTAAAAGATTTCCATATTGATGATGATGGTGTAATTATGTTTTGGAATGAGGATTTATATGCCTTCATCACCTGGGATAAATAATGAGCTATTATATAATGCACCTAGCTCAAATTTCTCTATCCATCCCGGGAGTACCAAGATGTACCATGATCTCAGAAGAAGATTTTTGTGGGACAACATGAAGAAGAAGATTGTGGAATATATATCAAGGTGTTTGATATTTCAGCTTGTTAAAGAAAAGCAACATAATTCTAAAGTAATTATGCAACAGTTTCCTATACCCATGTGGAAATGGGAGAATGTCACTATGGAATTTTTCACAGGTCTCCCGAATACATCCATAGAAAATAATGTGATATGAGTTGTGCTAAACTAACTCACTAATACTGCCTAGTTTATCACTATTTGGTAAGATATCTCTCTTAAAAAACATGAAAAGATATATGTGAATGAAGTGGTCAGAATTTAGGGGGTTCCACTTTCAATTGTATCTAATCATGATCCCTGGTTTACATCAAAATTCTAGAGGAGTATTCGACATGCCTTGAGTAGTGAAATGAATTTCAAAATGGCCTATCACCCCCAAACTGATGGACAATCTGAAAGGAGTATTTATATGCTCGATGATATTCTTAGAGCCTTCTCTTCAGAATTCCAATGTGGATGGGATCATCATATCCCATTGGTTGAGTTCTCATATAATAATAGCTTCCACTAGAGTATTCAGATGGCCCCATATGAATCTATGTATGAAAAGAGATGTAGAACTCCAACCTATTGGGATGAAGTTGGTGAAATAAATATAATTGGACCTTATCTTGTGAAAGAGATGAAAAAAGGTTCAAGTCATCCCAAAGTATATAAAAGCTGCTCAGAGTCAGAAAAATAGTTATACTGACAACCATATAAGAGACTTAGAGTTTGGTGTTGGAGATAAAGTCTTCCTTTTAATATCACCATGGAAAATATTCAAATAGTTTGGAAAGAAAGGGAATCTTATCCCAAGGTACATTGTCCCCTTTAAGATCCTTGATCACATAGGAATCATGGCATATTGTCTTAAACTTCTAGTGAATATGACTCAAGTTCATGATGTCTTCCACGTATCACTCTGGATGAAATACATACCAGATCCCTCACACATACTAAACTCAAAGATCATACAGTTTGAAGATGTTCACGACCCGACCCATACTGGGGCTTGAGCTACAACTACCCCAAGCCCGCCTCTATAGGCTAGGGGCTGAAAACTAGCACCTAAGGCACAACAAACTTGGGGATGCCTCTTCCTAAGAACATGTGCACACACATAGCCAACTCAATGTAGAAGTGTAGAGGAAAATAAAGTAAGGTACCACACTGCTATAAAAATGGAACCAACATAAATGCATCGACCTCTAAATAGTACAAGTACAAGAAAAGTAAATCTGAAAGGGAAAGGGGAAAAAATAAACACCCAACTAGAAAAGTACCACAACCCAGCAATAGGTGAAAAAGTAAAATAGTTGGAAGAGTCCCACTCTTGAATCCCAAGCTATGACCACTGCATGCGGTCCAATCATCCTATATCCCTAAGCTTGTCTAATATCACAATCAATCTGTCTGTTGTCTACAAGGGAACACCAAATGTTGGAAAAGCCCGAGTAGGGGTGAGTATAAGAATACTCAATAGGATGCCCCGAAGGCTCGAGGGAGCAGCAAGAGAGGTACTGAAGAGGAGATAATTAATATAGAACAAGGTACAATAAGAGTGAATGGAAAGATTATAGCTCCACCCAATAGTATATATGCTCGCTCAAAGAAACCAAATGAGAGAGTAAGGGGATATCCATCTAACAACTCACACTGGGTATATGCCCATACATATACCCAGGGAATCCATATATTCTTATATCAGCCACAAAAAAACATAAGGCTCTGACCTAAATCCATTACCAGGATTTCCAAAGAAGGCTCAAAGTGTAACTCAAGGATCTTGAGTGCACGCTCCATGAGCTGGCCATCCCTGATGGAACCTGTCTGTGATATGTAATCCATCAGGTTCAACTCAACCATTCCTAATGGTACATCTAAAGGGACGTGCTCCATCAGGAACTTTCTTCTAGAACTGCCTCTAGTGCCTGACACTAGAGGTCTTTCTAACATAGTCTTGCACCCGAGGAAAGACCAAGGGAAAGAAAGTGAAGAGGCCCACTCCTTGTAACCGTGTCCTACCGTCGAGGGAGCTTCAATTCCCATGAAGTACCCACTCCTCATCGCTACTCGGAGATGGGGGAGTACTAATCCATAAGTGAGGAACCACACCCTACCCGGTGGGGAGTACAACTCTGGTAGTTTTTTCACTGTGGGGGACCTGCACCCTAGTACATCAGGGGAGTACTAACCCCAGGCTAGAGGACTCGCACCTTGTCATGGTAGGGGAGTACCGACTCTATATGTGAGGACCCTCACCCTATCTGGTAGGGGATTACAACTCTGGTAGTTTGTTCATTGTGGGGGACTCGTGCCCTAGTACGTTAGGGGAGTACCGACCCTAGGCTAGAAGACCCACACCCTGGAATGTTAAGGGAGTACTGACTCTGTTGTAGCACTGCATAAGGAGGACATTCACCATGGGTTGACAATGGAGTACCTACTCCTAACATAGAGCACTCGCACCCTACCCAGTATGGGAGTACCTGACTCTATGTGAGTTATGTATGGAGGACCCGCGGGCTAGTCCAATAGGGGAGTACTGACTCCAAACATAGGAAAACCATATCATAGGAAAACAAAACCGCACCCATGACGTGGGGAGTCCCGTCTCTACTGGAGCAGAGGAGTAAGGAATGCTCGTGCCTTGAGTAATCAAGGGAGTAGTCATCCTAACTATCGCTACAAGAAATACCCTGGTTCTTCTCCTCAGGTTATCGGTCATTCCTCAACTGCCAAGAAGTTCCATAAGGAAGAAACCCGATGACCCACGTGTCATAAGGGTTCCAACGGAATAGATGGCGCATCAATCGGATACCCAGTCTGTAAGGTATATCCATTTTAGTGCTGAGGGCCTGGTTGGATTCAAGTACGCTCCAGCTTGGCCAAACTACAACATTATCTGAAAGTTGTGTGGAATATATTAAAAGGAGCGCCTCATCCTAAGGGTTCTGGCACCGCAGACGGTTCATCATTTCAACACCATATAAAGGTTATATGTCATATACAAGATCCCAGAATATTATTATTATTATTAATGGGTGTTTCATGGACCCAAGCCACGAATAAGAATTTAATATTCAATATTAGACTTGAATCGACCATCTTAATGATAAGATTATGTCACCACTGACGGTAAGTCAATCAGACATCGCACGCAGTAGTTTTGGCGGGTCAAAGATTTAATAATAATATTAAATCTATTATTTGAGCATTTCAGGTACCTGATCCAATTACCCAAAAAAGAAATCCAATATTGGACTCATAATGTCTATCTTGGAGTCAGGGTCATACTACCACTGACGGTTCATGAAACAGAGGTCGCATGGATAATTTATGGACGAAAAAGTGTTTTAACAACAAAAATAATAATAACATTATTATAACATTATTATTTTTATTTAACCTTTATTTTTTTATATTCCCCTAAAAAGAAACCCACACTCAACCTCTTATATATGCAGTGCATTATCCCCATGATTGAATTCTATTTTAACTTATTTATTTTATTTTAACATTATTGTCATTAATATCATAATGATTATTAAAGGTAAATAAATGATAAATCACTCACACGTCTCTAATTTCCACACCTCCTCCTTCCCCTATGTGCTGCTTGTGTGTACAGCACACCCCCATCTCATGAGGCACCCCAACTCCATTCTACCTTCAAGGTTATTATTAATAAAATTAATAATAATAACACTCATCATTAATGTTCTAATTTAATCCCATTAAATTAGTTTATCATTGTTATTATCATATTAAATTAAAACCATTCAATTTAATTAATCACAGACTAAAATCCACCATTACCCTTATTATTTAATATAATAATAATAAATCATCCTTCAATTTTATCAATGGGTCACCTTCATTATCATTAATAATTATTATTATTATTTACGCTCACTGTGTTGACCATATCCGACCACAAACACGCACATGCGGTAATGATATGGTTCGTTCACCAAAAAACATACCACTCGTTTATCAATTCAACCTCAAATCATCGATCTGCATGTCATTCATTCCACCGCAAAGAGTATGGGAGTTTGACCACATTCAAACCCACCCTGACAGAGTCGAATCGTGACTCTGTTGTCCAACGATGATGAACGCACAGAACGGTGGGGTAAGAAGCACCAAAAACAAAGGTTTAAATGTCATCGGTCAAGATTTCATGGATGATGAATAAGAATGGGGAACCGGGGGTTATAAAATACATTAAACAAAGAGAAATAATTCAATTCCAGTATGTTGGCACATGGAAAGGCTTCAATGAGGGGTGAATATTGAGGAAAAATTATCAATCTACTCAAACTTTTAATCCTAAGACATAAAACACCAAAAGATGAGTCCTATCTAGATTAGATCCATTGTCATTGATGAATATCACACTTGCACAATGATCAAAAGATGTTTTTGTGTTCATCCTACTCCGATTCTCCTGGATCCAAGGCTTCATTGATCTTCGTTCATCATTCATCAATGGGAAGAGGATGAGAGGAGAGGAGAGGAGAGGAGAAGTCATCATTGGAAAAAAGGGTTATGAGGCCAAGATCTCATAACCATGAATTTATAGCCTCTCATTGGGTTAAAAGAAATTAATCAAATAATTAAATAAACAATTATTTAATTATTTAATTAATCATCCATGCTGGCACATGGGCCAACCTCCCAATGTTGAAAAGGGTTATACTTTGCCTAGGGTAAAACCTATGTTCTTAGCTCATCGGTGGTCTCGTATTTTTCATCTGAGTCCCCATTCGAGATATATTCGAGTTTGAGCTATTAAATGAATAAATTAATAATTTAATTTATCCATTTAACACACCACCAACAAGAGAGGGTTTGAAACGTCCTGTGCCGACTTATTTTATGTTGCCCTTAGGGGAAACATTGCATTTTAGACCCAACTGCGGTCTCAGATTTCCAATACAATCAACCATTTAAGATATATCTTGTTTCCTTTAGTCAACCGCATGTGCGTAATATAAAAACACATCACTTTTTCATAAAAATTAATTCTGGGTAAACCAGGCCTCGTAATTTCACACCGTCTCAGCACCCAGCTCTGGAAATATTCTTAGAAATATTTCAAAGTCTTATTATTCCAAAAACCGGGTCTCTACAAATATAATATCTCTTATGAGGAGCATCCAGTAAATATTTTAGACCAGAGAGATAAGGTTCTACACAACAAGACAACACACCTTGTCAAAGTGTTCTAGAGGAACCATAAGTATGAAGAAGCAACTTGAGAACTATAGGAGGCAATGAAGGAGAAGTACCCTCACATATTTATGTAAACCAAAATTTCAAGGGTGAAATTTCAAAAGGGGGGAAGAAAGTAACGACCAAATTTTTTATCAAAGGAATTTATTGATTCTTACAGTAAATTCACATAGTATAAATCACATAAAATCACTTAGAGACCATAATAAAAACATTATAAATGAAGAATTAATGAAATGATAAGTATTTCTAGAAGTTAAAGAACTAATACTGATTAAATAGTAACTTGAACTTAGGAATATTAATATGACCCTTATGAATAATAAACTAGAAAAATGAATAGTAAACTCACCTATGAAAGTATAAATAAAATTTGGAATCTTATAGGTGAAAATATGATATAATTATATCATAGTGTAAGTAAGTAAATATTTGAAAAATTATTATTTAAGTGTTGGTATTTTTATAAGTCACAAATAATTAATTACAATTTTATGATTAATTTAATAATTTAAAATAAAGTTTATTTTCATAAAATATATTCATGAAATAATATTTTTTTGTATTATGATTTTAATATAATTTTATGAGACCTTAAGTAATTTTTCAAAGTGTTATAAAATCAGTTATAATTTAAAAATCTGTATTTTCCAAGTAAATGATGATTTTAATTCAAAATTAAATTAATCATATTTAGAGCATTATTTTCAGAAAATGAAGTTAATCTTTTAATTTTACTTGTTGAAAAATGGTTAGGGTAAATTTTTGGGATTTTTCTTAAACACTTGAATTTTTATTAATAATAAAATATGATAATTTACCATAAAAGCTAAATGCATGAATTATGGAGTCATAGATGATGTAATGATGAAGTAAGAAAAAATATCAAAATTGCCTTAATTAATTTAATATATTTTTTAAATATTATCAAAATATTCATATTATTGAGCTAAAATAAAAAAGTAATGATTAAAATATTGAGAAAACACTCCTCTACTTCACTATAAATACCACCCCTCACCCCCTCTTCTCCTCACACCTCTCAATCTTTGAACCCTGCCTAAATTCTTCTAAATACTCTTCCCTATCCCCTTCCCCATTTCTAGGATCTCTTGGTATTATCAAAATACCAGTACTAGGTGCCTTAATGAGGATCTCAAGAGGATAATTCAAGATGTAAATCCTCTCTCTTTCTTTTAATTTCCATTCAATTTCAATTTATTTTCTTGTTATATCCTCACCTAACTTTGTCCAAATGTAATAGTAACTACATTAACTTAAATATACTGTAATTATATCATTTTAATTGAATATACAAAATTAAAATCCTACCTCTTTCCCTTTTATCTTAAAATTGAAATTGTTTCCTCTGATGTGTCAATTTACTCACATCGTGGGCAATGCACTTTAATTTTCCTTAAACACCTTCAAGGTTTTTAATAATAAATTAAATGGTTTAAAATAGATTTTAAATTTTATGTTATAACCATTTTTATGTTATTTAAATAACTTATACTAATAATACTAAATGATAAAAAAAACGAGTTCACTGTCTTCAAAAAACAACCAAAATTAACCAAAAATGATCATCATTAACTTTTATCTAATGAATCATCCTCATTGTATATAACCAAATAATTTATAATATCATTTAAGATTCTAGAGGATCATTAATAACATATAACAACAATTCTATATGTTCATACTAATTTGAAATGAACTTCCATTCATGTATACAAATGAATTGATCATGAAAACTATGAAAATGAACACTCCTGAATGACAAAATTAAAATCTATAACTCTTCCAAAGAACCATAAAAGAACTTAACAAAACCATAATTAATTATATTAATGTATAAAATGTTTTATAATTGTTAATTAATTAATATAATGTGATTATACTAGACATTAAAGTGAGGAAAGTGTTCGAACACAAGGTAAGGGGAATTCTCGAACCCAACTCTCTTTCATTGGGTTTTCCTTATTTCACTACATTTTTATTATGGATATTCTTGGAATATAATTTCTTCATCATTATATTAACTTTTAATGGATATACATGTTTTATAATTTATATTATGACAAATATAATGTTTTCCAAAAGAACTCTTCTTTAAAAAAACACACTTCTCAATATTGTTTCTTCTTCACTCAAAGTTGATGATAATTATATCAAGTATGTTATTCCCTAATTCATTTTTAAAATCCAATGTTTTTGAATGTATTCTTTATGAAATGGGATTCATTAATTTACATGGGTTATTTTATGTCCAATATTGATATATGTTATATGTGGCATGCATGGTAGTGTAAATGTTATGATGTGACGACTGCGCTTGGAATTATATAGAGAAAAGTAAATGATAAGATGTGATAAGTGTGCCCAAAATTATATAGAACTCAAATGAATTAGGTAATATGATTTGTCTCATGAGTAATGTGAGATATTCATGATTCTATCTTTTTTCACAACTATGTGTGGTAGTTGACCACTAAGACATGATGTTTCATTTTTATGCATTTCCATATTTCATGCCTTTATCTAATACTTCCTCTCATGATGATGATTTTATAATTATTCCCACTCCATTTAATATTTTTAATGATATTATATACCATATTAATGGTATTTTTAGCTCATCCCTTTTTTACGTATATCCTATGGTGACTACGTGTACTAAAGAGAACACAAGGGACAATAAGAGGCTAGAAAAGAAGAAATTAAATAAATGTTTATGTTTTATGTTGTAAAATTTATGTATGGACCTAGATTTTCCAAGAAACTAAACCTTTGGATCCTAATTGTGTAATTTTTTTATGTTTTTGGTCATTAAAATGATGTAATAGTCTTGTAAGAAAAACTAGGGTTGCTATAAATAATTCATGTTTCATTATTACCTCAATATTTCTTTTGGAATCCAACCATGAAATACATAGATATGTTTTCATATTTCCACTCTATAAATATAAGAGGATAAATCATATTCTTTAGTAATTTTTTTATTATTTAACCTATTGATAATTAAAACATTTCATGTTAAAGTCAGAAATATATATTTTTCATTTCATCCCACTAGAAATGTTTCTGAAGGTATTTATACCTCTTAGGATTTCATTGATTAATGTAAAACAGATAAATGTGAGCTTCACCCAACAATTATCTCTTAAAAT
This sequence comes from Viscum album, assembly GCA_963277665.1. Classification (NCBI taxonomy): domain Eukaryota; kingdom Viridiplantae; phylum Streptophyta; class Magnoliopsida; order Santalales; family Viscaceae; genus Viscum; species Viscum album. The sequence continues at coordinate 444,357,866 of OY728144.1, forward strand.
GGGAATATCAAGGCACAGATAATCTCTTTATAAATCTTATAACACCTTATTCACCGACATTAGACCCTGAAAACTTACCATTCCTAAATGATTCTACCTTTTTCTATAAAACATGATCCTCCTTTTGAGTTTTATTAATTATGTCTGAAAAATATGACTAAACTAACACTTAAAACAAATAAAAAGTAAGTTCATGTACGCATAATTTATATACCAACATTTTTCAAATCATTTACTAATGGATCATGTTCCAAACATAGAATAGTTAGTGATGCATTATCTTTTTTACTTAAAGAGTCAGCAACTATGTTTTATTTTTCTAGATGGTAATAAATAATTTAGTCATAATCCTTAATCAAGTTTATACATCTTCATTATATCCTATTTAACACTTTCTGAGTGAATATATACTTCAAAATTTTGTGATCAGAGTATATTTCACACTTTACTCCATATAAATGATGTCTCCATATTATTAAAACAAACATTACAGCCTCCAATTCAAGTTCATTTTTAGAATAATTTAGATAATGATTTTTTAATAGTCTTTAAGAATAATAAATTAATTATTCATTATTCATTATAACACAATTAATTCCCTTCAAACAATCATCTCTATTGGTGAAAATGTTACCATTTTTAGATGGTAGGTCCAAAACTGAAGCATTTTTTAATCATATTTTCAATTACTAGAAAAATTATTCATATTCTTCCATCTAGATGAATTTACATAAATTTTATGTTAACATAGTTAGTGGAATATATGAATGAGAAAAAATTACAAAAAATTAGTTTTTATTAAACCACTAATCCAAGAAAACTATGAATCTCTATGACATTTTTAGGTCTTGGACACTCATCAACCACTTTAGTTTTATCTAGATCAAAATTTATTCCGTATTTATTTATAATATGTCAAAATAAGAAAGTATATTACAACCAGAATTCACATTTACTAAACATTCCTTGTAAATTCATTTCTTTCAATGTTTTCAAAACAACCATAAAATGTTTCTCATGATCATCATAACTTTTATAATACAACAGGATGTCATCAATTAACACAACCAAAAACATATCAAATAACTCATGTAAAAATCTATTCATAAGGTCCATAAATATAACTAAATAATTTTTTAATATAAAGGTAATAACCACAAACTGATAATTCTTATACCTAGTATGAAACTATGGTTTCATAATGTCATCCTTCTTAACATTTATCTGATGTTACCTGAACCTGAGATCAACCATCGAAAAAAATTGTGCTCCCTAGAGATGATCAAACAAGTCATCGATATGAGGTAACAAATACTTATTCTTAACAATGATGTTATTAAATTATCTATAATTGATTCAAATTCAAATAGAACAATATTTATTTTTAAGAAATAAAATATTATAATTCCATTGTGAAGTGATAACATGAATGAATCCTTTATCAAGAAACTATTGTAACTGATTTTTCAATTCCAAAAGTTCTACTTGAGCCATTTGATAAAGAATTATTGATATTTTCCTAATATTAGATAATAATTAAATACTAAATTCAGTCTCCCAATTAGGTATAATACCAAGAAATTCATGATTAAATACATTTATATATTCATTTACTATAGTAACATCATGAATTTTAATAGTCTCCTTCTTCTCAAAAATATGTGCAAGATAACTTTCATTTACATAATTAATGAATTTCTCAGCTTCTTGATATGTTATCATAGGTATCAATTCATGTTTTTGTATATAATTAAACTCATTATAAAAAAAATTATTTATAACTATGATATATTTTATCATGATAAAAAAATAAAATCCATGCTCAAAATAATATCAAACTCTATAAGGAGAAAGATAATAAATTTTGTAGGTAAATCCTTTCCATAGAAAACAACAATATGATTATTATAATTTATTTTTTCCTTAATAATTCCACCTTATTTTTTTACTAAAATTTATGGATTTATTTCTTTAGGTAAAATTTCCAATTTACCAGAAAATTTATCAAGAATGAAAGAATGTGTAGATCTTGAATCAAACAATACATTGGTATAATATCAATAAACAAGTATTCTCATAAAACCACATCACTAGATGGTCCAACATATATTGAAGTAATTTCAAAAGATTTATCCACAAATTTATTCTTTTGATATTAATGAATTGCATCCTTTATTATTATCTTTAGACAAGTGACTTCATAATGACCCATTTTATTATAATCAAAACATCTCACTTTTAGTCTTTCATTACTTTTTTTATCATTATAGTAGTATTTTTATATTCATTCATGATCCAAATGTCCAAACATACCACATTGGAAACACTCACCAGATTTTATAATACATTAAACAATGTAATTTTTTCCACACTTATCATAAGTTAAAAACTTGATTTTCTTACCATCGGATTTCAAAGTTTGATGTTTTTAATTTTCCTTTTACCTGTATCACTTTTTCTTTTTGTTTTCATAGTACACTTGATCATTATAAAACTCCATTTATACCTTATAATCACATCAAAGAAGTTCCTCATAACTTTAAATTTGTGAGAATCCAAATCCCTTTGATATTTTGGATACAATCCTATGTATAACCTCTAATTTTTTCTATTAAGACCTTGAAATTTGGAAAGTATCTAGCCAAAAAAAGCGAATTTTTCTTCATACATGGCCACTAAATCTTACTCCTACCTTAATAAAAATAATTTCTTTTCCATACTAATTTAAATAACCTTAGGAAAATATTTTTCAAGGAAAATATTCTTAAATTCATCCTATTCAAAATCACCAATCACTTCTCTTTATCTGATATTATTAACCATTGACCACCACTGATTTAATCCTTCCTCAAATCGGTAAATAAAAATTGTTATATTTTGATGATTTGAGAAACCCATAATGTTGAATATCTTTTTTGGATCTTTAATTCATATTTAAATTATTACAAGGGCATATGATCCACTAAATATTAGAGGATTTTGTTTCATGAAATGATCTATTAGAGAAATTTTCTTCTACAATTAGCATTTTTTCTCTATTTAATAGAAATAAACACCATTTATATACTATGTATACTAATCCATTACAAAAAAAACTTCTCAGTTCAAATTCCAACCATTCCAAGTTACTAATTTGGAAGGATATTGTCATCTTGTTGTCTTCCAACTTCATCTTCTATATTTCTTCTATGGTAAACCATTCTGAACAAATATATTTTAGATAATGAAATATAGTAATCATAAAATTCTATGTCATGGTAACCATAAATTGTAATATCTTAAGGGTGTTTACTTATATTATAATAACATTTTAAATTATCAAAACATTACTTTTATAACAACTATAAGGACTTGAACTTTATTCAACCCATAATTTCATTTTTAAATAACAATCCATCTTCTCACATTCCCAAAGAATTTTTTTGTTTATGTTTTTTGAAAATTAGTTCATAACTCTTACATAAAAAACCCATACATTATAATTTGAACACATCATCTTAGAATTAATTTTTTCCATAATACAAAACTTTTAAAATGAAATAGGTTTTTTTCATGAAAAATATTCAGGATTTTTTACTTGAATTCGTCATTGTTTCTAATGGTCCTTAACATTTATGAGAAAATTTTGAAAATGTGGGATGATAATAAAAAATATTAGTAGGGTACATATAAAAAGAGTAAATAAACCTATTAGTGTATTTCAAAATCTTGATATCATAAAATAGAGTTTTCCTTTAACATAATAAACTTTGAGTTTAAATAAATATTCACCAAGGCATGAAATTAGCATTACTACCCAAATTTTTTTTTTTAAAATTTCAAATTATATGAAAACATAAAGTCAAAATCATAATCATGAGGGCTTTTTAGAAAACCTGATAATCCATGGAAAATGTTTTCTAAAAAACATACTCTTTTACCCTTAATGGGTATAATATTTCCTTCAAAAAAACATCATACCATATAAAATCAAAATATTTCCAATAAAACTCATTAGTAAGTATAGAAAAATTAGGAAGGTGCCTTGTTACATCATCTTTATATATCCCTTATAAGAACCCATACAAGTATAATAACCTACACGATCAACTTGTAACATAATTCTTCAAAGAATCATTACCCAATGTATTAAAGATTTATATCAGGATCAGCCATCATAAAAGATATATAAGGCTCACCCATCATTTATAAAAAAATAAAAGGACCACAACATGAATTAAATATATAAAATATAGCATTTACATCATCAAAATCATAAAAATAAAATTTTTAAATCACAAATAAAATATTTTTGGATGTTGATATATCCCTTTCAATTAAAACTCAATTTTATAAACTAAAATTACTAGAAAAAATGGATGGATGGTTTTTATTTAAATAAAACATGGAATATTAAAAATTAAGGTAAAAATGTTTATATTGGTGGAAAATATATTAACTTCATATATTTAAAAATATAAAATTCCTTTTACCTTTTGTAAATGAAGTCAAAACATTCCATATAAAATATATAAATATTTACCTTTTTAAAACCCATAAAAGAAAGTAAAAAAAGAGACATAAAATTCCCTTTATAATTCCTTTATTTCTATAAATATACATTCATAAAAGATTTTTGGGAATATTTACATTGAATAATAACATTAATAAAATAAATCTGTAAAACATTTAAAATTGTGTTTTTATGGTAAGGTGTCCCTTACCTCGAGTCTGAAATGAAATATGAAATACTTATCTTCCTGGATAATAAGATTATGTTAATTATTTAAATTATTAAAGAAAAAATTTCATGTTCATTACATTAAAATTTTCTCTTTTATATCATTTATAATATTTAGTTACTTCACTAGTTAAGCTTACGTCAGACTTTTTGAGGTAGTTCAGTTCATAGTCCAAAAATAGATTTGATATGATGAACGTGGTCAAAGAGGTCATCATTACATTACCACCAGAATAATAATCATTAAATAATTATATTTTTATATAATAACTATTCTTTTAAAACTAAATATAAAATATGTTTATGAAAAATAAATTATGTAACAATAATAGAGACGGTGGGTCGTATGTACGAATGAGAAACGTTTCCATTTTTGAATAACTGTGATGGAAATAGGATATTTATTATTTTATCTTTAAAAAATCATTATTATATCATAAATATCATATTATTTAGTTAAATAGACTTACATATACTATCCATGTGATGTAGTGATGAAAAAATAATCACAACGCTTCGTGGAGGTAGTAATCCACACATATGCATGAACAATGTTGTAATTGTTCAATGGATGGAAAGGTAAGAAAATAGATGATATATAATCATTAAAAATTAATAATTATGTCATTAATATAATATATAAATGTTTGTGTGTGTTTTTTTATTAAATCTGTTATTATAACATATCATGAGATGTGGTGATGGAAAATGAATTATATCGATTCGCGAGGAAGTAGTCCATTGTACACACAAATGATGGTTTCATTTACCATTTGATGAAAGAGGATATAAATATAGGTTACTAAATAAAAATAATAACATCTAAATATATGTAATATACTGATTATTTTATATCATCACGGTTGAATAATATTTGAAGGAGGTAGAAGAAGAAATAAAATGAAAACACTCGATTAAGAATTATACCTCTTCTTCAGACAACTTCATTTTCTTTACCCCATAATCATTTTAAGGATGTATTTTTTCCAACATAATACCTCTAGGAAATTTGAATGGATTTTATGAAGTGATTTTGGTTGGTATTTTCTAAACTAAGTGGTCATTTAAGTGGGGATAGTTGGGGAGAGGTGGTGTTTTTTATAAGTGGGGGGGGGGGGACAGACTTGGAATGTTTAAAAAAGATTAAAATATATTATTGTCTTACATAATAAAAATAGATCCAAAATCGACCATTAATGAATATTAGATGATATAGGGTTGAACTATTTCCATAAAATTAGATTTAGTCAAGTTTTTAGGTCATTTTAACCCTTATTACATTAGGTTAATCCCACGATAAACCTATTTTAACCTTAATGATGGTAATAGATTTTTGTGATTTTACTAGTCATTATGACAAAACATTAACTTAGAATTATTAATTATTATTAATTATTATGATTAAAAATATGTAATCCATTTTATAAAATTTAATTCACATAATTGGTAAAATTTAATTTAAAATTAAACTCACAAAACTTGAAGAAATTGTTTTTTCAGAAAAATGTATTATAAGTATAAAAGGTTTTTACACCAAAAATAAGAATAAAATTGATACTAATGAGATTAATTAGATTATTAGTAACATAAATGAACTAATATTTCCTTGATGCCATTTTAAAATATAAATTAACATTATAAATTCTTGAAATGAAAAGACAATTTTCAATAAAAATCAGTATTTTCACTATTCATTCAAAAAATATAAATTTTCATAAAAGTATTAAAAAATCACCCTAATATAATTTTTAATTTATAAATTAAAATATGATATAATTTTTTTCAAATTAAAATTCAAAATTTTTAAAATTATTCCTTTTTATTGAAACTGTATAATACATATTAATGAATTTGATATGAAGAAAAATATTTCCTTATTTACTAGAACATTACTTAAAATTATTATAATAAATATAACTCTATAAAATAAAATTAATAATATTAATAATACATGAAAATGATTTAATCTTACTTTATCTAGGTTGTTACATATATACATTATGAAATACAATATTTATATGTGGCATGAAGTTCCAAATGATACATGCATATGATGAATATATATTATCATATATATGATACATGTAAAATACATGTATGTGAAGAATGTATTTTTGTGTCAATGTTTCATGAAATACAACCTAAAAATGTTAGAAAAATATGGAAAACACACATGGAAATAAATACCACCCCACATGGTTTTCATCCATATTAAAAAGAATTTTATAAAAACCATAGGAAATTTTTTATACAATCATCAGTAAGGAATATATCTTTGGTATTATTTAATAATACCTAATAAAAGAAAAAAATTAATTTATGTATAAAGAAAGCTTAAAATATTTTCAATACAATAAAAATCATTCTCTTTGAAGATTTTTACAGATTATTATGTTTGTTCATTTCTATTTTTGATCATCAGTTTCATACAGATCTTTCCATAAGATCCTTCTTCCTAAATCCTTGTTTATCGCTCCTGATAAGGCACTAACACCCCCTTTGAGAGTTTTGGGTGTCCTCTAATTTATATTGTGATTCAATTACCATTCCCCTCCATAGGTTGAAGGCTTCGTTTAACTACATCACATGCTCTTTCTTAATAATTCTTCGTGCACCCAAAAATAACAAGGCTTCAAAAAATATAATTTCACAACCTTAAAACATCACATAATCTAGTATATTTAAACTATAATTTAGTTTATTTCATTCAAAAATACCTTTTAGATTTATATTTTTAGATAATTAATTCAAATATTTTACATCACAAACTCATATATTATAAAGTGGACACCTTTTCTTAGTATCCATTTTTCCAAAATATAAAACATTAAAAATGGAAAAAGTTTTCTTTCCATGAAAAATTAACCTAACATTATACTTGACTTCTTATTTGTTCCTACTCATCCTTAAACCCTATTAACAATATTTAGAAATGTGGGATGAAAAAAAATCTCAGTAAGGGATATAAAATTAAGAAATATGTTAGCCTTGTAAAACATGAAAAGTCATAAAAAATTTAACTTTATCATATTATTCATTGATCATATGAAATAAATCATATCTACATGAAAAACACACCTTTTTCTCAAAGGAAACCTTTAAAACCCATAATAAGAAAATAAAAACACAATTCGGAATCTTATAGCCCCATATTCATAACCCATGTTCACTCGTGTCAAAAGTAACTGGAGGAAAATTAAATGCACCAGATTAACCTAGTTGGTTAACTATGTCCTTCTTACCATTAAAGATAAGGAACATTACCCAATGCATTAGAGAGATATATCAGGATCAGCCATCATATATATTATATTGGTATATTTAATAAATATATATTATTCACAAGTACCATATCATAAAAAAAACATTTTAATCATGCACCTTTTCATCATAAAATCCTTAAAAATCTCTTTTAAACTCATATGAAAAACATTTTCATATATTGAAATACCCTAATATTTTAAAAACCCATTTTCAAAACTAAAATACTTATAAAAAAGGAAAGAAGTGTTTTTTAAATAAATAATAGAATATTCTAAATTAAATACAAACATTAAATAATGATTAGGATAGCAGTAAAATCTATTGACATTGTATACATTAAAATAGAACATTCATTTTTCCCTTTTGTTAAAACGCACATTATAAAATATGTAAAAATACTCCTTTTGATAACATTTGAAAGAAATTAAAACACAAAATAAAATTTAATTTACAATTCATTTATTTCAATATAAATAAATACATAAAATAATTTTAATAATATGGATATGGAAGAAAAATATTTAGAAAATAAATCTTTCAGACATTTTAAAAATGATATTTTAAGTTAAAGTGTCCCTTTCCATGAGTCTGAATTGCCACGTATGTTATTTATATTCATGAAAATAAAATTAATTTAATTATTTAATTTATAAATAAACTTTTTGAAGTTTATTATTCCATCTATTTTATTTATTACTATGTTATATTCAATCACTTAATCAATTAAATTCATGTCATACGTTTTGATGATATTCGGATCATATGTCCCAAATGACTTTTGTAGGTTGACTATGGTCAAATGGGTCATTATTAAATAATATCCAAAATAATAATCATGAAATAATTATAATTTATAGGAATTAATTTTTCTTCTAAAACAATTCATGAAATATGTTTATGAAAAATGAATTATGTTACAATCATGGAGATGGTAGATCGTACGTATGTATGAGTAACGTTTCCATTTTCCAAAACCATTATGGAAGAAAGGTAAGTATTATTTTATATTTATAGAATCATTATTATATAATAAATACAATATTATTTATTTAAATCAACTTATATATTCCATATATGTGATGTGAGGATGAAAAATGAATCACATCGCTTCATAGATGTGGTAATCCACAAGTATGCACGAGTGATATTATCATTTTTAAATGGATGGAAACTTATAAACATTTATGATATATTATCTTTAAATAATGATAATTATGACATTAATATCATATATATATATATATATACCTTAAATCCAACATTATAATCTTCCATGACAGGCAGAGATGGTAAATGAATTACATCGATTCATGAGGCAGTAGTCCGTAGTACACACAAATGATGGTTTTATTTTCCATTTGATAAAGTTGGAGATGGATATTATAAAAACAATTCTATTTATTACATATTAATTCATAATTTATTATATAATATTACACATAATAAAACCTAGAATATAAAAAATTCTAGTGTCTTTGGGGATTAGGAACATTACATAACAACTTAAATAGGAAATAAATCATCTTTATTGAAAATTTCCTTAACATGTTCGTACTTAAAACTACCTAGGATAACCTAAGCACATACATAAGAAAGGGTTGAGATATAAATCCTAGTAAGGGAATAAACATGTAATAACATGAAGGACATAATACATGTTAGATAATAGGCATATCAATGGTCCATAAAAGGGGTGAGAATCATAAATATTTACAATAAGGCATGATATATGATGATAATCATAATGAAAACATGGTAAATGTTGCAGTATCTTAAAACACTCTATCATAAACATAGGTCAAGGATAAATACCAATAAATCATAATAGAAAAAGTCTCATAAATTTATTAGGTTTACTCTCTATACCAACATGAAGTCTCATGAAACTAAAAATTACCCAATGCATTGGAGAAATATATAATCCCAGGTGCACCCATCACATTCATTTTATTCTCATTCTTAAGTGTACCACATAGATCATAGAACATGGATTCATTCATTATAATATTTTATTCCAATATCAAGGAGTTTTTTATACATTCATGTAATTCCCAATTCAAATAATTATAAGTGTATAAAGGTGAATAGCTTTGATATGAAATGGGTATGGTATTCACCACACATTTGTTTTGGTGTGGAAAATCGTGGTGAAATTTTGACAGCATAACAGCATCACTTAAAAATTAATAAAATGGGTTTATGAGAGATAAATGGGATCCTCATAATTTTTAAATAAAATATAAAATAATAGGGAAATTGAAAGTCATATCCCAACATTATGAATTGTAAAAATAAAGCATAAGATAATAAATAAACTTTAATAAAATGATAATAAGAGGATCCATTACCTTGAGAGTGTGATAACAATTGCTTTGGAGAAGCTTCTTGAGAGTTGGGGGAACATTGGTTTGAATCTAGAAAGGGGAGTGAAGGGTAATTAAATTTTCAAAGGATTTTTAGTGAAGATAAATTGGATATTGGATGGGTTTATGTAGGAAATGAGTGGGGAATTCTTTATCAGTTCTCAAACTTAAGTTTTGGTCTCTATATAATAAAATAACCAAAACCACAAACCTTACCATAGTTTTTGCCCATGGTTTCTGCCAAATGTAAGTTGTTTTAATTATTTTATAATAAAAAGGTACTAACTTAATAAAATAATACCTTTTCTTATATGGTAGTTATTCATAATCTTAAAGAAATTATTTTAAATCCTTAAAATATATTAATGGTTTTGGAGGATTCACAAAGGCTTTATAAAATTAATAAAATAAAAATAAAATCATTATTTTAAAATGAAAACATTTATTTGGTCATTTATTTCTTTTATAGTATTTATTACATCACTTTTGGGTCTTTATGATGTCATAATACACAATGTATATTTATATGGTATTTAATTTTTCCCCAAAAATTCGACCGTCTCAAAAAATTATGAAAAATTCATTGTTGTATAATTTAGACATTATGAATCCAAAAATCAGAATTATTTTATAAAAATAATTTTATAAATATGTTCATTTTCAATTTTAAAATATTACTCTACATTTATTGAGAAATGATGGGTTTTTTTAACAATAACAGTTTTCAAACCCTTATAAAAATTACATTTGACTAAAACAATTTATGATTGTTTATATTTACTAAAAAAAATTAATGATAACATTTTATTAAAATATTATTTATTTAATAAATATATTAATTCATCATAACAAATTCCTTAATTTAATTTGAATATTACCCAAATATATAATTTTTGTTTTATTCTATAAAAATCATTTATACTCTGAAATCCCGAAGGCCTTGTATTTTTATTTATTTTTTGACAATCCCCATTTTAAGGGTTGTGTGGACCCGTTACATGAATTGTAGGCCCAAGGTACAAGGCTCATACATGACCCAAGTCTAAGAGGCACAACGCCATTTACATGACCGTGAAGGCCCAAGACCTGACGCACTTGAAATAGCCCCTCCCCAACATATTCTTCCTAAAGGCTCCAAAATCCCCACCTCACATGTATAATCAGATAGAATTTTTCCTTGAAGAGTTGAATGGTTCCTGGTATCGATGGAAGTTTACATGACCTCTCATTCTTCAAATTTGGTTAGCTCTGCTCTGGTGGTTTCTAATTTGCTCTGAATCCCCTTTTGGGTATGCTCTTGTGTGGTCTTCTCAGGTTGATTCTTGTTCTTTATGGCTCAAAATACCTTAGTATTGAAGGCCATTTATGGCCCAAAATCCCAGTGGCCCAAATGCCTTTACTGGCCCAAAGGCCCTGAGACTCGTAGGCCCAAATTGGGGGGCCCGAAGGCCCAAATCAGATGAATAGTGTCATCTGCTACAGCAAAACACGGTACCTTCTATAGTATTGATACAGTAACCCATTAATTTAACCCCACCCAAATTTGATCCTGGATCTTTTGGATGCCAAGAAAGAGCCTTATGGGGTAAGGTGCGTGACTATGAGACTTTCATGGGGTGGTTCAGCGAACATTTTTTGGGTCATGATCTCGATTAGATTGAACTTCTCCCAAAAATAGTTTCACTCATGACTAAGGTATTATATCTCATATTGGGATTGGTTATGGGAAAATCCCAGGGATTATATCTCCCTCATAAGCTCTGATAAATGCACATCCTAGGGTACGAACCTTCTAGTTGAGGGAATCACTTCCTTTTTCTGTATCAATTGGAATTTTTATAACCCTATATTTATACTAATCATGTGATCATTGTTCAATGCCTATATTATAAATGGTAAAGAAACTTAATGGTATTTTAAATATAATTATATATAATAAAACAAAATAAGTGTATGTGTTTTCTATAATCATATTACATAACAAGACATTTAATTAAATAATAAGGGGAATTTTATTTAGAAAAGTTTCGGTCATTAAAATCCCCCCCCCCCATTAAAAATTTATCCCATTAAATTTTATTTAACCATACTAAAATAGGTGTGGTAAATTTTGTTTCATCACTTCCTCTAGATTCCAAATCGCTTCTTCAAACTTTTGGTTTCTCCACATCAATTTGACCTGGTGTGTTGTCTTATTTCATAGAACATTATCTCTATGATATAATATCTTCAATAGATGCTCCTCATCGGAAATATCATTCTCCAATGGTATAACCTCTAGATTTATTATATGTGGGGGGTAGGGTATGTACTTCCTCAAGATATATACATGGAATATATCATGTACTTGAGATAGGTTTAGTGGGAGTAATAGTTGATAGGACACCGCTCGGATGTTGTCAAGGATCTCAAAGGGGTCGATGAATATTAAGATAATATTTCCCTTCTTCCCAAATTTCATCACTTTCTTCCATGGAAATATGTGGAGGAATACCATGTCTCCCACATCAAACTCTAGGTCTTGTCGATAATTATCATCAAATCTATTTTAAAAACTTTGGGCATCCTTGATGTGTTGTTGAATGGTCTTGACATTTTACACCATTTCCATGACCATTTAAAGACCTAATAGTTTATGTTCCCCAACTTCATCCTATCATGAAGGTGTTCTTGACCTCTTTCAATAAAGGTATTTATAGGTATCCATTTGGATTCTTGATTAGAAATTGTTATTGTATAAGAAATCAACCTGAGGAAAATGTTATTTACATACTCCTTTGAAGTCAATTGAGAATGTTATCAACATTTACTAAAGTGTTTGGATACTCCAATCAGATTGGCCATCGGTTTGAGGATAATAGGATGTAACAATGTTATTATCATTGTTTATAGCATGTTGGATACTTTTCTATAACATAGAGGTAAATCTCATATCTTGATTGGATATAATCAATAGTGGTACTCTATACAACCTCACTACTTATTTGATGTATATTCGTGCAAGTTGATCGAGTGATAAATCCTCTCAAATTGCAATGAAGTGTACAGTCTTTTTAAGATGATCCACCATAATCCAAATAGAATTATTTCCTCATGATTTTTTTTGGATGAATAATGAAAAGGTCCATGGTGATATTTTCCCATTTCCATGTAGGTATGGGTAATGGTTGCATCATCCCCTTTTATTTTTTCCTTTATGCCTTCACATACTGACATAAAAGACATATTTATGTATACTCCTTGATATCCTCATTTATATTGTCCCAGAAATAGTGTTCTCAATGATCTTGATACATATTTGTGCTTACTAAATATATGGTGAAAGTCAAACTATGTGCATCATCCAACAACTCTTTTTTTAACTTATGATTTGATGGTACACATAGCCATGACATAAATCTTATAACTCCTTCTTCATTAACATTAAACTACTAGTATTTCCATTTTATTATAGTTTCTAATTTCTTCTAGATTACCACATCATGTCTTTGAGAATACATTATCCTCTCTAAAAGGGATTATTGAGCAATAATTTGTGAAAGGATTTATGATGTTACTTTCTTTTTTATTCCCATGTCCATCCATTTCAAATATAATAATATCGGATCCTTATCATTTATTATCAATGAAAAAAATTTTAGATCATTTATACTTAGAGTGTCTTCCACTTTATTTTCTTTCCCATGATGGTAGTGTATTGGGAATTTATAGTCTTTTATTATCTCTAACCAAGGTGAATATTCATCCCTTTTGGTATGAATATATATTTAACGATTTTTTGATTCGTATATATTTCACACTTCTCCCAAAATAGATAATTCTACCATATGTTTAGAGGGAATATCATTAAATCCAACTCTATATCATGTGTTGGGTAGTTCTATTTATTAACTTTTGACTACCCTGATGCATAGGAATGAATTTTTCCTTCTACATTAACACACATCCCAATCCCTTATTCAAAGCATCCCTAAGTACCCTGAAAATTTATCCACTTTTGGGTAGTGTGAGTAAAGGTGAAGTGATAAGCCTCCTTTTCAACTCCTTTAATATCTCTTCACATTCATCATTCCAAGAAAACTTGATTCACTTCCAATTTAGTTTGGTAATAGGGTTTGGAAATCATGATACATTTCATAGAAATCAATGATAGTACCTAACTAATCCAAGGAAACTATGAATATCTATGATAGATGTTTTCCTTGACCATCCTTCAATTACTTCTATCTTTGAAGGGTCTACAGATATACCATTTAATGTGATGATATTCCCCAAGAATGAGACTTCCACCAACCATAACTTACATTTTTTTTACATTTCATAAAGCATATCCACCCATAAGGTATTTATCACAATGCTCAAATACTCCTCATACTCCTCCTTGCTTTTGAGTATATATTAATATCATTTATAAAGACTACCAAAAAATTGTTGAGGTAATATCTAAAGACTATATTCATCAATCCCATGAATATCGTTGGAGAATTAGTGAGTCTGAAAGGAATTACTATGAACTCTTAGTGCATGTACCTTGTACAAAAAGCAATCTCGGGGATATCCTCCTTCTTCATCCCAACTTGGTAATACCCCAAACGCAGATCCACCTTGTAGAAGTATTCTACTCCACATAGATTATCGAACATGTCATCAATCCATGGAAGATGATACTTATTATTTATCATGATCTTATTGAGCTCATGATAATCAATGAAAAGAAGCATTGACCCATCCTTCTTCTTGATGAAGTGGATTGGTGCACCCCATGGTGAAGCACGTTGGATAATGAACCCTTTATCTATATTCTCCTATAGTTTTTTCCTTGGATCTTCAATTTCCACAAAATACATTATGTATGGATTCTTGGATAATGGAAATGTATCGGGTATAATCTCAATTGAAAAATCAACCTCTCAACTAGGAGGAAGACAGGTAATTCCTCAGGAAACACATTATTCTATTCCATTACAATGGGAATGTCATAAAGGATGATTATTTCTTTATAATAAACCATTTGATATATATATTCTTGCTCATAGGTAAATAATACCCATTCTTGAGAAGTTGTTTCTAAAGATTTCCTTCTTGCAGCAGTTTATGTTGGCTCTATATAAGGAAATCCAATCCATACCCAGAATTGCATAAAATTCCACCAAATAGAGTATGAAAATGATATCTAGGATGATCAACCCATAAATTTTGATAGGGGAGGATTTATATATTTGGCATATAATAATATCCTTATTTTTTGTTTAAACTAAAATCTCTACTTCCATTATTTTTTTGGTGTTTTAATAGTTCTACTAAAGTTTCTTGAAATGAAGGAATGCGTAGAACTAGAATAAAAAATTACAATATCAATTATTGAATGATTAACTAGCATATCTATCACAACTTCATTTTTAGGATCCACTTCAGTGGTTGTTATGAAAAACAGACACCCTTTCTAGCTTGGAGGTTGTTGTTTGTCTCCGAAAAACCTTGGATTAGTGAATTGGTTTGTAAAAATCCCGAGTTCCTTATAGTTGATGAAATGAAAAATGCTCTAAGGGTTGACAAGATCATTCCTTTACTTCATATTATTAGTGGTTTTCTCGTATTAGTAATCATTATCTATGTTTACTTCCTTCCAACACCTAAAACATTTCATTGTCCCCCTTATGTAATTTTTGGGATTCTTTTTCCTACATGTTTGACAAGTGGTAAGTTGAAATTTCTTAACACCACTAGATTTATCAATAGAACCACCAAAATTAAAATCCACTTTCCACTTATTATCCCTGTGATACCCTTTATATTCTCATACCTCCATCTCAACTTTGAGGGAACATTGTACAATTTCCTCATAGATATCAATGTCTTCGATCACCAGGGGTTTTTTTATACTAGGTTTTATCCCACCAAAGAAGTTGTAAACCTTGAATTCATGGGTAACAACAAAACTGGCAGTGTGTTTTGTGAGTCTTGTGAATTTTTTCTCATACTCCTTGATATATTCATCGACTTTTTTCTTGATGGAAAGGAAATCCATTTCCATTTTAAGTCATAGAGTGCGAGCAAACTACTTATCAAAAAACATTTTCCAGAATTCCTTCAACACCATCACTTGGATATCTCACTTAGGATTTGTATTCTTGGTCAATGTCCACCACCGATCAGCTTCTCCCTCCAAATGATAAACAGCAAGTAGAACCTTATCTTGTTTGGAACATTAGAGTATGGAGAATATCTTCTCAATGGGGTTGATCCATTGTTCCATGATTGAGGGATTAAATTATGCATTGAAATTAATAGTCCTTTGTCACATAAAGTTATCAATATCATATTGTTCTCACTTAGGGGAATTGAGAAGGTCCTCCTAATCTAGGATTCTATTCATAACCTAATATATCTGAGATATTATCATCATAATGTTCACCATTTGCAATCCCATCAAGTTAGGCATCTTATTGGATCATTTATCACATTTTCATTCGCATTGGTTGTTTACCTTATTCCTCATATTTGTTTCTATTTTATAGAATAAAAGGAAAATTAGAGATGATTATTTTTAAACTGTTAAACACATAAAAGGTGGGTCTAATGAAATTAAATGGATAACCTATAAATTGTATTTATTTATTAACTTATGATTTTTAAGGCTTCAATCCTTGTTATCCATTATATTTTTTCTAACATATATTTTTATTAGAATTTTTTATTCCATTAATAATTTTTTATAATGAGATTTTGAATTTAAAAAATCATATCCCCTAGGAGTTTCAAACCAGGTGTGAAAAAGTCATGTTTGCATGCACCATATCTCGATCGAGTCTAGATCAATACATTGTTTTTTGGTTTTACCCCTATGTACATCTATATCAGAGCCACATCCACTTATAGTATCCATACAGGGATGTATTTTCTTGATAAACCACTTAATATATACTTAACAAAATTTAGGGATGTTTTCTTATATATATTCTTATCCTTGACGCTTTATCTAGAGTTTTCTCATCATAATCCAAAAAAAAATTAAACTTTTCCTTTGATATCAACTATAACAACCCTTCTCTTTATGAAAAATTAATTCATAATTTATCACATAAGATTAAACATAATAAAACATGGAATATTGATAAGTCTGGTGTATTTGGGAAATAGGTACATTACATAATAACTTAAAAAATAACTATATCATCTTTATTGAAAACTTCATTAACATGCTTATACTTAAAACTGCATTAGATTACCTAGGGACATACATAAGAAATGGGTGAGATATAAAGACTAGTAAGGGAATAAACACAGCATATTATAAAGTATATAATACATGTTAGAAAATAGAAATATCAATGGGGCATAAATGGGTTATATTCATAGACATTAACAATGAGGAATGATATAGCATGATAATCATAAAGGAAACATAGGAAATGTGGCAACATTTTAAAACACTGCATCATAAACACAGGTCAAGGATAACTATCAAGATATCATGATAAAAAGTACCATAAATGAATAAACTTCAATCCCTCTACCAAAATGACTTCTCATGATACTAAACATTACCCAATGCATTAGAGCTCCATATAATTTGGGCTCACCCATCACATTCATTTCATTCTCATGCTTAAGTGTTCCACATATATCATAGAACATAGATTCATTCATAATAATATTTTATTCAAAGATTAAGTAGTGTGGAATAAATACATATAAGTAACAATTAAAATATTTATAAGTGTGTAAAGGTGAACACTCTTGATAGGAAATGGGTATGTTATTCACAACACAATTTTTTTGTGTGGAAAATCGCGGTGTAATTTTGGCAGCATAACAACGTCACATAAAAATTCATAAAATGGGATGATTAGAAATAAATGGGTATCTAATAATTTTAAAATACAATGATAAGTAAAAGGGTCCTGTAAATACATATCCCAACATTCTTTATTTTAAAATATAAGGAATAATCTAATAAATAAACTTTAACTAAAAGGAGAATGATAGGATCCCTTATCTTGAGAGTGTGACTCCAATTACTTGGGAGAAGCTTCTTGAGATCTTGGGTGTGCCTTATGAGGACTCTAGATAGGGAAAGAAATAGTAAGGTTGTGATCCAATTATTTTTAGTGAATATAAATGGGAGATTATATGGGTTTATATAGGAAATGAATGATAATTCTTTATCATTTATCAAACATAGGTTTTGGAATCTATATAATTAAATAACCAAAACCACAAACCTTCCCATGGGTTTCCCATGATTTATTTAAAATGGGATTGTTTTTAATTATTTTATAATTCCAATGGATGAAATTAATAAAATTAATACCCTTGCTTATGTGGAAGTGAGTCATACTCTTAAAGAAATGATTTTAAAACCTTAAAATATATTAATGGTTCTGGAGGATTCATAAAGGCTTTATAAAATTAATAAAATAAACATAAAATCACATTACTTTAAAATGAAAACATATATTTGGTCGTTTATTCCTTTTATAATATTTATTTTAACACTTTTGGGTCATTATTATGTCATAATACACATCGTATATTTATACGGTATTTAATTTTTACTTGAAAATCCAAATCTCTCAGAAAAATATGAAAATAGAATCATTAGATAATTTTGATGTTATGATTAAAAAAATAATATTAATTTTATCTAAATAATTTCTTTAATATTTTCATTTTCACTTTTAAAATTATAATCGATATTTATTGATAAATGCTGTGTTTTTTTGACAATAACAGTTTTCAAACCCTTATAAAAATTACATTTGACTGAAAACAATTATTTTATAGTTTATATTTAATAAAGATTATTTAATAATAAAATTTTATTAAAATATTATTTATTTAGAAAATATATTAATTCATAAATATAAATTCTTCAATTGAATTTGAATATTACCCCAAAAATATTATTTGTGTTTTACTATATAAAAATCATTTATAAAGTAATAATAAAAGGTTGAAAATATATTCATTATTTTATAAACAATAATGTACATAATCATATTTCTAGGGTATTGATAAATATGCCTTTAATACTTCATAAATCTTCATAAGGGAAATGTGCACAATAATGAGTCTTTCATGGGGTGGTTCGGTGAACATGGTTTGACCTGAGATCTCAATGAGCTTGAACTTCTTCTATAAATAGTTTCGTTCATACTTAAGTTGTTAGATCTTAGCTTGGTATTATTAAAGAGAAAATACCAATGATTCTATCTCCCTTGGAAGCTCCAATATATGGGATTCATAGGGTATGATCCTACTGGTTGATAACATCACTTCTTTTGTCTGTTTCAATTGGATTTATTAAAACCGTATATGTATACTAATTATATGATCATTATTAAATTGATGTATTATCAATGTTGAAGATAATTAATATTATTTTAAATCCAATTGTATATAATAAAACAAAATAAGTGCATGTTTATTCAATAACCATATTACATAATAAGACATTTAATTAAATCATAAGAGAAATTTTAATTATAAAATTTTAGGTCATTACATATATAGGTTATTCCATAAATATAAAAACATATAAGTATATTTAATATAATTTTTTTTATTATTTCATCATGGTTTTAAAAAAATAAGTTTGTGGAAGAATAAAAAAAATGAAAATGCTCGATTAAGAATCATACCTCTTTTTCAGAGAACTTCTTTTGTTTTTCACCTTGAGCCCTATAATGATGGTATTATGACCAAAATAAGGCCTATATGACATGGGTAATGATTTTAGGATTAGATTTGGGTAGTTTGTTTTTTAAACAAAATACTTTTTAAGTGTGTAGATAAGAGGATAGGAGGTGTCCATTATTAATTGGGGGAGAGCACACACATGGAATTTTTAAAAGATTAAAATATATTAAGGTATTACTCAAGAAAAATGGATCCAAAATGGATAATTTATGAATATTAGATGATATTTGGTCTAAATATGTCTATAAAATAGTATTTTTAAAAATATTTAGGACATTTTAACCCTTATTGCATTAGTTTAACCCCCTACTAAACCAATTTCGACCTTAACCTAAGTAATAGTCTTTTACTATTCATTATGACCAAAAACTAAGTTGGAATTATTAACTAATATTAATTATGATAATTAGAAATTTGGAATAATATTTATAAAATTCAATTCATATAAGTGAAGAATTTAATTTAAAATTAAACTCATAAAATGCGGCGAAAATAGGTTTTCCAAAAAAAAATATTCTTAAGTATAAAAATTTTTTATATGAAAATTAATAAAAACAATTATTCCAATGACCTCAATTGTATTATTAATATTTTAAATTATCTAAGTTTAGTTTGAAATAATTTTCAAATATAATGTAACTTTTTAAATTATTTTAAGGAAAATACAGTTTTCAATAAAATATAGTATTTTTCACTATTTTCCCCACACAAGCGGTTGTGGTGGCAGGGGGTTTGGGGTTTGGGGCGGTGGTCGTAGGGTCGAGTCCCTGGGCCGGTTTTCATCCCTTATGTGAGTTGTATATAATGCCAGTTTTAAAGTAGTATTTCCACTATTCACTAAAAAATAAAACTTTTTAGAAAAATCACAAAAATACACCCTAAGATAAATTTGAAATACGGAATTAAAAACTGGTATCCTTTTTTCAAATTCAAATTATACAATTTTGAAATTATTCCTTTAAATAAAATTATATGATATATAAAAACAATTAAGTAGAAAACTATTTTCTAATTTATTAGAAAATTAATTAATACTATTACAGTGAATATGACTCTATAAAATATAATTATTGAAAATTAATAACACGTTAAAATGATTTATTATAACATTACATATGTTTTTACATTCTTCTCAATTGTGAAATTGATTCCTTGAAGTTTTATTCATTACTTAAAAAAGTAGGGATATTTTTCCTTTTTAGTATTCTTAGATTCTCATATTCCTTCTTCAATAATATGATTTTTCTATAAAACATTAACATTATAAATTACCTTATTCCACAAAATCTGATCTCTGAATTCAAGAATATGTATGAGATGTTATTTGTAGGAAATGTTTTCTTCCAAAGGAATTATATTAGGGATAAAATTATGAGATATGTCCAAAACACATTTTCTTAACAAAGAATCAAAAAATACATCATGTACTAGTGATAAAATCATAGGCAAGGCCCTTGGTAGGCAATGATGCAAATTTCTCTAGGATTTCATATGATCCAAAAAACCATGGACTTAGATTACCCTTTTTACCAAAAATCATAATACTTTTTCATAGAGATTATTTAAGAAAAACAATATTGCCTACCTAGAAAGAAAGATATTTTCTCCAGTTATTTGCATAACTTTTATATATTCTCTGAGATGTCCTCACATATGGCTGAAACATTTTCACCTTATCATCCATTTATTCTACTAACTCTAGTCCCAAAAATTTCTTATTTACTAATTAAGCCCATCAATATAGATACTAACATCGCTTTCTATATAATGCCTCAAAATGTGCCATCTATATACTGTATTAAAAAGAATTATTGTAATAAAATCAACTAATGAGAAATATTGATCACAAATTCTATAGTAATCCATTGAAAAAGATCAAATAATATCCTCAAAAGTCTAAATCATTCACTATGAATCTCTGTAAGATTGAGGATGAAAGGTTGTAATGAAATTTAATTTAGTACCTAAAGACTTATAAAGTCCTTTCAAGAAATTATAGGTAAATCTGGGATCATGATCGGATGAAATAGAAAAAATAACTCCATGTAACTTAGAAATAACCTTGAGATATATTTTTGAAATAATATCAAAATACATAGAATCTATAATAGAAAGTAAATGAGAATATTTAGTTAATTAATCAATAATTACTCAAATCACATTATTACCTCTATATATCTTTGTAAATCCCACCATGAAATCTAGGGATATATTTCCTCATTTCCACTTTGAAACTGTAAAAGGAAGAAGCATCCCTTTCATTAATTTTCATTTGACTTTAACCTATTTAAAATTAATACATTCCATGGTAAACTCTAAAATATATTTCTTTACTATATCCTACCAATAATACTCTTGAAGTTCTTTGTGCATCTTAGTGATGCAGGTATGAATAGAAAAGGGAGAGTTGTGAGCTTCACTCAATAATTCCTTTTTCAAATGGGAGATAGCAAGAACACACAACATTTTTCTAGATCTAAAAGCGCATTCCCCATAAATATAAAATTAAGGTAACTTACATTTCCTTACTAGTTACACCATTCCTTAGAAAATACCATCTTCCTTCTAATATTTCTTAATTTTTTCTGATAAAGATGACTACATTGAAACTTTAAATAAAATAGAGGGTATTCCTACATGCACAATTTATGGTCTAACACTCATAAAATCATTTACCAAATGTACATGTTATAAATATATCATGGTTAATTATGCATTATCTTTTTTAATCAAAGCATAATCTACTTTGTTTTGTTTTCTTGGATGGTAATGAATCATGGAATTGAAATCCTTTAACAGTTCCTTCCACCCCCTCTATCTCATTATCAACACTTTATAAGTGAATATATACTTAAAACTTTTATGATGATTATATATTTAAAATATTTATCTATATTAATTCATATATATTTTTAAAGGAAACCCTGCAGAATAAAGTTATATATCCTTTGTAGGATACTTTATATTATTGGGTTTTAATTAACATAAAGTGTAAATAATTACCTGGTCATTTTTTATTAAAATGGAACTAAGTCCCTTCAAAGAAGAATCATTGTAGTTGAAAAATTCACTATTTCTAGAGGGTAAGACCAAAACTGGATCATTTAAAAATATTCTTTTCATTTCCTAGAAATAATCATCACACTCTTGTATCCAAATGAATTTAATTCCTTTTCAAGTCAACTTAGTTAGTTGGCTAGATAACCAAGAAAGGTTTTCAAAAAAATACTAGTAGTAACCTACTAATCTAGAAAAACTATATATCTTGGTAAGATTTTTCAGTCTTTTAAAATCTTCAACAACTTTATTTTTGGTCGGTTCAATAGTTATACTGTGTTTAGAAACAATATTCCTGAGAAAAGAAATCTGATGGAACTAAAATGTATATTTACTAAATTTTCCATATAAACATTTTTTATCCAAGGTTTTAAAAACAATACTTAGGTTTCTTTTATGATATCAATGTATTTTAGAATATAACAAAATATCATCAATAAATATAACCACAAACATATCAAAATAGTCATGGAAAATACTATTTATAAGATCCATGAATACAGTTAATACATTATACAACCCAAAGGGAATAACAAAAAACTCCTAACACTCATATATAGTCTAAAATTACATCTTCATAATATCTTCCTCCTTCACCTTCAATTGATGGTATCAAAACCTGAGATCAATCTTTGAAAAATATAGTTCTCCTTGGAGATGATCAAACAAATCATTAATATGAGGTAAAGTAAAATGTTATTGAAAGTTATGTTATGAAAGGATCTATATTTAATTAAAATTCCCATTGAACCATATTTATTTTTAACAAATAAAATAGTATCACCTCATTGTGAAGTGTTTTTATGGATGAAACCTTTATCAAGAAACACATATAAATTATTTTTTAATTCAAAGAGTTCTACTTATCCATTCGATAAGGGGATTTTGAATTTGGAATTGTTTTTTCATTAGTAACTAAGTAAACTATAAACTTGACCTCCTAAAAATTAATAACACCAATCAGATAATTATGAAATACATCTTCATATTAATTTACAATGGAACGTCACTATTCTATATAGCATATTTTTATTCAAAAACATGATCTATGTAACTTTCACTTCCATATTTAATCTATTTCTCACCTTATTGATATGTTATAAAACATATGAAATCATTAAATATAACATTCTTATCTCTAAAATATATCTTAGTATGATAAAATTAAATCCAATCCATACCCAGAATAATATTAAACTCTATTATGGTTAGTTTGAAAATATATCCCACTTATAACAATAAGAATATTCCTATAAATATTGGTTGCTTTAATACTTCAACCATGAGTTTTCACTAAAAGTTATATCTTCTTTTCATGAGGTTATATTACCATTTCACTTGAAAAAGTCATATAAATAAGGTAATTTTAATATCCATAGTAAAAAAAATTCATCGAAATAATTTGAATAAACAAGTAACGTACATGTCACCACTTCACTAGATAGCACAACATCAATTGTACTAGTAGCAAATGATTGTTTTTTTCAAACCTTTTTTCTTTCAATATTTATGATTTCTACCCTAAGTAATTATGTTTGGAAATACATTAGCATAATTACCCAACTCATTTAAATTAAGACATATATTTTTTTTGTCTATCTGTTACTCCATACTTGGATTGTTCAGGATTCTTTTCATTGTAGTCACAAGCCATATAACCAAACCTACCACACCAGTAACACTTTCCAAACCCTATCAAACATTCTCTAAATTTTTTTTTACTAAAATTGGAACATGTTTGGGACTTACTTCAATATTTTCTATTTGGCATCTTCTCTATTGTTTGACACATTGATCTCCTCTTTCTCTTATTATCTCAAGGAACATAAATGTCAACAAACTACATCTCATCAATATCTCCACAGTGAAAAACTTTCACATAAATTTTAAATTCTTATGAGACTAATTATATTTATAAAAAAAATAAATCCTTGGTAAAAAAAATTAATTTTACTATCATGATCCCAAATAAAATTTTATGTGTACCTGGACAATATTTTAAAATTTACTTCATATGTAGCTACTAATTACTTATTATTTTACCTCAATTCTGATAATCATTTCTCCATTTTATTTCAAATTTTTTTAGGGGAATATTTTTCCATGGAAAGGTTATTAAAGGTATCCAATTCCATGGAATAAAACTCTTATCTCTCTCTAGTATTCTTAACCATTGATCACCATAGATTATCTTCACCTTTAAAATGATAAATATAAATAATTATCTTTTTATGTTATAAACATCCCGTGACTACAAATATATTTTCAAGATCATTAACCCATTGTTTTGCTACCATTAGATCTCAAGATCCACTGAAACTAAAAGGGTTTTGTTTCAAAAAATTCTTAACAATTGATATGTTCCTCTATTGTAAATCTTGTCTCTCTCTAAAATGGATACCACCACCATTTATATCCATCATCATATGATCTATCACTGCAAAAAACTATTTAATTCTAATTATAACAATTCTAGGATGATAATTTAGAAAGATATTTCCCTCTTGATACGTTCCTACTTAATCTTCCCTATTTCCCTTGTCGAAAACCATTATAAAAAGATATATATTAGATGAAGCAATATAGTAATCTTTAAATTATATATAATTCCAAATTAACTATAATATAGAATCTATCATGGGTATTCGGTTAACAATATCCTAACCTAAAAATTTATCTAAATATTTGATCTGATACCAACTATAAAGACTCAACCTTAAATAATTACATAACATAGTGCATTTAGACTAGAATTCAATTCTGTTCATTCACAACAACCTTTTAGATTTATAATTTTAGATAATTAATAAATTTCTTTTAAATAAAAAACACATACATTATAAATAGATGTTTTCAACCAGTATACATTTTTCTAACAGAATAAAAGTTTAAATTTTTTTTTTTTTTTCATGAAAAATATTTATGACTTTTAAATGGACTTTTTTATTCTCACTCATCCTTAAACCCTATAATAAACATTTAAAAATATGGGAGGAGTACAAAATATTTAGAAAGGGATATAAAATTAAGAAATCGGTTATCCAAGTGAAAAAAATAAAAAACTATAAGATATTTAGCTTTATCAAATTATTCTTTAATAATATAAAATATATCGTATCCTCATGAAAAACAAGCATTTTTCTTAAACAAAACATTTAATACCTAAAAAAGTCAAATAGAATCCCGTATAGGAAACTTAGAGAATCATATTCATAATGTGTGTTCACTCATGTCATAAATAACTAGATCCCATCTAAATCCATAGGAGAAACTTCTCTCTTTAACTCTGACCTTTTTAACAGTTAATACAATGAACATTACCTAATGAATCAGATAGCTATATCAGGCTCACCAGTCATATAATATGTAGCAGGCTCACCCATTCATATATGTTATATATGGTTAAACCATTCATATAAGTTATACCTAGATAACTTGTAATCATATATAAATATCAAGTACCAAATCAGGAATAAAACATTCTAATATTTCACCTTTTCATCATAAAACCATAGAAAAACGTTTTTCAAACCATATAAAAACACTTTTGAATATCAAAATACTATTTTCTTTTAAAGTACTATTTTCAAAACTAAAATAATATGTATAAAGGAAAGAAGGGTTTTTATTTTATGAAATCATGGAAGATTTTCATAGAATATAAACATAAAATAATGTTTATGGTTGTGGGAAAAGTTATCAAAATTTTATACATTAAAATAGAACATTCATTTTTTTTCCCTTTTGTTAAAACATTCTGCATAAAATATATTAAATGATTCCTTTTGAAAATGTTTGAAATAAAGTAAAAAAGATACATAAAATGTCCTTTATCATTAATTTAACTAAATATAAATATAGATATAAAATAATTTTAAGAATATTTACATGGAAAAAATATTTAGAAAATAAATCATTAAAACATTTTGAAATGAGATATTTAGTTAAAGTGTCCCTTACCTTGAGTCTAAAATGTCACGTATGTTATTTATCTTCCTGAATAATAAAATTATTTTAATTATTTACTTTATTAATAAACATTTTAATGTTTATTATTTATTTTATTTTATTTTTTAATATGTTATATTTAATTATTTAATCAACTAATTTTGTGTTATATGTTTTGACGATATTAAACTCATATGTCCCAAATTATTTTGGTAGGTTGAATATGGTAAGAGAGTTCATTATTCCATAATATATAGATTAATAATAATAGAATAATTTTAATTTTTATATAAAAATTTCACTTTTAAAACCAACAATGACAGATGGTAATAAAAAATTAATTACGTT
The DNA here is from genome assembly GCA_963277665.1 of Viscum album. Classification (NCBI taxonomy): domain Eukaryota; kingdom Viridiplantae; phylum Streptophyta; class Magnoliopsida; order Santalales; family Viscaceae; genus Viscum; species Viscum album. Next base: position 444,385,268 of record OY728144.1, read on the forward strand.
GCAATCATGGAGATGATAGGTCATACGTACGCAGGAGTACCATTTCCATTTTTTAATGAACATGAGGGGAGGAAAGTAAGTATTACTTTTTTATTCCAAAATTATTTTTCTATCATAAATTTCATACTATTTATTTAAATACACTTATATATTTCATCCATGTGATGAGGTGATGAAAAACGAATCACATCGCTTCATGGAGGTGGTAATCTACACTTACACATGAAAGTTGTTATTATTTTTCAATGGATGGAAAGGTAAGAACATATATGATATATTATATTTAAAAAATCATAATTATGTCATTAATATCATATATATATATATATATATTAAATCCATCATTATTACCGTCCATGATAGGAGGTGATAGAAACAAAAGTACAGTAATTCACGATGCGGTAGTCCGCTGTAAACATGAATGGTGATTTAATTTACAATTTAAAGGAAGAGGATATGGATATAGGTCATGAAATCAATGAAATAAAATATATTCATATAGAATATGATTTTTTTATTATTTCATCATGGTTGAAGAATATTTTAAGGAGGTGAAAGAGGAAATAAAATGAAAACGCTCGATTAAAGAGTTATACCTCTTCTTCAGATAGCTTCCTTTACTTTGCACTTTAATCCCTCTAAGATCAGTATTATGACCAAAATAATACATGTATGAAATGGTAAACGATTTAAGGAAGTGATTGAATATGGATATGACAAACCAAAAGGCTTTTTAAGTGTTTATAGGTGATAAGAGTTGGTGTCCTTTTATAAGTGGGGGAGAGGACTCACTTGGAATATTTAAAAATATTAAAACATATTAAGGTCTTAACCAAGACAAATGGATAAAAAATGGAACATTTATAAAAATTAGATGATATAGGGTCTAAATAAGTCTATCCAATAATATTAACATATGTTTTTAGTTCATTTTAACCCATATCACTTTATTTTAACCCCTCAGTACACCTATTTTAACCCTAACCGAAGTTACAAATTTTTAATAATTTTACAATTCATTATGAAAAACAATTAAGTTAAATTATTAACTAAATATAATTATTATTATTCAAAATATGTAATATATTTTATAAAATTAAATTTATAGAAGTATCGTAATTTATTATAAAATTAAAGTCGCAAATCGAGTATAGAAGTGGTTTTCGAGAAAAAATGTCTTCTTAAGTATAAATTGTTTTTTCAAAATTAAGCATGAAATTAATTAAAATAGACTTAATTGGACTATTTATAATATACATGAAATAATTAATCTTTTAAACCATTTTAAAATATAATATAACTTTGTAAATACTTGTAATGAAATGACATTTTTCATTAAAAATTAGTATTTTTCACTATTCAATCATAAAATAAAACTTTTCATAAAATTTTCAAATACTAAGATAATTTTTACATTATGAATTAAAAAAATGATATCCTTTTTATAAAATTAAAATTTTAAAATTTGGAAATTATGCCTTTAAATAGAACAATAAAATAAATATAAACTAATTTATTAAGAAAAAAAAAATTTCTAATTTATGGGAAAATTATTTAATATTATAATAGTGAAAATAACTCTATAAAATATAATTAATGAATATTAATAATACATTAAAATGAATTATTATAAAATTACATAGGTTATTACATTAATAATTAAGAAATTATGCTATGTTTTATATAGTTAACGTATATTATTCATTTTTTATCTTTTCGAGGATAGATATTGCATATTTGGGTATTATTCCACTTATAAAGGATCATAGAGTGATATAAAAAGAACTAAAAGTACTTGGGTTTTGAAAGTGTTTTCTACAATAATCCCAAAATTAGTTAAGATCAAACTATTATGTAAAACCAGTGATTTTTTATTACAATAGGTAAAATCTAGTTTGATTTGAAATTCTGAAGAACCAAGGAGGCAAAAGAATCCATCATAGTGCTCAATAACACTTGGATTAAGGTTTTAATTGATTTAATAATACCTGAGATTATTTGAGTATAATATAATATTAATTGAAGAATTATGTATTTTGGAGTTTATGATTGAAATTTGGATAATTCTGGAAGTCTACATATTCATTATCTTAGTGATAATGGATTTTCATATGTATGATTTAGTGTCTATATGAAAATTATTTTTGAGGCACCGTAAACATGATCCAGTATATCATAAGGATCATTCCTCATGTTCTTATCCATCATGATGTCAAAGCCACAATCATTTTTTATAGTGTTGACATTATAAATTTCATTGTAATAATGATCTTCCTCTACATAACCATAATCTTGCAACACTATAAGAATCCTTTGGACATCAGTGTATGCATAGTTTTTTTGTAAAGGCACTCTATATAAGTATCATCCATGGAAATGTAGGAATCATTATTGTTGTGTGTATAAATTGATAGAGATAATATTTTCATCATTTTTTATATTTAATTCAATGATTTAATCCCTAAAAATTGAACATTTTTAGTTAATTACATCAATTTTGGATTTATGGTGTGTTTTCGGCTAAAATTGGAAAATTGCTTAATTTGGAAATATTGACATATTTTAATCACATTGGTAATTCACGCATATCATTTAAACTATAAATCCAATTGATGGGATTAATTTTTTATTGGATTCTTATATTTAGTTTCTTCATCTTGAATTTCAAGACCAGGATTTAATTCGGCCATATAATGGTCCAAACAATTAAATCAATTTGGAAGATTATTCTCGATGATCGCATGCACCCCACCTCAATAAATTTGTCTTAAATAGGTCAACAAATATCCAATTGGGATGATTCCAATTGGAATGGAAATATAATTAAACGGTTAGTTCATTTGTTGAATATTAAGAAGATTTAACTTCAATAAGGCGACCCATGGATGATAAACTTTTGGGGAATAAAAAAGGAATCATTTGGCCAGAATTAAATCTCTAATTGAATTAGCAATATCTCTTACTACACAGTGTGGATAAAGCTTACATTTTGTGGAGAATAGTATAAGATATTTTGGAAAATCTTTCTTGAATAAAAAATTGCACAATTAGGACATTAAATTGGCATACCATGATCAAAAAATTGGTGGACAGAATCTGTAGCAAATCTCAAACCAAGATTTTGAAGATCTGAAATTTGAAGACCCAAGGATGGCATACCTTGGCCTATATAAGGAGGAATTCACCCATACCGAAAAGAGATTTCGACACTAAAATTGGAGTGGAGTCCTATGGACATTCTTCTAACTTAGGATTTTTCTTTTCATTTCTTTTATTTTAGTTTTCTTTTACATGTAACACATTCATTTTTATATTAAAGTGTTCCCCCTTTTTCTTCTTACACCACTTTTCTCTTCCAATAATAATCTCATTATCTCTCTTAAATATTTCCATCAAGATCTCTATGCACTTTTCATGTTAAGTGACTAACCCAAGGCTTGGCTTGGGGGAGGTTTCACGGTGTTCTTTATTATTAGGCTTCAAATTAAAAATGTTTTTATTCTATTTGTGGTGGTGCCAGGAATATTGCATGGGTGTGGTGGTCGTCCACCATGACACTATTCCCAAATCCATTTATTTTCCTTGATTAATTAATTTTCCCTCCTTTATCTTAGTCAAATACTTCATACGGTGGAGTTGGGGTTTCCATAAGGGATGAAACGACATACGGTGGAGCCGGGTCCTTTAGGAATAACATTCTCGGTTGAGGTGTTATCTTATTTGACTATTGGAGGAGGTGTGGTTTGGTGTGCCAGATGCATACTAAAATCACCCACTAAATAAATCAAGGGAAATTAATTCATTAATTAAGTTTCAATAAATGAATTATCAAATTGAATTTAAATAACAAATAAATAATGAATGAACTCATGTTATCCAACCCTAGGACCAATTTCTTTCTTCCTTAATTACATTTTGTCACTGCATGATAGTTTTAACTTTTATTTAAATTAACTTTCTAGATTAAATACATGAATCAAATAATTAGTTTAGTTGATATAGATTAATTAGGTTAACAGCTGATAAATCTCCTCAAGTGAGATGACCCTAGTCAGCCACTGTGTTGCATTAGGAAAACATAGAAATTGCTTTTTCCACACCCTACGACAGGCATGTTTCAAAACTGGTGTTGTTTCTAGGGATCTAATCGGTTGTTTATTTTACTTTTTCTATTTTCAAATTTTGGATATTTTTCATTTTTTTAAAAAAAATCAAAAAAAAATTTCTTTTCCATGATGTATTCAAATTCAAATTATTTTTCATTGGATGATTACTCACAGGTGCAATATCAAGAACCCGAAGTGGATTATAGTGATCTAAATGCTCGGGTGGATAGGATTAGCAATTATCTGGATGACTTGGGGAGAAAAATGCAAATCGTGTTTGACTATGTTCGAGAACAAGGTGAGAAACCCGAGCCTAAACCGGAGTAAGATCCTGAGATAGCTATGGAAGAAATTTGCCCTGTAATTTTTGATGTTCAAGAACCTAAGGGGGTAAAAGAGGATGTTCTTGAAGATCAATTCCACATCTCTCAAACATTGATGGAAGACATAGATGAAAGATTATTTTCTACTAATTTACAAGAGGGTGATCATGTGAATTTGGAGAAATTTTAGAGTACATGGGCAGAAATTGAAATGAAACATGATCTCCTAATTCCATATAAGGTAGAAGAAAAACCACCATTATACCTCTCTCTAGCCTTGGAAGATGAAGAAATAACCCAAGTGGGGGAATTTCAAGAAATAATGGAGGATCCTGACTACCTACCTCTATCAAGTGAAGATCGACTCTAAGAGGAACTTATCATAGAAAAAGTGATTGAATCAGAAGCAACTCAGGGAGATGATCCTTTATTAAACTCTAACTTTTCTAATTTCATTCCATCTGATTTGAGTATCACTCCTTATAAATTTGTATTTTCAGATTCGTTCAATCCTTGTATCACCCTGGAGGAAGATGAAGAAGGATAAATTGCACTAGTTGAGGAACACATGGAGCTCTCTAAATACATTGATCATATGCTTGAGGAAGCCCAAGAAACAATAACAGTGGTTATGCCTAAAGAACCAAATATACGAGATTCCTACATTAAAAGGGAAGATTTTGAAATTAATATTTCAAATTTAAATTTTGAATCTTCCTTTGATTATTCTTTTCATACATCAAATCTGGAGAAACCACTGGATTTTGAAGAAGACGTTGCACAAGTATCAACTGAAGAGGAGGAGGTTCTATACTTCATCCTACCCCCGCCATGCAATCTATGCCACATTGTGAAGGGGGCAGATCTGGTGTACTCAATACATGTAATTCTCCTCAACAAGAACAAAGAACTTAAATCAGGGAAGAAGAACATGTGGTGGTTTATTTCCAAGAAGATCCACCCACCATCAGATTATAGATAATAGCTGGTACTACCCTCTTGAGGCAGTAAAAGAATCCAGGGCCCAGTTGGGGGATCGTACTAAGACTTATCTTTAAATTCTTTCTAGGAATTTAGATTTCAATTAATTTTCATAGAAATAGTTTAGCATGTAGCCCCTCTCTCCTATATTTTTGAGTTTAATGACCTGATACTTTCACTTAATTGAGTAATTCTCTTTTGTAGGTTTATGATGGCAGAAGGGAACCCCCAAATAGAAAAAAAACCAAGCTTCATTTCAAAAGGTAGTTCACTTTTAATGTTTAAACTTTGAAACTTTTTATATTGTTTTGTGATTTAAAATGGAATTGAATTCCCACATATGAATTATGTTTTACTTGATATATCTAGGAGATATGAGTTTCTTAGGAATCTAGTGATGCCATGTTTTAGATTTCAATGTTAATAAGATTTAATGATTAAAATGGAGAATTTGATAATTAACGTGAAGCATGGATATTGAAGTAAGGACCCATGATTTGAATGAATTAATTGATTCATGTAAATTAAATTTCCCTTGAATTTTTAATGCTTTAAATTTCTGAAATTAATTTGAATTAATTTGTTATTATTAATCATGCCATGAGTGATTGTCCAATTTTATATTCCCTTTCCAGAGATAATTTCTAGACTAAATATTTCCTATTTTATCTTGAGCATATTTCTTGAGTGATCTTGGGACATACCACCTACCAGAACGTGAATTGAAACTTGTCAAAGCTATGACTGTACAAAAACACATTTAAAATGATTGAGGCACTGTATTGGCTAGCCACATATTTACTTGATACCCACCCTTACATTTATCCTTCGTTAGCCCGTAGAAGCCATGAATTTCCTTATAGGTTTAAGCCACATTACAAGCCAATATTTGCTTACCTACCTGCACTTTTAGTATTTTTGCATGGATATTTCAAGTTTGAGTGTGGGGGAAGGGCCTTTCGTGTGCTTTTATTGGGATATGTATCATTTTTTGGTGGTTTAAGGTGTGCGTTAACATTTTGGGCATTGTATTATTATAAAACTGGGCATGAGTCATTTTTTCATTATACTTCTTTCATTTTATCAGGTTCACCATAAAAAAAGTAAAAACAAATTCAAAATAAAGTTGTGCCTTTCTTGAGCTTTAAAAAAAGAGAAAAATAAAGTTGTGCCTTTCTGGAGCTTTAAAAACAATAGGAGGAGAACTTGGATGATATCATTCTTTGTAATAATTTATTGACTCATGTCCCATGTCATTAAAAGGGGGTGGTGTTATGTTTCACATTATCAAGGGGATTTGAGTGAGGTTCATCCTGTGTTTTCACTTGATTAATCATGCATTATACTTAAGAGTCAAACCTCATACTTCTAGCCTTAAATTATTTAAATAATTTACCCACCAACCCAAAGCCACAGAGTCATATGAACCTTTTTTGCAAGTCCTCTTGATTTTATGTGTGTTTTGTCTTTACAAAGTGGAGAAAGTAGTTCCTTTACAATCCTATGGATAAGGAGAATGTTCTCATGATATGAGCATAACTCCACTATTAATTGTATGATGATTTATGAGAGAAAATATTCAAGAGAGGTATATCATGATTTGGCATGTTTAATAATAATAAATTGAGAATCTTGAATGAATGAAAGGAGAAGATCCGTCATTTTTCAAAAGGGGAAAAGTAAAATGCATGAATTGATTGTTTCTTTGAAAAATCGAAAATTAAATTGATATTTTTTCTGGAACTTGAAAATTTGATTGTTCATTGATAATTGTTTGATTTTATTGCATTGAAATTTAAATATTGGTAACATTGGTGCCCTTTGAATTCCATGTTGAGATTTTATACTTGAGGAAAAGCATAGTTTAAGTGTGGGGGAATTGATAGAGATAATATTTTCATCATTTTTTATATTTAATTCAATGATTTAATCCCTGAAAATTGAACATGTTTAGTTAATTACATCAATTTTGGATTTATGATGTGTTTTCGGGTAAGATTGGAAAACTGCTCAATTTAGAAATATTGACATATTTTAATCACATTTGTAATTCATGCATATATTTTAAAATATAGATCCATTTTATGGGATTCCTTTTTGATTAGATTATTATATTTATATTCTTTATCTTTTATTTCATGACCAGGATTTAATTCGGCCATATAATGGTCCAAAAAATTCAATCAATTTGGATGATTATTCTGGACGACCGTGTGGACCCCACCTCAATCAATTGGTCATAAATCGGTCAACACACATCCAATTGGGATGATTCTAATTGGAATGGAAATATAATTAAATGGGTCGTAAGGTTGTTGAATATTATGAAGATTTTCCTTCATTAAGGCGACCCGTGGATGCTAAAATTTTGGGGCATAAAAAAGGAAACATTCAGCCAGAATTAAATCTCGAATTGAATTAGAAATATCTCTTACTACACAATGCGGATAAAGCTAAACTGTTGTGGAGAATAGTAGAAGATATTTTGGAACATCTTTTATGAAGACACCATTTCACAATTCGGACATTAAATTGGCATACAATGATCAAAACATCGGTGGACAGAATCTGTAGCAAATCTCAAACTGAGATTTTGAAGATCTGAAATTTGAAGACCCAAGGATGGCATACCATGGCCTATATAAGGAATAATTCACCTATGTTGAAAGAATAGTTCGACACCAAAATTTTAGTGGAGGCCTAGGGACATGATGCTAACTTAGGATTTTTCTTTTCATTACTTTTATTTTAGTTTTCTTTTAGACGTAACACATTCATTTTTATATTAAAGTGTTCCCCCTTTTTCTTCTTACACAACTTTTCTCTTCCAATCACAATATCATTCTCTCTCTTCCATATTTCCATCATGATCTCTATAAACCTCACCATGGAAAGTGACTAACCTGAGGCTTGGACCTGGGGGAGGTTTCACGGTGCTCTTTATTATTAGGATTCAAATTCAAAATGTTTTTATTCTATTTGTGGTGGAGGTGAAAATATTGCATGGGTGCGGCGGTCATCCACAACGACACTATTCCCAAATCCATTTATTTTCCTTGATTAATTAATTTTCTCTCCCTTATCTTAGGAAAACCCTTCATACAGTTGAGTTGGGGTTTCCATAAGAGATGAAACGGCATACAGTGGAGCTAGGTCCTTTAGGAATAACATTCTCGGTTAAGGTGTTATCCTATTTGACTGTTGGAGGAGGTGTGGTTTGGTGTACCAGATGTATACTAAAATCACACACTAAATAAATCAAGGGAACATAATTCATTAATGTGGTTTCAATAAATGAATTATCAAATTGAATTTAATAAAAAAATAAATAATGAATGAACCTGTGTTATCTAACCCTATGACCAAGTTCTTACTTAATTAGTTTAGTTGATATAGATTAAGTAGGTGAACAGCTGATAAAGCTCCTCAAGTGAGACGACCCTAGTCAGACACTGTGTTGCATTAGGAAAACATAGAAATTGCTTTTGCCACGCCCTACGACAGGCGTGCATCAGACATCATCCCAACACTATGTAACAATCAATTTCCAAAATACATAAGCATCATATATCCACCCTGTAAGAATCATTTTGGATATACATATCCATCAACACTTAGTGAAATTTTGAGAACAGTTTTGGATGAAATATTCGACTTCAAGATTAAATATATGAAGAAATAATAAATAAGTGATGATGAAATAGTAATTATTAAGTGTTTTAAACATTAAAAAAATTAATTGGTGTGTGATTAAAGCCAATGATTAATGAGAAAACGATTTTTAATCCTATAAACGGAAGGTCTGAGGATGATGAAAAAAGGGGTTTCCTGATTTTAGTAATTATGATGAAATCAATTCTGAAGAAGTTGAATATTTTCCCTAGTGTTCCGAATATCATGAATCTTGTTTAAAGAAAAGATTCAAGCCTAATTTTGGGGATATACTCTATATCTATTTCTTTAAGAAGAAAATTAATTTACTATATTTTCAATGTAGATTATGTTCCATCGAAGATTGAGCTACTCAATAAATCCTAATTTAATGTGAACCGAGCTAAATGAATGAGTTTTATAATCTCGATGAATAATCAAAATTATATCAAGGTAATTGAGATGTAAGATTGGTAATTTTCCAAATATTTAAAGGATAATGATTCTTGATTTCATGTGAATTCTTGAAATATAGAATCTATCAATGTCTTTGATCTTCAAGTTCATAAATATCATAAATACGTTATGATTCAGGCATGATAATTTGAGAATGAAACTTAGGAGCTGTTGATGGTTATATATTCAATTGGAATTTACACCGGTTCTTATGAGATGAACTCAATATGAAGTAAATAAAGTGATCTAATCTACCACATGTTCATGTTATATGGTATTGATACAATTGGGGAAATTTAAATGGGGCCTTTCAGAGCCTGGTCTTGAAATAATCCCATTTAAATTTTAAAAAAAATACTTGGAATTTTGGGGTATTACATTCTCCTTAGTTGGATCACTATCGACTTGAAAAATATAGGAAATTTCTATTTGATATATTTTGGACCATTTGAGGTCACTCAGAGGCTTAGTAAAGTTTATTATCATTTTTCATTTTCGGTTCAGTTGATGGGAATTCATGATTTTTTCCATATATCACAGCTCAGGAAATATCTTCTTGATCCCTCACATGCTTTGACTTGGGAAGATATTGAGTTGGAGCCCTAAATTTTTTGTTGTAGAGAATCCAGTGGAGATCGTTGACCCTTGAGTGAAATTATTGAATGGGAATTCAATTCTATTGGTCAGAGTGTTGTGTCGATATAGATCAAATTCTCATGATACATTGGATCATGAGTCATTGATGATGGAGCAATGGCCAAATCTCTTTCTAGACATCATTCTTACACATGAATTACTAGGGATATAAAGTCTTATTGTGGGGAGTTTGTAACATCATGTTACCCACTTTCAGGTATTTATCTTCACTCTTTTCATTTTCCTCTTGATTTGGATGCTTTTTGGGACTAATAAGGATGGAGAGCCTTTGCTGGGGGAAATGGCCTAAAGTTTAGGGATGTATGTGTGTTGAATTAATGAATTCCTGGTATATATATGTTAAAGTATTTGTAGGATTCTTCCTGATTTCTTAGATACCAGTGTTGGTTCAGGATTTAGAGTAGAATCTAGAGTTTTTACATTCTTCTGGGTGATTACACAGCTTGTAATTATTACATGTCATGAAATATTTACACATCATATATTGGTTATCAAGCAACTGTCATGAACCAGTACAAGGTGTGAAAAGTTTATATGTCATGAATCGGGTTCACGTCATGTAATTTATAAAGACGTGAATTAGTTCATGGTGTGTAGGGTTTAGATGTCGTGAAATTGTTACACATCGTGAAATAGTGAAAATCTAGATTTTTAATCTGAGGTTATGTGTTTGCTGAAGTTTTTGGGTTTCGTGGATTATTCCACATGAAATGGGGTCTCACAATGTGTAATTATCATGGTTTTTATTTTTAGGGCACTATAAGGCTGATTTATTTTCTTACTCGTTCATAGCCTCTTCTCTCTCGACTTAAGAGATCTTGATTTTGGATACCTTAACTCCTTCTAGATCACTTTTTCCAGTGATTAATCTCCATTATGATTGTGGTTTATTTCTCTAGGTGAGTAATCCTTATGTTTTTTAGTTTCTGTTGATAGTGGTAGCACCGTTGTGTTGTGTTATTGGATCCTTTGATCTATGATTGTAATATTCTCGATCCTTTATAGATATGTTGTGTAAACTTCTTCTGATGGATGATCTGTTGTGTTTATTATGATGGATCATTCACATTCTTGTAGGTATATTGTGATATATCCTCTATGCCGACCGTTTTTCTTGTTGAATTGATTTTGAGTTGTGGGGATTGATTCTAGGGTCTCTGTTGTTATTTTTTCTTTCTTCCATGTTGGTGGATCTCGTTTCGGGCATGTGTGACCTAAGTTTGAGGTAGTTGGTTCAATATCAAGCCTATGTTGAATAAATTTCATTAATATAATTTTATTAATTTTTTATAAATGAATTGGAATGATTGATTTGTGTGTGTTTGTGAAAATGAGTTTTCGAGAAAATATGGTTTTCCCCTTATTTTTGTAAAAGAAAAGATATTTTCAAAGAATTGTGAAATAGATTTCTGAAACGGATTTAAAAGCATTGTTTTGATAAAATGGTTTGGAAAATATAGCACATGGGAAGCCTTAGGTACTTATGTGGAAGTATAGTAATAGGCCTCATCCATTCCTCAAGGGGTTCACTCATGGAGTGTTCCTCTGCTCCCTAGGCCTGTTGTTCTAGGGACTTGACAGACATATTGGGGGTTCACTTTATGGGGTGTTTCTTTACTCTCTAGATTCGATGCATATATCTAGAGACTTTATGTGTGTGATTGATTATGTTTAGTTCTGAGTGTCCTAGCTAACCTAACCTGTTGTGATTCTTGGTGTGATGTTACCTGTGATTTGGTTGTTTTTAGCTTGTACCGTTTTAGCTTGTACTACCATGGATTTGATATGATATGTGATACATGCTTTGTTCGATGTGATTTCTGCACTACCACAGATTTGAGTAAGGGATGTACCAGCTTTTATCAGCGCTAACTAGAAAGCGTTGATAAAAGGGTGGTCTTTATCAGCACTAGCTAAAAGTGTTGATAAATCTAACCTTTATCAGTGCTAAAAAAATCACTCATAAAGGTGTGCCCTTTATCAGCACTTTTTTATCACTGATAAAGGTTTTTAATTAAAAAAATATTATTAATTTATATAAAATTGTTATATTTATATTCAACACATTAAATAAAAAATGCATGTTTATAATTAATATAGATTTTTTAATAATTCAAATATATATATGATGTTTTTAGAAAAGTATTTATAAGATTATAATTAAATATATATATTTAAATAAATATTATATTATAATAAATTTCATTAAATAATAAATATATTTATAATATTTATAATTATATATAAATACTTTATATATATATATATATATATATTTAAATAAATATATGTGTCTAATGAATTTGCTCAATAAACATATTGATGCATGAATATAACTGACATTCATATGTTATGTATTCATCATGAATATTCATTTATACATTACACCCTCATTATTATTGATGTTGCCCATATATATGTGATGACTCATTTCTTATGATCTATACTTTACTAGGTATAAAACTATATATATTTATAACTATATACAAATATTTATAAAGATATTTATAATTATAAATATATATGTGTGTGTAATTATAAAATTATAATAAATATATTTATTATACTTATAAAGTTATAAATTTATATAATTAAATATATATATTTATAAATATACTTTTCTTTTCATACTTTCATTAAAGAAAGTATTCGCATTTCTTTTTTCAAGAGTTTAATCACTAATTGGATTTTTCGATGGTTTTTTCTAAATAAATATAGATATATTTAAATAATTATAATATTATAATAAATATATTAATTATATATAATTATAAATATAATAAATTTATTTATTATAAATTTATCATTATAAATAAATATATTTTTATTATATATATATAAATATAAATAAATATTTATTTATTTATAGTTATAATTATAAATATATATATATATATATATATAATTATAAAATTATAATAAATATATTTATTATAATTATAAAGTTATAAATATATATAATTAAATAAATATATTTATAAATATATACAAATATTTATACTTAGAATTCTAAATAATACTGATATATTAATATAATTGTAAAATTATAAATGTAATAAATATCATAACAAGTGCATCATGTGTGAACCCATGATCCCAAATTTTATTAAGGAAAACAAAAACAAGAAAAAAAATATGGAGACGACATAACAAACCAGTGAACAGACACTGTTACAACGATCAATAAATATATTTATTCAAATTTATAATTATAAATATTTATTTATTTATTTATTTATTTATTATATATAGTTATTATTATAAATAAATAAATATTTATTTATTATACATATAATTTTATAAATACATATAAAAATATAAATAATTTATTATCATTATAATTTTATCAGCGTTTTTTAGCACTAATAAAGATAGGGTTTTATTAGAGCTAAAAAAGAATTGAGAAAGGCATGTTTTATTAGCACTTTATATTTTAGCACTGATAAAACATACCTTTATTAGTGCTTTTTAGCTAGCACTAATAAAAGGTTTACCCGCTTTTATAAATAAACCCCAACAGTCTACTCTTTCTCTCGCATGCCTCAAGCTCTTGCGGAAGCCAAACCCTACCACTTACTCCTCCTCTTCCTCCACCTTCGTTGTCGCCGACTCCACCTCCTCCTCCACTACCACCAACTCATCTTCCTCCACTGATGAAAATCCATCCTCTTCTTCCACAAATCCATCCTTTTCATGAAAATAACCATTGCCGCTGAACCCCATCTGTTGCGAACCTCACCTCCGTTATGCGCTGAACCCCACCTCTGCCCTGAACCCTTCCTTTGTCGCAAACCCACCTCCTCAGCATACCCCACCTCTGTTGTGAATCCCTACTCCTCTGTGAACCCAAATTTTCCGCAAACCCATATTCTTAGGTGATAATACTGTGAGTATTCTTGTAATTCACTTAGTATTTCCTTTGTATTTTATCATTATACAATTTTCCATGATCAATTCTGTGTCTGTAACATTTCTATTTCTAATCAAGGATATTGATGAGATTCTAGGGCTATAATATATATTGTCCAAATCATCGTGTTTGATGAATTTCTAATATAGATTTGTCGTTTATCATTATATTGAAGTGGGTCTGGGTCCATTAGATACCTATTTCCTCCAATGAGATAATAATCAATGAATATTCGGGATTAAAACTTGATACCTTTCAATAGGTATATAGTCAACGATGTTTTGGGTATGGATATAGGATACCTAGGATCAACTCTATAGATCCTCCAAATAAATTAGGTAAAAGAAACATGTCTGTTTAATTGAAATTAGATTTATAATAAATATCTTTATAGAATCTTGAGGATTCTCATTGTTGACTTCTTATTTTATTACATTGCATCTTTATTTCCATAATGTTGTTATTTCTATCAGATAGTGCATCTCATTTGATTGATTTTTCTTTCCATTGAAAATGTTCTACATAAGTAAATTTTATATTTATATACTTTTATTATTAAAAATTTATAATAATTGATAAATAATAAATCTAAGTGACATGAAAATTATGAGTCTAGTTTGTGGCTACAATTAAAACCGCCCATGTAGTGATTTATCTACTATATTAATAGTTTTCATCGATGGGTGGAATTATATTTTTTGAGGGTGATGATTATGTCTATATTGGAGAGTGTGATATGAAAAATAGTTATGTAGAACCTATATTTCTATAGCTGGGTAGAATCATACACTACTGGATATTTGGCTATTTGCAATGAGATTCCGTCGCAAAAAACCCTTTTTGACGGGGGCCCGTCGCAAATAGCCTGTTGCAGGAAACAGCATCCCAACTAGTATTTTTTGCGACGGGCCTGTCGCAAAAAATATTACTTGCGACGGGAAGCGGGCTCGTTGCAAATAGATGTATGATTAAATACATTATATATACAAGAACCTTTAGCGATGGGCCTATCGCAAAATGTATTTGCAACGGGACACCATCCCGTCACAAATAGTTTATATGTTATAAACCTTTTGCGATGGGCCTGTCGCAACAAAGTTATTACGACGGTAAAGCAGCCAGTCGCAAAAACTTTTGAATTATATATATATATATATATAATCTATTTGCGATGGTCCCCCCGTCGCAAAAGGTCATGTCATGAATACGTAATAAAATAAAATAATATTAATATTATTAAAATAATAAAAAAATAAACATTATTAAAATTATCAATATTTTCAAATACTTAATAAAATAAAAATAATAATTAAATTATGAATAATGAAAAAAATAATATTAATATTATTAAAATAATAAAAAATTAAAAATAGTTAAATTCTCAATATTCAGAAAAAAAATAAAAAAAATCATAAAATATTATTATTAGTAAAGTAAAAAACATTAAAAATATAATACTAATAATAAATAATAAAATAATAAAATATTAAAAAATATATATGAAATATTTTCACTAATATAAAAGATAAAAACTATAAATAGTTCATATTACAAAAAATGTTCAATTCAAATGTTTTTAACAGAACAAAAAAATCACAGGGGGGGTAGTCTTCTAGAGGAGTTGGAGGAGATGGAGAAGATGGTGGAGGAAACTCCATCCCTAAACTATGAGTTAGACGACGCATGTAATCCATCTGATTGTGTCATTGCTGCTGCCATCGACGCATTTCCTTCTCGTGTTGTTGCTGTTGTTACTGCCATCGATGCATGTCCTCCTCGTGCTGCTACTGCTGCTACTGCTGCCATTGACGCATGTCCTCCTCATGTTGTTGTTGCTGATGTTGCTTTTGTTGATGCATCTCTTCCTACTGCTTCTGCAAACTCTCTATAAGCTTAGTTTGAGCTCGCAACTTCTTTGGATACTGTGAGCCAGAAGATGATGCCTCTCCACAATATCCTCTCGAGTTGGATGCTGACATCGCAGTAGTACCATAATAAGTCCCATGAGTCAAATGAGAGTTGATACCAACTACTCGGCCCTTCTCGAAGGCATACTGGGTCGCCTGCATCCATGTCGCTTAATCAAAATGGTGGGCACTAGTCTGATCAGTTGTCTCGGCATGACTCTTAGCCCATGTCTAGGAGTTCACAACCTCATATGACTCATTCAGTTTCAATTTGAAATTAAAATAGTAAAAATATTATATACAGTTAATTTTCAAACTGAAAAAGAAATAATACTGACCACAATCTGACATTGGTGATCACCTCTAATCTCTCCAGTGGCTGGATCACTGTACATCCTCCGATAAACGTCGTACCCCATAATATTTGGATACTCAACTACCTATATGAATATAAAAAAAACTTTTTATATTTAATTTTATATAAAATATTTAAAAAATATACTTACCAGATGCTCTCTATGCGTACTGAATGTACGGATACCAGCTCGATGTGTCACATCCTGTCTCCCCCGGTTTTTCCAGACTAATGAATATCTTCTTTGAAATCCAACACTCAACCAGTGTGAACGTAATCCATCCCAAATGTGAGATAAAATGTACTCTAGTCGGTGGGCTCTACATGACTCATCAAATACTGTCGCTCCAACTTTCTTAATAGTTGTCCTTCTCAAATTGTGCAAAAACTGATGGAAACGCTCACGCATAGACACCTCCCATGTCTCATGGATAGCGCCACGCATGCTATCATCGATGGGATACCATAAACCCTAAAAATAATTTATAATATCAAGTTATTAATGAAATAAATTTCTAAATAAATATTATTTATTATGTACCAGCCAATGATTGAACATTCTAAGCCGCACATCAATAGGAATCTATTCCCATGTTATCCATGGCTGAGAAAAATAATTGCGCAAGATATTTCTCCCCTTTCCAATAGCTAGATGCACAAAATTGTGAAAAAAGAACAAATAATCCAAAAATTAGTATATACATAAATTAATGAAAGATAACTCAAATACACAGGTTATTATAACTCTGCATGCGTGGATCAAAACAAAGATGTCGATGCCGCTCGGGGATAGGGTCAGGAATCATAAGTCGCGCAATACCGTGCCCCCTCCGCATGCCCCATGAACTACCAGTAGCCTGAGGGTCATATGATCCAAAATCCTTCTCATCTAAAGGTAGATCATCCTCCTCTAACTAAATAAGTATATCAGGGTCTATCTGAAACACAAAAAGATTGTTGTTAGTAGATAGCTGAAAATAACTATTACATATAGATATATATTAGTTATGATTATAACCAACATTTAACTGTGTCAATATTCACCATCATCATCATCTTCATATCTGACAATGTCAATGTCTTAATATTCATCATCGGTGTCATCAATATCCATATGAGTTTCAGTTTCATCATCTCTTTCCATTTCAAATTCATTTTTAACGTCATTAACATCATCTTCACCATCGACCCTTAATTGTGGGGTGTCATCATCGATATTCATGTCTCTTTGTGAAAAGGATGCATTTTGATTAGTATCTTTAAAATTTTCAATTCCTTGTACTTCATCGGAACCACATTCAGTTTGAGTAAACTGATTTTCCTGAGATTTTGTTTTTATTATGCTCTACTAATCACTCAGGTCTCTTAAATTAACATAGTACTTTGCGTAATATATTTGATGTGTCTGTTGAGCTAGTAAAAATGGTTCATTTAGTGCAAGAATACTTTTATATTTAATATCAATGATTCCATGAATCGGATGAACACGCAAGCCTCTCTTTGTATCTAATCACTGACATTTAAACATTGTTATGTAATTTTCCCCTAGATAACACAGTTCAATAACTTCATCCAGCATGCCGTAAAAGTCAACCTCAGTTTCTATATTATGCGATCCTCTCAAGAAAACTCTAATGTTCATTGTTTTTTTATTCCCCATATGCATTTGTATGAAATTGAAAACCATTCACCACATATGCATTGTAATATTTAACCATTTTATATGGTGGGTTACTCAATATACACAGTCGCTTATCAATTTTATCAGCATGTTGAGACACCTGAAAATTTCTAAAAAAATTATCAATATAATAAATAATAAACTGAATTGATTTGTTAAACCATCAATAATTTATGTTACCAGTTTTTGAAACCATTGAGAAAAAAAATTCTGTCGGCGTTCTTCAAGAGCAGCTATTGTAATTTGTGGAAGCTATTTCTTGATATGATTACCATATAACCTAAAAATAAAATAAGTTTACTTATTATAACATAAATTATAGAATAAGTGATAGAATCACTCACAGTACAAATGATGTAATTTCATTGCAGTTGAGCAGAACATGTGTATGAGCTCTGTGATGTTCATCATCTAAAATCCATCATTCATGAACTCCACCGAAGCAAAGCTCTAGCTGATTAAAAACTGATAATTTATTGTCCATTTAATTATCATAATTCCTCTCGTTCCGTCCCATGTGGTTTTGTTCTGAGGTATATTCAGATTCAAAATAATAAGAGCATAAAAAAGAGATTTACTCTTGCAAATAAGCTTCAGCAATTGAGCCTTCAACTAATGCTTTGTTGTGTACTTTTTTCTTTAATTTCTGCTTTCATCTCTCGAATGGGTACATCCATAGAAAATGTATCGAACTTCCACATTTAGCTTCATGTGGAAAATTTAATATTGGATTTTCCATTGAGTCAAAGAAAGCTAGCGGAAATATTTTTTCCAGTTTACATATAATGACAACAACATCTTCTTTCAGTTTACTTAGTGCATCATAGTATGTTGTCTGTGAAAAAAAGTCTCGAAAAAAATATGATATGTCTGTTATTGAATCCCAAATCACAGAATTTAACAAACCTTTAAATCTAATCGGCATAATTCTTTCCATTATAACATGACAATCATGAATTTTTAATCTGGTAATATTACCATTCTTAACACATCTTCCCAAATTGGAAGCATAGCCATCTGGAAGTCTCAAATCTACAATCCACTAACAAAATGATAAGCGACTCTCTTTGGACAGTGTATAAGCTACTTTTGGCTTCATTAACCTATGTGATCTGACATTTTGAAACAGTTCAAGTTCCGGTCGTCTGCAAATTTGGGCAAGATCTAATCATGTATTTACATTATCTTTGGTCTTACCTGGTGTGTCCAAAAATATATGAAATAAATTATCAAAACAATTCTTCTCAATATGCATTACATCTAACATGTGGTGGACCAAAAAATCAGACCAATATGAAAGATCCCAAAAAATGATCTATTTTATCCAATTATGCCCTTTCCCAAAGCCATGAATTTTATGTTGGTTTACTGTTAGCCCAAATGTGATGGGAGGTAATGAAAATACAATTAATTTTAACTCTATACCTAAGATCATTTTTGGAGGTTCATCCCTTTCAATTTTTCCTTTTCTGAAATGAGATTTGTTCCTCTGAAGAGGATGATCAGTTGTAAGAAATCTGTGATGATAGTCAAAATAGAAAGATTTTTTTCCATTGATGAGAATAAAGTCTTTTTTGTATTTCATACAGTAAGGACATGATTTCATACCATGTGTACTCCATCCAGATAATATGTCATATGCTAGGAAGTCACTAATCATCCACATCAATGAATATTTTAATATGAAATTTTGTTTCGCAGAAACATCATATGTACTAACACCATTACTCCACAATAAATTTAACTCATCAATCAATGGTTTCAAATAAACATAAATATTTTTTTTGGATGTCCTGGGATTAATAAGTTCAAAAATATATAGGGCTCCTTCATCAAAATCCATAGAGGTAAATTGTACGGAGTTATAAAGATAGGCCAAAATGAATACTGACTACCATAAGAACCAATCGGACAGAAATCATCAGTAGAAAGACCCAATCGCACTTTTCCATCTTTTAAAGTAAAAGACGGATGTAGTTGATCAAAATGTTTCCATGAATCACCATCAGATGGATGATTCGAGCTTTTATCAGTTAAAATCTTGGTTTTGTGCCATGACATCTTTGACATTGTGTTCTGAGACATAAACAAACACTGCAACCTGGGTGTAAGGGGGAAATATCTCAACTGTTTCACAGGAATCGATCTAGACTTCCCTGGTTGAGCTTCTTTATACCTCGATTATCCACATGTGGTAAAATTATCCAATGGCTCATTTTCACCAGAATATAAGATGATATCATTTGCACATGCATGAATCTTCAAATAAGTAAGTCCTAGATTATGAACTAGCCTTTTTCTCTCATAGTAATTTGCAGGCAACACATTTCCTTCAGGTAACAGTGTTTTAACCAAAGATAATATCTGGTCAAAAGAGTTGTTTGACATTGCATTATCTGATTTAATAGCCATAAATTTTGTGACCACTTCTAATTTTCTTATCTTGCAACCAAGATATAATTCTTCCTCAGCAAACCTCAACAACTCATAAAATTCAGATGGTTCCAACTCAGGATTTAAATCAATAGCATCCTGAGTTTAAGTTTATTGAATAGATGGACCTGCAACATCATGTACTAAACTTTGAAACCATGATGGATCCAGAATCAAGTTATTAGTATCTTCTATGGAACTACGTTCACCGTGTTGATACTAAAAAACATAATCTATTTGAAAACTAAACTGCAAGAGATGTCCCCCAACCTTGTCAAATGTGTCAAATGTTCTCAGAGCACATTTTTTACAAGGACACTTAATTGTGCCTTTTGAAACAAATTCTATGTTTGATGATACAAGTGATAAGAAAGCTTCAACACCCTCAATATATACAAGATTTAAACTAGAACCGTTTGGATTTCTGCGCTGATTTATCCAAGCGCGATCATCTAATAATGACTATTTTCAACTTCTTTGTTCCATATTTTTCTATAAAAATATAAAATCAATACTATTTTTTAATAATTTGAAATTAGGAAAACACTATCCAAAAAAATAAGATAAATAATTACAACTATTTCTTAATAATTACCATTAATTACAGTTAACATAATTTCTAGTGGATTGACAACTACTCTTTTGTCCGATGGCTCATTTAATTTTAACTTTCTCACACTAAAATCACAATGAAGAATCTTCTTAGAGGCAGGCTTATTCATTCTCGTGCAAGCGAGAACGCATAAGCGTACCTCCGATCAGATTCTACTTTGTGATTTTAGTGTAAAAAAGATGCAAGTAAATGAGTCATCAGACAAAAGAGCCCCCTTTTCATTGATGAATCTTCTCCTTGCAATAGTCACCGCCTAAAAACATTATGAAAAATGTGGTCCAATGAATTCATATTCAAAATCATGCATACGAGATTGGATATGCATACGTAGAAGCATAATTTTTATAATGTTTTGAGTCGGTGAATGTTGAAAGGAGAAGAGTCATCGAGCAAAAGGAGTGTTGTCAATCCACTAAAAATTGTGCCAAGTTATTACAATTTATTACAATGGATTTTATTGCTAATTATTTCTAATTATTGCTATTTATTGCTAATTAATTCTATTTTTTGCTAATTATTTCTAATTATTACTAATTATTGCTAATTGTTGCTAATTATTGCTAATTATTGCTCTTTATTGCTATTTAATGATATTTATTGTAATTTATTGTAATTTATTGCTATTTATTGCAATTTATAGCAATTTATTACTAATTATTGAAATTAATTACTACTAATTATTACTAATTATTACTAATTATTTCTAATTATTGCTAATTATTGCTAATTATTGCTAACTATTACTAATTATTGCTAATTATTGCTAATTATTGGTAATTATTGCTATTTATTGCTATTTATTGCTATTTATGGCTATTTATTACTATTTATTGTAATTTATTATTGCAATTAATTACAAATTAATACTATTTATTACTAATTATTAGTATTTATTACTATATATTACTATTTATTACTATTTATTACTATTTATTACTATTTATTACCACTTATTACTATTTATTAATATTTATTACTATTTATTACTATATATTTCTATTTATTGAGATTTTTTACAATTTAATACTATTTATTAATAATTATTACTACTTATTACTATTTATTACTATTTATTACTATTTATTACCAATTACTACTAATTACTACTAGTTATTACTAATTATTACTAATTATTACTAATTATTACTAATTATTACTAATTATTACTAATTATTACTAATTATTACTAATTAATACTAATTATTACTAATAATTACTAATTATTACTAATTATTACTAAGTATTAGTATTTATTAGTATTAATTAGTATTTATCAGTATTTATTTCATTTTATTAGTATTTATTACTATTTATTACTATTTATTTCTATTTATTACTATTTATTAGTATTTATTACTATTTATTATTATTTATTAGTATTTATTACTATTTATTACTATTTATTAGTATTTATTACTATTTATTAGTATTTATTAATATTTATTAGTATTTATTAGTATTTATTACTATTTATAACTATTTATTTCTTTTTATTTGTATTTATTTCTATTTATTATATTTTATTTCTATTTATTAGTATTTATTTCTATTTATTTCTATTTATTACTAATTATTACTATTTATTAGTATTTATTACTAATTATTACTATTTATTACTATTTATTATTAAGTATTACTAATTATTACTAATTATTACTAATTATAACTAATTATTATTTTTTATTACAATTTATTACTAATTATTACTAATTATTATTAATTATTATTAATTGTTACTAATTGTTACTATTTATTACTAATTATTACTAATTATTACTAATTATTACTAATTATCACTAATTATTACTATTTATTACTATTTATTACTATTTATTACTATTTATTACTATTTATTACTATTTATTACTATTAATTAGTATTTATTACTATTTATTAGTATTTATTACTATTTATTAGTTTTTATTAGTATTTATTACTATTTATTATTATTTATTTCTATTTATTATTATTTATTTTATATTTATTACTATTTATTACTAATTATTACTAGTTATTACTATTTATTACTATTTATTACTATTTATTACTATTTATTAGTATTTATTAGTATTTATTAGTATTTATTAGTATTTATTGCTATTTATTAGTATTTATTAGTATTTATTACTATTTATTACTATTTATTAGTATTTTTTACTATTTATTAGTATTTATTTCAATTTATTAGTGTTTGTTTTTATTTATTACTATTTATTTCTATTTATTACTATTTATTAATATTTATTTTTATTTATTAGTATTTATTACTATTTATTATTATTTATTAGTATTTATTCTTATTTATTACTATTTATTAGTATTTATTAATATTTATTAGTATTTATTAGTATTTATTAGTATTTATTAGTATTTATTACTATTTATTACTATTTATTAGTATTTATTACTATTTATTAGTATTTATTACTATTAATTAGTATTTATTACTAGTTATTAGTACATATTACTAATTATTAGTATTTATTAGTATTTATTAGTATTTATTAGTATTTATTACTAATTATTACTAATTAATACCATTTATTACTAATTGTTAATACATTACAATTTTTTCTAATTATTATTATTTATTTCTAATTATTACTAATTAGTGTTAATTACTATTAATTGCTGCAAAATACAGCTACTAATTACTAAGTACCACTAATTATTTATATACATTACTAATTATCCTTAATAATTATTAATTATTACTAATTACTAAGAATTAGTACTCATAATTTGATTTTATTATTACAAATAAATACTGATGACAAAACAATTTAAATCAAACTTAATTACAACTAATCAACAATAATTAAAATTAATATAAAGAAAGGAAATAAATACTAAATTAAATAAAACATAAATACATTTAAACTTGATCTCTTATAATTGCAGGCGACTTCACAACTTCTTTGTAAAAAAAAGCTAACTCTCAAAAAATTTCACTCTAAAATTAGAGTTTACAAAAGCAAAGAGGAACAAGAAATTCAGGCGTAGGGAAGAAAAATGGAGGGGTATATATAGGTTAGATTAGTTGCGATGGGACTATTAGCGACGGGATTCCCATCGCTAATAGTACTTTTTACGACGGGACCCATCGCAAATACCTTCGGCCGCATTATTATCGTCGACGGTTAAAAGGTTATTTGTGATGGGGCCCATCGCAAAATGTGACCTTCTGGCACACTTTTTGTGACGGGACAACATCCTGTCGCAAATTGGTTTTTACCACCGTCGGTTATTTTTGACGGGTCCCATCACAAATACCCTCTGAGGGTCGAACTAGTTGCGACGGGGGATCCCCCCATCGCAACTAGGTCTTACCGCCTCCCAGCATTTGTGACGGGCGGTGCCAACCCATCGCAAATACCCTTTTGCACGATTTGGCACGCAAACCGTGCCAATCCGCGCATAACTTTTTTCAATGAGGCGCCTATTCCCGTCGCAAATAATGGTTTTTCTGTAGTGATAGCCAATTTTTCTAGAGTAATTTTCGATGATAGAGATAAACATCAGTCAGTGTGTCCTACTGTCATTGACATGTTCCTAGATGTATTTTTCAAGGACTTCTCTTGGTTACCACCCAAGGGATAGGTTGAGTTTATGATTGTGTTCTTACCAGGTGTGGAGCATATATCTATTCCACCATATAAGATGGATCTTGTAGAGTTATGAGAGAAGAAGGCTCAATTTAACAACTTCAAGGTGAAGGGGTTCGTATGAATGATTATGTCCCCTTGGGGTGCCTTGGTTTTTTCCATAAAATTTCAGATGGATCATTGAGAATATGTGTGGACTATTAGAGGTTATTCTAAGTGATAGAAATGAACTTATATCCACTTATACATATTGATGAACTATTTGATCAACATAGAGGTGCTAAATTATTCTCTAAGATCAATTTGATATCAAGTTATCATCAGTTTATGATGAGGTATTTTGATATACCACATAATTTATTTAGGAGTATGTATGTATTGTATGGGAATCTAGTGATGTCATTCAGTTTGAAAAATACAATAGTAGTGTTCATGGCTGATATGAATTGGTTCTTCCATCCTTATTTAGATAATTTTGTAGCCATATTTTTTAATCATATCATCATGTATTCCCAATTGAGGGAGGAACATGCTCAATATCTAGAGATTATTTTGAGAAAACATAGGGAGTATCAATTATATTCCATGATCTCAAAGGGTATGTTTTTGATTTATAATGTACACTTCATGGCGAAAATGATATTAGTGGATAGTATATTTTTAGAACTTGAGAAGTTCCCTTCATAGGGAAAATGATATTAGTAGATAGCATATTTTTAGAACCTGAGAAGTTAGATGTTATAATTTATTTAGAGAGTCCAAAGAATGTTTTTGAGATCCAAATATTTTTGGGAATTTCCAATTATTACTAGAGGGTCAACCATGATTCTTCCTGATTGGAAGCACTAAGAATTCTTTAACCAAGATTATGGTATGGTTCCTTTGCTTATATGCTCATGAGAGATCCTTCTAAGATCTTAATGGTAGATTGATGAAAACACCAATCTTAACCATAAAGGAGCTGTGTAATGAGTGTGTCTTATATTGTGATGTATCGAGATTCCGGATTTGAACAGTTTAGTCTATGATGTTCATGTGGTTACTTATGGTTCCAAAGAGTTAAGGACACATAAGAGAAACTTCCTAAATTCTTTCCAATATTTGGAAATAGTGGTTGTTCCCATGAGGTATTATTGGTATTATATTTATGGTGATATATATTTAGAATACAATAAAAAAAGTGTTTGAAATATATTTAATCATAAAGTGAAATGAACCATTGATAGTGGAGAAGTTTGGAGTACATATAGTCCTTTAACTTTGACATAATGTATACACTCAAGAAGGGGAACATTTTTTCTAATGCACCATATTGGAAGGATCAAGATTAGGTAGTACATGATTCAAGCATCAAGTGGAAGGTGGTTTCCCACTTTAAAGAGATGTGACGTTATGTTCAAAAGTATCCTGGCCAAGTGACACTTATGTCTTTATCTATCACTTATTCACTCCTCAGTAATATTATAGGAGTAAACTATAGGATTCATACTACTTATTCATGAGAGACATGATAAACCTTTTATAGCTTTATATTTTATAAAATATTGGTTATTTATTATTCATGTATCTTTTATAAAGTGTCTCTCTTGGGATTTATGTCTATGTTAAAATGCCTAAATGGCTCTTTTAAAATGATTCAAGTGTTTTGAAATGTTTCTTAAAAAATTATATGTGTTCAACATTCCCTTTTTTGGTTTTAAATAGATTTAAAATGATTTAAACACTTGGAATGGACTGAGGTTGCATGCCAAATGTTTTTCAACTCACCTGATAGGCTTTTATAAAGGGATGTGAATGTTTTTAAAGTGTATGTAATGATAGTTTCATTTTAACAAGGGTTGTGTGAAGTTTTTAAATGAAAATTTGTAAAATATAGAGGGTTTTCTCTCAATTTAAATGATTAATATTGTTGGGTCATGAATTTTCTTTGAATGCTTTAAAAAGGAATTGGGGTTTTGTTAAAGAGTGTTTGTAACTGATTGTTTTATTTTAAAAAATGGTGTGTTATTTTAAAGAGGAATTTGTGTAAATGGTTGGTTTTTTAAAGTAATTTCAAATATGTTTTATAAATAGTTTTCAAAGGACATCTAAAATGTATTTTTTCCATAATCTTTTAAGTTTATATTTTTATTGAATTAGTTAAACCATTACATTATATAGTGAAGGAAAGTATATCGATAATAACACCATAGAAAGGGCAAATGTATTTCAATAATTATAAGGATTAGATTTTAGTTATATTTTCTCTCCTTCTCTAAAGCTTATAATAACTCATATGGTTCTAGGCTTGGTTTCCATTGAAGGTTTATTTCTAGAACAAATGGATGTCATGATTATATTCCTTCATGGAGATTCAGAAGAAGATATCTACATAGATCAACTAGAAGGTTTCATTCTAAATGGAATAGTAGGTTTGGTCCAGTCTTAAATTGAGTTTTTTTGGGTTTAAGTAGGCACCAAGATAGTGTAAATATAATTTCAATTCTTTCATGGAAGAATTAATGTTTTTGCAGTGTAATGTAAATAATTGAAACTATATGAAGGTGTATTGTGATGGGAGTTTTTTCATTTTACTTATTTATGTGGATGAATTTCTCTTAGTTATACTAATGAAGTAAATAATAGAAGAGCTTAAGATTGATTTATCTAGAAGATCCCAAATTAAGGACCTTGGTTTTGGAAAGTGGATATTGGGGATTAATATTGAAGGAGCCTTAAAGTCTATAACTTTTTTATTCCTGGTTAATTTTTATATTAATATTCTATGTATTTATTTTGTTAAATATTAATATTACATAATCAAATAGGATGGATATGAATAAAGAATGGATGGATTCCAATTATATGAAAAAAGAGTATGAATATGGAGTGAAAGAGTTCACCATGTTTGAAAAATATCATGCATATAACTCTTCTAAAATCATTTTTCTATGTTTATGTTATTTTTATTCAAGACAAATTAGTCTAGAGGAGTTGGAAGAACACCTGATCTGTCTTAGAATAGATCAAAGTTATAAATGTTGTAATAAACATAGGGAAAAAGAGAATATAGCTAGTGGATAAAATAACACTATGTTTTATGGATCATCTGATATGATTACAAGTGTAGACAATGAAGAAGATTGTATCAAGGATGTCATTACAGATGTGAATGATGATAAAGATCGTATTGAGGAAATGACAAGGATAGTTGATTATGAACATCCTGATTACCCAAAATTGTTTGAGAAGTTAAAGAGTTGTGTAATGACTCCATTGTATGGTGGTTGCACTAAATATACAGCATTGTCAGCCATATTGAAGATGTATAATTTGAAAGCAGACAACAGATGGAGTGATACCAATTTTATAGAATTACTTTCTCTCTTGAATGACATGATCCCAGAAGATAATGATATCCCGAGCCGAACATATGACACCAAATGAATGCTACGCTCGATGGGTATGATATCTGAAAGAATACATTCCTTCCTGAATGACTGTATATTGTCTCAAAAGGACCAAAAATAACTTACATAACGACCAAAGTTTGGTTATTCTCGATTCAATAAAGATAAATTTGGTTCTATGAAATTTGTATGGTACTTTACAATAATTCTACTGTTTATGTGCCTATACGGAAATAAGGAGACTATAGGGAAATTTATGTGGCATGAAGATACAAGAAATAAAGATGGGAAACTATGTCACTCTCCAAACTCTCCTCAGTGGAAGAGAATTGATCATGAGTATCCTGAATATAGAAACAAGTTGAGAAACCTTCATCTTATGTTATCTATGGATGGAGTGAATCCTTTTGGTTTTCAAATAATAGATCATAGTACATGGCCAATTATGTTGGTAAATTATAACTTTCCACTATGGTTATGCGTGAAATAAATATACATCATGTTATATATGTTTATATTAGGACCAAAACAACCTGGTAATGGTATTAATGATTATTTGGCTCCATTGATCGATGATTTGAAATTATTGTGGGATTAAGGTTTTATATTGTATGATGCTTATATAAATGAATATTTCACATTGAGAGCCATATTGTACAGGAATATAAATGACTTTCCAACGTATATAAATTTGTTAGGATATAGCTTTAAAGGAAATAAAGGGTGCCCTGTCTAAGAACAAGGTACACAGACAATTAGGTTGAAACATTCATTAAAAACCGTGTTTCTAGGACATCATAGATTTCTACCCCAATGGCATAAGTATATATCTTGTACAACATCCTTAGATGGAAGTTTAGAAGAATATACAACATCGTCTCCACTAATAGGTGATCAACTATTTGAGAAAGAAAAATGTGACATCCCAAACTTTTTCACGTGTAATAATATTAATTTTATGTTTTATTTATCAAACTAACCAGTATGGTTTTCAAAGGAAATATTATCTCACTTTGTTTAAGGAAAAATTTAAAAATAAATATTTTTATCAAACATAATTTTTTCTAATCAAATAATTATTAAATATAATAATTTAAATAATAATACTAATATATAAATATATATCTAATTTGTTGTTTAGTTCCAAGATGTGATGTGTATATATATATGCATATGTAAACTAGATTTGAATTATAATTATGATATAAAACTAGTACTATGATTTTATATATGGCATTGAGAATTATTGCTTTAAAATATTTTAACGACAATATTTTGTAAAAGTGAACTGTTTTAATTATGCAGAAAATTACTTAATCTATTATATGAGTTTTATATATTTTTCAAAAATATGATATATACATAATTATTAGATTATTAATTTTTTATTAAAGTTTCATAAAATTATTAACATTTTGAAATTTTTTTAATAAAATTATAAATATATAACCATTTTAATAGAATGATTAAAAGTGCACATATATGAATGATCTTTTGATAAAAATTATTGTTGTCTTGAATCATATATATATACGTGTAATATTATCATATTCTAAAGTTTCAAAATTCAAAATAATGATAATTATTATTATTATAATTCCAATTATCAATTTAATTTATAACATTATAAGTATGTCATATGAAATATATAAATATATGTTTTGTAAAAGGATTTAATAATAATAACTTTTACTTTTTAAAGTATTGATAAAAAAATTTAATATATTAACTTTTGACTTTGTAATTTATTAATAATATATGAAAATAATGGGTTGTAGATTTAAAATTATAAAGATAAGATAATAAAGATATAATAATATAATAATAATAATAAATCAAAAAAGGAAAATAAGGAGATCCATGTAGTGTAGGAGGGTCCTGAATTTTTTTCGAAACATGGTTTAGGGTTTCAATAGACGTCGATCTGTGGGTGAGCTATCCGAGGTGTGCCTCGGCCTGGTCTTCGAGTCGTCCACGTCAGGGATGAGTTCTGGTGTAGGGTTTTGAAGTGTGTCGCGCTTTAGGGTGGCTTCAAGCAGGTCTGATAGCGTTCGCGGAGAGGAGTCAGTGTTGCGCTCGGTGGTCTGTTGCGGTTGTTGAACAGGAGGCTAAGACTGAGTCGGGTTCAAACGGTGGGAGGCACGGTACTGCGATGGAGTCCGGTTCTAGTGTCGATTCAGGTTAGGGTTCCTTTTTAAGCTTTCTCCAATCTAGATCGAGGTAGGATTTTAATCTTCGGATCTATGTGGGTTAGGAGTGGTTGCACAAATCTGTTCAAGGTCTGGTTTAGGCACATCATTTTCCCTCTTTCTCACTCCTGCAAATCGTGGATTTTATTATTGATCATTTTAAATTATTTATGTGTTCCGTCATTTTAGCTTTGTCAATTTTCTATTAGAATATTAACTAATTGGTTTCATTGTTGACCACTTGTGTGGTTGCTGTGGTTTTCTTCCTGTTGTACTTAAATTTTATATTGGTGGTGAACTGTTGTAGTGTTTGTTTATTTGTTGATTTTCCTCTATCAGTTTCACTATCATGATCATATGGCTATTTTTTTGGACCAAATTTCATATTCTATTCACCCTTTGGTTTATAAAAAGAATGGAATTGAATTTGTTTTGTGGATGCCAATATCAACTATACTATATAAAACAGATGCTGAATGATAATCATTTCATAAATTTTATTTTAACTCCATAGGGATTTTAAGACTTTAAATAGGGGGTTTGGGTTTTTTTGGTGCATATTGGTTTAATGTTTTTATTTTTTCACCTTCTGGATTTCTATGTGCCTTGCTTCTGTGCCCCTACTTGTTGTACCCAAGCATCAAAATCTATCAAGGTAAGGGTTAAATATTTGTATTGAACATTAATCTATTTTATAATTTTTTGTTTTGTAAAGAAAGTTTATTAATTTCTTTATACCCTCTGCTTTCTGGTTGTGTAATGGATTATCTTCTTCTAGTTAATTTATATTTAAGGTTGTTGTCTTGTAAGGGTTATATTACCTTACATTGTGTTCTTGAGGGATTATACATATGTATACTCATAATACATATTTATGATCCTTGTGGTCTATAAAAAAAATATATCCTTTTAGGCTGATCCTAGCCTTTTATTTTTTTGGTCTCCAGTAGTAATATGGTTGTAAGGGATTTATATTGTCTTTCTCGTTGAGTTGAAGTTGTATTTTTACGTACACTTGTATATACATGTGTGTATCTTGCGGTTTGAGTTTGAACCCTTATTTACCGGATTTAGAGCTTTGGGATTTTGAGTTATATGGTATTCGTAGACCTGAAGTATAAATACCTCATGAAAACTTATTTTCATACTTTATATACAAAATCGGTTATGTATATATATGTGTGCATATAAATATATAAATATATAACCCTCCAGATTTACATAAACCCCTTATGTTCAGACTTAAGATTTCAAAACTTGAGCATCGAAGTTAATTTAAGAACTTCAAAATGCGAAGAACTATATTTTGTATAAGACTTTTTACCCGATTATGTACGTTCCTATATATATATATATATGTATTACCATATGGATTTAAAGGAGCCTCCTTGAGGTTCAGTTTCAAGTCTTCTATACTTTGAGGTTCAAGGATGAAATAGAATTTTGTTATTTTTTCATATATATATATATGTATATGTATATATATATATATATACAGTCACACATGTTATAAACCTAACATGTTTTGGTTTTTAATCAAGTGATAATGGTGTATTAAATATGTTTTAAAGTATTTATTACTTATGAGAAATTATTAAACCTAGTTTAATTATGAAAACTCATATATATACACTTTATGTATAGTTTCCAAAACCCTAATTCATGTATGGATTATTAAAATTTAATTAATGTATTTATGTAATTAATACTTATGAGCCCTTAATGAATATCATTCTCTGTGTAAGCCAAACCAATAGGTATTTATGTAAATATGTATGTCTAAATCCATAAAGTAGTTCAAACTTGTTTTAGTTAAAGAACATTTAATGATATTATCCTATTTACAATTTCATGTTTCAAATGTATTATATGATTGATATTATTGTGATTTATGATTAAAAAGAATATATACTTTTGATTTGACCAAAATATATTAAAGAATAAATGGGTGAGTTAAACCATGTGATCCTGTTATGCTCACTTAATTTTTTTTATCAACTGCAGTCACTATTGTTAGTTAAGTCGTGATGTAATCTAATTGCTTAATCACTGACACTTTTATCATTATATTAAATAACATGTATTTTCATTCATGGAATAAGGATTTTAATTTAAAGAGTTATAATTTTAACATCTCATATGGAAACCCCTTCTCATCCATTATTTGATGTGCTTTAGTAATTGTCTCATGTGCAAAGAATGTGTAATAAACCATATATGCCTTCGATAAATTGTTACTACCATATTTTCAATTTTATCAATTATATTATGTATTTTTGGATTAAATAGTTTCATTTCCATTTTATTTATAGTAGCACTTAATGATTCATGAATATGGCATATCATAATAATGCGATAAGAAATTAAATTACTCAAAGTGGTATGGTACACCTTGAGTAATTGAAGTAAAATTTAAATATTCATAGTGGTATGGGAACCTTTAATATCAGACTTTACTAAACACATGAAGAATGTATTGGACTAGTATGTTCCAGGTTGGGGACTGATAAAAGTAAGCCCTCCGGGTTGGGGTCCGGTTACAGCAGACCCTCCGGGTTGGAGTCTGGTTACAGAGGCTCTTCGAGATGGAGTCTGGTTAAAAAGGCTATTCGGGTTGGATTCTGATTACAGAGGCTCTCCGTGATGGAGTCCGATTACATATGCTCTCTGGGTTGGATTCTGATTACAGAGGCTCTCCGGGTTGGGGTCCGGTTATAGTTATCCCCTAGGTATTGGCATGAGGCCTTGACAAAGGAATTAAAGTCCAGTATAATACATTCCATCGTTATGTGTATGATAATTAATTAACTAAATGGATATTTTAATATTAGAATATCCATTGATAAGATCTAGTACTTATGATTATCGGAAAATTAAATGCTTATGGCATGACATATGCACTCAGTGAATTATTATTTAGTGTATGAATTTGAAGTTATTACCTTTACGTGCATCTATGATTATTCATTACTATTAACTATTTAATTTGTGCTTACATATTCATATATCATACATGTTTAGAATTTATTATTTATTACTCTAAATGAGCATGCCTATAATTGAATCACGTATCCTTGTAATTCTATTAACATATTTTAATTGAGCACTTTTATGATATGTTACATGTGTTATAACTTTTCTTTAAGAGAAATGTTTTATAGATAGTTTTAAATAATGTTTTCAAAAGTTATATTTGTTTATTATGTTATTTTAAAACCCCTTAATGGGTATTCGTATGCTCA
The DNA here is from genome assembly GCA_963277665.1 of Viscum album. Lineage (NCBI taxonomy): Eukaryota > Viridiplantae > Streptophyta > Magnoliopsida > Santalales > Viscaceae > Viscum > Viscum album. The sequence goes on from OY728144.1 coordinate 444,418,766, forward strand.
ACCTACTTTTTTGAAATAAATTTTTCAGGTATCAGCTTTTAGAGGAAGATGCATTTCATAAGTAGCTGCTTTCCTAGAACCTAAACCGAATTCGATCCTCTACATGGGACATGATTTGTAATTTATAACTGCATGTTTTTAAAAAAAAATACACATCACGATTCAAGGCAGTTGCTCCAGGTATTCTAGGGTCGGGTTCTTACAGTTGGTATCAGAGGATTCAGTTTAGATAACTCTAGGAAACTAGGACTGAACAAAAAGAAATTTACTTATGAAATACTAAGAATGATGTTTTCTTAATTTTCAGATGGAAAATGAAAATACTTGTATTATGTCTCTTCCAATAGAAGTATTAGAGACCATATTGGGAAAATCATGTGTAGAAAACTTCTACACTTCTGAAAATATTTTTTTATCATGTTAAACCCTCTACCGAGTATCCAACTCTCCTCGTGTACTCAAACTTCACCAAGGAGCAGGTTTCATCTATTACCTCATGATGAATGCTCAATTCTCGTTCTATGTACAAGAAGGGAAATACTTTGAGGGTATCTTTAAATGTTTTACCCTAGCCAATAATTTCTTTTCTCTTGAGGACTTTGAGGAGGCTGCACAAGGGGGTGACCTCTGGGAAGCATATCTATGTCAATTTTTGACCTATGGTCTCCGTGGTCAAGTTATGGACTTTGAAGCCCTTGAGAATGAGACTACTCATTTGCATTATTGGCATCAAATTCATACTGATTTCACTCAACTTGATACTCAAAATTCTTCTCTCAATATGAATTCTAGATGTCCACACATGGTTGATCCTAGTTGCACACGTTGCATCTGGAACAAGGAGATAGAAGAATTTACAACTGCTTTGGGGATCCATTTTTCTGAGAACTGGGGAAATCCCCAACATCGGTGGAATCAATGAGGAGTCATCTTAGAGGAAATTAAAAAATACATACTAGTGTTTTGTGAGAGGGAGAAAGATATTATGTAATTTCTTGAGTTTTATAAATCATGTCTAAATGATGATTTTGTATTCTCTATTTTGATTTGCTCTGTTTAAAATGGATTTGCCATACTGAAGGCTGACTTCTTAAAAATTTCAGACAGAAGACATAATTTCACCAACCAATATTTTATCTCTTCCTACATAATTGTTAGAGACTATAATCATCAAGACGTGCTCCAAGGAGTACCATCCCTATGCCAACTTACATCTGACTTGTAAACAACTCCATCGAGTGTCGAATCACCCAAACATTCACCATCTTTACCAAGGAAGCAATCTTGTCTATTACCGTATAGAAATTGCACAATCTTCAGGTTATAGGAAAAGGGGAAAGTTTCATGAGGTGATTTTTCTATGTTTCACTTTGGCTGATAACTACTGAGTTGTAGGTAAATTTCTAGAAGCTGCTTTGGATAGTGACCATCGAGCGGCCTACCTATTCTAGTTCCTGAGTTTTAGTATGTACAGAGAACTTTACAAAATCAATATTTTCAAGCACGATGTAGTGCGATGGAATTATATGGATTTAGTCCACTCTCAAATTTATGACCTCCACACTTCTCATGCCTCTCTATGGAAGACCAAGTGCTTTAGGCACTGGTTCGACCCTAGCTGTTCACAGTGTGTCTGGGCCAAGGAAATTGAGCGGTTGAATACTACCTTAGGAATCCACCTGAGGTCGTCATCACCCTACCATTGGTGGTGTCCCTGGTAAAGGGACCTCATGCATGACGTGTGTCTAGTATTGTTGTGGTTGTGTACGTGCATTTTAGAATTGCGAGGACGCAATTATTTTTAGGGGGAATAATGTGACATCCCAAACTTTTTCACGTGTAATTATAATAATTCTATGTTTTAATTATCATACTAACTAATATGGTTTTCAAAGGAAATATTATCTCACTTTTTTTAAGGAATAATTTAAAAATAACTATTTTTATCAAACATAAATTATTCTGATCATATAATTATTTAATATAATATTTTAAATAATAATACTAATATATATATATATATCTAATTTTTTGTTTATTTCCAAGATGTGATGTGTATATATATATATATATATGCATGTGTAAACTAGATTTTAATTATAATTATGATATAAAACTAATACTATAATATTATATATTACATTGAGAATTATTGCTTTAATATATTTTAACGATATTATTTTGTAAAAGTGAACTGTTTTTATTATGCGGACAATTACTTAATCTATTATAAGTGTTTTATATATTTTTTGAAAATAAGATATATACATAATTATTAGATTATTAATTTTTTATTAAAGTTTCATAACCTTGTTAACATTTTGAAATTTGTTTAATAAAATTATAAATATATAACCATTTTAATAGAATTATTAAAAGTGCACATATATGAATGATCTTTTGATAAAAATTATTTCTATCTTGAATAATATATATATACATGTAATATCATCATTTTCTAAAGTTTCAAAATTAGAAATTATGATAATAATTATTATTATAATTCCAATTATCAATTTAATTTATAACGTTATAATTATATCATATGAAATATATAAATATATGTTTTGTAAAAGTATTTAATAATAATAACTTTTACTTTTTTAAGTATTGATAAAACAATTTTAATAGATTGACTTTTGACTTTGTAATTTATTAATAATATATGATAATAATCGGTTATAGATTTAAAATGATAAAGATGAGATAATAAAGATATAAAAATATAATAATAATAATAACAAAATCATAAGAAGGGAAAATAAGGAGACCTGTGAAGTGTAGGAGGGCCCCGATTGTTTTTGGAAACCTGGTTTAGGGTTTCAGTAGGTGCTTATCTGTGGGTGAGCTATGAGAGGTGCGCCTTGGCCTGGTCTTCGAGTCTTCTGCATCAGGTATGAGTTCCAATGTAGGGTTTTGGGGTGCGTTGTGCTTGAGGGTGTCTTCAAGCAGGTCTGGCGGCATTTGTGGAGAGGATTTGGTGTCGCGCTCGGTGGTCTATCGCGGTTGTTGAATAGGACGCTGAGACTAAGTCGGGTTCAAACGGAGGGAGGCGTAGCCCTGTGGTAGAGTTCGGTTCTGGTGGCGATTCGGGTTAGGGTTCCTTTTTAAGTTTTCTCTAATCTAGAGTGAGGTGGGATTTTAATCTTCGGATCTATGCAGGCTAGGAGTGGTTGTGAAAATATGTTCCAGGTCTGGTTTATGCACATTGTTTTCCCTCTTTGTCACTCCTGTGGATTGTGGATTCGATTATTGATCATTTTAAATTATTTATGTGTTCCATCATTTTAGCTTTGTTAATTTTCTATTATAATATGAACTGAGTGGTTTCATTTTTGACCACTTGTGTGGTTGCGGTGGTTTTCTTCCTATTGCACTTAAATTTTATAATGGTGGTGAACTATTGTAGTGTTTGTTTATTTGTTGATTTTCCTCTATCAGTTTCACTATCACGATCATATGGCTATTTGTTTTTTGGACCAAATGTCATCTTATATTCACTTTTTGGTTTATAAAATAAATGGAATTGAATTTGTTTTGTGGATGCCAATATCATCTATACTATATAAAATAGATGCTAAATAACAATCATTTCATAAATTTTATTTTAACTCTATAGGGATTTTAAGACTTTAAATAGGGGGTTTGGGTTTCTGTGGTGCATATTAGTTTAATGTTTTGAGTTTTTCACCTTTTGGATTTCTATGCGCCCTGCTCCTGTGCCCCTACTTGGTGTACCCAAGCATTGAAATCTATCAAGGTAAGGGTTAAATATTTGTCTGGAACATTTCTCTATTTTATAATCTTATGTTTTCTAAGAAAATATTATTTATTTCTTTATACCCTCTGTTTTTTAGTTGTGTAAGGTATTATCTTCTTCTAGTTAATTTATATTTAAGGTTGTTATCTTATAAGGGTTATATTGCCCTGCGTTTTGTTCTTGAGGGTTTATACGTATGTATACACATTATATAAATTTATGATCCTTGCGGTCTATAAAAAAATATATCCTTCTAGGACAATCCTAGCCCTTTATTTTTCGGGCTCCAGTAGTAATATGGTTGTAAAGGATTTATATTGTCTTGCTCGTTGAGTTGAAGTTGTATTTTTATGTACACTTATATATATATATATATATATATATATATGCATCTTTCAGTTTGAGTTTGAACCCTTATTTTCCTGATTTAGAGCTTCGGGATTTGGAGTTATAGGGTATTAGTAGACCTGAAGCATAAATACCTCATGCAAACTTATTTTCATACTTTATATACATAATCGGTTACGTATATATGTGTGTATATAAATATATAAATATATAACCCTCCAGATTTACATAAACCCCTTATGTCCAGATTTAAGATTTCTAAACTCGAGCTTCACAGTTAATTTAAGAACTTCAAAATGCGAAGAATTATATCATGTATAATAATTTTCACCTGATTATGTATGTTCTAATATATATATGTATAACCATAAGGTTTTAAAGGAACCTCCTTGAGGTTCAGTTTCAAGTATTCTATACTTTGAGGTTCAAGTATGAAATAGAATTTTGTTATATTTATATATATATATATATGGTCACACGTGTTATAAACCTAACATGGTTTGGTTTTTAATCAAGTGATAATTGTGTATTAAATATGCTTTAAAGTATTTATTACTTATGAGAAATTATTAAACCTAGTTTAATTATGAAAACTCAAATATATACACTTTATATATAGTTTTCAAAACCCTAATTTCATGTATGTATTATTAAATTTTAATTAATGTATTAATGTAATTAATACTTATGAGACTTTAATGAATATCAGTCTCTATGTTAGCCAAACTAATAGGTGTTTATGTAAATATGTGTGTCTAAATCCATAAAGTAGTTCAAACTTGTTTTAGTTAAAGAACATTTAATGATATTATCCTTATTATAATTTCATGTTTCAAATGTATTATATGATTGATATTGTTTTGATTTATGATTAAAAAGAATATATACTTTTGATTTGACTAAAATATATTAAAGAATAAAAGGGTGTGTTAAACCATGCGATCATGTTATGCTCACTTAATTTTTTATCAACTGTGGTGATTGTTGTTAGTTAAGTCGTGATGTAATATAATTGCTTGATCACTGACACTTTTATCAGCATATTAAATGAAATGTATTTTTATTCATGGAATAAGTATTTTAAATTAAAGAGTTATCATTTTAACATCTCGTATGGAAACCCCTTCTCATCCATTATTTGATGTGCTTTAGTAATTGTCTCATGTGTAAAGAATGTGTAATAAACCATGTATGCCTTCAATAAACTGTTACTACCATATTTTCAATGTTATTTGCCATATTATGTATTTTTTTATTAAATGGTTTCACTTTCCATTTTATTTATAGTAGCACTCAATGATGCTTACATATGGCATATCAAAATAATGAGATAAGAAATTAAATTACTCAAAGTGGTATGGGACACCTTGAGTAAAGTGAAGTAAAATTTAAATATTCATAGTGGTATGGACACCTTTAATATTAGACTTTTCTGGACACATGAGGAATGTATTGGACTGGTATGTTTTGGGTTGGGGACCAGAAAAAGTAAGCCCTCCAGGTTGGGGTTTGGTTACAGCAGACCGTCCGGGTTGGAGTCCGGTTACAGAGTCTCTCTGGGATGGAGTCTCGTTACAGAGGCTCTTGGGGTTGGAGTCTGGTTACAGAGCCTCTCTGGGATGGAGTCCGGTTATAGAGGCTCTTCAGGTTGGAGTCTAGTCTCTCCGGGTTGGGGTCCAGTTATAGTTAGCCCCTAGGTCTTGGCACGAGGCCTTAACACAGGAATTAAAGTTCGTTATTATACATTCCCTCATTATGTGTATGATAATTAATTAACCAAATGGATATTCAAATAGTAGAATATCCATGGTTAAGATCTAGTACTTATGAGTATCAGAAAAGTAAATGCTTATGGCATGACATATGCACTCAGTGAATTAGTATTCAGTGTATAAAATTGAAGTTATTACCTTTATGTACAACTCTGATTATTCATTACTCTTAGTTGTTTAATTTGTTCTTACACATTCATATGTCATACATGTTTATAATGTATTTTATTTATTACTCTAAATGATAATTCCTATAACTGAATCATGTATCCTTGTAATTCTGTTAACATATTTTAATTGAGCACTTTTAGGATATGTTACATGTGTTACAACTTTTCTTTAAGAGAAATGTTTTATGTAAAGTTTTAAAGAATGTTTTCAAAAGTTATATTGGTTTATTATGTTATTTTAAAACCCCTTACTTTGAATTTGTTTTCTCACTCTATGTTTTTGAAATAAATTTTTTAGGTATCAGATTTTAACAGAAGAATCATTTCAGAAGTAGTTGGTTTCCCAGAACCTGAATTGAATTCATTCCTCTACATGGGACATGATGTGTAATTTATCAGTGCATGTTTTTGTAAAAACATTAAAAATCATGATTGAAGGAACCGGATCTAGATATTCTGGGGTGGGGTCCTTACAAAAAAGATATGGACACTACTTTTGGTAAACCATTTTCGAGAAACCTTATAAAAACTGGTTGGAAAAAGAGATCAATTTTTTTTGAATTAGCATACCAAAATTGTCTATACGTCAGACATTTTCTTGATGTTATGCATGTTGAAAAACATGTATGTGATAATGTCATCATAACATTTCTAAATGCACCCAGAAAAACAAAGGATAGAATTAAGGCTAGGTTTGACATGGTTGACATGAAAATACGAGAAGATTTGGTACCAGTGAAGGGTGAAAATGAACTTTTCTTCCTTTAGCTGCTTACACTCTTTCCAGGCATGAGAGATATTAGTTTTCAAACTTCTTGAATGACATAAAGGTTTTGTAGAGGTATTCATCAAATATCAAGAACATCATGAAATAACCGATTTAAAGTTAAAGGTTATAAAATCACATGACTTTAATGTTTTGATTTAAGATCTAATGCTTATAGCTTTATGTTGTATTTTTTCCAAGAATGTACTTCATACATTAACCAAGCTATATTCCTTATTCAAAGCTATATGCAGCAAATTTATAGACCCAACTAAATTTTCGACTATAGAAACATAAATTATCGTCATATTATGTGAATTGAAAATTTTATTCCCACCAACATTATTTAATATGATGGTTCATTTGATGGTTCACTTGGTGAGACAGATTCAACTATGTGGTCATGTAAACTATAGATGGTTGTACCTAATGAACGGTATATAATGATTTTGAAAGGGTATGTCATAAACTGAAGTCGGCCAGAGGGTTGTATTATGGAGTGATATATTATTGAGGAATCTATTGAATTCTATATCGAATACCTTTTCAGTGTGGAAAGCATTGGTCTACCAAAATTTCATCACACTGGGTGGCTTGTAGGTGAAGGAATTTCTGTAAGAGATATTGTCACAATCAATATTATAGATTAGGAGTAGGCCTACCTTTATGTTTTTCAAAATAGTTTGGAGTTTTCCCCATATTTTGAAACCCAAAAAGAAATTCTTAGGCATTTAAATCCATCAAGGGCAGAAAGATGGATATCAAATACATATAATAAATAGTTTATAGGATGTTTTTGAGACCATATTTTAAAGAAGTCATATGAAAATTAGGATTCAATTTCAGAATGACTTCTATGGATAGTTGTAGGAACAAGTATTTATGTATTATCATACAATGGTTATGTAATTAATGGTTATATGTTCTATAAAAATGAGCATGATGAAGATAGTACCATGAAAAATAGTAGAGTTACACTCATGGCTGAAGTGATGCATGTTGTAATAAGGACATAAATCCAATTTAAGTAAATATTTCATACTTTTTCATCATCAAACAAATATGGGAGTTGGATTATACAACATTCCAAGTGCCGATTTTTCAATGAAAGTGGGTTGATGATAGGATTGTTGATAAAATAGATTAATTGGGATTCGTAAAAGTTTATTTTAGTAAGGAAGGGTACAAATATGAACTATTTATAATGTTATCATAGGTAGTATAAGTATTTTATGTTCCAAATCCTGCAAATCTAAAGTGGTCAATTGTTTTGTTATCGAACCATTAAAGGGTTAGATGAAAATTCAATTGAGGATGGCCATTTCATTGGGCCGTCACAATCATTTTTCAATGGTCTCAATGTAAATGGTGTTTTTTTTTATGTCATAGGATACCACAATTAAGGTATTTGGATTATCGATAGAGGGGTCAAATACCTTCAGCCATTAAAAAATAAAAAGTGAGTTCAATAATGAGGTTACATTTTTTATAATATACATCGTGTAACCTTATGTTATTATCTATTCGTTGCTACATTTATGTACTATAAATTGGATTTTAAACCACTTTTAAAGATAATGACTTCATCACATGTTGGTGATCCCAATCCTAAGGAACAACAGGTCTCTCAACCTACTGCTACTCACAGTGTAGAGGAACAACCTTATACATGTGTTGGTGCTCCAATTCCTAAGGAACAATGGGCTTATCAACCTGCTAATTCTCCCAGTGCATAGGTACAATGACCATCTACAGATGTTGATGATATCCCTCCAAAGGAACATATTTATGATGTTGATTCTAGGGAAATGGTAGGTGAGGAAGGATAGACGATGCAAAAAAAAGGATTGTCCTAGTTTGATGGTGTTAGAAAAAATCATTAAGGTGAAAGTCGAAGGCATAAAATTAGAGACTAGATGAAATGTGTTCAGCTAACATGTTAACCCCGACAAGGCCATGTTCATCAGTTACATTGGAATCTTCACTCGACATCGCGTGCCAATTGATGTAGATTCATGACACCATGTTGTACCCGAGACTAATACAATGGTGCGGGAAGAAATTATAGTAACATTTTGATATCATTTCTTTATTTTACTATAAAATAATATAATTAAACATTGACTTACTCTTCATCATCCATTGCAGAGTAAATTTAATGTAGATGGATCCCATAAGAAATATGTATTAATTATTTCTAGAAGGATTCACATAGGATTTCCCACAATCCTAATGAGACATGATTTTAATTTGCTGAAAAGAAAATAAACTCACACCCATTGCTTATCTATGCACACCTGATAACCCAAGAACCGTGGGATATGTTTACCGGTCGTCGTTCAGATGTGTCTTTTCAGGTACATTGTGGCTAGTAATACATTGTTTAAAGATACGTGTATTCTTCACTTTGATTGACTATTTTTTATTTATGGAAAAACAACTGAGTGCTGGAAATAAGGAACGAGTATAAAAACAGGCGTACCCCTACTGTAAAGCAAGGATAGGGTATGCTTCACTTGAAAAAAAATTGGGATGTATTTTAAATCAACCGTAATACTTTTATGTGACATGAAACAACACCATAATTATGTTCCTCTGTTAATATATAGATTGATGACTCCAAATCAAAATTCACTTCTATATCACACCATGTTCTATGGAAGGAGGTACGTGTAAATAAATCTGGGATACTAATAGATGAAAACACACAAAAAGTGTAGGAAACAGGTGTAAGTATTACATAATAAAAATTTGTTTTTCTTTAAATTGCTATTATATAACAATGATAAATTATTTTACTATATTTTCTATTTAACATAGTCATAAGAATCAACAACACCTATACTAGATGAACACATGTTTTCGGTGTCCTTGAAATGGCTAGAACAGTATGCCCACGTCAAAGGTGTAGGTTTTGGGGTGACACCTTGAACATATTTTGAGAAAAAAACAAGAGGCGGATCAAAGTGAATTAATAAAAAAATGAGAGAAATAGTATCTATCATTGAAGAAGAATTCCAATGGCAGATAAAAATGATGGCAACTCTTATGGGGGAGAAAAGAGAATAAGCAACTCAAGAATAGCCATTGTGTGGAGATCCCACCCCACCATCTATGAGGCAAGCCATTCCATTCAAAGAGATTTCTTAGTTAAGGTAATCAATGTTCTAATAAATGTTTCTGTGAAATGTGAATCAGATAGCCACTGATACCTTTCTTATACTGATTTTATACTGGGTGATAATGACTATGATTTATATCTGTCAACACCCACCCATCGCCTTGTAGAGAGGGCTATAGTTTTTAATATCTAAAATGTCATGCTATATAGCAGACCACTTCCAACAGGGCATGTGCTAGTATCGATTAGCGTAACCCATGATCTGAGCACTGGGCTACCTATTCCAATTCATGAGGAATATATTCATAAAGTCGAAAATGTTGTTGAAACATTCATCGCATTACTGTCACATCTTGTGAAAAAACATGTTGACAAGGAAGTATTCATTTCCAAATTATTTCTCAAGATAAACCTTTAACAATTAATGAAAAAATGTATAAACTGATGATTGTTATTACAGATAGACAAAGGGAAGGGGATGAAACAAAATATTGACTCAAAACCATCTAAAGGATCGACCAACCAATCCAAAAGATCTACTGAAAGCACCATTACCCCACTCATTCTATATCCACATTTACTATCATTGAAGGTGGATACAAAGTTATGAGATTTTCATAATCACATAAGTTTTTTTAGAAGAAAATATGTATGGAGAGAAAGATTAAGACTTCGTTAGTATTGAGAGTGTAAGTGAAATCCTCAACTATGATTTGCTAGGTGGCTCAGTTGTAAATGTATACATGAGGTATGTTTTTATGATTTTATTTTCTAAAAGCTGATATATTGTGTTAATTATGACTAAATACATTTCATATTTTTGGTAGGTGTATATATGAAAAAAAATTGAAGGTATTTTCTCATGAAAGAAAATTTGGACTTGTTAGTCCTCACATATCCACTATAGAATAAACGAAAATAAATACCAATAAAAAGGATGAGTAGGTGGAAGGTCTGATCAAATCATTTGAAATAAAAATTTTGGATGACAGACTCTATTTAGTACCAATGATTCAAGGGTAAAACTCTACAATTTAATCATTTCAAATATATTTTCATTTATTTCATTACTTATTCCTTTTTTTAGGCAGCATTGGATGCCCATTACAGTAATTTGGGATACTCCAAAGATTTATTTTCTGGATTCAATGCATGGATATCCTACAAATTGTTCCCACATGATGGAATTTTTCAATTTTTTATACACTACATCTAATGTTTTAGAAATAAAAATCAAGTTATATAATTTATATTATCATTTAATTAGGATTCTGTTATGATAGGGTAGTGCATCAATATCATGAAAAAAATGAATGGGGATTGGGGCTAAGCAGTAGTGCCAAGACAAGTATTGAGACCGGACAAGTATCAGGGTATATATAATAATATTTCACTATCCAAACACATATAAAAACAAATTAATTATTCTCCTCAATGTTTTTTCAGTGTCAAAAACAGACCAATGGAAAAGATTATGGTTATTATGTTTGTAAATTTATGATAGAGATCATATTCCATCAACAAAATGGCATCCATGAAGAGGTATTTTCGAAGATAATTACTATTTCATTTAAAATATGTATTAATACTTTGTGTATTTATATTTTCCATTACTTTTATGACTGTTGAAAAGAATCATATTCACAAGATGATATAGATGTGCTCAGAAACGAATGGGCAGTATACCTGATGGAAGAATGTACACAAATAACATGAAGATGTGACTTTCATAGAATTATTGGATTGTTTCATATTTATGTTTAATTTACTTATTTTTAGTATTACTCACATAAGAATTTTTTTCTTGTATAGGTGGATTCCTTTGTTTGAGTTGGGGTGGTTTGTTCAAAATTGATCATGCTCATGAGATATTGGGATTTGAGGCTGCAATTGAGATAATGACAAAAAGGAAATGGGTCAATAATTTTTAAATGTGAAGTACTAAAACTTATGTAATTAGTTAATTTTTTCATAATTTTACTTAATCAAAATCGAGAAAAAAGAACAAGTGACCGGTATCACTCAAAGTGTCTTTTTTTATTTAAAATTGATATTAATTTTAGTAAAAAGAACAAGTGAAATACTGGAAACTGAGAAAATACATTTGGTTTGTTTTTATACTTTATAAAAATGATCGATAATTCATTTTTGATGTGTAATAATCAACCACACCTCAATCTAATGCGTAGTGCGGCCGGTATGACTCAAAGTGCATCTTTTTATTTAAAATTAACATTAATTTCAGTAAAAAAGAACAAGTGACATACTGAAAACTATAAAAATGCATTCATATTGTTTTGATAATTTAGTACAACAATTCATGAGTCATTTGTTACATTTAGGAGTCAAATGCATCTCAATCCTATGCATGGTGTGACTGATATGATGAAAAGTGTTTGTTATCAGTTTAAAATTTAAATTTTAGTTCAAAATGTGTTGCTCACTAAAAGCCTAGAAAATGAACTCCGATTGTCTTGATAATTTAAGACAGAGATTTATAATTCATTTATGACATGTATGAAGTATTCTCACATAAAACCAAAACACGATGTGAGCAATATGACTCAAAATACATGTTTCTAGTTTGAAATGATAGTTTAGTAAAAAAACACAGCTGGCATACTGAAAACCAATAAAATTCATTTGGATTGTTCTGATATTTTATAAAAATGATATATTAGTTATTTTTTAAATGTAGAAATTATCTTCTTTTTAATATGACGCACGGTGTGTCCGGTATAACTCAAAGTGTCTCTTTTTATTTAAAATTGACCTTAATTTAAGTAAAAACAACAAGTGACATACTAAAAACTAAACAAACATATTCGGATTGTTTTTATATTTTAGGAAAATGATCTATTAGTCATATTTTATGTCTAGGAATTAGTCGCACCTCAATCAGAAACAAGGTGTGTCTAGTATAACTGAAAGTGTCTCTTTTTATTTAACATTGACATTAATTTATGTAAAAACTAGAAGTGACATACTGATAACCAATAAAACATATTCGGATTGTTTTGATATTTTATGAAAAGGATCTATTATTCATTTATTATGTGTAGGGATCATCCACGCCTCAATATGATGCATGGTGTGGTCGGTATAACTCAAAGTGTCTCTTTTTATTTAAATTTGATATTAATTTAAATAAAAACAACAACTAACATATTAAAAACCAAGAAAGCACATTCAGATTGTTTTGATACTTTAAGAGAATGATCCATGAGTCATTTTGTACATATAAGAGTCAACTGTTCCTCAATTTGACGCATGGTGTGACCAGTATGGCTAAAAGTATCCATTATTAGTTTAAAATTGATATTTTAGTTCAAAACGTGTCACTCACTGAAAACTAAGAAAATGCGCACTGATTGTCTTAATAATTTAGGAAAACAATTCCTAATTCATTTTTGATGTGTATGTAGCAGTCTCACATCAAACCGACACACGATGCAACTGGTATGACTCATAATGTGTGTTTTTAGTTTGAAATGATATTTTAGTAAAAAAATAGAAGTGACATACTGAAAATTGAGAAAATTCAATTAGATTATTTTGATACTTTAGGACAAAAATCCATCAGTAATTTGTGACATGTAGGAATCAGTCGCACCTCAATCTGATGCACGGTGTGACCGGTATAACTCCAAATGTGTCATTATTTAAAATTGATGTTAATTTTAGTAAAAGAACAAGTGACATACTCAAAACTGAGCAAACACATTCGGATTTTTTTGATATTTTAGAACAATGATCCATAACTCATTTTTGAAATGTAGGAATCAACATCACCTCAATAAGATGCACGGTGTGATTGGTATAACTCCAAATGTGTCATTTTTATTAAATATTGACATTTTATTAAAGTTTAATTTATTTCTTTATAGTATTACTAACATAATATTTGTTTTCTTATATAGGAGGAATCTTTTGCTCATGTTGAGATGAATTATTAGGTAGCTGATACCATTGGAGGATATTTTTGATAGGGGATCATGGGCATCAAAAGATGAAATATTAATGTTTTAGAATATTTTTTGGATAATTGTAAATGTGATTATATAAAACATTTTTTTTAAAATGTAAATAGAAGTGTTTTGTTGTATATACCATGGGTGGAAATTTTTTGTATTCATGATGCAATTTAAATGTATATAGAATTGTTTTAAATTATATAATTGTTTGAATTTACAGGTTGTATATAGCATTTGAAATTGTAGGTTTTTTCTTCTAGGTGTGTTGTTATATTAATAGCACATTGCAGGAGGCTAAGCCTTTATCAACGCTATTTTTAGCGCTGATAAAGGGGACCCCCTATCATCACTGCGACTAACAATGCTTTTTTAGCACTGTTAAAAGCTGATTTGCATGCTATTAAAGGGAATATGTGTGGTAGTGGTTAATGTATATGAGATTATTTGAAACTATCTTACCTGGATTATTTTAGAAATGTGGAAAGAGGGAAAATTAAATGTTTCCCCTTTTTTGATATAAAAATTGTTTATCTATTTATAATGCATTGTTTTCTTTAAAGTTGATCATTTTTCAGATTTTTATACAAAGACTTGATATGTAACACCTGAGTGGGATCATACTGAACCTATTTAGCTCACACCATGGGCACCCCTTCAGTAGTGCATAGACCTTTGTATGTATTTTGATACAGGGAAATCCAAGGTGTTTCAATGAGATGGGGAGATTTCTGTTAGTTGAGTCTGGCTATCTAGTGGTGAGATGGTGAGAGTTTTCCCACACTATCAAATAGAGTAGTCTTTTTTCTCTTTTATTTGTCCTTTGATGTTGGACTTGCACATTGGGATGTTATGACTGCTTTTGAGATGTATCATTTCAGTTGCCTTCTTTAATTTATGGTGTATATCTATTTCTTATGTTGTTTCACCCTATTTTGTGTGTGTGTGTGTCATCTTGTTGCTTCATGTTGGGTGAAATATTTCCCTCTGGTTTTTGTCTGATGCTTGAGTTTTAGTCATCAGCCCATGGGGATTGGGAACGTCCTTCGAGTATGTGGAAATTCGGGTCGGGTATCAATTTGAGAGGGTATCTGGGTCGGGTTCACCACATCTATCATGCCACTATACAGTTTAACATCAACACTCTTTTCATATTCTTCCAAATCCAATTTTGTATTTGTACTCATCAGTATTTTAATAAACTTGGATGAATCAAGGTCAAACCATTTAACAAGTTCTTTATCACACTTACATTGATTTATGAAAACACCATCTTTTTATTTGGTTAATTTTTAAGCCAAGAAAAAAGTTCAGTTCTCCAATTAAACTCATTTCAAACTCACTAGTCATTAATTTAGAAAAAAAATTACAAAGTAAATCATTTGTTGAACCAATAATATTAATAATAATAATAAAATTAATAAAATAAAATATAATTAAATAAAAATATAGAGAGTCATAAAATATAATTAAAATGATTTTTGTATAAAAATAATAAAAATATTGAGATCCATTTGTAATATTCAAAAAAACACATATATACACCAAAATCTGACAAACAATGTCCCCAACTATAAAATGAAGCTCGATATATTCAACAAAGCCTAAATTTTTGTGAACTGATTTGAATGAATGAGCCTTCTAATCTCCATGGTTGATCAAAATGAGATCAATGCAACTAAGATGGAAGGTTGGGAATTTCCCAATCCTAAAAGGAGGACAATTCAAGGTTTCATGAAATGTGGAATTATAGAATCTATCGATGATGGTGTTGTTCTTTGGGTTCTTAAATATCAAAAAGAAATTTTGATTCATGCCCTAGAATATGAGAATGAAGTTGAGGAAACATTGATGTGTATAGATTCAAATGGAATCTATATAAGTTCTCATGAGTTGCGCTCAAGCCCAAGAGAATGAATTTCTCCACTCTGCCACATGTTTATGCTATATGGTATTGATATCACTGAGAAAATTGAAGTGCAGTTGTTGTGAGTTTAGATTTGAGAAGAAAATAAAGCTGAGGCTGCTGTGTAAAATACCAAAAGAATTATTCATCCAAGAGAAAGTAGTGGGGAGGAAGAATAGAAAGAAAAGAATATTTTTTAATACACCGTTGAGTTTAGAATGTGACAACAGTTGACAAAATAAAAGGAATATATGTGATCATGAGGAGCAGCTATAGCATTGACCGGTTTGCAAAATGATCAATTGTTTATCTACTGGCAATCTAAGACTCTTCTATTAAGAAGAAGGAGATCAGTCTTACTTATGCAAAAGCATCATGTGCAGATCTGGTTATTGACTTCTGAGAAGGTGTTGTAATGAAACACTCTCATATACATGGTGGGAAGCCATAGGACATGGACCCCTCTGGAGAATAAAGTTCGTTGTTGTTTTCTCAACCTTTTTCTTTGGTTATTTTTGTTCGATGAAATTTTTATCCTCACATGACTTCAAATTAGTGATAAGTTAATGATAAAATATTTTTAAATTAATGTTAAATTATTTTTCAATAGATGATTTTTTTTGAAATCACGATAAAATAATATTTTAATATTTTCCAAATTAATGATAAAATTATATTTTAATATTAATGATAATATTTTAAAATCATCCCCATGGGTGGGAGGGGATTGGAAATGATGTTGTAGTTGAAGCCTAAGGTTCCGGTTTCGAGTCCTCTTAGCTTCATGTCTATGTTTTAAATAGATGTTTCCTTGTACACCTTGTAAGAGGAACTGGGTGACCACTCCTGACCCACTAGTTTCGAAAGATAACTGAGGAATGTGAACTACATAGGTTAGTAGACCCACCTATGACAAGATAGGTTGCCTTAGGTTTAAAGGGATGCTTTAAACCATATTTTTTCCCCCAAAGGCAAGAGGGGGGTGACACTTGTGATGAAGTCGAAGCCTGAGGTTCCAAATTTGAATCCTCTTAACTTCACGTCAATGCTTTAAATATATGTTGCTACAATTTCCCTGTACACCCTATAGGAGGAACTAACCAACCCCTTGGGATCCACTAGTGTCGATGGATAACTGGGGAATGTGAACTGTCTGGGTTAGTGGGCCCACCCATGGGAAGCTAAAGTTGACTTGGGTTTAAACAATATCTTTACAACCACGTTTTTCCTCCATGAGGGTGCCTGGTGGAAAGGGTCGGGGTGTGGAACTTTAAGTCTGGTGTTTGACTCCCACTAATTGTAAACTTTGACCATGTTAATTTCAACCCCATGAGATTTAACGCCTTGAGAGTCGCATTCGAGACCCGAGGCTTTGTACACCTGTTGGAGAATGGGTTATGCTAGAAAGAGTATGAATTATATAGTTCAACTAGGGTTTCTATACAAAAATAATAATGATGATGATGATATTAAAATAATATATTTTTATTAATGATAATATTTTAATGATAAAATAATATTTTACTATAAATTAATGATAAAATAATATTTTACTATCAATTAAGGATAAAATAATATTTTAATATTAATGATAATATTTAAATGATAAAATAATGATAATAATATTTTTAATATTTTAATATTTTTTCAATTAATGATCAAATAATATTTTTGTATTAATAATAAAATAATATTTTAATGATAGAATAATAACATTTTAATGTTAATGATAATTTTAAAATAATATTTTATTATTAATTGTAATATTTTAAGGATAAAATAGTATTTTAAAATATCTTACTATCAATTGGTAAAATCATTATTTTTATTAAAAAAAGAAAGTGGCCACCGACACATGACAGATGCACTGAAAACCCCTAAGGGTGCCGGAAGTGGTGTAAACCAAGAGCATACCCTTGGACAAACAACTTACAGACCATGGGGAGCGACCCGATACTATTATAAACAATAAGCGGCTCCTCTGGACTCCCCAAGTCGGCGCGTGCATCAGCACCAAGTGAGATTCCCTCCAAACGTGATGGACCTATAGACCCTGACTCGTCTCCAACGAACACCTTCTGGATAAGTAACTTAAGATCCAGGGAGCCTCACAGATCCACTTGACCATCTTGACCAAAGCCTCCGAATCAGACTCAATAACATCCACCTGCAAACCCAACCTCCTACATATTGTGAGCCCTGTGAGAAGAGCCCACATTTCTGCCCCCAGAGAGTTGCCCACCTCGAAGAAGGCGCTGAAACCCTCCAACACAGAGCTACATGAATCATAAATAAGGCCCCCTCCTCGCATAATCCCACTCCTACATGAACCGTCCATGTTCATTTTAAACTCGTGCATGGAAGGGCTCCAACGCACCCATCTGCCACCCATCCCACCCGTCGCACCGGCCAAGCAGGTCTTGTTGAAGAAGCTGCAAAAGGTCAGAGAGTCCTTTCCACCCTTGATGACTGATCCCAACTCAAAGGTGAGTGCCTTTGCCCACATCTGAAGATACCGCACTGAGGGGCGAGCGCCCCTCCTCGCCTAGTTCCTGGCCTCCCAAAGAGTCCAGCAGATGGAGGAGAGAACACATGCCCAAATCTTGATCTCCATCGTGTTGACCCCCACCCCATGAAACCAGGAGGTCATGAAATTGTGGAAGGAATCTTGGGGCAAACTACATTAGGAATGAGTGGAGAGAATGGACCAAATGTGGCCATCCCAGTCACTCTGAAAGAACAGGTGCAGTGTTGATTCCCTTTGCGGGTGCTCACAGTAGAGATAGTGGGACGCCAAGGGAATGCCTTTCCTTTGAATACTCTCATGCATCAACAAGGCATAGTTCCTTATCCTCCAAACAAGGAAGTTCATTTTTGTGGGAAACTCTTTGCACAAAAACTTCGAGGACCACTCGTCCAGGGTCACGTCTGTAACATACAGCTGATTGTAATCCTGGATAGAGAACTGGCCCGAGAATGACCCTATGAAACAGCACCTATCTACCTAATTATTCAGGGTGATGCTATCAAAAATCTCCCTCTGGTCCTGACTGATAATAGCCTAGATAAATGATGGAAAGCTGCATGCCTCCTTGAAGGAAACCGTAGGGATGGTAAAACTAGGGAAGAAGAGTGGAACGCCCGCCCAGTTCGACCTCCAAAAACTAACCTCACCGCAACCAATAATCCAACGGGATGCACCCTAAAGAACCTCCAAGTGGGAGAGCATATCCCTGGCGAGTATAGAAAGTCCAAACCTGTAGAGCTCTAGGGACCCATTGTCCCACCCATATCTTCCTCTGAAGAAAGAAGCCCATAATGAGTCCCCCTTAATAACCTCCCATGCCAACCGCGCCTGTAACCCCTACATGGTACCAAAAATTTCATGGAGCCCCACCCTGCCCTCATCGACAGGCCTCGCCAACCTCCTCCAGGAGTCCAAATGGAACCACCCCTCTTGATTGGCATCCCAAAGAAAAGCGGTGAAAATTTTCTCCATCCTTGCAATGACACCCTTCGACACCTTAACGATAGATAGGATGTGCATTGGGATGGACGTAAGCACTCTATTGATCAATGTGACTCTCCCCCCAAATGAAAGGAAGTTTCTCTTCCAATTGATGATCCTTCCCAGAATTCTACTGATAACCCCATCAAATAAATGATTCATGATACGACTATAGGATAAGGGAATACTGAGGTAGATCATTGGGAAATGCCACCTTTGGCACTCCAAAATTCCTTGGATGTCTCTACAGCGATATCCTGAACACTTGTTAGAAATGAAAACATGACTCTTTGAATAGTTAATACCTTGGATGGTCAAGGATTCATAAGTGTGCATGATCTCCATAAATCCATGCAATGATCACCACCACCCATTCAAGAACACCAGGATGTCATCGACAAACATGATGTGGGAAACACCCTCTGAACCACCATGAGAGACAAAAGGAGACGACCTGCCCTCTACAATCCCTCTATGAAGGTTTCAGGAGAGAGCATCCTAGGCAAGGAAAAAGAGGCTCGGAAACAAGGGATCGCCTTGCCGAAACCCACACACCATCTTGAAGAATCCAAAATCCTTCCCCATAATGGAAATGGACATCCAAGGGGAAGAGTAGCACTGAAAATAAAGATCACAAAACCATTCCTCAAATCCCATCTTCCTCATAACCCGAATCACGAAACCTCATTCCATAGTATCATAAGCCTTGTCCATATCCACTTGAAAAATAACATTTCACCCTCTCGTCTTCTTGTTGATATCACTGACTAGCTCACTTGCGATTCCCACTACCCCTTGGATGCTCCGACCTTAGATAAAACCATGCTGCTCCCTTGAGACAAGCCTTGGAATCACACTGATGAGCCTTCGTGAGATAAGGCCAGCCAAAATATTGTAGGACATATTACACATACAAATCGTCCTATAGTGAGTGAGGCTAGAAGGATCCTTGACTTTCAAAATAAGGACAACCCTGGAGGTGCAAATGATTCTATTGATGGCGCCGCCTCGGAAGAAATTATGGATGGCCTCCACCACCTGAGGCCCCACGATCTCCCACGCACCCATGTAAAATGGCCTTGGAAACCCATCCGGTCCAGGGGCACTGTCTAGTGACATCCCCAAGACTACATCCTTGATCTCCACTGCATACGGTATTTTCATCAGCCACGAATTGTCAGGCCTCTCCACCAGCTATGGAATGCAACCCAAGAAGGAACTAGCCCCCTCTTTAACACGTTGATCCTATATGAAAGGCCGCCCACTGCCCAGAAACTTTTCGAAGTGGTCCAGATCCATACAACCAGTAACCCCACATCTAAAGTGAACACCCCATTACCCAGGTTTAGGATGAGTCTCATGCTACTCTTTTCCTTCAAAAAAGGGTGGAAGAATGCGCTATTCTTATCCCCCTCCTTAATACATAGAACCAGAGACCTTTTCCTATAGGACCTTTTGATTTCACGAAGCTTCTTAGCAAGAAATATACGTTTGTCGCATAGCACAGAAAACATGTTCTCATTCCAGTTGGACTACAGCTCTTCCTCCAGCATCTCAATATCTAATTGAATTCTATCCACCCCCATGTTGTTCTAGGATCTCTCGAACAACCATGTTTGGATATCCTTCTTTAAACACTTCAATTAGTTTTCCAGACCACACCATGACCTCCCAGTTTCCTCCTGATCCCACGAATTCTTCACCATCCACATGAAACCCTCCACCCCATGCCAGTTACTAACATAATGGAAAGCCATACCTCCAGTAGGCTCCCTTCAAAGCACCACCAAAATCAGGGCATGATCAGAGAGCGATCGGAACAAGTGGGTGACCGAGGCCTGCGGGAAGGTATCTAATCCTTGAAGATTGGAGAGACACATGTCCATCTGACACCAAATACGGTTCATGCCCCTACGGTTGTTGCACCATGTATATTTGGTGCTACTGAATCCCATGTCCAGCAGACCAACAACTGCAAGGAAGGCCTGGAAGTCCTGCATGCCACTGGAAAAGTACGAAAGACCACCCCGCTTCTCGGTGAGGTCAATAATGGAGTTGAAGTCACCCCCCACAAACCAGGGAAGGACACCCGACTGGAAGGAGGTTAGAAAGCTCCAAAAATTACTCCTCCTTGCAGCCTCGGTACTGGCATAAACAAAAGAGAAGATCACCACACTGCACCCACCTGAAATCTTCACATTGACGCATTGGCTCATAACACTGAGAACCTCCACTTACACATTCTTCTTCCAATAGATCCAAATATGGGAGTTATCAGGACCACCATGCCAGGACCTACAATAATCGATTTTCCTAGCAAGAAACTGAAGCTTACAAGGGTTCTGTTTGGGTTTCAGAATAACCACAATAGAAGCATGATGCTTCCTGGACTCTGAGGCCATGAAGGCGCATTTTTCTTGGATCTCCAACCCCCAGGCATTCCAACTAATCACTAAAAACATCAGGTGCGAACCCTCTTAGCCTTTTGGTCGAGAAAACTGTAGGGTGCAGGGGCAAGCAACAAACCCTTCTCCTTGGACATCGAGAGAGTGATCGGACCGGCAAAATCACCCCACAGAGAATCCGGAAAAACCTTCTTCACCAAAGGGCCATCATAATCCTCAGACAAGGAGAACCTAACCAAGGAATGATGTCACGAGATGCAAGGAGTCGACTCCCCTTTCAGGAGTGAAACCAGCTCCAAACGCTACGGAGAACTATGGGAAGCCTCAATCTCCTTGAGCATACCCATAGAAACTGAATCCCCCCAAGGGGTAGCCTTTACTGAAGATGCCAGACCACTACTCAGAGAATGATGAAGAAATTTAGGGAAGAGCTGGGCAGAAATCCGCAGCATTGAGGAGTGCATAGAGAGATATCGAGGAGGAGTCGACGAAGTGATGAATGAGAACCTGAAAAGCTCACAGGGATCCGTCGTAACCATCAGAGCAGGGTCAGCGAGATTCGGGCCCTTGTCCACTCCAAGGGGGACAGGTGACAAATAAACCTGGTCCGAGGGAGGAAACGAGGGCCCTTGGGAGCATTCCCCCACCTCAAACGTGCCAGCAATGTCAGAGATGTTAGGCGGTGCGAGGGAACCCCTCCTGCAATTTGAAATTGAAAAATATCCCACAACGGCCACCTTCACTGACTCGGAGGCTGGAATGGACGAACCAGCTGGCGGAGGACCCCGATGTCCAGAGCCAGAATCCCGGAGCCCTGACTTCCCCCACAAACCACCTCCAAATGATCGTGAATATCTCAAGCCACACGAAACCTAGGAGAGCCTTTGAAGAAGAGTCTATGACACCACGAAAGACCGTCCCCGGAGCGCAACATCATGCGAGAAGGCAAACTCACCGAAAGATCTAGTTCCACACAGATACGAGGGTTCGCAGCTGCTAAAAGGCAAGTTGTGGGATCATCGGAATAGAGAAATGAGCCCAAGGAGTCGCCGATCGACTTCAAAATCGCCAGGTTCTCGAAAGGCAATGGGATTCCAGGCAAGGAGACCCAAACAGCTGCTGAAGGAGACTCCTTACTGAAATGGCTATCCCACAACCACTGGGACAGAGAGAACCACCACGAACCACACCACCAATCCTCCCGAGCCCAAGCCTTCACGAGGTCCTCCCTGGAGAATAGATGGATGCAGAACGCCACCCTGGACAGCTCCGAAACCGCAACCGGAAGGCTCATCCCCCAGGAATCAACAAATTCCCTGAAGAAACTGAGGGGAGGCTTGTTGCGACCAAACCACGCCACTAGGGTGAAGTCGTGGAAGGGGGAAGCCTCTTGGAGTTCCTGAACAGAGATCTCTACAAAAGGGGCACCCTCCACCCTTGTAGAAACCCTAGTCCCCAACGGGATTGAAGGAATGCGCCAGTAAGAACCATCCACCAGACCGGTGCCACGCATCAGAATAGAGGCCACTAACGAAGGAGCACCCTCCCTTGTGGGAGAGATGAATTCTCCAAGTATCCTCATGAGAAACTTGAGGATACATTACTCATAATCCTTGTTTCATGGCCCACCCCTACAGATGTCAACCTCTCTTCCAAGACTTGGTTTTATACCAAGAATTGGACAGATCATCAATGTCCAAAGCAATTTGATCCTCCTCTTCACCTATCTAGTCTCAAGCCTTATGTAAATTATATTTCCATGATATGTCCCGAATTTTGAGTTAGACCGGATATAATTTTCAATTTTGGTTGAAATGAACTCCAAGACTTCGAGGTATTCAATGTAGCTAAAGAGACCAATTACCATTTTAGAAAAAAAAACTCATCTTGTGAGTAAAAACACACTACGGAAACATCAGTCCTTGAGACAACCTATGTAGCACAAACTCATCTAGAGGGAATACAGAGTTCTTGAGCCTAGCCGCATCATATTCCTCATCTATGGTCTTTCCAAAGATGTCATTATAAGGACCCGACCTTATTACATACATAATCTTGAATTTAGTCAAGAAAACACTTCCTTTTACATTGAGGATCTTTTCAAGTTTAGAGCTTTAGAGAATTGGGACATAATACATTTATAACATTACACATTATTACAGAGTCGATACCATAAAAATAGTTTCCATTTTTTTCAAGATTTAAAACATTAAAACTTATAACATGATTCCTTGACAATTATTCAACATTAAACATGGCTTCCTTCTTTGTATTACACATCCATTAACCTGTGAAAATCATTTTAAACTTGGGATGAGCACAAAAACTCAGTAAGGGATATAAAAAGAAGGAAAGAACACATTTGTCCATGAATACTTGTAACGTATGAAATCATTTTCAAAAGACATACTTATCACCTGTAAATATATACTTACTTTGTGACACATGAGATTTCCACAATACATAAGAACATAAGTAGAACCATAAATGTATCTTGGGGCATTACTTACATAATCTTGTAACCTTCTCAGCTACCTTATAATTTTTAACCCTTTGACTACCTTACTATTTGTGTAACCATCAAAGTTACACTTGGAGTAACCATATGGCCGACCTCCAACTTACAAATACCCAATGCATTGGAGGAAAATATAGGTCCCAACCTTCATTATAAACAATTACCAAGTTCCAGAACATAATCATACAACATGAATATTATCATAAAAACATTGATTTTGAATTTTGTAAAACATAATTTTAAAAGAGGATTTTAAAGGGAAAACCCCTTACATAAATCATATAATTGAAGTGAGACTTGATAGAGTGGAAGTAATATGTATATAATATATAAATATACATAATTAAACATAGTATAATCAGAATTCATCACACAAACAATTTAAATACCACATAAATAATGAAGTAGAAGGTTAACCCAATGAATGGAAATTGGGTTAAAGATTCCCTTACCTCAGGCTTGTCTTACTTCAAACTTGTTTAAAATTCATGTATAATGGTTAAAAGAGTGTTATTAGTATTTTACAGAAACATTTCATGTTTATAATATCTTATATGATCATTTCATAACCTTATTTCACCCCTTAATTGTTAGTATTTTGTTCCTTGCACTGTTTTGGGTGAGTTCCTTACATGATTTCCATGATTTGTTCATGTTGGATGTTCTTGTCGATTGGAAGTGAAACTCCATAATTGGATTGAAGTAGTATTTACATATTTACAGTATCATAAATTATACCATTTATCATTTTGAATTCTTACATGAGGATGACTCATAAATTAAAACATTAATGATGTTCGTTTACATCATTTTAGTGGTTCTTTGATAATAACGACCTCATTTTGTTTTATAAATTAAATACATGTGTACAAACAAATTCCAGAACCATGGATGAGACATAATACATATATTATAACCTAGTTCAACCATAAAAATGGTTTCATGACTAGACTTGAAGGATTTAAAGAAAAATAAAATCACATCGTCCATGATGTCAGTAATTCGACACATCATGGACAATGCTTTTAATTCTTTGATAAGAGGGAGAGGAGAAGAAGAATGATGATGAATTTTCCATGAACATGAGAACATCTAGAATATTAAAGATTTTGGAGCTTTCATGCCTCTTGGTTAAGAGGATATGAATAAAGAATAAAAAAATAAAGGAACCTTGAAATAAAAGGAAACATGAGACATTTCTCACGAAAATTCGGAAACCTAACGACGTCTCTTAAAATTTCATAAAAATAGTTTTATGAGAGAAAGAGGATATCTCATCACTCTTACATAATATGGATAGTAAGTGGGGATATGGAATGAAATATCTCAACATAATCCAAAGGGAAAGGAAGAGAATAACATAAAAAGAAAGAAAAGAAAGAAAATAAAAGAGGATGTCTGCCTCTTGATCTCTTCTCCTTGAGATCCTTCTTAAGGGCATTGGTTTTGGTCTTTTGGTGAGACTAGCATCTCTAGGACGTGGAGAAGAGCCTTGGGATGAGTATTGGGCATAACTTAGGAATGACGCAAGGCTTGAGAGGTGTGGGAAGAAGAGGGGAGTGAGGGTGATATTTATAGTAGAGGAGAGGGGGTATTTTTCATTATTTTAATCATTGTTATAATATTTTTGCCCAAGATTATGAATAGTCTTAGTTCATGTGACCTCAAATAGTAATAATGACATGTGAGTTCAAGCCAAGTGGACTTACATCACATATGATGTCATAAATAGTGTATTTTACTGATAATTTGATTATACAGTATTTTATCGTATCTCACTATTCATCAAAAATTCAAGAATTTCAGAAAAATCTCAAAAATTTACCCTAACCATTTTTCGATGTGTAGAATTCATAAATGAAGTCCATTTTTTGAAAATAATTTTCTAAATATTATTAATTTAATTTTTAATTAAAAGCATACTTAATTCAAAAATTAACAATTTTAATTCTATAACAACTTCTATATCACGATGAAAAATTAACCAAGATGTTATTATCTTAAATCCTTAAGAAAATAAAATAATAATAAAATTTACTATTCATTAGGGTCATATTAGTATTTATATTACTATTCATAAGGGTATGTTACTATTCATAGAAAAACAAGTTGGTTTCATTAGACTCCAAATAACTTACTGAACACATTTGTATGTGACAGTTTCTTAAAATTCAAAACATAGATGTGGAAAAATTATGTTTAATGTCTAGTTATAAATATCTACTTAAAACAAAGTTCCATGCATTTCTATTTATTTTTAGAAAAACTTGGGGTGTTATATTATCTCCACCTTCTAGAAATTGTGTCATCACAATTTTATTTACTTATTAAAAAACTGAGGGTACTTTTCCCTCATAGAATTTTCAGACTCCCATGTTGCTCCTTCAACCATGTGGTTTCTCCACAAAACCTTTACCTGGTGGATTACCTTATTCCGCAATACATGTTCCCTTCGATCAAAAATCTGAACTTGTTTCTCTTCATAAGAAAGGTTATCTTCCCGCTGAACTGCTTCTGGGCTCAAGACATGTGATGAATCTGGCACATATTTTCTCAACATCGAAACATGAAAAACATTGTGTACCTGAGACAAACTTGGAGGCAAGGTTACGCGGTATGAAACTGTTCCAACTTTCTCCAAGACTTCAAAAGGACCGATGAACCATGGACATAGCTGGCCTTTCTTATCGAAACGCATCACACTTTTTCAAGGAGATATACCTTGAAAGAGAAGTCTTTCCTTTTGCTATCTGCATAACTTTTCTGTCTGCTCTAAGCTGTCCTCATGTGTTGCTGGACCATCTTCACTTTCTCATCCACTTCCTCTACTAATTCTGGCCCCATCAACTTTCTTTCACCGACTTCATCCCAAAACGCTGGAGTCCGACACCGCTTCTCATACAAAGCCTCAAAAGGCATCATCTATATACTGGAATGAAAATTGTTATTATAAGAAAAAACAACTAAAGAAAAATGTTGATCCCAACTTCCCTGATAGTCCATTGAACAAGCTTGAAGCATATCCTCCAAAGTTTGAATTGTTCGTTCTGATTGCTCATCTGATTGAGGATGAAAAACTACATTGAAATTTAATTTAGTGCCCAATGACTTCGGATGTCCCTTCCAAAAGTTAGAAGTGAACCTGGGATCCTGGTCAGATACAATGGAAAAAAGAACTTCATGTAACCTGACAATCTCTTTGAGCTACAATCGAGAAAGCTGATTCAAAGACAATGTGTCTCGAATAAAAAGAAAATATACATATTTTTTCAATCAATCAACAATAACCCAAATCACATTGTTACCTCGAGAAGTCTTTGGCAGTCCCACCACAAAGTCCATGGATACATTCTCTCATTTCCACTCTAGCACTAACGAAGGCTGAAGCATCCCCTTCAGTAACTGCCGCTCTGCTTTAACTTGTTGACATGTCAAACATTTCATGGTAAAATTAAAAATATCTCTTTACATTTCATCCCACCAATAATACTCTCGAAGGTCTATGTACATCTTAGTACTGCCAGGATGAACTGAAAATGGAGAACTATGAGCTTCACACAACAAATCTTTCTTTAACTGAGAATCACTAGGCACGCACAACCTTTTTCGAAATCTCAAAACACAATCTTTATCAAGATTAAATTCTGGCAACTTACCCATTTTAACCAATTCTACCTTTTTTTGTAGTTCACGGGCTTCCTTCTGCGCTCGCCTAATTCTGTCTGACAACGAAGACTGCACTGAAACCTGAAACAAAATAGATGTATTCCCTACACCAAAAACTTCTAAGCCAAAATTCATCAAATCATTAATCAATGGATCATGTTCCAAACGTAACATGGTTAATGATGCATGATGTTTCCGACTCAAGACATCCACCACATTGTTTTATTTTTTCAGGATGGTAATTGATCGTGCAATCATAATCCTTTATCAGTTCAATCCATTTTCTCTGCCTCATGTTTAATTCCTTCTGAGTGAATATATACTTCAGACTTTTATGGTCAGTATATATTTGACATTTGGTTCCGTATAAATGATACCTCTAAATTTTCAAAGCGAAAACCACAGCTTCCAATTCCAAATCATGTGTGGGATAATTTAACTCATGAGGTTTTAGTTGCCTTGAAGTATAAGCAATTACCTGATCATTCTGCATCAAAACACAACCAATTCCCTTCAACGAAGCATCACTTTAGATGACGAAATCACCATTTCGGGAAGGCGGGGCCAAAACTGGAGCATTTACCAATCTCTTCATCAATTCCTGAAAACAAACATCACATTCTTTTGTCCAAACAAATTTAACCCCTTTTTGTGTTAACTTGGTTATCAGGCTAGATAACTGAGCAATGTTCTTAACAAAATATCAGTAATAACCTGCTAATCCAAGAAAACTACAAATCTCTGTAACATTTGTGGGTCTTGGCCATTCATCAACCACTTTTGTTTTGGAATGATCAACTGTTATTCCATCCTTATTTACAATGTGCCTAAGAAAAGAAATATATTGCAACCAAAAATCAAACTTGCTGAATTTTCCATACAGTTTCTTTTCTTTTAAGGTTTGTAAAACAACCCTTAGATGTTTTTCATGCTCTTTATTTTTAGAAAATACCAGAATGTCATCAATAAACACAACTACAAACTTATCCAAGAACTCATAAAATACTCTATTCATAAGATTCATGAATACAACAGGTGCATTAGTTAATCCAAACAGCATAACAAAAAATTCATAATGCCCATATCTGGTGCAAAGGGTTGTTTTCGGGATGTCATCCTCCTTCACTTTCAACTGAGGGTATCCGGATCTCAAGTCAATCTTGGAAAAGTACTGAGCTCCCTGGAGCTGATCAAACAAGTCATCGTTATGAGGCAAAGGATACTTGTTTTTAATAGTGATGTTATTCAATGCTTTATAATCAATGCAAAGTCTCATGGAACCATCTTTCTTTTTAACAAACAAAACAGAAGCACCCCATGGTGATGTGCTAGGATGAATGAAGTCTTTTTCAAACAAATCCTGCAACTGATTTTTCAATTCAAGAAGTTCTATTTGAGTCATACGATATGGGGGTTTTGAAATTGGCTTAGCATCTGGAACTAAGTCAATTGTGAATTTGACTTCTTGGTCAGGTATGACACCGGGTAACTCATTAGAAAAAACATCAAGGTATTCATTTACCAATAACACATCATTAATCTGAACAGTTCTGTTGTTTTCAACAATATGAGCAAGATAACTTTCATTTCCATCTTTCAACAGTTGCTCAGCTTCCTGATATGTTATCAATTGCATAGGTTCATTCTTATATACCAACTAAAACTCTTTCTGAAAAACAACTTCTTCAGCTCTACAGTCAATCTTAGCATGATAAACAGAAAGTCAATCCATTCCCAGAATAACATCAAACTCAACTAAGGGTAAAACAACAAGGTTTGCAGGTAAATTATTTCCACAAACCATAATAGAAAGATTCTTATAATTCATCTTTGTTGTAATATTTCCCCTTGGTGTTTTAACAACAAGTTCCAGTTTCATTTGTTGAGGTGATATTTCCAATTTACCCGAAATTTTCTCAAAGATGAAGGAATGTGTAGACCCCGTATCAAACAAAACTTTAGAAAAATCTGAGTAAACAAAGTACCTGATACAACTTCATTGGATAGTCTGACGTCTGCTGACGTGGTCGCAAAGGATCTCACTACATCTTTCTACTTGTAGTCTGGCTTCTTTGCATCATTCATATCTCTCTTTGGGCAGGCATTTGGATAATGACTAATCTCACCACATTTAAAACACTTTACAGTTTTCTTATCAAGATTAGTCTTTGGATCATTTTCATTACAATCTCGAGCCATATGTCCAAACTTACCACATTTAAAACACTTCCCAGTTTTGCTAAGACATTCCCCAGGGTGCTTCTTGCCACACTTTTCACAAACTGGAAACTGGATTTTCTTACCATCAGATTTATTTTGTTGATTCTTACCAATCGCTTGTCATCTATACCTCTTCTTCTCCTTATTTCCAAAATGCACATGATCATCAGCAAACTCCATCTCTACCCTCTCAGCACATCAGACAACTTTCTCATAACTTTTGAATTCACGAGAGGCCAACGCCCTTCGATACCTTGGCTTCAATCCTGAGTAAAAGCGGTTGATTTTGCTATCAAGATCCAGAATAAGATTTGGAGCATACCTCGCCAGTCGGGTGAAGTTCGCTTCATACACAGCCACTGAATCTTCCTCCTTCTATTTCAATTCAAGTAATTGTTTCTCCATCCTAAGTCGCACCACCTTAGGAAAATATTTTGCAAGGAAAAGACTTTTAAATTCATCCCACTCTAAGGAATCAAAATCCTCTCTATCCCTGATATTCTTTACCATTGAGCACCATTGATCAGTTTCACCTTCAAAATGATAAATGACAAGACATACCTTTTGATTGTCTGAACATCCCATAACATCGAATATCTTTTCAAGGGTTTTAATTCATCCTTCAGCCACTACTGGGTCAGAAGATCCATTGAAATCCGGAGGGTGTTGTCTCATAAAATGTTCCACTATTGTCATGTTCTGTTTTGGTACCTCTGGTTGTTATTTTGCATGGATGTCACCACCATTTATTGTCTGCGTTAGCTGATCCATTACTGTCACAAACTACTCGGTTCTAATCCCTACCATTCCGGGCTATAGATCCGGAAGGATGTCATTCTGTCGGTGCCTCTCCTCTTCAACATCCTTGTTCCTTCTGCAGACAACTATTCTGAACAAACATATCTTAGATAAAGCAACATGGTAATCTTTAAATACTATAACATTTCAAATTAAACATAGAGTGAAAATCATTTATGGTATTCTATTAACATCAACTTAATCCCTAAAGTTATCTAAACCATCCTCTGATACAAATTATAAGGACCCAACTTATTACATACATAATCTTGAATTTAGTCAAGAAAACACTTCCTTTTACATTGAAGATCTTTTCAAATTTAGAGCTTTAGAGAATTGAGACATAATACATTCATAACATTACACATTGTTACAGAGTGGATACTCTAAAAACAGTTTCCATTTTTTTTCAAGATTTAAAACATTAAAATTTAAAACATGATTCCTTGACAATTCTTCAACATTGAACATGGATTTCTTCTTTGTCTTACACATCCATTAACCTGTGAAAATCATTTAAAACTTGGGATGAGCACAAAAACGCAGTAAGGGATATAAAAAGAAGGAAAGAACACATTTGTCCATGAATACTTGTAATGTATGAAATCATTTTCAAAAGACATACTTATCACTTGTAAATATATACTTTGTCAAACATGAGATTTCCACAATACATAAGAACATAAGTAGAACCATAAAGGTATCTTGGTGCATTACTTACAAAATCTTGTAACCATCTCAGCTACCTTATAATTTGTAACCCTCACGACTACCTTACTATTTTTGTAACAATCGCAGTTACACTTAGAAAAACCATACGGCCGACCTCCGACTTACACATACCCAATGCATTGGAGGGAAATAAAGGTCTCACCCTTCATCATAAACAATGCCCAAGATCCAGAACATAATCATACAACATGAATATTAGCATAAAAACATTGATTTTGAATTTTGTAAAACAGAATTTTAAAAGAGGATTTTAAAGGGAAAACCCCTTACATAAATCATATAATTGAAGCGAGACTTGATAGAGTGGAAGGAATATGTATATACTCTGTAAATATACATACTAGTAGAATCAGAATTCATCACACAAACAATTTAAATACCACATAAATAATGAAGTAGAAGGTTAACCTAAAGAATGAAAATCAGGTTAAGAATTCCCTTATCTCAGGCTTGTCTTACTCCAAACTTGTTTAAAATTCCTGTATAATGGTTAAAAGAGTGTTATTAGTATTTTACAGAAACATTTTCATGTTTATAAAATCTTATATGATCATTTTATAACCTTATTTCACCCCTTAATTGTTAGTATTTTGTTCCTTACACTGTCTTGGGTGAGTTCATTACATGACTTCCATGATTTGTTCATGTTGGATGTTCTTGTTGATTGGAAGTGAAACTCCAGAATTGGATTGGAGTATTATTTACATATTTCCAGTACCATAAATTATATCATTTATCATTTTGAATTCTTACATGAGGATGATTCATAAGTTAAAAACATTAATGATATTCGTTTAGATCATTTTAGTGGTTCTTTGACAATAACAACCTCATTTTATTTTATAAATTAAAACCATGTGTACAAAAGAATTCCAAAACCATGGATTAGACATAATACATATATTATAACCTGGTTCAACCATAAAAATGGTTTCATTACCAAACTTGAAGGATTTAAAGAAAAATGAAATCACATCGTCCATGATGTCGGTAATTCAACACATCATGGACAATGTTTTTAATTCCTTGATAAGTGGGAGAGGAGAATAAGAATGATGATGGATTTTCCATGAACATGAGAACATCCAGAATATACAAGATTCTAGAGCATTCATGTCTCTTGGTTAAGAGGAGGTGAGGAAAGAATAAGAAAATAAAGGAACCTTGAAATAAAAGAAAACTTGAGAAATTTCTCACGAAAATTCGGCACCCTAACGACGTTTCTTAAAATTTCATAAAAATAGATTGATAAGAGAAATGTGATATCTCATCACTCTTACATAATATGGACAGTAAGGGGAGATATGGAATGAAATATCTCAACATAAGCCAAAGGGAAAGGAAGAGAATAACATAAAAAGAAAGAAAATAAAGAAAATAAAAGAGGATGTTTACCTCTTGATCTCTTCTCCTTGAGATCCTTTTTAAGAGCTTTGGTTTTGGTCTTTTGGTGAGACCAGAAGCTCTAGGATGTGGGAAAGAGCCTTGAGATGAGTATTGGGGTGAACTTAGATATGGCTCAAGGCTTGAGAGGTGTGGGAAGAATAGGGGAGTGAGGGTGGTATTTATAATAGAGGAGAGAGGGTATTTTTCATTATTTTAATCATTGTTATAATATTTTTGCTCAAGATTATCAATAATCTTAGTTCATGTGACCTCAAATAGTAATAATGACATGTGAGTTCGAACCAAGTGGACTTACATCACTTATGATGTCATAAATAGTGTATTTTACTGATAATTTGATTATACGGTACTTTATCGTATTTCACTATTCATCGAAAATTCAACAATTTTAGAAAAATTCTAAAAATTTACCCTAACCATTTTTCGACGTGTAGAATTCAAAAATGTAGTCCATTTTTTGAAAATAATTTTCAAAATATCATTAATTTAATTTTTAAATAAAAGCATACTTAATTCAAAAATTAACAATTCTTATTATATAACTACTTCTATATCACGATGAAAAATTAAGCAAGATGTTATTATCTTAAAGTCTTAAGAAAATAAAATAATAATAAAATTTGCTATTCATTAGTGTCATATTACTATTCATATTACTATTCATATTACTATTCATAAGGGTATGTTACTATTCTCAAAAAAAAGTTGGTTTCATCATACTCCAAATAACTTACTGAACACAATTATAGATGACAGTTTTTTTGAAATTCAAAACATAGAAGTAGAAAAATAATATTTAAAGACTAGTTATAAATATCTATTTAAAACAAAGTTTCAATCATTTCTATTTATTTTTAGAAATACTTGAGGTGTTACAGTCATAGATAGCATTCCAAGAATCAGAAAAATGAGTTGGGTAAGAAATTCTACATTCCTCGTCGGCTGCCAACATTGCGGAGACCACTGTGCCCTATGTTTTTGGAGAAGTCCCTTTGTAGTCCCTAGAAACATTAGCCTTGCTCATATATTTGCTATCGGCCTTCTATGTGATGAAGTCCCCATTAGAAATCCAGCGGTGTGATTTTACAGCAGGCCCTGGAACCTCCTCTGAAAATTTTGGCGCACCCTCAGTTGGCTTCCCCTTAGCGTGGGGAGCCTGCTGAGAAGCATCCCGGAAAGTATCCTTTCACAGTGGGGGCTGAAGCAGTTTCTATAGCAGCATCATTACAACTATTGGATAGAGTTGGAGCATCCCCACAAGAGCTTTCATCCTTGTTAGCAGCCCAATTTTCTTTAGCACCAGCCTGGGCATTCTCTTGTGCAGCACCCAACTTTGAACCAGATTGCTTGCTTTCAGTCCCACCCTGTGTTGGGGATGTGGAACCACCAGTCTATCTCTTTGAGGGAATTTGCTGACCAGAACTCCCCCCATCGGCCTTCCTCTTAGCCTCATCAATAGTCTTTTTCCTAGAAGCAGCTTTCTCATTCATTATTTTTCCAGGTGCATGACAGGATTCCGAAGCTTGTGGATCACCCGAATTCCCAGCTTCAAAAGCTGCCAAGAGTTGGTTCTGGACCTGATCATAGCCCCTTGCAGGTGACTTCTTTTGGCCCTTGGCCATCTGATCAGCACCCTTGCCCGGGGCTGGACGTCCATTCTTTTTCACAGCATCACCAGCCATCAATTGATTCTCAATCTCAACCTCTGTGTCATCTACAGGGCACCTTGCTTAGGGACCAAGGCAGCACCACATTCCACAGTAGATTCCTGAGTATCCGCTCCAGTAATCACTGCAACAAAGGAGAGATTGGGCCTAACAGGTCCCTTCACATGTTGCTCTGGGTCATAACCACCAAATACCACATGTGTTGCCCCATTGACACCATTAGAAATAGGAACTTTATTTTGCATTGCACAAGCAGGTGCCCTGACTTTTTGCAGTTGACACGCAGAAGGTATCTGCGACAATTCTCTACTGAGTGCCCAATCAGGTTGCATTCTTTACAAAAGTCAGGGAGTTTTTCAAATTCAACCCTTAATTCAAGCCAGTATTCAGCAGCAGCCAATATAATGTTCTCTACAAGAGTAGAGCAGAGATCAAATTCAACAAGGATTCCAGAAAAGTAGCCAAATGGGGCTCTTTCAGTCTCCCTATCCAATTTAATTGGGAGCCCCACTGCTGAAGCTATATCCCAAAGCTATTTTGGATGCAGAAAAACCAGTTAAGGCCACAGATTTTAATCCACACTAGAGTAAGAGAATTACGCACGGAGTCCGGATTGAAAAGTGGATCCCAATCCTGGATTCACAGGATTCCAGGCTTGAGGAATATGGAGCCCATACCGCAGACCCTAGATTTAAGTTATTCCGATGGAAAGACAATGTGATGGAAACCCTTACGTATTAAGGCCAGCCTCCATCCGTCAAATCCCTATATCTGCTGAAGACGACGCTGCAGGTCATCCAACTTCCAGGGATTATCTCTTACCTGGAAGGTTAATCGAACGATGATCGAGTATTTGCATTCTTGAATCCGTTGCTCTAAAATATTCAGGTCCGCTTCAACAAAGGCTAAGGGGCCGTTCTTCACAATTCGATGGCGTGAATAACTTCTTAGGTTAGAGAAGAATCTCTGGTTTACCACTTTCTCAGCACAAAAAGCTCTTTGAAACATCATTTTGAATCCGGAGATCTTCGTCTCTCCTCAATGCACGAGCTATGTAATGAGTTACATGTTCACTAGGCCTTCGGGATATGTTATGAGTCTCCCTCTACTCAGTTAAAAGAGGTCTTTGCTTTACTTTATTAATAAAAATGAGCTTTCGACCCTAACCTTTAAAAAAAAAGTAATATTTTTATATTAATGATAATATTTTAATGATAAAACAATCATAAT
Organism: Viscum album; assembly: GCA_963277665.1. Taxonomy (NCBI): domain Eukaryota; kingdom Viridiplantae; phylum Streptophyta; class Magnoliopsida; order Santalales; family Viscaceae; genus Viscum; species Viscum album. The sequence goes on from OY728144.1 coordinate 444,454,731, forward strand.
ATTACAATATTATTTTTATATTAATAATAATATTAGTGATAATATTTTTCAATTATTGATAAAATATTTTTCTATTAATAGTTTTTTTCCCTCAATTAATGATAATAGTTTTTCAATTAATGATAAAATAGTATTTTAAATTAATGATCTATTTGAACTTGAAAATAAAACATTCGAAGAAAAAATAAACATGAGAAAACATATCATACGTATCATCAATGAAAAATTAAAACAAATTATGTAACATAAAAAATACATTTATTGAAGATGTATAATTTTAAGAAAAAAACACACTTAAATCAGACTAAAATAACGATAACATAATTATGTAAGCTAAAAAATGTTAAAAACATAAATATTATTTAAAAAAATATTTTCAAAATGAATTCATCAAAATAAAATTAATAAATTTTAAAAAATTAATTAAAATTATTAAAAAAGATAAAAACATAAATTTTAATTAAAAAATATTTCTTATATTAATAATTATATTTAAGACATAAAACAACTTGAAATATATATAAAAATAGTAAAAAATAAAAAATAAATGAGAATTATCAAACTTCCTGATAAAATGGAACATTTTTTGCCTATGGCTAGACGAAAACCCGAATCTATAGTTTCGTTCTAAATCAAATTGTTGAAGGCAGGTTGTGTCTTAATATTTTCTTTGAAGGAATTTTAATTAAACTTTCTTATAAAATCGAGTTTTTCTTAGTATGATTGTTAATTACTCTAAGTGAATGCATACATAAATAAATAATCGTGAACTATAAAACAGTTATTATGTGTAATATTTAATTTTTGAGCATGCTTCTAATTATTATAATCTATGCGATTACAGTTGAGTTAAGAAATTAATAATGAAAAGGTATATACATTTAACAATATCATGATCTTCAAACTATCTATTGGTTTGTCAAGGGATAATAATCCAACCTAGCCTGGTGATGATGTAGCTCCTTGAGTTTGGCTTAACTCGAGTTATAACATCCTCTATTATTCTGTGATTCACCTTTGTTTGAATTTTTCTTTGTCTCGTCACTTAAACTTGTTGGACTTAGTCCCCACAACCAACTTGTTTAGTCCTTGATTACATGTTTTTCCTTAATTAATGAAGTTTTCTTATCACATCTTGATTATTTTTCTGCATGATATTTGTATGTGATAATATCCTTAGAATATATGTCACACTAAAGGGTCATAGCAGTTACCCGCTATGATGAGAACCTAGAGCAACCATGATATCATTCTTAAATTTTGTTCTATGGTTGGATAATATTGTTTGACGGAACACAGACAATATAGGCTATTAGTGGTGGGAGGCTCATAAGACAGTGAGATAGGAGGTTATGAGAACATACCCATCAATAAGAAATCCACATTTGCATGTGTCATTGATCATTCCTATCTGCGGACGTGTGTATCGATCCTTAAGCTTTAAAATTGTCATTAATGGATATCACAACTCATATACTTTAATGTATTGATGAAAACCGTGACGACATATGTTTGCGGTGAAGTATGATATGTTGGGTGAGTCATGGGTGATTTAACATTGATGAATAACGCGAGAAAGGATTTATCCCTTATGTCTTATAATAGAAGTTGATATCTCAAACCATTTGATGGAATATAATTGCTTGCATAAATCCATGGCCATGGTATTCGGTGGGTGAGTTCATTTTCAGAAAGTCAAAGAAAGAGAAATTAAGTAAATAGGTTGATGGCACCAGTATGCAACCTGCTTGATTAGAGATATCACGATAAAAATATTATATTACACAGTAAACATTCGTAGGTGGTTGGACGTCATTACAATGTTAACTTCTTTCTATATGGATGTCTTGGCGTGTTGCTAGACACTAATCTTGGAATTTAGATGGTTATGCCTAGTTCCATTGAGAAAGAGACCTAGAGGTCCACACACTAAGTGTATTTGTAGTCTTAGTTAAATTCAAGTAATGAATTTAATAAGTGAGAGTAAATAATATTTATTTAGGTTTGGTTGATTGCCATAATTTAATCACAAGTTATTCTAAAGAATAATGTGAGTTAAATAATAAATATTAGTTTGCAAGTTTGGTGAATATAATATTTATTATATTTATCATATAAATAATGAAGTGGCATTTATTTAAATAAATAGACATTATTTGATGATCGATAAATGTTGATGAGCGAAAGAAGACTAAATTTAATAGTCCAATAAGAAATAATTGATATTTATTTATATTCATAATGTGTTGCACATGTCAAGAAATTAATAATAATATTATTATTATAATTAATAGACATGAGGTTGATTAAGAAAATTAGACATCGTTAAGGGCTTGTGTGCAATTCGTTAACCCTAAAACCGCCATAATAAATATCTAATTATATCTAAATATATCACTTTCCAAAAGTGGATTTTTTGGGTGTGCATAATGTATAAGAGAGATATTTAGAAGGATATATCTAGAAAGATATCTAAAGAGATATCTAGGTAGATATATCTAGAGAGATGTCTAGAGTTCTATAAATAGATCTCTCTTCCTCCACTCTCAGGTATTCGGAAGAGCACCAAGAGTTCTCCCTCTTCGAGAAGAAAATTGTAACAGTCAACCACGAACAACAAAAGTGATCATGATCGGCTGTGCTAGCACTCAACGATTCAATGATGTTGATCAGAGATTGTGGTGCATGCGTGGATCACCCCTAGAGGGATTATGCACTTGAATCCTATAGCGCAACAATGGTACGAGGAAATCTATTCCATTTGATCATTAATGAAAGCAGAATTACAAGTTGAGGAAATTGTATACCTACTTATAAATTAATTTTATATTACTTGTGAAGACCATCTCCCTCTGGTTCTGACATATTAATGTAGACCATTAATTTACTATTTTCATTGGTCATGATCTCATTATCATGTAAAGAAACAATTACATGTGATTTAAGACTAAAAGTCGGGTTTGTCATACCTTTAAAAGATTATTTTGATAAGCCTAAAACCTACAAGTGGTATCAGAAAGGTCACATGTATAATTTATAATTATTTATTATTCATTGATTGATTGCATATGTTTTCATTTTTCTTTTACTTAAAATGATTCATTTTAATAATATGAAATCATCGTCTCATCTTTTCTTCATTCTCGATAACATAATCAATAATCAGTTAATGATTAAAAATGAAGACTCATATGGATAGTACATGGAGTGTCCCAAGCATGATGTGTATCAGATACTTGAAATGGGAACTGACAAGCTATGGACACAGGTAGAAGACAAGTACAAGCTGTGTAAAATACCGCATGTTGTGTAGTATGCCACCGAAAATGTTCTAAAATTTTCACAGATAAAAGAATTAAATGTATAATTAAACCTATTGATTATGCGTTCCATGTGTCATTCATTCGACAGTACACTTCATGTTATAGGATTAACAATTTCATATTAAATTAATTTCCATGTTAAAATTTCGATAAACACATGAGGTTTCCTACTAGTACACTTGTGTACTTCATTTATTTTAAATGAGAGTAATTTTGTTTAAAATTATAGATGATGGTAAGTTTAGGATTATTTGATGGAATTATGATGAATTTAATAAATTGGATTAATTCGTGGAAAATTATCTTAATTAAAGAATGAATCAAAGTAATTGATCACAAGAATGAAAATTTATGCTCGTTGCTTGATGTGTGGATGATCATGAGATTAGACTAGCCCTTGTGTGTGATTTGTTTTATTTAATTTATTATAGTTAAATTATTATTGATGGCCTGCATATCATCCCATCCCCCTTATTATATAAGGGAATGTGTGTCTAAAATTTCTTTTATGTAAACCCCATTTTATCCAATACATTGGATCCCCTTACCTATGTGTGAGTAAAAGCTTATGTAATGATGGATCTCCTAAGCGAGTTGGGGCAGTCCCAGTCAAGGAGTCGAGATGAAAACAATTAAAGGTGATATAAAGGAACCAAATGAGGAATACAGCAACATGAACCATGTCCCGTTCAAGGTGTTTTTCCCCTAGGACTGAGGGTTGGATTATCATCTACTAGATAAACTAACCACTATAAAAATCTCATGATCATGAAACATATATTTTATTTCTGCTAGTTTCATGCTTAATTATTTATGTTTGTGAATGTTGCACGATCACCTAATAAATGTATTAATAAGCATAAAATATGGGATAAAATATAATCAAATTATGTTTAAATGTTTATCATACATGGTTAATCACTTAAGTAAAATCTAATTAGTATTTACAAGGCATGTAAAAGGATAAAAATGGGATTTGCGCATAAGGATAAAAAATACTTCAATTAAAATATTAAGTCATTTTATCCTTCCTCTACTTAAGTTATAATCAAGTTCGTAGTTCAAAGTGCTTAACCAACCCAAGTTGGGGTGCTTTCAATTATCATGGAAATTTTAGCTTAAAGCCTTGGGTTGAATCAACCTAGTTTACATCAACAGTTAACTGCCCAAGTATGACATTGTGTAACTAAGAGGAAAAGGTTGAGGAAATTCTAAAACAAGATTTTATGATTGGGGAGTCCACTCAACAAATCAAGGAAACATGAATTAATATAGTTGGCATGTTATTCCTACATAAAACCCTTTGAATGTATTATTAGGCCCAAGTTTAGGTTATGAGAAGGGAAATATGGATCCTTATAACTAGAATATCTAAGAGAAAAGATATTATGAAACTGATGGTGAGGGATATTAGGTTTCGAAAAATAGCGGGAGATTAATAAGAATTTAATTATTTTTAAATTTATAAATCTATTTTTATAATCCAAACAAGTACTAATTAGATGCTCTTAAATTGTAGAAATGGAAAATAAAATGACATCAACAATATCACTATGATCCATACTAGAGAAGAATAACCTTCCCACTGGTGCGGATTTCTAGGAATGGTATAGGCACTTGCACATTATACTACACCACAAACATAAATTATATGTACTAGAAACCCCACTTCCTAAGTCACTTACCAATGAGGATAGTGAGGAAGAAGTACCTCTCTACATAAATCATGTATATGACACAATTAATGTCTAATGTTTTATGTTATTCACAATGTACAATGAGATTTTTAAAAAAAATATGAGGATATAGATGCATATAACATAGTTTATCACCTTTGGGATCTCTATCAAGAAAAGGAGATATCAGAGAGATATGAGATCTCCAATGAATTATTCACATGAAATCTTGGAGAGTTAGTGCTAGTTGGGGAACATGTAGTCAAGATGATTGGATACATTAAGCACCTAGACATCTTGGGTTTTAAGGTCCCTGATGAGCTATGAACTAATCTCATTCTATCATCACTACCCAAAAAATTCTCCAGTTTTATTCTGAATTATAATATGATTAATAGTGATAGGACACTATAGAATCTTATTACACTTATCTACCAATTTGATAAAGACATGGGGCATGAAAAAACCAACTATACTTATGGTGATTAAGAAAAAAAGGAACAAGGTAATGGGAATGAAGAATCATTCCATGTACAAGGCTCCAAATCACTGTTCCTCTAAGAAGAAGAAGATCCAGAGGCATGGAAAGGAACAAGATGTGGTATTCATGTGGAAAGCTGGGCCACTGGAATAGGAATTTCACCCAGCCAAATAATAAAGGGGAATCTTTTGGTGCGTTTGTTATCAACTGTAATCTTTATATATCTACAAATTGGGTATTAGATACTACGTGTTGTGATCACATTTGTATCCAAATACAGGAACCAAGTATATTTTAGAAGGTCGTAATAGGTGATGCAGATCTACAGGATGCCATTGGAGTGAGGTTGGCTGCTCTATCCATTAAATAATACTATCTCACATTGCTGACAAGATTTATTTTGGTTTTAAATAATTTTTATTACATGCCTAGTGTTACTAAGAAAATTATTTCCATTTCTTTCATAGATATGGATGGATTTATTTTTAGCTTTAAAAATAAAGGTTTCTACTATTATAAAGATAACATATGTTATGGTATGGAATAACTAAATAACAATATGTATATATTAAATTACAAAAAACAAATATTGGAAATTGACAACGAAACTAATATGCATGAATCATATGGTACCCAGTTTTGGCATCATCATCTTGGTCATATAAATGAGAAGAATTTGAAAAAGATCAATCAAGATGGCAATTTAGTCTCTTTTGAGATAAAGACACTTAAATGATGTCATTCTTGTTTATATGGAAATATGACCAAACCACCATTCAGTGGTCAAGATGAAAGGTCCATAGATATTCTAGAATTGGTACTGACTGATGTGTGTGGACCTTTTCAAGTAGAAGCTACAAGTGGATTATCATAATTTATTACTTTTTTCTGATGAATTGAGTAGGTATGGCTATATCTACTTAATGAGGTACAGGTATGAATCCTTTGAGAAGTTCAAAGAGTTCGAGAATGAGGTTGAGAATCAGCTTGGTAAGAAGATAAAGAAGCATTAATCAGATTAAGGCGATGAATATATTAAAAAAGACTTTATCTAATTTCTATGGGAGAATGGAATTTTATCCCAACTCACTCCACTTTATACATTATAGTGGAATGGTTTTAGTGAAACGTGGAACTATACTTTATTATATATGGTAAGGTATATAATGAACCATGTAAGTATTCTGTTATCCTTTTGGGGATATGCATTATAGATGGAATTATACTTACTTAAATGAGTACCAACCAAAGTGGAAAATGGTATTCCCTTCAAGTTATAGAGCAGAATGAAACCGGTTTTTTCACATATTCATTCACAGGTTTGTGAGGAATTTGTTAAGGCTAGATCAATAAAAAAAACTATCACCCCTTGGCATGAAGTGTATCTTTATAGGGTATCCTAAAGAAACTAAAGGATACTACATATACAACCCTTCAAACAAGAAAGTGACTATTTCAAGACATACCATATTTCTTTAGAAGGAGAACATCCTCAAGGAGGATAGTGGGAGAAATATTGACTTTGATGAAGTTGATGATCACGATACATAAGGGTTTGTACAAGAACTAATTCCATAGGTCCCTGTGGATGAAGGTGTTCCTAAAACATATCTACCGCTTAGAAGCACTAGAGAGGTAAGATAACTACAGAGATATGGTTTTCTAGTCACTGATGATGGTGACTTGTTATTAGTTGATGATAATGATCTTTTATCCAACAAGGAGGTAGTAGAGAGATCAAAAATTTTAGATGGAAAGAATCCATGAATTCTAAGATGGATTTTTTGTGTCAAAACTAAGTTTGGGTTTTGGTCGATCCACCAATTAATGTAAAACCTGTTGGATGTAAATGAGTATTTAAGAGAAATATAGACATGGAAGGTAAAGTAAATACCAATAAAGAATTAATAGTTTCTAAATGGTTTTTAAAATGTCAAGGAATTGACTACGATGAAACATTTTCTCTAGTTTCCATGTTTAAATCCATTAGAATTTTGTTTTCTATAATAGTTTACCATGACTATGAGATTTGTAAAATGGATATCAAAATCATATTACTTAATGGGAACCTTTAAGAGGGTGTGTATATAACACAACCAAAAGGTTTTCTAATTCTAAAAAATTAAAAAAATGGTATGCAAGTTATAGAGATCCATTTATATATTGAAGAAAGCATCCAAGTCATGGAATAATCAATTCGATAAAGCCATAAAATACTTTGGTTTCATTAATAAGGAATGAAATACATGTGTTTACAAATGGTTTAGTGGGGGGTATTATTGTTTTCATATTTGTATATGTTGATGGCATATTACTAATTGGAAATGATATACCAACCATACAAGCGGTTAAGGAATGGTTTAACAAGTGCCTCTCTATGAAGGATTTAGGTGAACTAGCCAACATTATAGGGATCAAGATCATACATGTTATATCCAAGAGGCTTCTCAGACCAAGTCAAGGTACATATATTAACAAGATATTAAAGAGGATCAATATGGAACAATCCAAGAGAGGATTGGTTCCAGTGTCACATAACATACATATTTCCAAAAAATATGTCCTCAAACACAAGAGGAAAGAGTGATAATGAGTAAGATATCCTACACTTAAGTGATAGGATCTTTCATATATGTCATGTTATGTATGAGGCTTCATGTTTCCTATACTATGAGCATGTTTTGAAGACATCAAGAAGATCTAGTAGAATATCATTGGACTACTGTCAAGAATATATTTAAGTATCTGAGGTGAACTAAGGATATGTTCATGGTGTATAGAGGAGAAAAAGAGATAGTCATCAACTGTTATAATAATTATAGATTTCAGATAGATTAGAATGATCCAAAGTCATAGTCTGGATATATATATTTTTCTCAACATAGGATATCTGATCTGGAAGAGTTCAAATCATCTAGTGGTTGCTGATTCTACAGTGGAGTCTAAGTATATTGTGGCTTCTAATGAAGCTAAGAAGTATGGATTCACAAATTTTTCCAAGAGCTTGATGGGGTTTCTAGAAGTAAAGACCCTATCATAGTTTATAGTGATAACATGTAGTAGTGGATCTCTATAAGGAGCCAAAGTCACACTAAAGGATAAAGAACATACCTTGTAAGATTCATTGCTTGAGGGATTTTTCTCAATGAGGTGAAGTTGTAGTGATTAGATTATCCATGGAGGATAATGTGGTGGACTTCTTAATGAATGAATTATCTCAGTAGAAGCATGAGTATCATGTTAGTGCTAGTGGATTGAAAGTCATTTTCAGTTGGCTCTAGTGAAAGTGGGAGTATGTTGGAATTAGTTCCCTAGAACCAACTTGTTTAGTACTTGATTACATGTTTTTCTTAATTAAAGAAGTATTCTGATCACATTTTAATTATTCTTCCACATGATATTTTTATATGATAATGTCCTTAGAATATATGTCACATTAAAAATTCATAGCAGTTCCCTACAATGATGAGAACCTAGAGGTTCCACAACATTATTCTTGAATCTTGTTCTATGGATGAATGATATTTTATGATGGGATACAGTCGATACATGATATTAGGTGTAGGAGGCTCATAAAAAACTGAGAAAACTTTTCATGGTGTTCTCACTTGGTAATCTCCAAGATTAGAGTTTATGGAAATAGTCCTATCAATAGGAAATCCACGTTTCCATGTTTCATAGGATGTTCATATCTGCATACATGTGTATTGATCCTTAGACTTTAAGATTATGATTAATGGATATCAAAACTCGCATAATTTGATGTTTTTAGTCCCCAAAAGGGTATTTGATTCCCTAATAGGGGTGGGGGATCATGGTATGAATATTTTTTTTTGAAATTCTTCTTACCCCACTATATCTTGAAATTTTTATTATAAGTGTCACTTTGTTTGCTTTTTAGTGTTTATATCGATCTTATCTTTTCCAACTTTATCTAATGATGATGCATAAAAAGTAAAGCAGGAAAGAAAGAACAATGACACACACATTTTTACTTGGTTCACCCTCACTGGGCTACATATAAGGAGAATATAAAGGTAATGTGACAATGTACTAAATACACTAAAGATCACTACCAATGTAAGGTTTGGGATATATCACTTCTATTATTTACCTCATCACCTTACAATATTTAGGGACATCTCACTACTTCCTGAGGTTCAATCCCTCAAACATTCATTCAATGAATCACTATCGATGGAAAGGATCACATTATTCTTCTTCCTTCAATGGCTCACTATCGATGGAAAGGATATACTCCTTCCTTTGACATAAAATAAATCCCGATTTTGAGACCCAAAAATTTGGAAAACATTGAGAAATGGTGCCACCTTGTATACAAAATTTTTTATACTGCCTCTAAAGAATCCATTCTTTGGTCTTGGATTTTTTTAAACATACATTGTCGATAATATCTATGGAACTACAAAACTAACCTTAGAGACTTGATTTGTCAAGTAACACAATCAACCCAAAAACACTGCAAAGTTACCTAGATATATTTTTTCCAATATATATATTGATGAAAACCGTGACGACATATTCTCACAGTAAAGTGGGATATATTGGGTGCATTAGAAATGATATATAATTTATGGATAACATGGGAAATTATTTATCCCTTCTATCATATAATGGAAGTTGATATATCTATCTCTTTGATGGAATATATATTCCTGCATTAATATGTGGTCATGGCGTTCGATGGGTGAGTTCATTTCTGAAGGTCAAATATATAGAAATAAAGTATATAGGGTGATGACACTAGTATACAAATTTCTTGATTAGATATATCATGATAAAAGGATTATATTACATAGTAAATGTTCGTAGGAGGTTTGACATCATTGCGAATTTAATTTCGTTCTCTATGGATGCCTTAGAATGTTACTAGACACTAACCCTAGAATTTGGACAATTATGCCTAATGCCACTAAGAAAGAGGCCTAGAGGGTCACACACTAAGTGTATCCACAATCTTAGTTAAATTCAAGTAATGAATTTACTATATGATAATAACTAATATTTATTTAGGTTTGGTTGATCACCATAATTTAATCCTAAGTTATTCGAAAGAATAGGGTGAGTTAAATAATAAATAATAAATATTAGTTTGCAAGGTTGGAGAATATAATATTTATTATATTTATCATAGAAATAATGAAGTGAAAATTATTTAATTAAATAGTCATTATTTAAGGATTAATAAAAGTTGATGAGGGAAAGAGTACCATGTTTAATGGTTTAATTAGAAATAATTGATATTTATTTATATTCTTAATGTGTTTCACATTTCAAGTTGTTAATAATAATATTATTATTATTAATGGGAATGGGATAATTTAAAAATATTATAAATGGTTAATGGTTTGTGTGAACTTTTCCAACCCTAATCCTTCCATAATAAATATATAAGTATATATAATTATATCTAAATATTTCACTTTCCTAAAGTGACTTTTTGGGTGTGAACAACAGATAAGAGAGATATATAGAGATATATCTAGAGAGATATATCTATAAATATATATATATATTTCAAGATAGATATATCTAGAAAGATATATGAAGTTCTATAATTCGATCTCTCTTCCTCCTCTCTCAGTTCTTCAAGAGAGCACCAAGAGTTCCCCCTCTTCAAGAAGAAACATTCTATGGTAAACCATGAATAATGAAAGAGATTGGGATTGGTTGTGCTAGCACCCGACGATTCGATGATGTTGATCAGAGATTGTGGTGCACATATAGATTATTGATAGAGAGATTCTATACATGAATCTTGTAGCACAATGATAGTGTGATGAAATATATTCCATCAGATCATAAAAAAAGTGGAATTATAATTTGATGTAATTCTATATTTTCTTATGAATTAATTATAAATTACTTGTGAAGATTCTCTCTCTCAAGTTCCATCATGTTAATATAGTCCATTAAGCTACTATTTGAATTAGACATGATCTCATGACCATTTAAAGAAATTATTACAAGTGATTTAAGACTAACATATGAGTTGGTCATACCTTCAAAGGACATTTCTACTATGCTCAAAACCTACAAAATCTATCAGTCACTTAATTTACATTATTTCAATTGTGGACTTATATATAAGTAAGGGGATCTCAACACTTAAAATTAAATATTTTTATTAAGGTGAATGACTTTAAAACTAGGGTTTAAGGAGGTATAATGTTGTGGATTGGTAGGTCTATAAACTAACTAATTTATTTATTTATTTTCCCACATACCCTAGTATATGGTGAGAAGGGTCTTACCCATAGGGATGGTGAATTATGTAAGTGAACCTTGAAAAAAATCTAAAAAAAAGTAGAAATGAAAGAAAATAGTGATGAAAATATTGGTTTTATGTGTAGTGATTGATGAAAGAGTAATATAAAGAATAGAGTGAAGAAATTGAAGCTAAAAATTAGAAAAATAGGTAACACTGAAGAGATGATTAAATTGTAAGGGGAAACTTGATTGTATAATTTTTAAATTATGTTTATACCTGGAAAAGTGAAATTGATTTCTCATCCATAGAAAACATGTCCATTGACTCTATTGAGGATTTGAAAAATGAGAAGTTAAATCATGTAGTTTCTCAACTACATATTTCAACGGAGCCACTATAAATGAGTCAAATGGTGATCACCACAATCAAACTATCGTTAAATCATGGTGTGTTATTATTCAATTTTTGATTTAAAATTTCTTGTGAGAATATTTTAGGTGTAATTCCATGTCCTGGGATCCACTAAATCGATGCCCTGAGTTGGTTCATTATGTGACCTCAGGCGCACCACCCCATATGCCAAAGGCTGATGACCAACGGAGAGGGTGTAAAGAGATACACAGGGAGAGTATTCCCTCTTCATCATAGAAAACCAATATATAAAATTAAAATAAATAATAACATGTAATAACAAACAATAACCATGCATCATATACAACATTCCCAAAACAGGGAAGTACCAACAAACCAATACAGTAAACATGTCATGTCAAGGTAGTCTAAGTGCCAAAATGAAACCAAAAAAAGACACCAAAGATGATCCCAACAATGGTTCCCAAAATCATGTCTAGTCTCCTCATACATTCTCCATCCCAAGTCAACTATCTATCATAGTGACCTTGCCTGTATCCAAACCTGTAACCATAACGTTTTTCTTGGGTACCATCGGCGGCCTGAGTAGGTTGTGAGTAAAACTCAGTAGGTCACCACCAATAATGTCTAATGAAATTTCTAGTCTATAAAAATGTATGAAAAAGTATAATGAACAATAGAAAAGGCAGTAAATAAAATGGGTCTCCTCATTTAACAATATTTAATTTAACCATAATGTCCCTCGGGTTCCAAGTGACACTCGAACCAATAAAACTTGCTTTTGGCCTATATCAGTCATCTAAATCATATGCCGTAGGGGTCACACATTATAATATAAGCAGAATCAGTCCAAGTATCTAAATTGTGGGTACATAATACCATGATGGAAAATCCAAAACTACGATGTGGACCACCATGAATAACATCTTTATCGTGGTGTGGAATTCCATGAACAGAAACCATATCCATTTCATAAACATCCACCTTTCAAGATTCAATATGCTTAATGTTTTATCATATTAAAACATCAAGGGTGTACCTCACCCATTTATCACTATTTCCAAGGTCTAATACATCCAACACCTTTAAACCAATTCCATACTTAATCAGCTTGACCATTTGTTAATGTAACACAATAATTGTATGTTCATCAAAACCTTTTAACAATATGATTTTATCCTTTAATAATTTTCCATTTCCTTTATTTATCATATCATCAAACATATAATTTTCCAAGTTAGTCCAAATATCCCATTATAAAATACCAACATTCCAAACAACAAGAAAAACCTATTTAATCACATAACCTTTAATTTTTATCATTTAAAACTCATTTACCATGATCATGGGAGTGAAACTCCCCATGGGTGACCTTATGTCTAGTCAAGTCATCATAAACATACCAAATGAGGTTTGTGAAGGGTCTCACATATTTATTTAATGACCAATTTACTTTTCATAATTAAAGAAATAAAATTCGATAACACAACATGATGGAACAACCACACTCACAATAATAACATCAATATTATGGTAGAAATATTATAGGCCACCTACCTTAAGCTCAAAGAAAACCACTAGTCCAAACTCGAACATTGATTCATGCCAGAGTAGGATCAAACAACAAAGTGAAGATCTCCATAGAAAAAGGGTTTATGAACTTCAAATTAAGAGAAAATGACCAACCATAGTTATTCCAAACAAATATAAGGAAGAGAACTCATAGACTTACCTAAAGCTTTTTTTACTAAACAACACTCCAAAATACCTAATAATCGATTGAGAATCACCCTTGAGGGAGGAGCGATCGTTTGGTTTGAAAAATTTGCTATTTGAAAAGAAATAGAAGAAAAATTGGGTGAAAATAATATAAAGGTTTGGGGGGAAACATTAAAAGCTTACTTTTTAAGTGGTGAATGGTTATTTTACATGGTTTTACAAACCCTGTGCCAACTGGGCGGTTCCCTATGTATAAGAGGAAACCATGCCACAATGTTTGTCAGGGACACCTACATGGTTTGATAATCCATGCAGTAGTCATGCAGTTTCCTCTGTCTGAGGGGGGTCAATCCATATGCTCTCCTGGGCCCTCCTCACATAGTTTTCTAACCATGATCCACCCTCCACTAGACTGAACAGTTATTGTACACAGTACTAACTATGCACCAATTATACACCATGAATTGTATGACATATTTCCCCCATTTTCATGTCTCGAATCCTCGATAAACTTTTGAGTCCCTCCCCATTTCCATGAGACATTACATTAACAATTTTAAGGGGTTTTAACTAAAATCAAAACAATGTTAGAAGTTTAAGATCATACAATATACCAACTATATAACCGCTCGTCCTTGAGACACACTCCCAAACATCACTAAGCCTCCATGTTAAAAAGGTCGGCCCACTGAGAACACATATTAGCTTCCATATCCTAAGTTTCTTCTTAAACCCAACCATCATACCACAATACTCAGACTAAAGGTACCATCTTACCCCCAAAAGCATTTTCTCACTATGATCCACAACTTGAATAGGGTGATCCTCAAAGTACACATCAAAATCAAGATAAAAATCATCACTATCAATCACATGAGAAGGTTCAGGGGTGATGCTACTAAATATGTGACTCATGAAAAGTATCATTCATAACATTGTAGCACTACAACAGGGCCAATCAATATGCTACCAGACTAATCCTCCCCACAATCTAAAACAACCCCACATACCTGGGCACCAACTTTCCCTACTTCCAAATCTAACGGTGACCCAATCGTGGTGAAACCCAAAGAAACACATGGTCACCCACCATAAAATCAAGAGGTTGAAGACATCAATCAAAATATGACTTCTGTCTAACCTAGGCCATAGCCATATGCTTCAGGATCAACTGGACATACTCTAATATCTCCTACAAGAGACTCGGTCCCAACAACTCAAATTCTCCTTATAACACCCCAATATTTTATGGTATGAATAATTTCAATTCATGAGATAACTTATTATGCATGAAACATGGAGTCTCTACGAAACAAAACATTGTTATAGGATATAGTTAGAACCTAGATGTTAAACTTAATTTTTCCACTTCTGTTATTTGAATTTTGAAAATCGGACATACACAGTTGCGTTTAGTAAGATATTTAGAGTCTGATGGGATCAACATAATTTTTGGTGAATAGTATCACACCCTTATGAAAATTAATGTCACCCTAATGAATAGTAATTTAAAATTATGAATAGTAACTTTACCCTCACAAACAGTAATGCACCCTTATGAATAGTAACTTGACCCTTAGGAATAGTAATATACCCTAATGAATAGAAACCTGAATACTAATATACCCTTGTGAATAGTAACTTGACCCTTATGAATAGTAATTTACTCTAATGAAGAGTATACTCACCCATGTAAGTAAAAAAAAGAATTTAGGCACCTTATAAATGAGAGTTAATATTTTAAAAATTAATAATTAAGTGTTGGTATTTTTATGAGCAACAAATAATATATTAAAATTTTATAATTAATAGATGAATTTCAAAGATAATTAATTTTAATAAAATTTATTCATGAATAAATATATATTTTTCCTATGATTATAAGATAGTTTCATGAGACCCTAGTTAATTTTTTGAAGTGTCATAAAATCAGTTATAATATTAAAATTGGTATTTTTCGAGTAAATAATGATTTTAATTAGAAATTAAATTTCTCATATTTCGAAATTTTTTTCTTAAAAATGGAGTTCCTTTTTGGATCATACATGTTGAAAATTGGTTTGGATGAATTTTTGGGATTTTTATGAAATAGTTTAATTTTTGTTGAATAGAAAAAAAAATACATTTTTTATATAAAATACGGCATTTTTCGTGACATCACCATGAAATTATAATGATATAAAAATTTATTTAAACTACATAATAACTAAATAATTATATTAAAAGTGGAATATTGTACAGAATTAATTTAGAACATGAAAAATATATTTTTTCATGATAAGTATAAAAATTATTTTCAATGTTGACGCAATGCCTTTGCAATGTTGACAAAGTAAAAACTGGTCATTTATATATAATAATTTAGTTCTAAAAATTATTTTCATGGCTTATTTATTAATTATTATGTATCATACGTCTCTTTTATTTTAAATTTCGAATTTTAGTGTTATATAACATGAGTATTATCTAAATGTCCGTGCAATGCTTGTGTAGGGAAATAAAAGACAAAATAACAAATTTAAGAAGATGTCTTGTTATGTATAAGAGTGAATATACATAATGAATAAATTCATAATTTTATTTTGAACCTAATTAATTTATATTTATTATAGTATTTATTTTTTATTTTTATATATGAAATAATTAACATTAATTATTTTGCAACGACCGATGCAACGCTTGTGCAAGCATAAGAAAAATAAATAAAATGTTTTTTAATTACAATTATAATAATTATAAAGGACCCATACTTTGGATAAATCATTTTATATAATAATTTTTAGACTGTTATAAAGTTTTGATTCAAATTTGGGACATTTTGGATCCACATGAATCACTTTAAAGCCTTTATAATATTTCATTTCAAAAAGAAATAATGTTTTCACATTATAGTTTTTACTTTTAATAATATTGTTATATGAGCTATTCTAGAGGTTTTATACAAAAAATAATAGTATTAGGAAATCTACTAAAATTATATTTCTCATGGAATTTTATTTTTAATTTTTAGACCAAAAATGTATACCATAATGGCTTCCACAATGATGATGCAGTATTAATTTAATTAGTGAGTAAATCAAATAAATGATATTAAGAATAATAAAATAAATATAATTATATATTTTAATCTAATTAAAAGATTCCCTAGATGAATATGAAATTTCTATGATATAATATAAAATTTTATTCAATTTTGAAACTTTATTTTTATGTCTTTAAAGTCATAGTTATGAATAGTTTTTGTAACATCCCAAGTAAGTAATGAATAATAGGTATTTTTATCTATGTCTATTAATGAATTAGATAGTGTTTTAGAGTCTTAAAATGAAAATAAATCCAATCTTAAGCATGAAATACACTAATATTTTTAAAAGATTGTTTTAGTGCCTTTTGAAGGCAAACCATTTTTAAATCTATCTTTTGACAATTTTATAAGCTATATTTGTCAAAATAAACTTATTCTTTATTATTGGGACATCAAAATTTACTTTGTGTGAATTTTTGGTATTTTTCTGACAATGTTCATTTTTTAATGAATAGTGAAAAATACTGCATTTTACATCAAAACTACTTTTTAATCTAATTTATTTATATGATTAGATTATATTTTTAATTGGTTTTGAAGTGAAATTAGAATATATTTTTACCATTTAATCCAATGGTGGTCATTGCAATCAATTTCACTTTGAAATTGGACTTAAACTGGTGTCAATCTTTTGATACTTATTGTTTCATAAAAACACGCTATTTGTCATGACAGCGGGAATTAATTATTAAATTAATTAATGCAACTTATATGATTTGAATTTTATAAAATAGACATCATTTTTGAATTCAGAATATCAAATATATCTTAGGGTGAAGTTTTGGTATTTTTCTAAAAAACTTCAATTTTTGATGAATAGTGAAACCACTAAGTGGTAGTTAAAGAAACTGATTTTTCGTTAAAATGAAACTTTGCCACTTCTGTGATTTGATTTTCAAAAATCCGACATACATGGTTGTCATTAAGAAGTAAAATGTGGTTCAATGAGATTAAAATAATTTTTTGGTGAATAGTAACTTTTAAGTTTTTAATCGCGATTGGAGGTAATTAGTTCAATTTAAGGCAAAATGATATTATAATAAAATGAAAATAACTAGACACATGTCCTACCCTTATTGGATGGGTCATGGCCGACCAATACAATCCATGGGCCAACTTGGGGACCCCATGGAGCCAATTTGGTTGGGAAATGACATAAATAACATTTTATTTAATGTAAAAGTAAAAATGACACAAACATGATTTGTTTTACTAAAATAATTTTTACATGGGGTTATACAAGTCAGATATTTGATTATAAATATTCATTAGAAAGATAATAAGATTTCCTACATAATGATATTTTTTTATAATTTTTAGACATTAAATAAATTAAATTATTTATGACATCATGATGATGCAGCGATTACCTCATTAATAAAGGATTTAAATAAAATGAAATGATAATGTAAAATCTATGACCTACACATGTCCAAAACCTATTGGATGGGTGTATTTATAACCCTTATCACCTTACCCTTTAATTATATCAATGTGGGACCTTTTAAATCCGAAACGCATTTTAAAATAAAGTAACATTTCTTTACTTTCCAAGAGTGCCCCTCCTCTCCTCTTATAAAGGCCCCCACCTCTACCTCCCTACCCACACTTCCAAAGCCTTTGGCTCAGAAAACCCCTACCCGTTTTGTCTCTAAACATCCCTCTCTTACTCCTTGAAGCCTCACTTTGGGCAGAAGTCTTCCCAAGGAAGCCTTTGAGCTCAAACCAAAGGGAGTTACCCGATTTTAAGGTAATGTCTTCATTTGAGTTCTTTTGTTTTATTTTACTTCTCCAACCCCCTAAACTCTTTTTATTCATTTATTTTGTAACAAATCCAGTATCTTAAATATACTATGATGTTGTTATAAGAAGTATTCGAGCTACACTTACACACACCTACATCTAATGGTTAAAGAACATACTGTTTCCGTGGATGGTGAATTTCTGCCTCACGAAACGATAATTGTTCAATATTCTTCTAACACCTTCAAAGGTGGACATTAAGATGACACTATGTTTATATATGATATATAATATGTTTATGTTTTCCTTAAGCTTCTGTATTTTTCATTTTGGGAATACCTTAATGGTTTCCATTATGGGTAAACGCAATATCTTCATTTAAGGAAGTGCGGACTACCGCCCCCTCAAAGTGATTTGATTCGTTAAATACCATATGTGGGATGTATAAAAGATGGAGTTATGATATTATATATGATATTACACTGGAATTATAATATACTTTTATATCATTATGATTCCATTCTATAAAATACGAAATAGAAATAAAAGTAGCGTTCATGCGTACGCACGGCTTACCGTCTCCATGAACGGTGCATTTCATTTCTTACCTCTAAATGATTATGTAATATTATAAATGCATGTATATAATGTATATATATGTAATATATTATATATACATCATGATTATAATTCTGGATATAATGGATACCTGAAAAACTTGTAATTATAAAGGGTTTATTTTTGACTCAAGTACCAATGATCATTAAAACAACCGTTATTAACTTAAATAATTACATAGTGTTCATGACATGGTAATAAGGGATATAAAAGGAATAATGAACTTGAAAAAGGTTCTTAAACAAGTATAACTTAACTCAAGTTTATTATTCAGGAGATTAATGAACGACCAAGTCAATTCGGACCCGAGGTATGGGACTTCGTCTCAATCTCCTTTCATTGAGGCATATTTTGTTTTATACACAACTTTCTTTTATACGGTGTATAAACACCTTTGAATTTTACGATTATTCAAAAGGAATATTTTTTATACGAAGCGTTTACTAAACGAAAAAAGGGAATGTTTTTTTGTCGTATGTATGCGGCGAAAATGACTTCTCCACCGCCGTGACCATTATTTGAGTTTCGGCTTCCTCTACAAGCCATCACTTTTTTAAATGAAAAATAAATACCATGTTTTACTTTTCTTTTATTTTGGTATTGCAAATGGTTTTCATAATGTTTTTATATCAATGTGTTGTATTGATATCTTGTGATTGAAAGGTGGAAATGTTATGTTTCCTTTATGCATGTTTTATGTGATATGATTATGTTGAGGTTATTGGGAATTATTATGAAGACGGGTGGTTCCATGATAAACTAAGGGCGGGTGAGCCTGATATAGCTCTCCAATGCATTGGGTAACATGAAGGAGTGAAACGTTAAGGTTTCTCTGAAGAGATTTAGGGAATATACTGTGATGGGTATTCCAAATGTAACCAAGAGGGTTACTCCCTACGTAAGAATGTTATGAATGCCTCAAGTTACCTTTATGTCTTATGATTTCTATAATTTATTCATGATTTTATGAGGTATGTTAAGGTTCTTATGTTTTATGGGTAAAGTATGATTTCATTCTTATGTATATATGTACCCATGTTTCCTTTCCATATTTTTATAACCCCTACTGAGCTTTTTATTCTCATCCCAAGTTTTTTTGAAATGTTTTTCACAGGTAAAGGGAAAGGTACATGATATGATGATAGTGTCAAGGAAGTGTCAAGAATGAATCCATGTTTTATTTTAAATATGTTTTCATTGATGGGAAAAATGAATACTATCTTTATGTAACCACTTTCTTTATATGTAGAATGTAATGCATGTTTTATGATCTAATTCTATAATTCTCCAAACCTGAAAAGATCCTCAAGGTGTATTCTTGAAATATCTCAAGATTAAGTAATGTTTAAGGCTGGGGCCTTATAGTTGGTATCAGAGGTCGGTTTAGATAACTTTAGGAGTTAGAATTCAATTAAATGATTATACAAAAATATTTTTTTATGGTCAAATTGAAATGATATAGCATATGAAGATTAACATGTTGCTTCCTCTAAGACATGTTTGTTCAGAATGGTTTTCCACAGAGGAAACAGGGAAGCAGTGCTAGGAAGGCATACAGAAGGAAATAACCTTCCAAATCAGCATCCTGAGATGGTCGGAATTGGAAATGAACAGTTTGTTGGAGTAATGAAGCAGTTGACTCAAGTGATAAATGGAGGTGGTATCCATGCACGAGATCAGCCAGATCAACTGCAGAGGAACATGTCAGTGGTGGAACATTTCATGAGGCAACATCCCCCATCATTCAGAGGATCATCTGACCCTGTGCTAGCTGAAGGGTGGATTTAAGCACTGGAGAAGATTTTCGATGTCATGGGGTGTTCAGAAAATCAAAAGGTTAGTCTTGATATTTACCGTTTGGAGGGTGAAGCAGATCAGTGGTGGTCGATGGTTAAAAATATCAGGGACACTGATGAGATTGATGCTCTCGACGGGGATGAATTCAAAGGTATGTTTCTTGAAAAGTATTTTCCTAAGGCTGTTCGACTTAGGATGGAAAAGAAATTCTTGGAATTGAGTCAAGAGGAAGACTCAGTGGCTGCCTATGAAGAGAGGTTCACTCGATTGGCAAGGTATGCTCCAAATTTTATCCGAGACCTTGATAGTAAAATCAATCATTTTTACTGAGGATTAAAACCAAAATATCGATGGGAATTATCTTCTTGTGAGTTTAAAAGTTATGAAAAGCTTGTTTGATGTGCTGGGAAGGTGGAAATGGAGTTTGCCGATGATCAAGTTTTCTATAACAACCAATAGAAGAAGAGACCGAGGTGGCAGGAGAAAGGGAAGAATTCTTCAAAAAAGTCTGATGGTAAGAAAACTATGTTTCCAGTTTGTGATAATTGTGGCAAAAGGCATGCTAGGGAATGTCTTCTGAATTATGAAAAGTGCTACTGATGTGGTAAGATGGGACATAAGGCTCGTGATTGCACTGAAAAAGATCAAGGTGATGGTAAGTCCAAATTTGATTTACAGTTAGTGAAATGTTTTAAGTGCAATGAGATGAGTCACTATGCAAATGAGTGTCCGACAAAGAGCTCGAGTGATGTGAAGCAGTTAGACTACAAGCAGAAAGGGGTGGTGAAATCCTTTGCAACTACTTCAGCAGATGTCGGGCCATCAAATGAAGTTGTATCAGGTACTTTGTTTGTTTTTTCAGATTATGCCAGTGTGTTGTTTGATTCGGGGTCTACACATTCCTTCATCTCTGAAAACTTTTTTAGTAAAATGGGAATACCATCTCAACAAATTAATCCTAAACTTTTGGTAAAAACACCTGGGGGAAATGTTGAGGAAAAAATAATTTATAAGAATCTTCCTATCCTTATCTGTGGAAAGAACCTACTTACAAACCTTATTGTTCTACCTCTAGTAGAGTTTGATGTTATCCTGGGTATGGATTGGCTCTCTATTTACCATGCTAAGATTGACTATAGATCTAAAGAAGTTTCTTTTCATAAAGACTTTCAGTTTGTGTACAAGAATGAACCCTTACTGTTGATAACATATCAAGAGGCCAAGAAACTTGTAGAAGATGGAAATGAATGTTACCTTGCACACATCGTTGAAAATAAAGGAACAGTTTAGATTAATGATGTGCTAGTGGTAAATGAATATCCTGATGTTTTTCCTGATGAGTTGCCTAGAATAATACCAGATCGAGAAGTTGAATTTGCTATTGACTTAGTTCCTGATGCTAAGCCAATTTCAAAACCCCCTTATCGAATGGCTCAAATTGAACTTTTAGAGTTGAAGGAGCAATTGCAAGATTTATTAGAGAAAGGTTTCATTCGACCTAGCACATCACCATGGGGTGCTCCTATTTTATTTGTTAAAAAGAAAGATGGTTCTATGAGACTTTGCAATGATTATAGAGCCTTGAATAACATCACTGTTAAGAACAAATATCCTTTGCCTCATATCGATGATTTGTTTGATTAGATCTAGGGAGCTTAGTTGTTTTCATAGATTTTCTTGAGATCGGGGTACCATCAGCTGAAGGTAAAGGAGGCAGATGTTCCGAAGACTGCGTTTCGTACAAGATATGGCCATTATGAATTTTTATTAATGCCTTTTGGGCTAACCAATGCACCTGCTGTATTCATGGACTTAATGAATAGAATTTTCCATGAGTTCTTGGATAAGTTTGTGGTGGTTTTCATTGATGATATTTTGGTGTTTTATAAAAGTAAAGAGGAGCGTGAAAGACATTTAAGGGTTATTTTGAAAACCTTAAAAGAAAAGAAATTGTATGGGAAATTCAGAAAGTGTGAGTTTTGGTTGCAACAAATTTCTTTCCTTGGTCACATTGTTTCTAAAGATGGGATAACTGTTGATCCTGCAAAAACAAAGGTTGTTGAAGAATGGCCAAGACCCACAAATGTAACTGAGATTCGTAGCTTCCTTGGTTTGGCAGGATATTACCGAAGGTTTGTTAGAAATTTTTCATGGTTATCTAGTCCAATGACTAAGATAACTCGGAAGGGTGTTAAGTTTATCTGGACAAAAGAATGTGATGATTGTTTTCAGGAACTGAAAAGAGGATTGGTGAATGCTCCAGTTTTGGAACTACCTTCCAGGAATGGTGAGTTTGTTATATACAGTGATGCTTCATTGAAAGGACTTGGTTGTGTCCTAATGCAGAATGATCAGGTAATTTCTTATGCTTCACGACAGTTGAAAACTCATGAGGTAAATTACCCTACACATGATTTGGAATTAGCTGTTGTTGTTTTCGCTTTAAAAATTTGGAGGCATCATTTGAATGGAGTAAAGTGTGAAATATATACCGATCACAAAAGTTTAAAGTATATATTCACTCAGAAAGAGTTAAACATGAGACATAGGAGATGGCTGGAATTAATCAAGGATTATGATTGTACAATTCATTACCATCCGGGAAAATCAAATAAAGTGGCTGATGCTTTGAGTCAAAAAAGTAATGCTTCATTAGCAATGTTGCATTTGGAACGTGATCCTTTGGTTAAGGATTTGATGAACTTTGGCATAAAAGTTTTTGGTGCAGGATGTTCTTCTGTTTTGTTTCAGGTATCAGTGAAATCTTCTCTATCAGACAGAATCAAGCAAGCACAGAAGCAAGACAGTGAGTTGCAGAAAAAGGTAGAGCTGGTTCAGAAAGTTAAGTTTCCTGAATTCAACACTGATAATGATTGTGTTTTGAGATTTGGGAAGATATTTTGTGTGCCTTGTGATTCATAGTTGAAGGGATAATTGTTATGTGAAGCTCATAGTTCTCCATTTTCAGTTCATCCTGGCAGTACTAAGATGTACAGAGATCTGCGGGAGTATTACTGGTGGGATGGAAAGAAAAGAGATATTGCTGATTTTACTGTGAAGTGTTTGACTTGTCAATAGGTCAAAGCAGAGTGGCAGTTACCGAAAGGGATTCTTCAACCTTTACCAGTGCCGGAGTGAAAATGGGAGAATATATCCATGGACTTCGTTGTGAGATTGCTGAAGACCCCTCGAGGTAATAATGCAATCTGGGTTATTGTTGATCGCTTGACCAAGTCTGCTCATTTCCTTGCTATACGAGATACTTTTTCCCTAGATCAACTTTCCCGTTTGTATCTTAAAGAGATAGTCAGGTTACATGGAGTTCCCCACTCCATTGTATCTGACCGTGATCCCAAGTTTACTTCTAACTTTTGGAAAGGCCTTCAGAAGTCGTTGGGTACTGAATTAAATTTTAGTACAACTTTTCATCCGCAATAAGATGGGCAGTCAGAACGAACAATTCAGACCTTGGAGGATATTCTACGAGCTTGTTCGATGGATTATCAGGCAAGTTGGGACCAACATATTTCTTTGGTTGAGTTTTCATATAATAACAGTTTTTATTCCAGTATACAGATGGCACCATTTCAGGCATTATATGGGAAGCGGTGTCGAACTCCAGCTTTTTGGGATGAAGTGGGTGAAAGAAAGATGATGGGACCAGAATTGGTAGAAGAGTTGGCAGAAAAAGTTTAGCTGATACAGAAACACATGAGAAGAGCTCAGAGCAGGCAGAAGAGTTATGCGGACAACAGGAGAAAGGATCTATCTTTTGAGGTAGGTGATCATGTTTTTCTCAAAGTCTCACCATGGAAAAGTGTGATGCGATTTGGTAAGAAAGGAAAGCTGAGTCCAAGGTTAATTGGACCATATGAAATTCTGGAGAAATCTGGATCAGTTGCTTACCAAGTGGCTTTACCTCCAATTTTATCTCAGGTACACAATGTTTTTCATGTTTCGATGTTGAGAAAGTATATGCCAGATCCATCTCATGTTTTGAGTCCAGAGGTAGTTCAGCTGGAAGAGAACCTATCTTATGAGGAACAACCGGTCCAGATTCTTGACCATAGGGAGCAAGTGTTACGGAATAAGGTGATTAATCAGGTAAAGGTTTTGTGGAAAAACCACATGATGGAAGAGGCAACATGGGAATATGAAATTACAATGAGGGATAAGTACCCCCATTTATTTGATAAGTAAATAAATTACGGGGACACAATTTTCTAAAGGGGAGAAGGATGTAACATCCCAAGTAAGTAATGAATAATAAATATTTTTATCTATATATATTAATGAATTAGATAGTGTTTTAGAGTCTTAAAATGAAAATAAATCCAATCTTAAGCATGAAATACACTAATATTTTTAAAAGATTGTTTTACTGCCTTTTGATGGCAAACTATTTTTAAATCTATATTTTGACAATTTTATAATTTATGTTTGTCAAAATAAACTTATTCTTTATGATTGGGACATCAAAATTTACTTTGTGTGAATTTTTGGTATTTTTCTGACAATGTTCATTTTTTAATGAATAGTGAAAAATACTGCATTTTACATCAAAACTGCTTTTTAATCTAATTTATTTATACGATTAGATTATCTTTTGAATTGGGTTTTAAGTTAATCAGAATATATTTTTACCATTTAATCCAATGGTGGTCATTTGAATCAATTTCACTTTGAAATTGGACTAAAACTGGTGTCAATCTTTTGATACTTATTGTTTCATAAAAACACGCTATTTGTCATGACAATGGGAATTAATTATTAAATTAATTAATGTAACTTATATGATTTGAATTTTGTAAAATAGAAATCATTTTTGAATTCAGAATATCAAATATATCTTAGGGTGAAGTTTTGGTATTTTTCTGAAAAACTTCAATTTTTGATGAACAGTGAAACCACTAAGTGGTAGTTAAAGAAACGGATTTTTCGTTTAAATGAAACTTTGCCACTTCTGTGATTTGATTTTCAAAAATCTTACATACATGGTTGTCATTAAGAATTAAAATTTGGTTCAATGAGATTAAAATAATTTTTTGGTGAATAGTAAGTTTTAAGTTTTTAATCGCGATTAGAGGTAATTAGTGCAATTTAAGGCAAAAATGATATTATAATAAAATGAAAATACCTATAAAAATGTCCTACCCTTATTGGATGTGTCATGTCCGACCAAGAAAATCCATGGGCCAACTTGGGGACCCCATGGAGCCACTTTGGTTGGGAAATGACTTAAATAACATTTTATTTAATGTAAAAGTAAAAATGACACAAACATGAGTTGTTTTACTAAAACAATTTTTACATGGGGTTATACAAGTCAGATATTTTACTATAAATATTAATTAAAAAGCTAAAAATATTTCATACATCATGATATTTTTTTTATAATTTTTATACATTAAATAAATTAAATTAGTTATGAAATCATGATGATGTAGCGATTACCTCATTAATAAAGGATTTAAATAAAATGAAATGATAATGTAAAATCTATGACCTACACATGTCCAAAACCTATTTGATGGGTGAATTTAGAACCCTTATCACCTTACCCTCTAATTATATCAATGTGGGACCTTTTGAATCTGAAACTCATTTTAAAATAATGTAACATTTCTTTACTTTCCAAGAGTGCCCCTCCTCTCTTCTTATAAAAGGCCCCCACCTCTACCTCCCTACCCACACTTCCAAAGCCTTTGGCTCGGAAAACCCCTACCCATTTTGTCTCTAAAAATCCCTCTCTTACTCCTTTAAGCCTCACTTTGGGCAGAAGTCTTCCCAAGGAAGCCATTGAGTTCAAACCAAAGGGAGTTACCCGATTTTAAGGTAATGTCTTCACTTGAGTCCTTTTGTTTTATTTTACTTCTCCAACCCCATTAACTCTTTTTATTCATTTATTTTGTAAAAAATCTAGTATATTAAATATAATAGGATGTTTTTATAAGAAGTATTAGAGCTACACTTACACACACCTACATCTAATGGTTAAAGAACATACTGTTTCCGTGGATGGCAAATTTCTGCCTCACGAAACGATGATTGTTCAATATTCTTCTAACACATTAAAAGGTGGACATTAAGATGACACTATGTTTATATATGATATATAATATGTTTATGTTTTCCTTAAGCTTCTGTATTTTTCATTTTGGGCATACCTTTATGGTTTCCATTATGGGTAAACGCGATATCTTCATTTAAGGAAGTGTGGACTACCACCCCCTCAAAGTGATTTGATTCGTTAAATACCATATGTGGGACGTATAAAAGATGGATTTGTTATATTATATATGATATTAAACTAGAATTATAATATACCTTTATATCATTATTATTCCATTCTATAAAATACAAAATATAAATGAAAGTAGCGTTCATGCGTACGTACAGCTTACCGTCTCCATGAACGGTGCATTTCATTTATTATCTCTAAATGATTATGTAATATTATAAATTCATGTATATACTAGATATATATGATATATATGATATATACATCATGATTATAATTCTGGATATAATGGATACATGAACAACTTGTAATTATAAAGGGTTTATTTTTGACTCAAGTACCAATGATCGTTAAAACGACTGTTATTAAATTAAATAATTACATAGTGTTCATGACATGGAAATAAGTGATATAAAAGGAATAATGAACTTGAAAAAGGTTCTTAAACAAGTAGAAATTAACTCAAGTTTATTATTCAGGAGATTAAAGAACGACCAAGTCAAGTCGGACCTGAGGTATGGGACTTCGTCTCAATCTCCTTTCATTGAGGCATATTTTGTTTTATACACAAATTTCTTTTATACGGTGTATAAACCCCTTTTAATTTTATGTTTATTCAAAAGGAATATTTTTTATACAAATCATTTACTAAATGACAAAAGGGAATGTTTTTTTGTCGTACGTATGCGGCGACAACGACTTCTCCACCGTCGTGACCATTATTTGAGTTTCGGCTTCCTCTACAATCCATACCTTTTTTTAAATGAAAAATAAATACCATATTTTACTTTTGTTTTATTTTGGTACTGAAAATGGTTTTCATAATGTTTTCATATCAATGTGTTGTATTGATATCTTGTGATTGAAAGGTGGAAATGTTATGTTTCCTTTATGCATGTTTTATGTGATACGATTATGTTGAGGTTCTTGGGAATTATTATGAAGACGGGTGGTTCCATGATAAACTAAGGGCGGGTGAGCCCTATATAGATCTCCAATGCATTGGGTAACACGAAGGAGTGAAACGTTAAGGTTTCTCTGAAGAGATTTAGGGAATATACTGTTATGGGTATTCCAAACGTAACCAAGAGGGTTACTCCCTACGTAAGAATGTTATGAATACCTCAAGTTACCTTTATTTCTTATGATTTCTATGATTTATTCATGATTTGATGAGGTATGTTAAAGTGTTTATGTTTTATGGGTAAAGTATGATTTCATTCTTATGTATATATGTACCCATGTTTCCTTTCCATATTTTTATAACCCATACTGAGCTTTTTATGCTCATCCCAAGTTTTTTTGAAATGTTTTTCACAGGTCAAGGGAAAGGTACATGATATGATGATAGTGTCAAGGAAGTGTCAAGAATGAATCCATGTTTTATTTTAAATATGTTTCCATTGATGGGAAAAATGAATACCATCTTTATGTAACCACTTTGTTTATATGTGGAATGTAATGCATGTTTTATGATCTAATTCTCTAAAACTCTAAACCTGAAAAGACCCTCAAGGTGTATTCGTGAAATATCTCAAGATTAAGTAATGTTTAAGGCCAGGGCCTTATAGTTTTTATCTTGACAACATTGTTTTTCAAGAATAAAATATTTTATTAAATTATTTAAAAATACCAAAATTATTTAACAAGCCCAAAAAATGATAAGATTACTTCGAGAATGTAATATACCATTAGTTTTAGGAATTTTGGGAGTCTTAATCCCTATAATATATTTATTATATTTAATAATTTTTTTGATTCCTAAGTTACACCTCACCTCACTTATAAGAGGAGGTTCCTTCCTTCACAAATTTCGTAACCACAAGTCTTCTTGTTCGAAAAAACTATGCTAAATTCCACCCTCCTCATCCCTTGACATATTATTGTGCTTATGGTATCACAAAAAGACCACTTACAAGGTCCTTATGGTGGTTTCAAAAGAGAAATATTCAAGAGGTATGATTTCTTCTCCTTCTATTTTAAATTCTTTCTCAGTTATACCTTATCCATTACTATTATCCAATTATTCATGAAAGCTACAGGATCATATTTATAATATAATGTTGTTGTGTTTATGGTTAATTCTTCATAAAATCTCTTATTTTCTTCTTCTATTCATAAATAACAAAATCATCATCCGTGCTGTGTCAAATCACCGTCTTTGTGGATGATGATTTTTCGTTTCAATTTGCCACAATTATGGGATGTTCTAATTCACATGAAATTTTTTAAAATGACCTATATATATATATATATATATGTGTGTGTGTGTGTGTGTGTTATCATTTCTGGTTTATTATTCCATTTTGATACTGAAGAACATAATAAATCAACCTTGGAAACCATGAAAATAATGCACCCAAAACTATGGAATTAAAAAATATTGTTAATAAATGTGTGGAAAATAATATAAGAAGATTATGTAAGGTATTATAAACTTTATTTTAGTTCTTTAATAAATAAATAACACTATTCAAACCATTATACAGGAGGTTTGAATAAATTTGAAGGAATTCTAACCCAAGGTAAGGGATATCTTAACTCAATTTCAATTCATTGAGTTAAACATCTATGTCATTGGTTATGTTTTTATGAGAATATGCGTTAATGACCTCTGATTTTTTATACTGTATATCCACTTATATTTTGTGGATTTATATTTTTCATACATAATTATGTCATTGATTTATCCTCACTCTAATAATACAATCACGGTAAGGGTTTTCTCATATCACTTTTAATTCCATGAGATTTCCATTGTTTGCCACTTATTTATTGCATGTGGTGTATGTGTACTTCTGTTTGTTACATAAAATCATCATTATTTTTATATTTATGATATTATATGAAAATCGTACATACACAGCTGTGTTCAGTAAGATATTTAGAGTCCGATGGGATCAACTTAATTTTTAGTGAACATTAATTTACCCTTATGAATAGTAATGTTACCCTTATGAATAGTAATGTATTATTATGAATAGAAACGTCACCCATGTAAGTGAAAAAATATAATTTAGGCACCTTATAAATGAGATTGAATATTTTAAAAATTAATAATTATGTGTTGGTATTTTTATGAGCAATAAATAATGAATTACAATTTTATAATTAATAAATTAATTTAAAATATACTTAATTTTCATAAAATGTAATCATGAATCAATATTTTGTTTTCCTATAATTATAATATAATTTTATGAGACCCTAGTTAAAATTTTTAAGTTTCATAAAATAAGTTATAACATTAAAATTGGTATTTTTCGAGTAAATTTTGATTTTAATTAAAAATTAAATTTCTAATATTTAGAAAATTATTTTCTTAATATTGAGTTACTTTTTAGATTATAAACATTGAAAAAGGGTTTTGGATGATTTTTTTGGATTTTTATGAAATACTTTAATTTTTGTTTAATAGTAAAAAATAATGTTTTTTTATAAAATACAGCATTTTTCGTGACGTCATCATGAAATAATTATTATATAAAAACTTATTTTAACTATGTAATAAATAAATAATTATATTACACATGTAATATTGTATAGAATTAATTTAGAACATGAAAAGTATATTTATTCATGATAAGTATAAAAATCATTATCAATGTCGACACAGTGCCTGTGCAGCATTGACAAAGTAAAAATTGGTAATTTATATATGGTAATTGAGTTCTAAAAATTATTTTCATGGATTATTTATTAATTATTATGTATCCTTTATCTATTTTATTTTTAATTTCTAATTTTAGTGTTATATAACATGAGTATTATCCAAATGTCTGTGCAATTCTTGTGTAGGGCAAGAAAAGACAAAATAACAAATTTAAGAAGATGTCTTGTTATATATAAGAGTGAATAATAAATAAATTCATAATTTTATTTTGAACCTAATTAATTTATATTTATTATTGTATTTTATTTTTGATTTTTATATATAAACTAATTAATATTAATGCTTAAGCAATGCCGATGCAGCGCTTGTGCAAGCATAAGAAAAATAAATACAATGTTTTTAATTAAAATTATAATAATTATTAAATGACCCATATTTTGGATAAATCATTTTATATAATCAATTTTAGACTATTATAAATATTTTATTCTAATTTCGGACATTTTAGACCCACATGAATAACTTTAAATCCATTATAATATTTTATTTCAAAATGAAATCAAGTTTTTAAATTATAGTTTTTAATTTTAATAATATTGTTATATGCGATTTTCTAGAGGTTTTATTTGAAAAATAATAGTATTTGGAAATATAATAAAATTATATTTCTCATGGAATTTAATTTTTAATTTTTAGGAAACAAATATATATCATAATGGTTCCACAATGATGATGAAGTATTAATTTAATTAATTAACAAATCAAATAAATGATATTAAACATAATAAAATAAATATAATTTTATATTTTTAAGCTAATTAATAGATTACCTATATTAATATAACACTTATATGATATAATATAAAATTTTATTCTATTTTTAAACTTTATTTTGATGTTTTTTAAAGTCATAGTTATGAATAGTTTTTATCTTGAAAAAATTAATTTTCATGAATAAAATATTTTATTAAATTATTTAAAAAACCCAAAATTATTGAACAATTCCAAAAATGGTAATATTACTTATAAAATTTAATCCCACTTTATTTTTAGTCTTTTTGTGAGTCTTAAACCCCATAATATATTTATTATATTTTAACAATTTTTGTGATTCCTAAGTTACCCCACACCTTACTTATAAAAGGAGGTTCCTTCCTTCAAAACTTTCATAACCATAAGCCTTATTGTTCAGAAAAACTATGAAAAATATAATCATCCTCAACCCTTTATAAATTATCGTGCTTATGGTCACACAAAAATACCACTTCCAAGGGCCTTAATGTGGTTTCAAAAGAGAAATATTCAAGAGGCATTACTTCTTCTCCTTCCCTTTTAAATTATTTCTCACTTATACCTTATCCTTGCCTATTATCCAATTATTCATGACAACTAAAGTATCATATTTATACTTTAATTTTGTTTTGGTTATGGTAAATTCTTCATAAAATATCTTATTTTCTTCTTCTATTCATAAATAATGAAATCATCGTCCGTGTTGTGTCAAATCTCCGTCTTTGTGGACGATGAGTTTTTGTAAAATTTTTCCACAATTATGGGATGTTATAATTCACATGAAATTGTTTAAAATGGCCTATATATATGTTATCAATTACAGTTTATTATTTCATTTTGACATGGAATAACATAATAAATCGACCTTGGAAACCGTGAAAAGAATGCACCCGAAACTATGGAAATAAAAACAAATTGTTAATAAATGTGTGGAAAATAATATAAGAAGATTATGTAAGGTATTAGAAACATTATTTTAGTTCTATAATAAATAAATAACACTATTAAAACCATTTTACATGAGGTTTGAATAAATTTTAAGGAAGTTGAACCCAAGGTAAGGGATATCTTAATTCAATTTCAATTCATTGAGGTAAACATATATGTCATTGGTTATGTTTTTCTAAGAATATGTGTTAAAGAACTATGATTTTTTATACTATATATCCACTTATATTATGTGGATTTATATTTTTCACACATAATTATGTCATTGATTTATCCTCACTCTAATGATACGATCTTGGTAAGGGTTTTTCTCATCTCATTTTTAATTCCATAGGATTTCCATTGTTTGCCACTTATTTCTTGTATGTGGTGTATGTGTACTATAATTTGATATATAACATCATGATTATTTTTATATTCATGATATTTTATGATTAATTTAGTGATTATTAATTTTTAGTGATTATTAATTTTTAGTGATTATTAATTTTTAGTGATATGAATCAGTTTATTACAATGTGGTAAGGGACTTTGTCTCAATTTACATTTCATTGAGACTTACTTGGTACTATACATCTAATATTTATTATGTGGTGTATCTACTGCCCATTTGAGATCATTTTTCATTTAAAATTATAATTTTTTAAATATTCATTTTCTTGTATCATTAAAATGATTATTTCCTTAAGTTTTATACCATTTTAGATATGGTTTTTATCTTGAATGCATTTTTAACTGGAGAAATATTATTGAATCTGTATCCTTTATTCAATATGGATATAAAAAAGGAATATTGTTCTTGAATTAAATATATGTATAGATAATGATTTAGAATGGTAGTGATGGGTGGGTCTGCTATATCCCCTCGATGAATCGATAGGTCTCATGAGACAAATCAATTAGTGATAAACCCATCGAGTTTGTTTCAATAAATCAGACGAGTTTCTACCCACAAAATTAAACCATATAGAAGGTATAACGGTTCATGTGCTAGATACCTGACATCCAAATAATAATTATTCTATCTATTCAGCATTAAATTATTACTTTACATGAGGCTTTCACTATGACAAAATCTTTGGATGTATTTTTATTCTCAGTTTATTATTAGCATGTGTTTTTCAAATATTCACCATGCCATATTAGTTATTTATAATTGATTGTGATACACTTTTTATTGATTCATGCTTCCCCTATATTTAACCCTTACTAATCATTTGAGCTCACCCCTTTCATTTTTTTCCTTCCCAGATTATAAAGAAGAGATCATTTATTTATTTTTCAGGAATTTAGTTTATTAGTTTTTATTAAGTATCATATTTTGTTTCCTTTCCAAATGTAAAATGGGTTCCATTTATGTATCTAGTTTCTTAAATAATACTAAACTGATTGGTCCTTTGTGATTTTATTCCATGTAATCATGACAATGTAATAAAGTAACGTATCAGTTCTGGGCTTATAAGGTCAGGGCGTTACACTTCTGTTTCTATTGAACATAAGGGTGATCAAAATGGTTTACCATATTGTACCTCATACAGTTCCATATGAATAATTTCCTGGTAACTTTTATTAAATGTGAACTCAAAAAGTGATAGGTTCTTCTCCCAAGTTTTACTAAAGTTTAGGACACATGATCTTAGTGTGTCCTCTAACACTTGGATAATACATTCTGATTTCCCAACCATCTATGGGTGGAAAACTATACTAAAAAACAAATGAGTTCCCAGTGACTTCTATATAACTTTACATAAGCATGAAGTAAAATGATGGTCTATATCTAAAACAATACTTTGAGGCACCTTGTATAAAAAACACTATATCTCAGACATATAAGTCACTCAACTGGTCAATGGTGAATATCTCTCTGATCGGTAATAAATTTTTTACCTTTGTTAACCAATCCATGATAACCCATATAGAATTATTCTTCCAAGGTGTCCTCAATAAAACAACCAAAAAATATATCATAACATCATCCCACTTCAATTCCAGAATAGAAAATGGTTTTAGTAGACTAGCAGGCCATCAGTGCTCAGCATTAACCTATTAACAAGTGTAGCACTGCATCACAAAACCTATGATTTCCTTTTTCATTATTAGACACCAACATTGTATATGAATATCATGATACATTTTTTTTAATCTAGGGTGCACCGCCCACTTTGAAGCATGAAACTCATGCATCAGCTCCTCATAAATAAAAGTAGGCACAATAACACGACCATAAACATGAATGATCTCATCATCATTGATGTTCCATCCAAGAGTAAGATCCCTACAATCAATGTTTTACCTTAATTCTAGGAATTTTCGATCATCATATTGCATTTCCTTGATCTAGATCAAGTGTGACGACTTAACAGATAAAGACATGAGAGTCATATTCTACCACTCTTCTTAAACATCTATGTGATTCTCTACGAACAAGACCATAATATTCTAATCAAAACTAGATTCCCAAACTTCTTAAGTCTATGTCTTTTGAATCAAAGAATAAGTGAATCTATATCCTAATATCGTTGCATAAGTAATCAAAATCAAAGGATTTTATATAACCAACCCATATTCACTTATGAATATTTAGATTATATAGGGAAAAGATATATTTTAGGATCTTATGATCGATATAAATAATAAAACTCTCACCTAGAAGTTAATGCCTCAATCACTTTAAGGAATTTACCATTGTGGCTAACGCAAGATCATGTGTAGGATAGTTCCCTTAATGTGGCCCCAACTGTTTTGACCCATATACTATGACTCGATTTAACTGCATCGACACTACCCTAATCCCAATTATGAATGCATCACAAAGCAAGGTATACTCTTCATCTATTCTGGGTAAGATCAAAATCAATGTTGTGTTCAAACACCTATTTACCTCGTAGAAGGTATTCTCACATGCTCATGAACACTCAATCTTTCTACCCTTTTTGGTTAGGTATGAAATTGGTTCTTCCAATCATGAAAAGTCTTTGATGCACATTTGGTAGTAGCTAGAAAAACCCAAAAATATTTGGATATCAAAATCATTTTTGGTATTCTCTCATGAAACAAATACTATAACATTATTGGGGCCTACAGACATGCCTTCCTCTAAGATTATATAACCCAAGAAATGTACTTTGTTAATCTAGAAATGAAACTTAGATATCATGGCATATAGATGATGTCCTCTCAATGTACGCAAGATTATGTTAGGATGTTTGGCATGATCATCATGAGTTTGGGAGCACACTAAGATTGCATCAATGAAGACAACC
The DNA here is from genome assembly GCA_963277665.1 of Viscum album. Classification (NCBI taxonomy): domain Eukaryota; kingdom Viridiplantae; phylum Streptophyta; class Magnoliopsida; order Santalales; family Viscaceae; genus Viscum; species Viscum album. The sequence continues at coordinate 444,490,634 of OY728144.1, forward strand.
AAAAACTGATCTAAATACGGGTGAAATATTTGGTTCATTAAAGCCATAAACACATCCATATCATTCATTAGACCAAATGGAATAAAAAAAATCATACAAACCATAATTTATTCTGAAAGTAGTCTATGCTATATCAGAAGGTATCACCCTCAGCTGATGATACTATGACCTCAAATAAATTTTGGAGAACATATAGACACCCTTCAGCTAGTCAAAAATATCATTGATACACAAAATAAGATATTGGTTCTTAATATACACCTAGTTCAACTTCTAGTAATTGACAAAAAAAACACAAATTCTTGCCATCATTCTTGGAAAATAAGACCAGAGATCTCTGAGGTGATGTACTCAGACATATAAACCCTTTATCATCAAATTCCTCTAATCGAGTCATATGTTCCTAAAGTTACACTAGTTCTATTTTGTAAGGAGGAATAAAAACTAGTTCAACCCTTAGAATCATCTCAATAATGAACTCAATTTCACTCTCAAGTGGAAAACATAAGAACTACTCTGAAAAAACATACCAAAATTTATCCACTACCAGATGAAATATATCATGCTCTAATCCCCAATCACTTAGAATAAGACTCACAATATGATCTATAATAAATCCCTACTACTGATGGGATGGCCCTGCATGACCATACTTTATGTCCCATTTCCCATAGTGATAATAACTGTCACCCTCAGGAGATTTGAATGTCACTCTCTTTAGGTAACAAACAATATGATATTGGTATGAAATCAACCAGTACATTCCTAGTATCAGATCAAAACCTGAAATATTAAGTACAAACAAGTTCTAAAGGAGGAGATACCCACCAATATCAAGGGAACACTCCTTGAAATGTTTAATACCTATCATTCTCACCCCAAAATCCATGTTGACCGACATAATCCCATGCACAATATCCACTTTAAAACCCAAAATGTTCACAAACCAACCAGATATAAAGGAATAGGAAGCTCCTGTATCAAATAGAGCACTAAAAATTATAGAATTTATAGGAATCGTAACTCAGAAAGTTAATGGTCCAGACTCACTACCAACAGGTGTAGGCTGGACTGCATGTAGCTGAACTATCTCTTAGCCCAAGGCCCCAGTCTGAGTCTTGTGCACTACACTACTCTACTAATATATATTCTCTTGTACTGAAGTACCACATCCACCACCCCAACCATTACATACAATGGAAATCTAATTTCCAGAATGATATGGGGTAGAATATCCCATCCCTATAATCTACATTGGTCTATATCCTATATCGTTTCTCATATTTCAAGGGTTACTATAGAACCTTTGTAAATGATGCATCCTGCTACACGCTCGATACTCCATTGGTAGTCAAAGACACTGACCACACTTGTGACTAGGTTTTCCATACTGATAGAAGACTACTGAACTATCTCCCTAAGTAGCCAATCCTCTCCCATGACTAATATATCCACCACCACCCAGGTGAAAGTTCTCAAAATGATGCTTCCCACTATCATAATATTTACCCCTGATTTCCTAGTTTATCCTACCTATCCCCCACTGGTATCCTTTTTTAGGTTCCCCTTAGAAATCAGAGCCTAATTAACCACCTTAACAAACTTATTCAAATGAAAGATATTCACCTTGGACTTGATCTCACATCTAATCCCATAATGGAAGTGCCTCACTACTATTATATCATCTCTTACTAGACTTGGGAAAAAACATTGCAAGTCAGTGAAGTGGAAAACATAACCCATCATAGACATAGTTACCCAAGTCAAACGTATAAACTCTACGACCCTCACCTACTACAAGGCCTTTGGGTAAAAGTGTTACATGAACTTCTCTTAGAAGTCATTCCACGCCATACTCTCTAACTACTCATACTGAACCTAAATATCCCACCAGTTATTCACTAGTCCCCATAATATATAAGTTGCTAAATTGACTCTCTTCTCTAGAGGAGTCTCAATGTGACCCAGTATAGTCTGGATAGACTCAATCCAGAACTCTAATGCCTCAGGACCACCCTCTCTAGCAAACGTCGAAGTATGTTTCAGTTGAAACTATCTCATCAAATCAAACATAATTGGATCTCCCCTTCCTAGGCCTATTTCCATAAATATAATAAAATTAGTGAAGTTATCATGGAACTTCTCTTCCCCTTATTACCCAAAACCAATGGGGGTTATTTTTCAACTACTTGAGGATAAAGTCCAAACACATTTTTTGGTGCATATAATAACTTATTTCACAGTTATAAAAGGTAAGGGTAAAAAATATTCATAATAAGCTATCCCAAAAATAGTATCCCAATGGATACAAACACATCACTATCACTACCCCCAATCATCCTTATATGGGTCCATGGTTAACACCGAGTAAATCAAACTTCCAAATTTTAAATTCCACATTAGACATAATTTTGACACCTTTAAATTTCTAAATAGTTTCATCTTACTCATTTGAAAAAATTTTAACCATTTAAATTAAACACATTTTCAATTTTTTTAAATTAAAATTCTTTATTAGGCACTATTCTCTTTGAACCATTAAAGAATATAAAAAACACTTTATTTACCAAAAACCAACCATATCTATCTTTTCCGTGCATGCCTAATATGATGCATGCCATATAAATCCTCAAGTTCCTAAAATGATGCATGCATACACAATACCATGCCATTCCAACCCAAGATTGTGATGTAAAAAATCAATAACATCACACCACATGTGTATCACCCAAGGATAAATGATATCCAACTATAACAACTAAACATCAAGAAAAATAATCCAACATTGGGAACTTGGGTTTTCCTCCACACGTGTTTAGATATTCCAATGCATGAAATCATTTATAAGGCCCCTCACATCCAAATCTTCTATCTACCTTCCCCAAATAGTAAGGAAAAAGACATGAAAACTACTTTGATACCACTTTGTAACATTCTGGGTCGGGTTCCACTAAACTAGTGCCCCAAGTCAGTTCATTCATGACCTCAGGTGTGAATTCCCATACACCATATGCTATTGACTAGTAGTGATCATATAAAGAGATACATGAGGATACTATACCCACTTCATCAGATTAAACCAATAACATAAATCAAAATAAACAATAACAAACAATAATAAACAATAACCATATATCACATACCACATTCCCAAATTCGGGAAGTACCACTAAACCAATACAGTAAACATTTCATGTCAAGGTAGTATAAGTGTAGATGGGAAACCAAAATAATACACAAAATATAATCCCCACAATGAGCCCTAAAATCATGTTTAATCTCCCATCCATTCTTTATCCCAAGTTCACCATCTATCAGAGGGCCTTTAACATTATCCAAACCTACAACCATGAAATCTTTTCGGTTACTATCATTGGCCCAAGAAGGGTATGAGTACAACTAATTAGGTCACCACCAATGATGTATAATGAAATTTATAGTCTATAATAGTGTATGTAGAAGTACAGTGAACAATAGACAAGGTAGTAAATAAAATGGGTCTCCTCATTTAGCAATATTGAATTTAACCATAATCGCCCTCATGATCTAAGTGACACCCAATATAATCAAACCTTCTTCAGCCTGTTTCCATCATATGAACCATATGTCATAGGGGTAAAAAATTATGATACAAGGAGCATCAGTCTGATTATCCAAATTGAGGATGCGGAATTCCAAGATCGACAATCCCAAATTACGATGTGGACCACCATTACCAATAGAATTACCATGGTGTGTAATGCCATGACCAACACCCATTTCTCAATGTATATTTCCATGAATAAAATCTTTACCATGGTTTGGAACACATTTACTAATACCAATAACTATTTCATCAACATACACCTTTCAAGATTCAATATGATTGACCTTTTATTACAATAAAACATCAAGGGTTCACCTCACCCATTTATCACTATTAACAAGTTCTAATACATCCAAAACCTTTAATCCAATCCCATACATAACCCAATAGACTATTTATTAATGTAAAAAAACATTTATATTTTCATAAAAACCTTTTAACAACATGACCGTGCCACTTTAATCATTTCTTATTTTCTTTATTTATCATATCATCACACATTAAAATTTTCAATCTAAACCAAACATCCCTTTATGTAATGACAACATTCCAAACAACATGAATAACCTGTTTAATTTTATAACCCTTAATTTTGATCATTTATAACTCATTTACCATGATCAAGGGAGTGGAACACCCCATGAGTGACTGTTTCTGACCCTTTCTTGTCGGGACCGCACATTGCATGTGCTTTGGCCCCACATTTCTACTTTCCAAAGGTTGGTGTCCTCCACCACTATTATTGGTGATGTTCAATCCTTGATTTAAATAGGATGATTGGATGTTAGTTTCTCATTCCATAGATTTATCCTTAGAACTCATCACCTAGTCCATACATCTCTAATAGATTTGAGTCATGTTCATGAAACTCATTCCTGAAACCATCTTGAGGTTGACAACGACTAATTACATTGCTTCTGTCTTAATAAGGAAACAACATTCAATTATATTAGATAGTAACATTAGGCATGTATGTTCATATCTGGATGTTGGTAATGCTGGGAATTTGAAAAGTCTTCCTCTATTGGAGGGAATCTAATATTTAAAGAATCTTAGGAACATAACCTAAGGAATCCCATGTCAAACATGGGGAAATTGACGCTATGGGTGTAAGGAATCTGATGCTTTTTACCATATACATCCCATGTTTATTGTATGGGTTAAAGGTTCCAAGTGGATCACACAATTAACATCTTATGGGTATATGTTGGTGGTAAAGTGTATCCTGAGAGGGACGGGGAGATGATCACACTTGAGGGTCTGGTTGAGTGTATCCCCATAGGGAATATTTCACACTTGAGGGTTTGGTTATGTGTGTCCCCAATGGGGAATATTTCATAGTTGTGGGTTTGGTGGTAATGTTAGGGGTGTCAGGATTGAACCTCATGGAGGTATCCCAAATTTTTTAGGATGTTAGGATTGAACCTTATAGAGGTGTCCTACATACCCTATTGGAAAATAGGGATCAAAACCCACATAATTTGATGCCATAGATTAAGGTCATGTGATATGACTAGTCCATGCAGTTTAATATCATGTGTTAAGGATGCTCGTGTCATGAAAGGAGTGTTAACAAGGGATAGTGTGGGGTTTATTCATGGAATCTTCCCGAAGGAGGTGGATCATCCTATAGTAGGGATGGAGGTTACAAACCATGATGATCGTGTACATATAGCATTATGTGTTCATCACACATGGTAAGATGTGTAGGGTCATTCCATGATAATCATACATGGGGAATCCTGTGTTCATCACATAGGGTAAGACTATATTTATACATCATATGCTGAGGATGTTGTCATGTAGTTTAATATATTATGACTAGGACAATGGTTTAGGTAGTTTTATGTGATGTAACATAGATGTTTATGGTACTTACACCAAGGGATACTAAGGTGCTACTAAGAGAAACAATGGTGTGACTGGGGCTTATGTAGCTGGGATGCTCGAGTGATGCAATGGAGAAACAATGATGTGGTTGGGGATTATGTGTGGAAGCTGCCTGAGTGCTGTAATAGAGTAGTGGTGATTTGGTTGGGGCTTATATATGGAATCTTCATGGGTCTTATTAGGAGAATATATGGTATTAATGGGTCTTATGCATGGAAGCTACCCAGGTGATGTTAGGAGAAGTGATGTTGTGATTGAGGATTATGTGTGGAAGCTACAAATGAGGATAGGGGTATCATCTCATGCATATAATATGAGGCTTCTCTTTCTTGTTGAATAATGAATCCTAAACTTATTTCATAGAGCATCCCATGCTCGTTTCATAGAGTAAGGCCACACTTTAATGTCATGTGTAAGGATCTTGTGTGTGGGGATTACACATTGATTTTCCCATTATTTCTTCCTCATGTTGATCCATGAGGGTATCTCAACCCACTTATGGATCACAAAATATTATTGGGGCTTAAACATGAGGAGGAGGCTCATGGGGACTGTTTGGGAGTCATCTCATGATCATTACATGAGGCATACTACATTTGATGCATAAGGCATCTCTTGTTTGTTATAGGAGGCATATTATGCTTCTCATATAGGGCATACTATAGTTTAACATCATTTAGTGAGGATGATGCATGCTGTCTCATGATAATGGAATGATGCATCTTATGATATACATGTAAGGAATTTTGTGATTCCAATGCGAGGCATCCTATATTTTCTATATAGGGTTTACTATAGTTTAATGCAGTATAGTGAGGATAATGCATGTTGTATCATGATCATGGAATGATGAATCTTACAGTATATACATAAGTCATCTGGTGATTTCCACATGAAGCATCCTATAATTTTCAAATAGGGTATATTATAGTTTAGCATCATGTAGTGAGGACAACTAGGCAAGATATTAATAGAAATGGATTGTGTGTGACTTACACTGAAGCATCCCTTTCTTATTCAATAAGGAACATGGGTCAGGTGATGAAATTTAAGGAATTGGTTGAGAATTATTTTGACTCATGGTATTTTAGTAGACTAAGAGAATAATATCAACTCATGGCATGGGAAAATGACCAAGAGGAATATGTTAGCTTAAGTTATTTCTGGGAGTGTAGAGGAGTATCTTGATTAATAGTTTTATGTGGGTGGATTTTAGGGATATATAGGGTGTAACCCAAAATATTCTCAACTCAGTGTGAGAAGATCACATTGAAAATCTACATTTTTCATGGGGTCAGTGATAGTAGTGAATGGACCAGGCTGGAGGCCCAAGATCGTAGCTCAACATTGATCCCGAGTGGGGATAAAAGGGTGCAACCCCTCTTTAGTATGGACTGGCTGGCACATGTTTGAAGCACACTATTTCACACAACTATGAACTGGTTCATGCAACTGGGTACTGTGTCATGTAACTTTGGAGTTTCACAAAAATAGAGTTCATTGGAATTTTGGACTTTGCATGAACCATGGTCTATAGCACAACGCCACTACATGAACCTTTGAATTATTCATTTGAGAAAGTTTTAGAGTCACGTAAAAATTGGGATTACATGAATACAACTTATCTTTCATGCAACCTATTAGCATTTAAGGGATGTTTTGTGAGGAAATATCAAACACAGGCCATGCCAAGTGGGGGCCCATACGAGGTCATTCGCACAAGTTCTCTACCTTTGGGAATCAATAGAATTATGGGGTTCTATGATTATGTAAATGTTTTGGATTTTGGGTTCATGCGAAGTGAACCACCCTGAGTTGTGTGAATGAAAGTTTCAACACTAAAATCCCTGAGTTCCCCTTTTTAAAATGAGGATTTGATTCTATATTTGTAGCCATTTTGGTTGTGTTGCACAACTTATCTTGTATCGTACAACATTATGGAGTTACATTTTGGAGGCCGACTCACGTATGTGTAAATATTCTACATTTTATGTTTCCTTTCTCATGCAACTCAGTTGTGATACTATGAAGGGGTTGCACACACTTTTGGAAATTTGTACTAAATTCCATTCTTTGATCTAGAATTACCCCTATTGGCCATTTTTAGAAGTCTAACTTCGAAAATAAATAAATTTTGATCTGTAAGTCTATTTGGGTTTTATGACCAGTCAAATTGAAGCCTGTAAAACAAAATACAGTACTGGGTGAAGTTATTTATCATTTGATCCATCATTGGACATATTTTTTCGGCACTAATAGTGACTTGAGGCCTTGTCAAGTCATCATCAATAGAACCAATGATGTCTGTAAAGGGTCTCACACATCAATTTAAGGCCTAATTTATTTTCTTAATCAAGTTAATAAAATTCAACAAGGAATTGTGATGGAAAAACCACCTAAAAAATAATAAATTCAAGAATATAAGAGAAATCTTGTAGAAAATATACCTTAAGATCAAATAAAACTACTCTTCCAAACTCAACACTTGATTAAATCTTGAACAGCCTCAAACACCAAAGAAAAGACCTCCCTGTTAAAAGAATTTATCAGCACTAGAAGAAGAAAAAATGACCAACCATGGTTCTTCTAGAAAATAGAAGGAATATGACTCATAGGCTTATCCAAAGCTTTAATTCTCACTAAACGAATGTCTATAAATTGAGGGAGATTTACCCTTTATATAGGATGGAGTTTTTGGTTAAAAACCCTATCTACTGATTAAGAAATTTAGGAAAACCAAGTGAAAATCATATAATGGTTAGAAGGGAAAAACATTAAGAAGACCAATTTTTAAAAGGCACCTAGTTTGGTCGCACATTTTTCCAAACCGTGCACTAATCGGGCAGTCCCCTCTATCCAAGAGGAAACCATGTCATGCAGTTTGTCTGGGTTAACCACATTGTTTGAAAAACTATGTGGTAGCTCTGTGGTCCCCTCTATCCTTGAGGAAACCATTTCACAGGGTTGGTCTGGGTTTAAGCCACATGGTCTCTGGGGCCCTCGTATAATTTTCTAACCACGATCCATCCTCCACTATGCTACATGGTTATAGTGAAAGGTTAGTAATAACTGTGAACAAACAATTCTCCATTCAATTGATTACCTATTTACTCCCATTTTATGTCCCAAACCCTCTGTACATTCTTGAGGCCTTACCCATTTCTAGGAGGCATTCCATTAATCATTTTATGGGGGTAACTAAAATGAAAACAAAAATATACCTCTTTAGAAGTTTGGGATCTTACATTAGGAAAATTTTACATAATTTTTTTTTATTTATTTTGATCATGATCCTCTATAGATGATTCTTGAAATATTAGAAATGAATATTTCCAAAGAAGAGGAATAATAGTATCATAATAAGAATAAAAAGAATAAATCCAATAAAAAGTATCAAAATCATACGAATCTCGTTCCCCAAGTAAAATTTATCCAAAAATAAATTTTTGAAAAATATTTAGAAGCATGAATCCATTACCAAAGAAAAATATAATTGAGATAAATTAAAATTAGGAAAAAATATTTCTCCATCGAGTTGATTGTCCATCCCTCAAAGCTTTCCCATGCTGCTGTAGTCTTCTTATGCATCTTCTATAGGCTTCGTATATTTTCCCCAAAGTGTGATATACAACCCTTTTAAAAGTTTAACATCCCTAATCTAGTGCCAAAAATCGATGCCTCAAGCTGGTCGGTCACTTGACCTCAAGCCCCCCCCCCGTACGCCAAAGGCTATCGACTAGAAGAGAGTCTAATAACAATCATGGGGAGAATATACCCTATTTGTTTTCTTTATCAAAGTAAAACCCTAGAGGAAATAAATACATAATAACCAAATAATTATATACCATAATAAAAACAATTCCATATCACAAGATTACCAAAACTAGAAATACAATATCAAAACTAAACAGTAGACATGCCATGTTAAAGTACATGCCAAGTGTCAAATGCAACTCAAATGTAAAGACACTGACAAATACCAAGAGGGTTCTGAACCATGTTTGGTTCCCTCATATATTATCTATCCCAATTATCCATCTAACATAGGGCCTTTCCCCTTAACCTTTCCTACAATCATGTAATCTATTCAGGTACCAATCAGGCAGCCCGAGTAGGGTGTGAGTACAACTCAGTAGGCCTCCACCAATGGTGCCTAAAACAATATCTAGTGAAATAATAGTGTATATAATTGTATAAAAAAATAATTACAATGAATAAGTAAATAGTTATCACATTATCAATTAATCATTATTTAACCACATAAACTCCCAGGTTTCCATAGACACTCGTTCCTCATTACTTGCTCGGATCATTCCAGAGCCTGAATTAGTCCTAAAAAATATCGTATCTCAGAATGCCATTGTTACCATTCATTAATTAAATTCAAATATGAATGACCATGTTACCATTCATTAATTCATGCAATTGAATAACCATATTACCATTCATTAATTCATACTTGAATTCCCATGTCACAATTCATACCTCAAACAATTGAATGATCATGTTCCCATTATTTATTTCAGAACTGAACGACCATGTTACCATTCATAACTTCATAATCAAATGACCGTGTTACTATTCATCCACATATAATTAATTCAAAAATTAATTATCCACATTGATTACATTACTAATTCAATAATTAGTTAAGCACAACAATTCCATTAATTATTTCAATAATTAACTAATCAAATCAATAACATTAATTAGTTCAACAATTAATTAATCAAATAAATTCTATTAGTTTATTTAATAATTAAATAAAAAAATTAATTTCATTAGTTAATTGGAAAAAACACTAATCACAACAATTCCATTAGTTAATTCAACAATTAAATAATTGCATCAATGACATTAATTTATTCAAAAATTAATTAATCACATCAATTCCTTTAGTTAATTCAAAAATTAACTAATCACATCAATAAAATTAATTAATTAAATAATTAATTAATCACATCAATAACATTAATTAATTTAATAATTAACTAATCACATAAAGTTCATTATTTAATTCAATAATTAACTAATCTCAGCAAAAAAATTAAATAATTAAAATTTTAATTAATCACATAAATTACTTTAGTTAATTCAGAAATTAACTATCAAATAAATAAAATTAATTAATTCAACAATTAATTAATCACATCGATTCCTTTAGTTAATTCAACAATTTACTAATCAAATAAATTTTATTAATTAATTCCATAATTAATTAATCACATCAATTCCATTAATCAATTAAACAATTAACTAATCACATTAATTACATTAATTAATTAAATAATTAATTAATCACAACAATTTCATTAATCATTTCAATAATTAAAGAATCACATAAATTTAATTAATTAATTAAATAATTAATTAATCATAACAATTCCTTTATTTAATTCAATAATTAACTAATCACATCAATAACATTAATTAATTTATCAATTAATTAATCACATAAACTTCATTAGTTAATTAAAAAATTAACTAATCACATCAATAACATTAATTAATTCAACAATTAATTATTTACATCATTCCCCTAAATTAATTTATAATCTAATTGTTCAAATCAATTCCATTAATTAATTTCACAATTAATTAATCACATTCAATCCCTTCAATCAATACACTAATTCATTGTTCACATTAATTCCATTAACTAATTCCATTAATTAATTCCATTAATTAATTCCAAAATTAATTAATCACAATCAATACCTTCAATTAATTCACCAATTAATTATTCACACCAATTCCATTAATTGATTCCAAAATTAATTAATCACATTTAGTCCCTTAAAATAATTAACCAATTAATTGTTCACATCGATTCCATTAATTAATTCCACAATTAATTAATCACATTCAGTCCCTTCAATTAATTTTCCAATTAATTATTCACATCAATTATATTTATTAATTCCAAAATTAATTAATCACATTCAATCCCTTAAAATTTTTCACTAATTAATTTTTGATTTCAATTCCATTAATTAATCACATTCAAAAAATTTCAGAATCACAATAGTCTAAAATAATTAATTTATATAATTAATTATTCTAATTCAATAAATTTAATATATGAACAATTAATTTAGAAATTAATTATTCTATTACAGAAATCTTAATATCTTCATAATTAATTCAATAAATAATTATTCCAAATAAAAATTTCATAATCCCAACCATTCTTATTAATTAATTTTATAATTAATTAATTAAGTTCTACAACCTTAATAACTACATAATTAATTCAACAATTAATTATTCATCTCAATCCCATTAATTAACTCAACAATTAATTAATAACATCATCAATTAACTCAAATATTAATTAATCATCTCAATCTTATTAATTAAGTCGAAAATTAATTAATCATTTCAATCTCATTAATTAACTCAACAATTAATTAATCATCTAAATCTAATTAATTAATCCAATAATTAATTAATCATATCAATCTCATTAATTAACTCAACAATTAATTAATCATCTCAATCTCATTACTAATTAAAAAATTAGTTCATCACATCAATCCTTGTAATTAATTACCTAATTAATTAAGGACATCAACCCCATTAATTAATTCATTAATTACTTAATCAATATCCACACCTAAATATCCCATAATTAATTCAAAAATTAATTATTTAATTCACAATTCAATATTTTGATTATTAACTCCACAATTATATATCCCCAAATCCCAATTCAATATTCTGATAATTAAGTCAATAATCAATTTTCCCCAAATCACAAATCAATATTCTGATAATTAACTCAACAATTAATTATACCTAAATCACAATTCAATATCTCATAATTAATTCAACAATTAATTATCTTAAATCAACTATCTCAATATCTCAAAATTAATTCCACAATTAATAATCTCAAATATATAATCGCAAATATCCCCAATATCACATATCCCTTAATTAATTAATTCACCAAAATAATTTATTAATTCAAGAACTCAATTAATAAAGATCAAATAGGAATTCTAAAATTACATACACAAAATTTTAATCAATACTATAGGATTTCAATTATAGACCACCTAACTCAATTTTTTGATGAACGATCACCCATCAAAAATCCCCAAATTGCGTTGAATAATTATCTAGTACGAGATACGAATCTAAAACATAAATCCAAGATTGAAAAAATTAAGATATATTATTTCTAGATCTATATCCACAATCATATATCCAAATAAACAAAGCATAAATTACCTCTAAAAGATGAGGGAGAGACATGAAAGAAGAAGGATACCAAACGAGATAAAATCCTCTTACTGGGAGGGGTGTAGATTATTAATCCTCCCTTCTATTCGCCAAGAACGGAGGTTGAAAAGGATTGGAATCTATTCGGGAGGCCCCAAAATCATGAAATAATGTTAGGGGTCGAGTGGGGGATGCTTTTAGGTTAATACAGGGGTTTGGGAAATTAAAAATGTATTTTTTGGGTTAATTAAAACCGCACACATGATTTACTACCTAGAGAACATTGTTTCTATTAGCCATGCACCTCTTTTTTTTGGGGGTTGGGGGAGGGGGTGGGGGGTGCACAGTTACTCATTTTAGGGTGCACAAATCAAAAAACTGCGTACTAGACACGAGAAACCTCTCTGTCTAGGGTTGCATGGTTTGCTAGTCCAAGGCATATGGTTAGGGGAAACTATGCGCCTACTGTGCACTTCTCTCTTTCTTCCATTTTTCTCAAATTTTCACCCAAACACACCCCAAGGTAAAACCCAAATAAAAAGTACTCAAAACCTAGAAAAAGAGTACCTGTAAATGATCTTGAGACCTCTTCATAAAAGTTTGGGTTTTTACACAAAGTCTCTCATGGATGATAACTAAAATGTTACTCCCAATAATATAGAGTCACTTCCCAACCAGATGATCAAGGTAACCGAAACTACTACTATATTTAATCTTCTATCCACTATACATAATGTAACATTAACTTCTACCTTCAAAATAATTAATTCCTGTACATGTATATAGTTCACCTAGAATCTGGACACATTGTTGGTCAACTATTAGGTGCCTTCACTTCCAACAGGAAAAACCTATCACCAATTAGCACATATCTTTTCCCCAAATTCTTACTTCTCAATTATTCAACATGGACAATGAAGTAAGCTCCACTAAACTCATAACCCTTCAGACAAGCTTTGATTTGAACATGAAGAACCTCATAAACCAATCTACACTCATAGACCAGTTAGCATATACCAGCCTACAACTCACGTAAATAACTTTACAATTGACAATTATTGGGTGACCACATCCAAAAATAGTGATATTAACCTTAAATTATCTAGTTAAACATGAAATCATAATTCAGAATTGATTGATAAAGCTTAGATGAATCCCCAATTTGAAGATATATGGTTCACATATTCTTCTTTGAACCCATGAACACTACTTCAAGTAGGTTTTATCTTAGTTTAATTTTTTTCCAACCAATGATCAATCCCCCAACTTGGAACTCCTATAATATTCTTCAAGCTCCACATGTCTCGGTAGGCCATCTTATGCAGTCATCAATAGTGAAATTTTCTACTTCCATCGAGACAACAATCACAAATCCTTTGCATTTTTGGTCAAAGGATCCATGTAGATCCCAAAGTCTCAATAGAGGTACAATAAAATATTATGTCAAGAATCTCATGCACATCATAATTAACCCTTGTGGCCAAACAATTTGGGTGACATAGTGCCCAATCATATTCACCCATTTGATATTGCAACCCAAAAAATAGTGATTTCTTTTTCATCTTCTTTCATCGATCTTTTCCTTGCCCAGATTTTTTCATCTCGATTATTGATCATATCCATCTATCAAAAAATAAAAATTCCTCATAGTTCTTTTTTACTAGTAATGAGAGAACTACTGCTCAAAAATTCTCACTTAAAAATGTCTTGTTCTATGACTCTAGATCTTTCTTTGATCGAACTCAGCACAAGTGCATCTCAATTTGAATATATTTCACCAATATCAACATGAAATAAATTATTGTTCATTCATCAATATATCTCCATAAACCCTATTCTAAAATTCATCTAGCTCAAAATGAGGTTTTTGGTGTTGCAACAAATTAGTAGCAACTCATCATTAGCCTCAGTTCCTCTTCTTATCAATCTTAGTCAACCTTCCTAGAATAGGCAAGGCTTGGGTTTCCTTCATCCCAAAATAGGTCAATCTCTAGTAATTTAAAGTAAAAATATTTTATGGGTGAGTCTTATAGAGATTGAGAAAATTCATATGAAGTTTATACCTGAATGTCTTACGATGTAACATCATGAATCTCTTATTGTTTCAAGAATTTTAGAGACATGTACTTGATTATTTTTTGAGGAGTTAGGAAGAGGTTGAGTGTTTAGATTTTGAGTAAATGTCAGATCATAGTTTAGGAAAAAATATGGATTCTATAGACTAAAAGGTGAGACCCATTGGGATGCTGAAGGCATGTTTGTAGTGGGGGATTCCCACATGAACTCCACCGGTCTTTCAGTGGAAAACCACAAGACAAAAGTGTTTTTAGAGGCACAAGTAGTCAGCTTGGTGCCACTGATTATACAGTGATTCCCATATATATATATATATGATTTAATCATAGATAGTATTATAGTTGTGTTTCTAAAAACCTCCACATTAAATATTATTTTCTATCTCCCGAACTCCATATGAACCCTACGACTATGGATGATATATTGAAGTGACTTTAACCCTTCCAAACTTGAATCTTTATTTATCAAAGTGCTAATTAAAGCATTGAATATCTTTAGGTATGTGTAACTTTGATATAATCATGAATTATAATACATTGTTACCTTTCTTCCATGTATGTTATAATCTCATCATTTGGTTTATTTTTTCATTGGGTGAGTATTTCCAACCATGAAATTTGGAGGATACCTATGATGGTGAAGTCAAGGATTTTTTTTGGAAATTTCAACACAAAAACCCATAGTTACTGCTGCTCGTTGGGAACTTACATGTCGTGTAATTGAATTTAAAACCATGTAATAATATATGGGTAGAATCCATTAATTTGGTATATATAATAAATGGTTTATATTTGTTGTAATGGTTACATGATTTGTAATTATAAAAATATAGTTTTTAATTAAAAAGCAATGGGGTTTTCAACATATATGAACCCTGTGGATTATATGAGGTTTAAATGGGTTACACACCATGTAAATGTCACAATTTTGGTTTTTTAGGACACTGTAAAAGTGATATGTTTCATTCCTTATTTGTGTATCCTTCCTTTCTCGACCTAGAGATCTACCTAGGATGTTTTGGGTGTTTCTTTTTTCCATATGGATAAATTCATTCAGTTATTGATCTCTATTGTGGTTGGATTTCTCCTCAGTGGGTAAACGTTCCTTATGGTTATTCTTTAGTTTTGGTTTCAGCTATGGTTTGGATGTGTTTTTGTAATGAGATCATGTTTTCTATCGATCCTTTTTAGTCTCTTGTCGTACCTTGTCTTCTCAAGGCAGATCTTGTGGTTTCCAATCCCCATTGTGAAAGGCGGTTTGGTTTTGTACATCCTTGAGGTATGTGGATCTATCCAAGCATTCTAATTTCAATAATTTATTGTTGTTCTTATTAATTCCTAGATATTTGAAGTGGAATATAATGTGTTTAAATTGAAAAGGGCACGAGTTCATGTTTTAAATGATCATTTTATTACAAATTAAAATTTTATTAATTTGAAAAAATGGATTTTCAGACCCTGAAGAAGATTATATTAGTTTTTAAATGATTTTATAAAAATGATAACATGTTATTTTAAAAAGGAAATTGAAAAATATTGCACAGAGGGAATCTTGGGTGCATTAAGAAAGAGACATGGGTAGACTTAGTGTGTGTGACACCACTAGGATGTATCCTCTTATATATGAATGGACTGTGGAAGGAATCAGTATTAGTTAGATCCAACCATATGAATTTTTGTCTCATGAGTGTATAATACATATTGTATCATAGGAATGGAAGGAACATTGTTGTTTTTGGTTTTTTATTACATGATAGATTATTTCATGGATGTTGGATCACATGTATATTTATATTCATCATCTTTTAAAAATTTGTTTCATTACTAGTATGTTTCTGGTTTTATAAAACATGATATGAAATTTATGGAAAACCCAAGTAATGTTTGAGAAATGTTTTCAAATTGTTTTATTATATATTTATTTAAAACTATTTTGTTTTAAATCTAGAACTTGTGAATTATGGATATTAGAACTTATATAGATTCTTAGATGGTTTCCTACTGGTTGATATTTTTCATACCCTACTTCTAGATTTTGGTGTATATAGACCTTGTTTTATAGGATAAATGTAATGGGAAGAAAATTCTCTAGCATTCTGGATTCACTTTAAGTCGTTTTTTTGGTTTGGGATGGTTTGTGGAGGTAACAGTTTGTCACATAGAGACTTGTTAGTCTAGACTTTTTGTATATCCTGGTTTATCATGTTTGCCTTAGTTATATCTCTCTTTTGTTTATACTTTTTACCATGGTTGTTTGTATTGTTTGATTATATTCAAGGCCTGTTTTTTCATCTTTGTTATACCTCACCTCGTAATGGGATAACTTGGGTGACTGGTCCAGTTGACCTAGGTTGGTATTTTAAAATTTTTTGTTAGATCTTATTACTCAGCCTAAAGTGTGATGAAACTTCATGAGTTGGTTATATGTATTGGGTATAATGGAGCAGGATCATCAAAATTTATAAAGTAGGTGCGTAAAAGGGGACTAGACCACTCACTCTCCTGACTGAATTTGAGTTACCATGGGTGTTCATAAAATCATTACTAAGTCTAAGATCTAGTATATATGTTAATTTGAATCAATTTTATAGGAAATATATTTAAATTAACCAATATACTAATTTTGTGGACTTGTTGTATGTGAGGAAGTTTGAATAAACTAATTGGGAATTTTATTTAGATGGACCAGTTCCTTTCAAAAGGTGTTACCTTTTTATGGTAGAATTCATAATTTTTTAAAATTATTATCATTTTAAATAATTTTTTTTATTCTAGAAATTGGTTCAATGTTTTTGAAATTTTCTCATGACCAATTGGTTATTTTTGTATGTTTAACAAACAATTCATCCTAGAAGAGATCTTACAAATATGACATGGGAAGACGTGAGGTTGGTTCTACAGGTGGATCATCTAGTGGACACTTATTTAGCCAAAGTAGTGGTTTGTACCATTTAGACTTTCTGTATAGTGAGCCCCATGAACCTGAGATGAGTAATGGATCCTGGATCAGAATTTACCAAGAATAATTCCCCTATCTTCAATGGTGAAAAAGGAACCGAAGAATTAGAGGACTGGATTAAACAGAATGAGAGGATCTTAAACTTTTTGAAGACTCCAAAAAATTCTCTGGTGGGTTTTGCTATGTATTTGTTCAAGGGATAGGAAGAAGATAGAGGGAATCTATATTGAAAGATGAGTTTCAAGAGGGTATTACCTAGTTTTATTTCAAAAATATCTTTAATCAATGATTTTATCCTTATAATTTATGTAATAAAAAGACCTAGGAGTTTCTGGCTTCGATGAAAGTGGAGTGTTCCATTCTAGAGTACTCCACTCAATTTGCTGAGTTGGTGTATATTACACTAGATATTGTCACCAATGTTTACCTGAAGGCTTTGAGGTTTGAGATGGGATCTAGGGCCAATATTTAGTCAATGATAGTTCTTTTTTGCCTTCTGATATTTTTGGAGGAAGTGGATAAAGTATCTTTTTCTGAGGAATACATAGCTGGGAGGATATGTTTGAGAGGATCTTCAGTTAATGCAACTGTTAGCAAGGGAGATACTTTTGGTTAGAAAAGGAAGCACAAGAGTGGTCAGTTTTTTGAAGGACTAATTTCAGGGGCTTCTTCAAGGTAGAAATAGGTTACCTTCTACCAGTGTGGGAGGCATGGTCATACCAGACCGCGTTTTATGGAGGCTCATAATACTTTTCATCTTTTTGGATGATCTGGATATCTAAAATATTTATGTGATAGTATGTCCCAAGGAATTAAGGCGAGATACACTTTCAACAAGGGACTATAGGTTCACATTGATACTTCCATGGGTGGAAGGTATTATTCTCAGGCTAAGGAATATGTCAAGGTAGCTAAGTTTGGATGGATTTATGAAATAGAGTGTGTTCTAGATAAATATAAAGCAGTTCTAGATACAGTTAGGGGTATAGTTTTTATTTCATCTTTATGGTGCTATCATTATTTGATATAGGTGATACTCATTTTACATCATCAAATTTAGTTGAAGTGTTCGGTTTGCATTTAGAACTTATTATTTTCTTCTTGGATATTTCCATGTTTTTGGGAAAGAGGTTCAAACATGGTTTTAAGTGCCCTATGTGTTGGGTAATAATATCTGACCTTGAGGTTGTTTGGGGCTTCTTAGTGCTTGATCTTGAAATATTCAACTTAATTATCGACATGGATTGAATGATAAGTATTAAGACCTAGATAGACTATTATCACTGTTCAATGTAGTTCTTATCAGCTGATGGGGTCAATCATGTTTTCTAGGGTGAGTGGGACTCTAGATCAGGGAGGTTGGGGCCTGTTGTTCCTTATATTGGTATAATATCATGTCATTTTTCAGAAATGCTTCTTGATGTAGTTGACCCTTTCTTGGGAAGTCAGCTACCAGTTGTTGTGCATGTGTACCCTAAGGTATTTTCAGATTATTTCTCTGGTTTAATGCCATAGAGAGAGGTTGAGTTTACTATTGACCTTCTCCAAAGAATTCTTCCCATTTTTATGCCATCATATCAAATGGAACTTGCTAAGTTAGTAGAACTTAAATTCTAGCTTGAGGACCTAGAGATAAAAGGATTTATTCTTCCTAGAATTTCACCATGGGATTATCTTATACTATTTTCTAAGAAGGCATACAAAAGTATCAGGCTTTGTATTGACTATCGAAATCTGAATTGGTTGACCATTAAAAATAAGTATCCTTTACCCAGAATTAATAATCTCTTTGATCAGATTAGAGGGGATCATTGGTTTTCTAAGATTGACCTGCGGTCAGGGTACTATTAGTTGAGATTCTTGGAGGAGGACATACCCAATACATCATTTTAGAGTCAATATGGTAATTTCAAGTTTTGGTTATGCTATTTAGACTCACTAAAGATCCTAGAGTATTTATAGGTTTGATGAACCAAATATTTCATTAGTTCTTGAACTCTTTCATTATTGCGTTCATAGATGATATCTTGGTGTACTCCAAGTTAGAGGAGGAACATGTGGACCATTTAGATATAATTCTTCAAAACCTGAAAGAACATCATCTATATGGTAAAATTTCCAAGTGTGAATTTTGGATCTGAGATGTGAAGTTTCTAGGGAATGTGATATAGGAGAAGGGAATATCAGTGGATCCTAAAAATGTTTGGGAAATTATGTCTTGGGGAAATCCCATAAACATCTTTGAGACATGAAACTTCTTAGGGTTGGATGGTTATTACAAAAGGTTTTTGCGGGAGTTCTACAAGCTTTAAAATTTGATGATATCTCAGAAACCTAATAGAGTATAGTTTTAGTAGGATGAAAAATGTCAAAGATATTTTGAGGAGCAAAAAGTGAGGTTGAATTCAACACCATTTTTTATTCTTCCATAATTAATTTTAGGTTATGATGTTTTCTGTGATGCCTCAGGTATGGGTATGGGATGTATCTTGATGAAGAGGAAACAAGTTGCGGCTTATGGATCTCGCTAGTCACCCCATCATGAGATTAACTAATATACCCATGATTTCGAGTTGGTGGTTATTATGCACACACTAAAGACATGGTGACACTATATTTTTAAGGAGTGGTTTATAGTGTATTCTGACCAAAAAAAATTCTGAAGTAAATTTTCACTTAGAGGGATCTAAACATGCAATAGAGATAATGGGTTGAGTATCATCAGAACTTTTATTTTGATATCATATATACCCCTAAGAAAAGAAACATGGTTTTCAATGTGCTGAACAGAATGGTATTGATCCAAGCGGTGATGGAATAAATTGAAGAGTGGTATCTAATGAGTTTGTTTGATGAGATGAGATTTGGAGTGAAGAATGTTTGTAGAAATGTGTTCCAGGATTAAATAAAGGTTGAATCATATTTTTATGAGAATATTTGACTTGAGTAGATTATAGACACTGAGATACAATGCTTAGGATAAATCCTAAATGGTGGGGAGACCTTGGGCGAGTGGTATCAGTCTTCCAGAAGAGATTTTTGATTTCATAGTAGGTTGGTTGTTACTTTTTCCTTGAGTCAAGAGCTATTATAAAATAGAAACCGGTCATGTTGGTCCATGCACCCTGGGTATATAAATATGTATCATGATTTGAGACATCAATATTGGTTTCTGGGGATGACGCAGTTAATTGCAGATTTTGTATTACGACATCTCACTTGTTAGAGAGTTGAGGCGGAACAACAGAGACCTGCATTTTTTGTAGCCTTTATCCATTCCAATATAGAAGTGGGATGAAATTTCTATGGATTTTTTTCATTTTTTTACCATGGAATCCTGGTGAGAAGGATGCAATTTGGGTGATTATCAACGTACTCACTAAATCAGTGCATTTCTTACCAATAAAAGAAATAATGATAGTAGAGAAGCTTTGGGACTTATATGTCTGGGCGATTGTGAGACATCAAGGGGTTCCGAATGTGGTTGTTTCTAATAGAGACATGAGGTTCACATCCAAATTCTATAAATGTTTGCAAGAGGCAATGATTTCACAGTTGAATTTGAGTATGTATTATCATCCACATAAATAGGGACATATGGAGAGGGATATACAAGTTCTTGAGGATATGCCCTCGGCTTATGTTCTTAATTTTGGTGGATCTTACGACAAACATTTTAATTTGGTAAAGTTTTCCTATAATAATAGTTATCAAGAATCAATCAAGATGGAAACCTTTTAGGCTTTTTAGGGGTGACCATATCAATCTCCATTATGATACAACTACAAAAGAAATAGTATTTAGCGATGCTTTTACATTAATGAATTTTATAAACATTGCTAATTCATTTACCAACGTTAATGAAGAACATCTCTAAATGAGGTGACGCTAATTCGGATATGTTTATAGATGTATCTATTTATAGACACATCATTTACTCACATTTATAAATTTCTCTATTTAGAAACACCTCATTTTACAACATTTTTTAAAAACATCGATAAATATGAGTTACTAAATTAGCCACGTTTCTAAACATCACTATTTAGAAACACCTCATTTTCTGAAGTTTTTTCAAAACATTGGTAAATAAATGTATCTAAAATATTTAATAACAGTGATGTTTATAAACATCAATATTTTACTGTCATTTTTTAAAAGCGTTGGTAAATGACACCTCATTTATCGATGTTTTAAAAAATATTGGTATTTTTTTTTTCAATTTATATTTTTTTGAAATTTATAATTATTTTGTAAAATGAAAATTTATAATTATTTTGTCCCCACAACTATCGTTATGTCCTCCCATCCCGGTAGTCCCATGCAATACCCAACCCACCCCTCCACCCTATCCTACCTCCCATTCATGTCCCCCACCCTAATCACCCTTTCTCAGCCCAGGAGATTAACCTAGTGATCCCACCCACTTTACTTTCCCTCCCTTATACTATAATGAAACCCCTCCCATACCAAATAGAGGCTTTGAAATTGGCATATGAATGGGAATTGAACTAGCACCTCTCTAATGTGAAAACATTATAGCCAAACAACTCACATATTGAACTTTTAATTATTTAATTATATTATGTTTTATTTATAAAACTATAAATAGATTTCCATATTTTAAAAATTAATATATATATATATATATATTAACATGAATATATTAATATATATATATACATGTTTATATTTTATATTATATGTGTTTATGTTTCATATTATATATATATGCTTATATTTTATGTTTATATATATATATATATATGTATTTATTATATATATATATATTACATGTTTATATTAATATATATATGTTTATATATACATATATATTTTTTAATATATATGTGTGTGTGTGTGTGCATAGATATGTATGTATAAATATACATAATTATATATATAATTAGCCACTTTTTAAAACACTGGTAAAAATGACTCTAAAATAACCACATTTTCTAAAAAACATGAATGAATTTAAAATATATGTTAATATTATATATATATATATATATATTTTATATTATAACCATGTACAGTAATGTTCATGACATGTTAGTGAATTTGGGTTGGATAATGGCGCATTCGATTTCTTGATTCTTGGTTAGTGATTGGGGGGAGTTTGATCTAGTGCTTGAATGTATCATTTTACATTTTATCATTTTTATTGAATCTCCTCTTGTGTTTCTAATATTGTATTGTTATATGATTGTGATGTATGATGCCTACTTATTATGTTTAACTTGTGTGGGTGTTGGGTTATTTTCCTTTGAAAATGAGTTTTCTAAGATGTTGTAAAAAACCTATTTTGGATTTTAAGGATCTTGTGTGCGATTGATTTAAATGGATTTCAAAATGAGTATTTATATTTATAAAGGGTTTTGGATAGTTAAATGTTTTAAGATGGTATCCATTTCATTTAAATAAAATAAGTGGGTAGTTTTGAGAAATGATAACAGGCACATGGCTTTGAGATGGAATTGTCCAATGGATTTGTTTTAAAAATGCATGTGTTCGATTTTGGAAAACAAAGAGAAATGTTTTGTGTGAGATTATGAACATTTTTGGATTTTATTATAAGTTAAAATTGGGAATATTATTTTGTAGTTTATTTCAAAACTAGTATTGATGAATTTCCTTATACAATTAATTGAAAAGATTTGGTGGGTTGTGGTGACTTACTGGGTTTTTTAGATTACACTTATATATTTCAAGTATGCGGTTTTCAGTGGGGATTATCCTTTGATAATCATGGATGAGATGGGGTAAGTTGAGTGGTGGTGAGTAACCAGAGGTTTCATGGTTATGGTTCGTGCTTAACTTGAGTTGGTTTGTTGTTGTTTCATCCTTGTTTAGTGTTGTATCTTTTTTTTTCTAGCTGTATCTTTTTTCCTTTGGATATTGTTCATGTATACAAAAATAGGTTGGATCTGTTCAGTTGTTTATGACCTATTTTGATTTTTTTTTATTTTAGCCGCTTTTATTTATTTACTCCACTATTTTATCTCTATTTTTGGTGAAATCATTCTTAAAGGAGTTCCTGTGATGCTGAGTCCCTTGTTGCCAGCTTGTGGGGATCGAGAATTCCCTTCCGACCTTATGATGGGTCAAATTAGGTTCCATGTTTTTTGGAATCTTGGGATGGTTAGTGATAATGGTATTAGCTAATTTCGTAAAGTTTCTCAACATTAACCAAGGTGATTAGGTAGTGAATCATCATGCTAATCATTTTTATGAACTTTTATCTATTTTCACCTAAGGTTGTATTGAATGAGAAGTTGAAGACCAGAGGTTTCATATGGGTATTAAATTAGATATATGGTATTAGGTATTTATGATAAATCTTACCTGATATTTTGATTTTCTAGAAAATGCCTGATGGTGAAAATTGAACTGGTAGGTAAGTTAGGGTTGACTGGAGTTCCTCCTACTCCTAGTGGTATCTTTGATGGTTACTTAAAAGGAAAATGAGAGATAAATGAGACTTTTGGTGGAAACAGTAATTGTGGTCCTCAACAGAAAAATTCCTCCAGAACATTTGCAACATCTATTGAAGGCCCACTAACTTATTTCAAATGTAGAAATATTGGGCACTCGAAGGGTTCTTGTATAGAGGCACTAAAGGTTTATATCTTATATTATTTTTCAGACTTATTGAATATATCTTTCTATATTTTTAATACCCCGAGAAGTAACACAAGATCTTCATTACTAAGAGGATATATGGAAAAATCATATAACTTATGAATAATGGGATTCTATCCACATGCATCAGGAACAAACCAAGTTCACGCTGTGGATGAGTCTCTAGTGGGAACTGATGTGGTTCCTATGACTGAGAGGTACTATTTCAATTAATTCAACTTTAGTTATTACTTTATTTGATACTGGTGCCTTTAAATATTTCATATCAACCAATACTATAGACCTATTTATTATTATAATTGATCTAATGACTTATGCGATGGAGATTGTAATCCTCTCAGGATGAAGAGAGAGTAGGGTCTCTGATGATGCTCTTATTATTTCTCTTTATTGTAGATCGAGATCATATAAACCTTTTTGGTTATTGAAATTAATTCTATGGATGTTATTCTTAGAATGTACAAGTTGGTTTTTCATAAATCTCATATTCTCTTTTATCATCAGTGGGTGTCCTTTATTGGCTATGGTGGGAAGTTTCATATTTTCCATGGAGAATAGGGCCAATGTGATAGTCGAGCTATACCTCATATTCTAGAGATGGGCATAATGATATCTTTGAATACTGTTGAACTAAATAAGGAATCATCTCATAGTAAACTACCTCCTGTAGTTGTGGACTTTCTAGAAGTGTTTATGTTAGACTTTTTTGGCCCACCACCAGAGAGGGAAGTTGATTTCTCTATCGACATGGTGCTAGGTACTTAGTGAGTATTTATTCCCTCATACTATACAACACCAGCTAAACTAAAGGAAATAAATAATTATTTGGATTATTTAATTACCAAAGGACTCATCTAAACCAGTGTGTTTCCTTGGGAATCACCATTTCTTTTCACCAATAAGGCCGATAAAACCCTTCTCTTGTGTGTTGATCACTAGAAGCTCAATCGGGTTATGGCCAAGAACAAGTATCTATTTCCATGAACTGATGAATTTTTTGACTATCATAAAGGGTCTAAGTGGTTGTCTAAGATTGATCTTTGATTTTGTTACCACTATCTTAGGATCAAGGATTAAAATTTTCCGAATAAAACTTTCAGGAACAAGTATGGATTCATTGTGTATCTTTTTACTCCTTTCATCCTAACCAATGATCCTACCATATTTATGGTACTGATGGAAATTATTTTCCACTGGTATCCAAACTCTTTCATTTTGGTATTCATGGAAGACATATTAGTTTATTAAAAAACATAGGAGGATTATATACTTTATTTGAGAGTAGTTTTTAACATCTTGAGTGATCACTAACTTTAATCCAAACTATCAAAGTTCCAATTATAGATTCATGAGTTAAATTTATTAGGGAATGTGGCCTTATAACAATCTATCTCAATTGATCCTAAAAAGGTAAAAAATATCATGTCTTGGGAGGAACCATAAAACTTCTTTGATATTCATAGATTCTTGGGTTTATTAGGGCATTATCTTTGGTTTGTGAAAGATTATTCTGTGATGGATTCTCTAATGACTGATCTCACTTGGAATGGAGTGGATTTCATTTGGGATTCATAATTTTTGACTTAATTCGTTGATTTGAAGAACCATTTGACTTAATTTCAATTGCTGAATCTTTTAGAGGCTAGGTAGGGATAAATTGTCTTTTGTGATGCTTCATGTTTATATTTCTATTGTGTTCTCATACAAGGTGATCATGTGGTGGATTATAGTTCTCATTATATTTTGAATCATGATAATATATATCCCATGAATGATATAGAACACAAAAATATGATGGATTATCTTAAGAGTTTTTGATACTAACTTTTCATGGTTTACCTTTTAATTAGATCATAAGAGCATGATTATATAATTTCAAAGAATGATTTGAAGCTCTGTGAGATGAGATGGGTGGAGTACCTCCAATTATTTTACATTGACATTTACCACGCCCCTAGGAAGGGTAATGTTGTTGCAAACACTTCTTGTAGGAATATACCATCCCAGGCTATGAGGAAGTCATCAGATGAGTGAAATATCCTCCCACTCTTTTCTTGCATGCATTTGGGAGTCTGGGAGGATGTGACTGGGTTTAATCTGGAAAGTGTTCATTTGTCATCCTCTATTCTTGAGATGATATTCCTATAGCAGTATCTTGATGATGAGTTCTAGGGTATGGGGAAATCTTTATATAGTGGGGATACCCTAAGAGAATGGTCTCTATCTCCAAAGGGAACCCTTTTCTTTAGTTGACATCCTCTCTTCTCGAGATGATCCGCTACTGTATCGTTTCCTACTAACACTAAGTAAAAACATTTCAAGTTGGTGAAGAAGAAAAAATAATCCATTATTGATATAGTTTCTTGAATAAATCATATAAACCCCATGACCCTATCTTACCTTAAGGTATTTGGGTAAAATTATTCCATGAAATTATCTGGGAAGTCCTTCCATGCCATACTCTCTAACCGCTTAGCCTGAAGCTGAATATCACACCAGTGTTTCACTGGTCCCCATAACATATAAGCTAAAAACATGACTCTATTATCCATAGGAGTCTCCAAGTGATCTGTAATAGTGTATATTGTCTCAATCCATATCTCTACTACCTAAGGTCCACCCTTTTTAGTGAACATTGGAGGATGTTGTAACTAAAACTCTCTCATCAAATCAAACATACTAGACACTATCCTCCCTAGGTCTCTTTCCATAAATTTCATAAAATGAGTGAAATTATCACAGATCTAATCTCTCCCCATATTACCTTAAAAAATGAGGGTTCTTTTCCTGCTACTAGAGGTGCATTCTTAGAAATTCTCTCCTAACACCCTATGGTAAATGTTGTCATAGTTACATCTCTCTACAATGAAAAAAAATATTTTAGTGAACATAGCAATTTATTTCACAGTTATATAATGTAATGGTAAAAAATATCCATAAAAGGATATCCAATAAAAATTATCCCAATATATACAAACACATCACTGTCACTACCCCCAACCATT
This sequence comes from Viscum album, assembly GCA_963277665.1. Classification (NCBI taxonomy): domain Eukaryota; kingdom Viridiplantae; phylum Streptophyta; class Magnoliopsida; order Santalales; family Viscaceae; genus Viscum; species Viscum album. Next base: position 444,518,021 of record OY728144.1, read on the forward strand.
CCTTTCTAGGGCTATGATTAACGCTAGATAAATCAAACTTCTAAATTTCAAAATTCACATTAGAACCCATTTTAACATCTTGAAATTTATAAATAGTTTCTAATTTCTCAGTAGACATTATTTTAACCATTTAAATTTAAAAAATTTTCAATTTATAAAAATTCAACTTCTTTATTAAAAACTATTATCTTTGAACCATAAAAGAATGGAAGAAATATTTATTTCCCACAACCCAACCATATATGTGTTTTACATATGTTCCAAATATGATGTATTCCATATAAATACTTGAGTGCCTAAAATAATGTATGCATACAAAATCCCATGCCATGAAAACCCATGATTTAAATATCAAAAATCTAAAACATCACACCACATTTGTATCTCCCAAGGGAAAATAACATCTAACTGTAATAAGAGAACACCAAGTACAATAATCCAACCATAGGAACTCAGGATTTCCCCCTCAGATAGGTTAGCTACTCCTATGCATGTTCTTGTTACTGAGGACTAACACATCCTAATCTATTATCTAACTTTCACAAATAATATGATAACTAGAAAATAAAACTGCTTTGATACCACTTTGTAACATCCTAGCATGAGTGACACTAAACCGATGCTCCGATCCAGTTCGTCATGTGACCTCATGTGCGTCTCCTCATACACCAGAGTCTTCTGAATAATAGTGAGGGTCTAATGAGATACATGAGGATACTATACCCTCTTAATTAGAGTAAACCAACAAAAAAATCAAAATACACAATATCATACAATAATAAACAATAACCATGCATCACATACCACATTCCCAAACAAGGGAAGTACCAACAAAAAAATACAGTCAATATATGATGTCAAGGTAGTAAAATTGATAAAGGGAAACCAAAATAATAAAACAAATATGATCACTACAACAGGTCCTAAAATCATGTCTGGTCCCCTCATACATGATCCATCCCAAGTTATCCATCTTTCATAAGGCCCTTTCCCTTATCTGAATCTACAACCATGAAGTATGCTTGAGCACCATCAACAACCCAATCAAGGTGTGAGGAAAAATTAGTAGGTCTTCACCAATAGTGTTTAAATAAATTTTCAATCTATAACAGTGTATATAAAATTAAAATAAACAATATATAAGGAATTAAATAAAACAAGTCTCCTCATTTAACAATATTCAATTTAACCTCATTGGCCCTCAGGTTCTAAGTGACTCTCGATCCAATGAAACCTATTTCACCTGTTCTAGTCATCTAAACCATATTTATTAGGGGTTCCACATTATTATGTAATGGGAATCAGTTTAAGTATCCAAATTGAGGATACATAATTCCATGACTGACAATCCCAAACTATGATGTGGACTTCCATGACCAACATCATTACCACGATGTGGAAGGCCATGAACAACACCCATTCCTTAATGTGGACCACCATAATAACATCTTTTCTATGGTGTGGAACACCATTACCAACACCCATACCCATTTCATCAACATTCACCTTTCAATATTCAACATGATTTAACTTTTATCACATAAAAATATCAAGGGTGAACCTCATGCGTTTATCACCTGTTCCAAGTTCTAATACATCCAAGACCTTTAACCCAATTCCACACTTAACTTTATTGACCCTTTATTAATGTAACACAAAAATTATTTTTTTATCGAAAAATTTTAACAACATGATCATTCCCATTTAATCATTTCCCATTTCCTTACTTTATCATACCATCACACATTTTATTGACAAAGTTAAGACAAATAACCCCTTATGGCATGCCAACACGTAAAACTACACGAACAACCCATTTAATCTCATAAACATAAATTTTCATCATTTAGAACTCATTTACCACGCTCAAGGGAGGGAAACACCCCATGGGTGACCTTATTCAAAGTCATGTCATCATCAACAGATCTAATGAGGGTCGTGAAGGGTCTCACACATCAGTTTAAGGCGTAATTTAATTTTCATAATCAAGTATATAAAATGTGTTGGGAAACATGATGGAACAACCACATATATAATAATAACATCAAGACTATGAACTATTTAAATTTTAAAACCTTTTAAGTTTATAAAAATTAAACTTCTTTATTTGGAACTATACTCTTTGAACCATAAAAGAATGGAAAAAAACTTTATTTCCCAAAACATCAAGACTATGAAGGAAATCATGTCGACCACCTACCTTAAGCTCAAAGAAAACCAATTTTACAACATTGAACCTTGATTCAAGCTAGAATGAAATAAAATACCAATTAGAATATCTTATAATAAAAAGGGTTTAGGAGATTCAGAAGAAGAGAAAATGACCAACCATGGTTCTTTTAGAAAATAGAAGGAAGAGGACTCATAGACTTACCCAGAGGTTCAATTATCATTAAATGAAACTTTAAATTCCTAATAATCAATGGAGAATCATACTTAATGGATTAAGGAGCTTTTGGATAGAAACCTTTTCTCATGGAGAAGAAATGGGGGAGAAATTGGGTGAAAATTATATAATTTTAGGGAGGGTAAACAGTTAAAATCCAACTTTTTAAGGGGAGCATGATTTGGACACACAGTTTTCCAAACTATGCCTTAACCATGGTAGTTTCCTATTTTCCAGAAGAAACCATACCGCACATTTTTTTTGGCCACCTACATGGTATAATAAATTGTGCAGTTTCTTATGTCTGAGGGGGTTCAAGATTCGCAATCTCCAGGGCCCTCCTTACACAGTTTCGTAACCATGATCCAACCTCCTCTAGGCTGCAAAAGTAAAGTGCAGGATTATTTCTAATGATTCTTAAACCATGTACCATGAATTGGATGGCCTCTTCCCCCCCCCCATTTTCATGTCCCAAACCCTAATAACACTCCCCAGGCCTTCACCATTTTTAGGAGGAAATCCATTAATGTTTTATGGGGGTATGACTAAAATTTTAAAAAAATGTAACTCATTAAAAGTTCAGGATCGTACATCAGGAAAATTTTACTTTACATTTTTTTATTTTGATCATAATCCACTATATTAGATTCTTAAAATATTATAAATTAATGTTTTCAAAGAAGGGGAATAATAGTATCCCAATGAGAATAAAAAGAAAAAATCAAAGAAAAGGTATAAAATCATATCAATCTCATTTTCTAAGTAAAATTTATCCAACATTAATTTTTTCAACATTATTTAGCAGCATGAATCCATTAATAATGATAAAAATAATAGAGATAGATTAAATGGAGGAAAAAAATATTTCTTCCTCGAGTTGATTTTAATTCCCTCAAATATTACCCATGTTGTTGTAGTATTCTTTTGTATCTTCTATAGGTTTTATATCTTCTCCCCAAAGTGTGATGTCAAACCCTTTTGAAAGTCCCTCTTGAATTTTAACTAAAATGAAATTTATATATATCAGGAGTCACTTCCCATCCAGTTGGTCAAGGTGGAAAAAATTGTTCTACCTTTAATATTTCATCGACTATATATCATGTGACATTAACTTTTACCTTTAAAATTATTTATTATTTCATGTGCATACTAGTCACCAAGAATATGGACACATTTTTGGTCCCCATCTAGCTTCCTTCACTTCCAACAGCTTAAACCTATCACCAATGAGCACATCTATTTTCCCTAAATTCTCACTTCTAAATTCTTCAACATGGACAATGAATGAAGCTTCACCAAACTCATAACCCTTCAAACCAGCTTTGATTTGAGCATGAAGAATCTCATAAACTAGTCTACACTCACCAACTAGGTTGTAAGAACTAGTCTACAACTCATGTAACTATTTTAAAATCAACCATGCTTGGGTTACCAAAATATAACACTAGTGATCTAAACCTCAATTTGTAAGTTCAACATGTGTCTCATCATTAAAATTTTATTGATGAAGCTTAGATGAAGCCCCCAATCGAAGATCCATGGATCAAAAATTCCTCTTCTAACCCATAAAAACTACTTCAAGTAGGTTTTATCTTGGCTCCCCATTTTGTTCAACCAATAACCAAGCCCCCCAAATTTGACATCCTGTAATATTCTTCAAGATCTATAAGACAATGTAGGCTATCTTCCTCAAACATTTATAGCATAATTGCCTACTTTGATCAAGAACACAATCAAAAACTCATTTTCATGTCTGGTTGAAGGATCCATACATACCAAAAAGTATCAATAGGGGTACAATGAAACATTATGTCACACATCTGACACACATTATAATTAACCCTTGTGGAAAAAAAGTTGGGTGACACGGAGCCCCATTATATTCATCCATTTGATCATGAAACCAATAAAATATTAGATATTTATTTCTCTTCATCCTTTAGTAATATTTTCCTCACTCATATTTGGTCATATCGATTTGTGATTTTCTCCATCTATCAAAAATAAAAACATCCTTAAAATTATTTTTTATTGGTAATAAAAACACTATCACTCAAAAATTTTCAATAAAAACATCTTGTTCTATGACTCTAGTCTTGCTTCAATCAAACTCAACTCAAGTGAAGCTTGATTCAATTATATTCCATCCATCTCTACATGCAATGACCATTCTTGTTCACTCCTATAGATCTCTCCATTAACCAGATTTTGAAATTCATCAAGCTTAAAATGAGTTTTTCAGTGTTGTAATAAATTAGTAGGAACCCATCCTTAGCTCTAGTTCCTCTTTTGATTGAGCATAGTCAGTCTTCCTAGAACAGATGAGGCTCAAGTTTCTTCTGTCCTTTCTTGGGTCCATATCTAATAATTACAAATGAAAAATGGTTATGGGTGAAGTCTTATAGATATTTGGATAATTCATATAAAGTTTATAGATTAATGTCTTATCATGTAACATCTTGACCTATGATCCTTGGTTTATTTTGTTGCTTTCTATTTTTGTGTTGATTATTGAATAGTTATTCTTGTTTCTAGAATTTATAGGGTTGAGGTTGTTATTTTAATTCTTTTTTTAGAGTCTAGTAGGTGGTCGATTGTTTAGATTTTGAGTGAACATATTCTGGTTTTTGAGGAAACTATAGAGTCCATTGACTAGCTAGTGAGACCCATCAGCCAGCCAGAGGCATATTGGCAGTAGGGAGTTCCTACAGGAACTCCACAAACTAGCTGGTGGTATCCATCAACTAGCTGATGACACTAATCTTGGTGATTTAATCATGGTAAATATCATAATTTTGTTTCTCAAAACCTCTGATTTAAATATAATATCCCCTCCCCCAAACTCCATTCGACCTCTAGACCTTGGATGCTCTCTTGAGGTGATTTTGTCCTTTCTAACCTTCAATCATCATAGATCAAAGTGTTGATTGATTCATTTGATCTCTTATGTAAGTGTAACATTGATATAATCATGAAATATACTTTCCTCACATATCTCCTTCTTCAAGGTCTATGGATCCTTGTATCATTGATGGATCCAGATCTTGATTTGTGATTCACGTATCTTGGATTCACACTTGATTGATTTCATCCCTTAATCTCTCTAATTGTGGTCCCCTTGTTTGATGGTTGATGATTCCATGAATTGAGGTGGGTTGTTTCGTAATGAAATTACCATAAATTGAAACCCTTTTTAATTTTTTGATTTGAAATGGATTTCTAAATAATTCCGAAAGCGTGAGTTGAGATTCTTTATAAATGTTTTTAAAATGGCATTGTGTGTGATACAAACTCTTGGATATGGTTTTTTTAAAATAAAGTGATGATAATCAGAAAATAATTGAAATTGAAATGAATAATTTTAAGGATGATTTTGATGATTATTCTTGAGAAATGAAGGCATGAAATGATTTATAGATTTTAAATAAAATTAATTGTTTTAAAAGGCATAATTTTGATGAAAACCATTTTATGTTGGTTTTTGAAATAAAATGGAATGTTGAAAATATTGATTTTGGAATTCTTTAATGATGATTGATTAAACTAATTTGAGATGAATTATTTTCCCCTAGTTTTATTTCATTAAATCACATGGGATCTTGGGTAGTTAGGTGGGTTGTTCAGGAAAAGAATTCTAGTCATGTGTTAGATCTACCTAATAATATATTGATAATGAAAATGTAAGTAAACTTTAATGATGTTAGGGAGGTCATTTGTTTGGGTGGAATAATATTCCCCCTAGGTCTGTGATATGGGGAAATGTACACACATGGAGCTGTATTTCATTGAGAATGTGAGGATCCTTGATCCTTGATCTAACTAACACCATGACTTATAACCATAATGGAATTATTGAAAGTGATTTAAACATGATATTATTTATAAAATGACTTTTCCACGCCTGTTTTATGTAAATGATTATTCATTAATATTTTATATTCTTGATTTATACTATCTTTGAAATTATTTTAAAATAATTTTTTTATTTTAAACATTGATATAGATTACCATTCCATGTTTTATTTAAAATTTATCATATTTGGTTTATTTAATATGTAATGCTTATAAAACCTATGGGTGTTCATGATAGTGGGACTTTATGAGTTAGTAATGATAGAAAGAGTATGTGATACTTCTATTATGAGTAGATCTTGGTGATGTTTCCATCATTGGTTATGTGATTATTGTTGTATTAATATTCAATTTTTGGATTTTTAATTTTTTATCTTATGGTACTTTAAGATTTACAATTGTTTTTAAATACCGACTATTTATATATTTTTATCTACGATATTGGTTTGTTTGGTTATTATTTCTTCTCCCAAGATCTTTCATGATACCCAGGTTCTATTCACTATCCCATATGGATAGATACACCCTTCACTCCATGTCAGGATTGACTTGGGTTCCAATTTAATGGGTTAATCAAGCCAGTTCATGAAAAATTGGTATTAATGGAGGTTGCTTATCTTTTTGGATATTGGTATGTAGTTTGGGATGTCTTGGTAGACATGAAATAGGATTGTCAAGAAATAAGGGGTATAATATGAGAATGTTCCTAACCAGATCTCATCAAAGTGAACCTTAAGTTACCATGGGTGGTTTGGAAAATCATATTTTAGAAATTAATTGATAATATTCTAGCCTTTCCCAAATTATCATATTAGATTTTTGTTCCCAAGTTATGTTTTGACTAATAGAATTGATGTTCCCGTGTCTCTTGACTAATGTTTTCTCATTGTATATTGATGTTTTGTAGTACCATGCCCCCAAGAAGACATCTAATTAGGATTCATAAGAGGCCTACCAATGAACCTAAAAAACCATCTTGTTTACCAGAACCACATAGAGTTAGTAGAATGCACAATCCAATCTTTGGGAAAAGGGTCCACGCTTACCCTCATTCAAGTTTCAGAGGTAAAAACTTAAAGGTAAGATAGTATAAATCAAGCGTAGATGTTTCTTAATCAAAACCAGTATCTTTCTTGGGAACAAATGATCATTAGGAGGTAGAGGATTAGTTGGTAAATATTTAATGACTCTTCAAATTCTTATAGTTTCTAAATTCCATTAAGGGGAAGTATATTGTCTTCAAACTTGAGGGGCTAGTAGGATATGACAGGATGCTATATTTTTAGAAAATCAGAGTGAGGTTTTGGTGTGGAAATACTTCAAGAACCTTTTTAAAAAGTAGTTACGCCCATATTTGATGGTATTATCTATGTTCATAGAGTTTATCAACTTTCACTAATGTTATTAGGTGGTGAATAAGTACACCAATTGTTTTTTTTAACTTGCTCAGTTTTCTCCAAATGTGGTATCAAATGAGAATTTTAAGGCTTGGAGTTTTTAGATGGGTCTTCATTCTGATATCTGGTCTTAGTTATTTATGATAAATATTAACTCATATGTTGATGTTTTTCATTGGTCCTAATGAAGAAAATTGACCTGGATGGTAATTCAGGGTCAACTGGAGTTCCTCCTACTCCTAGTGGAAACTTTGGTGGTTCCTTTAAAGGAAATAGAATGTGAAATGAGCCTTATGGTTGAAATAATAATGGTGGTCCTTGATAGAAAAATTCCTCCAAAACATCTGCAGTGTCTAGTGAAGGACCACTAAATTATTTCTATTAAGTAAAGATTGGTCACTTGAAGGGTTCTTTCATAGAGTCATTGAAGATTTATAGCTAATGGCATCATTTAGGTTGATTTCAAAGGTTTTTCCATGTTTTTACTACCCTATATATTGGCACGGGATCATCAGTACTGATATGATCTATGGCATAATCAAATACTTCAAGAATAATGGGGTTCTAGTGACAAGAATCAGGAACAAATATGCTTCTTGTAGAGGAGGAGTCTCCCATGGGAACTGATGTGTGTCCTATAATAGTGAGAGGTACAATTTAAATTACTTCAAATTTAGTGACTAGTTTATTTAATATTAATTTGTCTCATTATTTTATATAAACCTACATTGTGGTCCTATTGATTCTTCCAATGGTGCTCATACCTTATGTGATGGAGATTGTAAGAACTCTCAAGATGAAGGGAGAGTTTGGTCTCTATTTCCACTCTTGTGCTTTCTATTTATTGGTGATCAAGCTAATCTGAGACTTTTTGGTTCTTGAAATTAATTCCTTTGATGTTATTCTTGGAATGTAATGGTTGGTTTCTCATAAATTTTAGATTGACTATCATAATCAGTTATTTTCTTTTACTACCTTTGATGGGAAGTTCTATGTTTTCTAGGTAGAGTGGGAGAAAAGGGATAGTTGAACTAGAACTCCTATTATAGAGATGGGTAGGATAATATCCTTGTATAAGGTTGAAATATATAATGAAGAAACTTGTATTTTAATAACTGCAGTAGCTACAAACATTCTAAAAGTGTTTTTGTCATACGTTTTTGGCCCACCACCGAAGAGGAAGGTGAAGTTCTCTATCAAATTGGGGCTAGTTACTCAGAAAACATCTATTACCTCCTACTATATGACACCAAATAAACTGAAGGAATAAAATAATTAGTTGGATTAATTGATGTACAAAGGATTAATTTGGCATATTGTGTTTCCTTTGGCATAACCAATTCATTTCACTAAGAAGGCCAATGAAACCCATCACTTGTGTGTTGATTACTAGAAGCTCAGTCTTGTTATGCCAAGAATAAGTATCTATTTCCATGCGCTGATGATTTTTTTACTATTTTAAAGAGTAAATGTAGTTCTCTAAGATTGATCTTTAGTCTAGTTACCACTAAATTAAGATCAAAGAGTCTGATATTCCAAATACCACTTTCAGAAGAAAGTATGGACACTTTGATTATCTTGTTATGCCTTTCGGCATGTCTAATAATCCTTCTATGTTTATAGAAGCGATGAAAAATATTTTACAATGGTGTATAAACTCTTTCATTTTCTTATTAATGGATTATATATTTGTTTACTCAAAAATTGAAGAGGATCATGTACTTCATTTGAGAGAAGTTTTGAACATATTGAGGGATCAATGAATTTATACCAAGCTGTTAAAGTTCGAAATCTGGATTTAGGAGATGAAGTTCTTAGGGAAAATGTTCTTAGAACATCATATCTTAGTTGAGACTAAAAAGGTCGAAACAATTATATCTTGAGAGAGACCACAAAATTACTTTGAGATTCATAGATTCTTGGGTTTAGTAGGGTATTATTAATAGTTTGTGAAAGATTCATCTAAATTGGATTCTATATTGACTAATATCACTTGGAATGGAGTGATGTTCTTTTAGAATTCATAATTTCAGAATTCCTTATGTGATTTAAAGTACCATTTTACTTCATCTCAAGTGATGAATCTTCCAAAGTCCGGGCAGGGATATATAGTCCTTTTTTATGCTTCAGGTTCTGATTTGGGTTGAATTATCATGTTGGGTGATCACATGGTGGATTATGGTTATCATCATCCTTGGCCTCATGAGAAGATCTATTCCATGTATGATCTAGAACATGTATATGTGATGTACTCCCTTAAGAGATGGTGACACTAACTTTTTAGGGAAAGGTTTACTGTTTACATAGATCTTAAGAGTATGAGTTATATTATTTCATAGAAATATATGAACCTATGCTATAGGATATGGGTGGAGTATATATAATCATTTTTCATTTAAATTTACCACACCTTTGAAAAGGGGAACATTATTGATGATGATCTTAATAGTAAGATACCATTCCAGGATATGAGGGAGTCATAGTAGGAGTGAAATCTCATGGAACTATTTTCTTGAATGAATTTGGTAGTTTGGGAGGATGATATTGGGTTTATACAGATAATTTTTCAATTGAAATCCTATCTTCTTAAGATGACCCTCCAGAATAATAATCTCGATGATGAGTTCTATGTTATCATGAATTCTTTATACATTGGGGATACCATTAGAGAATGGAATCTATCTCTATAGGGTATCCTTTTCTTTAGGAAGTGTTATATTGTCCCATCACTTATGAAGAAGAATATGATATGGTATTTTCATCCTCACCAAAGGGAAATACACCTAGGAATGATTAATATGTGTTATGATATGAGGTTATAATTCTAGTTTCCATGTATAAAACATGACATAGATGATTTTTTCTCATTGTTATACCTATCAGCATATCAAGAATAAGTATCAAAAGCCTTTTAGTCTATTCAAACCCATTCATATGCCAACTTAGAAGTGGGATGAGATATTAATGGATTTTATTTTTGGGTTTCCACATACTCCTCAAGGAAATAATGTGATTTGGGTAGTTATTGAATGATTGGATAAATTATATCACTTTATTTCTATTCATGATACAACTAATGTAGAGTATCTATGAAATATGTATGTGTAGAAGATTATTAGATTTGACAGAGTCCTATATACCATTGTTTCTTATATTTATCCCTAGTTTACATATTAGTTTTGGATAGGCCTCCCTGAGGTGATGGGATCCTAGGTCAAGTTGATCACCGTATACTATCCTTAAATGGATTGTAAGATAAAATGTTCTATAATTATTCTTGAGTACATGCTTTGTGCTTGCCTTTATGACTTTGGGGTAGCATGGGATTTCCAATTGGGGATAGATATGTTTTCATACTATAATAGGTTCTAGTTTCCATTAAAATTACTCCCTTTAAGGCCTTGTATAGCTGGCCTTATATGGCCATCCTTATAAATATCTACTATTTTGGTCAAATATTAGTGAATCTTCCCTCGTAGGACCTATTTTGGTCTAGGAGATGACAAAAAAGATCGATATGATTCACTAGATGTTAGTAGTGGATTTGATCTCTTATATATCTTATGTAGATCAACTTTAACATCCTTTAGAGTTATTAGTTTTTGACTTGGTATTTTTGATAGCCTCTCAATAGATGGGTCACCGATGGCTTAGAAAACAAGGGAAGTTGGCATAGAGATATGTGGGACCTTTTGATGTTGTCGTATAGTTTGGATAGGTGGCATACTATTTGGAATTTCCACTATAGATGAATTATATCCATGATGTTTTTAATCTATCATAACTCATGAAATATATTTCAGACCTGTCTCTTGTTTTGAATTGGGAGGAACTTGATTTAGAAACTATAATAACTATGATTGAGCAATTGGTTCAAGCTGTTGATTCTCAGGTGATGGTTATTACTGAGAAGTCTATACCTTTGGTTTGGATTATGTGGAAACGTGGTTATAATTATCATGAGAGTTTATAGAATGAGACTAGTATGAGAGATCAATGGCCTCATCTCTTTATGGAAAATTCATCTTAATGAGGCTTTCTAAGGGAAGAAAACATTATGGTGGGGAGAATTGTAACATCTTGAGTCTTTCTTTCAGGCATGATCCTTGGTTTATTTTTATTCTCTTGATTTTAGTGTAAATTATTGGTGTTTCCTTATTGTTTTTATCCTTTAAAGGATTAGATATGTTATTTTTATTCTTATTTGAGAGACTAGGAGGCGGCCATGAGTTTGGATTTTTAGTGGACATGAGACTGTAGTTGAGGAAACAATAGGGAATTCATTTTCCCATTGGTGAGAACCAACAGTTATCTAGAGGCATCCTGGTAGTAGGGAACTTATAAAAAACTCCAATGGCTAGCCAGTGGAAGCTTGAAGGCCTACTAGTGGTGTTTCCATAGGTGCAGGTAGTCTTATTGGTTCCACTGGCTAGCTAGTGGAAGCTAATGGCTATCTAATTACACTAATATAGGATAGTTAATCATTGGAAGTATCATAATTTTATTCCCCCAAACCTCTATTTTAAATCTAATATCCTCTCCCTTAAATTCTATTCAACCCCTAAAAACTTGGAGGCTCTCTTGAGGCAATGTTTTCCCTTCTAGCCTAAAATATTCAGAGATCGAAATGTCGATTTAAGCATTGAATCTATTTCGGTAAGTGTAACCTTGATCTCGTCATGAATTATCCTTTCATCATGTTTCTCCTTTTTAAGGGTTATGGATCCTTATATCATTTATGAATACATATTATGATATTTTATTTTTCTTTTTATTATTCACTCTTGATTGATTCTAAACTATCATCTCTTTGATTTTAGATCCTTTTTTGGGTAGTTAACGATACCATGAATCGATGTAGGTGGTTTCATAATGAAATTTCCATCAATTGAAACCTCTTTTTCATGCATGATGTGAAATTAATTTAAAAATAATTCCCAAATAATTAATCTATATTCTTGATAAATGTTTTTAAAATGCTACAGTGTTTGTTACAACCTCTTGGATATGAATTTTGAAATAAAGCGTTGATTTATAGAAAATAAATTACAATTAAAAATTAATGGTTTGAAGGATGATTTTGAGGATGATTCTTGAGAAATAAAGTCATGAAAAATTTTATAGATTTTGAATAAAATGAATTGTTTTGCGAGGAATGAGTTTTGATGAAAATCATTTGATGTTGGTTTTTTAAATTAAATGGTATGTTGAAAACATTGATTTGAGGTTCATTTAATGGTGATTGGTGAAACTGATTTGTGAAAAATGATTTTAAATTTATTTGATTTCTTTGATGATGAAAATGATAACTAATATTTGATAAGGTAAAAGAGTTTATTCACTGGGGTGGAATCATATTCCACTTCTTCCTTATATCTAAGTAAGTGTGCACACTCAGATCCATATTTCACTAAGATTATGATGATCCTTGAGCCTTGATCCAACTAATGCTGGAACTTGTAACCATGGTTCTATGATTGAAATTGATTTATACATTCTAGTGTTTATAAAGTTATTTATTCATTCCTATTGATGTAAAATTTTATTCATGAATATTTTATATGCCTGATTTATACTTTATTTGAAATTATTTGAAAATAATATTTTATTTCAAATTATGAAATATATTACCAAGACGATTTTTATTTAAAATTAAGTATATTTTGTTTATTTGAAATGGAGTGCTTATGAAATATCTAGATGGGATATCACTTGGAGAGTATTATTCACACCCTACATATGCCTTTGTATGTATATAAAATATCTTTTCATAAGTACAGGAAAAGGGAAAACACCACTTGGTGATGGTGGGTGTTTTAGATAGCGGCATTTTCTAAGTTGACGGTTAAAGGTAGATTATGTGATCTATATATTACAAGGATATCTTGGTGATGATTTAATCATTGGTTATGATATGATTCTTGGATTTATGTTCCATTTTGGTATTTTCACTTTTCTATCTTTTGGTACTTTTTTCTTGATGATTCTTTTGGAATACCATTTGTTTATCAATTATTTTATATTATCTTTTTTTAGTTATTATTTAGGATGAATCATTCCCCCTTGATCTTTCATGATGACCAGGCACTAGTTTCTAGTCTGTGGGGACTAAATATTCCCTTTGGGTCATGTTAGGATTGAATTGGGTTTTAGTTTACCGGGTTACCTAGGTTGGTTCATGAGATACAATATTTTTGGAAATTATTGCGGAATAGGGAATGAATTCTTACAAAACATCCTTGTTTTCTTTAAAAAAATCAAAATGCCTTATGATAATTTGATAAAGTCTTATGAACATCAATAGGGTAAAGTCTTATACTATCCTAGACAAATTTCTTAGGGGATGTTTCCTTTGTCAAATTCTCATATCCTATATGAAAAATTTAATATTTTTGAAAATTAAAAATATAGAAAAAATTATTTCAGTGTATAAAATTTATCAAATCTTAATAAAATTGAACAAGCATTTTCAAACATTATCAATTGAAATTATAAATTTTTTCCAATAGGGAATATTAAAAATACTAAATTCAGAAGATTATTTCAAAAAACACAAACTTTTTTAGTCTTCCCTAAAAAAATATTTTAATTAAATACCATAAACAAAAATCAAGAAATTATTTCAAAAAATATATAGATATTTAGTTATATAATATATAATAAATTTAACATTTAAAAATCACATGTTAACAGAAAAAACAAATAATTACATTTCCATTAAAAAATGGTCAAGAACTAATAATTCTCTATTAAAATCCCATTTTGACATAAAAACAGAATTATTTATTGAAAAGGTATGACAATCATGTATCAAAATAAATCCACATCATGTATCCTGAGAGTATCCCCTCTAACAGTATTTCTACAAACTAAATAGAGGGGATCTCAAGTAGTGAGAATTATATTTAATAACTAAATGTATACACAAGACATTATACAATTTAAAATAGGAGTGATGATACAATGATCATCAAAATTAGTTAAATATTAATTATTTGAAATTTAAAACATGAAATAATTAAATTATATTAAAAATAAATCTAAATAAAAACTTGTTAATCTAGCTCATGATCATTCCTGATGTACAAATATTATATAATATATATTATATTTAAAAACCATATCAATGGACATTAAAAAATATTACATTAATAAATTAAATTTCATTATTTTATGTGTTCCCCTTACAGTCATTGAGTTACCATTAAAATTTTCATACTCACTCCCAATATTTCGAACGTACATGGGGTTAAATGAGGGAAATATTAGCTCTACCTCCCAAAAATATATTTTTTATTTATTTAAAAAAAACCACCCAAGTGGGGATGGTTGAATAGGAAAAAAATATTGGGGTTGGGGGACACACCCCCATTAAATTTTATTAATTTATTTTAAATAAAACATTAGTATTTTACACACACACACACACACACACACACATATATATATATATATAAGGACTCAAGGATAGATGTATGGATCCTCATTTACACAGATACCTATCACTTGAAACTAGAATTTCGTTATCTTCTTATTCTTGGTGGTAGTGATCCTATCTTCCCTATTTCATTATTTTTTTCTCCATATCCTCCTCCTATATCTCTCTCTCACTTTAGTATATATGGACCTCTGATCTTCATTAATGGATTTTATTTAATTTCAAATTCCAAGGTTTTGGCCTCTTCTGTGGTGTTTTTCTATGTTTTTATAGTCATTTATCTAAATGTGATATGACTTATTCCTTTATTTTATCTGATGTGTTTGGATTTTGTTCTATATATGATGTTTGTGTAGTTTTTCTCTATTTCTAATTCTCTCTGGTGGAGTCTTGGCAAGGGTGTACTATCTATATATCAGTTTTTTAATGTTCCAAGTGTCATTATGAGGTGTTTCCTCTTGTTTATAATGGATGTGGTTTTGATTCATTGTACTGAGGCTAAAGAGACTAGGTGTTGAATGGTTCCCTAAATTTGGATCTAGTAGATAAATAGGGGGAGGTGGTGTTATAAAGATCGTGGCCTCTATAATGGTGGTTAGTGGTCTATCTCAATATTTTAAAGGGTTATTAATGATCTTATCAATGTTCAGGTTTTTTTTAATTTGATATTTTTATATCCTTGGTGTTCTCTGGTCCCATGGTTGGGTTGGTTAGAAACTTAGGTTCGTTTTTCTAGAGGGTCTTTTATGATCCCCAATTTTGAATCTACCATTTTATTCTCTATTTTAGTTTAGTATTTGGATTCCTAAACCTCAAATTAGTCCTCTATATTCGATGGATTGAGGTGGTGAGATCCTATTTTTGAAAGATCTTCTCCTTCATCTTAGCTGTAGAGTTACTATTTCCTACTTCATTCCATTTTGGTGATAGATATTATAATGATGAAGAGGTATTGGGCTTCATTAGAGGATGATGTTTTAGTTTCTATTTATTAACGATGATTCATTCAAGTAATGTCCCCTCCTAAATGTAGGTAGAAACAACTCAAATATTTTGGTGATTATGGTCTTACCCTATCTTGACATCGTCCAATTATGGTAGTGATGGTTGTTATTCCATTTGATTTTCTACTCAAATCATTTGTTCCCAAGTGATGTTCCTAGTTGGAATTGTGTAGAGAATCCAGATTCTCTGAGGTGGGGAGCGGGGATTAAAGGTACTAGGCATGTAGCTGAAGCCCCAAAAATTGTATTTTAAAAATTTTCCACTGATGATCGACATGAAGTTGTCATCATTAATGAAACTCTACCCAAAATAAGAAAAGGATCCCACATGAAGAGTTTTAAGCAAAAAAATAAAACCATAAAATACTTGGTTAGATCTGAATCCATTCTCAATGTCTGCTCATCATTGGTGATCATTGATTGAAGAATCTAAAGATGAATTCCTTTAGATCATCCAAAAGTGCTTCAAGAAACTATGAGAGTTCTGATCATTGAATTTCAGGTGCTACCACATACATCCTACGATGCCATCGACACTCCGACAATCATCACATTGCCTTTCTTACAATGCATGAGAGAGAAATCGATCTGAGCTCTTGGATATAGATCCTCTCTCTTGAGGATGAAAGAGAGATAATAAGAGAGATAGAGGCCATGGATAGTGAATGTTTGGAGGATATCCTCTTCAATATATAATGAAACAATAAATATCCAGAATAAACTCCCAATACCCAAATATTCATTTTTCACTAAATGAATGGTATATTATAACTATTTTACTAAGTCATACAACCAATTATATTATTATAAAATTATTGTAATATAAATAAATATATTACATAATAATAACCAATTCATTAAATTGACTCGTCGTTCTCACTAATATAAAATGAACCTTGAATTTTTTAAACTAATATTCATTCAAATAATATTTCCATGTATTTACTTTAAGACTTGTAAATATATTTAATAAATTAATTCAATTCTAATTATTATTAAATTTAATAATATGAATTTATTTATTCCCTTGGTGATCATATATCATTTGAAAAAACCCATACCCCATTGGTGGGGCCTACCATGTCCTATATACTTATTTAACTGAATAAGGTAGATTCTTGAACACACTATTGTGTGTGACCCTCTAGTCCCTTATCTCTATAGTAGTGAATATTATTCATAGACCAAGACCAGGATATAGAAACCCAACATGACCCCTAAAGAGATAAGGATAGTCACAACAACGAAAACCAACCAACAAACACACACTATGTAATATAATATCTTTGTTTTTAAATATCTCATAAAGCAGGGCACACACCGTTATTATCATCCTTTTATTGATATATTATTTGTTGATTTAACTGGATATATTTACCCTTGAATACCATGGCCATGGTATTATTAAGGTACTTCCATTCCGATCAAAGAGGCACAATATATATTACTTCCTTAACCTAGAAGAGAAAAATCCTTTATTGGCCATTCAGCAAATGTCATACAATAATGACACACCCAAAACAAGCTACGTCACCAAGATTTCATTATCACAGATTTTTCCTTACATCAGAGTACTCGATCAAATGATGTACATTATTAATGATCTCAAGTCAGGAGATCAATACACATGTCTGTAAATAGGAACATCCAATGACACTCAAAACATATGGTGTTTGTACTAATGAGTCTCTCCTCATTATATCACTAAACAATATTACCAAGTGAGAAATTTATGAGAAGAAGTATCAATGCTTATGAGCCCCCAACACCTAATAGTCAAAAACCTACTCTTCCCAGTCAGTAAGATGTATCTGGAACAAAGAAAATATGTTTAAGATTAATGTCATAGTATCTCAAGGTTCTCATTATAGCCTAATATTTTCTATAACCTTTTTATATGAAATTTAATCTATGGAAATTACCATTAAATAGTGGATGCATAAATATATATACTATAATGGTAAGAATTCATGATGTATATATAACTCATATACATGATATAGTAATAAAAATAACTATATAGTTGGGTCTACAAAACCCACTATTTCAACACTCCCAATTAAACTAGAGACAACTTTATAACCATAATTGTTAGATCTCACATGTTTAAGATCATGTTTCTTCTGAGTCATGACTTTAGTTGTTGGGTCTACCATGATTCTGCAACATGGTTATTCTATTATTTGTGACCTCATATACTTGAGTAAAACTTCTCAAGAGACAACATCCCCAAGTATATCCATGTTTTCCATTATCATAACTTGATATCTTGGATAGAAAGAATATCATAATTTACATTATGTTAAAACTTTACATAATAGGTGTGATTCCATGAAATAGAAAAAATCGTTTTGTTTAACTACTTATTAGCTACCTCATAAGCCGAAACATACTTAATATTTGTAGGTATGGATACCATTCTCTTGTATGAGATTTTCTATCTCATTATTTTATTCCAAATGTGATACTAGATCACATGGATCTTAGGAAGATGATTTTGTATCCCCAAAAAACTAGTATTCATTCTTCTCCACTTACTAGGTACATATCTTTTGTACCTTCCAAAGTAGAATCATATAGTTATTACTGATTCTCTTGTAGTGATCCTGGATATAATTGATATTTGACTTCTATAAATTATATCCTAGAAATATTAATTTTTTACATATCATGGCATATGTGATTGAACCATCACATAAGTGTATGGATTTCATTTCACCATTTTAATTTCCTCCCACGTCCTAGACATGTCAGACTAGAGAGATAAATTCCATGTGACATCAGTAAAAATTACTCTATTGAATTATTACATCTTGTATTTTTCAATACCATGTCACTATATGTATGATTGACTATTTCCAAGAAACCGTTAGATCTACCACGATAGATATCGTTCCCTAGAACATAAGCTTATAATTTACTTCAATCACTGAAGAATAAATTTCATCCTGGTATTAACTAACTGTAATACCAATATAAGTTTTCCATATGTTACTGAACATGTTTCACTTGGAAAACAATGTTTCTCCCACTAACCATTGGTAGACACATGGAAAACATTCATTCCAAATGAATATTCAATGATATTGTTTATTAATTCAATCCTAAACCAGATTCAATAACTTACAACCTTTAAAATAATTTTGTGACATGACCATCCCCTTCTGGTTACATCATATAGACACCTTCCATGAATGGTGGACATGAAATCCAATACTCAATAATGATCAAAATAATTAGCTATGACAAGTAAAATTCTAATGGATTTAAGAAAGATGACTCGGTATAACCAATCAAGTCTTATTGGTTCCATTATTTTACCATCCACGTATCATCTCACATGAATACCCAATGCAGTATTCAAAATTTTTAATCCCCTTTTCATTTTGATACATGAAATACATTATTGAATTTTAATTGGTCTTGTCAATCTTAGCTGACTGCTATATACTTATTTCTTATTGTAATTTTTATTCTTAAGGAATAATTTATTATCAACTGTAGTAAATTAAAAACCATGACTATTATTTTAATGTTCCTACACAATACGTGTCTCTAGAACATTCTTGTTCCCCATAAACATGTGGAACTTTTCCTATGAACACTACTTGTGTTTCTTCAGTGTTGACTAAAATCAAGTCATTCTTACTACCACTATCTCAAATTGATATGCGAAACCTTTTATAGAAATATAGTGCATCACTTGACTACCACTTTTCTATTTTAGGGATTTATGTAATATTCTATGAAACCATCAAGATAATTACATTAGATGCATAATGTGTTTGTTCTTGATGCAGGTTTGTTTATATTCTAACAAACTCATTGCATTCTAACACATTTCTTTATAAAATAATGTATTTACATTACAATACCACTATTATGATATCTATTAGTCATTATAGTTGGCGTATGGTTATGGGATATCACCATTATTTTTAAATCTCGTCACAATATATAATGTAAGTTCCTGCAAGTTGAAACATTGATACTCCTTACATCATAACTATGATGTATAAAATCTGTATTTAGGAATTGATCTATGCGAGATTTTATTGATAAATTATAACATGTAAGACTTAATCATTGATCCAACTCATTAACATCAATATCATGATATAAATAAGGTAATGTGCATTTAGCAATTACTCCCTACTACATTATATTGATCAATGAATTCATGTTCAAGATATTCTTCGACATGATGACCCAAATCTACTCATATATTCTAACCATGCATATATCATACTTCACTTTACCATTATGTAATGAATTTAAAGGAATATAAAGAAGAATTTTACCATTAGATTTCCACTGAATAGTTTTGGCTTACTTGTTGAACTAATTCCAAAATCCTTGTAGTTAACCTTTATTTCTAAAGGTTTCTTTGTCCAAACTAAAGATTTGGATAATACCAAAGGTGTTTAGACTCATCAAGCCTAAATACCAAATTGGTTATATCATAAACATCTAATTTTATTTTTTCATAACAAATACTATCTTTCCACAACTGGATAAATAAATTTTACATTTTATATTCATCAAGCATTGCCTATGATTTATGTATCAATGAACAATTAGTTGATCATTAAACACTAGAAACAACATTCATTCCTAAAACCTAGAATAATATCTTCTTTTTTACAAAGAAAACATGAGCTAAATGTTTTTTATACTCAATAATAGTTTTATAAGAATCATTCTCCAAGAAATATAGAAGTCAAGTACTTCTCACCACTGACTTAGGAATCACCCTTTCTCTACTGCTTGGTGAATACACCCAGCTTCTTGAAACATTTCTATACTTATATGGTTACTATATTAAAATACAAACATTTGACTGGATTGTTTTATTTTATACCCAAAAATTAAGATTAAAACATTAATTTTATATTGATGAATATACCTGAAGAAGAATCAATTATTTTATTATTCAATTCAGTCTATTGCATTTAACTTCTATAGTTTTATTTTATGATATGAAATGAAAATAAAATTATGTTAATACCTCTTTTATTAAAGGACATTGCAAATTTTCACTTGGAATTTCCCTTTTTCATGATCTTTTTCACATTGTCTTTCAATTTTTTCACCTTAATAATTAATATTAAACTCTCTTTTATATTCTTGTTTACTTGGATAACCTTACCTAAATAGGTAATGAAGTGTTTACTCAATAATATCTGTTTTGTAACCTAAAAAAAGACTTGAGTAGATGGATGATAATGATATTGTAATAAGATGCATTGATAGAACAAAATCCACCTTTCAATTTACATAGATCTAGTGTAACCATTTCCTATTCATATTTTTGCATCACTTTCTCCTTGAAAAAAACTCAGAGATGAGACTACATGTTATATCACCTTTGTCCTAATGTAGTGACCACAACTAGCGTCAAAAATTGGTGATAGAATTATGAAATAACTTTCATATTATTAACAAATGAATATCCGGTAATCATTTTCACACCCTCACTTCTATAGGTGGTTTTACAAGTATATGGGTCACTAGAACCTTGATTTACAATATCGTAGTATTTTACGCAAGCACCTATACTACTATTGGGTACTCGTGCCAGTGAAAAAATTTTCTTTTTCCATTATTTATCACAGTGTTTTTGTGGTATAACTTACCATTTTTCAACAAAAAATAAATTTTATAAGATTAGTACTTTTTTATCTTGATTACTGATTTTAGACATTATTGATTAATTTATTAAATCATTTAAATGTCCCCCACTATTTTATCGAATTCTAGAAACCCTATGTGCTAGAATCAAAATACTCTATCGCTTGATTATTATAATGGTAAGGATCCCTGAACCTCCTCTCATAGTCTACAAGCTTTGTCTATGCCACTACTCAGAGGGTTCAAGGTAGGTGCTTGTCTAGCTAACCATATTAACTCATGGTTCCTTGATCTGTTGAGTGAAGTCCTAAATTATAAAATCATAACTTGATTTACTTAATTCTTAAATACAAAATTATAGAATGTTATATTTGGATAATCCTTACTACCACTTTAGTTAAGTCAACCCACCACTCTTATAAGAACTCCCTAGTAGTAAGAGTCACCCTCAACTTTGGCATGACGAGCACCTTGAACACTCAGTTTTGTTCAAAGTCTAATGATGGAAGACAATTATGACTTAATATTTATTAGATGGTTTTATATTTTTATGTGATGAAATAAATCATTTTCTATCTTATTAGCTTGTGTTATGTGATCACACTCACAACTGACTATGCAATAAATAGAAAAATATTCATCACGTCACATGTTCATTTTATCTATGCACGATTGTTTTTTATTCTATGTGATGGCATGTAAACTACACATTCAAAAAATAATAAACCCTGAAAAATAAAATGATGATGTGATCATGGGCCGATACTAATGGTTGATCCATTGAGTGAATAATGGATCAACCTAGACCCTAGGGGATATACCTTGAGTCACATCACTTGCGACTGGAATTGTAGTGTGTGCCAATCCAATGCCTATAACTCCTATATAGTGCATAGCTATAACTTGGCATGAAGTGTGTCACTCCTCATCTCCATCATTATACTACAATACTCGCACCTAGGAAAGGGGAACTTAGGATTATAAATTTCAACTCAGAATTGGGCATTCATTCCCTAATACATATATTGATGATTAGATGATTTACAGATCATCTTTTATTAAAATACTTATTACAAATAATCATTTCAATGAATAATTAAATAAATAAATAAAATAATCACTAGATATACATTAGTCGGTCAATGGATCATAATCAGTCTAATATACTTTAAACTCACATATTAAAATTAAATGAAGAATAAAAATTAAACTTATATTGAAATTATACATGAGAGATACTTATTGAAATAAAATTTACTCTAATTTTAATTCATTATTTATGTCATTCAGTCCAATTTATTAATTTAATTTTAAAACCAAAAAATAAACTAATTTAACCCGCATAATTAAAATTAATATTTTAAATCAAAAATAAATATTTAAATAAATTAATTTAAAACCAAAAATTAAATTAACTAAATCAACTAACTATTGATTATTTAAAAGCAACCGATCACGAAACACCATAGACAGGGCCTGGGTGGGTCTGGTTAAACCCACACAGGTCTATTCTAGGATGTGTAGACCTCGTGTAGAGGTGTTCTGGGATAAATAGGTTCACCAGACCCATTCTGAGTTAGGAAGACCCATCCAAAAATTGTTTTGGGGTGAACGGGGTCTATGCTGTGATTGCATTTACCTCACAGCTAGGTTGTCGACAAAGGAATTTCCAAACTGGGTAGTGGGAACTGTGACTATTTGGGGTTCCATAAAGCTCGCAACCACAGTTGGGCAGAGGAGATCTCAAAGGGGTTCAAGCACGCGGTGAGGTTGATGTTAGAATAACTCACGTGTATTTATATAATATTATTGTAATGGGATATTAATGGATAAAATTGTCAGCTGATGGACTTTGATAGTTAATTATGAAACCACCCAAATAACAATTTTATCCCTATTTAAACGGTCCTATACTTTCCAATTAAGTCTCAATATAGTTCTAGTATGTTCCATCAATTTTGATGTGAAAGAGAAAAGTGGAAAATGATATAAATCCTTTTAAGTGGGAGAAAATCAAGGAGATTCAAATCCAGAAGATCCCATGGATCAAGGTATGTTTTATCGTCTTTTGAATTTTGTTTATCTATGTGATAAACACAGATTTTAATGATACTAAAATAAATGAAAATTTACATGTGGTATGATAGGAGGGTTATGAAATATGTGTTTTTACATGTATAAATTTATTATGTGTTGCGTTAAAATAAGAATCGAAAACCTATATTGTGTTCTACAAGCAACGTATTGTGTTAAATATGAATTCATTTCTTCTTATTTTAAATGGTCGCTAATATTAATAATAATAGTATGTGGTGGAATTTTCCGAAACCCAAATATAGTGTGAAATTTATTATTATTATTATTATTATTATTATTATTATTATTATTATTATTAAATGAGAATATGATTCCTCTATCTTCAATAATGGGGTGTTTTTTAGCACTATTTCATTTTTTGATAGTCATTGTGCAATTATTATTATTATTATTAAATTATGAAATCCGTTGTGCATTTGTTTTTCTCTTCCCAAATATGAAGTTCCTATTTTTGGGAATCTCAATATGATGCATCTTCTCCTTGATTTTAGATTGTTAAATCTCTCTTTTAGTTATTTATTATCTTTGATAATAGAATTAATTTTATATTTAAAATTATTTTAATGATTAAAAAAATTGATTAGGTTTCCCACCTTTACGAAATGGTTTTAAAGGTGATGTGTTAGCATTTTATTATTATTTATTTATTCACCTTTTCACCATAGGTTTTCAAACCTTAACAAAATTGTTATAAAAAAATGATTTTTCATTATTTGAAATAATTATTGGAGTTTTAAATTTTACGCCAAATAAAATTAAATAAATAGTAAACAAAATTTGGATTTATGTTTATTAAAATTTATTTGAATTTATAACTATGTTATGATTATGATAATTTATTTTTGAAACATTATTGCATGAGATTTGTTAATCACCAAAGTGGTCAAATCATAAAGTTAAAATTCTTTCAAAAAATTATGTTAAAATGATATATATTGATTTCTCATAAATTGGATTCTGTTATGATATATTATGAGTAATTAGAAATTCATTATTATAAGATATTTATTAATTTCCCATAGGCAATTTTCACATTCTTATAATTTATGAATATAATTATTGGTAATATATATTATGCATTATGAATTTTATTTATATATCCAAATATAATAAATAAATCTAATTGATTCGTATATTATTTCAAAATAAAGTTATTTTAATTAGTATCAATTCTATTTTTATATTAGTTCTTCACCCAAAGAAGAACACTAATACACATTTTTGTTTAATAATTTTTCTGAATCAATGTATTATTATTATTATCTCAAAGAATTAATTTTAAGGTTGTATTTATTGCAGTTAGATTTTCATTATCATTGAACTCATAGACATCATCTATTCCGATCTTTAATGGATCGAATTTCTTTGATTGGAGTGAGAAAGTCCAATTTCACCTCAGTGTATTGGATCTTGATTTAGCACTCTGAGTAGAGAAACCTGCTACTACAAAAAATGATAGTAGCGATGATGAAAAAGTATATTATGCATCATGGGAAAGATCAAACAGATTAAGTTTTATGTTCATGCGAATGAGCATAGTAAGTAACATCAAGTCAGGTCTCTCTAAAACTGAAAGCACTAAAGAATTTATGATATCTATGGGATACCAATCTCAAACTACTGAAAAATCTCTTACTAGGACATTAATTAGTACATTGACCACCATGAAGTTTGATGGTTCTCGTACCAAGCATGAGCATGTCATTAAAATGAAAAATATTACAGCAAAACTTAAGTCTTTAAAAATGGAATTTGATGAAAGTTTCCTTGTAAAATTTTTCCTAAACTCATTACTGTCTGAGTATGGACCATTCCAAATAAACTAAAACACTATGAAAGAAAATGGAATGTGCATGAATTTCATAGTATGTTAGTTCAACAGGAAACACGTTTAAAGAGTCAAGGAATCCACTTCGTCTATTATGTGCATCATCAAGGAGGAAAGAAGAATGGAATACAGATGCATGGGAAGGGAAAGGGACCATTAAAGGTTAATGAGTCTTTTAGTAAGAACCAGAAGAGAACAAATAAAGATAATTTCCATTTCTGTGGGAAAGTTGGACATTTCCAAAAGGATTGTCTGAAATGAAAGGATTGGTTTGAAAAGAAAGGTAAGAAAAATGCTTATACATGTTATGAATCAAAATTTACTGAAGTTCCACATAATACATGGTGGATTTATTCTAGTTGCATGACTTATGTTTCTAATACAATGCAGGGATTCCTTTCAACCCAAATCACAAGCCCAACTGAAAAGTTTATCTTCATGGGGAATAGAGTGCAGGTTCTGGTTGAAGCTATTAGGACATACCATTTAATCCTTGATAGTGGATATAGTTTGGAATTTTGTGAAACCTTTTATGTACCTAGTATATCTAGGAATTTGGTTTCTTTTTCAAAACTTGATGCTGCTGGATAGTTTTTTAATTTTTGGAATGGATATTTTAGTTTTTTTAAGAATACACGCATAATTGGATCTGGTTTATTGTACAATGGTTTATATAAAATAAATATTTATAATATGTATGCTGAAACACTTATGACCTTGCATCAAGATTCTAGTACTAAATGTGGGTTTTAAAATAAAAAGTCATCTTATTTATGGAATAAACGTTTAGGTTATATTTCCAAAGAAATATTGGAGAGATTTATTAAGTTTGAAATACTTCCAAAATTGGATTTTACCGACCTAAACATTTGTGTTGATTGTAATAAAGGAAAACAAACAAAACACACAAAGAAAGGTGCCAGAATAAGTACTCAACTTCTTGAGATCATACATACTGATATATGTAGACCTTTTGATGTCAATTATTTCGGTAAGGAAAAAAAATTTATCACCTTTATTGATGATTTTTCATGTTATGGATATTTCTATTTATTACATGAGAAATCTCAAGTAATAAATGCCTTGGAAATATATGTAAATGAAGTTGAGAGGCAATTAGACAAAAAGGTGACGATCATAAGGTCTGATAGGGGTGGTGAATATTATAGAATATTTGATGAAAGTGGAAAAAACCCTGGTCCATTTTCAAAGTTTCTAGATGGTCATGGCATATGTGCACAATACACTATGCCTGGTACACAACAAAAAAATGGTATAGTAGAAAGGCATAAAAAACATTAATGGATATGGTTAGGAGTATGTTAATTAATTCTTCTTTACCTTTATCTTTGTGGATGTATGCTTTAAAAATTTCCGAGTATTTAATTAATAGAGTTCCTAGTAAAGCAGTTCCAAAGACTCCTTTTGAACTTTGGACTGGTAAGAAACCTTGTTTAAGACACCTGCATGTGTGGGGTTGTCAGTAGAAATAAAATTATATAATCCAAAACAAAGAAAACTGGATGCAAGAACAATCAGTGGTCATTTCATTGGTTATCCGGAGAAATCAAAGGGGTATATATTTTATTGTCCTAACCATAGTATGAGAATTATTAAGACTGGAAATACTAGATTTATCGAGAATGGTGAATCCAGTGGGAGTGAATTTCCACAAAATCTGGAAATTAAAGAACTTAGAATTCAACTTCCATTTTCTTGTATTCCAACTTAACATGTTGTTGTTCCTCAAATTATTACATCATAAAATAATCAAGTAGAACCACAACAGAATGTTTCCCAAATTCACAATGAAGAAATTGTTGAATAACCACAAGAAATAGTGTTAGGAAGATCCCAATGGGAAAGAAGGTCAGCTATTTCTGATAACTATGTGGTATATATGCATGAAATAGAAAATGATATTAGCATTAATAATGATCCAGTTTCATATTATTAAGCCATAAGGTGTGATGATTCTGATAAATGGTTAGATGCCATGAAATGTGATCTGAATTCCATGGAACAAAATAAAGTGTGGAAACTTATGGAATTTCCAGAAGGATGCAAGAGAGTTGGATGTAAATGTGTCTTCAAAACCAAATATGACTCTATTTGTAACCTTGAACGTTACAAGTCTGGAATTTTTTCTAAAGGATTCACTCAAAAGGATGGTATAGATTACAAGGAAACCTTCTCACCGGTTTCTAAGAAAGATTCTTTCAGAATTATTATGGCATTGATAGCTCAATATGATTTAGAGTTACATCAAATGGATGTTAAAACAATATTTCTAAATGGTAACTTAGAGGAAGATGTATACATGGACCAACCAATGGGTTTTTCTATTAAAGGAAAGGAACACATGCTATGTAAATTAAATAAGTCAATATATGGACTTAAACAAGCTTCCCAACAATGGTATATTAGGTTTAATTATACTATTATATCTTTTGGATTTAAGGAAAACAACATTGATTGGTGTATATATCATAAGATCATTGGGAGTAAATTTATATTCTTGATTCTATATGTTGAAGACATATTGCTTGCTACAAATGATCTTGGTCTATTATATGAGACCAAGAAATTACACTCTAATAATTTTGTAATGAAATACATGGGTGAAGCCAATTACATGATTGGAATAGAAATATTTAATAATAGAACTCAAGGTATATTAGTCTTATCTCAAAATTAATACATCATTACTATTTTAGAGAGGTTTAAGATGGAAAAATGTTTAGCATCACCAGTTCCAATTCAGAAAGAAGATAAATTAAATCTCAATCAATGTCTTAAAAATGATTTGGAATGAAAACAGATGGAAGAAATTACATACACATCTATTGTTGGAAGCTTCATGTATGCTTAAACATGTACAAGACCAGATATTAGCTTTATAGTTGGTATGTTGGGAAGATACCAAAGTAATCCTGAACTCGATCATTGGAGATCTGCAAAGAAAGTTCTACGATATTTTCAAAGAATAAAGGATCACATGCTTACTTATAAAAGATCTAATGATCTTGAGGTGATTGGATACTTTGATTAAGACTTTGCTGGTTGTTTTGATAAAAGAAAGTCCACTTTTGGTTATGCGTATCTTCTAGCCAAAGGATCAATATCATGGAAAAGTGAAAAGCAGTTGTTTATAGATTCTTCGTCCATGTAAGATGAATTTGTAGCATGATTTGAAGCTATAATTCATGGTACGTGGTTGTGGAACTTTATTTCAGGACTTGGAATTGTTGACAGTATCACAAAGCCCTTGAAAATTTATTGTGATAATACCATAGCAGTATTATTTTCCAAGAATGACCGATATTAAAAAGGTACTAAACACATGTAATTAAAGTACTTTACTGTTAAGGAGGAAGTTCAAAAATGTAAGGAGTCAATTGATCATATTTGCATAAATATTATGATTGACGAACCATTGAAGAAAGGGTTACCACCCAAGACATTTATTGGATATGTTGAAAGTATGGGCATTATCATTGATTAGGTTTCATTTTATGTATTGAATGTTATGATTATTACAGTTGACACATGGACTTTAAAATGTTTTGATCATGTTGCATGTTTTTCAATAAGTATAAATGATTGGATTGAATAATGACAGCAGGAACAATCTTTAATAAATAAATTATTATTGGACCAATTATATATATATACATATATATATATATATATTCTATTTTAATTATGATATGGAAAATGTTCATAATGTAGTACATAGAAGGGAGTATATTAATAGAGAATATATGACCGCCATGACTCATGTGAAAATTATCCCTTATTATGAAAAATGTTGTATACATGATATAATATATATAAATTTGCATAAATGACTAATTTAATATTAAATATCATAAAGAAATATCACATGAGTTAAGTGGGAGAATGTTAGAATAACTCACATGTATTTATTTAATATTATTATAATGGGATATTAAGGGATAAAATTGTCAATTGATGGAATTTGGCAGTTAATTTAGTAACCACACAAATAACTATTTTACCTCTATTTAAATGGCCATGTCCTTGAAAATTAATCCTCAATTTAGTTCTGGTACGTTCCATTAATTTTGGTGTGGAAGAGAAAAGAGACAAAGGATAGAAATCCTTTTAAGTAGGAGAAAATCAAGGAGATTTAAATCCAAAAGATCCCATTGATTATGGTATGTTTTATCTTATTTTGAATTTTGTTTATCTATGTGATAAACACAGATTTTAAAGATCTTAAAATAAATAAAATTTAATTTACAGTTAGGATCTTAGATAAGGCTTATGACTGCAGGATCTCTCGGGTGAGAGTGGTAGAGGTCTGAAGTCAGAAAAGAGCCACGAAGTCCTAGATTTGGTCCAACCATACTCATTTGGAGAGAACTATCTAGGAAATAAGGCATGATGATCAGAGGTGGAGGCGACAATGGGATCCAACCAGATCTGGTTCTGCCTGAGGACAAGTTAGATAACAGTGAGGTTCTCACTAGGCTGGAGGCTATTGGGGTGCTGCTACCCTCTGGGATCTTGGTAGGTTCAAATAGTCAAGGGTGATGACCTAAGGTCAATGGCCCACAATTTGAGAAGATGTAGGCCTAGCTCACGAGCGTTGAGGACAGACGAGTGGTCTTCATGATTTTCTGGAAGAAGGTGGCCTACGCCAGTTCGTGTGGTGGTTTGGTCTTTTCTAGGAGAAAGGAGGGGTCTAGCTGGTCTGATCCATCGATGAGGGGAATAGTGTTGTATTTTTATTAAACAAATATTAATAGG
This sequence comes from Viscum album, assembly GCA_963277665.1. Taxonomy (NCBI): domain Eukaryota; kingdom Viridiplantae; phylum Streptophyta; class Magnoliopsida; order Santalales; family Viscaceae; genus Viscum; species Viscum album. Next base: position 444,548,430 of record OY728144.1, read on the forward strand.
AGTATTTTGATTGGTCAAAACACTCCTCACTTGGATTGATAAGGTTTTTTAAAAGATGGAATCCCACATAGAAAAGTATAAATAGAATCCCATAGCTCATCTCCTATATAAGGGAGCTTTGGGATTTGGTATATTAATAAAATATATATTTTTCCAAATGCTTTTAAAGTATTTTTAAAATATATATTTAGTAAATGTTTTGTTATATATATATAAACAAAACAAAACAAAACAAAACAAAACAAAACAAAACAAAACAAAATAAAATAAGATATTTTATTAAAATGACTAATGCCTTGATTAGTCGTAACCATAGGGATTCGTTTATTAGAAACCTGAATGGGCGCCTCTCTTATGAAAATGTTATAAAGAACCGGTGTAACTTCCACCTTTTTGAGTTTATAAATTAGTGATACCGAGATCACTTTTTGTGTTTTGATCCAATCCAAGAAATTCTTCAGAATTCTCTCAACATTCGTGCAACGGGGTAATCAAGAATTGGTGTCTGATTTTCCTCAAAACCTTTGTGAAATACTCAAGGGATACTTCCACCAATGACCCTACACCATCAATGTGGGGGTAGATCAAACCCTTTTGGATAGTGGACCTGATTCATGCATCAAGGTTCTATGCGTATTCTTTTCAGCCTACTTATTTTTCTAACAATCAAAAGGGTTTAAACAAAAGGCAGATCCTTGAATATGGATTCCGAATCTCTCAAAGTCATGAACCAAGATATGGTCAAACCTGATCATTTTTATGGAAACAATATTTCCCGGTGGCAAGACAAGATGAAATTTCTTCTGACAGTGTTGAAGATTTCATACATTCTGGAACCGAATCTTCCTCCCAAACCCAATGAGCCCATTTCAAATGCCGACGGCACACCCATTGACATGAATCAAGTAGATTACATTTGGGAAATAAGGAAGAAATGTGAAGATGATTAAGTCTTATGTCAAGGAAACATTCTCAATACTTTATCAAATCGTCTTTATGACTAATTCCGCCAAATGAAGACCGCTCGAGAGATTTGGGATGCACTCAAATTAAAGTATAAAGTAGAGGAAAGAGGTACCAATAAATTTTTTATTGCAACATATCAAAATTAAAAGTTTGTTGATAACAAAACCATGTTGGAGAAAATTCACGAGCTTCAAGTTATAGAAAATAAACTCATATCCCTTAAGATCAATATACTAGAAATTTTCTAAGTGGGTGAAATTATTGCTAAATTGCCTCTTATGTGGAAAGATTTCGGTAAGTCAATTATTAGGAAATGTCATTATATTTCCTTAGAGCAGTTGCAAAAGCTTCTTCGTATTGAAGAAGAATCCATGTTGAGAGACGTGGGTATTTCTTAGAAATATGATACCAAGGTTAATATTTTGAGGGAAAGGCACAAAAAAATTATTCCTTACATGTCAAGAAGAAGAGTCAATAATTTAAGAAGAAAGAAAATCCTTCCAACATGAAAGGAGATTGCTTCATATGTGGAAAGCCATGGAATTTTGAAAGGGAATGTTTCTATTGAAGTCAACAAACCCGCTGTAAATATGATGACTGAAAAAAATCTAGTCACAATGATATCTGAAGTCAACATGACTTCAATGAAGATGGGATGGTGGCTAGATTCTGGAGCAATGGTGCATGTGTGCATGGATCGTTCAAAGTTCAAAACATTTTACGATTGTACTATCTCGAAGGAATTACATCTTGGAAACAATGCATGCATTAATGTTAGTGGACATGGAAGTTTGGATATTTACTTTACTTCTAGGAAGAAGTCGACCCTTCTCAATGTGTTGTATGTTCCTGAAATTCGAAAGAACATAGTTTCAGTTCACCTTTTGTTTAAATAGGGATTTCGGGTTTCATTAGAATCCGACAAGGTTATCTTGTTGAAGGGAGGAATGTTTATGGGAAAAGGGTATTAAAATGATGGTATGTATCAACTATATATTAATAATATGATTGAATATTCTGCTAATTTGATTAAATATTCTAATTTGTGGCCTGATCGTTTAACACATGCAAATTATAATTCATTAAAAGTAATGAAGAAGTTAAAATTGATTAATTTTGAAAAATATTTTAATAAATGTGAAACATGTGTAGAATCTAAAATAGTTAAGAAGCCTTTTCATAGTGGTGAAAGAAATTATGATATATTAGATTTAGTGCATTCTGATATTTGTGAATTAAATGGATTGTTAACTCATGGAGGGAAAATATATTTTATTACTTTTATTGATGACTGCAGTTGAAATTTACATATATATCTTCTCAAAACAAAGGATGAAGCCTTTAATGTGTTTAAGAAGTATAAATCAGAAGTTGAAAAATAATTAGACAAAAAGATTAAATTATTATGCTCAGATAGAGGTGGTGAATATTTTATGAATTATTTTAATGAATACTACGAAGAAAATGGTATAATTCACCAAAGAACTTCTCTTTACACACCTCAGCAAAATGGCTTAGCTGAGAGAAAAAATTTCAATTTAGTAGAAATGGTAAATTTTATGATTAATAAATCTATGTTACCAATAAATTTATGGGGAAAACTTTATTAGTTTCATGTCATATTCATAATAGGATTGCATCTAGAAAATCTAAGTTATCCCCTTTTGAAATTTGGAGAGGAAGAAGACCTAATATTTATTATTTCAAAGTATGGGGGTGTTTAGCGCATTATAGTGTTCCCGATCCTAAAATAACTAAAATTGGTCCTAGATAAATTAAAGATGTTTATGTTGGATATGTAGAAAATATCAAAGCATATAGAATTATGGATTTAGGAGCTAATATAATTGTTTAATCGAGGGATGTAGAGTTTTTTAAAAATAAGTTTTATAAAGATGATGTGGAGGAAGTGATTCCTCATATCCCTATCTCATGTACTCCATCTAGTTCAAATATAATAGTAGAGAATTATAATGATTCTTGAGTTGAACCTAAATGGAGTAAAAGATTTAGGAAGGAGAAACATCCACATCCAGATTTTATTTCTCTTGATTCCATAATTTTTCTTGTTGAAGGAGATCAAAATAATCATCTTCTGAATAAGTATCCTATGGTTTTGACTATAGAAGATGACCCAAAGACTTATAAATAGGCCATGTCTTCTAGAGATGTTTCTTTTTGGAAGGAAGAGATTAGTGATGAAATGGATTCTATTGTCACGACCCGTCCTCGGGGCCTGTGCCGTGACTGCCCCAAGCCCGCCTTCCATAGGCCATGGGCTGGCGACTAGCACCAAGGCGTAAATCCGATAAACAGGGAAGGCATTGCCTTTGTAAAGTAATCAACCACCATAGAGTAAGAAAGCATAAAGAGTAAACACTAAGTAAAAACTGTAACAAGATGTGCTGAAAGAAAAAGGGGCCGGAAATACAAGCCCAACTGTAAAGTACAACTGAAAGGGGAAAACAACAACTGAAAAGAAAAACCGCAGTGTCGATCCGTCCTCTAGAAGTCCCACCTGAAGGGTGAGCACAGATAGCCTCCACAGCTCCTCGGTCCAGCCGTCCGCTCTGAGTACGTCCTGCCCAGTGGTTCACCTCAAGGTACCGTCCTGCTCTGCAAGCTTCCACCACGATCAGCGCTGTCCATCGTCTGCAACTAACACAATGATGTGCGGGCAAAACCCATGCAGGGGTGAGTATAAGCTACTCAGTTGGGACCCCGAGACCCCCGAAGGTCTCCTGAAATCCACAAAGGAAATATGAAATCACGAAGTAACAACTGACACTGCTTAGGTATATGCCCATACATATACCTAAATCATCAATTCCTGTTTGGCTCCAACACCCAAGCCCAAGCACAACCCAGTCCACATAGGAAAGCAAAACGTAAACCCACACTGGATAGCACAACACAATTCACGAAGGAGAGAAAAAGTAATCCACATGGGATAACTCAACACAATCCACAAAGGAGAGTAAGCAGTAAATCCACACAGGATAGTTCAACACAATCCACAAAGGAGAGTAAACAGTAAATTCACACAGGATAGTTCAACACAATCCACAAAGGAGAGTAACACAAGTTTCAGCTCATACAGGTATACTTCTTCGAATGACAATATAGATCATCACTGATCCATCTAAGTCGTCGGACCCACAAAGGATCGATAGGTACTAACCCCCGCAATGACCCACAGAGGATCGATCATGAAGTTGAACCCAAAGCTATTGGGAAACACCTTCTCCATCAAGTACAATGGTTATGCCGCTACAACCAAGCGCTTCCCTCTTACCTTAGACTGCTGTAGTACTCCACCTATCGGGTACTGTGGGCCTGCTGCTACAACCAAGTGCTCCCCCGTGCCGCTACAACCAAGCGCTCCTCCGTCGTGGGTCTGCCGCTACAACCAAGTGCTCCCCTGTGCTGCTACAACCAAGCACACCTCTATCGTGGTTCTGCCGCTACAACCAAGCACTCCCCTGTGCCGCTACAACCAAGCGCACTTCTGTCGTGGGTCTGCCGCTACAACCAAGCACTCCTCTGTGCCGCTACAACCAAGCGCACCTCTGTCGTGGGTCTTCCGCTACAACCAAGCGCTCCCCTGTGCCGCTACAACCAAGCGCACCTCTGTCGTGGGTCTACTGCTACAACCAATCGCTTCTCCGCCGGGCTATCCGTAACACAACGAGTCGTTCGATCAGCAGTCGTCAAATCTCAACCGGCTTTAGGGTTTCCACACACAGCAAGCTCGTTCGGGAGGGTCCGCTCCATGAGTCGAGAGGCTGACATATCAAATGACAGAAAGTCCAGAGTTGATGTATCCAAAAGTTCCTTATCGTCAATAGGAACTCAACGTCGCAGTCGGCGCGTCAATTAGACGCCCGGTCTGAGAGTTATTGGCTTTTTCGTCCCAGGGGCCCGGTTGGCTTTTAAGGAAAGACCAACCCGACCATACTCCACCTGCGTCCAAACCTCAGGCAGAGTGAGCCAAAAGATCCATCTCACTTAGAGGAATTCAACAAAGTCGACGGCACGTCAATCGGACGTCCGAAGCTCAAGATATGAGCGTTTCTGCTCCGAGGCCCCGGTTGGTTTCGTCTACGAACCAACCCGGCCGAAGCCAAAGTTTTCCGAAACCTTGAGTATGATATACCAAAACGACCGTATCGATCCAAGGATCGTATCTCCACTGACGGCGCGTCATTCGGAGGCTCGTAGCTCAAGTTACGGGCAAAAGACCGAAAACGGTCTGAAGATGGGGGGTCTGGCCCCGGACCGACCCAGCCCAACCCCCCCTAGGTCGACCCGACCCGGGTCCTGGTCGGACCCGGTTCGGCGTGGACCGGTCCGGCCAGGGTGCGACCCGGCCGGTTGGGCCGGCCCGGCTCGGCTCGGCCGAGCGGCAGAGCGTGGCAGCCGCGGGGCGCTGCCCCAGCCGGATGGAAGTGCCGCGGCCCTCGAGGGGCCGTGTTGGAATCAGCGGACGCGGCCTTGGCCGCGTCCCGTGCTTGTGAGCCGGACCCGCGCAGCTGCGGGTCCGTTGGCCGCCACTGCCATGGCGGCCCTGTCCGGTGGCGCGCCACCGCCTCCGGCCGCCGGCGCCGCCACGCCGTTGACCCACGCCGCCGGAGGCTTCCGCGGGCCACCAGAGTTGCTCCGATGGTCCATTTTCCTTCCCGTCTACGCCGCTGCTCCTCCCGGGTCCCGTTCTTCACTGCGGAAACATCAAATCTCCCTTGCATCACGTTTTTTCATCGCCCGCCAAATCCGCACAACAACGAAGAACCGCAGAGGGTTGTCGGGCCGTGTTCGTTTGGTCCGCACCCTCCGCGTTAGGCGATAACAATCGGGAAGAATAATCAATATATCAAACAACAATTTTAATAAATTAAAATTGTTCTTAGGAAACCAGGTTCTTTATTTTAAAAGAAACGATCATGGGAAAATAAAGTTATTTCACAACAAACCCCTACCTCGTCAAGTCGTCACACGCGCGTTCTTCGCGGAAGGAGGGGATCGTCGCGTCATCGCGGTATCCGGCGTTGCGTCGACGAACTCCGAGGACCAAGAAACAACAGATTTAATTAATAATAATTAAATCCATATTTTTGTTTTAATCCACAAAGTAAATTTAAAAAAAAGAGCGCAACCCCCTACATTGTCACTTCCGATCGAAGGTTGTCGTGGGTTTGGATTGTCGCGGAAGAATGTCGTGGAAGAAGAATCGCCGGCGTCGCGGAACTTGGCGTCGCGTTGTTGATTTCCGAGGGCTTGGCGTTCTTCGCATTCTTCGCGTTCTTCATGAAGGAGGATGAAGAACTTTTGGTTTCTGTCAAATCCTCTCAACAAACATTTTTCCAGAAGTCGTGCATTGGTCTTATTTTATTATTATGCCAACGGATTGAAAAACAGGTTAAGAAACGATTAAATTAATTCATAGAATTAATTCAACGAATAAAACTGCCCAATTAATTGGTGCGGTATGAAATTAAGAAAACGCGTCAGTTGACTTTCATAATGACGGGTTTTCGCGGGTGCGTTACTTAGCGGAAAAGAAACGGTGGGGCTCGTGCGGGCCCCACCTCAAAAATGTCCTACCAAGGGGGTATGATATTTTTGGATAGAACCCTATCTGCAACAACTCAGCTTAAGCAGCTTTAAGTGGCTTTCAAGTGGCTTTAAGTGAAATAAAATAAATTTTGTCGTACAAATTATTTTATTTCTTAACTTTAAGCCCAAAAATTAAAAACCACACTCGAGCAAACGCAACTCCAGAAGAGGCGTTTCTAAGAAAATACCGGCACTGCGATTCCATCGGTGCCCCTAGAATTCGATTCTGAGCACCGGTTCAAAAGTTAGAAAAACTCGCTCGTCCGTTCACTGAACTTTCCCGAGCCAAACTTCGAAAAATGATTCTGGGCACACCGGGCCTCGGAATCAGGTCCCTTCAGAAACTACGTTCTTGTAAAATTCCTAAAAAAATTAAGAAAAAGAAAATTTCCTTGAAATTTACGGGTCTTTACATTACTCCCACCACAGGGCTTTACGTCCCCGTAAAGCTTCACCACAAACTTAGGGATACAAAGGCGGTATTGAGCACGCATCTGAGCCTCCCGCTCCCAAGTGATCTCCTGGAGGTTCCCGAGCTGCCATCTGAAGCGCACTAGAGGAATCGATCGTCCACATAGGACCCACTCCTGTTGATCCTCGATCTCCACTGGGACCTCTGCAAAAGTCGCCCCATCATCAAAGACCATCTCTCCATGGTCAAAGATTTGCGTCGGGTCGTGCACATACCCCCTCTGCTGAGATACGTGGGAAACCGTCGTGCACCCGGTGCAACTGAGGTGGTAGAGCCAGGTGATAAGCCACCTCACCAAATTTCTGTAAACCCCGTCGAGGTGAGACCTGCAAGAAGACGTGGTCTCCATCCTTGAACTCTAGTGGCCTCCGCCTCCTATTAGTAAAAGACTTCTGTCGGCTCTGAGCTATCCTTATCCGCTTCTGGATGACCTGGACCTTCTCTGTCGTGGCCTGGTCCATATCCGGTCCCACAAGAGCTGCTAAGATTTTTCTTTGCCGATAAGAGAAATCTGGTCTCATCCCCTAGATGAACCACTTCCTTTGCCTAATACAGTCAATCCCGACATGGATGGTACTAATCCATACCAAGGATGATGTCGTAAGGCCTCGACGCTACTACCAAAAGGTCCAACCGTTACTCTCGCCTCCAAGGTTTGAGTCACACTATCGGCATCAGTGGGGGGAAACTGGGTCTCCTCGAGTAGACTTCTCACAAGTTAGGGTCAAGTAAACAGTCTAAACGGAACCTCTTAGTAACAAAACAAAAGAGGAAAGGAATAAAAACATCACAAAGGTATGCGTCTTTTATTATTGCAACTCATAATACAAAGACACTACACTATAGAAACAAGGAACTAGAAGTACAAAAGACATATCCACTAGTTCCGTTCCTGTCCATCTTCTCCCGGAGCTCCATGATCGTAGGACTCAGCTATCTGAAGATGAGATCTCCCATGTCCTCCTGTCCCCTGCGGTCGGGGTGGACCTCCTGGTGGTGGTGGTGGAAACACCCCGAAGCGTCATCCACCTCCGACTGCACGGCCAGCTCCCCTGCCATGGCCGCCTGCTCCTTGCGGCCCGCCCTGATCGAACCTCTGCCTCTGCCTGGGGGGTCCTTCGTTCATCTTCTGGTCATCCGTATGGCGGGTCGGACAGTCACGAGCCATGTGACCAATCCCGCCACAGGAGTAACACTGCCCTCTCATGGCAAGTCGTTTTCCACCCCGAGTGCCTCACACAAACGATCCAGAGTCATGCTGTCGACCACCTGTAGGTCTAGTCCTCTTGGACCCCTGTGTCATCCGTCTACTGCCCACTGCAGAAGAATCTGCCGCATGCCGGCTAGTGGTGGGTCCTGCTGCTGGAGACTGCTCAGCAAGGAAACTCTCCACTAAGAGGGATCACTCCAACACCCCTTCCTGTGTCGGAATGTTGAGGGAGATCATCGAAGCCCTGATCTCATGCCTCAGTCCCTGCTCGAAGGTCCGGGCCCGGAAGAACGGGTCCTGTACCATATCTGTGGAGTAGCGTGAGAGATTAGTAAATCTCGCCGAGTACTGGGCCACTGTCATGCTGCCCTACCGTAGCTGTAGCAGCTCTTGAATGCGCACCGCACAGAGGTTGACTGGGACAAACTCGGAGCGGAAGATGCTCTCAAAGTCCATCCAGAGGAGAGATGTCTCGTCATGCACCTGGAGCATCAAGCTCCACCATCTGCCTGCTGCCGCGTGCAGGAGGCTCACTGCGAGGATCTCCATGAGGTCTGTTGGTGTCCTCACTAATCTGAAAACCCGTACAACTGCCTCCAGCCAGTCCTCAGCAGCCTGAGGGTCCGTCTCCCCGCGGAACCTGGGCGGTCGCTGGCGCTGGAACTCATGCAGTGCACTAAGGCGACGTGCATCGTCAGTGGCTGGGGCTGGTAGCATCGGTGGCTCAGTGGGTATAGGTACCGTCGGTGCCTCAGCTGTCAAAGGGCCCTGTACCGAGTCCTCGTCGCTCGGTGGGCTCTCACCACGCACAACGCTCGGAACCCTAGCTGGCTACCATCGGGGGGCCATCATGAAAAGGAAACAGGTGTGGCACGGTCAGAACAGTATACCTGGTGAGATGACATAAAGTAATCACAAAGAAAACTTGAAACACACATGCAATCAATGTTTTCGTGCATTAAGTAAGAAATCAGAAGTCAGGGTCCTGGTGTATGGATACGTCGGCCGCCACACCAACACTGGGCTCCCTGGACTGATAACCACACTCAATACGCTTAACACTATTGCTTCACATAGAAGAAAGATCAGAGTCTACGGTAGAACCGACCACATCTGATACCAATTTGTCACGACCCATCCTCGGGGCCCATGCCGTGACTGCCCCAAGCCCGCCTTCCATAGGCCAGGGGCTGGCGACTAGAACCAAGGCGTAAATCCCGATAAACACGGAAGGCATTGCCTTTGTAAAGTAATCAAACACCACAGGGTAAGCAAGCGAAAAGAGTAAACACTAAGTAAAAACTGTAACAAGCTGTGCTGAAAGAAAAAGGGGCCGGAAATACAAGCCCAACTATAAAGTAAAACTGAAAAGGGAAAAAATAAACTGAAAAGAAAATCCGTAGCGACGAGCCATCCTCTGGAAGTCCCACCTGAAGGGTGAGCACAGATAGCCTCCATAGCTCCTCGGTCAAGCCGTCCGCTCCGAGTACGTCCCGCCCAGTGGTCCACCTCCAGGTACCATCCTGCTCCGCAAGCTTCCACCACGATCAGCGCTATCCGTCGTCTGCAACCAACACAACGATGTGCGGGCAAAACCCATGCAGGGGTGAGTATAAGCTACTCAGTAGGGACCCAGAGACCCCCAAAGGTCTCCCGAAATCCACAAAGGAAAGATGAAATCACGAAGTAACAACCGACACTGCTTAGGTATATGCCTATACATATACCTAAGTCATCAATTCCCGTTCGACTCCAACACCCGAGCCCAAGCACAACCCAGTCCACATAGTAAAGCAAAACGTAAACCCACACTGGATAACACAACACAATTCAAGAAGGAGAGAAAAATTAATCCACATGGGATAGCTCAACACAATCCACAATGGAGAGTAAACAGTAAATCCACACAGGATAGTTCAACACAATCCACAAAAGAGAGTAAACAGTAAATCGACATCGGATAGTTCAACACAATCCACAAAGGAGAGTAACACAAGTTTCAGATCATACATGTATACTTCTTCGAATGACGATAGAGATCATCACTGATCCATCTAAGTCATCGGACCCACAAAGGATCGATAGGTACTAAACCCCGCAATGACCCACACAGGATCGATCATGAAGTTGAACCCAAATCTATTGGGAAACTCCTTCTCCATCAAGTACAGTGGTTATGCCGCTTCAACCAAGTGCTTCCCTCTTACCTTGGATTGCTGTAGCACTCCACCTATCGGGTACTGTGGGCCTTCTGCTACAACCAAGCGCTCCCTCATGCCGCTACAACCAAGCGCTCCTCCGTCGTGGGTCTGCCGCTACAACCAAGCGCTCCCCTATGCCGCTACAACCAAGCGCACCTCTGTCGTGGGTCTGCCGCTACAACCAAGAGCTCCTCTGTGCCGTTACAACCAAGCGCACTTCTGTCGTGGGTCTGCCGCTACAACCAAGCGCTCCCCTGTGCCGCTACAACCAAGTGAACCTCTTTCGTGGGTCTACCCCTACAACCAAGCACTCCCCTTTGCCGCTACAACCAAGCACACCTCTGTCGTGGGTCTGCCGCTACAACCAAGCGCTTCTCCGCCGGGCTATCCGTAACACACTGAGTCGTTCGATCAGTAGTTGTCAAATCTCAACCGGCTTTAGGGTTTCCACACACAGCAAGCTCGTTCGGGAGGGTCCGCTCCACGAGCTGAGAGTCTGATACATCAAATGACACAAAGTTCAGATTTTATGTATGCAAAAGTTCTGTATCGTCAACAGGAACTCAACGTCGCAGACGGCGCGTCAATCGGACGCCCGATCTGAGAGTTATTGGCCTTTTCGTTCCAGGGGCCCGGTTGATTTTTAAGGCAAAACCAACCCGACCGTACTCCACCTGCATCCAAACCTCGGGCAGAGTGAGCCAAAAGATCTGTCTCACTTAGAGGAATTCAACAAAGTCGACAGCACGTCAATCGGACGTCCGAAGCTCAAGATATGAGCGTTTCCGCTCCGAGGGCCCGGTTGGTTTCGTGTACGAACCAACCTGGCCGAACCCAAAGTTTTCCGAAACCTTGATTGCGATATACCGAAATGACCGTCTCGATCCAAGGATCGCATCGCCACTGACAATATGTCGTTCGGAGGCTCGTAGCTTAAGTTACGGGCAAAAGACCTAAAACGGTCCGAAGACAGGGGGTCTGGGCCCGGACCGACCCGGCCTAACCCCCCTGGGTCGGCTCGAACCGGGTCGACCCAACCCGGGTCTAGGTCGGGCCCGGTTGGGGATGGCCCGGTCCGTCCAGGGTGCGACCCGGCCGGTCGGGCCAGCCCGGCTCGGCTCGGCTGAGCGGCCGAGCGTGGCAGCCGCGTGGCGCTGCCCCCGCGGGATGGAAGTGTCGCGGCCCTCGAGGGGCCGCGCTGGAATCAGCGGATGCGGCCTTTGCCGCATCCCGTGCATGTGAGCCGGACCCGCGCGGCCGTGGGTCTGCTGGCCACCACCGCCGCGGCTTCAGCCGCGGCAGCCCTGTCCGGCGGCGCGCCGGGGCGCCACCGGAGGCTTCCGCGGGCCACCGGAGTTGCTTCGGTGGTCCGTTTTCCTTCCCATCTGTGCCGCTGCTCCTCCCGGGTCCCGTTCTTCATTGCAGAAACATCAAATCGCCCTTGCGTCACGTTTTGTCATCGCCCGCCAAATCCACACAACAACGAAGAACTGCGGAGGGTTGTCGGGCCGTGTTCGTTTGGCCCGCACCCTCCGCGTTAGGCGATAACAATCGGGAAGAATAATAAACATATCAAACAACAATTTTAATAAATTAAAATTGTTCTTATTAAACCGGTTTCTTTATTTTAAAAGAAACGATCACGGGAAAATAAAGTTATTTCACAACAAACCCCTACCTCGTCAAGTCGTCGCACACGCGTTCTTCGCGGAAGGAGGGGATCGTCGCGTCGTCGCGATATCCAGCGTTGCGTCGACAAACTCCGAGGACCAAGATACAACAGATTTAATTAATAATAATTAAATCCATATTGTTGTTTTAATCCAAAAAGTAAATTTAAAAAAAAGAGCGCAACCCCCTACCTTGTCGCTGCCGATCGAAGGTTGTCGTGGGGTTGGATTGTCGCGGAAGAACGTCGTGGAAGAAGAATCGCCGGCATCGCAGAACTTGGCGTCACGTTGTCGATTTCCGAGGGCTCGGCGTTCTTTGCGTTCTTCGCGTTCTTCGCGAAAGAGGATGAATAACTCTTGGTTTCTGTCAAATCCTCTCAACGAACATTTTTCCAGAAGTTGTGCGTTGGTCTTATCTTATTGTTATGCCAACGGATTGAAAAACAGGTTAAGAAACGATTAAATTAATTCATACAATTAATTCAACGAATAAAACCACCCAATTAATTGGTGCATTATGAAATTAAGAAAATGCGTCAGTTGACTTTCATAATGACGGGTTTTCGCAGGTGCGTTACTTTGCGGAAAAGAAACGGTGGGTCTCCTGTGGGCCCCACCTCACAAATATCCTACCAAAGGGGTAGGATATTTTTGGATAGCACCCTATCAGCAACAACTCCGCTTAAGCAGCTTTAAGTGGCTTTCAAGTGGCTTTAAGTGTAATAAAATAAAGTTTTTCGTACAAATTATTTTATTTCTTAACTTTAAGCCCAAAAATTAAAAACCACACCCGAGCAAACGCAACTCCAGAAGAGGAGTTTATAAGAAAATACCAGCACTGTGATTCCATCGGTGTCCTCAAAATTCGATTCTGGGCACCAGTTCTAAAGTTAGGAAAAACCGCTCGTCCGTTCACTGAACGTACCCGAGCCAAACTTTGGAAAATGATTCCGGGATCACCGGGACTCGGAATCAGGTGCCGTCAGAAACTGCGTTCTTGTAAAATTCCAAATAAAATTAAGAAAAAAAAATTTCCTTGAAATTTATGGGTCTTTACATCTATTATAGGGAATAATACTTGGGATATTAAGGATTTACCAAGAGGTTCAAAACCTATTGGTAGTAAATGGGTATTCAGAAAGAAATATGATTCCAATGGTAACATTCAAGCTTTTAAAGATAGATTGGTTGACAAAGTTTTTAGACAAAGAAGGGATTGATTATTTTAATACATATGCCTCTGTAGCAGAAATTAATTCAATAAGGATATTATTTTCTTTAGATTAAATTAATCATTTTTATGTTCATCAAATGGATGTCAAAACTACTTTTTTATATGGATAATTAAATGAAGAGATTTACAATGAACAACCAGAAGGGTTTGTTTTACAAGGTAATGAAAATAAGGTATATAAACTAGTTAAATCTCTTTATGGTCTTAAACAATCTCAAAAACAATGGCATGATAAATTCGATTCTATTATTTTATTTAATGGGTTTTCTCATAATAATGCATATAAATGTGTTTATTCAAATTTTACAAAAGAATATGGAGTTATTGTGTGTTTATATGTGGATGATATGTTAATTTTTGGAACCAATATGATTGGTATAGTTGAGACAAAGAATTACTTATCTTCTATGTTTAAAATGAAGGATCTTGGAATAGTTGATACTATTCTAGGCATTAAAGTTAGAAAACATAGCGGGGGTTATTATTTAAGTCAGTCTCATTACATAGAATAAATGTTAAATAAATTTGGTCATCTTGGTTTCAAGGATGTAAATACTCCATTTGATTCTAGTGTTAAACTTTTTATAAATACAGGTAGAGCTGTAGCACAACTTGAATATGCTAGTGTAATTGGTTCTTTAATGTATTTGATGCATTGTACTAGACCTTATATTTCTTTTGAGGTATGTAAAATGAGTAGATATACTAGTAATCCTAGTGTGGATCATGGGAGATGTATAACTAGAATTTTTGGATACTTAAAAAAAACCAAAGATTTATGTTTATACTATAATGATTATCCGGTTGTATTAGAAGGATACACCGATGCATGTTGGATTACCAGTATTGGTGTTAACCAATACACTTTTGGATGGTTGTTTTCTCTTTGAGGTTGTGCTGTTTCTTGGGCGAGCAAGAAACAAACATGTATTTCACATTCGACCTTGGAGTCCGAGTTTATCGCCTTAGCAGCATGTGGAAAGAAAGCTAAATGGATTAGGAATCTATTATTGGATATTATATTGTGGCCTAGTCTGATGCCACCTATTTCTATCAGTTGTGATAGAGAAGAAACATTATCAAGGGCTTATAATTGCATGTATAATGGAAAGTATAGACATATAAGTTTGAGACACGATTATGTGAGACAATTGTTACATGATGGTACTATAACAATTGTTTATATGAGATCGTGTAAAAACCTTGTGGATCCATTTACAAAATCTCTGTCGAGAGAGGTTATTCGTGACACTAATAAATAGATGGGGTTAAAACCCATATAATAAATCATTTTATAAATGGAAACCCAACACTTTCTTTAGGTAGATCCTAATCAAAGTGTTTAATTGGTAAAAAAAAGTTACGAAGAGGATTATTGATATTGAAAATTATAAACCCAATTTTATGGTGTCAATATCGTTCGTTAAGACAAGAGATTGAGTTTCAAACTCTTAACAAAATATTAAGACTCAATGAGTTATGTGATATTATAAAGGAAGCACATTGTAATATTTTGCCTATGTGGACTTAGAAGTGGTTTCGCTTCTTACAAGAGATAATGGGTTTTCTCTTTAGAGAGTTATTGAAAAGGATATAAGCACATAGCCTTAAAACTACTAATAAAATGGATGTTGGATGAATGTTCATTATATTTATAATTTCTCCGGTTTATCTTAATGGTTAATAAGTTTAATGTTTTGACAACTTATAAATCTGATAAACTTTGAGATATTGATAATAAGTAGAGATTTAAATCGAAAGATATCTTTATTATGTATAATGACACACTTGTGATCTAGAGAATTAATATTTATGAATAAAAGTGGGGGATTGATGTATTTTAATTTAACAAATATTAATAGGAGTGTTTTGATTGGTCAAAACACTCCTCACTTGGATTGATGAGGTGTGGAATCCCACATTGAAAAGTATAAATAGAATCCCATAGCCCATCTCCTATATGAGGGAGCTTTGGGATTTGGTTTATTAATAAAATATATATTTTTTAAATTCTTTTAAAGTATTTTTAAAATATATATTTAGTAAATGTTTTGTTATATATATAAAATAAAAAAAACAAAAATAAAATAAAATAAAATAAAATATTTTATTAAAATTACTAATGTCTCGATTAGTTGTAACCGTATGTATTCATTCATTCGAAACCCAAATGGGAACCTCTCTTCAGAAATGGTTAGAATGAACGAGTGTAACTTCCACCGTTTCGAGTTTATAAATTAGCGATGCCGAGATCTGTTTTTGTGCACTGATTTAATCCAATAAATTCTCCAGAATTGTCTCATCATTTGTATAGTGGGGTAATCGGGAATTGGTGTCCAATTTTCCCTGAAACATAGGTGAAATACTTGAGTGATAATTACACCAACAACCTTACACCATCTACGTGGGGGTGGATCAGACCCTTTTGAATAGTGAACCCGATTCAAGCATCAAGGTTCTATCCATCTTCTTTTCTGTATACTTATTTTTCTAACCAATAGGTCACTGGGTGGGAGGCGACCAGTCGACCAGAGGGCGGTTGGGTGGATGGAGGAGACCGGTTATCCAGGGGTGGCATCCAGTGCAGTGCAAGGGGCCTGGTCTCCCTGTGGTATAAGGGGATTAGAGGGTCCTCTTATTTTGATTTTTTTTTGTTTTTTTGGATTTATAGTCACACTGCCCTCGGGTTGTTGACCTAAAAAATACTGTCACCCATGACAGTATTTTCCACATTTCTACGTAACATAATATAAATCCTATCCAATTAAGCTTAATATTAATTAATTAATTAATTAATGAAATTAAAATTTTATAAGACAAATTCCACATATTGGTGTAATTTTTATCTAGCAGAAAACACTATTTCATCCAATGGGAATTTCACTAAAAACCTGGGTTGAGCTGCAAAATTTCAAAACAAAAATAATAATTTAAATTTAAATTAAAAACTCAAAAACTGGCCATACATTGTTAGATTCAAATATAGTATGCGAAGTTGTAAATAAAATAACACATTTATTATATTTAATGAAAATTTAATTTTTTTTTGGATTAAAAACTTCATGCATCCCTATGATACCAATTGAAGGTACCTAGAACACAATGGAATCCCCAAAAATGTGATTTTAACAAATTTTCATTGAAGATAAACATACCGTTATCATCGTCGGTGAAACAATGCCTGGAATAAGCTGAGGATCCCACATAAAGAGTTTTAAACACAAAAATAAAACCAAGAAATACCTAGTTATATCCAAATATGTGATTGATGTATGATTGTTATTAGCGATCTATTCTCAAATAATCTGAAATCTAATTCATCTATATCATCAACACACACTTAAAGAAATCGTGGGAGCATCAATCGTCAAATTTCGGGTGCTAGCGCAGAGATCTGACGACACCTTCAATGCTCCGACAATCACCGCATCGCATTGCATGCGATGCATGAGAGAGAGTTTGATCTAAGCTCTTGGATCCAGAGCCTCTCTCTATAGTATGTGGGAGAGAGAAGAATAGATATAGAGGCCATGAATAGTGAATGGTTGGAGGATCTCCTCTTCTATATATAGTGACATAATAAATATATGGAATAAACTTCTGACACCTTAATATTTATGTCTCACTAAATAAATGGTATGTTATGACTACTGTACTAAGTCATAAAACCATTTATATTATTATCACATTCTTTTAATATATATATATATATATATATATATATATATATTACATGATAATAGCTTATTCATTAACTCAACTCTTCATTCCCACAAATATTAAATTAACCTTGAATATTTTAAACTAATATTCATTCAAATAATATTTCCATGTATTTACTTCAAAAATTGTAAATATATTTAATAAATAAATTCAATAAAAATTATTCTTGTATTTAATAATATGAATTTATTTAATCCATTGGTGACCATATATCATTTGACAAAACCCGAACCCCAGTGGTGGGTCCCACCATGTCCAATATATCTATTCAATTGAATTTGGAAGATTCTTGAATACGATATTTTTTGAAACCCTCTAGGCCTTTATTTGGATTGTAGTGAATACTATTCACAAACGAAGAGTGGGATCTGACAACCCATCCTGGCCCTTAAAGAGATATGATAATCATAGCAGCAATAATGTACCTACAAACATGCACTGTGTAATATAATCTCTTTGTCTATAAATGTATCATAAAGATGGTTAAACACCCGTGTCATCGTTATTTTCTTTATTTATTATTTGATGATCTAACTAGAAGGATTTACCATTTACTACCATATACATGGTCTTATAAAGGTACTACCATCGTGATTAATGAGGTTTAAGATTAATGTCATAGTATCTCAAGGTTCTCATTATAGGATTGGATCTGCTATAACCTTTTGATATGACATTTAATCTATCGACATTACCATTACATAGTGGACACATAAATATCTACACTATAATGGTAAGTATTTATAATGTATATCTAACTTTTATACATGGTATGGTAATAAAAAGTAATATATAGTTGGTTATAGGGAACCCACTATTTCAACAGGTATGAATTAGGGTGATAATATATTTACACTTTTATCCTCTTCTCAAACCTTAAGATCTTGTTCCCTTGTTAGAAGGAACATATAATCAACCTTATTTTTTATTTTCTTACTCAAAATAATCAAATTTCAGGAACAAATATCAAAAATTAAATACAAGTCACACATAGATTATACATGGTACACCCTGATTGGGCTTCATTCAAGGAGAATGCACTCAACATTATGTCGATGTACCAAATCCACTATAAATCACTATTTTTGTGGATACAATATTTAGGTAAGGTTGGTTAGAGTTGGAGACCAAGAGTAAACTACTATGTAATTTAGAATACCTATATATTTTCAAATATGGTAATATCAATAAACAATCTATCACATATTGATTATTCTTCCACTTAACTATAATGTGATAATGTTATAGAGTATTTATCAAATCAAATAGTTTATAAGAAATTACCAACTATAATGGGAATCTTAAAATTCTATGATTATATTATTAAACTTAGTTTTATAGTCATACGATGTCATTTTATGGGAAAAAATGATGTAGAATATCAGGCATGCGTACTCATAGGAAGATTAGAATTCCTCTCTTGTAGTTTTCACTTATTAATCTTCAAGATGAGAGATTATGGGTAAAAACCCTCTAGTAGGAATTATTTATGTTTACATGTAATTGAATAATACTTTCTATATATGTGTTTAATAATCCTTAAACTTTAATATTATTATTAATACACACTAAGAATCACATACTTCGATGTACTGACCCAAACCGTGAAGCTATATGTTCACGAGAAGTGGGGTCAGTTGGGTACATCACAAATGACATGTTATTAATGAATAAGTCAAGGAAGTATTTTTGACTTCCATATATTTAGAATTTGGTATCTTATACCTTTAATTTAAATTATATTATCAAACTTTATCATACTGAACTCGAATTCCACTGAAGGTTCCCCGAGCCCGGTTGGCCAGATGGCCTCAAGAACATCTCCCCAAATTCCAAAGGCTTCCGACCATTAGCGAGGGACTAGGGTGTGTCTATGAGGAGACTATACCCTATTCACCAGAGTTTAGAAAAGTTTTTATACAATAATAGACAAGTAGATGAATTAGTAAATGAATCAGAAAATATATGAACGATAGGAATAAATATAAATACACAATACTAGAAAGGGATCTCATTTACATATGATGATGATAAATGTCATGTCTCTACAAAACATCAAAATTAGGTATACATGTAAGGTGCACAATAAATGTAAAAATACTACAAAGTGAAAAAAGTATAGCTAGCTTCATGAGCCTCATCTCAGTCTCATTATCCCTTTCTCTTAAGCAACAATCAAGAACCTGTAATAGGGTCCCTTCCCTTATCCATACCTGTAATCATATAGTATGTTTGGGTACCTATCAATGGACTAAACAGGGTGTGAGATATAATCCAAGTAGGCATCCACCCAAAGGTCTAGTTACATCCAGTTAGTGTGTATATAATAAAAATAGTGTGCAGGCAGTAAAAGAATATGTAAAGTAATAAAAGTAAACAACCCCTTGAGGTATGGGTTACCTAGGACACCAATACTCTGTTATTGACTTCAGACTATATAGAATGTCTTTAAATTAATATTTATTCTTGTTTCAATTTATATTCAGGTTTATTTAATTATTCAATATCATTAAAATAATTATGTATTGAGACTTGACAGATAGATCAACGTCTACCATGAGGATGAATGATCAAGAGATTCCTAAACAGGCCATCCATAAGGCGTAAGAAACTTATCGAATCCAAGATTGTGCTTTTTCATGGATTTTTTTTATATAATTCATTTAATTAATTAACCATTTAAGATCCTAAGACCATCCTTGGTATTCCTAATTTAGAATCCAGGTTTCCCTCTAGGTTTATCATGAACCAAACACCCTACAAGCCCATCCTAGGCATTCCTCATATGAATATTTCAATCTCTCTAAGTGTGGTATAACATCACTGCTATTCGAGCCTATTCTTAGAAGTCCAATAAGGGAGCCCAAGTGTCACCCATGGTGTATATGATCAAATTACCTTTGAGTATGTCCTTGGAAATCTATAAGGAGTCCATGTATCACTCAGGCGTATAATATTCAGCCCCTAAGAGTCCGTCCTTGGAAATCTGTGTAAGGATTCCAAGTGTCACTCGAGTGTAGGCATGGTATGATCCAAATTATCCCATCCATCAAATTTGTATATGAATCCATGTGTCAAACATGGAATTTACCAACATGAATTCAATACCATTTATTTATATCTAGGTTAATCACCATATTCAATTCAATTTCAACTCACCTCAGAAGGTGGATCAAGTCATGACTAAGCTTAGAAGGAGAATCCTATTATGTATCTCACATGGAAATATTAATATGAGAATAAGAAAATTCTAAATTAAGAAATAACATGTCCAATACAAGGGTCATGTTTATTCTATTCCCTTCCTCTAATCAATTCAATTTACAATTCAAATTACCATTCAATTCAGTTACATTTGAAATCATCAACTGAAAATTCAATATTAAACATCCCATGACAATGGGTAAAAGGCCCACATCAAGGGCATCCCAATTTAAAATCCACCCATGGTGGTCCAACTGACTAAATAACACACCCAAGTGGTGGTTCCAATTCATGTTTTTCAACCTTTATTAATTTATAAACTGGTATCATCAATTACATAGGTTATACCTATCAATTTAATTCAAGGATTCAAATACATTTTAAGGGTGTCGCTCTAAAATTTGGTCATGTGACAGAATGAAATATATATAACACTTAAACATTGAAGGAATGTCATGAGACCACCTAACGTAGGTTTGTAGTGGATAGATCGTCTAGTATGAGCTCCCAATTTGACTTAGATCGGGAGAAAATTAAAGAACGAATGAAGAACTAAAAATAAGGAAAATTAGTTTGCAACTAAATAGTGTATTTGATTCCAATAAAAATGAAAAAACATATAAAAAAGAATTGATTACTCACTGATTTGGATCAAACGAGATGTTCAACACTTGAATCTGAGATGTGAAGGAGGAGATCCTTCAATTCTTAGAATAGTCATCAAGAAGGACCTCTCAAAAAGGAGGTTCTGTCCAACATGAGAAATGATGAGAAATTAGGTTATAAATAGTATTAATTAGTAAAAAATAATAATTTACCAAAAATTTCTGGGTCGCATAGTTAGGCCGCACGGTTGGCCCAACTGTGCACCAACTCTGCTCCCTTTACTATAGGAAAGGGGCACCCCGTATGGTTTGTATGCAGAGTTTGACTAAACACGCACAAACCATGTATCAACCACTATTCAAAAACTATAAACATTCCCACACAGTTGTGCACCCCAAATCACACGGTTTTTCTAACCATGTGGCCAATATGACCTCACTATCCCTCCTCACACAGTTAAAAGTAACTATGCGTTATTCCCCACACAATTTCTATTAACCATTTTCTAGTCCTATTTCACCCCACAAGTTTTGTTTCAGGATCCGAATAACCCCCAAACACTCCCAATACCTCTATAAACTCAATGGAAATTCACATAAGGATTTCATTAAGACTTAAAACAGAGAGTTGATGGAATGTAAACGATTCATTACCTTATGTAAGAATTGGGTTCTTACAAACTTCCCCCTTAAAGTAATTCATCCCTGAATTTCCCTTCCAAGGGTGGTAAAGCATAAACTGTGAACAAATCTAGACACTGTGCTCATACATCGGCCTCCCACTCCTAGGTCTCATCATGTACTTGACCATGCTTCCATAACCCCCATACTAGAGGAACTGGATGTCCTCATAGAACCTTTGTGATATGATCCACAATATGTATAGGATGCTCATTAAAGGACACATCTAACTGTAACTCAACCTCCTTAGGATGAAAGGCACGATAGAGGTTTGAATAATAAAAGTGTAGATGAGATACATGGAAGATGTCATGCATGAACCGACACATCTGAGGTATCTAAAAACGATATGCTACTGGACCGACTCTCTCCAGAATCTCGAACATCCTGACATATCTTGGTGAAATTTTTCCTAATCTCCTTATACACCTATGTCACAGCCTTGATAACACATGGAAAAGACCTAATCCCTGACCTTAAAATCGAGATGCCATCTACGGTGATTGGAATATGATTTCTGTTAATACTGCATAGTATCAATCCACATTGAAATCAACTGCACCGGATCTGCGGTCTCCTAAACAAGACGAGGTCCAAACATAGCTACCTCTCCTGACTCTAACTAATATAGGGGTGATCTTCATGGACAACCATATAAATCCTCAAAAGGTGCCATCTGAATAGTATCCTAAAATATATTGTTGTAGGTGAATTAAAATATGGGTATGTGCCTCTCCCAAGAGCCCCCACAATCTAGGACACAAGCTCAAAGCATGTCCTCAAACCCTGGAATTGTTCTCTCTGACTAGCTATTGGTCTGAGGGTGGTATACTATGCTCAGAAAAACCTATGTAACCAAGACCCTATGAAAACCTTACTAGAACCATGAAGTAAACAATGAATCCCTATAAAAAATGATAGAATGCAGGAACTCAAGAATTCATCCTATCTCATAGATATACAAACTTCCAAGATCATCCACACTGAAGGTTTCCTTGATTGGTATAAAATGCGAAACCTTCATGAACCAGGAAACAAAAACCCATATGACATTATTTTCTTTAGGAGACCTTGGTAAACCTTTCATGAAATCCATTGTGATGTCATTCCATTTCTACTCCAGAATAGGAATCTGTTTTAAAAGACCTTATGGTCACCAGTGTTCCTCATTCACATGTTGATAGGTGAAAAAACTCATGAAAAAACTAGCTATATCACTTTTTTATACCCATCCACCAGTATTGGAAATTTAAATCCCAATACATCTTAGTGATGCTCAGATTCATTACCCAAGATGAAGCATGAAAGTCTCACATCAACTCCTCATGTATGTATGCTGAAACCAATACATGACCATGTAATCGCATAATTTCATCCTCACCAATGGTCCAAGAAGGAGGAGTGACCTCACATTCCACACTCTCCCATAGGACTAGAGCCTCATAATTCGATAGCCTCCTCATCCTCACTCTATTCAGAAGGATAGAGGTAAGAGGTAAGGATGATAGATATGTTTTTCCCTGACTTTCCTTCACCTCTAAGTGAATCTTAGAGAAAAAATCCATAATCATACACTTTTTACAATAATGATGAAATACTAATATCTGAGTCTTCCTTATTAGTTCATCATCCCCTACATTTATCTCCCCAAGTGTGTAGGAATTCTCAAAGTTGAATGACCATAGTTATTCAAACCACATTCACTACCTTAGATTCACATCACACTGCGTAAATATGTACTCGATGATTTTGTGATCTGTATACACCACAAAATGATCTTTATGTAATTAATGTCTCCAAAAATGCAATTCATGAAAAAATTTAGCTAACTCAAGATCATGCATTGGGTAATTCCTCTCATGTTGCCTAAACTGCTGAGACTCATATATCACGACTCTATCTCCATACATAAGAACCTCTCCTAGATTAATAATTAATTCATCACAGTAAATAGTGGAACTACTACCATGCTTTGAAAAAACCAGTATTGATATTGAAGTCAATCTCCCTTTCAACTCCTGAAAGGATTAATCACATATGTCTAACCATAAAAACATCACAACCTTTTTAGTAAAGCCCATAATGGGTGCTTATAGGCATGAGAAGTTATGTATGAAATTCTTGAAATATCCAGACAGCCCCATTAAAATCCATACCTCAAAGACATTCTTGGGATTCTACCATGAAACTACAATTATCACCTTCTCTAGATCAACTGATGATACTTCAGTCTCTCAAATAACGTGATGAAAGAAGTGAATCTGATCCATCCAGAAGTGGAAATTTTTGAGCTTATCATATAACTGATCCTCTCTCAGTGTATTCAATATGATATTAAGATGTTTGTAATGGTCATGTAGAATATGAGAATGCATAAAGATATCATCCATGAAAACCACCAAAAATGAATCTTGATAAGGATAGAAAAATCAGTTCATCAGTGCTATGAAGACTGCTGGCATGTTTGTGAGACCAAAAAGACATAAAAAAATACTCATATAGACCATAACTACTATGAAAAGATGTGAGAGATATGTCTGATGGTCTAACATACACCTGATGATAACCGGATCTCAAATCAATATTTTATAAAACCTAAGATCCTTAGAGCTGATGAAGATATCATATATATATATAGAAGCAGATACTGAATATTAACCATCAGCTGGTTCAATTTCTAATAATCCACACATAACCTAAGTGTTCTATCTATCTTTTTTAAAAAAAGGATGGGCAAAACCCACTGAGAAGTACTGGTTCAGATAAACCCCCTTTTCTCTATATACTCTAGGTTCCTCTTGAGCTCCGACATCTTAGTAGTATCCATCCTATAAGGAGTAACGGATATCAGTGTAGCTCCAGGAACTAACTTGATAGAGAAATATAACTCTAACACTGAAGGTAATCCTACAAATTCATCTGAGAAAATGTCCATGAAATGATCAACCACTGGAGGGAAATATGCCTAATGTATTCCCTAAACATCTATATATAAACTCACAATCTAGGTTGTCATCCTACCTGACCTACGATGCTCAGGTCTATCTCAGTTCTCCTAGACATCCCATTCACCCGTGTGAATAAACTTTATACCATATAGTGATGTGAAGTTCACCCTTAGGCAATTGAAATCAATAAAATCAGAAAAGGGAACCAACCATTCTATCCTGAGAATGATTTTAAATTCTGTCATATTAAGTAAAAATAGGTCCTATATGAAGTGAAAACCACCAATCTCAAGGGGTAACTCAGTTCACTAACATGCATCCTCTTCTCTAATCCCCAACAGAGTGTCAAGCATCATAAATCCTTTATAACATCGAACACTAATTCCAAGGATATCCACAATGGGCACATATATAAAGCTATGATAAGTGTCTGTATTGAAAAGAGTAGATACTAAAGTAGAGGCAACTAGAATAATACCTCTCTAGGTAGAAGGATTGGGATCCTTCTCCTCAGGTTTTGGTTTCATTACAAATATTTGGCTTGATCCATGAAACTTTGATACTACTTAGCTACCCTGAGCTAATCTTCACTATATTCACTACAAAACTAGGGCCTGAATACCATGACCACGACCACCGCCTTAGCTTGATTGGCCAACTGCACTCTAGTTCCTTAATTGATGAGAAGATGCTAACATTTATTTTTTATGTGGAGTAGGTCTATACCCTCTCTGACTGACTACTAGAGGAAATGTTCTACAAAATCACCATTGATTGCCCATATTTCTACAGGATTGGCACTCGACTGGGTCTCTCATACACCGAGGCCTTATATGTCCCAATCTACCACACTAGTGGAACCTCACATGGCTATCTGAGTATGTGTTCTGGCTGATAATATCACCACATAGAATCTCCAAACAACTCTTCCCACTATTGATCGATGTAGTGCCAAATATAGATTCCAAATTTTCCTAGTTCTCACCCCCAACCTCTCTCAGGTTATGCTCTATGATAAGCATCCGATTCACTATTCCAAAAACTATATTCAGTTAAAATACATTCACCTAAAACTAGATGTCATTCCTAAGACCAATCTTGAATCTCCTGACTTTAGATAGCTCATCACCCATCAAAATAGGTACAAAGAACTAGATCTATAAAAAATAGGATGAATAATCCATAAATAATTATTCACCCTACTCCAGGTGCATGAACTCTTGGGCTCTATCGACCCTTAAAATCTTATGATAAAAGTAATCATAGAAGGATGAATGAAAATCTTTATAATCCATCTCCTGATAATGATCTATCTATGTAATGACATGCAACCATCTCTTAGAGGAATCACACAACATATATGCAACAAGCTTTACCTCCTCTCGGGAGGTGTCTCAAGATGCATAAAGATAGATAACATGTCCTGTATCTATGAATCCACAACCTGTGGTATACCATCCACCAATAAAATGGGTGGATAATACTATTGTAACTCACACATCAACTCTTCCATAGTTTGGGATGGTCATGGTGCTCTATGAATGGTCTATAAGAATCACATAAATCCTTCACGAAACTGTGCCTCAACACCTATTTTCGGAACAACAATTGATGCCACAGTTGGAAATAAAGGAGGATCCACCATTATCCCATGTACCACTACCTATAGAGCATGGTTGTTTCAACCTTTCTAGTATACGACTAGAGGTTTTCATGGTGGCATGCCTCTATAATACCAAACACATTCATTATAAAGGAACATTATCAAAGTTCATAGATCAAAGTGAAGATACAATAATATGATATGTATAATCCTTCCAATATAATTAAAAACACCTCTTCCCACTCCTAGAGTTATAGGTCTTGGTGATATACATGTCATATAAAATTAGGAGATACTACGTACTCCCCACTACTAAGGTTGGGTCTGGGTCAAGTTCTCTACATTTAAAAATTTTCATTTTTCATTTTATTATCATATTGAATTACATTTTATCACAATTCATTTAAAATGGTTGAACAAAATGGTTAACCAAATAATGATCCATAAGGGACCATACTCCTCATGAACCAAAATATGGTGTCCACCTAATTTACACCATAACACATTGCAGTCCATGCGACTCATCATCCATGACTCCACATGCCACAATTGGATGCTTAGGGTGTCTTCTGTATCCCAATTAGGAAATAACTAATTAGGTTACATAAGGAACTCTAAGTACCAACCTTGTTTCTTAAACCCCTATAAAAAAAATCTATCACATAACAAATATATCTATCACAACAACTATCACAATAATATGCAATCGAGTAATGCATCCTATATGGCATGACATAATTCATGACATGTGATTCATTTAAAGTTCTTAAAATGATGCATGATATGGAATACCATAATCTCATCAGGTTAAAATGAAATATAACCCACAATCATAACAATAATAACATCACAATTCAAGTGCATCACCCAAATGTGGAGTTAAAATCAACTATAATATCCAAAATCCAGAAAATAACAAATTCATTCGAGGAAATTTGGCTTCTTCTTGTATGTGGGTTAGCTATTCCCAAGAATATATCATTACCAAATTTTATACTCCTTCTTATACATGTCTATTATCTCCAAATATAAAACTAGAAGGATAAACAAGGCCTTTGATACCACTTTGTAATTTCTTGAACTCGGATGCCACTAAAGGTGGCCCGAGTGTAACAGCCCGAGATTTTAAGAAAAATATTGTTTTTAATTTTATTAATGTCTTGTGTTGTACGCTACACCAAAAGGAGCTTGAACAACACACATCCTTGACTTGCCTTTCATTACACGCAATCGCGACCTTCCTTGATAGCGTGTGTAGTACGCAATACCGAGCTTCACTAAACAACGATATGCTATTAAAATATTATTAAAACTAGCCGTTATGAATAGTAATAACCACTTTTTGAAATTTTGTAAATTTATTTTTCAAAATGGACTTCATTTTTGGATTCGGAATATCGAAATTAGCTTAGGGTGAAATTTTGGTAATTTTCGGATAACTTTCATATTTTGATGAATAGTGAAAATTACTAAATTTTAGTTAAAAACAACTTTTTCAATAGAAATAATTAATAGTGATAAATTATTAATTTGAGTGGTTTTAAAGTATATTTATAATATATTTTTACATTTTAATACAATGTTTGTCATTGGATGTAATTTCACATTTAAACCAGACATAAACAAGTGTCAATCTTTTGATAGATATTGTTTCTTAAAACACGCTATTTGTTTTAACAGCGGGATTTAATTATAAAATTAATTAATGCAACTTCTATGTTATGAATTTGGTAAAATAGACTTCATTTTGGAATTCGGAATATGAAATATAGCTTAGGATGAAATTTTGGCATTGTTCTGAAAAACATCAATTTTTGAGGAATAGTGAAACTACTAAGTGGTAGTTAAAAAACTGAATTTTTCATAAAACTTAATTTTACCGCTTCTGTGAATGGAATTTCAAAAATCCGAGATACACGGTTGATGTCAGTAAGTAAAATGTGGTTTAATGAGACGAAAATAATTTTTGGTGAACAATAACTTTTTACTTTTATTTACCACGGTTAAAAGTAAATAGGGTAATTAAGGGTAAGAATGATATTAATATTACCCTAACACATGTCCTAATTCTATTGGACAAGTGTATCTCGACCAAAAATAACCTTAAGTGTAAAATATTATCATTTAGGCCCACTTGGATTAGATTAGGACATTTATTATTATTTAATTCAAAGAAGAGTTAAAAGAGCTAAAATCAAAGTTTATTTACTAACACATTTTTAATATGGGGTTATACATAAGATAAATTCGACCATAAATATTTATTTGAAATCTAAATAGATTTCCTACATAATGGTATTTTATTTTTAATTTTTAGACATCAAAGCATTTAATTTATTTATGACACAAAGATGATGAAGTAATTATCTTATTAATGAAATATTGACATAATTGATGTTATAAATACCAAAATAAATGTAATTTGAGACTTTTTATGAGTTACACTAATTTTCTAGGTTAATATGACATGTTAGTATTGAATTAATTAAATGTTTTCGAACTTATCATTCTGTTATGATTTTCACAAAAATCAATTACTAAATAGTTCCAAAATTAACATAAAATAGTTTTTAAAACAAATATTTTATTATTAATTTTTATTTTATTCTTAAAAATCTAAGGTTCAGCCAAATGACTTAGATAAGGTTATATATATTAATAATAAACAAGTTGGGGTTCGTTTGGCTTTATATAGTAAGTTTATTAACCTTATAGTATAAGAACACAAGAAGACACGGTAAAAGTAAAATTATTTAACTTAATGTTAAATCTAAATGATAAGGTTAAAATAAGAACCTAAAATTGTCTAAATTATATTGGATGAGAGGATTTCGACCCATACCCACATTATCTTCGAAATAAATCAATTTTGAGCTATTTAAAACCGAACTTGGCTTTATAATAAAATAATATTTTTAGTTATTCCAAAGGTGCCCCTCTCCTCCCTTATAAAAGGACACCTCCTCCCTCTCCTCCTCACACCAATTTGAGCATTCAAGCTCGGCCAACCCCGGCCAAAATCTCTTCTCCACTTACCATGTATCATCCTAGAGGTCCTGGTCTTCTTAAAAGACCAATTTTAGTTCCCTAAAAGGAGGTCTCAAAGAAGCACTTCAAAGAAGAGGTAATATCCATTACCGATCGTTTCAAATTTCTTTCTTCTTCAACTTATTCTTCTTTAGTAGTTTCATTATGAATTAATAACATCAGTATCACTCATATACTGATATGTTATTATAAGTATGAAACAAACCTATTTAACAATCTATCCATCCTATGGAAAATGAAATCACCGCGCGTGCGTACGTACGGAATACCGTCTCCACGTCGTGGTGTAATCTATTTTCCACCACCACCTTAATAGGATGGGTATAATGGTGTAATGAGTAACTATATATGATTATTATAAAGTGATATTGCTTCTGAAATAGTATACATACACTTTAACACAATTCCACGACCATGGGAACGATATCATCGCTCGTGCGTACGTACGGACTACCGTCTCCACGACGCGATGAGATTCATTCTCCACATTAACCATTCATGAATGATTATAAAGTATATATAATAAGTAATAATGAAATATATGACATAATAATGATACTGGATTTATGTATATTTATATGTATTTCATCTACTTAATTCCATTCAATTCAATAAGGAAACGAAAACAGCGTTCATGCGTACGTACGGACTACCGTCTCCATGAACGGTGTATTTCATTCCATTTATCAATATATTATATATATGTATATTCTGAATATATATTTTATATAAATCATGTTTTACATTCTGTATATAATTAATCATGATCCAAGTAATCATATTAATAATTACAAGTTAAAAACACGAACAACAAATGAGACGATTTTACCCAAAACACTACTTTAACATGAATTTACAAAAGAACGGGTAATATAAAGTCATAAGTGGACCATATATGATATAATAACAATGAATATGATTCTGGAATAAGTAAATAACATGATTTAAATCATTATACAGGAGGTTCGGACACGTACAAAGCAAGTCGGACCTAAGGTAAGGGATAAATTTTCAATCTCATTTTTATCCGAGATTGCTTATACGTAAGTATTTACTGGGGTTATGTTTATCATCCATAACCATGTTTTCTAAAAATGTCTTTATAAAATGTTTACCATTCTTCCATGAATTTTTAAATTCATTTTTACCCTTTATTGACTTTTTACCACATTGTATGAATGGAATCTTTCCTTTGGTTACCATATAAGGTACTTTTTGACTTTTTCGACAAAAGTACGAGGAGAATGTTATTTTTAACTTATACGGAGCGAACGGATTTTTATGGTTTCATAACACCTAATTTTCAAGAATCTTCCTCTACAATATTGCATGATTATTTTCAACAAAACCCTTATCTTTTAAAATTGCATGGAATTTTGTGAAAAGTAAATGATTTTTAAGAAGAAAGGATATTTTCCTCAAGAATTCATTTCAAGTGTTTTTCTCAAAACTATTTTCCATCTAAGATGACATTATTTGATATGTATGTTTAAAGTAAAATGTCTCTATGATTTAAATGGTTTCAATTTTCTTATGATGAAATGATATCAATTTTTTATGGATTATGATGGCATGATGTTTAAGAATCCCATTTTATTACATGGGTTATGCAATGATATATGATTTATGATTTTGTGGCACACATAAGAATGGTATCATTATGAGATGGGTGGGACCTATATCTCCCTCCAATGCATTGGGTAAAGATTTTATATCTCATGAGATAGACATGGATGGAATGGTAGGTTATACCGGTTTAGTGAAACAGGACTGAAACGAGGGTGACTCGGTTCAGAAAGGGACTTTGTCCACTAAGATAGTCTTGGCAATGAGTCTTGACTAACAAGAAATGATTCTCTATGATTATGTGTGTATTCCAAAAAGTTTCGTGTTTTAAGTTATGATTATTGGGATTACATTTCACTTTTATGATTTATCCCATGTTATAATATTATGAGCTCTTTTGCAGGTTAAGATTTCCAAAAGCTATGTTCTTATGTGTATGATGTGATTGATATTTCTTTTGTTTACCCTTACTGAGCATTTGAGCTCACCCTTTTATGTTTTCTTTTCCCCAGGATATAAAGAAAGGTTTTAGGTAAGGAAACAAAAAGGGGAGAATCGTTATGAGAGGTGTTGAAGATCTTTCAACATGATAAGAAGTTTATACTCCGAGTTTCCAAAGACACTAAACTATTACGGTCCTTGTGTGTGTGTTATTGTTATGTACTAAGTATTCCGCAATAGTAATGTAATGTCCATGTACGTCAAGCTCCGGGTCTCTACAGTTGGTATCAGAGGAAAAGTTTAGTCAACCTTTGGAAAATAGGATGTGAAAACGTTAGTGAGATCCCTAGAGATATTTCTAAGGTATGTCTAGGTATGTCCCTAAGGATAAGTATACGTACAGTATATAGTCCTAGAACTATGGTAACAATATTAGATTAAACCAAAGATGTTAGATATTGAAGTTACTCCCCCATTATTATGATTTTTTCCTCTCACACTATTCTTTTTGGGTTTTAGAAAATAGATGGAAACAAGATGATTCACGATAATGGAGGATATGATGGAAAATGGAATGATATTCTTCATGAGAAACTAAATGAAATGGGATTTGGAGGTCCAAACATCATTATTATGCCGAATCAGCAATCTCATAATATGATCAATAAAGTAAAATTTGTTAAGTTTCCTGACTCAGCTAATAAGAGAAAGATGGAGTTTCATGATGATCATAGAGGAATGAAAGTTCAATTTCCCCTATGTAAATCATGTGGGAAGAGGCATGAAGGAGAATGTTTCAAAGGAACTGGAAGATGCTTTGGGTGTGGAAAAGAAGGACACAAATCCAGTAAGTGCAAAGGAAAAGGTTCAGTTAACACCAGGGATGAGGATAATGGTATTGCTACGATATCAACAATGGTTAAATGTTTTAAATGTGGAATGTACGGGCATTATGGAAACCAATGCCCTAATGGAAAGTCTCATGAAGAGAATCAGTATGGTCATATGGGTAGTATTTATGTTGATTATGATGAAGAGACTACAAATGATATGTGAGATGAAAGAATTGATGAAGCTCGTTCAATGGTTTAAGAATGTAGTGGAATGATTACATGTTTATCATGTGTAATGTTGTATAAGTAATCTCATGGTACTATGGAATAAAGAGACATATAAGGATTGTTACACTGTTGCCTTTCCTTGAGTTTTGAAAGTGTATGATTAATGTTACCAGTATCCATGAAAGGTTATTCAGATATTTTTGGAATGTAGATGATATGCGCATAATGAAGGGATAAGGAGAAAATTAAATGTTTGATAGTATTAATGAGCTCATGACTGATATAAGGAGAAGGTTATATCATGGTTTGAGTATATAGAATTTTTAGATTTTGGTATGTGGAAAGAGTTAACTTTTGACAGCATTCATGTTTTCACTAAGGTTCAATGGGTATTCAAGAGAGTACATGATTAAGGCCTTTGAATGTTTGGAATGTGACCAACAAGATATATCTTATGATATATGGGGATCAACGACAGTATTAAATCTCTGGTAATCGTTTTCACTATATTATGAGAGTGGACTGCAGTATTATGGATAAGCCTAAAGATTAGAATGGATTATGTTGGACATAAGTTAGTATTGTTTAAGGATAGAATATTTTCGATATTATTGATGGGATGTTATAGTAATGTAATTTTAGAAAAAGGACAACCTGCAGGACGGGAGACAACCCATCGCGTCGGACAAGGCTGTGGAAATCGAACCCACAAACGAAGTGCGACTGGCCTTTATCGCCTACCACTGGCCTACAGGAAGTCCCTGTTTAGTAGAAGCTAGTTTTATTTTATTAATCAGTATGATATATGAATTATAAGTCCATTTTAGGAACCATATATGATTAATCTCACTATAGATGGACTTATGTATTTTTTGATAAATTTTCTAACCTTTTGTTTGAGACAGATGGAATGACCCATCATTCTATCACATGATCTGCTAACACATTACGAATGAAAAATTCAACTTCATTTATTTAGGAGATGAAGTGGAAATTGTCCAAATAACGACAAACGGTGAGACTATACCAAAATCACGAAAGTATTTATTCTAATTCCAATTCCATCAACTTTAGGGAAATGATCTTGAAAAACAAAAATGTTGTCCTAGTGATCTTATATCTGATGAATCAGATGGTACCTTAGATCGTCACAAATCTATGGCTCTATGATTGTTGGATATTTCATAGCCATGTTCTCTACCACTCTCCATCAGAACTTGATGGTTAGATTTTTTTTCCATATCCATATTTTCACCTATGTTCTCCAACGTGGAAACCCAGTGATGAGTTAATTTGGGTAACCGTTACGTTTCATACTTTTGTTTTTTTAAAGATTGGTTTTGGTATTCCTTTTTACGGTGTGGGTTTCTATTAAAGAAACTTTCTAATAGTAAACCATTTATAACCCCGACGAATTTCGAGGGCGAAATTCATTTTAAGGGGGGTAGAATGTAACAACCCGAGATTTTAAGAAAAATATTGTTTTTAATTTTATTAATGTCTTATGTTGTACGCTACACCAAAAGGAGCTTACACAACACACATCCTTGACTTGCCTTTCATTACACGCAATCGCGACCTTCCTTGATAGCGTGTGTAGTACGCAATACCGAGTTTCACTAAACAACGATATGCTATTAAAATATTATTAAAACTAGCCGTTATGAATAGTAATAACCACTTTTTGAAATTTGGTAAATTTATTTTTCAAAATGGACTTCATTTTTGGATTCGGAATATCAAAATTAGCTTAGGGTGAAATTTTGGTAATTTTCGGATAACTTTCATATTTTGATGAATAGTGAAAAGTACTAAATTTTAGTTAAAAACAACTTTTTCAATCGAAATAATTAATAGTGATAAATTATTAATTTGAGTGGTTTTAAATTATATTTAGAATATATTTTTACAATTTAATACAATGTTGGTCATTGGATGTAATTTCACATTTAAACCAGACATAAACAAGTGTCAATCTTTTGATAGATATTGTTTCTTAAAAACACGCTATTTGTTTTAACAGCGGAATTTAATTATAAAATTAATTAATGCAACTTCTATGTTATGAATTTGGTAAAATAGACTTCATTTTGGAATTTGGAATATGAAATATAGCTTAGGATGAAATTTTGGCATTGTTCTGAAAAACATCAATTTTTGATGAATAGTGAAACTACTAAGTGGTAGTTAAAAAACTGAATTTTTCATAAAACTTAATTTTACCGCTTCTGTGAATGGAATTTTAAAAATCCAAGAGACACAGTTGATGTCAGTAAGTAAAATGTGGTTCAATGAGACGAAAATAATTTTTGGTGAATAGTAACTTTTTACTTTTATTTACCACGATTAAAAGTAAATAGGGTAATTAAGGGTAAGAATGATATTAATATTACCCTAACACATGTCCTAATTCTATTGGACAAGTGTATCTCGACCAAAAAAAACCTTAAGTTTAAAATATTATCATTTAGGCCCACTTGGATTAGATTAGGACATTTATTATTATTTAATTCAAAGAAGAGTTAAAAGAGCTAAAATCAAAGTTTATTTACTAAAACATATTTAATATGGGGTTATACATAAGATAAATTCGACTATAAATATTCATTAGAAATCTAGAAAGATTTCCTACATAATGGTATATTATTTTTAATTTTTAGACATCAAAGATTTTAATTTATTTATGACACAAAGATGATGCAGTAATTATCTTATTAATGAAATATTGACATAATTGATGTTATAAATACCAAAATAAATGTAATTTGAGACTTTTTATGAATTACACTAATTTTCTAGGTTAATATGACATGTTAGTATTGATTTAATTAACTTTTTTCTAACTTATCATTCTGTTATTATTTTCACAAAAATCAATTACTAAATAGTGTCAAAATTGACATAAAATAGTTTTTAAAAAAAATATTATATTATTAATTGTTATTTTATTCCTAAAAATCTAAGGTTCGGCCAAATGACTTAGATAATGTTATATATATTAATAATAAACAATTTGGGGTTCGTTTGGCTTGATATAGTAAGTTTATTAACCTTATAGTATAAGAACACAATAAGACACGTTAAAAGTAAAATTATTTAACTTAATGTTAAATCTAAATGATAAGGTTAAAATAGGAACCTAAACTTGTCTAAATTCTATTGGATGAGAGGATTTAGACCCATACCCACCTTAGCTTCGAAATAAATCAATTTGGAGCTATTTAAAACCAAAATTGGCTTTATAATAAAGTAATATTTTTAGTTATTCCAAAGGTGCCCCTCTCCTCCCTTATAAAAGGGCACCTCCTCCCTCTCCTCCTCACACCAATTTGAGCATTAAAGCTCGGCCAAACCCTGACAAAATCTCTTCTCCACTTCCCTATTATCATCCTATATGTCCTGGTCTTCTTAAAAGACCAATTTTAGTTCCCTAAAAGGAGGTCTCAAAGAAGCACTTCAAATAAGAGGTAATAACCATTACTGATCCTTTCCAATTTCTTTCTTCTTCAACTTATTCTTCTTTAGTAGTTTCATTATGAAGTAATAACATAATTATCACTAATATAATGATATTTTATTATAAGTATGAAACAACCCTATTTAACTATCTATCCATCCTACGGAAAATGAAATCACCGCGCGTGCGTACGTACGGAATACCGTCTCCACGCCGTGGTGTAATCTATTTTCCACCACCACCTTAATAGGATGGGTATAATGGTGTAATGAGTAACTATATATGATTATTATAAAGTGATATTGATACTGAAATAGTATACATACACTTTAACACAATTCCACGACCATGGGAACGATATCATCGCTCGTGCGTACGTACGGACTACCGTCTCCACGACGCGATGAGATTCATTCTCCACATTAACCATTCATGAATGATTATAATGTATATATAATAAGTACTAATGAAATATATGACATAATAATGATACTGTATTTATGTATATTTATATGTATGTCATCTACTTAATTCCATTCAATTCAATAAGGAAACGAAAACAGCGTTCATGCGTACGTACGGACTACCGTCTCCATGAACGGTGTATTTCATTCCATTTATCAATATATTATATATATGTATATTATGAATATATATTATATATAAATCATGTTTTACATTCTGGATATAAGTAATCATGATCCAAGTAATCATATTAATAATTACAAGTTAAAAACACGAACAACAAATGAGACGATTTTACCCAAAACACTACTTTAACATGAATTTACAAAAGAACGGGTAATATAAAGTCATAAGTGGACCATATATGATATAATAACAATGAATATGATTCTGAAATAAGTCAATAACATGATTGAAATCATTATACAGGAGGTTCGGACACGTACAAAGTAAGTCGGACCTAAGGTAAGGGATAAATTTTCAATCTCATTTTTATCCGAGATTGCTTATACGTAAGTATTTACTGGGGTTATGTTTATCATCCATAACCATGTTTTCTAAAAATGTCTTTATAAAATGTTTAGCATTCTTCCATGAATGTTTAAAGTCATTTTTACCCTTTATTGACTTTTTACCACATTGTATGAATGGAATCTTTCCTTTGGTTACCATATAAGGTACTTTTTGACTTTTCCGACAAAAGTACGAGGAGAATGTTATTTTTAACTTATACGGCGCGAACGAATTTTTACAGTTTCATAACACCTCATTTTCAAGAAGCTTCCTCTACAATATTGCATGATTATTTTCAACAAAACCCTTATCTTTTAAAATTGCATGGAATTTTGTGAAAAGAAAATGATTTTTAAGAAGAAAGGATATTTTCCTCAAGAATTCATTTCAAGTGTTTTTCTCAAAACTATTTTCCATCTAAGATGACATTATTTGATATGTATGTTTCAAGTAAAATGTCTCTATGATTTAAATGGTTTCAATTTTCTTATGATGAAATGATATCAATTGTTTATGGATTATGATGGCATGATGTTTAAGAATCCCATTTTATTACATGGGTTATGCAATGATATATGATTTATGATTTTGTGGCACACATAAGAATGGTATCATTATGAGATGGGTGGGAACTATATCTCCCTCAAATGCATTGGGTAAAGATTTTATATCTCATGAGATAGACATGGCTGGAATGGTAGGTTATACCGGTTTAGTGAAATAGGACTGAAACAAGGGTGACTCGGTTCAGAAAGGGACTTTGTCCACTAAGATAGTCTTGGCAATGAGTCTTGACTAACAAGAAATGATTCTCTATGATTATGTGTGTATGCCACAAAGTTTCATGTTTAAAGTTATGATTATTGGGATTACATTTCACTTCTATGATTTATCCCATGTTATGATATTATGAGATCTTTTGTAGGTTAAGATTTCCAAAAGCTATGTTCTTATGTGTATGATGTGATTGATATTTATTTTGTTTACCCTTACTGAGCATTTGAGCTCACCCTTTTATGTTTTCTTTTCCCCAGGATATAAATAAAGGTTTTAGGTAAGGAAACAAAAAGGGGAGAATCGTTATGAGAGGTGTTGAAGATCTTTCAACATGATAAGAAGTTTATACTCCGAGTTTCCAAAGACACTAAACTATTACGGTCCTTGTGTGTGTGTTATTGTTATGTACTAAGTATTCCGCAAAATTAATGTAATGTCCATGTACGTCAAGCTCCGGGTCTCTACACCGAGCATGGTTGGAAACATAGCCTCAAGCGCATCTCCCCAAAAGCCAGAGGCTATTGACTAATAGTGAGGGCCAAGGGGGTATCTATGGGAATACTATTCTCTCATCATGAAAGTGTATCACAAAAGATATAAAATAACATATAATTAGCGGAAGAAATAAATCAATCAGAAAACTTATGAACAATAACAATAGATTTAAATAAACAATACCATAAAGGGATTACATATACAGATGATGATGATACATGTCATTCATCTAAAAAAATACAAATTAGGTATACATGGAAGGTTTAAAATATATGTAACAAAATACTAAAAATATAAAAAATAATCTAGCTAGCATCATGAGCCTCAACTTGGTCCCTTGCTCCCTTTAACCTAAGCAGCAATTAAGAACCTCTAGTAGGGAACTTTCCCATATCCATGCCTATAATAATATAGACTATTCCGGTACCCATCAATTACCTGAACATGGTGTGAGATATAATCCCAATAGGCATCCACCCAAAGGTCTAGTTCCATCCAATCAATGTGTATATAATAAAAATAGTGTGTAAGTTGTAAAATAATATGTAAAATAAGTACTAAAAGTAAACAACCCATTGAGGATTGGGTTCCCAAGGACACCAATCCTATGTTACATGCTTCAGACTATATTTAATTTCTTTTAATTAATATTCAGTCCCATGTCAATTCATATTCAAGGTCATTTAATGATTCAATATCATTTTAATAATTATGTCTCAAGACCTAGAACATAACCCAATGTCTCTCATGAGGATAAGTGATCATGAGATGCCTAAACATGCCATCCATAAGGTGTAAGGAACTGACTGAATCCAAGATTATGCTTTAGCTTGGTAGACACATCATTTAAGTCATTTCATCAACTAACCATTTAAGAACCTTAACCCATCCATGGAATTCTTAATTTGGAATCCAGTTGTTTCTATAGGTGTATCATGATCCAATCACTCTACAAGCCCATCCTAGTCATTCCTCATTGGAATCCTAGAATCGCTTTAGGTGTGGTATAACATCACTACCATTTGATTCCATCTTTGGTGGTCCTCTAAAAGAGCCCAAGTGTCACCCATGGTGTATATGATCAATTGACCTTTGGGTATATCCTTGTAAATACATAAGGAGTCCAAGAATCCCTCAGGCATATAATAGTCATACCCTAATATTCAGTCCTTGTAAATCCATTTAAGGATTCCAAGTGTCACTCGGGCATAAGTAAGATCTGATCCAAAAGAGTCAATCCATAGAATTTGTATATGAACCCTTGTGTCACCCAATTAATTTAGCAATATGCATTCAATACCATTTAGTAATATCAAGGGTCATCACCATATTTAATTAAATTTCAACTCAACTCATAAGGTGTCTTAATGCATTACTAATCATAGAAGGCTTAGCCTCTTATGTATCTCACATGGGCATATTAATATAAGAAGTAACACATGGTTAATCAAGAAATCACATGGCCAAGACAAGGGTCATGGTAATTCCATTACCTTCCATTAATCAATTCAATTTACAATTAAAATTACCATTCAATTCAATTACAATTCAAATCATCAATTGACAATTCAATATTAAACATCCAATGGAAAGGGGTAAAAGGCACACTACAAGGGTATCCAGATTTAAAATCTAATTATGGTGGTCAAATCGACCAAGAAAACACCCAAGGTATGGTTCCAATTCAATGTTCATAGACTTTATTCATATATAAGTGGGTCTCATAAATTATACAGGTCATACTTATCAATTTAATTCAAGTATTAAAATCAATTTCAATGGAATTTCTTTGAAAAATGGCATGCGACACAATGACATATATATATAACACTTTGAATTTAAAGAAAAAGCCTGGGACCACGTACTATAGGTTTATAGTTGTAAGATAATCTAGTATCAGCTCCTCATTCGACTCATATTTGGAGAGAATTTATGAATTGACTAATAACCTAATAATATAAAAAATATCTAGCACCTAAATAGTGTAATACCCCGAAATTCTAAAGTAATAACCTTGTATTCAATAACATGTATGATACGTAACAACAAGCACTTAAGGAAATATAATATCCAGACACTTTATAATATTTTTACTATTTAAAATAGATTCTATATATTATAATTCATGAAACACTTAGTTAGTTTTAATTACATGCAAGATCGACCTCTTTGAAGGCTTGCGTTACACACAAGACCGAGTTTTACCGAACAATAATGTATTATTAAAATATTATTATTTAATATAATATGATATAACCTAGATATTATGTCAGAGTTTATGGATATTATTAACTAACATATGAAAATTTATGGTTTATATAAATATAAAATGAATTCATCAGTTACCAATTAATGAGAAATGAAAATAAGAACCAATTGGATATAAAAAGAAATATTATTAATTGTATGCTTCTAAAGGAGTTTTATATTAATAAAAATAATTAATTACAATTAATTAATTATTTTAATAAAATATATTTTTCATATATTCAATAAAATATATTTTACATTCATCCATTAGTTTTTATAGGCAAATGATAATAACAAACTCTATTTTACACGTAAAAAACTATATTTTTATAAAGACAATTTTATCACCTTTTAATGAAGAACCCATTTTAAAAATAAATGTTGATAGATTAATTGATTTAATATATCAAAATAAACTTATATTTTAAATAATAACATAAGAATTAGGTTAGGGTGAATTTTTTTTATTTTTTTGAAACATATCATTTTTAATGAATAGTTAAAAATACTAAATTTTAGTTCAAAACTGTTTTTTCATATAATTTATTTATATGTTTAAATTATAATTTTAATTGTTTTAAAGTTTAATTAGATATTTTTGTACCAATTAATAAAATTTATTTCATTTTAATCAATTTACTTTGAAATTTATTATAAAAACATAGCAAACTTTTAGATTTTTTTACTTATAAAACCCGCATTATCGCCCCACCTGCAGGATGGATTTTAATTTAATTTCAAAAAATTATATGATTAGAATTTTGAAAAATGGATTCTATATTTAGAATAATAATAATTTATAATATATAATAATACCAAATTTGTTTTTGACCAAAAATATTAGTGAAAGTAATTAAAATTAATTACAATTATTATGGTAAAATTAAGCTTAATAATAGACTAAAACTTTAACTTAAAGTCCCAAATGACCTATCCAATTGAAAAAAATGAATTTTAAACTTACATTATTGAGTTTTTTTTTGTTTCTGAATAATTTTGTTAGGTAAAAAAATGGGTACACCTATATTCGTTTCAAAAATACCAAGTGAGTCAATTTCATCCCTTATAAAAGGCCACCGCCCTCTTCATTCCTCACACCTCTCAAACCACCCAGTTTTGGCCATGATCTACCCAAATTTATTTCAAACATCCATAACCTTGAACTTTAAGCCTCCCTTTGAGAATTTATCTTTCTAAGGAATCCCTTTGGTATAATCCAAAAGGAGTTACCTGATTTTAAGGTAATGCTTTCCAACAATCACTTTTCTTTAATTTACATCCCCACCATCGAAAATCTTCATATTACAAGTTTATTTAGTAGAAAAAGTATAATAAATATACTGTGATGTTTTATTAGTAATGTTTCAACCTATAATAACACAAAGTTCCATCTAATGGGTAACAAACATAATGTTTCAGTGTATAGTGAACTACCGCCTCACGAAATGATGATTGCTCATTTTTTACTTTACCAACATTCATGGTTAGAAATTATGATGGAAACTATATCTATATAATCTATATATTAAATTTATTGTTTATTTATGTTCATGTAATAATTTTATAACTTATATCTTTATACTTTCCATTTTTTGTAAAAACGATAACATCGTTTGAGGAAGTGTGGACTACCACCCCTCAAAGAGATGTGTTTCATTTGCACAATCAATGGAATGTATAAAGGATGATTATAATTAAAAATATGTTGAATACAAAACATATTTATGATATTAAATACCAAATTACATTTTTGGAAATATATATATATATCATTTTCTTTATTATACTTTCACACAGTAAAAAGTGATAACGTTGTTCGTGGACGTGTGGACTACCGCCTCCTCGACATGATGTGATTCATTTTACATCATAAGAATTATATATATAAGTATATATGATTAAATATTATGGTATTTATGATATAACAATCCTTATTTAGAGATATAGTGTTACTTAACTTCTTTCTATAATGATCATTGAAAAATGAGAACGTTACTCATGAGTACGTACAACCTATCATCTCCATGATTGCAACATTGGTTCATTTTTAATAACCATATTTAATGATTGATTTTAAAAGTATAATTGATGTATAAATTTGATAATTATGTCATTATTATTAATATTTAGATGTTATATAATAACCCCTTTGACCATAGTTGACCTACCAATTTTTTTTTGACACATAAATCAAATTTTGTCAAAACACCCAACATAAACATAACTATTTAAGTTGATGTACAAAACA
This sequence comes from Viscum album, assembly GCA_963277665.1. Taxonomy (NCBI): domain Eukaryota; kingdom Viridiplantae; phylum Streptophyta; class Magnoliopsida; order Santalales; family Viscaceae; genus Viscum; species Viscum album. Next base: position 444,590,881 of record OY728144.1, read on the forward strand.
CAATTATAAGTGAAATAAAAGTAATTAAAAACTCTAAAAGGTTATAAATCAAGTATAAAATTAAAATAAGTTTATTATATATGAATTTAAATGATTTTAATCCAAAAGAAAATACAAGGAAAGAGATTTCATCCCAATTTACATTCTATTGAGACTTATTTGTTGTCATGCACCACATTTTTTATATGGTGTATATACTACCATTTTACATGATATATCATGAATATATTTATTCTCATGATATTATAACTTTTATTTAATTTTATTCCTTCATGAAACTTATGATTTAAAATGTTTAAAAGTTGTATGAGACACTTTGGAATATTTAAAGATTATTTTCCTCAATAATAACTTTAATGATCATTCTATGGTATTTCCATTCATGGAAATTATATGAAATATTTTCAATAAAACCTTTAATTTTCTCTCCTTTAGTTATTCATGACAATTTTAATGTATCAGTTCCATTTTACCACTCTTTGGTACTCAAAATGTTTTAGAAAATGTTTTTTAGAAAACCTGAATTTGTATCTCTCTTTAGTCGGAGAACTTGTTTTCTTCTAAAAACCATGTTTTATTAAAAAATTTTCAAAAATGTTTTTAAAATGATTTGGTAATGACATTTTTACCCTTTTTTATTTTAAAATGTTTTTCAAATGAATTTTATTGTCACTTTCGGAACAAGTGATTTTTCTAACCTAACTATAAAAAAGGAATGTTCTTTTTAACTCATACGACTTGTACAAATTTACCCACCATAGTTTCATTGAATATTATTTCACTTGTTTAAACGGTTGTTATTTTAAAAAAATATTTCCAAAATTTATTTTAAAATAAAAAAATATTCAAATTTTTTTTCAAAGAAAAGGATATTTTCCTCAAGAATATTTTTTAAAGTTATTCTTTTATTTCAACAGTGAAAACAACCCTCTATTTTTACTCTATTTGGGATATTTTGTATTAATACCATCCATATCCTTTATCTAGATTGTTTTCAATTTATTTTGACAAAGAAAGTATTTATATTCACTTCCATGATTTCCTTGTTAGTACCCTTGACATATTCAATTTCATATGATCATTGTGAATTAAAATTTCCGTAATTATCCATATCATTTATAATAGATATTACTATTCACTAAACCATATACCATTTTACATATGGTTATTACTTTGACAGTTATTTGATTAACTGTGGAATTATTGACATATCCACATTTCACATTCAATATAGTTATTTGATATAGAATGATATTTTTTTCGATTAATTGATATGAGGAATGATTTGGACTAGTAATGAAGGGTGGGGCCCATATTTTATATAGCCCCTTGATGCATTAATAAGTTTTCATGAGAAAAATAAGTTTCAAAAATTAAATAGGATTATATTTGTAGTTTTAAACCATCATGTGAAAGGTCTTGACAGTATAGACTTTTATGTGCCTTAGACATGACATCCATTATGGAAGAATTGCCCTAATTTAGTTCCAGTTATTATTCATTGATGAGATTTTGCATTGATATATATATATATGGATACATTTCATTTCATTTCATTGATTAAATGACATATTTTTAATTTTCATACCTTTACACATTCATTTTTCCTTATATAGTTTTTTAACGGCATGTGTTTTTAGTAATCAACTATCCAAATTATTTATGAAATTCCTTCTCAGTTTGTTGATTACATGGTATGTGTGTTCAGTTATTTACCATTTCATAATTATTACTCTCACTGATTCACTATTTATTATACTATATATTTCTCTTACTAAGAATTTGATCTCACAATTATTATGTTTATTTCCCCAAGAATCCAAGAATAGTACTATAAAATATATGTAATGATACACTATATGGAATAAAGTTATTCTTGAAGTTATTTATTTAGAAAGAAGAAAAAAATTATATTGTAATTAGAATATGTTTTTTATGTATGTATCTAGTTTACCAAGACTACTAGACTGATCGGTTCTTTGGGGTTTGATTCATTGTAGTCATGCCGATGTAATTGATAGGAGACATCAGATTTGGGATTTCTAGAGTCAGGTCGCTATTTTTGATATCAAAGGAAGTTTATTAGAAACCTTGGGAACTAGATTTAGAAAAATAGGTTAGATAACATAACCCTAAGTTAGAATTTGAGGATTATTATTTAATAACATCCTTGAATTTTTTTAAGGTAGATATTATGTGGGTATTCTTAATAATACATACCTATAAAGATATTATACATGAATGTGGTTCTGGAAAAAATTTACCTAGGAGTAATAACACTAATAAGGTGTTCTGGGCCTGACTCAGGGTAAGATGGTACACAATAACAAGCCTTAATATGAATCTATTTTTACAATCTTAGGGGATATGCTTAGGACAATTCACATTTTCTTTACAAACCACTATAAATGATTTTAACAAGGAATAACCTAGGTTAAACCTAAGGTGTTTTAGATTGAAGATAAGGTTTCAAGGTTTAGAAATCCTATGATTTTGATAAGGAAATAACTATGTGGAAATAAATGGATGAATTATTAATATAGTGGGGTTGAATTGAAAACCATAGTTAAAAGTATATTTAGTGAATAACTTTATTTCAAGGATGTACATCATATTTATTTTAGAAATTATATTAATTTGGTTTTAGAAAAGTATAACCTACATGATGGGTGACAACCAATCAAGTCCAATAAGGCCGTGGTTCTTGAAACCATTATAAAATGAGGATAAGGGTTTAATTCTAACCACTGAACTATGTAATTTCTTGATTGAGTTTTCATTGTTTTTAGTTAAGAAATTTGATGAATAAATATAAATTATGAACCAGTAGTATAACTTTTGAGGATTAGAGATTAATCTATTAGCGATATTGGTTTTAGAAGATAGTTAGAGATAAATAGTTAGACTTGGTACTCTTATATTGGCCTTAAGATTCATTAAAATTATATTTTAGTTCTTTAGGAATAACAAAATTCATTATTGGTAATTAATTTATATGAGTAAATTGATGAATTATAATTATATCGAAGCACAACCAAAAGTTAGGATTGTTCTTGTATAATTAAAACCTATAATGTAAGAATATTTCCTTATATTCCTAGCAAGTAAAAAAATTACCGAACATTAGGAAAATGACTTAGAAATAAAATGTTGTCCTAATACCTTAATTTATATTGAACCGATGGTACTTTAAATCAGAAAATATTTATGGCTTTGAAGCCTTAAAATTTCTATTTATTATTAACTTGTTTGGGATTGATGAACTCATTAACTCTCTAAAAATGTTTATGCTTTTACTCCTAGTAGGTATCTCTACTTTCCACTAATGTTCTCCTACTTATAGGCCTAGTTATATGTTATTCCATGTAACCCTTGTACTTCCCATTCTCTCTTTTCTAGAGGATGTTTTATGAACCATTATCATGATGTGGGATTTCAACATAGTAAATAGCAAACAATATATCACCCATATAGATTTTAAATTGTGAGGACATAATTTAATTAAGGTGGGGGAGAATGTAACCCCCCAAAATTATGAAGTAAGAACATTGTATTCGATAGCATGTATGACATGCAACACCAAACATGTACGAAAATATAATATCTAGATACTTTATAATATATTTAATATTTAAATTATATTATATATATTTCAATTCACGCATCACTGAGTTAGCATGCATTACACATAAGAGCAACCTTCTTTGATGGCTTGTGTTACACGCAAGATCAAGTTTTACTGAACAATAATACACTATTAAAATATTATTATTTAATATAATATGACATAACCTAGACACTATGTTAGAGGTTGTGAATATTATTATCTAAATTATGAAAATTTATTTTTTTATATAAATATAAAATGAATTCATTGACTACCAATTAATGATAAATGAAAATTAAAACCAATTGATATAAAAAAAATATTATTTTTACGCTTCCAAAAGAGTTTTATCTTAATAAAAATAATTAATTACAGTTAGTGAATGATTTTAATGAAACATATATGTTATATATTCAATATTATTTTTTAAATTCATCCATTAGGTTTTATAGTCATAATACAGGAACAATATTTATTTTACATGTAAAAACCTATATTTTTATAAATCAATTTTACCACCATTTAATAGAGAACCCATTTTCAATCTGAATATTAAAAATTTAATTAATTTAATATGTAAAAATAAAATTAATATTTTAAATATAAACATAAAAATTAGTTTAGGGTGAATTTTTGAAATTTTTTGAAAATATATCATTTTTAATGAATAGTTAAAAACACCGAATTTTAGTTCAAAACTATTTTTTTATCTAATTTATTTAGAAGATTAAATTATAGTTTTAATTAGTTTTAAAGTTTAATTAGATTATATTTTTATAAATTAATAAAATTTATGTCATTGTAATCAATTTAATTTTGAAATTTATTATAAAAACATATCAAACTTTAAGACACTTTTACTTTAAAAACCAGCATTGTCGTCCCACCTACAAGATGAATTTTAAATTAATTTCTACCACTTTTATGACTTGAATTTGGAAAAAAGGATTCCATATTTGTAATAATAATAATTTATAATGTCTAATAAGAATAATTTTTTTTCACCAAATCAATTAGTGAAAGTAACTAAAATTAATTACAATTATTAATGTAATTAAGCGTATTAAAGGACTAAACCTTTAACTTAAGGGACCTAATGACCTATAAACCCACCCAGAACCCATTTTATGTAAATAAATCACCCATTAACCTTAAATTATTTATGTGTTTTGGTTTTTGAGTATTTTTTAGGTAAAAACATGGGTGCACCTAACTTCTTTTCAAAAATACCAAGTGAGTCCTTTTCCTCCCTTATAAAAGGCCACTAACTATCCCCATTCCTCAAACCTCTCAAACCACTTAGGTTCATCCAATATATGACCAAATATATTCCTAAAATCCCTCCCCTATACATTAAATTCCACATTTTTTCAGAAATCTTTCCAAGGAATCTCTTTGGTATAAATAAAAAGAAGTTACCCGATTTGTAAGGTAATACATTCCAACAATCATTTTTATTTCATTCACTTCTCCACCACCAAAAATATTATTCTTCCATGTTCATATAATAAAAAAATTATAATAAATATACTATGATTTTTTGTTATAATGAGTTTACCTACACTAACACACACTTCCATCTAATGGGTAATAATCATATTGTTTCTATGTATGGAAAACTATTGCCTCACGAAACGATGAATGTTAATTTTTCCATTACCAACATTCATGGTCATCCATTATGATGTAAAATTTGTTTATATATGTTATATATGATGTTTATTATGTATTTAATCATTTATAATCATTTTAAAACACATATCTTTATACTTCTTATTTTGTGTAAAACAATAATATCATTTGAGGAAGTATGGACTATCGCCCCCTCAAAGCATTGTTATTCGTTCACACGATCCATGTAATGTATATAAGGATTTTTATAATTAAACTCATGAGATATAAAAAATTTATATATTATATTCATGATATAATTAACTTTATAGATATATAAATATACCATTTCTTTAATTATCCTTTCACACCCTAAAAAGTGATAACGTTGTTTGTGGACATGTGGACTATCACCTCTTCGACATGATGTGATTCATTTTATATCAAAAGATTCATATATATAAGTATATATGATTAAATAATATTTTATTTATTATATAATTATCCTTATAGAAATACATGGTGTTACTTACCTTCTTTCCATAACGATCATTGAAAAATGAGAACGTTACCAATGCATACGTACGACCTACCATCTTAATTATTATAAAATTAGTAAAATTTGCATAAAATTTTTTAATGATATATTTTAAAAGTATAATGTCTATATAAATATGATAATTATTTCATGATTATTATTCTGTATATGTAATATAATGACCCATTTGACTGATATACTCAAGTTGTTTTTGACACATAAATCAAATTTTTTTTTTCAAAACAACTAACATAAAATTAATTTTTTAAGTAGTTGTACACAACATAGTAATAATTGAAATAAAAATAAAGCTAAAATAATTGAAAAGGTTATAAATCAAGTAGAAAATTAATAGAAGTTTATTATATAGGAACTTAAAGGATGTTCACCTTGAAGGAAATGCAAGGTAAGGGATTTCATCTCAATTTATGTTTTATTGAGAATTATTTGTTTTTATGAACCTAGTTTATTTTATATAGTGTGTACACTTACCTTTTACATGAAATATAATGCATCTATTTATTATCATGATATTATAACTTTTATTTAATTTTATTCATTCACGAGGCTTATGATTTAAAATGTTTCAATGTGGTACTGGACATTTTGGAATGTTTAAAGATTATTTTTCTCAAAAATAACTTTAAAGACTATTCAATGTTATTTCAATTTAAGGAACTTATAAAACCACTATTCATTAAAACCTTTCATTTTCTATCATATGGTTATTCTAGACCATTTTAAAGTATTAGTACCATTTTTTCCACTCTTTGGTACTCAAAATATTTTTCAAAAAACTTGACTTTATATCTCTCTTTATTCAAGGAACCTGTTTTCTTATAAAAACCATGTTTTATTAAAAAAATTTCAAATTTTTTTTAACATAATTTGGTAAATAAATTTTTAACCTTTTTTCCTTTTAACAATGTTTTCAATGGAATCTTGGTTTGCTTTCCAAACCAGGTATTTTTATAACCTTTAAATATGAAAAAGAAATTTTCTTTTTACCTCACACATCTTATATGGATTTACCCACCATTATTTATTTGAAGCTTCCATTTCAAGTTTAAAAGGTTACTTTTTAAAGAAAACATTTTCAAAAGTTATTTTCAATGAATAATATTTTCAAAATGTTTTTAAGATAAAAGAGTATTTTCCTCAAGAGTAATTTTTCAAGTTATTATTTTATTTCATCAATAAAACAACCCCATATTTTTACTCCACTTGGGATATTTTGTATTCATACCATACATACCATTTATCCAGATGGATTTTTATTGATTTGGTAAAGGAAAGTATTTATATTCAATTCCTTGGTTTCTCTATTAGTCCCCTTAAAATATTCAATTTCATAGGATCATTGAGAATTAAATTTCCCCTAATTATCTATATCATTTATCATTGATATTACTATTTCCTAAATCGTACAAAATTTTACATATGGTGATTACTTTTAAAACTATTTGATTAGCTATGGAATTATTGATAAATTCATATTTCTAATTAAATATAGTTATTTGATAAGGAATATTATTTATTTTGATTAATTGATATGATGAATTCTTTATATTAGTAATGATGGGTGGGGTTTGGACTTTATATAGTCCCTCAATGTATCGATAGGTTATCATGAGACAAATAAGTTTGGAAAATTAAATGGGTTTCTATCCATGGTTTTAAACCATCTTGTGAAAGGTCTTGATGGTATAGGTTTTCATGTACCTTAGAAATGACGTCCATTAAGAAACTATTTACATCATTTATTTTTAGTTATTATTTATCCATGATATTTTGTATCAATATATCTACGGATACATTTCATTTCAATTCATTTATTAAATGGAATGTGTTTCAGTTTCTTAACTTGCCATATTCATTTTTCCTTATCTATTTAGTTTAATGGCATGTGTTTTCATTAAATACCATGCCATATTTTTTATGCACTTCCTTCACAATTTTTTGATTACATAGTAAGTGTGTTCAATTATTTTCCATTCCATAATTATTACTCTAAATGATTAATTATTATTTCTTCTACATTTTTCCCTTCCATAGAATTTTAGCTCATCCTTATTATGTTTCTTTCCCTAGGAATCCAAGAATCCTACTTTGAAAGATATGCAAGGATACTCTAGATGGAATAAATTTATTCTCGAATTTATTTATTTGGAAAGAAGAAAACAATTATGTTGTAATTAGAATATTCTTTTCTAACGTATATATTTGGTTTAACAAGATAACTAAACGGATTGGTCCTTTGGGGATTGATTCCTTATAATAAAGTTAGTGTAACGATATCAGACAACCTATCTAGGATTTATAGGATCAGGTTGCTACAAATAGCGCAACTGATACCAAGAAGAATGATGAACGACTAAAAAGGAATCGAGTACTCACCAATGGGGATCCAATGAGACATTCGATGCTCAAATATGATATCACATGTAGGAGATCCTTCAATTCCTATAATAGTAGTCAAGAAGGATCTCTCAAAAAGGAGGTTTTGTCTAAAGTGATAATTGAGGAGAAAATAGGTTATAAATAGAATTAATTAGGAGGAAAATGTTAATTTCCCAATAATTCATGGGTTACACGGTTTGGTCGCACGGTTGGAAAAACCATGTGCCAACCGTGAACCTTTTTCTATAGGAAAGGGGCACCCAATATGGTTTATGTGCATGGTTTGACTAATCATGCACAAAATGTGTCTCAGACACTGTTCAAGAACTGTAGACATGCCCACACATCCATGTTCCTCAAATCTCACAATTTTCCTAACCATGTAGCTTGTAGTACCTCACTATATAGCCTCGAATGGTTATAAGTAACAATGTGTCCTACCCCCATGGTTTATACTAACCAGGAAATAGGTCTATTTCACCCCAAAAGTTGGATTTCAGGCTCTGAACTAGCCCTGAAAACTCATGAGTACTCTATGATCTCAAAGGAAATTAATATAAGGTCATAATTAATCATTTAAATTGAGAATTTATAAAAAGTAAAAGATTTAGTACCTTAAGAAAGAACCAGGTTCTTACACAAACTAAATTCCATATTCATGGTGTATGAATGAGTCCATTTTAGATAGTTAATGAAAGAAATATCAAGAATATAGTTTATGATATGAGTATGAAACATGATTTATGTGATATTGAGACAAAGGAATTATATTACAAAATGTTCATTTGTATATGGTTTTTGATGTTGTAAAATTAACTTTTTCCTCTTGTATTTCTTCACGTGTTTCTAAACAATGATGTTGTACTTTAAGAAAATTCACCCAATTCCCCTGATAAATAAGACCATAGGTCCACACACCTAGTATTTCTATTGATCTAAATTATTTTCTCTATGAATTTAATTATTATAATAAATATTATTCTACTGACTCAGGAATAATATTTATTCAAGATTTTTTATCTCAAATATTCAATAAATATTTATTTTCTAGACCATGAATATAATATTTATTTATTAAATGAATAATATTAATTGAAAATATTTATTCGAGAAAGAAGTAAATTTTGAGGAGTAAAAGAGGAACAATTCTTTAGGTATGATGATAAATATTTATTTACTAGACTATAAAATAGTATTTTTCATTGTGTGAGTTAGCACACACCATGTGATAAAATAATAATAGCAATATTTTTCATGGCTTGGGTTATATTATGGGATTAATATATGAGAAATGTAATTTTTTCAATTAATTAATATTAAGCCCTATAATTGGCCCTATATATACCCCATTTTGTAATTTTTGAGAGGGTGGGCTTCTAGTTGTGAAAAAAACCTCTCCTCCTTATAGATTTCTCTCTACCAATAATATCTCTAGGGTTTCCCTAAATAACGAGAGAAGTGAGATTCTTCCACTTACTTTAAAACAGATGAGAATAAAAATAAATCCCTTAAAGGATAGTGTGGTGGTCAAAGGGGGTGATACAAGATGATCAATACCACCATACTAGAACTAGAAATACCATCAACAACAATTTAGGATCATAGGAGCATGTGACTATTACCTCTAAAGGGGGTTTACTTTGGATTTTCTCAACACAATAGTGATTCATATTAGATGAATGTTTGATCAATAAATATATTTTAAGAAGAAATAATTCCCATGATTAGGGTAATTATTTTTAATTTATTTAAATTAATAATAAATTTAATGTGAAAAATATCCTTTATTTATGGTTATGATGTTCTTTATGAACAATCATCATATTAATTCATTGGTCATGGAATTTATTGTCATGTACATTATAGATTATCTATTAAACCTGAATAATACCAAGTTTAGGCCATACCAAATTTGAACTTACACTATATCTGAAACCTTCAAGTGGTTTCAGAGTGGTCTCATACATATTTATAATTATTTAATTTATTGGATGCAATAATCATTTTCTATTGCTCTTTCATTTCACATTTAACCATTTTTTAATTTGAATGTATAGATATCGATTTATTATTCTTCTCTATTCACTTTCAAATAATAAAGAAAAGTTAAATAAAAAAATGAAGAGCATATGAAGAATCCATCCATATGGGTCAATGATTCTATCTAGATAATTAAGGATTAAATGGTGTATAATCGGTGTACATACTGTGTGTCAGGATTCATTACACCAGGATAAATCATGAATTAATTCATTAGATCATGAAATGGATGGAACACACTATATTAATATACCATTTGTTGACTATTATAGGCTAACACATGAATTTCCAAACAACATGCTATGTCACACAAGTACATATTGTGTAGTCCATGTTTTTTCATAGTGAAAAAATGTAATCAAAGACAAATAATTTATATGTGTCTATGTGCCATTTATTGATAGTACATTCCATTTAATTACATTATATATATTTTACACAACATACTCTATGAGTACACAATATACAATGATGACCATATTGGATAGTTTGAATAGGTACATGTCATATTTCCTCTATGTAAATGTTGTGTACATAATTAGTTTTAAATGAATTAATGAATTAATTATTTTTAATGTTAGTATGGATGGAATATCAAGGAACGTTTGTATATATATTAATATAAATTAAGGAATTAATTAATAAAGATATGTAATTAATTAAAGAACATTATATCTTAATTATGAATGATTAAAATGAATTCTCATTTATTAAATGCATATATGTTTCATGAATAGATTATCCCAATCTTGTAAAACCTATGTATGGGATGTTTTTATTAAAATTTATTTATTTCATGGATTTTATATTATTAATATTAAATTAAAATGGTTTCATGTGCATCACACCTCTTCTTATTATGTAAGAACATGAGTGTCTATGGTTTATTTTATATAAACACCATATACATTACATTGGTTCCCCTAACCTATATGTGAGTAAAGAACATATAAGGATGAAGATCCTAGGTGATTAATGTTGGTTCATAATGAAGACTCGATGAAATCAACAAAGGTGATACAAATGAAAGAGGTGGAATACTACAACTCAAACTAAGACTGGTTTAAGAAGGTTTTCCCCTAGGGTCTATGATTTGTATGTTATTTCTCAATAAAGAAACTGATAGATAAATCTCATGAGCATATCACATATTTTATTATTAATTATTGATGGTTATTTATTTTATAGACTCTTTATCATGATCACATAAATAAATTTATTAAATAACAATCATGCTCAGATGGAATAAAATAATAGGATAATGTACAAATATTTTATCTACATATAGTTGATCATTTAAGTAATATCCACTTAATATTAATAAGACATGTAGATCGTTAAAATAGGGAAATTTATATATAAATAATAAAAACCCATAAATAAAATATTATTTCAGTACATGTTTTCTATAAATGGATTCAAGATATAACCATAAAATAAAATTTTTATTTGACCCTTGTGAAGGTATTTAATTTCCTTATGGAGTTCTTATGAAGGTTTTAGATTGTATTGATAATGTTAACATCAATAAAATTATCCCTTACTAAAGTTTATGTATCTTGGAGGAAGGTTTTAAGGAAATTAAAATTAAGATTTTAGGATTGGGGAGTCTACTAAATAGATATTATAGTGACCCTCACTTTTTATACATTAACATCATATCATTTTTGGTGGAATACTTAAAACATTACACAAACAGGAACCCAATGACCATATTAGTTTAGTGCCTTTGGAAACATGGAAACATAAAAATGATACATAAGTGAGATACATTTTCTACCACTAGGTTATTCATGATTAGCACCCTTTGTAGACACATCATTCATAATATATATCTTCATAACCTAGGGAATGGAAGCATAAAAATGGGTGAGCTCAGATTCTCAGAACGGGTAAAAAATGAAGATATGTAAGCATAAACATGAGCATAAGGGTTTGAGAATGTGTTCATGAAATTTAAAGATCATACCCTGCAAATCAAAGATCATAAACATGAATCATGGAATAAATATTGGAAGTTCATTAGACATGAATCATTAGGAAATCAAGATCATAATCCATGAAATCATAAAATAGGAATAAGACATTTAATAGTGGAAGGAAAATAAACATGTAATATCATTACTTATAAGTCACAAAGCATTTACAAAACATAACAAGGAACTTCATGGGGTCTGAAATATGAGGATGTGAAATAGGTCATAGGCGATGCCCTCGACCTACACTATTTAAGGCCCCCTTATTTTGGGGCTTGGTGTTCTCTCCTTTTGAAAATAAAATTGATATTGGATGGAATAAGGAACTTCATGGGGACTACACATACTTGGTGGGATGCACCACCATCCCAAGTCATAGTCTATTCCTTATAAGGGATCACATTTCCCTATCTTTCCATAGTGGATCAGGTTTACCCATCTACCATATTGGATCAAGGTCATCAAATTGAATCCCATCATTATCTAATGAGATATAAATCTTTAACCAATTCATTGGAGGAATTTATTTGCCCCACCCATATCATAATGAAATCATACATACATGTTCCAAAAAAATAATAAATAATCATATCATAACAAATGAAATGAAATTGGTGTCATAAACATGTAATCATAACATAACCTTTAGAAAAATATAGGTTTCAAAATCATTTCAACAAATCATAACCCACGAAAAGAATTGGGTTTCATAAGCATATAAACCATGAAATAGAAAGGGTTTTCATAAAAATCATGCCATCAAAACATAAACCATCCAGGGAAAGAATATGAATATATCCTTTAGATCATTTCCCTATAAATGCATGAGTAACACCAATAGATGTTATCTTAGATGAAAAATTATTTGAGAAGATATTTTTAAAAAAATTCTTGAGGAAAATATCCTTTCTAATTTTAATAATACTTTTTAAAACATTAATTTTTTTTGAAAACCATTTACTTTGGAAATATATTTGAAAACATATAAAAGAATCTTGGAAACTATAAAAAAATTTTAAATTTATTTTTCCTTCAAATGGTTCTTAAAATATCATCTTTAAAAACATTTTTAAAAAAAAAATTGAAAACATTTTTGAAAGCATGGTTTTTGAAATTCATGGAATGTGTCTCAAAGAAGGAAAATTAATACAAAACTACTATACCAATTTGGTAACTTTTAAAAGAGTGATCATAAAATGGATATGAAAATACCCATAAATTTAAGGATAATAATCATAGAATATATTAACATGTAGTATATACAACCCAAAAAATAAATGAGTGGTGAATAATGTATAAATATCACATAAATTAAAGTGAGACTAAAAAAACTCTTACCTTATGTATTGACTCTATTTGTACTCCCTCAAACATCCTATTATTTGGATAACTCATTTGGGTTTACACAAAAAGGCTTCCTTGGATGGATTTTTTCTAAAAGTGAGGCTTATAGGATGAAGGTAGGGATGTTTGGAGGAGATTTTGGTAGATTTTTCTTGAGCCAGAGGGATTCAGAGGTGTGAATAAGTGGCAGGGGTGAGTGCCTTTTTATAGTGGGATGAATGAAATTCCTTTAAATTTTTGAAAATAGAATTCCATCCACTTTTTTCCTATATCAATTGGATCCAATAATGATCCAAATCTGATCCAAGGGAGGGTAAGATTCAAATATGAATATCCAATGTCTTTTGGAAAAGTGTTTAGGTTATTTTAGGCCTTAATTTTAAGGTTTAGTCCTTTGTTAAACAAATTTTTCTCTTAATCAGTGTAATTAATTTTAATCAATTTTACTAATATTTTTGGTAAAAAACTAAGTTGAACTTATTAGACAATATAAATTATGATGATTCAAAATATGAAATCTATTTTTCCAAATTCCAATCACATATATGGAAGAAAGTAATTTAAATTTAATCCTCTAGATGCATCATCGTCATCATCATCATCATCATCATCATCATCATCATATTTTTATTTAATGAAGGGAGGTATAAAAGAAAGGAGGGAGAAAACCAAGGCCTAAGGATGTATAAAATAATAGAGTCTGACGACATACCCTCTAATCAAATTAACCCACTAAGGTTTCAAGTAATTAATATTTGGAAAGAATATGACACTAGAGTCTTTATCTTCCAATTATTCATGGTGGTCCACAACCTTATTACCCGGTTTCCATGTGTGGGATATGTGTATATTTTTGTTGATGAGAGATATGAATTTTCTAATAATGTAATATATTGACCATGGTATGTATCCTTTTCCATGAAAGGAATCTTGTATGATCATGGAGTCAATTTCAACTTGAGTGAGGTTGACATTCTCCTGGTTACATAGATTTAACCCGGTGAGTATTGCTCTGGCCTCCACCTATAGAGAATTTCCATAAACATAATATGAAATAAAATTTACAATGACACTCCCCCAAGTGTCACGAACAACCCCTAATACTCTCATGACACCCAAGGTGCAGGAACCATCTTTATTAAGATTGAAACCCATGGCTGGTGGATGCCAACACACCCATTGTACCTAATATCTAGTGATAGAAGGTTGAACTGGTGAAGTGCTTACTTGTAGAGATCTCAGTGAAGGATCTTCTCACTAGTTACTGATAAGAATAACTATATTGACTATTAAGTTCCTTTTTGTCGTTATTATGGACCTCACTACGGAAATAAACCCCTCACATCTAGCCTGATTTCTAGCCTTCCATATGCACCAGTATCCAACACTTATAACAATGGACCTTTCCATTTTTTAGAGACCCGTAACATTCATCCCATGGAACCAGCACTCTAAAAAATAGGGTATCAAGAAGATCCTGAGAGGAGAAAGAATTAAATTCCCTGAAGAACCTCCAAACCACATGAGACCATACTTCTTTAAAGAAAAGATGGTTCCTCCTCTCCTCTCACTAGTTTCTATAGAAGTGACATCTTTATACATTGCTGACACCCAAAATTTTGATTTTTTATCCCATAGGTACTGCTTGATTCCTCATCCTCTAGGTGATAAAGTTATATTTTACTGGAATCTTGTTTCACCATACTATTCCATTCCATCCATCTCGGTGGTCCTAAGATGTCAAGATCTTTTGGAATTCCCTTTTAGTAAATGTACCATAGTAAGAAGGAGTGAACATACACTTTTCTGGATCTGAGTTAATGAAAATTAAATCAAAGACACCTTTCTAGTTATTTTCCAGGACGACCCTGATAAATGTCATGACAATGGGTTCATTTGCAAAAACGTTTAATGTTTTGAAGCAATTTTATATACAATTTCAATGTGAAATTGGCTATAATGACCTAAATTTTATTATTTTATGTATATTTGATCTAATTATAATTTAAAAACAAATTAAAATATAATTTAACTATATAAATAAATTATACAAAAAAACAGTTTTAATTAAAATTCAATATTTTTTACTATTCATCCAAAATTGATGTTTTTCCAAAAAATATAAAAAATTAACCCTAAGCTAATTTTGACATTATGAATACAAAAAATAAGTTTATTTTATTAAATTAAATTACTAAAAGTTTCTAAAATTAATTTAATTATTCTTTATAAAAGGAAATAAAAAGTATTTCTTTTAAGAAAATAACATTTTCAAACTTATAAAGACTTTACTAAATATTGTATGTATTATTATCAATATGTTTTATTTTTATAAAACCATTATAAATAATATTTTAAAATTATTTATGACTATTTATATTACTAAGTTTAACATATAGGTTATAACTATCTCACATAAATAATTATAATAATAAATTTTTGTTTCATAGAAAAAGAGTGTTTTGTGTAATGCAAACTAAATCGCTGTTTCATGTAGTAAAATATCATCTCATTGTAGCGTATAAAAAAAGATTAACATGGTGTAGTATGAAATCAATAACATAAAAAAAATAATTTATTCAAAAAAGGTTTTTAAAAACTCAGGTTGTTACATTATACCCCCTTAAAATGAATATATCCTTCAAAATTCATCATTTTAATAAAAAAACGAGGATACTTCTGCCACATGATATCCTTAAGTTCCTACATAAGTTCTTATAACTTTTGGTTTCTCCAAAAAACTTTGACCAGTTGAGTGGTCTTGTTTCATATAGAACTTTCTTTATACAATCTAGAATTTCAACTAGTTGGTCCTCATTAGCAAGATCCTACTCCAACGGTATGACTTCTGAGTTCAGTATATGTGAAGGATTGGGTATGTACTTCATTCATAGAGATACATGGAACACATATTAGACTTGATATAGACTTGGAAGAATTTCCAAGTGATAGGAAAACATTCAGATACGATTAGGAATCTTAAAGGGACCGGTATACCCAGGTATTAGTTTCTCTTTATTCCCAATACTCATAACCTTATTCCATGGAGAAATTCATAGAAACAAATTATCAACAATTTCAAATTCATGGTTACACTGACAGTTATCAATATAAATTTTCTACTGACATTGATCTACCATGATATTATACTGAATGGTTATAACCTTCCTTTCCATTTTTCAGCGATCTCAGGTCCCAATAACTTTCTTTCTCTAACTTTATCCTAACAAATTGGATCTATATATTTCTTCCCATAGAAAAATTCATAAGGAACCATCTAAATGATTTAGTTAAATTCATTTTTTTTATGAAAAATCAACTAAAGGAAGGTGTTGATCCCAACCACATTTGAAATCCAATGAACAATATATCAACATATCCTATAGGGTTTGAATTGTTCTTTCATACTGACTATCCATTTGAGGATGATAAGTTGTTCTAAGAATTAATTATATATCATGTTCTTGTTGATGAATTCACTATAACTTTGAGGTAAACCTAAGATCCTGATAAGATACAATTGAATATGGGACTCCATGCAACCTTACCAGTTTCTTAATGTATATCTTGGTGAGATGATACAGAGATAATTATTCTCTGATAGAAATGAAGTGCACTGAATTAGTAAGGATATTGACTACCACCCATATAACATTAAACCCTTTAGAGGTTTTGGTGATTCCAATGACAAATTCTATTGTGATTTTATCCTATTTACATTCTGGTATGGGTATTGGATGAAACATCCCCTTAGAATTTTGTCTTTTTTCCTTAACTTTTTGGTATACCAAGAACACAGACAGAAACTCTATGATCTCTCTCTTCATTCCATCCAACCAGAAGTATTACATCAGTTATCATTACATCTTCGTACTTCCAGTATGAATAGAGAATTAAGAACTATGAACTTACTCTAAATGATCATTCAAATATAGTATGGAAGGAACTCATACATGATTCCTAAACCTTATCATTCCATCCTGATCAAGGTTAAACTCTTGAACTTTTTTTAACCTTCTTTTACAACTCTACATCTTCTTTCTATGCCTCTTTAATCTTCACTTTGATGGAGGGTTAGACATTCAATTGACAAAGGTTAGATTTTCACCCTTCCTTTAAGATTTTCATATTCATCCTTTGAAAATCCATAAATATTAGATTTTTGGTAATACTCATCATGTATAAGATAGCATGATCGTTTTGAATGAAAGCATTGATCACCTTTTTTTCTTTCTGAGGGTGGAAATGTATTGGGTAGTTATTATACTTTTTTAGATCTAACCATATTATTTAAACATGTTCAACTCTTTCCATGTGAATATATATTTAATTCTTTTATGATCAGTATATATATCACACTTTTCTCTATAATGATAATTACTCCATATCTTTAATAAAAAAATTAACATAGCTAACTCCAAACCACGATTTGTGTAATTTTTATCACGAATATTAAAATGTTGCAAGGAATATTCAATAACCATTTTAATCTACATACTAAAATTCCCCAATCCCTTATTTAATGCATCATTGTAGATTAAAAACCCTCCTCTACTATATGTCAATGTAAGCACATGTGGCCTAAACAACCTTCACTTTAGTTCCTTGAAAACTTCATCACATTCATCAGTCCAGAGGAACTTGGCACCCTTACAAGTTAACTTGGTTAGATGATTATATATTTGTGAGAAATTATCCACAAACCGTTGATAATATCAAGATAAACAAAGACAACTATGGATCTTAGTCACCATGGTCATTCTAGTCTAAGATTCAATAGCCTTTATATTTGACGGGTCTACTATAACACCATCTATTGAGATTATGTGAAAACAATGAAACTTTTTGTAGCCAAAATTCATACTTTTTAAATTTTTAATACATAATATCTTTCCTTAGGGTCTTCAGTACAATTATCAATTGGTATTCATGCTCTTCATTTCTATTTTAATAGATAATAATAGAATCTATAAATACTACCAAAAACTGATTGATGTAATCTATAAATATTCTATTAATAAAATCCATGAAGATATTAGGGGAATTAGTAAGAATAATTGACATCACTATATATTCATAGTGTCCATACCTTGTATAGAATTCAGTCTTGGGTATATTCTCTTTATTGACCCTCAATTGATTATATCTAGAATGATGGTCAATCTTTGAAAAGTATTGATCTCTGTGAAGTTGATCAAACAAGTCAATATTTAAGGGAAGATGATACTTGTTCTTGATTGTGATATTGTTCAACTCTCGATAATCAATACAGAGTCACATTGATCCATATTTCTTTTTCACAAAAAGAACATGTGCACCCAAAGGTGAAACACTTGGCTGAATGAATCCATCATCAAGGTTTTATTAGAGTTGCTTCTTGAGTTCCTTTAACTCAATTAGGACCATTCTATAGGGAGTCTTTAAAATTTGTGTGGAACCAGGTATGAGATCTATCGAGAACTCAAATTCATGTTTTAGTGTAAGGCTAGGAAACTATTTTGGAAATAAATCCAAAAATTCCCAAAAAATAGGCATATCATTGATGTCGAATTTTCCCCTTTTAAATGGGAATTAAGTCCCATATACTGTATGTAATCTCCATTAAAAGTTTATAATTATCATCACATTTATTTATGATCATATGTTATTTTGAAATATCAAATGTAACAAAACTTCCTCGAAACTTAATGTGGTATTTATGAAGAGAAATCCAATCCATGCCAATTATAACATCAAATTAAACCAAAGAAAGATTGAATATTTTTCCAGAAGAACATTAGCACACACTTCAACTAGAGAGGAATCATAGGCTTGAGATGAAATTATCACACCATTAAAGGTTTTCACTACTATTTCCACATTTAATCATTTGGGTGGAATATTAATACCATTATAAAATTATTTATATATGAAAGAGTTAGTAGATATAGCATCAAATAATATATTAGAAGTTATAGAGTGGATGGTAAGTATAAATTTCACCATATCATTATCACAACCCTCGTTAGAGGAAAATATCACATGATATTTACCCTTGTCACTCAGTTTAAGAGTTTTTTGATTTTGATCATCATCACCACCCCTCAGGTTTGGGAACTAGTTAGCATAATTCCCATCCTCCTTACACTTGAAGCACTGAAGCGTGAGAGGAGCATTTTTTACTGATTTTCCTCTATTTTCATCATTGGATAACTACTTCCCATTAGTTTGTCAAAAAATTACCTGATAGAATTACCTTCAATATTATACCCCATAATACAATTTCCTCCATTCATTTTTCCACACGTGGATCATAAAGTAAGGACCATCTTCTTCTTTTTATGGTTTTTCTATTTTTCTTTAAACTA
Organism: Viscum album; assembly: GCA_963277665.1. Taxonomy (NCBI): domain Eukaryota; kingdom Viridiplantae; phylum Streptophyta; class Magnoliopsida; order Santalales; family Viscaceae; genus Viscum; species Viscum album. The sequence continues at coordinate 444,610,744 of OY728144.1, forward strand.
AATCTTCCTATTATTATTAAAACCATGAAATTGATTTGTAACTCTAATCTTCTTTTCAACCTTGATTTCACAATGAAAAATATATTCATAGATATTAAAGTATCTTATGGTAAACACCCTTCTGAGACTTGGATTTTTGCCACCGAATAATTGATCAACCTTACTTTATAGTTGGATAATAATTATAGAACCATACCTCACAAGTCTTGTGAAATTATCCTCATAGGTACCAATAGATTCATCATCCTTTTTCTTGAACTCAAGGAACTTCTTTTCCATCGTCATACGAATAACATTAGGAAAGTAATTATTTAATAATAATTTCTTGAACTCATCCCAATCCATGAATTCAATTTCTTCTTTCTTCCTTGTATTCTTGATTAGAGTCCACCACTGGTCCGCTTCACCTTATAAATGATAAATATATAGAATGGTTTTTTCATGTTTTAGAATTGGAGGAAACAAAATATATTTTTAGTGGTACGAATCCATCGTTTATCCCTAAGTGTATCAGAAGACCTGCTGGAATAAGGTGTATGTTACCTCATGGAGGACTCAAAAAAATGTTTTTCTCTCTTTTTCTCATTTGGAAGTCCAACATAATTCATAGACTGAAAAATTTGTGAGAGAATAACAATGATATTTTTAGTGCAGATCCCATAACATTTGTTTATTTAAGAGGACAACCATTGTACTTCCCATTGAAATCACCATTAACATGGTTCCTTTAAGTTATATCCGTTGACTAAAACCAAAAATAATAGAGTAAGAAACAAGTATCATAGTGAGTAACCACATAATCATGAAAATAAACTTATAAGATGTCTAAATTAGGTCACCTTGTATAATATATGATACCTCAACTTAATCCTAGTTTATTCATATCCAACCCATACTTAAATACTTCATGATGGTTCATGAATAGTTTTTTAATTCCCAAAGAATATCCCATGGGAGTGTCAAACCAGGTGTACAACAAAGCTCATTGTCTTTCACCAGTTTCTAATCAAGTCTATTTGAATATAGAATTTTTAGGTTTATTAACCCTATGTAAATATTTTCTAGAACCTCATACACTTATAGTATCAAGACATGGATTTTTTTCTAGGACACCACTCAATATATCCTTTACAAAAATTCTTGGACATTTTCCTATAATTTTCATAATCCATATACTTATCCTTAGACATGTCCTTAGGGTTCCCACTAAGGTTTTATCATCCTAGTTTCCAAAGTTAAACTAAACTTTTACTCTGATACCATCTATAGAAACCCTATATTTTCATACATTAACACTGTATCATTTTTTGTAGAATAATTAAAACATTACACAAGAAGACACCCAAAGATCGTATTATTTTAGTGCCTTTGGAAAAAATGAAACATAAAAATTGGTACATAAGTGAGCTAAATTATTTACCAATAGGTTATTCATGACTATAAGACTTCTTAGAATTATCATACCTAATACATATCTTCATAACTTGGGGAATGAAAACATAAAAAGGGGTTATCTTAGATGCTTAATAAGGGTAAAAAGGGAATATATATAAGCATAAACATGAGTATATGGGCATGAGAACATGTTCATGACAATAAAAGATCATACCTTGCAAATCAAATATCAAACAAATGAATCATGACATAAAGATTGACAGTTTATAAGACATGAAACATAAGGGAATCAAGAGCATAATCCATGAAATCATAACATAGTAATAAGACATTGAATTACAATAAACACATAAATATGTAATATCATTCCCTATAAGTCAAGTCACATTTTAAAAACATAACAAGGAACTTCATGGGGATTGCACTTACTGGGTGAGACACACCAACATCCCCATTCACAGTTCTTTCCTTGTAAGGGATTGGGTTTCCACATCTTCCCATAGTGGATCAGGTTACCCCATATTCCACAGTGTATCAAGACTTTCAATTTGAATCTCATCATTATTTAATGAGATAAAAATATTTACCCAATGAATTCGATAGATATATAGGTCCCACCCATCTTATAATGAAATCATACATTCATGTTCCACAAAATAAAAAACAATCATACCATAACCCATGAAATGAAATAGGTGTCATAAACATGTAATCATTTATCAACCTATCAAAAAATAGAGGTTTCATAATCATTTTATAAAAGCACAACCCATGAAAATAATTTTTTTTCATAAGAATATAATCTATAAAATAGAAATGGGTTTCATAAAAATAATGCCATCAAAACATAAACCATTCAGAGAAAGAATATGAATGGATCCTTTAGATCGTTTCCCCATAATGGTATGAGTGACACAAATGTTTGTTACATTAGATGGAAAACAATTTGAGAAGATATTTTATAAATATTTATTTATGAAAATATACTTTCTTCATTGAATTTTTTTATAACATAAAACATTTTTGGAAAACTTTTTCTTTGAAAATAGATTTAGAAACATATAAAGGATGTTGTAAACCATAAAACATTTTAAAATATTTTTTCCTTGAAAATATTCTTAAAATATCATCTTTAAAAACATTTTTTAAAACATTTTTCAACTTTTTTTTGAAAACAAGGTTTTTGAAATTCATGGAATGTCCCTCAAAGAAGGAAAATTGAGACAAAACTACTTTACCAATTTGGAAACTTTTTAAATATAAATCCCATGAATGAGATATCATTAATTGGATATGTAAATACCCATAAATTTAAGGATAATAATAATAGAATATATTAATGGGATGTATATACACCACATAAAATAAATTAGAGGTGAATAATACAAAAAAACTCATAAAAATAAAAGTGATACTATAAATCCCCTTACCTTATGTCCTGACTCTGTTTGTACTTTCTCAAACCTCTTATTCTCTGGGTAACTCCTTTTGGTTTTCACCAAAAGACATACTTGGATGGATTTTTTCCTAAAGGGAGGATACTAAGATGAAGGTAGAGATGTTGGGAGGAGATTTGGGTATAGTTTTTTCTAATAAAGAGGGCTTGAGAGGTGTGAATAAGTGGAAGGCGGTGTTTTCATTTTTATAGTGGAGGAGAAGTGACATTCTTGTAATTTTTTTGGAAAGGGAATTCTACCAACATTTTTCCTATATCAAGTGGATCAAATAATAGTCCATTTCAAATAAAAGAGAGTATATGGTATAAATATGATTATAAAATGTATTTTGAAAAGTTTCTAGTCCATTTTGTCCTTAAATTTAAGCTTTAGTCTTTTACCAAGCTTATTTTTCTCTTAATCACTGTAATTAATTTTAATACCTTTCACGAATTGTTTTTGTAAAATACCAAGTTGAACTTATAATAAATTATAAATTATTATAATTAAAAATATTTAATCCATTTTTCCAAATTTCAATAACAAAAGTGGTAGAAATTAATTTAAATTTAATCCCATAGATATGTCGCCACAATGGGTTTTCTAGTGAAAATGTTAAAAAGCGTGAAGTTATTTTATTCCCAATTTCAATGTAAAATTAAATATTATGACCTAAATTGTATTATTTTATCTAATTAAACATTAAAAACAAATTAAAATATAATTAAAATATAATTAAAATATATAATTAAATTATATAAAAAAGAATTTTTGAAATACAATTCACAATTTTTTTACTATTCATAAAAAATGATGTTTTTTAGAAAAATCTCAAAAACTCACCCAAAGATAATTTTGAAATTATGAATTTAAAAATGAGGTTTTTTATAAAATTTAGTTTCTAAAATTTTCTAAAATTAATTTTATTATTGTTTATAGAAGGAAATAAAATACAGTTCTTTTAAGAAAATAGTATTTTCAACTATATAAAGAATTTACTAAAAATTATATGTTTTATTATAAATATGTTTTATTTATATAAAACCATTATAAATAATATATAAAAATTATGTATTAATATATATATTTATAATTTTAATGGCTAGGTTATAACTATATCCCTTAAATAATTATAATAATAAAATGCTATTTTTTAGAAACTATCTGTTGCATGTAACACAATCCAAGTCGGTGTGGCGTGTAGCACAATATTTTGTAATTTTATCATATAATTTTTTTAGCATGGTGTATAATTCAATGAAAGACATAAAATAAAATAATTTTATTAAAAAAAAGGTTCATAAAAACTTGGGGTGTTATAGATCTAGCATCTTAAAGCCCATAGTTAGAAATATAGCATACCTATATATCTTCAAGTAATAGATTTTCCCTTTATTGGGATATGAGTAGGAAAATATGGATCATATATATAATAATTTCCGTGATTAAAGACATTATGAGTATAATATGAGGTCTATTGAGGCATGATAAAACAATGAGAGACAAATTAAAATTATTTTTCCTCATATATTTTGGTAACAATTTTAAAAAAAAATCTATTTTCATATTGATATAGTAAAATGAAAAGTATGAAAATCCTGTTATCCTTATAATAAAAATTTTAGAAATACAATCTTGTTACAGATAACCACTGCCAATATTTTTATAGAATCTTATGTATTATACTTCACCAAGAATGAAAGCTATATCTACCAGAGTCCCCCAAGCATATTGAACATGATAAAGAGGATAGTGAGGATAAACATAATCTCTTTTGGAGGAATGTTGATGACTTGATAAATTTTTTATGCCTTATGTTTTCATCCATTTCTAGGAAGCTCCAAAATATCCATGATGATAATAATGAGTATGACATGCTTTTGCATCTCCAAGATCTTTATTAGGAGAGGGATAGGCAGGATAGATATAATATTTTCAAGGAACTATTTACACAAAATCACAGAGAAGGTTCATTAACAGGACCTCACATATTCAAGATGATTTTATACATAAAGTGTATATACATCTTGGGTTTAAGTATACCCAAGGAGTTGTGCATGAAAATCATTCACGCCTAACTAACTCTAAGTTTATCAAGTTTCATTTTTAATTTTAATTTAAATAATATAAATAATTCACTCTCTGATATCTTCAAATTGATTATATAGGTGGATTAGAATATGAAGCATGAACAATATTTTGACCTTATATTGAATAAAAGGAAATTCAAGGTGAATTTCTCTAAGTATATCTTAAAGTCTAAATTTTCTTCACACCACCATTATAGGAAGAGAAAGATAAAAGGGAAAGAAAGAGATAATGATGTTTTTTTATTTCACATGTGGTAAGAAGGGCCACTAGAATAATAAAAACACCATGTAAAATAAGAAAGGTGATGCTTTAGGTGTTCTAATTATCAACTGCAATCTATCCATGTCTATAAATTGGGTATTTGATATAGCTTGTGGTGATCACATTTGTATCCAATTATAGGAACCAAGTTGATTGAGAAATGTTACACACAATATTGTAGATCAACATGCCACTAATAGAGATATAATCACTGTGGCTTATATTGGATATCATCAACTTAAATTTTTGGTTAACAGGATCATGGTTTTAAATAAATGTTATTATGTTCTTTCAGTTACCAAAAAACATCATTTACATTTCTATTTTTGATTCAGACGGATTTATTTTCAAATTTGAAAATAAATTTTTCTTTTTTTAAAAAGATATAATTTTTATAGTAAAAAATCTAAATAACAATCCATATATGTTGTATTAAAAAAACAAGCAATGATAATCATTAATGAATCAAGATTCCATGATTCATATTACTCCCAAATGTGGGATCACCGACTAGGTTAAGAAAATGAAAAGTGCACAAGTAAATTATTCCAAGATGTGTATTTAGATCATTTATAACTGATTTCAGTTAGTATATGTCACACTTTTTTACAAGAAAAAATGATCAAATATCCATTTAGTGGAAAAGGTAACAGGAAAAAAAAGATTTTATTATTGGTTTATATAGATGTGTGAGAACCATTTCCTATTGATGAGAGGGGTGGATACTTATACTTCATATCTTTTACTGATGAATATAGTAGATATGGATATTTCCACTTAATATGGTATAAGTCAGATTAAATGGAAAAATTCAAGGAATAAAATAATGAAGTTGAGAAATAAATTGGTAATAAGATAAAGAAACATTTTTTATACTATGATAGAGAATATCTTAATCAATAATTCTTCAATTATTTATTTGAGTTTGGGATATTACCCCAACTCACTCCTCTTAATACACTATGATGGAATGGTGTAAGTAAAATGAAGAACTATATATTACTAGATATGGTAATATCAATGATGAGTCATGAATGTCTTACATTATCCTTTTGGGTATACACATTACAAACATTTTAACCCATACTAAACCAAGTTCCAATTAAGTAGAAAATTGCATTCTATATGAACTTTGGTGTGGAAGGGAATATGTATTGTCTAACATACATGTTTAGAGATTAAAAACATATTTTTTGGCCTCTTCATGTTACAAACTAGAACCCCAAGGCAGAAAGTGTATCTTTATAGGACAATCGAAAGAAAAATGTGGATATTACCTATATGAGAATTCATATAAAAAATTAAAAGTGAAAAAACATTCCATTTTATTAGAGAGGGAGAATATCTCGAAAAAAGATAATGGGAGAGAGATAGATTTAGATGTAGTCTAGTCTCAAGATACATAAGAGTAAGAAAATAAATAGATTTCACAAATCCCTATCTAAGAGGATGTCATAAATATGAGAGTACTATATAGGATTACAAGAGAGTTTAGATAACATAAAAGATATGGTTTTAGTTTTTTATAATGATGGTGAATCACTATGAGTTGATAACAATTAGCCTGTAACCTACATAAAAGTAGTAAAAATCATAGTTCATTCTAAGTGGTTGAAGTCCATGAATTTTTGATATGGATTCCACATAAGAAAACCATGTATGAATGTTGGAAGATCCTCTAGTAGATGTAAGTCCTGTAGTTTGCAAATGGGTATTCAAGATAAAACTAGATATGGATGAAAAATTCAGTACATATAAGTCATGACTAGTTACAAAAGGGTTTAAAAATCATCAAGAAATAAACTATTATGGAACCTTCTCAACATTTACAAACCTAACATCGATCAAAATACTAATTTCCATAGTATCTTACCATGAATATGAGGTTTTGAAGATGCATTCCAAAACTAATTTCCTTAATGGAAACCATTACAAATATTTTTATATGACACAAATAGAAGGGTTTTTTACTCCAAAGGATGTAGAAAAATTATAAAAATTAAAGAGATCCATATATGGAATAATATAAGAATCTAGGTTATAGACCATTCATTTTGATGAATCCATAATGAAATTTTGTACATAAATAATTAATGTCACCCTTATGACTATAAGTAGTTTAGTGGGAGTTCAGTCATTTTATTAATAGTATATGTTGATGACATATTAATGATCAGAAACAAGAAACCAATCTTACAGACTATTAAGACTTGGTTAAAATCATTATTATCTATGGAAAACATAGGTGAAGAAATATTTATTCTTGGTATTAAGATCCATCATGATGGATATACGATGCTACTTAGACTAAGTCAAGGTATTCACATTGATAGGATACTAATGATATTCAGTAAGGAACAATCTATGAGGGGATTATTTCCAATGTCACATGGTATGAATATCTATAAGAAAGTGTGTCATTAGACATATAAAGAGATACATGGGATGATAAGGATCCCATATGAATCAATGATAAGGTTATTCATGTATTCCATGTTGTATACTAGGTTAGATGTTTCCTATACCTTAAGTGTGTAAGGTATATATTAACTGATCTAAGAGACCACTATTGGATGAAATTCAAGACTATCCTTAAGTATTTGAGATATCCTAATGATGTGTTCATAGTTTATAATGAAGAGGAGGAACTAGTCATCATGGGGTATATAAATTATATTTTCCAAATAGATAAAGACAATATAAAATCACAATCGAGATATATATTCAATATTATGGACATGTTGAGAACTAGAAGAGCACTATGAGATCCTCGAATAGTTCACTCATAAGTAACTGAACCTAAGGGAGACATGAACTCAAATGAAGCTCCCCATATTCTAGAGGCTACTGACTAGCATCAAGAGTCTAATGTTGGTATGTTGGGGAGACTATTACCTCTATATTAGTACTAAATAAATTAGATATAATAAATAAAATGAAATATCTAAAAATGTATAACAATGATAATCTACCAAATAATGGAAAATATAGAGTAGAATAGACAAAATGAAAAATATTATATGTAAAAGTAGTCATAAAAATAACAGGTGAGACATATACACCAGGGATAGTTGGAAATAAATAAATAAAATGAACCAACACCAGAAGGTAATCTAAGTACATGCTCTGTCCAGAGTTCCCATGATAAGGCCTTACCCCAGATAAGTAACAACAAAGAGAACCAGTTAGAGTCCTAACCTATAACCAAGAAATATACTTGGGTACCAAGAATTGGTTTTAATAGGGTGAGATTAAAACATATTTGGACACCACCAATGGTGTCTAATTCATTACAGTCAATGAGTATAAAAAATAACAATGTGAAATATATAGATATGGATGCTGTAAAGTGGATATAGATAATGGTTTACCACCTTATTGATTCTAAGCCAGCTATCTAGGATATTTTGAACAACGTAATTGTTATAGGATCCATGGCTATAACCTAGGAATACAGGTAAAAACAAAAAAGTTGAATATATAAAACGTGTTTTGGAATTCCTACATTATGGGACCAAGAAAATCTAGGGAAAAACTCCAAGGAATTATTAGTGTGGAAAGAGAGAGCTAACCCACGGTGATGAAGCCACAATGTCTACTTTGTATTAGAATATAAGGGATAAAACCTCATCATTCCACTTTTTATATGGGATCTAACAGAACCCAAGGAGTAAGTCCTTGGTAATTTCAGGATGGTATTGATTGGGATTGAAGGAGATAATCCATGAAATTCTATGCATGAGGAAATCAGGGTGAATCTAGAATATCATTCTTGTAATTCTAGTGTTCTATAGTTTCTAGGTGAATACAAAACACCATGTCAATGAATTTATAAATATAAGTCAATAATTAGATCCTAGGTGTGATCATGTCTAAGAATTCACATCAATGAATCATGTGGAATCCATTGGGTCATTATTTTCATTCAAAACAAGAACTCAAGACATGCCCATTCCATGTCTCATGATCAACCACAACTAGTTTCATAATATTATAATGGATTATAGGGTAACAAGTTCTTTTAAATAGAAAAGAAAAATTAATAAAAGAAATTAAGAAACATATGTCACGTCCATTTATTTAAATTTCACCCAAGACTTCCATCAGTTATAAACACCTTATATTCCATAATATAATTACAATTTTTTTCTAAAATAATAAAGGGTAAAAAAATCACAACACTATTACCTTAACATTTAAATTCATGGCATATAAAAGCGTCAACATGTATTTGATTATATAATTACATAAATATGGTATTTAAGAAGACACAATTAATTTCCACTAGAAACTAGTCACACTTAAAATCCAATGGAGCATAAGGTTACTAGTTCATGTTTAAGGATAAATCTCCCCATTTCAATCTTGTTTCAAAGTACTGATGAAAATATCTCATGTCATGTAATTTCATACATGTTATTTACACACTTGTTTTAAGTGATTAAATTATGAGTTTATTAAGTGAGGAAAACTCATTCTCTAAGGGGAGGACCTTAGGTTTTTCAAGGTTCATTAGAGTAAACCCTTATGTCATAATTATTATTGTGATTCTACCTATTTAGGAAGAGATTAAAGAAGCAATGGAACCTCATGGTAAACTCAATTAATTGGTCAATATTATTCCACGAACCATACTTGATCCATAGAAAAAATAAAATTTAGTTTTTTAATCATGCCTAACAAGAAATGTTTTTAAAAAGGGTCATAAATTTAAGTAAATTACTTTCTAAAACTAAGGTTAGGAAAAAATTACCCATGGTCTTTACTTGATACTTGGATATATTTAAAATTCAAATAGATTAATTAGGATACATGAATTATTTAGGGGATCTAAGCCATGATAAAAAAATTTAAAATTCAAGTTTAGGTTGATGTAGGGTTTCTGTCATGAAAAAAACTAATATTTTTTTATAAAACATCATGTCTTTAATGGAAAATAAAATAGACCACCCAACATAGACTTAAAAAGTATAAATAATATGGTATTAGAATTAACTTCAATCAAAAAATGAGAGAAATCAGAGAAGAAAATATGCAATATGAGAATAGGGCATTTATCCCATAAATAGAATGAACAGATTTGATAGAAAAATAAATAAATAAAGTAATGATATAGAGTTTTTGAATCACCTAAGGTTCTTGATCACACGTGATTACATTCTAATAGGCACAAAATAAGGGAGTTATCTTATGGAGGAAAGGTTAAAGGTTAGGGAATGTGTAGGAGAGATCCTAACTGAATGGGGTAGAAAAAAGTAGGTGAAAAAAGGAAAGAGGGGAAAATCATAATTTTTACTCTTTTAACGAGGCACATGGTTTTTCCACATAGTTTTTTAAATCATGCACCAACCATGTAGACTTATTATTCAAAACACACCCCACCACACACGATTACAACTCATGGTTTACAATCCATGAACCAACCATAAAAATCCATGAACCATTTTTTAGAAAATTTAATGGTTATTGTATCCCCCTCAAATAATTTAAATAAACCTTGAACCTATATAAATCAAGGTACACTATTAGGGTCTTTGGTTAGCACTAATTGCGTGTTAACCGTGCACTCTAGGATGTAACTCCAAAAAACCCAGGAATCTATATTTGAAGCTCTCGAGGCATATCTGGCTGCTGAAGACAGATATAGAGACTAAAAAAACTTCAAAAAACATCCCTTTATGGCATTCCAACTATCATAATACTGTTATAATGATCAGTTTTAAAAATTTCCCATCTAAAAGATTGAAAACACAAAATTCCTTTGAAAAACTCAGCCGATACGGACATGAGATCTTATAACCTCACCACTATAAGATAAATTGTACTCAAGAATTACCCACAATATTTGTTTAAACCATGCCTAAGATTAAACATTAATGATAAACCCAATTTTGAAATTATATTATTAGGATTAATCTTAAACCTGAACCCCTCTCTCAAGATAAAATATGAAATTCCATGAATTCATATTTGTAACAACACTTGAAGAGTATGTGTTATAAAAGACACATAACCAAATTACCTTGGTTGTCACTTATTGATTATCCCATGATATTCTCTACAAATTAATAAACACAATTTGAAAACACCACTCCAACTTTGATCAGTCCTGTAATCTCATTTCAAACCACAACTAGTTAAATTTCCAAACCATCACTACATGACTCGAAAGGAATTCCTAAAATAATTTCCACTTAACTGTGATACTTATTATACAAAATTAATTTTTTTTCTATCCATGACCACTTTCCATTATAAACATATAATTATAACCATTGACACATTACTAACTATCCATTCACAAAACCTCACTCCTATGGTGTTGTTGAGTTTTCCTTCCACCGAAATACTTAATTATATGATGATATCCTTGGTCTTACATAGAAATTTTTTTTGAACATACTTATAAGTTCCCATAGTCTTACTCATAAAACTATGTGTAATAATGAAAGTCAGACCTCATATGACCAACCCTACCCAAAATGATTAGCTTTAGTTACCAACACATCATCACTACCTAATCTGGATTCCCTTACCCCCAGATGTAATGCCCTGACCCCAGTTATGGGAGTCTATGCTTTATTTTAATATATTGGCATGATTACAAAGAATCAAGTCCTGAAAGACCAATCAATTTAGAAGTCTTGGAAAATATATTTCATACATGAACATTACATTAAACATTAGAAAATAAAACACAACATAAATGATACTTTTAGAACGTAATTGATCCCTTAGCTTAACCCTTCTTATCAATCATAACATATTTTTTCACATCCTGGGAAAAATAAAACATAGAAAGGGGTGAGAACAGATTCTCAGTAAGGATGACAATATAGCGGAAAATTTCATAAATAAGTATAAACATTAAAGTCAATTTATTAGACTAAAACAAAACCCTTTAAAATTAAAATTCATCATAATATGGAAAAGATAAAATCAAATAATTCCATTTACTTATTCGCATGGATATTCTACTAGTCTAATAATCACATGCAATATCAATAGCCACTTTCATAATGATGGAATTCATAATGCCAGACTTCATAACCACATAGTCAAGGCCTTATGCCAAGACTACAAATAATATTTTGTCAAGGCCTTGTGCCAAGACACTAGTTTATCTTATGAGACCTACCAATGCATTGAAGTGCTATAGAGGGCTCCACCCGTCACTTACTAAGTCAAATGCATTCCTCATATGAAAAGGTTTAAACATAACATAAATATTCATATTAAAACTAGCATACAGAATGTCAATACTTTATCCATCAAACATGAATGGTATAAAAATAATACATCCACAATAAAAAATATCACAAAAACTTCAGTACAATATGGATTATTTGTATCGTAATAAATCAACTTCAAACATGTATAAAATCCATCAAGGGATGTTGATATAGATGAAAATTATTTGTAAATATATTTGAGAGAAATAATTTTTTTTCATAAAAACAAAATTTAAAAAGGAAGAAATTTAAAGAGATTTTTGAATCAAAGTGTTCCATACCCCTTTGAAACTTTTTGATGGAATTAGAATTTTAAAAACATTCATGTCCATATAAATAAATCATTAAAAACCATTTTGAAAACATGGAAATTAATGAGAATGATTTAGAAGAATAAATATTTAAAATATTTAAAATGATGTTTTAGTAAAAAATTCCCTTAAAAAGAATCACTTTTAAAACTCTTTTATGAAACATGGACATGGATAATAAATATGTCCCAGTAAATACTTACGTAAAAACAACCTCTGATAATAAAGAGATTGTGAAATTAACCTTTACCTTGTACTTTCCTTTAGTAGAGGGTACATTTACCCTCATCAATAAAGACTGTAGTATGTTATTAAATAATAACCCAACCATATTAATATTTATTATATCATACATGATTCATTTATGACTTTGTACTACCCATTTAATAATAATTTCCATGTTAAATTAACATTTCAGGTAATAATCACTTTCTTTATCATACATGTTTTAACATGTTAATATTAATTGTATCACTTAGATCATGACTTAAATACTCCCAAAATATAAAACATTATTTATATATCATATATATTTAAAATATAAATATGTACAATATACATATATATGAAATGGAAAACACTATTTATGGAGACGGTAGGCCGTACGCACGCATAAACACTGTTTCCGTTTTCATATCGTATTGAACGAAACTATGTGAATAAGATATATGTAAGTACATAAATATATATATATATATCTCTAGTAGAATTATTATTTCATATATTACATACTTATTAATTATATATATTTTATAATCATCATTGAATGGTGAACGTGGAAATGAATCTCATCGCGGCGTGGAGACAATAATCCGTACGTATGCATGAGAAAAAATATGATTATATTGATGTAAAATTGTATGTAATTGGATGGTATATCATATATACATAATAAATAACATGTTATATTTATTATTTACATCGGTTATACTCATTATTTTACCCATACAAATAATGAAGTGTTTGAATAACAAACCACACCACGATGTGGAGACGGTAATACATACGTACGCACGTATGGTAACTTTGTCATTTATAGGATTGATAGAATAATGAATATGGTTGTAAAATTTTTATAATAACATCATAGTATATAGATGATACTAGAGTTATTATTTTATAATAGAAACAACAAAGAAATATGAAGTGGAAGAAGAAAAGAACTTGAAAGAGGTGATGAAATATTTACCTCTTCTTCGAGTTCTTCCTTTTGATTTGATCAAAAGGGATCCTTAGGATGGATTTATGACCACATTAAGGCCAATAGGATGAAGGGAGAAAAGTTGGGAGGATATTTGGGCAGGTTTTGGCTGATCCGAAAGGCTTTGGAGGTGTGAAATTAAGATACGGGGAAGTTCCCTTTTAAAGGAGAGGTAAGGGTCACTTTAGGAAAAGCTTGAAATATTATTTTATAATAAAATTATTTTCAGTTTAGATGGGATCCAGAATGATTTATTTAGATTATAATTTGGGGATGGGTCATAAAACATTCAACCAATAAGTTTTAGACAAGTTCAGGTTACCATTTTAAACTTATCTTTTTAATTTAACTCTTAGTTAAATAGTTTAACTTAATCTGTGTCTTCTTGTATTCTTACACTATATGGTTAATAAACTTACACTAAACTACAAAGAGAACCCCAATAGGTTAATTAATGACATATATAATATTATTAAGGAAATTGTTCTAAACCTTAGATTTTTAGGAATATTATATCAAAAAATAATACAGTATTTCATTTAAAAACTCAATTATGTCAATTTTGACATTATTTAATAAATGATTTTTTTTTAAAGTACTATAAACTTTATTACTTCGAACTAAACTCATATGTTCAATCCTAACATGTCATATTAAACTATAAAATTATTTTAATTCATCAAAAGTCTCAAATTACATTTATTTGGATATTTATAATATCCATTATTTTAATATTTCATTGTTAAGGTCATTACTGCATCATCATTGTGTCATAAATAAATTAAATTATATAATGTCTAAAAATTATAAATAAAATATCATTATGTATGAAATATTTTTATATTTCTATGTAATATTTATAGTTTAATTTATATTATTTATAACCCTATATTAAAAATGCTTTAGTTAATAAACTTTGAATTTAACTCTTTTAACTCTTCTTCAAATAAAATAATAATAAATGTCCTAATCTAATCCAAGTGGACCAAAGAGGGTCATATTTTATTCCTAAGGTCTTTTTAGGTCTAATTATAATTATCCAATAGAATTAGTACATGTGTTAGGGTAATTATGATATCATTTTTGCCATTAATTACCCTATTTACTTTTAATCGTAGTAAATAAAAGTCAAAAGTTACTATTCACTCAAAATTATTTTCATCTTATTGAACAAAATTTTACTTACAAATATTCACCATGTGTATCAAAATTTTGAAATTCAACTCACAGAAGTTGTAAAATTATATTTTATGCAAATTTGCAAATGCTCCTAGGAGGTGGGTAAAATATGTTAAAAGGTTCAATAAAATTTTATACATCTAAATTTTTTATAAAATGACTCCAATGAATTACATTGAAATTTTATAGGTATTATATATCTATTGTGACTTAAAGTAAATTTAAATAAAATAAATAATTATTTAAATAAAAAGTCGGTTTTAAATAATAACATTATGTTTTTCACTATTCATCAAAATTGAATGTTTTCAGAAAAATTCCAAAAAATCACCCTAAGTTAATTTTGATATTCTGAATTCAAAAATGAAGTATATTTTACTAACTTAAAAATATATAAGTTTCATTTATTAATTTAAAATAAATTCCCGTTGGCAAAACCAAAAAGCAGGTTTTTTTAAAAGTAAAAACTATCAAAAGATTGAAATGTGTTTATGTCAAATTTAAATGTGAAATTACTTATAATAACCTACATTGTATTAAATGATAAAACTATAACCTAATTATACTTCAAAATTATTAAAATTCATAATTTAACACTATAAATGCTTTCGACTAAAAAAGTTGTTTTCAATTAAAACATAGCATTTTTCACTATTCATCAAAATATAAAACTAATCAGAAAAGTACCAAAATTTTTTTCAAACTAAATTTTTATCTCCCTATTATAAAGAAGAATTTAATTTCATTAAATTGAATATATAAAAGTATTAAATATTGTGTTTAAAAAATGTTCGCCATTAAAAGACGGTAAAACTGCATTTTTTTGCAAAATACATATTTTATCTGAAAAATGGATTTGATCTTATATTATGTCTAAAGAACACATAATATTAATGTTAAAATTTTATAGAGTATATAAGATTTAAAATGTAGTTAATACTATTCATAACCGCTTTTTGAACGGTTAGTGTGGTAAGTTGTGGTGCTCTCAAACTCGGTGTTGCGTGTAGCGCAAGCTATTAAATTACTTTAATGAGATGACGCACTATGAAATCTTAGGGGTGTTAAATTATCCCCTCATTAAATAACTTTTATCCTCATTATTGGAAATTTTTCTTTGAAAATAAATGGTAAAAAATAGAAAATTACCTTTGTGGAAAACCAACATCGGAAATTGGGTTAATAAAATTTATTCTTAATAAGAGGGAAAATGAATGAAAAAGTTACCACCAAATTATGATCTCGATTAGAAGAACATTGGTGGAAATTAGTGACAAATAATTGGAGGAAAAACGTAAACACTTATAGGGAGTTATTGAGGGTATCAATCATAAACAAGTTTATAATTGAGAGCCTCAAATCCGTCAATCTATGATGATTTAAAATATCATCGGTTCAACAAAACATAATATATTAGCAGAACACATTTTTTGTTTTAGTATATCTTCCCTAAAGTTTATGAATTAATTTATTAATATAATAAGAGGTAAAAAATATACTTGACAAGTATAGTTTTATGCTTCAACTAATTCCTACCACAACTCATCTTTTAATCCAAAAGATAATAGAATTTAAAAATATTATATTTATCATAATTGTATAGGGTTCCAAAAATAATTAATATATAATTCATTTGTCAGACTATTTAAAAAAACAAAATTATACAAACCAGGACGTCACACAGGATAGTGGTAGGTGATGCACCCTTGTCACCCTTCAGTTGCGGGTTCAAGTCTTGTGGCCTTGCCGGACGCGACGGGTTGTCGTCCGACCTTCGGGTTTTACTTTTTATGACAATCCAAAAAAAATATCATGAAATTATTTAATTTAACAATAGTATCCAATGTCAAACTCAATTGATTCCAACCTTTAGAATTATCCAAAATAATGTTTTCCAAACTCACAGTCCAAGATTTATAAGGAAGGTAAACACAATAAAGATCCTTTTTGCCACGTAATAACATGTGAATAACTTCATCATGTATTCTTTTAAAAGACGGTAACACCCTGAATTATCATATAACCGTATTGATTACATTCATTCTCCCTTATTCCTTATATAATATTCGATACACTCCTTATATCCAAAAAGTTTGTAAACTCCAAAAATGATGTAATAAACAAACCATTAACCAGTTTCAATAATGTTAATAATATCCAATATATTTTATCCAAATCAATCATCCCTTATTCCAAAATCAATACCTCAGTATCAGGACCATATTAAAGTTTTTTCTTTCCTTTAACCATGTATTTTAGAAGATTTTTAACTTGTCATTGAGTCACTTTTCTTGGTTCTACTAATCTCAAGTCCTTAATGAAATAGTACTGTAGTACAAACCTTATATACTCTATAATTATTATAACATGTACCTCATTAATACAATACTCAAATGACAAAAAACTTTAATAAAAAATAAGAACTCTTAATCATTCCTCTTCATCTTCGGTAGTATCATAACTTTATTATTATCCAATAGCAACATTTGGGGTATACTCTGATGATTTGAACATTGATTCACGAAGTGTCCCAACTCCTTGCAGATGAAGCATCGTACATTTGAAACCTTTTTCTCACCCTTGAAATCACATACTTAGTGTCCTTTTTCCCCATAATTATAAGAAACTCCCATTCCCTACAAGCATTTACCAAGGTTATTCTTTCCACAGTTATCACATATGAAAAAAATCCTTCTTTCCCTTATTCCCTTTATCCATCTTTCTCTCTACTATCTTTTTCTTCTCTGGATTCCCTTCAAAGCCATAGGAATCAGAAAATTCTTTACATATCTTATTAACACATGATACTATTTATTCATATGATGATAATACGTGGGAGAATATTTCCTTTCTAAATGATGTATTAACACCATGTATTATATGATCATGCTTACTCTTTGGATCATGCGTATTGCTGGAGGTCTCATTCCATCTACTAGGCACCATTTCTAAACAATGGAATACACTAGGTTAGTTTATGAATCACAATGCATAATTACAAACTTGTAAAACAGTTAACATAAATTTAATAGTTCATGGATATAATCCATAATATTAAAAATGTTTTCTTTGAGGAGGTATATACTCATAAACCCTTCATAGTGGTTTGTAAATCAAACGAGAATTATCCTAAGCATATCCCACAGAATTTTCATAACCAAGAGTACAGCAAGGCCCGTTGTCGTGAACCAGTTCTCGTTCGAGTCCAACTCAAAGTGGTGTTTTTAAGTTTTACCCCTAGGTACATCTATGCCAGAGCCACCTCTACCTGCTCATATCCAGACATGGATGTATTTCTTGGAAAACTCACAAAATCTCTAAAGTACCAAAATTCTAGGAAGTTCTTTTATACTAATCCTCAAAGTCTATCTTAGGGTAGTGTTCTCTAATCAGAGTTTTTGAAAATCTAGTTTCTAAGGTTATTACTAAACTTCCTCTGATACCAACTGTAATGCCCCGACCCTAGTTATGGGATTCTGTGCATTATTTTATTACAATGACATGATTACAAGGAATAAAGTCCCGAAAGACCGATCAGTTTAACAGTCTTGGAAAATAGATTACATACATGAACATTACATTACATATTAGAAAATAAATCACAACATAAATTATCTTTTGAGAATGTCGTTGATCCCTTAGCTTAACCCTTCTTATCAATCATAAAATATGTCTTCACATCCCAGGAAAAATAAAACATAGAAAGGGGTGAGCTCAGATGCTCAGTAAGGATAACAATATAGTGAAAACATTCATAAATAAGCATATACATTTAAGGAAATCTATTAGACAAAAAAAATCCTTTTAAAACTTAGAATTCTACATAATATGGAAAAGATAAAATCAAATAATTCTATTTACTTATTCTCATGGATATTCTACTAGTTGAATAATCACATTCAATATCAATAGCCACTTTCATAATGATGGAATTCATAATACCAGACTTCATAACCACATAGTCAAGGCCTTGTACCAAGAATACAAATAAGATTTTGTCAAGGCCTTGTGCCAAGAAGCTAATTTGTGTCATGAGAACTACCGATGCATCGAGGAGCTATAGCGGACTCCACTCGTCACTTACTAAGTCCATTGCATTCCTCATATGAGAAGGTTTAAACATAACATAAACATTCATATTAAAACTAGCATACAAAATGTCAATACTTTATCTATAAACTATGAATGGTATAAAAATAAGACATGCACAATCAAACATATCAAAAAACCTTCAATAAAATATTGAATATTTGTATCATAATAAATAAACTTCAAAAAAGTTTAAAATCCATCAAGGGATGTTGATATAGATGAAAATTATTTGCAAAAATCTTTAAGAGAATTATCCCTTTTTCATAAAAACAAAATTTATAAAGGAATACATTTAAAGATTTTTTTGAATAAAAGTGTCCCATACCACTTTGAAACTCTTGAAAGGAAATAAATTTAAAAAAATATCATCTCCATATAAATAAATCCTTAAAAACCATTTTGAAAACATGGACATTAATGAGAATGATTTAGAAGAATAAATATT
The DNA here is from genome assembly GCA_963277665.1 of Viscum album. Taxonomy (NCBI): domain Eukaryota; kingdom Viridiplantae; phylum Streptophyta; class Magnoliopsida; order Santalales; family Viscaceae; genus Viscum; species Viscum album. The sequence continues at coordinate 444,630,387 of OY728144.1, forward strand.
TAAAACATTTAAAATGATGTTTTAGTAAAAAATTCCCTTAAAAATAATCACTTTGAAAACTGATTTATGAAACATGGACATGGATAATAAAATTTTCCCAGTATATACTCACGCAAAAACAACATCAGATAATAAAGAGATTGTGAAATTAACCATTACCTTGTACTTTCATTTAGTCGAGGGTATATTTAACCTCCTCTATAAAGACCATAGTATGTTATTAAATTATACCAGAACCATATTAATATTTATTATATCATACATGATTCATTTATGACTTTATACTAACCATTTAATAATAATTTCCATTTTAAATTAACACTTTGGGTAATAATTGCTTTCTTTATCATACATGTTTTAACTTGTTACTCTTGATTGTATCACTTAGATGTTGATTTAAATTATTCCAGAATATAAAAAATGATTTATATATCATATATATTTAGAATATAAATATGTATAATAAACATATATATGAAATGAAAACATCATTTATAGAGATGGTAGGCAGTACGTACGCATAAACGCTGTTTCCATTTTCATATCGTATTGAGCGGAACTAAGTGAATAAGATATATGCAAGTACATATATATATATATATATATATATCTCCAGTATAATTATTATGTAATATATTACATACTTATTAATTGTATTGTATATAATATATAAAGAATAATTAACATGTTATATTTTTTATTTACATCAGTTATACTCATTATTATACCCCTCCATAATGAAGTGTTTGAATAACAAACCACACCACGACTTGGAGACGGTAATCCGTACGTACGCATGTATGGTGAATCTTCCATTTATAGGATGGATGGAATAATGAATATAGTTTTACCATTTTTATAATAACATCACATTATAAAGATGATACTGGAGGTATTATTTTAGAACAGAAACAAAAAATAAAGATTAAATGGAAGAAGAAAAGAACTTGAAAGAGGTGATGAAATATTTACCTCTTCTTCATGTTCTTCCTTTTTATTTGATCAAAAGGGCTCCCTAGGATAAATTTATGACCAAATTAAGGCCTCTAGGATTAAGGGATGAAATTTTGGAGGATATTTGGGCAGGTTTTGGATGATCAAAAAGGCTTTAGAGGTGTGAAATTAAGATAAGGGAAAGTTCCCTTTTATAAGAGAGGTGAGGGACACTTTAAGAAAAGCTTGAAATATTATTTTATAATAAAATTTTTTTCGGTTTATAATGGCTCAAAAATGATTTTTTAGAGTATAAGGTGGGGATGGGTCGAAAAAATATTAACCAGTAGTTTTTAGACAAGTTTTGGTTACTATTTTAACCTTATCCTTTAGATTTAAATCATAGTTAAATAGTTTAACTTTTACCATGTCTTCTGGTATTCTTACACTATATGGTTAATAAACTTACTATAAACTTCCAAGAGAACCCAAATAGGTTCATTAATGATATATATAATATTATTAAGCCCATGTGGCCGAACCATAGAGTTTTAATAATATTATATCAAGCAATAATATAGTATTTTTTTTAAAAACTCAATTATGTCAATTTTGACATTATTTAATAAATGATTTTTGTAAGTCCTAAAGAAATTATTACTTAAAAATAAATTCATATGTTAAATCGTATAATGTCATAGTAAACTTTAAAATTAGTTTAATTAATCAAAAGACTCAAATTACATTTATTTTGATATTTATAATATCAATTATTTTAATATTTCATTATTAAGGTAATTACTGTGTCATCATTGTGTCACAAATAAATTAAATTATTTAATGTATAAAAATTATAAATAAAATATAATTATGTAGGAAGTAGTTTTAGATTTCTAATTCATATTTATAGTTGAATTTATATTATGTATAACCCTATATTAAAAATGGTTTAGTTATTAAATTTTGAATTTAACTCTTTTAACTCTTCTTTAAATAAAATAATAATAAATGTCCTAATATAATCCAATTGAACCAAAGAGGGTCATATTTTATTCCTAAGGTTGTTTTTGATCGAATTATACTTATCCAATTGAATTAGGACATGTGTTACGGTAATTATGATATCATTTGTACCCATAATTAACCTATTTACTTTTAACTGTGGTAAGTAAAAGTCAAAAGTTACTATTCACCAAAAATTAGTTTCATTTTATTGAATCACATTTTACTTAATAATTTTAACCGCATGTCTTGTATTTTTGAAATTCAACTCCCAGAAGCAGTAAAATTATGTTTTATGCAAATTTGCAAATGCACCTAGGAGGTGGGTAAAATAGGTTAAAAAGTTAAATAAAATATTATACATCTAATTTTATTATAAAATGACTCAAATGAATTAAATTGAACTTATATAGGTATTATATATCTATTTTTACTTATAATAAATTTAAATAAAATAAATAATTATTTATATAAAAAGTCGGTTTTAAATAATAATGTAGTGTTTTTCACTATTCATAAAAAATTGAATGTTTTCAAAAAAATTCCAAAAATTCTCCCTAAGCTAATTTTGATATTACTAATTCAAAAAGGAAGTATATTTTAATAAATTAAAAATATATATGTTTCATTTATTAATTTAAAATCAATTCCAGTTGTCAAAAAAAGAGGGTTATTTAAAAAGTAAAAACTACCAAAAGATTGACATGTGTTTATATGAAATTTAAATGTGAAATTACTCTGAAAAGGTTAAACATGGAGACAATGTTCATGCCCAGGTGAATGATCAACGCTCAGTTCTTGGTGATGTTGTATCTCAGGCAGAAGGTAGGGTGCTCAAATTGTCACAGTTCCCATTGGTTAGTGAGACTGTCTCCCCGAGTCGATGCCTCCTTGTCTCATGCATGGTTGCAAAGCCTATTTTGATACACAACTGTTTCTTGAATCTGTCTGAGGAGGGAAAAGAGAATGTGGATCTGGAGGGATGGAAAACCACCATTCCAAGATGGATGCGCAAGAAGGCTAAAAGGCTTTCGGATCAGGAGGAGGTAAGTGACTTTGATGGGGGTTCCCAGTATAGTTCAGACTATGAACATGAGGCCATGGTCCGACCTGGATCAAGGAAAGGGAAACAAGGGATTCTCTTGATGGGAAACCTTCCAGTTACCAAGGAGGGGAAAAACGAATACCTCAGAAATATTATTTGAATACTCTAAAGACAATAGTAACAATATCGTCAGGTAATACACGGTGCAATGGTTTATAGGTTGGAGCCGGGGAAGATTCTGCACATCTCGGTGGGGGGATTGGTGACAATCAAGATGCCTACTTCTAAGGATTGCATGCCTTCTTAGATTGGTGCTGGGGAAAAGGAGTGTCCTCATTTAGAATCATCCTCTGAAAAGGAGGGAGGTAATTCAGGAGTGGGGGAGGTGGTTCCCTTGCAGCTAGCTCTTTTCCCTATGGAGGGACAACAGGGGATATCAGGTCAGGAGGCTGGAATGGTTGAATTTCCTTTGATGATCTCAGTGGACTCGCATTAGGTAGTTAATGCTGTGACCATGGAGAAATCATGGGACCTTCTCATGCACTCTGAGGAAGAGATACTGGAGAAGGTTTTTATCATTCATGCGTCTAAAGAGGACACGAAATGAATAAACAGGAGACCAATCCAAGTTGATGTAGGCAGGGAGCTGGGAGATTGGATCGATAAACAACAACTAATTATGACTAGAGGATTCAACGATGAGATGATTTTAGTGGCGGAGTTCTTGTAAGCGTGGGACAATCTGGCTTCTCAATTCGAAGGGGCTATCGAAACCGAACCGAATATAAAGGTATCAGTCTTGTCATGGAAATTATTTCGGGTGGTTTCATCTAGTGGTTTTAATCTGGTTTTCAATAACGCAATTATCTATTATAGTATTGACCCTTGTTGAACATGTGGTTTCTCATTTTTTTCCATAAAAGTGTTTCCTAATAAAAAATTTATTTTGGAGTAAATGTGAAATTACTTATAATGACCTACATTTTATTAAATGATAAAAATATAACCTAATTATACCTCAAAACCATCCAAATTTATAATTTTACACTATAAATTATTTTGATTAAAAAAGTTGTTTTTAATTAAAACATAGTATTTTTCAGTATTCATCAAAATATACAAGTTATCATAAAATTACCAAAAATTTATCAAAACTAAATTTTTATGTCCCTCTTGTAAAGAATAATTTAATTTCATTACATTGAATATATAAAAGTGTCAAATATTGGTTTTAAAAAATATTCACCATTAAAAGGTGGTAAAACTTCATTTTTTTGAAAAATAGTTATTTTATCTAAAAGAATGAATTTGTTTTTATATTATGTCTAAGAAACACATAATATGAATGTTAAAATTATATAGAGTATATAAGATTCAAAATACAGTTAATACTAATCATAACTGCTTTTTGAATGGTTAGTGTGGAATGTTGTGGTGTGCTCGAACTCGGTGTTGCGTGTAGTGCAAGCTATTAAATTACTTTAATGAGATAACATATTATGATATCTTGGGGTGTTACACCAGAGGCATACCGTGATCATAAAAAATTATTTCTAACTATTATACCTAGTCCTTGGTGAACTCCCATGATTGGAATCTCAAAATAAGTTACCCAATAGTAACTTAATAAAATTTCAAGTTACACTACAAAAACATAAGAAAATTTTTAGTTACCCCTCTGTAACTTAATTTTTTTTCAAATTACCCTTCAAAAAATTAATAAATTTTTATATTAAACTATATTAATGTAAGAAATATTCAATTTACACTTTATAAAGAGGAAAAACTAGTAGTGGGTTGATCGTTTATCGCAAGTGACCCATACATGATCACCATTCACTAAAAAATCATCTCCCTCAATAGTTTAGTTTTTAAGGGCCATAACCTAAAAAACAGTCATAGTAATTAAAGTCTCATGTATAAAGTGGTATTAGATCACATAAAAAAATTTCTTACTACAATTCTAGTCAGAACACTTTAGGACAACCTATTTAAGGGATGTCCAATTTGGCATCCAATTCCTTACTTAATGATTGATTACATTACCTTGAACTCCACAAATACCCTATGATCATTCAGACAGAACAAATAAATTACCACTTGAATCACAATGTGATTTATAGTTTCATACTCATCCAACCCTTTTTTCTATCATATTTCATTGCAAGCACCTACATTCCATCGAACAATCACAAACTATAGAATACTTATATATCTGAAGCATTGATCTAACATCCATGTTCGATCAATTATTATACCTAATTATGAAACTCAATAACATCTTTGTGACTAGGAAACATGAATTATCTTCAATTCACTAGATTCTTTATATTGTTTTGAATATTTAAGACTAGACATTTTACAATTGTAACCCTTATCTCTTGAAGGTCACACTTTTCATCACAGATGTAATTCTCCCTCCCTAAGAGTTTTATAGTTTCTTTACTGAAACAAATATTAACCCATGACACATACACCTTCCACCACCAAATATAATTTTAGGACATGGTCTAACATGCTTATTCCAAGTGATAATATGAACCTTTAGCTGCTTATAGGTATAACTATAATAGGTCTATTCATAGACACACACATGTTGTTCTTTAAAAACCATGATCTTCCATGCTAACATCAATTGAAACTTTAGCCAAATCAAACCTATATCAGTTGTGCTATAGAACCTGATCATTTATTGAGGTTACCCCTATAAATGAGATATCCTTGATTTTCCATTAAAAACCCCGAGCTATAATGCCCATGATAAAACTCATAATGCCTGAGCATCTCTACTTTTTAAGTGACCGACAAATGTATTATTAAATAACCCATGAATATTTTCCATTAAATCATGATCTAACACCCCATAAAAAATTACTGTGATTGAAACACTAAAAATCGTCAAGACTTGAATGATTTCCACCAAAACACAAACAAATCATATCACCAAGAATTATCTCATTGGGCCCCTGGTATGGAAATGTGCATTGCCATGTTAGTAATTCAATACACCAGGAACAACCATTTTGGGCTATTTACTGGACCAAAGACACCAAATATTCTTATTGTGTTCTTTCTCTTTAAAAACATCAATCCTATAAGTCATGGTATTTCACACAACTAATATTGAATTTATAACTTTTCAAGTTTTAAATCGTTGAAAAAATAAAGTTTACATGTATAACTAAGTGGATGACCATGCCCTTAGAATTTCAGTACCATCAATCTCAAGCATCCATGATAGTCATAAAAATACTAAGATCAACCTATAATAAAACCACATACCTACATGGTAATCTTTCCAAAAAACAAGAGTCATACCCCATCCCAAAAGGCATATAGACAAAACTTCCCATTCCTAAAACTTGGTGTAAGTACCCACTAATGTATCTTATCTCCAAGGATGCTACCACTACCAGGTTAACCCCTCATGTAAAAAATGAATCATATATAATGATATGGTAATTCATTAGGGTCAATAGGCTCATCTACCTAACCTATATACCCAAATTAAAATTTCGATGAAAAGGATCATGGGAAACATCCACATTACCATACAAGGAAACTCAAAACTAATCTTTACACTAGGTTATTTTATAACATTACTTATGAGGTGTTATTTAATTCATTACATCAGTTCACATTTAACATAAACATTAAGGAGACTCAGATAAGTGACAAGTAAAGTACTAGTTATAGAAGATATCCTTTTATAAGTTTTACTTTACACTTTATTTAGTTTTTTCCACATATAATTCTATGAAGAAGATCTCATATTTTTCTTTCAACCATTTACTTATCCATGTTTTTTCACAAATGGGATCAGTTAAAGAAAACTTCAATCACTGGATGTAGTGTAAAATTCTAATTAGGTTGTAACTGGAATTTTAATTAACCGATGCCTCATAATAGTAAGACACGAAAATACACAATAGGTATTTTATCATTTTATAGGAATCAATTAAGTAATAAGAAACCGTAAAAATATAAGTAATATCATATGATTGGATGAATACACTTTAAATATCGACCCATTTAACATAACTATACCCCCTAAGTGGTTAATTAAAAAGGAATGAAAAGTTGGTCCAAGAACTTAAGAGGTTCCTTGGGTTCATTAAACATTTACATGAGAGTGGTAAAATTCAATTAAAACCCAACGAAAATTATTAGGTGGTGTTTTCGACAATTAATAAATTAATTATAGATATAAATTCAAGACGAAACACACAAGGGGTGTCTATAATTGAGGCCATCATCCTTTAATTTACTAAACAACGGTCCTCAAGAGTAAAACAAAGTGCATATTTCAAATTGAAAATATGATATCCATTTTAGGGTAATGCGTAACAAAGGTTGGAATGTGACTCAATGACATGGCTATGAAAATACTAATAATTTTGGGTAAAATGATGAGACCACCTACCTTAGGGATGTTGATGACTCCTCGTCCAATAGAGGCCTCATATTCGAAGTAGGTTAGGAGAAAAAGAAGAAACAGTCCAAAGACATGAAAATAGGGAAGAAAAGATTACACCTAAATATCCTGATGGGTGTAAATATAAACATAGATCGAAGGGAAAATGAATTATTATTATACCTCTAGTTATACGATGCATTCAATAGATCTTGATTTAGATATTGGATGTGTGAGTAATATCAAATCCAAGATTGAGGAGGTTGAAAAAATATGGTAGGAGTAGATGGAATTCATACATTATATTGAGTAGAGAAGAGAATAAAAATTAGGTTTAAATATTCATTAATCAAAAATTAGAATTTTCACCCTCAAAATAAGGGCACATGGTTTGGCCACACAGTTCGGAAAAACTTTGTACAAACTATGCTCAAGACACTACCCAAGGTGAGACCCTAAATAGTTAAGGTGAATGGTTTCCTTAACCATATGAAAACCATGAGTAATCCCAATATCAAAGAATTGTAGTTTTTTATATGGGTGTGCACCTAGGGTCATATAGTTATAGAAAAACTATGTGTCTTGGTTAAATTCCCAAATTCCTAGGGTTTCGGGCTCCAAAAAAGCCACAGACACATCTATGAACTCTGTGACTCCTTTGGGTAACATTATAATGCCCATTTAAAGGTATTTAAAAAAGAGTTGTACCTTCATAAAATGATGGGTCATTACAAAAAAACTATAGGAGACTTTATTGTTATTTATACTAAATCTCTATTATAAGGGAAACATTTGTAATTCCAAAATAATCCCAAATTCTTGATTATACACTTTATTACAACTTCTATGAATGTGAATTGCTAAAATATTAAATATCTTTTTTCAAAATAGACCTTAGTGGGTGGTAAACACCTTAAGTTATTCTTTTCATTCATCAGTCTCATATTTTTGACTGTCCTTAAATGTATATAAAATATTATCAAAAAATACAGAATACAACCTACTATTTGTAAAAATCACCCAATTTGATATTGTTGATAATAATTATTTCCATAAAACCTATTTAATATAAGAGGTATATAATCCTACCATTCAATATTAAGTTATGATTCTCTAAACATTTTAATTTTATAGATTTCTCTCTATTTCTACATTTCTCTCTTTCCCCCCTTTATTAATAAAATAAAGGGGTCCTTTTTTTCTTCCACTTATTTTGGTGTATCTTCATTAGCTTAGTTCCCACATGTCAATATACTTATTTAACAATATTTACAAGGGGTATCAATATATATATGTCTCTAAAAATTTAAAATCTAAAGAGACTACATTTCCCCTTTATATTCACCTTCAAATCTCCTGACATACCACTTATAATAATATTTTGAGAAGCTTTGATATTTTATTCATTTATCCTTCAATATAACCAAGTTTAGTCCACATTCTCTTAATGATTCATTCTTATCAACAAATCCAGTGAGCGATGTTACCACAAAGAAATGAGATATAAAAAAAAATACTTTAAATCTACTGAGTTAGAACTCAAAACATGAAACAAGAGTCCTTGTTAATAAAATCAATATTGTCTATTTCATACAATAATTTTCAATTAAAATCTTCTATCTTACAAAATTTAATTCTCTAATTTTTTTTTCCTATGATCCCAATCATGTTCATACAAAACTATTAGTTAATTTTTTTAAGCACATGAGTGTATGATAAAACACATGTTAAATCAAATGATAAAAGTTATAAATAAAAATATAATGATACCAATTAATATTGGTGATATTTTTTTCTTTACATGAATTTATCTATTCTCATATGAGATTAATCACCCAAATAATTTTTAACACAAACCCCCTTAACTTCTTCAGCTCTAAACACTAATTATTTCATGAAACATAAACACATATACACCACTTGTAGATGAAAATTCAGTTTTCTCAAAAATATATATATATCCTAAAATATAATTAGGTGATACAACACTGTTTGATTGTACAAATATAGAACAAATAGTTATACTTAAATAAATTTTCTACTCAATCATGTCTTCCCAATTTTTCTTTAGGGACTTCCACCTCCAAGTAAGGACTTGTGATATCTCTATTTTATAAACATATTTTATGGGGTTTTATATGAGTTTCCATTAAATATTAATTTATTTAATATGATATGATGCCCAAATATTGATGTTTTATGTATTCTTATACATGAATAATATTTGGAGCATACGATGGAAAACTAGGAAATTTTGGAATATAATTTCACTCAGCACTAAGTCTCTTTGTGCCTCGACATGATAACAGAAATATGACAAAGTTTATATTGAATATTGAATCCAAATAGACCATGAAATAATTTGTATTAAGGTTTTACATTATTATTGGATGATTAAATGAGGTTCTAGAGGCACAAAACTAACGAACCAAGGATATTAAGAAGAAAAAAATCTCTCAGAGTGATGTTCACATGTGTCACACTGGATACTTCCAAAATTATTCAAAATAGTTTTTTACATTTTGAAGAATAATTAAGGTTTTTAGGCCCAAATATTACAAGTAGTGTAATATTTACATGATGTGAATGCATTATATATAGCATAAAACCACAAATTTTTAGCATTTCTTTGAGGGTACTTATTTGCTTCATGACCTAAATGACCATTAAAACATTCCATTGTCCTATAAAATCCCATTTATGACCTCAAGGATTATAAATATGGAATATGGACAAGATATATGGAATTCCATTTTTGGAGTGAATCTCGACTACCAGTTGGCTTCTGTTGGGTTTTGACCCACCATTCTTCATAGATAGATTTTCTTTATAATTTTTTTTCCTTTTATTTCCTTAATGTAATGATGAATGATTTCTAGTTGAATTCTAATATATATATTTTATTCATTCTACTTCTCATTCACTCTCTTGTATTCTCTTCCACTATGGGTTATTATTTATTCATCATTGGTGATCATCCAATGATGATCAACTAATCCACTTAGGGTTTGGGGTTGAGAGACGGGATGGTTTAAAGCTAATGAATATCTTAGATAAAAATAGGTAACCCTATGTCTAGTAAACAGGTTTAAAAAATTTTCAATATTATTATTTTTCATTATCCCTGAACATATAAGGTTCAAATTGAAAGACCATGACCTAGTTGGAGAAGATCATGGTAGGTCCAATAAACTATAATTATTTATACCTATAAGCGAATATTCCCATTCTTTGGTTATCAATTTATCTAGACCAAGGAGCCCATTCTAGATTATGTTGATCTAGTTGGTTGGACCAAGATCAATTGGTATCTTTTTCATTACTTAGAATCCAATTCTATAGGTCTATCCCATGTCAGATTTAGGATTACAATTTTCCTATACCTTAAAATTGACCCAGATCCCTTATTGTATTTCTAACTAAATTTTATGTATTTAATATACATAATTAGTTTAATAAAATTAAACTATAATTTGGATAACCCAAACATTAGTGAAAATTCTTCTACTGTATTCCTCACACTCTGTAGAATCAACCCCGCACTTACACTTTACTATGCCTTTGTTGTTAATGCGGTTTGGTTTTCATATAAATTTATAATTTCCTACTTCCAAATTATTTAATGATTTCCTATAAACACATCAACTTGGTACCATAATTTTAATTTTAAATTTTTCTTGATAACCATGAGAGTAATAATATAAGGATTTTATACCTATTTCACTCTAGATCATTCTTCATATAAGCTGTATATTAGCATCTTAACATGTATATCTAGATTTATAACTGATTCCCCATGGAAACTTCTTGAAATCACAAAATATATCACTTTTAGATCATACTTTTCTTTAATACCAACTGAATTTCTTCATCACTGTATGAATTTACACATTTAAAATGATTATTCTTTCATTATATCAACCATATTTTTTTCTAAACCTTTTACTCTTATACTACTAATGATATTACTAGTAGAAATATATTTATGATTTCACATCATGACAATGGATTCATTAAATAACACTTATATACATTTTATATATTATCAATGAAATAAATATATCTTAATAAGAATTTATCCACTTATAATTTATTCATTTTGTTTAATTTCCCATATAATGTACATTCCCCACATATCATATATCCTCTATAATCCTAAATCAATGAATATATATATACCCTAGGAAGAGGGATACTACTAATATCCTCAAATTTATGATTTTTGTTGTCTATGAAAATGTCACGACTCGTCCTCGGGGCTCATGCCATTACTACCCCAGGTCTACCTTCCATAGGCCAGGGGCTGGCGACTAGCACCAAAGGAGTAAATCCTGATAAAAAAGGAAGGAATTGCCTTTATGAAACGTAACACACACACACACACTCAGAGAACATGTGGAAGCAAACACTAAGTAAAGCAGTAATAGGTATGATGAAAGTACAAAGGGCCTGGAAATACAAACCCAACAGAAAGGTACAACTACAACTGAAAGAAAGTAAAACTAAAAATACAAAAAACTGAATGGTGAAGCAACTCCTAGATTATCCTCCGGGTTCCTACCTGAAGGGTAGGTATAGATGTCCTCCTCAGCACTCCACGTCATTTTGTCTCCTCCGGGCACTGACTCGTCATGAGATCCACCACCGGGTAACATCCAGCTCTACAAGCCTCAACCACGACAAGTTTTATCCGTCGTCAGTAACCAACACATCGAGGTGTGGGCAAAGCCCATGCATGGGTGAGTATAACGATACTCCGTAGGGACCCCAAGACCCTCAAGGACTCACTAAAACCCAAAAGGATAAACCACAACAAAAGATATCAACAAATAACCATCACTTAGGTATATGACCATAGATATACCTATGTTATCAAGTAACCCATCTTAATCATGAGTTAAACACAAAGGTCATTGACTCAGCACAAACCAGGATTTTTATTCACGATGAAGAAAGCACGGCTGCTGGAGAACTCCCCCTCTGTCGAGCACAGTAGTCTTGTCACGACTCTAAGGTGCCACTCACTAACCTTAGACTGTTGAGGTACTCCTCCTGTTGAGTACCGTGGGTCAGCCACCTCACAAAGTCATGCTCCCCCCCGCCATGGGTATGCCACCTCACACAGTAGTGATCCCCCCTCATAGCCTACAGAGGTACTCCTCCTATCAAGTACTGCGGGTCTACCACCTCACAAAGTAGTGCTCTTCTGCCACGAGTCTGCCACGTCACAAAGTAGTTCTATCCACTGGGCTATTCAAGTCATTCCGAATCGAATCGGACAAGCAGTATTCAGATCTCAGCCAGCTACAAGGTCACCGTACTCCGTATGCTCGTCTCCAGGAGGACTCGCTCCACGAGCCATTGGATGATACTTTCAAATGATACGTAATCTCACGTGGTAGTATCTCAAAGGACCGCCTCATCATAGGGGTCTCAACGCAACAGACGATGCGTCAATCGGATGCCCGGTCTGTGAGTTATTAGAATTTCCAATACAAAGGGCCCAGTTGGATTTCAGGTTCAATCCGACCCGAACATACTCCAACTGCGTCCAAACCTTAGGGGAAGTATGACAAAAGAACTGTATCATCAAGAGGAATCCAACATAGTCTCCATCATGTCAATCAGACATCAAGTCCTTAAGTTATAAGCGTTACTACTCCGAGGGCCCGGTTGAAATTACACTCGTTCCAAAACCTGTCCATTTTCCAAAGTCATCCAAAACTCACTTAGAGTATCGCAAAATGACCGCCTCTTCATGAGGGTCCTAGTGCAAAAGAAGTCGTGTCGATCGGATGCACAGTCTTCATGTTATTCACGTTTACGTGAAAACAGGCCCGGTCCGTTAGACCTGATGCTGACGGGTCAGGTTGACTCGGTTTTGGCTGGTCCGACCCAGCAAAGGGGTCAGAACGTCTCGGTGAGTCGCGCGGCCTAGCCAGAGGGGCGCGACCCGGCCCGAAGAGGTGCGGCCCAACCCGGCCCAGCGCGACCCGACTAGGCCCGGCCCGACGCGGCTCGGCTGGGCGCGGCCCCTCGGCTGTCTGAACCGGCGGCGCCAAGCGGCGCCACCCTTCCCAAACTGGACGGCTAGGCCGACCGACCTTCTAGCACAAGCGGCCCACACGGTGGGTCGTGACTCTTCTGGCGCAGCGCCCTCATGGTGATATGGATCTACTCCGCCTGGTCGGACGACAGGCCAGCCATATTTCCAGCGCGGCGCCCTCCTGGCGTCGCGGGTCCCCTTCGCCCGGCCGGCCGTTAGGCGGGCCGGTCCTTCCGCTGAAGTGGCCCACAAAGCAGGCCGATATTTCCGTTGCACAGCTGGCGTGACGACGCCGGCTTCCTCCGCCGCAGCCTATGCTTACCATGGTTCCGCATCCCTGGCACGGCGCGATGGCGCTGTGCTTCTTCCGCCGTGACCCGCTTGGCCGCGACTTTTCCTAGCTTATGCGATGACGGCCCTTGCGCCGCCGGTCTCTTTCATGTTCCGCCTCCGATCGTCGGCTCCAAAAAGATCAAGTTCTAGCGGAGGGTCGTCGGAACATGTTTGTTCGGCCCGTTCCCTCCATGTTAATAAATAGCAATAGGCCAAGAGAATCAAATATATACAAAGACGAATCAATGCACAATTTTAATCCATTAAAATTGAACATAACACCTACCTCGAAAATGGTTCGTTCGTCGAAGATGCAGAAAGCATTGTCACTCCATTATTGTTGGGAAAGAACTGTCATCATTGAAGAGTTCCCCGTGATTATATTTGATCCCTTGATGTGGAGGGAGAAAAGGAAGTGCATCATCGATATTCGTGGAACTGACGTTCTTCATTGAAGAGGCGTCAATTTTCAACGAAAGTGGAATTCTCTTCTTCTTCTTCTTCATAAGATATCTCTCAAAATCCCCCTACCCAACAAGTGCCAAAGTAAAATAATAAGCCATTCCTATTATTTTATTAACACTAGAAATTTAAATTTCAAAATTTAAATCACTTAATTAATTATTTGAATAGGTTCAAATTATTAATTAAGGTGTGTTGGCACGAGTTAAAGAGGGAGAGAGAGGAAAGAAAGAGTTACACAAATAAAGAGGAGTTAACAAAATAATGAAGGGGGTTTAAGGGTGTTTTGGGAAAATTAAAGGTTGGGGCTTGTGTGGGCCCCACCTCTCATATAACCACACATGGGTAGTTGGGTGGTTGTGGGCTCCACCAACAACTTCCCATGGGGGGGGGGTATAACTTCCAAGGTTACAAAATAAAATTGTTCAACAATATTATTTATTTTAAACTAATTACCCAAATAATAATTCTCAACCCGCTTAAAATACAACTACGGTAAAGGTCCCCTTAAGCAATTATTGGCGCTGCGAGTTCATCGGTGCCCTCAGATTTCAATTCCGAGCACCGGTTCAAAAGATAGAAAAACCCGCTCGTTCGTTTATTGAACATACCTAAGCGAAACTTTGGAAATTGATTCCAAGCACACTGGGCCTCAGAATCAAGTGCTATCAGAAGACACAGACTCGTAAAATTCCAAAGTAATTATGAAAAAAATTTCCTTGAAATTTTCGGGTCTTTACACTACTCCCACCTCAGGGCTTTATGTCCCTGTAAAGCTATAACACAAACTAAGGAAACTAAAGAAGGTACCGGGCACGCATCTGAGCCTCCCACTCCCATGTGCTCTCCTAGAGGTTTCCCGTGATGCCAACGAAATCGCATAAGAGGAATCGACTATCCATGCAGGACCCGCTCCTGTCAATCCTCAACCTCTACTGGAACCCAGTGAAATTCACCCCGTCATCGATGTCCAGCTCTCAGTGGTCGATGATGATGGTTAGGTCATGCACACATCTACAAAACTGAGATATGTGGATGACGTCGTGCACCCGGTGCAACTTAGGTGGAAAGGCCAGGTGATAAGCCACCTCACCTACCCTGCTAAGGACTTGGAAAGGTCCGAACAAATGCGGAGATAACTTGCCGCCCGGTTAAAACTCCGTAGACCCCGTCAAGGTGAGACCAGTAAGATGAGGTGGTTGTCACCCTTGAACTCCAGTGGTCTCGACTCCTATCAGCATAGGACTTATGTCTACTCTGTGTAGTCTTCATCCACTCCTGGATGATCTGCACCTTCTCCGTCGTAGCCTGAACCATCTTTTGTTTTACATGTGCTGACTCCATCACTATCCACAAAGGATATCTGAAATGCGTCCAGCTACTGTCTCACCACTCCTAACAGCTGAATGCCCGATCTCATACTAAGAGCCTCTGATACAACGTTCCCCTCCCAAAGATTATAAACTATCCCAAATTCATAGTCCTAGAAGAATTCAAGTGATCACCGCTGTCTCAGGTTCATGTCCTTCTGAGAGAAGATACACTTGAGACTATTGAGTTGGAGATAACCGTAAACCGTTCGCTCAACAAACAATGGGTGAGACTAACCAATTTTAAGAACTCATCTCCACCCTTCTTCATCTACGTTCTACCAAAGAGCTGCTGAGATTTGTCCTCTATCGAAAATAGAAATCTGGTCTCATCCCCAGGATGAACCACGTTCCTTGCCTGATACATTCAATCCTGACATGAATGGTACAATTCATGTCTTGAATGACATTGTACGGCCTCAATGCTACTACTAAGAGATCCAACTGTTACTCTCGCCTCCAAGGATTGAGTGACACTGTCGGCATCAATGCACGGTTACTGGGTCTCCTCAATTAGGAATCTCACAAGTGAGGGTCAAGTCAACAGTTTTAACCGGAACCTCTTAGTATCAACCACACAAAAGGAAGGAAATCAAGCGTCACTAGGAAAAGTGTCTTTTATTACTGCAAATCAAGTAGAAAGACACACAAAAACCACAAACAACAACAACATGTAACTAGTAGCACCAAGAACAATGGCCTCCATGCCAGGAACTAGTCTCGCTCCTGTCCACCTGCTTTTGGAGCTCCATAGTCATATGCTTCAGCTACCTGAAGCTGTTCTCTCCCATATCCACCTATTCCCTACGGTCAGGGTGGACCTCCTGGTGGTGGTGGGGGAAACACCTCAAAGAGTCATCCACCTCCAGCTACATGGCCAGCTCCCCTGCCTCGGTCTCCTGGTCCTTGAATTCCACCTCGATTGAACCTCTGCCTCTACCTGGGAGGTCCTTCATCTATATGCTGATCATCCGAGCGGTGGATCAGACAGTCACAACCATGTGACCCTGCCTGTCGCATGTGTAATAAAGCATGGTAGGTCTGGATCTGTCTCTACCCTTGGTGCCTCGCACTACTGATCTTGAGTCGTGCGGTCAACCACCTGTAGGTCTCGCCATATTGGACCTCTATGTCATCTATCTACTGCCAGCTGCAGAAGACTCAACTGAATAATGGCTAGTAGCGGGTCCTGCTGCTGGAGACTGCTTATCAAGGAAACTCTCCACTATTAGGGCTTGATCCAACACCCCCATCTGCTTCGGGATGCTATGGGAGAAAACTGAGGATATAATCTCTCGCCTGAGCCCATGCTCGAAGGTTCGAGCCCTGAAGAACGGGTCCTGTACCATGTATGTGGATTAACATGAGCGGTCTGTGAACCTTGCTGAGTATTGTGCTACTATCATGTTTCCCTACTGCAGATGCAGTAAATCCTATATCCGCACCGCTCGAAGGGTGGCTGGTACAAACTCCACCCAAAATAGGCTCTCGAAGTATTCCCATAGGAGTGTCGCCTCATCGTGCATCTAGAGCATTAGGCTCAACCATCTACCTACTGCTGCCTGTAGGAGGTTGGCAGAAATGATCACCATTAATTCGACTGGTGTCCCTACCTGTCTAAAGACTCTCTCCACAACCTCCATCCAATCCTCATCCACCTGTGGGTTCGTATCTCCCCAGAACCTGGGTGGCCTCTGGCGCTGAAACTCGTGCAGCGCGCTCAAGCGGCATGCATCGCCTACTGCTCGGGCTCGTGGCATCGGTGGCCCACAGGGTGGTAGTACCGCTGGTGCCTCCGCTGGTGCCTCAACTGGATGAGGGCCCTTGTACCGAGGCCTCGTCGCTCAGCGGCCTATAAGTACGTACAACTCTCGAGGATCTATTTGGTCGTCCATGGGAAGGAATCCTGAAATAACAAATGTAAAACGGTCAAAAGACTATACCTGGTGAGCTGACCTGGTTTGATCTGATTTAAAAGAAACATTTTAAAACACACAAAAAATCAGGGTTTTTGTTCACTGAGTCCGAAATCAGAAGTTAGGGTCCTGGTGTATGGATACGTTGGCCGCCCGCACCGACACTGGACTCCCTGAACTGAAAACCACACTCAGTACCCTTAACACTATTGCTTCACAGAAAGAAAATATCAGAGTCCTATGTTATGCGGTAGAACTGACTCCTATGATACCAATTTGTCACGACCCGTCCTCGGGGCCCGTGCCGTGACTACCCCAAGCCCACCTTCCATAGGCCAGGGTCTAGTGACTAGCACCAAAGGCATAAATCCTGATAAAAAAGGAAGGCATTGCCTTTATGAAATGTAACACACACACACACTCAGAGAACAAGCAGAAGCAAACACTAAGTAAAGCAGTGACAGGTATGTTGAAAGTACAAAGGGCCTATAAATAAAAGCCCAACAGAAAGGAACAACTACAACTAAAAGAAATTACAACTGAAAAGACAAAAAACTGAATGGTGAAGCGGATCTTGGATCATCCTTCGGGTTCCTACCTGAAGGGTAGGTACAAATGTCCTCCTCATCACTCCACGTCTGTCCGTCTCCTCCAGGTACCAACTCGTCGTGAGATCCACCACCGGGTACCATCCAGCTCTACAAGCCTCAACCACGACTAGTGCTGTCTGTCATCTGCAAACAACACATTGAGGTGTGGGAAATTACTGTGTAGGGGTGAGTGTAACGATACTCAGTAGGGAACCTAAGACCCTCAAGGCCTCACTAAAACCAACAAGGATAAACCACAACGAAAGATCTCAAGAGATAACCTTTACTTAGGTATATGCCTATACATATTCCTATGTTATTAAGTAACCCATCTCAATCATGAGTTAAACACAAAATCCATTGACTCAGCTCAAACCAGGATTTTTATTCACGATGATGAAAACATGGCTGCTGGAGAACTCCTCCTCCATCGAGCGCAGTAGCCCTATCACGACTCCGAGGTGCCACTCACTAACCTTAGACTGCTGAGGTACTCCTCCTGTCGAGTACCGCGGGTCGGACACCTCATAAAGTAGTGCTCCCCCTCCATGGGTCTGCCACCTCACACAGTAGTGCTCCCCCCTCATATCCTAAAGAGGTACTCCTCCTATTGAGTACCGTGGGTCTGCCACCTCACAAAGTAGTGATCCTCCGCCATGGGTCTGCCACCTCACAAAGTAGTGCTCCTCACTGGGCTATTCAAGTCGCTCTGAATCAAATAAAAAAAGCATTATTTAGATCTCATCGAGCTACAATGTCACCATACTCCGTATGATCGTCTCTGGGAGGACCAGCTCCACGAGCCACCGGTCGATACTTCAAAATGTTACGTAATCTCACGTGGGAGTATCTCAAAAAACTGCCTCATCATAGGGGTCTCAACGCAATAGACGACACATCAATTGGATGCCCGTTCTGTGAGTCATTAGTTATAAAGACCCAAAAATTTCAATGAATTTTTTTTCTTAATTACTTTGGAATTTTACGAGTCTGTGTCTTCTGATGACAATTGATTCTGAGGCCTGGTGTGCCCGGAATCAATTTCTGAAGTTTTTCTCGGGTACGTTTAGTAAATGAACGAGCGTTTTTTTCTATCTTTTGAACTAGTGCTTGGAATTGAAATCTGAGGGCACCGATGAACTCGCAGCGCTGGTAATTGCTTAAGGGGACCTTTACCGCAGTTTCATTTTAAGCGGGTTGAGCATTATTATTATTTGGGGAATTAGTTTAAAATAAATAAAACTGTTGAACAATTTTATTTTGTAACCTTGGAAGTTATACCCTCCCATGGGAAGTTGTTGGTGGATTCCATAACCACCCAACTACCCATGTGTGGTTATATGAGAGGTGGGGCCGAGACGAGCCCCAAACTTTCATTTTCCCCAAACTCCCTTAAACCCCCTTCATTATTTTGTTAACTCCTCATTATTTGTGTAACTCTTCCTTTCCTCTCCCTCCATCATTAAATCCTCCCAACACACATTAATTAATAATTTTAACCTATTCAAAAAATTAATTAAGTGATTTAAATTTTGAAATTTAAATTTCTAGTGTTATTAAAATAATATGAATGGACTATTATTTTACTTTGGCACTTGTTGGGTAGGAGGATTTTGAGAGAGCTCTTTTAAAGAAGAAGAAGAAGAGAATTCCACTTTCGTTGAAGAATGATGCCTCTTCAACGAAGAACACCGGTTCCATGAAGATCGACGATGTGTTTCCTTTTCTATCTCTACATCAAGGGAGGAAATATAATCGCAAGGAACTCTCCAACGATGAGAGATATTTCCCAACATTGACGGAGTGACAAAACATTCCGCGTCTTCGAAGAATGATACATTTTTGAGGTTGGGGTTATGTTCAATTTTAATGGATTTAAATTGTGCCTCGATTCGCCATTGTATATCTTTGATTGTCTTGGCCTATTGCTATTGCTTAACGTGGAGGGTGTGGGAAAAAAAACATGGTCTGATGACCCTCCGCTAGAACTTGATTCTTTTGGAATTGACGATCAGAGCCAGAACACGGAAGAGACCGGCAGCGCAAGGGCCGCCATCGCATAAGCTAGGAAAAGGCGCGGCCAATTGGGCCACAACGGAAGAAGCACAACGCCATCGCACTGTGCTGGGGATGTGGAACCGCGGCCAGCGTAGGCCGAGGTGGAGGAAGCCAACATCGTCGGACCGGCTATGCAACGGGAACCGTGGCCCGATTTGGTGGATGCTTCGGCAGAAGGACCGGCCGACCTATCGGCGGGCCAGGCGAAGGGGAGTCACGGCGCCAGGAGGGCGCCGCTCTGGAAAACCGGCTGGCCCGTCGGCCGACCAGGTGGAGCAGATCCGCGGCGCTAGGAGGGCGTCGCACCGGAAGAGCCGCGGAATGCCGTGTGGGCTGCTTGCACCAGAAGTCCAGCCAGCCTAGCCGTCCAGTTTGGGAAGGGCGACACCGCTTGGCGCCGTCGGTTCGGACAACCGAGGGTCCGCGCCCTGCCGAACCGCGCCACGCTGAGCCCTGTCGCGCCCCACCATGCCTTACCACTTCGGGCTGGGCCGCGCCCCTCGGGCTAGGCCATGCGACGCACTGGGACAGTCCGACCCCTTTGTGGGTCAGACAAGCCAAAACCGAGTCAACCCAACCCGTTAGCATCAGGTCTAACAGACCGGGCCCGTTTTCACTTAAACATGAATAACATGAAGACCGCGCGTCCGATCGACAAGCCGTTTGTGGCACTAGGACCCTCGCGAAGAGGCGATCCTTTTGAAATACTCTAAGTGAGTTTTGGACGACTTTAAAAAATGGCTGGGTTTTGGAATGAGTGTAATTTCAACCGGGTCCTCGGAGTAGTAACACTTATAACTTAATGAAGGAACGTCCGATTGACGTGCTGTCAACTATGTTAGACTCCTATTAATGATATGTTTCTTTTGGAATACTTCACCTGAGGTTTGGACGCAGTTGGTGTATGGCCGGGTTGGATTGTACCTGAAATCCAACCGGGCCCCCTGGAACAGAAATGCTAAAGTCACGACCCGCATCCCCGGGCCATGAACCATTTCATCTGACCCCATGGTTCTCCTGTAATACCTTGGTTGCCTTCCCAACACACCATAGGCTATTACTCACTAGGGTCCCTTATCAGACTAATGACTGTCCCCACATGCCAACACATGTTCTTTCAGGGCATTTTGTCCTCACTCACACACACCCTAGGAAACTTCCCAGAGGGTCACCCATCCTGATTACTACTCCAGGCCAAACATGCTTAACCGTGGGGTTCTAATCAGATAGGCTCCCTAAAATAAAGGTGCATCTTATTGACATGGGTAGTAACATTTATCCTTTTAAGTCTAATTTTTCTTGGGGTGTTACATTATCCACCCCTTTAAAGCACAACGCCCTCGTTGTGGACCCCAAGACTCAAACCCAGGCAGTACCTAAGCACTTCCAGTTGGGTATTGGCTCTGATACCATTTGTCACGACCCGCCTCCCTGGGCCATGAACCATTTAATCTGACCCCATGGGTCTCCTGTAATACCTTGGTTGCCTTCCCAAAAAACCATAGTCTATTACTCACTAGGGTCGCTTATCAGACTAATGACTGTCCCCACATGCCAACACAGGTTCTTTCAGTGCATTTTGTCCTCACTCACACACACCCTAGGAAACTTCCCAGAAGGTCACCCATCTTGATTACTACTCCAAGCCAAACATGATTAACCGTGGAGTTCTAATAAGATAGGCTCCCGAAAAGAAAGGTGAACCATGTTGACATGGGTAGTAAGATTTAGACTTTTAAGTCTCACTTTTCTTGGTGTGTTACAGAAAATATAAAATTTTTACGTCATTTTTATTCTAAGGTTTCTTACTGAATTTCCTTTGAATTTCACCACTTGTAGATATTTTTATATCTATTTTACTTCACATCCTCTAATTTTTTCATCTATTAATCCTTTTATAATGTTTTACTAACTCCACTTACACACTGTTATTCCGTTTTTACATCATTCATGATTTATCCACCTTTCATTCAGGACTTATTAGTGATATTTATTCTAGTGGTACCATTAGTGAATTGTTATTCTTAATTATACGATTTCTTATTCTTTTTTATCTTTAGATACACTCTCTTTATGGAAATATTTTTAGTGATTAAACTTGTAAAATCTTCCATCCTTTTCATAATAATAAATTATCCTATGATATTACATGTATCTTCTTGTTCTTTACTTCTAAAACTTTTAGAAGTTATTTTTATTCTAACATATTCTTTTCTGACCATAATGGTATATTGATTCTTCTTTTCATCTTTCTATAATTACTTATTTTCCTTCAAAAAAGGTTGTTTTATAAAACAAATTAATATTTCCGACACAAATCTCATTAATAATATATCTCATCTTTTTTTATCTCTTAAAAGGGTTATAAGGCAACCATTTATGGAATGGTTTAATTTAAAATTCAAATGTGGTTTTAGATATTATAGTATTATCTCACTATATGATGATTTATGCATATTGAATAATATGTGCTAATAATGTTTCTTTGATTTTAACTAAAGATATATGGAATGAATTATCATTATATTTATGGATATTATGATCTATTAGTTCGTGAAGAATAACCAATTCACCATTATTCACTAGAGCATGATATGAAGTGGGAATTGATCAAGGCACAACCAAATGGTCAGATTGTTCATATGGAATGTAATAAAATCAAGTAAATATATATTCTTGTGAAAAATTATTCAACTTTAGGAAAATAATCTTGAAACCAAAACAAAAAAGGCCATCCTAGTTCCTTAATCACCATTGAATCAAATGTTCCCTTATATCATCATATATTTATAGTTTTGTGATCATTAAATTTATATGGATCCCCCGCTTCTACTGATAAATGTTCTCTATCACTCGCCATCAACATTTAACTATTAGTATTAATTAATTTAACATTGAAATTAGATATAGAAACATTTTGAAACATTTGAAAATTTTCACTTTAAAAACTCGTAGTCTCATAACATCTCGTGATAAATTCTAAAATAATTCTTACCACTTATAAGTTTTGAATTTGGAAAAATTGATTCCATATTTTTAATTATCATAATTTATAATTTATATTGAGTTAAAATTTATATTTTATGAAACATATTAGTGAATTCAATTAAAATTAATTACAGTGATTAAGGTAAAAATGAGTTTACTTAGTGGTTAAAATTTAATATTAAGGGTCCAAATGACCAATACACTTTTCCAAAATCAATTGTATGGACATATTTAGACCATATACTACCTGATATATAAAACATATCATTATTGGAGGCAAATTATGAAAGGGATACCTCTCAATATTCTTTACCGTTTGGTATTTCCAAGAATACCACTCCTCTTACACTATAAATAGGAACTCACCCCTCACTTCATCACACCTCTAAAGAAATTTGGATCATCCAAAAACCACAAAAATAAGCTCCCAAAATCCCTTCCTTCATCCTATAATCCTTTATTTGGTAGTAAATAAATCCAAGGAATCCCTTTTGTGAAAAGTAAATGGAGTTACCCGAAGAAGAAGTAACGCTCATCTATGTGATTTTTTATTATGTTTCCTTATCCACCCCATTAAATTATTATTATATAAAGATTATATAATAACATAAGTATCTTAAATATTATGAATTTTTTTTATGTTAATGTTATGACCAACACCTTCACACAATTCCATCAAATTGGATATACAATCATTGTTCGTGTGTTCGGTGGACTATCACATTGCTAATCGATGTCGTTCGTTATTCCATTACCACCTCTCAAGTTTGGGAATAATGATAGAATTAATATTATTATATTATATATATATATATATATGATATTTATGATGTATTTATTCTTTTGGAATTATTATATAACACATACCTTCAAAGTTTTTTTTGGGAACATGATACCTTTGTTTTTGCACATGTGGACTACTACCTCCTTAAAGCGATGTGATTCGTTTACACATTACATGTAATGTATTAAGCATGGGTTTATTAAAAATATGTGAATAATATGAAATAATAATGATACTGCAAATAATAAATATATAAATATATATATATATCTTTTACTTTTCTTTCTTTAAAAATAAGACAAGAAATTGGAAACAACATTCATGTGTATATACATCCTACCTTCTCCATGAACGGTGTTTTTGATTTCATATTTATATATTTTATAGATTATTATAAATAATAATATAATGAATATATATGATATTTATGTCATGTTTTACATTTTGTAAATAATTAAATTAGGATCTAATTAAGAGGATCAAGAATACAAGTCAAAACATATATGAAAAACAAAGTGATTGTTAGCCGAAACATAAATTCAACATGAAATTGTTAATAAATAGGTAATATAAATTTATAATAAAATACTATATAGTATTATTTTGATAATACTAATTTATATATACATTTTTCTGTTACTTGTTCATAGTTTTAATTAAATTACTTGATAATGCAATAGTACGTGTCTAATTTTGTAGGAAAAAATGCTTCACATGTTTACAAGGAAGAAGAGGCAGAAAAAGTGAAAAACAAAACAAGTAAATGTAATGATCCACCTATACACATTGTGTACCTAAAGATCACAACCCACCCCAAGTCATGAAGCCAATTCATGACCATGCTATGAAGCATGAAGGAAAAGGCTGCTACACGTCGTGACCAGATCAGACACATCTTGAGGCCAATGAAAGCCCTAAGCGAGAAATCCATGAAGAATCCATGAAAAAACAAAATAGATAGTAGGTACATGTCGTGAATTACCTGTTCATGTCTTTTACGAAGTCAAACCTCATAAATTCAAGAGAGACCCAAGCACCATGCTGGAGATCCAAAATCCATGGAAACTGATGCAGATCAAGTCTACACGTTGTGTACCTACGGTACACGTGGTGAAAATTTATTCCTATATATGTAGCGAAGTGCCGGAGAATTTGAGAGCATTTAGGATGCGCTTATCTTCTCCATTTTATCACTATTGAAAATTGTTTTCTCCCTTCCCCCTCTCAAACACTCAAACTCTTAGTATTTGTGCATTTTTATTAATCCAAGAGTCCCGAAGCCTCGTTTATTCAATGAATTCCACCCATCGCATTTAGATTCAATTTACATTTATCTTTATCAATTAAGTATTTTATTTTTAATTTTAATTTACTTAGTGGATGATATTTCAGTTACCATTCCTGAACCTTTTCATAATACCAAATCTATTAAATGTCACTCAACCCATCAAGTATGTTGTTTTTCATTTAATTAATTTCATTATAGGATATGAACCCCTATTCTACACATTTGTGAAAATGTACCCATTTTTACAAACGTACCTAACCATAAAACAATAAAAAAATGACCCTATCCAAATTAGAGTAGACTAAGATACAACCACTAGCTTTGGAAACTTTCTACCTTAAAAGATACAACCATAAAACACCTAGTCTATCACTATATTATGACCATGGAATAGCTACTAACTAGGTAAAACTATGAGGCTAAGACCAAAGTCAACTAGAGATCCCTGTTTTCTTCACAGACTAAGAAAAATTATCTTACCAAGGTTATAATTAAAGGTCATCCGTCACTCAGATGCACAACTTTATCCCAACCCCTAATTCATCAATCGATGTCATCCAAAAAATAAAACATAGATTCAACTCCCAAACAAGGACTTTTAGAATGGACTCCCCTATAGGTTTAGAATTCTGATTTCCCCAAAAATCAAAATGTCAGTCTCCCAATGGAATCCACCGCATACTGCCACTGCACTTCTTCTCTATAGTTAGTGAATGTTTGGGACCAATTATTAATTTCTAAATTTTAATCATGCCCAGAGGAATTAACTAATCCTTTCAGGCGCATCAAATTTCTACCACCATTTCTGAGGATTCAACCCCATTTTTAATAAAAAGAACTTTGTTTTTTTGAAACTAGGATCACCTTTCTCTGATCGATTTTATTATTTTCTAGACACAATTGCATTCCTTTCTTATCTTCATTGTGCATGTACCAAGGTCCCTTGACTCGAACAAGGAATCTTGAAGCACACAAACCCTTGGACTTAGATCCTGAGATCGAAAGGTGTTTTTCTTCACTCCTCAGGTCAGTAATGGATGAGCAACAACAACCTTCGGGACCCAACCCACCAAACCATCAATTCATACATGTAGAAAATCATATGAAACTAGAGAAGACCATTATGAACATTGGTTTACCATCGACCCATGGTGAGACACCTAGCATAGTTCTCCAACCAATCCAAGCCCACACATTTAAAATTAAACATAGACTCATTCAAATGATCCAGAACATGGGTAAGTTCAGCAGTCTTCAAAGCAAAGACCCACAAAAACATATTTATAACTTCATGGAAGTCTATGATACCTTTTGCAATAAGGGAGTATCATTAGATGCTATAAGAATTTGTGTTATAACATATTTGCTCAGAGACCGAGAAACATATTGGCTCAAAATCCAAGCTCTCAAGCCAATTATGACTTGGGATGTGCTCACAAAAAAGTTTCTTGATAAATACATTCCACCAATCCAGACCTAGAATCTTCTGAATGACATTCAGAACATTGCACAAACAGATGGAGAACCCACAAGGGAATCATGAGATCAATTCAAAGAACTAATGAGGAAGTGTCCACATTACAGACTCGATACTTAGATTCAAATGAAATCCTTCTATCAAGGATTCTTACCAGTGGCACGAACAATCGTTGATGTCATTTCTGAGGAAGGTTTGATGTTTAAAACACTTGACACAGGAAGATCTATTTTAGCTGACATATCCCATAATTCTTATTTGTGGAAAGGTGACCATGGACCACCACGATGTGGAATTCACCAAGTTGATGAACCCACCTGATTATTAGTACACGTTGAGGTACTAACCAAAAATATTGATTCATTTCATATAACAACCACAGAACCCACCTACCCCAGTCATGAAGGTTCCATCATGTGATATGTCTAATGGAACACTCTTGTGTCAAGATTGAAAAGTAGGATATAAAGATCCACAAGATTGTAATTATGTTAATTAGAATAAAAAAATCAGTCATTTCAACAACAACAATAACAATAGTCATTTTATCAGCAAAGGCCTTCTCAGCAACAGCCTCAAAAAAATCAAGTATATTTTTATCAGCATAATGGTCATGCTTAGTTTCGAAACCAGGGACCAACAGGATATCCACCAATAAACCCTGTCTCGAGACCACAATAGCAGACATATCCACAACAACCTTTTCTAAGGCCCCAACAACAACAAAAATTTCCACCAGCCCAACCAAGACCACAAAAACCACCTCCACCAATAAAAATTAATTTAGAGAACCTTATGACATATTTTGTTCAAAATTCATATCAAAGGATGAACACACAGAAGACAAAGATGCAAAACTAGCATAAAGATTTTAGGAACTTGGAAATTAAAATGGGTCAAATCTAAAAAACATTATTTGAAAGATTACCAAGTACTCTAATTAGAAAAACCAAGACATACCCATTAGAATAATATAAGGATGTAGTGATGAGAAGTATCAAATTGTTATACCTCCAACAACCAATGGAAACAATTCTACAGGAAGAGCCCAAGAAAGAAAGGAAATAGGTAGAGTAAGCCATTCCCATGACACCGTAAGAAGCAATACCATCTGAAAAGGAGCAAGCCCTAAAAAAATATAAGGAACTAGTTTATATAGAACCACCTCTATAAAATCATCCTCTTCCATTTCTAGAATGACTGAGGAAATGTAGGGAAAAATATCAATACAAGAAGTTCCTAAAAATATTCAAAAAATTACATATCAATATTCTTTTCAATGAAGCAATCACCCAAATGACCGTACTTGAAATATTTCTCAAATAGTTTTTATCAAAAAATATAACGATAGAATATTTGAGTGTAATATCATTGAAAGATGAATGATCTGCAGTTTTACAATGAAAAATCCCACCAATGACTATAGATCCTAGAAGATTTTCAATTTCTTATGCGATAAGAGAATGTAAATTTGGAAGGGAACTCTATGATCTTGAAGCCAGCATTAACCTGATTCCAATAAGTTTTTTCCACAAGAAATGAATCCAAGATATTAAGACAAAAATGGTAGGATTGAAGTTAGCTGATTGTTCAGTTAAATACCCAAGTGTTATTCTTGAAGATGTTCTGGTTAAAGTCAGAAAATTCATTTTCCAAGTAGAATTTCATGTTTTGGACATGGAAGAGGAAGGATATATACTGATCATTATTGGAATACTATTCCTGGATATAGGAAATTCCTTGATTAATGTTAATCAAGGACATATCATCTTTAGAGTTAGATAAAAACAAGTAGTGTTTAGCTTGATAAAGGCTCCACAACATTTAGATGATATGGTGGACTGGAACCCCATCTCCCTCACTCAACATGGAGAGGAGTTAAGGGATATTGAGGACGATACTGATGATTCATCTTCAAAAATGGAAGAAGACTATGAATTTGAGGAAATCAACTTTATTGAGCCACTCACTAGAGACACCATGCCTCCATTTATCCTATCCATCAATTAGCCACCCCAGTTGGAATTGAAACCTTACCCAGTACATGTAAGTACTCATATTTAGGAGATTAATTCACTTTACCCATAATCATTAGTGCTGAACTATCCCAAGATTAGGAAGAAAAGATAATTGAAGTCTTAAAAAGTCACAACCAATCAATTTCCTGGGGAGTGACAGATATTAGGGGAATCAATACTTCAGAATAAACCCACCGAATTTTAGTGGAAGAAGATGAAAAACCAAAAAGACAACCTCAGAGGCAGCTCACACCACCAATGAAAAATGTTGTCAAGAAGGAAGTACTAAAACATATGAACACTATAATTATATTTCCTATATCATACAGTGAATGGGTGAGTCCCCTAAAAGTCATTCCCAAGAAAGGAGGACACACTGTAGAAATGAAATATGATAATGAGCTCATTTGAACATGCACCATCATTAGATGAAGAGTTTTCATGGACTATAGATATTTGAATGAAACAAAAATAAAGGATCTTTTCCCCTTACCATTTATGGATCAAATGCTTGAGAGACT
Source organism: Viscum album (assembly GCA_963277665.1). NCBI lineage: Eukaryota > Viridiplantae > Streptophyta > Magnoliopsida > Santalales > Viscaceae > Viscum > Viscum album. Next base: position 444,659,632 of record OY728144.1, read on the forward strand.
GGCAGAGCATGATTTCTACTATTTCCTGGAAGGCTATTCAGAATACAATCAAATCACAATTGAACCTACTAACTGGCCCAAACCACCTCTACCTTCCCATTTGGTACCTTTTCAAAAAGACACATGTCATTTGGTATGTGCAACACACCAGAAAAAAATAAAAAGATGCATGACACACATATTTCATGATATGGCTGATGAATTTCACAAAATATTCATGGATGATTTCTCAGTCTATGGGAGGTCATTTGATGTCAGCCTAAAAAATCTAGTACTGGTTCTCCAATATCATGATAAAATAATTTTATTGTTGAATTTGGATAAATTTCACTTCATGGTACATGGAGGAAATTTACAAGGACACAAGATCTCCAAATAAGTCATGGAGGTTGATCAAAAAAAGATCAAAGTTATCAAAGATCTACCTGAACCATCAATTGTTAAAGGGATTAGAAGTTTCCTTGGGCACATTGGGTTCTATAGAAGCTTCGTAAAAGATTTTTCTATAGTTTCACGTCCACTGAAAAACTTTTTTTCAAATGACACTCTCTTCAAATTCAATGAGGAATACCTAAAATATTTTGAAACACAAAAAAATAGTTTGATTGCATCTCTAGTTATCATTGCACCAAACTGGGAAAAAGAGGTTAAGCTTATGTGGGATTATAGAGAACTAGAAATATGAGATGTTCTTAGAAAACTCAATGAAAACATATTATGTCCAATCTATTATACCATCCATACTTTAAATAAATCCTAGGTCAATTGTACAACTACAGAGAAGGAACTACTATCTGTAATACATGACTTCGAAAAGTTCTTTTCATACACCATTCTATCCAAATTCATCATCCATATAGATCATGATACCCTTAGATACCTGTTGAACAAGAAATCTGTGAAACTGAGGTTAATAATCTTGATTCTTTTACAACAAGAGTTCAACATCATAATCAAGGACACAAAAAAAAAACATAGAATGTCATTGCCGACCACCTCTCTTGATTTCCCCTTACCATCATTAAAGAACACCGTGAGAATGATATTGAAGTAGATTTTATAGATGAGGAATTATTTAGTGTCAAGAACCATCCCTAGTTTTTAGATATGGCCAATTATCTTGACACATGATATCTCTATCAGGACCTCTCATACCAGCAACACAAAAGGTTTCTTTCTGATTCCAATCACTACTTTTGGGATGAACCAATTCTATTTAAGAGTTATTTCGATGGCCTTTTAAGATACTGTATCCTTGAGAATAGATATAAAATTTCATCAAAATGTGCCACACATCATCAACTGGCAGATATCAGGGCCCTGAGTGTATAGTGGAAAAAATACTATAAAGAGGATTTTACTAGACTTATGTGCATCGTGATGCCATGGGATTCTTCCATCGATGTGATATATGTCAAAAAATAGGAAACATACGTAAAATAAATGAAATTCTAAAAAAAACATTCAAGAGTTTGAATTTTTTGACATCTGTGTTGTTGAATTTATGGGATGATTTTCTAAGTCACATGACATGAGTTACATTTTAGTTGTAGTAGACTATATCTCAAAATGGGTGGAAGCTGAAGCCACAACACATGACACAACAAAGGTAGTCATGGATTTTCTTCAAAAGAATGTGTTGGAACAATTTGGATTTCCATGATTACTCATTAGTGATCGTGGAACACATTTCTCGAATCAGCCAATGTGAAAAATGCTTGAAATATATGGCTTTCAATAAAACACTGACACTCCCTATAACCCATAAAAAATTGGGTAAGTAAAATTGAAAAACAAGAAGGTGAAACAAATATTAGAGAAAACTATCAACACTAGCAGGAGTAATTGGATCCTGAAGTTGAATGATGCATTATGGGAATACCTAACTGTATAGAAAACACCAATAAGCACCACCCCATTCAGACTATTTTACGATAAACCATATAATCTTCTGGTGGAGCTAGAACATCGTTCATTCAAGGTAATAAAAAAGATGAATATGCTTGCAGAAAAGGTTGGAGAGGAAAAATTATTGAAATTAACTTCGTAGGATGAATTCAAGGGAGATGCATACAAAAACACAAGGGTTTATAAGGAAAAACAAAAAAATGGCATGACACACGAATTACAGGATGTACCTTCATTCCAAGGAATATGGTTTTGCTGTTCAATTCAAGATTAAAACTATTTATAAGGAGGATCAAGTCAAGATGGTATGGTCCTTCTGAGTTTGTCCAAGTTTTTACCTATGGTACAATTGAAATTCATTGATACAGAGGACCACCATTCATAGTGATTGGCCAATGGTTGAAGATGTTTTAGAGGCCATTCCTTAAAGGTTGTGTCATCAGCCTCAAGTTCCACTAATCCTTGAAGGAGTAATTCTCCTAAATATAAAGGAAGAACTAAATGGGAGGCAACCCATGGTAGGTGACTATTAGATAAGTTAGATTAGGATCATTTCCCAAGAATCTCACGTACAAAGGAGGATGAGGTGCGGAAGGAACATAAAAACTTTCCAAACACAGTTAAGTACATGTTGTGTGCACTATGTTCATGACGAGTCTCTCTCTCACCCAAAATTTCATTTTTATTCCCCATACACAACGTGACTAATCTATACATGTCGTGTTCAGGGTCAGATTGGTTTTCAAAAATTCCAAGACATGACCCACAGGGCACAACCCACACCAGCATCTCCCCAACCCCTCATCTCCCCTCGTCCCCTGACTCCCCCTATCCCATTACACCAAAACCCCCTCCGAAACCCTTCCTCCACTATCAACCCAAACCCCTTGCTGCGCCCTCCCTTCTCCTATACCCTATTCCACCCAACTAGGCTATCTCAAGATGGATTCCTCTAGAATTATAGTTGTACCCTCCCTACACACCACCTTCCTCCTACCATAGCACACACCAAACGATCCTAGCCTGATCTGACAAACTCTACCTCCTCTTATGACTTTGAGAGCCAGAAAACCACTGCTAAGCACCCCCTACTACATCCAATTCTCAGGATGACACCTCCTCTCCATCCACCAATGAGAAAATCCATTTTCACTCGGTTCTCTTCATCAGAAACCCACATCATCAGGTAAATATTCTTCACCTATAGGAAAAGACTATGTGTACCAACAAAATGTTGGACTTGGACGTGCTCACAAAGTTGAAAATTTCCAATGTTTTCCTTCAACTCTTAGAGACTTTTTGTATTGATAACATTATCAAAGTACGATAAGAGATGTACTAAGTGATGTTCCTTGAGTACTTGTCCATGCTCGAGATCACCATCAACTACCTACATTTTCAGCTTTGCAGTAAACCTCAACAACTTTGTTTTTCTGAGTTCAGGGTTGGTCTTGTTATCTACATTGAGGAGTTCATTATCTCCGATGTTTACCCCACCATCTAGACATGCAAAGCCTAATAAAATAAACCAAACCTCTATCCTCTCATCGTCTATGACCCCAGTCTTTTCAAAACCATCGACTCATAAAGTCGACTTAGATTAGGTCCTTAGCCTTGCACATCCTATATTGAGCCATGTCACATGGCTAGTTTTCACGAAAAGAAACCCATACCAGAATCAACCAAATGGTCATTTTGATACTTAAAGCTTCCATTGGTGGGCCACCCATCAATATGGACACCCATTTTACCTCATATTTCAGAGTCCTGACTCAAAGGAATTGAGGTAAACTCCTAGGTGGATCCTTTATCACCAACCTGGACAAGTGCCTGTGTGTCTTTGATACCTCTCTTCCCCTCACCTATGTTGTAACCATCAATTTTATTGGTCGTGTGATTCTATAAAAGATGTAGATGCTTGTGTGAGAGGATGAAATCTATTTATGGGTACCAACCATCTAAGAGACCATACCTCAGGAGGCCGTACCTCAGTAGCAACCATCCAGAGAAGAAACACAAGAGACACCCCAACCTCCTCAGACAACCACACATCCTACACCCATACCCACCACCACCAGCTCCACCTACACCCATTCAACCATACCACCTCCATCCTTTCACACCCTCACTAAGATCCAGACCTATATCTAGTGCATTTTGGAGAATATTCACCAAATATCATCCCACCTCCAACTCCAATTCATTTAGCACACTACATTTTCGATTTCACCCTCTCCCACCCTAGATAGAACTTCATACTCCACCATTGCACCACTATATTCTACCCAGATAGACCTCCTTCTCGATCTCACATACCCTATGGACCAGCAAGAGTTCTTAGTGGAGCATGCCTAGAGGGGAAAAGGAATTTCCACTAAGGATATCCTTGAGGTACGATTCATTGGTCTAGATGCCAGACCCACGACCCTAGTACAGATCGATACTTCACCACCCACCACCATCCCATATCCATACCTACTCTACCACTCCACCCACCGCCATTGCACCTCCATCCTATACTCCCACTACTACTAATGCAGATATGCCCAACCATTCGATCAAGATAGCAGACAATGGGATGAAGCTCAAAGTGATTTTTGGGGTGGATCTCTGATCTGATTTTGATCTCCATTTTGGGATTTTGGGACCCTTTTCATGTAATTGGGTGGTTTCTTATTTTATTCATTTTGTTTCCCACCTTTTTATGAACATTGCATATATATATCTATTCATGGAATTTCATTTTTAATGATATGTGGTGTTTTTAGTTACTTTTTCATTTATTTGTATCTTTAGCATGTGAGGATCCTCAGAATCATCTTCCATCCTTAATGGTCCAGTCCCTTCAGTAGTCTTAGAGAAAAGGGTACTCAAGCACATCATTGACATTTCTCAACAACTTCATGAGCTCTCACTCTCAATTCACCACTAGAATTAGCCACCGCAACCAATGATTCCATTCTTACCACATCTCATTCATGCTCACACAACTATAGGTGAAGTTATTAACCCATCAAAAAGACCACAAAATCTTGAGGACATAGGCACTAGCATCTATAAAAGGCAAAGGAGTAACTGAGATGGTTGAACTTCTGAAAACAATATTCGTCTACCCATCTGGCCGATGACGTTTAGTTAGCACTTTATGGGAGGCAACTTGTATTTCATTTATTATTTTGTCAAGTTTTCATGGCCATAAAATTTTCATTTACTTTTTATTCTTCATTTTGAGTCTTTCATGGAGCTACATTGTAAAACTATCAAAATTTGAATAAAATGACTATCCCACTTTGTCACTCTCTATGAATTCTTATTTTCTTTTCTATTCCAAATATTTATACATGTGAAATAACATTTTTTATCTTATGTAGGATTTTATCATTTAACACTTTTTCAGGTACATTGGATTTTCATGTTACGATATCTTAAACACCCCTTATGGCATACCACTTATACTAGGGAGATCTCGATTACCTCTTATTTTAATTTTGTCCAATATTCCATTTCAAATACTTTAAAATTCACTACCATACCTCTCCCGCAATCATTATATTGACGGCGGGGAAACTATCTCTTACTAAGTGTGTGTGTGTGTGTGGGGGGGGGGGGGGCTCCTCACAATTTCACTAATGATACAATTGAATTTTTACTATTCTAACTTGTCTTGGAGACATTTTTCTAAATGATAAGCATTATTTAAACCTGAGCATCATTATTCCCTTGTAATTAAATAAATAATTTATGTGGAAAATTATTAAGGACCCTGTTTCACCCCTGATTATATTTGTTTAGAATTATTGATGAGTTTAGGAAATTAATTCAAATTAAAAATATTTAAAATTATGATTAATTGACCTAATAATTAGGATTTTTTCCTTTTGTGATTGCCAGTTTTTTGATTCTCACTACTCAAGAGGAATCTAAGCCTTTAATTGTATACTCTTATCTGAGTATATTTCTTGAAAGATACCTGGGGAATGTAAAATGACTAGAACTTACACTGAAATCTTATCAAAATAATGATTCAACAAGTGTGGATTTAAAATGATTGAGAAATTCGCTGATATCCACATTCCCTGAGAACCACCTAACATTTATCCTTCATTTAACCCAGAGTTTCCATGAATGACCTATTAGAATTAATCTATTCCAATTCCATTTCCTATCGTAACCTACTTTGGTACAATGGTTATAGATATATTTGAACAAGTTTGGGGGAGAAAAAAAAGCATCATGGGATGATTCCTCATTCAAAGATGTATGATATTCTCACTTGACTATGAGGTTGTGATCCATATACCATTTGTTGAAACTCATTCATATTATGTTCCTGTAAAAAATGTAAAAATAAAGGAAAAATTGATATGGATTGTGAACTAGTAGGGTCAAAAATCACCATTTTCCAGACCGATAAATACTTAGAAGGATCATATGTGGTTAGGAAATGGATGTGAGATATATCCTAGTCATGAATTTAGAAAAATAAAAAAAATAGAAAAAGAAAATTGAAAAAAATTTTGTATACATATTTGCTACACATATGGATCCAACCTGAGCTGATGGAATATTGATTTGACTGGTCGAAATCAAGAACTTCATCACACTTGTTCTTACACTTATGCTTTTAAATTTATATTCTACCCTCTTTGTAGCCTTATTTTCACATTTTACCTACCTACTCACAGCTACAGAGTCATCAGAACCCAATTTCTTAAAGCCCTCAAGATTAATTTTATGCTAATCTTTAAATAGTGGAGATGATAGAACCGGTGAAAGCCTATAGTTAAGAACATGTAATCTGGATATGAGCATACCTCTAATTACATTTTTTACCCTAAGTGATGAGATAAAATAACATTGAGGTAGATCACAATTGGGCATATAAATTAAGGAACAATTAAGAGGTTATGATTAGAAGACATGAACTTGTTTTGAAAACTAGATTATGAGGCATGAATAACATTCTATATAGGTTTAATTCTGGATATTGAATTTTCTATGCTTACACCAAATTTTAATTTCATAGAAATAAAGAATATTTCTTGTTTTAAAAATTACTTATCATTTTTGAAATCTTTATTGAGACTTTCTTTCTTGAGGACAAGCAATTGTTTAAGTGTGGGGGGATTTGATAAGCCTAATTTACATATAAATTTTTCTGTCAGTTGTTCATAGTTTTCATTAAATTAATTGATAATTCATTGGTACATGTATAATTTTTTAGGAAAAAAAGATTCATAGGTTTCTTAGGAAGAAAAGGCAGAAAAAGTGAAAAACATTCTATGTACACGTCGTGATCCACTGGTACACATCACATACCTGAAGATCACATCCTACCTCCAATCATGAAGCTAAGATGTGACCATGACACAAATCCTAAAGGAAAAGGATGCTACATATATTTATTAGGATAAACATGTTGTGAGGCTAGTCAAAGCCCCGAGTGATAAATCTGTGAAGAATCCACAGAAAAATCAGATATAGATGAGGTATAAGTTGTGAATGAACTGTCCAAGTCGTGTACCCAGTAAAAAATCTTAAATTCATGAAAGACCCATGCACCACACTAGAGATACAAAATCCACAAAGACTAACATAAATCAAGTCTACACATCTAGTACCTATGGTACACATTGTGAATTTTTATTCCTATATATGCAGTGGAGTAGTAGAGCATTTGAGAGCATTCTGGATGTGCTTCTCTTCTATCTTTTATCTACTTTGTGAATTATTTCACCCTTCCCCCTCTAAAACTCTCAAACTCTTAGTATTTGTGAATTATTATTAATCCTAGAGACATGGAGCCTCTGTTATTCAATGCATTCAATTCCCACTATAGCATTTCGATTCAATTTCCATTTCTATTTATCAAGTAAGTCTTTTATTTATAATTGTAATTTACATAGTTCATGCTATTTAAGTTACCATTCCCAAACCTTTGCATAATCCAGAATCTATTAAATGTCACTCAAACCATCAATAATGTTTTCTTTCATTTTTTTAAATGCATTATACCCCTCAATTAGTATCAAAATTTATTATGGGTAGGGATTAAGAAATATATCTACATAACTAATTATTCCTTTAAATATAAACTTGGAAAGCCTAATTGAACTAGTAACTAGGATATAAACCCCTAGTCTACCCAATTTTTTTGAATTTCCCTAATGAAGGGATAGTAAAACAAATGAACCTATACTAATTAGAGTAGACTAATCCATGACCACTAGCTTAGGAAAATTTCTACCTTAATAAATCCAAACTTAATGCAACTAGGTAGTCGATATATCCTGATGACAGAATAGATAATTTTTAGTTAGAACTAGGAGGCTAATACAAAAGACACCTAGTGATCCCTATTTTCTTTATAGACTATGACATAATATATTTCCAAGATTATAATTAAAGGACACCCTTCATTCAGATGCACGACTTGATCCCAACCCATCGTTCATTATTTAAAGTCATCCCAAAAATAAAACTTAGATTAAACTCCCAAACAAGGTATTCTATAAATAAAACCCCTACATGTTTTGGATTCATATTTCTAAAAAAATATAAATGGTATTCTACCTATGGAATTGATCCCATACTCTCACTACACTACTTCTCTATAGTTAGTCAAAGTTTGGGACCAATTTTACATTTATAAATCTAACTCATGCCTGAAGGAATTAACGATGGATTTCAGTAGATTCACACACACACATATATACACATTATTATTTTTTATATTAATAATAAATTTATATTTATTATAAAATAGGTTTTAATATGTATGGATAAAATAAAGACTTAAGGTAAATAATTTCTTATCTCACTTTTATTTCTGTGAGATATATGATGTGTTCACCACTTATTATTATTGTGTGGTGTAAATAATTACCTATTATATGTTATATCTTGAATTTAATTTATTTAAATATATTAATAGTTTTAGTTTATTTTATTCTTTCATGGGGATCATGATTCAAAATCTACTGAAGTAGTAAGGGGATTTCCAGTCTTACTTTTATTTTTGTGAGACGTATGCCTTATTCACCACTTGTTTCTTTTGGTGTAGTGTTTATAATTACCATGAATGTATTATAAGATAATTATACTTAAATTTATGGGTATTTACCAATTCATTTTATAACCTCTATTTCATTGGGGGTTATGGTTAAAAATTCACAAAATCAGTAATGTAATTTTGTCTCAATTTTCCTTCATTGAGACACATGTTATGTTATGCACCTATATTCATTTACAAGGTGCATATAATGAAATTTGAAATGTTTGATATTGAATATAATTATTTTTATGATATTTTAGTCTTATTTTAATTTAATTATCTCATGGGGATTATGATTCGAAGTTAATTAAGTGGTAAGAGTTTATTGCTACAATATCATCATTATTGGGATTGTTTACAATTATACTTCAATTGAAGAAATATTATGATCCATATATCAAGAACTATCATGGATTTTATTATCCTATATATATTCATTATATCATAATGTATTTTTACCAAATTTACACTCTTTGATACTTAACTTAATTATGAAAATGTTATTAAGAAAATATGAATTTATTTCTCTCTTCGTTCGAAAATATATTTTCTCCAAAACCACATTTTCTAAAAATGTATTCAAAAATTTTCTACCATGATTTTTAAAATACATTTTAACCCATGTTTTACCTTTTTACAATATGGGTTTAAAATAAATATTTTATTCATCTTATGATCAAGGAAATTTTAAAATCTACTGACACTATGAAAGGAATCATTGTTTTTACAAATACATCATGTACAGAATTCTCCATTATCATGACCAATCCATTATTTGAATCATCCTTTATATGTTTTATAGGATATTTTAAGAGAATTTTTTTTTCAAAAATTCTTTCAAAGATTACTTTACTAATTTTCAATGTTATTTTTAATGAGAAGTATTTTTAAAATGTTTTATGTTTTAAAAATCATTTTTCAAACAATAAAGGATATGTTACACAATAAATATTTTTTAAAGATTTATAATTTTTTTTCCACATTAGATGACATAATTGATTTCAAATATGTATTACTGGGGTCATGATCTATGTATATAATTAATATTATTTCTATGAATTTTTATTCATTTGATGACATGTTGTTAATGAAATCCGTTTCTCTTCCAAGGGTTATACCATGATAAATACTCTTAAAACCCATTTATTTTCATGGGTTACTATATGATGAATTGGTTATGAAACCTATATATTTTCTATATGTTAAGATATTAATAAATGAATATAATACACATTTTTTTATTTCATGGGTTATGATATGATGTTTATGAAACCTATCTCTTTTTATGGGTCATGATATAATGAATATTTTATTATCATGTGACACACATATGAACAATTTAATTATGTGATGTGTGGGACCTATATATCCATCCAATTCATTGGGTAAATATTTATATCTTATGAGATAAAATGGGAAACAAGTCGATGATATTGATCCACAATGGGAAACAAGTGTTTCCTAATCCAAAATAGGAAATAGGTGTGTCCTAATCTACAATGAGAAACAGGTGTATCCTGATGCATAATGGGAAATAGGTGAATCTTGATCCAATATGGGAAATAGGTGTATCCTAAAACACTATGTTAATGGTCTTGGAATTTAACCTTGAAACATGAAATTGTTTACTATATTTATGATGGTACCACACTTATATGACATGAGCCTATGGTTCATGATTGATTTATGATGATTTATCAACCTTATGATTGATATATTACGAACTAAACATATTTATGCATTGAATCATGATTATAATCTATGATAGGTTGAGTATTAACATTTAAAGTAATGTTTATGATCACATAACCTTGTTCTTATATTATGATTTAATATAATAATATATTTATATCTCCTATTTTCACCCTTACTGAGCATTTGAGCTAACCCTTTCTTATATTTCCATCCCAAGGTTATGAAGAAAGTTTTAGATTTTATATTCCTATAAGTAGTACTAACTGGGAACATATTTTTGGGAAACATTGAATATCTCTTACCAAGTTAGAAGATTATATCCCATGTTTCTAAATATAATAAACTATTATGGTCATTGGGAATTTACTTTTATAATGTGATGAATATTCATATAAAATAATTTAATATCCACATATATTAAGCATGGGTAAATATATTTATTCTTTGATATATCATATTACTTTATGATTTATATCTTGTGAACTTCCATAATTTATTCTATGAATCAAGATTATGATTTTTGATATATAGGGTATAATTTTCAAATGACATACCTTTATCCTCATGTTATGATTGAAATATACCTAAATTTCCATGAATGAGATCATGTGATAACCCTTTTCTTATTTTCCCCCCAGGATATGGAGAATGGTATTAATTAGTATACATCAAAAGGGTTATAGTTATTAAGAAATAAGTGGGAGACAATGTAGAAATTTTATGAAATAGTTTCTTATGTTTCCCTATTCCCAAAAAAACTAAAACTTTATGATCCTTAGGCCTGTGTTTTATAATGTAATGAATATTTATCTAAAAATATGTAATATCTATTTATAAAAATATTGGGTCATAATATTTTGTATCATATGATATATTTAGTTATCCTTTATAAACCATGATGAAAAACATTAGGGATAAGTCTAAATATATGATAAAATCCTAAAGTTTTCATAATTATTATGAATGAACTAGGTTAAAAATAAGGTTTTATAGAATAAGGAGTCACAATTTAGACATCATATAAATGTTTTCTTCAAGAATATGTGGTTTTCCACTACGATTATTGTATCTTACACTGATTTTTGGTTTTATTAAATGGTTGAAACTTGAAGGATTTGTGTTAATGATAAATGTGATAGACAATGAAATGATTGTCCTCTTGAGTATAAAATTGTTATGGGTTCTAGAATGTATAATCTTGCTACTAGAGTCACATAAATTTCTCAGGATGTAAATCATGATATGTTTCTAAATAATCAAAGGAGGGAACAATGTACTGTTGAATCATTCATGATGAAACATCCACCTTATTTTAGTGGATCTTATGATCCAGTAGTCGATAAGCTGTGGATTAACACCATCGAGAAAAAAAATTATATTCTTCAATGCTCAGGACATGAAAATGTGGTAAGAACTATTTATCATCTATAAGGAGAAATATATCAATCAAGAATACACCTAAAGAAAAAGAAATTGAATACATGGAACGAGATGAGTTTAGGGGGATATTAATCAGTATATACTTCCCCTGTATTCTATGTACAAATACAGAGAAGGAATTTCTTGAACTAAAACAAAAGGATGGAAAATTCATTGGTACCTATAGGGTATATTTTACAAGGATTTCAAGATATGAATCTAGTTTAACTATCAAAACTAAAAGTAAAATTGATTAATTATTTGGTTTTTTAAAACAAAGTATCCAAAATGAATTATCTATTAGAGACTTCAATACCTATTAAGAAATTATTTGATGTTCTCTTATAGTGGATATGGAGATTGGAGTTACCCATCAATCTCACGATATTAAAAAGAAATGAAAAATAGAAATCAAATTTAATTCTAAAAACCATAGAAAAAAGAAGATGATTTTTCATTTATTCTATAGGTGTGAAAGGAAACATGGGGTAAATCTTTATAAGGGTAATTGTAAATGATTCATGTGTGAAAATGAAGTCCATTATCCAATAAAATTTCAAAGTGATTCTAAGAGGTTGTCTAGTTATAAAAATAGAGAAAAACATCCACATAATACACCACCCATGATCCAATGTTACGAATAAAAGGAGTATGTGAATTATACCAATCAGTGCTTGAATCTAATTTTTCTTGATGATCATAATCAAAAAACTCTTAAGACTATAGATAAATGTAAATCTCATGTGATTATTTCTACTGAATTGGATTACAAGAATGATGTGGTGAAAGGTACACTTATCACCCACTCTAGAACAACTAATGTATTACTTGATTCTAGATCCACCTAATATTTTACTTGTAAATAAATTTCTAAAGTTATCACCATATTATCCCAATAATTAGATTTTGAGTTAGCTATGAAAGCACTTAATGGTGTAATGGTCACATATCAATTTTATAGGAATTTTTTGATTGAAGTTTGTGGGAAAGTGTTTCCTGCAAATCTTATGATTCTCTATTTAGTTAGATTCGATGTGATTATTGGGATGGATTTAATTTCTAAATATAGAGACCATATTAATTTCTGATTAAGGTATGTCACATTTTATATTCCGAATGAACCTATAATCATTTATCAATTCATGGATGAAAATGAGATTAAAATGGAAATTATTTCCATATTGGGGGGGGGGGGTCTTAATTCTTATACATAAAGGTTATCTATCTCAAATGGTTGGGTAAAAATTCAACATGAATTATACACCAATTATAATAAAGATTATAGATGTCTTTCCCAAATAATTTGTAGGACTTCCACAAAATCTTAAAGTTCAGTTTTTATATTTAAAATAATCCATATAGAATGACACCAATTGAGTTGCAAGAATTAAAGATGCAACTCTATGAGAATCTTGATAAGGTATTAATATTACCTTGTGAAACAACATGGGGTTGACATATTCTATTTGTTAAGAAGAAATATAGGTCAATGAGGATTTTCATTGATTATAGGGGGATTAACAAAATTATAATCAATAAAAAGTATCCACTCCCCCATATAGACGACTTCATTGATTATCTATATGGAGATCAATACTTTTCTAAGATTTTTTTTGTTATGGATATCATCAATTGAGGGTTCGGAAGTATCATATATCCAATATGAAATTTTGTACTAGGTATGGATATGATGAATTTATAATGATGTATTTTGGGATTAATAATACACCCTCTATCATCATGGAATGAAAGAATAAAGAATTTATAGGATATATTGATCAGTTTATTATATTATTTATAGAAGATATGATTATGTATTCAATGTATAAGGAAAATAAATAAGATCACTTTGGATCATGCTGATGATCATGAGAAAGGACAAGCTTAATGATAAATTTTTCATGTGTTAATTTTAGGATAAGATTGTTTCATTTTTGGGTCATATAATCTAAATTGAGAGTATATTAATAGATTCTTAATAGACAAAAGTTACTTATAAATGTCTTAGATCAACCATGGTGTCTAAAATCTGTTGTTTTCTTAGAATGGCTGGATATTATTGATGTTTTTTGAAATATTTCCCCTGATTGTCTAATACACTCACCATGTTGACAAGGAAAATATTTAAGTTTATATAGATAGATGAATGTGAATATAATTTCAAATAACTAAAAAGAAGTTTGATCATCACACTTTTACTCACACTACCAAGTAGTGGAGAGTGGTTTGTGATCTATAATGATGTATCAAAGAAGGTACTATGATATGTTCTCATGAAAAATGACATGGTGATAGTTTTTGCCTCATGAAAATTGAATGTAACACCATGAGTTTTTATGAATTAATTTTTGGAATAAATTAAAATCCTTTGATGTCTTTCATTAAATGCTACACCAATTTAATATTTCTTTATATGCAACACCAAGTTAAGATTTCGCTACATGAAACATCTAGTTTAAACAAAACATGACATACTATGATTTTGATAGTTATCAAATAGCCATTGGAATAGAAGGTATAAAAATTATTAAACAAATTATGAAAATTTGGTTTATTCATTTTTAGAAAATAAATTATTTGGAAACTAATTAATTATAAATGAAAGTAAAGAACTATTTTAAAATAAAGAAATTTATTTTCTAAACATATATTTTTCTTTTAAAAAACATGTTTTATATCTAAAAATTAATCAAAAACATTTTGATGAATGATTTTAATTAAACTTATATATATTATATATTCAATAAAATATTTTTAATTAATTTTATGTGTTTTCTAGATAGGATATAAAAATAAATCTAATTTTGCGCATAAAGGACGTATTTTTCTAAAACGTAGTTTTACCACCTTTTAATGGTGAATTTATTTAAAATATAATTTGGACACTTTTAAAAATTATATTTTAAAAAATAAACATAATTTTGGAAATTTAGTGTCAAAATAATCTAAGTGTGAATTTTTGTGGGATTATTTAAAACGTTTAATTCTTTGATGAATAGTAAAACATACTAAATTTTAATTGAAAACTAACTTTTCATCAAAATAATTTACATTATTAAATTATATTTGGAATTGGAATTAAATTAACATTATTTCAATTGTAAATATATTAATCCAATTTATTTTATTAGAATATTTTTCATATTGAGTTTGGATATAAAAACATTTCACTCTTTTGAACATTTTCACTTTAAAAACCCTCTTTCTCTTTATGTTTGCAGGATTAACATTAAATTAATTCCTAAAAATTTTCTGAATTGATTTGTTCAAACTGGATTAAATATTTTGAAAGATCATAATTAATAATTTATAATAAGTAAAACATAATTTTTGACCAAAATTATTAGTGAAAACAGTTAAAATTAATCACGACGATTAATAAAAAAATGAGTTTACCAAGGGACTAAATTTTAAATTTAAGTGAAAAAATGACGTAACAACATGTAAGAAACCCATTTTATTGGAATATTTTGATTCTTAATACCATATGATCCATTTTCATGAGTTATTAGGACATTATTCCATTACATTTACACATATTGTAAGTTAAGTAAGGGAAAAGAAAAAAATATTATTTTCTTAATTTTTATTTCTATAAACCTTTGGGATAAGGGAAAATATAACACATGTTAGGTTGTGTATATAATTTTGAAATGTAAATGATTTTTTATGTCATGATAATTTTTTTTAATTTTTTTAGAGATGAATTAACAAATTTAAATGCTTAAGAAATGACAACATATTAATTATTTAGTTAGTAATTAACGATTATAAATGATACTAAAAATATTAAAAGTGAAGTAAAATGAATTTATTTTTATCTTACACTAAATTTTTAGTTTAGAAATTCATATTAAACAATTGTGAAAATAAAATATTTGAATTACATAATTTTATTTTAAATTTTTAAATTCAAATTATATAAGTAATGTTAAAATTAAAATTTAAATTAGTTTTATTATAAATGATATTTTATTAAATAATTTAAAATTAATAAAAATCCTATATTCTAATAAGTTATTTTTTATGTTTTAATTAATATAAATTATTGACCATTAATGGTCCAATTGATCTTTTATAATGATAAAATTGACCCCTAAATAGTAATTGTTTAGTGCGATTAGGGTTAAAAAGTGTTTTTGGGCATTATATGTGCTTCTATTTAAATTAATATCTAACACATATGGGAATTTTTAATAAATTAAATGTAATATTTTCTAATCATCAGGTTTAAATTTTCTATTAAATTTCACTTTAATTTATTTCTAATGGATAAACTATCCAGGTTAGAAAATTAGTTTCCTTAATAAAAACCAAAATGGTAAAAATAGGGATACATAGAAGTCAAGGAAGAACATTATAAATATGAGTTTTTTTGGGTGGAGGTGTGTATCAACCATAGGAATAATAAATTTTTTTATGATACAATTTTGGATCCACATGAGGTAAGGTAGACTCCCAATAGTAAATAATTTTGAGTATTTAATAAAATGTCACACCTTCTCAACTATAAAAGGCTACTCACTCTCTCCCATTATTAACACCTATAAATGAATTATTATTGAACAAAAGATACCAAAATCACTTCTCAAAGTCCCTAAACTCTTATCACAAGCCTTAATTTAGTAATAGATCCAAACAAGGAAGTCCTTTGGTGCAAACCAAAAGGATATCCACAAAGATTAGGTAACATTCATCAACAAACATTTTTTTATTTCACCTTCAAACCCCATAAATTGTTTTTATATCTTGACTTTATAATAAAATAAGTATAATAAATATAATTAGATTTTTTATGTTAATTCTATAACTTAAAACCACACACACGTCCATCAATTGGGTCATGAAATCATAGTTTGTGTGTACGACAGACTACCACCTCACAAAAATGATGTAGTTCATTTTTCTTTTACCACCTTTGAAGGTTGATAATAATGAATAAAACACTATTTATATATTATATATATATATATTATGTTTTATAATTATTTAATTTTTATATAACACATACCTTCATGATTTTTATTTTTTGGAAATAAGATATCATCGTTTGTGTGTATGATGGACTACCGTCATGTAAAGCAATGTGATTTGTTCAAGCTTTAAATGGAATATATAAATGAAGAGTTTAGTAAACTTATGTAATATATATGAAATTACATTATACTGTAATTATAATATATATATATATATCATTTAATTTTCATTCTTTCAAAACAAAAATAAAATAGAAACTGTGTTCTTGTGTACGTATGACCTACCGTCTCCATGAATAGTGTAATTAATTTCCTATAACTAAATTTTATGGATTACTATAAATAAATATATAATAAATATATATGATATTAATATCATATTTATAATTTTTCATATTATTAAATCATTATCTAATTAATAGGACCAAGAATAGTAACTTAAAAGATGTACTAAAAGCAAAGCAATTATTACCCAAAACATAACTTCAACATGGAATTGTTAATAAATGGGTAATATAAAGTTATAAGTAAATAATAAATGGTAATATATATATGAATATATTTCTATAATATATTTATAATAAAATTATATTTATTAAACAGAAGGTTTTAACAAGTACGAAGAGATTCAATACTTAATGTAAAAGATTTCTGTCTCGCTTTTTTACTATTGTGAGACACATGTTATATTCACCACCTATTTTTTATTTTAGGTGTGTATATTAACCATGAATTTATTTTATTATTATTATCATAAAATTTATTTTAATTTAAATATTCATTTAATGATTCTCTTTCATAGGTTGTACGGTTCAAAATTTACCTAACCGGTAAGGAAATGTTCTCTAATTTTTCCTTCTTTGAGACACTTGTTAGTCTATGAAACTATATTATTTTAAAGAGTTTATATATTTTTCCTTTTACATGTTATATCATGAATATAATTTTTTTAATGATAATTTATGATTCATGTAATTTTATTATATCATGGGGATTATGATTCAAAGTTACCAATGTGGTAAGAGTTTATTATTACAATCTCATCATCCATCGAGATTGTTTATGATTATGATTCCATTGATGAAATTTTATGATAAATATATCAATAGTTTCCATAATTTTCTTATTATTTTGTTATTAATTACATATTAAATTAATGGTACCATTTTTATACTCTTTGTTACTTAAGATCATTAAGAAAATGTTTTTAATAAAAACCCACTTTATTTCTCTATTCATTCAGAAGTTTATTTTATTCAAAACCATGTTTTATAAAAATGTTTTCAAAATTTTTTATAAATAATATTTTAAGATAATTTTCAAGGACAATAATTTTATTTTATCTCCTTAAAATGTGTTTAAAATGGTTTTCAAAGCATCCTTTTTAAATTTCAAGGTTATTTTCAAAGAAATGGGCTATCAAAATGTTTTTTGATATAAAAATATTTTTTCAAAGAGAAAGTTATATTTTTCCTCAAGAAATGATTTAAATGATTTTAAAGATTAATTCATAAGTTTTCTAAGTGGATTTATAAGAAATGGATTTTTAAAATGTTTTATGTCTTAAAAAATAATTTTCAAAGAAGGATTATTTTCTTTTAAGAAATTCTATAGTGATCTTTCCAAATCATTCTCTATATAATATGAAATACTTTGATATAGTGTATGCTTTAATGGGGATATGATACAAGGAAACCATTCTTATTATTTCTTTTAATGGTTTATATTTAAGATAAAAAGTTTCTTATTGAACACATTTCTATTCCATGAGTTATTCCTTGATAAAATGCTTATGAAATCTGTTTCATTTAATGGGTTATTGAATGATGAAATTATTATGAAACTAGTATACTTTACATAGGTGATGGTATGACGAAATGTTTAAGATACCCATTTCATTTCATGGGTTATGATATGATGTTTATGAAATCCATATCTTTTTGTGGGTCATGATAAGATGAATGTTTTATAATCATGTCGTACACGTATATAAGATTTCATTATGTTACAGGTAGGATATATATCTCACTACACTGAAATTGATAATGATTTATATCTCATGAGATAGACATGGCTATAATGGGGAGTGAAACCAGTTCAATAAGGGAATTTTTCTACTAATTTGGTATTAGGAGTGAACCTTGACCCCTAAGATGGTATTAGATGTGAACATTGACCACTAATATGGTCTTGGGAGTGAAATTGAATATTACTATGTTTTTGGGAGTGAACCTATTAAACTAAGGTATCCATGGTAGTGATTATTAACTACTTTGAAAATAATTTCATATGTTCATGTGTCTTCCACAAATCCATTTTTTATTCGTATGTTAGGCTCTCATGGATTATTATCTTGATTCTATTATGATTAATGTATTATGATCTATCAATCTTTATTCCATGAATTATGTGTATGATATTTGATATGAAGGGTATGATATTTAATTATTAATATCATGTTTTCATACCCTTATATTCTAGTTATGCTTACGTATCTCCTTTATTTACCATTATTGAGCATATGATCTAACACTTTCTTATGTTTCCTTTCCATAGTTTATGAATAATGGTTTTAAGTAGGATTAAAAAATTGTAATTTTTTTGGGAAAGATAAAATATATTTCACCAAGCGAGAATGTGTTATAAGTTTCCAAAGGAACTAAAATATTATCATCCTTGGGCATGTGTTTATGTAATGTAATGAATATTCATCTAAAAAGATGTAACATCCATGTATGATATACCTTGGTTGTTATAGTTGGCATCAAAGTTAGTTTTAGTTAATCTTTGTAAACTAGGATGGGAAAAAATTAGTGAGATCCCTAAGGACATTTCTTAGGATATGTCTATGGATATATCTAAGGATAAGTCTTAGAATGATGAGTGAGTGGTTTTCCAGCAAAAAATTCCTATATATAGTTTACAAGTGGATGTGAATCTTGAACAGATGTACTTAGGGATAATAACCCTAAAATATTGCATTGAACTAGACTCGATCAGGAACTGGTGCATGATAATGGGCCTTACTGCACACCTATATTGACACTCATGGGGGATATACTTTGGAAATTCACACTCTTTACGAACCATCATGAAGTATATAAATATAATATAACTATTAATGACCTAGGATAAACCTGAGGTGTCAAATATTAATGAACAAGTTGTCTTGATTTAGACATCCTATATGTGATTTTCATGATTATGTGGTATTCCACTAGGATTAGTGTTGCTCACACTATGTTTTTGGTTTTAGTTAATCTATGGAACTAGAATAAATCATGTTATCTTTTAATTTAATTAAAAATTCAATTAATGTGAGAAACCAAATTGAATTATGATGGGAGAGAAAGATATTGTGATTATGCCTAATTAGCTATCGCTATAATGATTAACAATGTGAACATCAACGAGCTTCCTAAAAAATCAAATAAGAGGAATAATGAATTTTATGGAAGTTCATATGGTAATGTAAATAAATGAATGAAGACATGTATTCTTACTTATCAATAATGTGTGAAGAAAAATATGAAGTAATATCTCAAATATAGGGGAATATGTTATATATGTAGAAAAAGAGCTCATAGAGTGAGAACTTATTAAGGAGTCAAATTTATTATATGTGGAGAACATGGGCATTACCCAAATCAGTGCCCTGTCCTAAGAATTTAATTCTATACCCAGGAGAGAACTATTTTATTCCAATAATTGAAGTGGAAGGATTGAATTATTTATGTATTTGTATTAAAAAACAATGAATTGTGAAATATATAAGTATTGTTCGGTATAAGTTTTTCATTAATGATCTAAAAGAATATGTTGAATGGTACTAATGATATAGAAATGTGATTTAATGTAGATTTTATATTTTATGGAACAAACATGATTAAGGGAAGATAAACCTTAATATACTTTTGATGTTTAGAAAATGGTGTTTAGTTTAGATAAATAAATGTTGGATAAGAATAAAATAATTTAGATAGTATTTATGAACTCATAACTGATAATGGATTTGATGAAAAAGTGATTTGTGTTATCATTAATAATGTTTACAACATTTTTGGATTTAATGAATATGTCCAATATTTTATGTTTTATATGAGTAATGAGGAAACATGTATTATTTCAATAAGGTTTTATGGTAATTCAAGTTATTACCATGTTTCAAGAGAATACATGATAAAAATATTCACATGTTTGGTATGGGGAAATCAAGAGATGCTTTACTATTTATTGTGGATCATTGTTAAGATGATTTAGTGAAATTATTTATATAGTTTTTGTTTTTTATATTTTGGAAGGGTCATAATGATAACTATTTATTTAATGGTTTAAGTAAAAATTTAGAAGTGGTTTTAGGGATTAAATTATTCTCTCACCATATGAGGATTTATGAATAATGATAAACAACACTAACTATCTTTTTATAATGATAATTAAAGATAACAAAGAATTATCATTATATTTATAGATTATATGACATGTTAATACTTTATTCATAATAATCTCATCTTCATTTATTGGAGTAAGTGATGATGTGTAATTTGATCTAGGAATAACCAAAGGGTGAGAGTGTTCTTATAGAACGAAATAAAGTATATATTCTCATAAAAATTATTCAATTTTATGAAAATGGTATTGAAATAAAATTATGTACTATTATCATCATTTATTATGATATTAATGAACACTATCATGCTTATTTGGTTTATGGTTTTGTGATTGTTAACTTTCTCTGGATCACCCATTTCTTGTGATCAGTGATCTTTATCATCCTCTATAATTGTTTATGGTTTTATTCCATGTAAAAATATTTACTTATTTTATAATATGTGTAAACCTAGTTATGATTTACTTTTTTTAATTGTTAGGTTTCAAACATTCCCCTTTTAAAGTAAGTTTTAGTATTCATTTTTATGTTGTGGGTTTCTATGAATGGAACTTTCAAGTATTAAACCATTAATGACCAAGAACATTTTTGAGGGAAAAATTCATTTTAAGGGTGGTATAATTTAACAAACTAAGTTTTTATGATTTAATTTTTTATAATAAATTAATATTCTTTGACGGATTTTGTTACACTCTACACTAAGTTATGATTTATTTATACACAATAATGTGTTAATCTTTCACTACACGCAACATCGAGTTTAAACCAAACATGACATACTATTATTATGATAGTTATAAACTGGAAGTTGGAATGGAGGTAATGAAAAGGATTAACTAAATTATGAATATTTGGTTTAGTCATGTTTATAAAATTAATTTTTTGGAAACCAATTAATTATAAATTAATGTAATAACTATTTGAAAATAAATAATTTTTTTTTCGAAAAGAATATTTTTCTATACACAGACAGGTTTTATCTCAATAAATTAAACAAAACACATTTGATGAATTATTTTAATGAAATTTATATATTATATATTGAATCAAATTTTTTACATTAATCTTATGTGTTTTCTAGACATGAGATAAGAATAAATTCAATTTTATGTATAAAAATATGGTTTTTTTCAAAAAGATAGTTTTCATATCTTTTAATGACACAATTATTTTAAAAATAATTTTTGACACTTTAATAAATTATATTTGAAAAAAAAGAATTCATTTTTGAAATATTAACATCAAAATTATCATAGTGTGAAATATTGGGTTTTTGTTTGAAAAGTTTCATTTTTGACGAATAGTGAGAAATATTGAATTTTAACTGAAAAATGACATTTCATATAAATAACTGATAATGTTAAACTCTATTTTGAATTGAATTTTAATAAAAATTAGTCAAATTTTTAATCTATTAATACAATTTATTTCATTAGAATCATTTTTATATTGAATTTTGATATTAAAACATTTCAAACTTTTATGCATTTTCACCTAAGAAACCCGCTTTCCTGTCACATCTGTGAGATTAATTTTAAATTAATTTCTGAAAATTATGTTATTTGAAATTATAAAAATGGGTTAAATATTTTTAATCATAATAATTTATAATTTATAATAATTAAAATTTAAATGTTTTACCAAAATGGTTAGTAAAAATAGTTAAAATTAATCACAACGATTAAGAGAAAAACGAGTTTACCAAGGGACTAAACTTTAAACTTAAGGGAAAAATGACTTACCAACTTGTAAAAAATTAATTTTATAGGAATATTTATACCCTTAACACATTATGGTTTATTTTTATGAGTTATTGAGACAATAGTCTTTGAAACTGACTAATATAATAAGTTAAGTAATGAAAAAGACAAAAAAAATTGGGTTTCTTACTTTTAATTTTTATAAATCTTAGATTAGGGTAAAATATAACATATGTTTTGTTATGTATATATTTTTAAATAATAAATTATTTTTTTATATAATTATAGTTAATTTCAATATTTTATAGATTAATTAATTACTTTAAATTAATAAGAAATGCTAACATAATAATTATTTAGTTTATAAATAACTATAATAAAAGATACTAAAAATATTAAAAGTCGACTAAATTGAATGAATTTTTATCTTACATTAATTTTTTATATGATTAAAATATGTTTCATTAGTCTGAAAATAATATATTTGAATTTAAACATTGTATTGATATTTTTAAATTCAAATTAAATAAATAATGTCAAAATTGAAATTGTTGTTATTTTATTATAAATAAAATTTTATTAAATGATTTAAAATTACTAAAAATACTATCTTATTCCAAGTTATGTTTTTTAAATTTTAACGAATATAAAATATTTCTTATTCATGGACTAATTTAGCTTTTATAATGAACATATTGAACCCTAAATAGTAAAAACATTATTAGCATGGTTAGGGTTAAAGCAATGTTTTTGCACATTATGTGTGATTATGTTAAAATTAATTTCCAACACATATATGATTTTTATTTTATAAAATTTATATAATATTTTAGAATTATTGGGTCTAAAATTTATAATATTTATCAATTTAATTTAGCTCAAATGGATAAATTACATAGGTTAAAAAATTAGTTACCTTAATAAAAACCAAAATGGTAAAAATAGGGAAACATAGATGTTAGGTAAGAAAATTATAAAAATGTTTTTTTGTGTGTTGGTAGTTTTTCTCAATACAAGTAACCCTAACCTACATTATAACTCAATTTTGGATCTATATAATGTAAGTAATACCTCTCAATAGTAAATACCTTTGAGTATTTATAAGAATGACACTCCTTCTCAACTATAAATAGGCACTCCCTCCTTTATTATTCACACCTCTGAATACATTTTAAAACGACCATAACCTAAAATAATAACATACCAAAGTTACTCCCCTCATACTATAATCCTTAATTTATGAATAAATCAAACCAAAGAAGTGATTTGCTACAAACCAAAAGGAGATACCCGAAGAAGAGGCAACATTCATCAGTAAACATTTTTTTTATTTCTTCCTCAAACAACTTAATTTTTTTATATCATGATTATATAATAACATAAGTATATTAAATATAATTATATGTTTTTATTTTAAGGTTCAAACCTAAAACCACACACACTTCCATCAAATGGGTTACAAATTTGTCATTTGTATGTATGGAAGACTACCACCTCAAGGACCGATGTCATTATTTTTTCCATTACTACCTTTCAAGGATGGGAATAACTATTAACATAATATTTATATTATATATATATATATATTATATTTATGATTTAATTATGATTTTTTTATTTTTATATCACACATACTTTCATGATTTCCATTTTGTGGGAATACGTTGACTTCGTTCGTGTGTACGGTGGACTACCGCCTCACAAAACTATGTGATTTGTTCACACTTTACATGGAATTTATTAAGAATATGTCTAATTAAATTATGTGATATAAATGACATAAAAAATATATTGGAATAATATATATATATATATATATATAATACTCTTCATTATCTCAATATGAAAAGAAAATGGAAACAACATTCATGCATACGTACGACCCACCGACTCCATGAACAACGTATTTCATTTCCTATAAATAAATTTTATAGATTAGTATAAATAAATATATAATTAATATATATTATATTAATGTCATGGTTATAATTATTTATATTTTTAAATAATTATCTAAGTAAGAGGTCCAATAATAAAAAGTTAAAACAAGTACATAAATTAAAGAAGTTATTACCTGAAACATAAATTTAACATCTATTTGTTAATTAAAGGAAAATATAAAGTCATAAGTAAATCATATATGGTATTATATATAAGAATATGGTTATTAAATATATGTATATTAAAATTATATTTATTATACAGGAGGTTTGAACAAGTACGATGAGAGTCGATACTTAAGGTAAGGGATTCTCATCTCACTTTTTACTTTTGTGAGACACATGATATATTCACCACCTAATTATTCTATATGGTGTGTATACTACCCATGAATTTATTTTATTATTATTATAATAATATATATTGTAATTTTAATATCTATTTTAGTATCTTTTTTCCATGGGGTTTATGGTTCAAAAGTTACCAAATTTGAAAGGGAATTTTCTATCAATTTTTCTTTTTTTGAGACACATGGTATGTTATGGACATATATTATTTTATGAGGTGTATATAATTCCTATTTGAAATGTTATATCATGAATATAAATCTTTTAATTATATTTTAAGCTTAATTTAAAGATATTAGTTCATGGTTATTATGATTCAATGTTACTAAAGTGGTAAGAGTTTATTGCTACAATCTCATCATCTATCAGTATTGTTTATTATTATTCTTATATTAATGAAATTTTGTGATCCATATGTCAATAATTATCATTAATATTTTCATAATAGGGTTATTCATGATATATTCAAGTAATGATACCATTTTTATACTCTTTGGTACTTAAAATAATTAAGAAAATGTTTTTAAGAAAATCTAATTATATTTCTCTCTTTAGACGGAAATATTTTTAATCAAAAAACATGTTTTCTAAATATATATTCAATTTTTTAAATTATATTTTAAGATAATTTCATAATAAAATTACTATGAAAATGTTTTACAATTTAAAAAGTGTTTAAAATGGTTTTAAAAGCTTCGATTATAAGGTTTCAAGGTTATTTTTAAATAAAAAAGTTTTCAAAATGTTTTACGATTTTAAAAGAAGTTTTCAAAGTGGAATGGATATTTTTTCACAATAAATGTTTTAAATTAGTTTTAAATATTAATCCATAATTTTTTAAAGCAGTTCTCAAAGAGAATTATTTTTAAAAATTTTTATGTCTTAAAAAATGATTTTCAAAAAATGGATATTTTTCTTTATGAAAATATCCATATGATCTTTCAAAATACTTTCTCATATAATATAAAATCCTCTGATACTTTTTATTATTTAATCGAGATATGATCCATGGAAACCATTATTATTCTTTATTTTAATGGTTTATGTTTAAGAGTATAAGTTTATTATGAAACCCATTTCTCTTCCACGGGTTATAACAAGATAAAACACTTCTGAAACCCACTTCCTTTCATAGGTTATTATATGATTAAATGATTATGAAACTTGTATCATTTACATAGGTCATGATATGATGAAATTTTAATGATTCCCATTTCATTTCATAGGTTAAGATTTTGTGTTTATGAAACCCATAACTTTTTTGGGGTCATGATATGAAGAATGTTTTATTATCCCATGGAACATGTATATATGTTTTAATTATGTGATGGGTGAGACCTATATATCCCTCAAATGAATTGGTTTTGTTTTATGTCTCATGAGATATAAATGGCTGGATTGAGGAGTGAAACCAGTTGATTAAGGGGGGTTTTTTAACTAATATGGACTTGGGAGTGAACCTTAATTACTAAGGTGGCCTTAGAAGTGAACCTTGACTACTTAGATAATATTGGTAGTGGACCTTTACTACAAAGATTATTTGTGGAGTGAACCCATTCCACTAAGATATCCTTGGATGTGAGCCTTGACTACTATGGAAATCATTTCATATATTAATGTGTCATCCAATATTCCATGTCATATTTCTATGTTATGATCTCTTAGAATATACTATTGATTACCTAATGATCCATGTATTATGATATGAATATCATTATGACATGAATTATGTGTATGATCTTTGATATACATGGTATAATCATCAAATGTTTTTATCATGTTCTCATACACTTATATTCATGCTTTTTTATATATCTCCTTTATTTACCCTTACTGAGCATCTGAGATCACCATTTATTATGTTTCCTTTACCTAGGTTGTGAATAAAGTTTTTAAGTATGAGTACTAAATGGGAATATCTTTGTGAAAGACATTGAAGATATTTCACCAAGATAGAATATTGTGTTCCAAGTTTCCAAAGGCACTAAACTATTATGGTCCTCATATATGTGTTCATATAATGTAATGAGTATTCATATAAAAAGATGTAATATCCATGTATGAGAAGGCTAGGTTTATATATTGAAGGATCATGATAAAAATTATCTAACTCGTGATTTGGAGTTGGGTGTGGTATTTTTTTCATTAAAGATATAGAGGAATTTTCACTATGGATAAAGGTGTTAAATATAAACTGATCAAAAAATTTTAAATTATATTTCCATTAAAAAAGAGTTGAACATGTTCCAAAGAAGATGGTTGGATCTAATTAATGATTATGACTGCTTAATACATTACCACCCTAGGAACGAAAACCAGGTGGCATATGCTTTATGCTTAAAGGATCATTCTAGATTACCTTTGATGGGGATTACAAAAGATCCAATATTTATGGATTTTCAAAGACAAATAAAGAAATATTAATATAATGGGAGACATATTAATCAGATAAAATTCATGCTCAACCATCTCTCCAATTGAATATTAAATATGCACACAAATAAGTTGTATAGCTAAAAAATAAGGTGAGAAATGTTCATATGTTCACCCTTGATTATGATGGAATAATAAGGTCCAGGAATCGTGTATGTGTTACAACCATACCAAATTTGTAGAAGGAGATATTGGATGAGGCCTATAGTTCATTATTATCTATTAATCATTGAAGTAAAAATATGTATAGAGACATGAAAGAGTATTTATAGTGGGATGTAATGAAGAGAGATATAGCAGAGTATGTTTCTCAATGCTTGGTTTGTCATCATTTTAAGGTTGAGAGACATAAGTTTAAGGGAATTTTATAACCATTAACTACACCTAAATTGAAATGGGAAAACATTACCTTGTATTTTGTCATCAGACCCCCAAAACATCAAATGACCATAATGATATATGGGTTATATTTTATCACCTTGAGAAGTCAAAAAACTCCATTACAATTAGATAATATTTATATCTTTATCATTTTGATTGAATGTATATTATGTTAGTGGTAATATTGAATGGGGTACCACTTTCTATTATATGTGATCTGGACACAAGGTTTACCTCGAAGTTTGGGCGGTGTATTCAGTAGGCTATGGATACAGAGTTATGTTTCACCACTGTTTATCATCCTCATATAGATGGTCAATCTAAGAGGACTATTCAAACTCTATAAGACATTTTTATAGATTTCTCTATGGATTTCAAATGTGGTTAGGACCAACACATTCATTTTATATTATTTTATTATAAAAATTTATTTTACACAAGTATTCATATAGATACTTATAAAGTCCTCTACGGTAAGAAGTGATAAAATCCAATATGCTGGAATGAAGGTTTAGAAATAATGTTATTGCGACTTGATCTAGCTGAAGAGATGGAAGATAAGCATAATTCCATTCAATAACACATAAAAGTAGCTCAAATTTGACCAAAAAGTTATGCTCACAATCATTAAAATAATATTGAGTTTGAAGTAGGTGAGAAGGAATTCTTATGAATCCCTATATGGAAGATAGTGATGGGATTTTAAAAGAAGGAAAATTTAAGTCCAATGTGTATAAGTTATTTTGAAACTATTGATCAATCTAGATGCTATCTTATCGATTAGCATTTCCACTGAATCTCTCTCAAGTTCATGATGTATTCCAAATATCTCTCTCGAGGAAGTAAATACCCAATCTTTCACATGTAATAAACTCAAAGGTCCTATTATTGGATCAAGATATTTATTATGAAGAACAACTAATAGAGATTCTAGATCATATAGATAATGTTCTACAAAACAAGACCACTTGTCCAGTTAAATTGTTGTCACAAAACCACTAACTTTATGAAGTTATGTGGGAACCTAAAGATGTGAAGAGGAAGAGGTATCCTGTTTTTTAGTATCTGAGAGATAAATTTTTAGAGTTAAATTCATTTTAATGGGGGTATATTTTAACACCCTGATATTTTTAAGAAATATTTCTCTTTAAATAATTTTTTTTCTTTGATAGCTTAAATTACATGAAATACATTTTTTAAAAGAACAACATAAGATTATTAAAATATTATTTGTAATTTATTTCCTAGAAATTATATTTGAAGTTATAAATAGTAATAATTAAATTATGAAAAATATGTAGTATATACATTTATAAAATAAATTCATTATTAGAATTAAAAAAACTATTTTAAAATAAAATTTATGTTTTTCTTTCAAAAGAGTTGTTTTAAGCGTAAAATGAATTATATATCAATATATTAATCCCTATTGGTGAATTTTTTAATGAAATGTGTATATTTTTTAATTTATAAAATGTTTTAAAAGTCCAAAAAATATTCTTATAAGCATAGGATAAGAATAAATCTATTTTTATAGCTAAAAATGTATTTTTCCTAAAAATAAGTTTTTGTTACATTTTAAGTACTTAATTTAAAATTCATTTATTCCATATATATATTTATATTTAATTAGAGAAAATAATTTACATATTTAGAATAATTAGGTTAATATTTTTAATGAGGCACTTTTTATTTTTAGCCAATATGAATCGCAACCATGGTAAAATATATCACCATAGTAAAGGGTAAATCAGGTTAATTATGGTTAAAACAAATTGATAAGGCTATAATTATTCATCCTAATCCATAGACGATGAATAAAATTCTAAAATTGGTAATTATGGTTAAAATTTTAATTATTTAATTGACAATTGTCCATTAAAATGACTTATTTATTATTTAAATCAAATGATGTGACAAAATGTCCCTCTCTTAGTTTTAAATATAATTTATGTGTTCACATATATACAAAAATTATTTATGAACAAATATTAATATTAATTTTATGCCTAGTGAAATTATATTCATGATGGTAATTTATTTATAATTTTTAGTCATTATACAATTTCCTGATATACTTACAAAAGGATGATGCGAAAATTATTCAACTAAAAGATAAATGAAATAAATGATATTAAAAATATTTAAAGTAACATAATTTGAGATATTTAAGGTGATACACAAATTATAATTCTATAATGATAATATCATAGCTATTTTCTTATAATCCAATCTTCTAGGAAATGATAACGCCGTTCGTGCATACATATGGAGTGCTATCTTTATATTGAAGTGTGATTATTTTTTCATTTATATTTCACATGGATGGTAATAACGATGAATGTTTTTGAATATATATGATATATATGATATAATAGTTATTATTTAAATGTGTACTATTATTTACCTTTCTATCATTATTTCATATAAAAATGGAAATAATGTTTATGCGTACATATGACCTACCATCTCCATGAACGGTGTAATTAATTTTTATCTATAATTGTTATAAATGATTATGAATATGTCTATAATGAATCAATATAATTTTATAACTTTATGAAAATTATTTATGTTTTTTGACTATGATAAATGTATAATTACTGAGACTACCGAACTGAGACATGCATTGAAAATGAAGCAGTTATCTCAATGAACAATTATTTTAATAAAAAATTATTAATAAACAGGTGGTAAGATGTTTTAAATAAATAAAAAATGGTATGATAGATATATTATTATGGAATAAATTTATATTTTTTTCACCATAGGTTTGAACATCCACAAGGAAAGGCAAGACATGAGGTAAGGGATTATATTATAATCTCATTATTATTCAAGATTGTATATATTTAAGTATTAACTGAGGAAAATTTATCTTCCATGTCAATTTATTCTAATAAATGTTTTAAAAAAAGATTTAATATTTTCTAAAATCATTTTAACCATTTTTTACTTTTTAATAAATGGGTTGAAAGGAATATTTTTGACATTTTCTAAATGGGGTTCTTTGTGAATTTTTTAAAAAAATACGAAAGGAATGTTTTTTAACTTATATTAAATGTGTGGATTTTCATAACATAATGACACCATAATTATTTGAATATTTCTTTAAAATATTAAAAGGTTATTTTCAAATATTTTTTTTATAATTGGTCAAATTTAAAAAAAATATTTCAAAACAGAAATGATATTTTCTTAATGAATTATTTCAAGTGATCTCTCAAAATAATATTCCATCTAAGATAACATTGTTTGATGTTTATTATAATATATTTGAGATATTATCCAAGGAAACCATCCTTATTATTTATCTTGTTGGTTCATGTTTATGATGACATAGTGTTTATGAAACCTGTTTCTTTTCCAAGGGTTTATCTATGATAAAATGTTTTTAAACCCCATTTATTTTAATTGGCTCTGATATGGTGGATGATTTATATTCTTATGAAATAAATATTTATAGTTTTCATTATGTGATGGGTGGAAAATATATCTCCCTCCAATTAATTGGGTAAATAATGATATGTCATGAGACAAATAGAGATATAATGGGGAGTGAACCTAGTTTTGTAAGGACCTTATCCACAATGATAGTACTTAGAGTAAACCATGACTACTACGATGGTTTGGGAAGTGAACCCATTCCTCTATGATTATCTTAGAAAAAACCTTGAATACTAAGAAAATGATTTTATATTCTTATATGTATGCCAAAATTCTAGGTCTTATGCCAATATTATTCTCTCATGGCTCATATTCCTTTATGATTCACATCTTCTGAACTGAAAATATTTATTCCATAAATCATGATTATAATTTTTGATATGCATAGTTTAATTTCCAAATGTTATTCAATCATAATCTTGTTATTATTTAAAACTCACTTGTTTAACCTTACTGAGAATTAGAGTTCACACTTTTACTTGTGTTTCATCTCCCCAGAATATGAAGAAAGGAATTAATTATGATATGTCAAAAGGGTGATAATTATGAAGAAATAAGTGGGTGATGATATAAATATTTTATAAAACAATAGCTTATGTTTCCAAGTATCCAAAGGGACTATACCTTTATGATTATTATGCATGTGTTTGTGTAATTTAATTAATATTCATATAAAAATATTTAATATCTATTTATGAAAATATTGGGTTACTATATATTCTACAGTCTATAATTAATATCCATAAATTGATAATGGAAGACTTGAATAACTGAACATCAATATAACCTTTTCCAATAAGGTGTGGTTCCTACATTCATCAGAACCATTCCATTATGGTGTATAAGGATTATTGATTTGGGATAGTATCCTCAAATACCTTAGTTAATTGATAAAGTCTTGACGAAGATACTCCCTTCCATGGTTCAAGAGGAGTTTCTTTATCCCTTTTCCAGGATGATTCTTTACTTCATTCGTGTTTTCTATAAATTTATCAAAGGAATAAAACATATACCTCATTACGTAAACATTTCCATATCAATTAATTTTTTTTTTAAAATTTATTAATTAGTTGTATTGACCTCTAACTTCTATTGGAAAATGTCCATACACATCTTTATGGACTAATTAAAGAATCTCTATGGCCTTTTCACCTTTTCCGCTGAATATAGTTTTTTAAACTTTCCATGAAAAAATAATGGAATATCAAAAAGGAATTTAATTAAAAAGAATCTAAATATCAGTCCTAATACAATTTCATTAAATTCTTCTCATTTACAAGACCAAGGTGGGGATTCGAGAACTAGGTGTGATATGAGTCATGTAAACTTAATTCGTTATCTATTTTCATAACATGATTTTAATATTTTAGTATGAAAAGATGATTTTTTATATGTTACATGACATAACATATTCTATAACACCCTATGATATTATAATATATTCATCTTTAAATAAAGTTTATTTCTTTGACATATTGCATTACTCACAACACAGAGTATAAATGAACCGTGTTATACTATTAAAATATTTTAATCAAATGTGATAGTTATCACCTAACCATTTTATTGGTGGGTATAAATAGGAATAAATAAATTATGAAAAACTTATGGATTATGAATTTATAAAATAAAATCATTTTTTATCAATTGATAAGAAATAAAAATAAAAATCATTTGAATCTATAATAAATGTTTTTATGAAAAATTATTTTTATGCTCTCAATGTATTTTTAATTTAATAAATTAAATTGATAACAATTTTTAAATTATTTTAATAAAATTTATATATTATGTATTAAATAAATTTTTTATCATTCATCAAATATTTTGGTTAGGCATGAGATAAAAATAATCTAGTTTTATACTTAAAAATTGTATTTTTCTAAAAAGCGACTTCATCATGTTTTGCATACATATTCTAAAATTAATTTTTAACAATATTAGGAATTTATTAAAATAACTTAACATCATTTTTAAAATAAAATTTTAAAATTTTTCTAGATTAAATTATTGATAATTTTATGAAATGATTAATTTTTGATGAATAGTGGAAAATACAGATTTTTATTGAAAACTACCTTTTTTTAAATACTTTTAAAAGGTTTTTTTCATTTTAAAATAGTTCTAAAAGTAAAATTAATTCAGTTATATTATTATTAATCCAATTTAGGTCACTTTAATCCATTTTATGTTTAATTTTATATAAAAACATTTTGTATTTGAGAAATGTTTTCCTTTAGAAAAAAGCATTTTCATTGCGCTTGTAGGTTTAATTTTAAATTAAATTCTATCACTTATTTGAATTGAACTTGAATAAATGGATTCCATATTTTTAATAATAATGATAATTAATATTATTTATTTAGTTCTGCTTAATTTTGGTTGTAATGAATCGTAAAAATAGAAAAAATTAATTCTTACGGTTATGGTTAAAATGGGTTTATCGGTGGTTAAAATAGAAGATAAGGGTACGATTTAAAATTAAAGTTGTATAAATAAAATTATTTGGACACAATAATACCTTATAATATAAAAAATTAGAATCTATGTTTGTTTTGAGTATATGTTTCTTGGGAATTACTTTAATATTTTGTATTCCTTTAGGAAATTTCTAAGAGGGTCCCCACCTCCACTTATAAAAGGAAACCACTCTCTTCTCCTCTTTACACTTAAATAGTATTTTTTCAGAAACTAATTTCCTAAATAAATTTATTAAATCCCTTTATATGATCATGAGTCCTTAGTTTGATCATAATTCCATCCTAGGATGGATTTAGGTATAAACCAAAAGATGCTCTCTAAAGAAGAGGTGTAGTTATTAACCATGCCTTTTTATTTTATTCCTTCCTCTACCCCATCAAATATTCTCCAAATATGATAAAATAATAAAAAAATTATATTGCATATACTGATATGTTACTATGATGATGAAAACACCTATATTCTTCCATTCTTCCATCAAATTGGAAATACAACCGTCGATCGTGTGTACGACATACTACCGCCTTACGAATCAATGTAATTCATTATCCATCAACACCTATAAAATATGGATAAAAGGATGGATTTAATATATATATATATATATATATATATTATTTATTAAATGACTATACTTTTATAATTATAATATCACATCTAACTTCTTACCTTCCAATTTGTTGGAAAAGGATAACATTGCTCACGCATACGTGTGAACTACCACCTCCATGAAGTGATGTGATCATGTTTTCATTTTCTTTTAACATATATGGTAATAAAGATGGATGTAATGAATATATGTATTATATATATGATATAATAAAGTTTTTTAAAAGGTTAATTATTATTTACCTTTCTTTTTTTAACTAAGAAATTAGAAATGACGCCCATGTGTATATATGACCTACCGTCTCCGTGAAAAGTGTAATTAATTTCTTTATCTATAAATTATATAGATGACAATAAATCCATATATAATGAATATATATGATATATTTATAATGATTAACATCCAATATATTATGTAAATATGATCAAATTACATGGTAAACAACCACTGAACCAAAACATTAATGAAAAACAAAGTAGTTATTATCTGGAATAATAGTTTTAAACAAATAATTGTTAATAAACAAGTTATAAATGGTTCTAAGTAAATTATATATGGTATTATATATATTATTATTATTATATAATATAATTATAATAATATATATTTATTATACTAGAGGTTTGAACACATATTAAGGAAGTCAAACCTGAGGTAATGGATTTCATCTCAATTTCTTTTTATTGAGTCATTTTTAATGTTATACACCCATTTAATTTTATGAGGTGTATATAATGAAAAATTAATATTTTATATCATTAATAAATTTATATTTATATTATACATTGTTTCACTTGATGTTATTTATTGCATTTGGGTTATGATTCGAAAGTTACCATAATGGTATGAGTTTATTTCACAATCTTAATATTATTTGTGATTGTTTATGTTAAAGTATAAATGAGGGAAATTATTTAATATTTATTTTTTAAACATAATAGATTTTCTTCACATATCATTATTTTTTAAAATTACACATTTTCCTTCATTTTACACTCTATATGTACTCGAGATACCAAAACCATGTTTTCAATGAAAACCGACATTATTTATCTACTCAGTGATGATTTTTTTATTATATATCAATATTTTACTTAATTGTTTTTAAAATATATATTATATTGTCCAATGATTCATAAAAATAAATTTATATTTAACTTTTAACAAAATGGGATTAAAGGAATCTTCCCTTTATTTTCTAAATGTGGTACTTTTTGGATTTTTATAGAAAATAAGAAAGAAATATCTATTTCAACTTACTTTGCATGAATGAAAATTCACACTATCATAACAAATAATATATTTGGAGCTTCCTTTAAAATATTTCTTTATTATTTTAAAAGAAAATTTTATTCGTAATTTTTCGTATTTTTTTTAAAAAGTGAATTTCAAAGTGAAAAGTGTATTTTCCTTAAGAATTTTTTTAATGAAATTTTTATGGTATTTATATTCATCATTAAAAGAGATAATTATTTTAATTATGATACACTAGGGAAACATTGTAATAATAACATCCTTATTATTTATCTGGATCATTTATGATCAGTTTAATTAGGGATGTACATTTTTTATACCATTCACCATATTACTCTATATGGTTTTTGATTATGTTTATTAATTGTGGAAATTTTTGATAGTTTGAATGCTATTTTTTCAATATAGATGTTTACATTGATTATTTTGTACCACATTCATATATGGAATATATAAGACTTAGTAAGTCATAGGAATCACCATCCCCTCAACACATCAGTTGGTCTCATGAGATAAACTAGGTTTGTTGTTTGGCTGGGGAAATACCTATTTATGTAAGATATCTTAGCACGAGGCCTTGATAATATATTTATGATTTTTAACATTATGAATTCCCTCATTATGAGATTAGTTAATTATTTCTAGGTGATTATTTTATTATATATGATATCCATAGATGTATTTCAAGTTTATGTGGTTATTTATATAGAATTACTTTAGTCCTACAATATTATAGTTAATGCTAAAGTTATTGATTAAAATGTAATATGTTTTTAGTTATTTACCTTACCATATTGATTATTACTTAAGTATTCATGACATATCACACTATAAAAATACCCTTATTGAGCATATGAGCTCAATAATTTATTATGTTTACTTTCCCCATGATTCTGGGAAGTATAATTTGTTTGATATTCATGGATATACTAAAGGTAATAATTGTGTTCTCAAAGAAAATACTACATTGTATTTTATGTTTTCAATTGTAATTTGAAATGTGGATCTAGAATAGTCATACCCAGTTATAATTACTCTGAAAATAGTGTGTTGGGATTTCACTCAATCGTCACCTAGGGAATGGAAATGTTCCTCAATTTAAAGATATTTTGACGCACCTAATGTGAATAATCAATGTAAGGAATTCCCTCATGGGAAAGATAATGAAGATGGAGTTGGAGATGTTTCTGTAAGTGAAAAAATTATAATTATATTATGGATATTGAATAAAGTTAACACTAATATCCTTTCCTATATGGAGAAAACTATTTATAACAATGTGGTGTTACAATGTTAAAATAGTTTATGTATTAGCAACCAACACTATTTAATGGGACTACAAATCCATTTACAGTTGAGCAATAGAGAAGTTCCTTAGAGAAGATATTTCTTTCTATTAGAAGTAATGAAAGCGATGAGGTTTTCATGGTAGTTTATCATCTCTCAAGAGATTCAGATCAATGGTGGTTGTTGACTCAAAACACTAAGGATGAGGAGTAAATAGTGAACATGGAATTAAAGGATTTTAAGGTACTCTTATTGGAAAAATATTTTCCCAATGAGAAACCAATAGATATGGTGAGAGAATTCATGAGTCTAAGACAAAAATGTTTTAAATTATGAAGCCAAATTTACAAGGTTATAAAGTCTTGTTTTAGACTATATACATAATCCAAAAATCAATATTAACTATTCCTTTGGTATAATTAATCCAATACTTTAGAGATAACTAGTCTACCCAACCTTCTTATAATATGAGGACATATTATTATGTGCTCTAAAGGCATAGAAATAATTATCAAAGTTTTATGAAATCAAAGGAAAGAAATATAAGAAATGTTATGTTGAGAACTATGTAAAAGGAAATATGGAAAAAGGAAATAAGGGAAGGAAAAATTTTTAAACATATAATAAATGTGGAAAGAAACAATATATAACATGCTTTCGGGTAATATGAATTTTCTACAAGTTTAGAGAGAATGTTCCCCATAATCATGATTACAAGGTAAATAAATAATCTTCCAATGTCAAATGCTCCAAATATTAGAAGATTTGACATAATGAAAACAATTGGCCCTGGTGTAAATGGGATTTCCCTCAGAAAAGTCCATGAGAGAAAGGCAAAGCTTATATGATCCCAAAAAATTAGGCTGAATTTTCTTAAGAGGTAGAGTTAGGTATTTTTATTATATCATCAAATTTAGATAACAATTTAGTCAATTATAGATCTTCACAGTCTTTTATATATTCTATGTTTTCCAAGTAAATTAGATATTTACCTTTCACCTGAAAAAGTGATTTATTGGTCAAAGATTCAAGTGGAAGTCTCACTATAAAAAGTATTTTCTAGTTAGTTCCCATTATAAAACATAAAAATTTCCAATTTTATAACTTTATTATTATACATATGGTTGATTTTAATGTAATCCTTGGTATGGACTAACTTAAAAAATTTGATAAAAAAAATAATTATAATGAGAATGAAAATATGATTCATAATGAAGATGTAGAATTAATTATATTTAGAGGGGAGACCTCATCATTCAAGTCATGTCTAAATCCACCCCAGCAGCTCTTATGAAAGTGATCCTTGGAAAAGAAGAGCAGAAACAATCCATGGATAGAAAAGGTAATCTTTAAATTTATTATGTATCAATTGAATATGAATAAATTAATATATTTTATAATGAATTACCTAGGCATACACCAAAGAATGAAGTTGTGTTTTCAATTAATTTAATCCCTGATGTAAGACAAATATCATCGAATCCCTATATAATGGATGTTGTGGAATTGATGAAATTATAGAAAAAACTAGAGGAGTTGTGTAATAAGGGATTATACACCCTAGTCTTACAGCTTAGGAGGAATTAGTTATTTTTATGAAATAGAAATATGGATCTATGATTCTATGCATTAATTATAAGGAAATAAATGTTTTTATGATAAAAAAATTATCATCTATCTCATATTGATGACTTATTCCATCAACTTCATAGATTATAATATTTTTCAAAGATTTACCTTTATTCAGGGTATAATCAATCATAATTAAAGATGGAATATATTCCAAAGACAACATCTTGAATCAGGTATGGATTTTATGAGTTTTTTGTAATTCCATTTGGAATAACTAATTTACCCTATGTTTTTATGGATCTAATAAATAGAGTACTCAAAGAATATGTTGATGTTTTTTTATGTTAGTAATTAATGATATATTAGTGAATTCTAAAATATATGAGGACCATTATAATCATTTGTGAATTAATCTTGAGACTATTAGTAAAAAAGTGTTATATATGAAATTTTGCAAGTGTGAATTTTAAATTTAAAAAGTTTCTTTTCTTGGACATATTATCTATAAGGATGGAATATTAGTTGATTATGTAAAGGAAAATTTAGTCCAAGAATGAAGTACACTAATTAAAATAACTAAAGAACATTGTTTCATTGGTTTGACAGGTTACTATTTGCAATTTGTTCAACTATTTCCCAAATTCGGTAACCCATTAACCATGATTACTTGTAAATGAGTTTAGTTCATATAAACAAAGGAATGTGAGGAATGTTTTTATAGGTGTTTGGTTAATTCTCTAATTTTGAATCTACCATAAAGAAATCAAGGATTTATGATATACAATGATTCATTGAGGAAGATACTTGGTTGTGTCCTTATACAAAATGACAAATTTATTTCCTACACATTAAATGAATTTAATGATTCATGAATACTCTGATACAACCCATGATATTGAGTTATCAGTTGTAATATTTTCTTTGAATATATGGAGACATCATCTCCATTGAGAAAGATGTGAGATATAAATGAATCATAGAAGTATGAAAAATAAATTTTAACAAAAAGAGATCAACATGGGGAAAAGGTGATGGCTTGAGATACTTAAGTACTATTATTGATCAATACACTATCACCCAGGGAATCCAAATACGGTAGTATAGGCATTGAGTAGAATAGAGCATGGAGTTCTGACCAAGATGTGGATCAAAAGTGAACCCATATTCATATATCTTGTAAATATGGATATGAGATTTATTAATGAAGATGAGACATTTATCCTTTTAAAAATGATTTACAAACCATATTTTTTAGAGAAAATAAAAATTTATCAACCTAGTGATGATAATTTTCAATAGAAAATTAAATCCATGAATGATATATTTTTTTCAAATTTTGTTTTTGTGGATGGTGTTATGAAATTTAGAAAGAGACTATGTGTTCTATCTATACCTAAGAAAAAAAAGGGAATTATTGGATTATTATATTAATTCAAATTCCTTTATACACCCTAGTATCACTAAGATGTACATAGATTTGAAGTAACATTTTTAGTGGGATAATATGAAGTGTGAAATTACTAATTATGTGTCAAGATGTTTAGTTTTTAAATAGGTGAATGATTATAGATAGTATATTAGAGTATTAATGAAACTTATACCTATTCCTATGTGAAAATTTTATGATGTTACTATGGAATTTATCACCGGATTACCAAATACACCTAGAAAAATGATGCAATATGGGTTATTGTTTATCAACTCACCAAATATATACATTTACTTTCTATAAGAGAAGATTTAACACTTGTTTGACTTGAAAAACTATATATTAATGATTTTTTAAGACATCATGGAACAATGATTTCAATTTTATTTTATTTTGATCCATAGTTTAAATTTTGGGAAACTCTTTAGAAGGCTCTTGATACTGAGCATTGTTTGAGCACTACTTATCAAACTCAAATCGATGGATAGTCCAAAGGGACTATTAAAACATTATAAGATTTGTTGAATTCATTCTGATGTGTCTTTGAAGGTATTTTTGACCAATATTTACCTTTTTAAGAGTTATCCTATAACAAAAACTTACATTCAAGTATTCAGATGGGATTGTATGAAGAATTATATGGAAAGAGATGTTATACTCTAACTTGTTGGGATAAAGTATGTGAAAGGAAGCTTATAGTAAATAAAATTATAGAGTAGACAATGGAAAAGGTAAATACTATTCAAACCCAGATCAAAGCATCTCAAATAAAGAAAAAAGAACTATCACTATACGAAAATGGCATGTTTACGACGATTTTTTTGATTTGGTGGCAGTTTAAACGACTGATAACTATTTCAGTGATAGTTATAAAAAACCATTGCTAAAGTTGGTGTCGGTATCCAAACCATGGAAGTTACTTCAATTTAGTGGCGGTTTTTGGTAACTATTTAAGAGAATATATTTAGTGGTGTTTTTTTATTTTAATAGTGGTTTTCTAGCTAAAAAATTTGGATAATTTATATGTAGTTTAAAAACCCAATAAATCCTAAATTTTTTGGACTAAAAAACATGAAAAAAAACAAAAACAACCACAACAAAAAATTGAAATTTTATAGAGTTAGTTTAAACTACCTCTAAAAAATTAATAAGATATATTTAATAGAGTTTTAAATATCTGTTATATATTATATTTCAAAAAAAATATAAATGCATAATTTACAGCCCCGAAACAGTACTAAACCATGGAATAAAACAAAACAAATGAACAGTGTAAACAATACATATACAACTTCACCCAAAGAAATTTAGAACTATAAAATAACAATATCAACATTAATTTTAAAATTCATAAATAACTATATCATAACATTGAATGTTTTCCAATTCCCTTAATATTCTAAAAATTACATAACCACTTTGTAATAAACTATTCTGAAATGTAAGGGAAATACAAATATCGCTACCAGAAACCACAAAATGGTTTTTGAATCACCAAATTAGTATTATTTTTTCATAATTTTAGTTTTACATAATCTCTAAATCAAAATATAATAGTATTCACTACCTGATGATATTTTCTCAACACCATCTCTATCTCTATCTCCAATTCTTGCTACTAGCACCTAAATGAAAATTATATTGAAAATTAAATAGATTTGTATTTTTATATTTGAACTTAAAACCAATAAAAGTTAATTAATTAAAAGATATTTAAGTTGTGTGATTTACCAGCTCACCACTATTAATCAATGTAATATCCCTAGGGATATATCCAGTCATATTTTGATATAAATTAATCAATGCTTTCTACAAAGTGGATATACGAGATCCGTATTTATGAATTATGATTTTCATAGAAACAAACTTACACTAAGAATATAGAGGTAGGTATTGACTACAACCAAGATTATATGCAGATAAAATCCCTGGTGGCCTACCAAAGACCTCAAATGGTAATGGCCTCATACCCAACCCGCGCAGTTGACCAGGATGCTCCTTCCTGAGGACATTACCGACTGGGTCATCTTGGGAGACTGAGAAGGACTGTATGGGATTAGAATCCCATAGTTATTTAATTTTTACCTATAAATAAAATATCAGTCATATTTTAAGCAATACATATTAACATAGTGGTAACCACGAATAATTTATTAAAATGCAAAATGAATTCATACCTCAACTTCCTTGGTAGGCTCATTAACATAACCCCCATCCGATTTTATATGAACATCCAACCATAGTTTTGTTTAGGAGACTTGGAACCCAAAATTATATGAATACATTAAACAAAGATAAATAAATAATTTAATATATGAAACTAATAATATTGTCTATTAATATTTAAACTAATGAAAATATTACCAGAGTCGACCAGTTTCTTGAAAAACTCATTGACCCAAAAGTATGAGGGATGGTTTTCTTAGCTCGACTTTATGCATTATTCAATGAAACAACTTAAAAGAAATAACATGTAATTTAATAGTAATTTATACAATGTCGTCTCCTGGTCATATGCATGTGTAAATGTAAATGATATTAATATAATAATATATATTTAATTACCATGTCATTCTCATGATGATGGCTATAAAAAAAAACTTTCATTGATCTATAAGTACAACTTTGGGTATCTTGTTATACATTTTCTAGGTTCTCAACAAAGTATCATTGAATTCATTCCATAATCACTATTTAAAATCCTTCCAGTTCTTACCCAAAAATATCAATGTCCACTTTCATGCTATAAGATCAGAAATCATAAAGTGGAAAAACATATGTACAAAAAAATCATTTTTTAAATATTATAATTTAATAACATAATGACGTTAAATTACACCATAATGTATTAAAATTACCTTTATATGTGAATTAAGAGCTTCTTTTTTATGATTGAGGCATATGCCTCCAATCAACATATGTAATCAGAAGGGTAACCAGCTCCATTTCCATCTAGCCTAGAATCTAGACAAATAATCCTAAGACATGATCTGTAGGTACCCCATAATAGTCAAATGGGACAACTATCTTAAATCCATTCAGATTCTAGACATCTAAAATTTTATATTTCTCTCTATAGTAGAATTATTTCTATCTTTTATGAAAAAATTTAGTAGTATAAAAAATTCAATAACTTTATTCATATTAAAATTTGTACCTGTAACTATCACCCTCCAATATCCCCATGAAGAAATAGGAGTGGCGACCTGCTCTCGCAGTTCAGAGCCTACTGAATAGGGAGGAATTGGTTGATATGTCGATGGGACACCAGTGTAGGGTGTGATAGAAGGTGATGGAATGGAGGGTGTGAGAGATAGTGTAAGGGGGAAATAGAGAGTGTCTCGAATGCTGTAGGGAGGGAGTCCGATGGATCATAATTTTTCAGTATTGTCGAGGGAGTATCGATTGAGAGTCATCTAAGATTTGTAAAATTCTCCCCCCTAGGAATTCCTGTAATT
This sequence comes from Viscum album, assembly GCA_963277665.1. Lineage (NCBI taxonomy): Eukaryota > Viridiplantae > Streptophyta > Magnoliopsida > Santalales > Viscaceae > Viscum > Viscum album. The sequence continues at coordinate 444,703,414 of OY728144.1, forward strand.
TAATCAAATAAAATTAACATTGAAACATATATTTCAAAAAATTAATCTAAAAAATTTATAAATGATAACAGATAAATTGTACTGAAAACCAAAATATACATAAATATGATAATGAATGACTGAAAATATAAAAAAAGTGGTTGATAAATGAATGGATTATTGCACATAAAATCATTTGGCCCTTAAACCATGTAGTTTTTCCTCTGCCATCAATACTTCATCTACTTCATCCACCCTTTTACAGAATAATATTTTCAAGTTCATGTTGGAAAAATAAGTTCACTTCTTATTATTGATGGGATTCAATGTTAGAGGTCAAATATTCCACTTCATCACCCATATCATACAAGTCTCTTTATTTTACATGAATAACTACAATCCACCATTCATCCACAAAATCTTTCACATAATATACCATTTTTCTTGTGATGATAAGATATACAGATCATGTAATTAATGGTCATCGACATCCATCAAGTGAGAGACGTTAAAATCAGTAAATGGAAATAAATCTCTTTTAACACCCCTGATAATATCGAACTAATTGAATTTGAATAAAACAAATGAAAAATACCCATGTTAGTTTAATTTGATAATGTCAGTCAACTTTCCATATTATCCCACTTCGTAAAATGTAAATATACCACTATTCTATGTTTTTAATCCCTCTTCCGGATCGACTGTACAAAATTTAAAGACATTCACATTGTAAGCATCAAACATTATAGCATGTTTTAGAGGTCCTTGAGTGGGAAAATTCAAATCTTCTGACAACTCAACTCGAGTATCAATATTCATGATCTAAAAAAATTAATATACATTATTATATTTAAAAAATATGTGTCAAACTAATATCCATAATTATTACAATATTTTTTAACTTACATATCACATAAACCATTCTATAAGTTCTTTATTAACAAATTTTGTTATATATTTATCATTTTGTGTTTATCCTCCCATTATTCTCTTTTCTTTTATCATGATATGTTCAATAAATGGATCTTCAATTTTACTATTCAACAACATATATCTATATGCCTATAATAATTTTATTTCTGTCAGTGTAATATTTGAGATCTTACCAACTAATTGGATAATAGAATGAAACATTTTTGATTTCCCTTATAGATGAGATTGATTCGATATTTTTTCAACACACACAACTCGATTGAATCTTGTCTCAATATCATCCATGTATCTATAACAAAAGGTAATACACAACTTTTCCAAATAGCCTTTAGAAATAAAGCCATCGGGTTGAGATTTATTTTTCATGTATGATTTTAAATTCTCAAGATATATTTGAAATACAATAAAAAAACATAAATTTGTATTTAATTAATTGCTAATAATTGTGTACTTAATATGAAAAACATATAAATAAAGTACCTCTCAATTAGATACACTAGTAAAAAAATCATTTTTTACGTTGGTTTTTTTGCTTTATAATGTAGGTTTTTAGGCAAAGTTATTGCGAGAAACATTAAAAATATGATTGTTTGAGTTAGTTATTTAATAACTAACATTAAAAATGGGGTTTTATGGTCTTTAATGTTGATTATTAAAAAACTGATGTGAAGAACTTTTGGAAATGGTGTTAAAAACCCATTTCTAACGTCGGTTTCTTAAAAAACTGACGTTAAAAGTCATTTTTTACATAAGTTATTTAAAAAAAAATGTTAAAAGTAATTTTTAACATTGGGTTTTAAATAACTGACATAAAAAATGTTTACCATCTTTTAGATAATTTCCTATGTTTGGATTTGATAGGTCGTAGAGATCAAACGGAGTTACGGATCCAATGCTACGACAATCAAAAGTTTGATATTTTTTTTGGGGAAAGATTGAATGAGACAATCATAACTTTATCTTAAAAGGAATATTTGAATATTTAAGAGGATTTATATTTTTACCATGATATAAAGAATTATCCATCATTATAATAAAATAATAATTGTTAAATGGTATATGAATTAAGAAAACTACTCATAGGAAATATAAATCATGATAAAATAATTACAAATACCTTGACGAGATCGAGGAATGAAGAAATAGTGGATTCACATGGAAGATTAAACAAGTTGAGTCAATGTAATGATGTTGGTGGAATGAAAGTATCATTAAATAGAATACCAATTAAGAAAAAAAATCATAAAAACCATAAATCCTGGATAAATGATTAAATATACCTGGATGAGATTGTGAATAGAAGAAATATTTGATTCATGTTGAAGATCAAATAAGACTAGTTGGGGGATTGATAATGGTTGAAATAAATGATCGTTAAATTAGGATATGTGTATAATGAAAACATAAAATTTATATTATAAGAGAAAATGTGGTATTAAAAATTTGAGGTGGCAATTTGACATTTTGATGACACGATGTAAAAAAATTGAAATTCCGCATTCACGGGATTTAAAATTATATTTCATGTCAGTTTTATGATAACCATCATGAAAATATAATAAAATTTTCACTTATTTTTCACGTTGGTTTTTAAAAAACTGACGTGAAAAATCAATCTTCATCATGTTTTCAAGTCGGTTATTAAGTTACCAAGGTGAAAAATCAATTTTCAAGACATCTTCAGGTCGGTTATTTAATAACCGACGTGAAAAAAGTTTAAAAAAAATGTAGATCATTTCCAAATCTTTAATTTAACTGGTCAAGGAGCTCAAAAGGAGTTACAGATTAAAAGTTATGGTGTTGAGAAGTTTGGATTCCCTAAGATGTTGTTTAGAGATGATCAACTTATGAAGGCCACAACTTTTAGTCCGTAAGTCTGTTTGAGCTCCATGACATCTCAAATCAAAGATTGGAAAATAATATATATGTTTGTAATCTTTTCTCAGGTTAGTTAGTAAATAAAAGACGTGATAAAAGTTTACAAAATTTTATATATTATTTTCTACGCTCTAATTTGAGATGTCATAGAGCTCAAACAGAGTTACTGATTAAAAATTATGGCCTTTAGAAGTTTATCATCACTAAATAGAGACTTAGAGAATCAAATATTCTTAAGGCCATCACTTTTAATCTATAACTCTATTTGAGCTTAGTGACCTGTAAAATTAAAGCATGGGAAATGAACTATATGTTTGTAAACATTTTTCATGTCGGTTATTAAATAACTGACATGAAAAAGTCTTGAAAATCAATTTTTCACATCAGTTATTTAATAACCGATGGGAAAAAGTGATGAATACTGATTTTTCACATCGGTTTTTTAATAAATGTTGCAAAAAATAAGTGAAAATTTCAATATATTTTTCTAAAAATGGATTTTTCACTTCAGTTATTTAATAACTGACGTGAAAAATGATTAACATTGATTTTTCAAATCGGTTATATAATAACTGATGTGAAAAATCTGATAAAATTTATTTTTCATGTCGGTTCTTATATAACCGATGTGATAAATCAGCGAAAATGTATTTTCACATCCGTTATATAATAACCGATGTGAAAAATCAATTTTTAGATATTTTCACATCGGTTCTAAAAAACCGACATGAAAAAATGCGGAGTTAAAAATAGTTTTTGTACTAGTGATACATCTATCAATAATGTACAAGGCCTCATAATTTAGCTTCTCTAAACAAATTTACACTTAAATGCAACATGATAGAAAAAAAGATGGAGGAAAGCTCATCTCCATTTCAAAAAAGTGTCAATAAAAATCTCTCCTAAAGTTGGTCAAGCTGAAATGGTTACATAGTTTTCTCACATATTTTTATGAAGAATATGAAAGATTAGCATATAAAAGTAGTAACCATTTTAAGTAATAATGTACATAATGAAAATGGTTGTAACTTCTGTAACAAAATATGTGAGTTGTGATTTTTCAATCTATATAACCTAGGATGATTTATATCAATAGACCATAAGATGTTACTTGAATACCTATCAGATACCTTCACATGTTTTAAAATTCTAAGTAATATATCTCTATCCCTATTTTTCATTGAAAAAATTACCAGAGAATACTTTCCATTATAATTTTTCTATAGATCACCCTTTATGTTCATTGTTTTTATGTCACTCCGAGCATTGAGATGGTCCTCCAATTTTCAATGCTCGTTAAGAAATGTGGGTATAAAATTGTCATAAAAGTTATTATCAATATGCATAACATAAATATTAAGCATAAAAAAAATTAAATTCCCAATACATAATTTTAAAGAATAAACTTTTTTTCTTCCATTTTATTGTTCTGATTTCACTTGATGGTGTGCTTTAGACTCGTTTACCACTATCATTCATATGATCCACCTTCTCAAATTATGTTTCAATATTTCCACATTGTGCCAATATTTTTAAACCTTTCAACAACTTTGGAGGTGGTCCATGATCAATAGAACCATTGAATTTTTACTTTTTCATTCAGAATCTATGAGATTCATCAAGAAATATTCAATGACACAAGAAGAACCATTTTGTATTATGAGGTAGTCATTTAGGATCAAAATGAATGTTAAAAATATAATAATCCAAACCTGTGTAAGTATTCCAACCATCTAAATTCCCATGTCTAGGGAAGTCACTAATGGTCCAAATCAGAGAAACTTGAATTTTGAATATTGTTCTAGAAGATACATCATATGTCTCATCACCGTTGCTCCATAAATTCTGTAATTATTCAATTAGAGGATCAAGTATACATCAATATAATTTCTATGATTTTTTCCAAGAATAATAATCAAAATGACAAAAGAATTTTATTTCATATGCATCCATAGATACATATTTTATGGGATCAAAATAACTAGCCAAATGCTATAACTGGTTCTCAAAGTCCTAAATAGGTTGAATCCATCGTCAACCAATCCCAATAGCACATTCCAAGGATTAGATGATAAATCAGGATGTAATGAGTCAAATGTGTTCCATGATTGTGAATCTATTGGATGTCAAATTAACCCATCATTGTTATTATTAATAAAATACCACTTCACGTGCTTGACGGTTTTCAATGACATGAATAATCATTGCAATCACGACTTTGAAGGAATGTAATGAAAAACATTTACAAGATTATTAATTTTATCTTTCTTCATAGTAGTGTTTTAATTCTGACTTCTAACATCACCCATTGATGGCCATCTAGAGGAATATTTTTTTTTCAAATTGTGTGCTTGAATAATATTGCCAATAAAGTATTCAATCATTAGGAAACACATGCATTTTTCTATAATTAAGACTAATCGTGTTAATACATTTTTTCATATCATAAAAATACTCAGGGATCTTTTCTTTAGGAAATGAATCACCCAACAATTCCAATATCATGGACATCACTTTATTTTTAATTCCATATAGGCATTTGATATGGTATAACTTCACCAGAAAAAAATGTTTTGAATATTTCACACATCCACTATAGAACTCTTGATCTCCATCATCAACTAAACCATGGAACACATTTCTCAACTCAGTGAAGTTATCTCTTACATTAGTCTCCATATAATGAAGAGGATAATGCAATGATATGTTACAATATAGATTTGGTTGTCCTGTAGTCCCACAAACATCACTTATCGTCTTTCTATTTGTAGTAACCTCAACTGGATATTTTGATATGTTTTGATACTGATGTTGGTGTCTTAAAATGTCTAATGTATCATTTATATGTATTTCTATTTCATTGTAAATTTTTGATGAAATTGGTAGAACATTCTTTCAATTGACATTAGTACTCAAAATTTCTGTCATATTTGATTCTCCATGGAAAATCCAAAAAATATATTATGTATATAATTACTTCAATACTAAGTTTTTATAAGTGTGATATTTCTTAAACCATCTTATAAATTTAAATTTAGAACATAGACATATTATTCTCACATCAATAGATCGATTGGATATTGCAAAATCTAAACACTCCTCCAAATCCTTATCATAGTGAGGTGTGTTACTTAATAATATGATCTAACTTTTTATCCATATATATATATATATATCAGAAAGATCCTATATTTTATAAGAAAAAATTAAAAAACATAAGTATTACTAAGTAGGAAATGATATAATGGTAAAATCTGGTAAAGCGACATTAGTTGGAATTAAATAAATTCAAGATTTAATTAAAATGTAAACTCTTTAAATGAATAGATAATCGATGGGAATATATAGGGGTGTTGGCTAGTGATTAGTTTCCCAAAAATGATAAATAAGTGTATAAATTATGTCCTAGCACATATCCTATACCAAACATGTATCCCATCTTTATGTTGATTCCATTAAAAGTTAAAAACAAAAAAAATATCACTTCAATAAAAATAATTTTCAACAATAATTATAATAAATCAATTAATTTCAATAATCTAAATTCATTTTCATACTTATTAGAATATTTACAATCAAATCACCATTCAAAATATATTTCTAAAATTTTCAATGCAATGACAACGATAAAATGTCAATTTTTGAAATTAAAAACATTTTAACTTTTATCCTTTAATAATATAATAATTATTCATAATTTATTAAACATTTGAGATGAAATACATTTATAATTTAAACATAAAATGATATGTATTTCACTAAATTTTCAATGGAATTCAACCTTCCTCATAATTTAAAATAAATCATCAATTTAGTAAAAAAAATTCATCAAAAGTTTCAATTTATCGATGAAATGATATAAAAATATACATGAAGAGATATAAATAAAAAATTATAGTAATTTAAATAAGTAATACACATATTATATTATTTAATATAGATATAGATTTAATGTGATAATTTATTAATTAAAATATCTAGATTTATAATAGTAAATTATAAAATATATATCGTATTAGAAATGTGTGATGAAAACACTAATACATTGATTAAATAGACACATGTTGATTTATGTAAGTGAGTTTAATACTTCGAGTTTTATAATGGTATGTGATTAAAACATTATAATATCTTGTTAGTGTATATCATTGTTTCTATTTCAACATAAGATATATATTTGAAATTGAAGAGAATACACCCATATAAAAAAATTAAAAAAAAAATAATTTTTTTTAAATATAAAGTATAAGAGAACACATATACTTAAAGAAATATATTTAAAATAAATAATATAGTTAAAATTATATAAAATTTATTGATTCTTTTTCTAGAACCAATAAAATTATTTGAAATATCACTTTATTTTAATTTACATAGAAATTGTAATAACTTGAGAAAAAAAATGGTTTATATATAGTTAAAAGTTATATAATATAATAATTAATACTATTAAAAATATGTGGAAGAAGCTAATATGAAATTTAATGAACCATTTGTGGTTAAAAATGATAATAATAATTTAGGATATATCTGTATGTTTTTTGTTGATATAAGTCATTTTGTCCATTTCAACATAGTTAAATTGATTATTTTAAAGTGAAGTACCAATGAAAATAAAAAAACCCTAAATTTAATAACAAAAATAAATGAATAAGTATTTTTTCTTAAAATTTAATGTATATTAGTTCATAAATATATAATTTAAAAATTTATTAAATCATATATTCATACACCATTATGTGCAGTAAACTTTTTTGATGTATTAATAATATTCATTGTAATCTATCTTTCATAAATATTTGTAATCCAAAAGAATGCCTCAGATATTTGTAAAAATATGATAGGGGATAAAATAAAACTATAATATTATTTATATCAAATTAGGAATGCCTTATTTAGAATATAAATTATTATAATTAATGTAAGTCAAAAATGAAATAGAGATTGTTAATTGTGTAATATATATATTATATAAGGTTAATATAATTAGGGAAATCATAATAAAATTACAATGGATAATAGTAATGGAATAATATAATGATACTTAATGAAATAAAATGAATTGATTAAGTTAGCACATATAAATGATAATATATTTGGTACATTTAATTAAAAAAATGTGTTTATTTAAACAAATAATATAAAAACAATTTTAATTGGATAAGATTTATTGGAGGGAAATGTAAAGATAACAAATTTTTTATTAGAGTTTAGGGGATTGGTGATCAAAATTCCGAGGGAAAATTTCATGAGTTAGAAAAAAAAAGATGTTCTTTTTATTTCAGTTTTAGTAGAAACTTGAAGAGTTAAGGGAAACAATCGGGGTTTCAAGAAGGTGAGTTGTTATATATAATATGGAAACAATTTTTATTTGAATAAATATTTTAAAATGTTTTCTCTATGATGAAATTTAACATTTTCATTCAAGTACAGGGAAGTATAACTGGACGATTGGAGAACATAATTGTGTGCCTTCAATTGTACATGAAACACAAGTTGAGAAAGATCAGGGAGACACCTAGGGTTTTAGAGAGTGAAGTCAAGTCATTCCCATAGCCATAATCGAAATCCTCGATCTTATAGAAGTTATTTTATTTAAATTATATTAATTTAGGAGACCAGTTCAATATGAATAAAAATGTATTAACCATAATAGATATAGGAGGAACTGAATATGGAAAACAAATTCTTTGAAGGGGGAATGAATTTAAAAATGATTTTAGAGTAAAAAAATTTGAGAGAAAAAATTGAAGGCTAAAGCGAGAAATGAAAAGGAAGATAGAAATCAAATATATATAATCTCACATCCAGTGTGGTCTCAAGTGAAGGAAACGACATGAAGAGGGATTAGATGAGAATGATGACTTGGGAAAGGGAAAGGGTGGGAGAGATAGGTCGAGGGCTCTGATAGTAGTGACGAAAATGGTCGAGGGAATAAGATCAGAGGGCTTGGGAGATACCGGGGTACTAGTGAGGGGGAAAGCATTATGGTTTTATAGTTTGGGGTTGGGGGAAGGGGAGATCGAGGGATAAGAGTCGGAGAAAAAGGTTGGGGAATTGGGGAAAGTGTCTTTTTTAATAAAAACATAACATTTAGTGGTATAGTATAAAAACCACCATGAAATTAGATAAAGTTTTATTATCAGTGGTTTAGAAAAACTCCCCTAAAAAACCACCGCTGAACAATTAATATGTTGTAGTGTATGCCAATAATCGGAGGAAATATATGGAATTTGAAGTAGGAGATCACATTTTTATTTAAATTTTCTCCTAGTAAGGGTGTTATAAGGTTCATTAATAAATGGAAATTGAGGCATATGTACATCAAAACTTTTAAAATATAAGAAATAGTAGGAGTTGTGGCTTACCATTTGGAAATTATATCATGTCTCTCTAAATTTCATGATGTGTTCCATATATCATTATTAAGGAAGTATGTACGAGACCCAACACATGTGATCACATTTAATGAAATAGAATTGGAAACTAGAATATATTATTTGGATAAGCCTATTTAGATTCTTGACACTAGAGAACAAGTGTCGAGGAATCATATAATTCAACTGAAAAAGTTACTTTGGAAAAATCATAAGATAGAAGAGGTAATGTTGGAACCTAAATACATTATTATAAAGGTCTAACCAAATCTGATCTTAAAGTGAAATTAAGGAAATTGTTTAGGATACAATTTTTTAAATAAGGGAAGAATGTAATATCCCAGGATTTTATAAAAAATATCCCTTTAAATAAATTTAATTTCTTGGATATCTTCTGTTACAGACAATAATGAGTATAAACAAACCATGATATACTATTACCAAATTATTATTTAATGTGATAGCTATCACGTAGAAATTATATTAGTGGGTATGAATTGAAATAATTAAATTATAAAAAACTTATGGTTTACAAGTGTAAAAAAACTAATTTCTTATCAGTTGATATGAAATAAAAATAATTTTTTTTTTGAAAGTAAAAGAAATGTTTTTTTGATACCTGTTTTTATGCACGTATGGGTGTTTTATCATAATAAATTAAATTAGTCATATTTGGAAAATGATTTTAAAGGAATTTATATATAATATATTTAATATTTTTTTCATTCATTTAATATTTTTTATGTCATGGGATAAGAACAAATCCAATTTTATCCTTAAAAATATATTCTTCTAAAAAGTGTTTTCATCATGCTTTGGGCACTTATTTTAAAATTGATTTTTACCACATTTAGAAAATTTGTTAAAAAAATTAAATTAAAATTTCAAATAAAAATTTCAAAATTATTCTAGAGTGAGTTAATGAGAATTTTCCTAAACGAGTAATTTTTCAATGAATAGTGAGAATACTTATTTTTATTGTAAACTGCCTTTTTGTTGAAAGAATTTACAATGTTATTGCATGTTTTAAATTAGTTTCAAAAGTAATTTTTTTCAATTATATTATTTTTAATCCAATTTAGTTAATAAGATTCAATTTTATGATTATTTATGTTATAAAAACTTTTTATTTGAGAAAACTTTTTCTTTGGAAAACCACATTTTTATCACGCTTGTGGGTTTAATTAAAAATTAAATTATATCATTTATATGAATTTAATTTGATAAAACGAATAAATATTTGGAATTATAATATTTAATATTATTTAATAAGGTCAGATTAATTTCTAGTCATAATAAATAGTAAAAATATAAAAAATTAATTTTTGTGGTTAAGGTTAAAATGAGTTTACTAGGGGTTAAACCAAAATATAAGGGTATTTTTGCTAATAAAACTCTCTTAAATCCTATTGTATGGACGTTTTTTTACCTTAAACTATCCCAAATTGAAATATATTTCCATTTAGAGTCATTTTAATTAGGAATTTCTTTATCATTTTGTATTCTTTTAGGAAATTTCTAGGAGGCCCCCTCCCCGACTTATAAAAAGTGACCCCTAATCCTCTTCTCTCTATAATTATTGAGACTTTTAGTTCAGATAATAATTTCCCAAATAACTTCCTTAAATCCTTCCCCATGACATAGAGTCCATATTTTATTATATTAACATCCTAGAAAGTCTTCAGGTATAAACTTAAAGAGGTTATATGAAGAAGTGGTATAGTTCTTAACCATAAGTTTTCATTTTATTTATTCCACTTTCCCATTAAAATATATTCAAAATATTATAAAATAAAAAATATTATCTTTAATATAGTGATATTTTATTACTTTATTTTAATAACTTATATCCATCCCCATTTCCATCAAATGAGAAACAAAATCATCTATCAAGTGTACGACATACTATTACCTCTTGAACCGATGTAATTCAATTTACATCACCACATCTTATGGATGGATATAATTATGAATTTAATATATATATATATATATAATATTTATAATATAATTATTCTTCTTTAATTTTAATATCACATCTACCTTCTTACATTCCAATGATTTGGCAAACAACAACGTCGCTTGTGTGTATATGTGGACAACCACCTCCACGAAGAGATGTGATATATTTTTCATTTTATTTTCATATGGATGATAATTAGTATATATTTGATGAATATATAAGATATATATGATAAAATAATTATTCTAGAAAGTTTAATTATTATTTACCTTTCTTTCATTCTATTAAAAAATGGAAACAATGTTGATGTATATTACGACCTACCATATCTATGAACGATGTAATTCATTTATTCATCTCTAAATTTTATGGATGAATATAAATACATATATAATGAATATATATAATATTTATATCATTATTAATATCATATAGATTATTTTACTATGATAAATGTATAGGGATCAGATCAGATGAACCAAAATATACATGAAAAATGATGCAGTTATTACCAAGAACAATGATTTTTAACAACGAATTATTAACAAACAGGAGATGAAAGGTTATAAGTAAATAATATAAGGTATTATATATCTTTTTATGAATATTTAATAGATTTATAATAAATATATATTTATTATACTTGAGGTTCATACACATACGAAGTTAGTTGAACCTGAGGTAAGGGATTTCGTCTCAATTTTCTTTCATTGAGGCAAATTTTAATGTTATAAACCTATTTTTTTTATAAGGTGTATATAAAACCTATTTTATATGTTATATCATTAATATATTTACTTTATTGGTATATAATTTATCATTTTATGTTATTTATTTCATGGGGTTTATGATTCTAATGTTACCAAAGTTGCAAGGGTTTATTTTACAATCTCATTATTTTTAAGGGTTTTTATGTTAAAGTATCCAATAAAAAAACTATTTGATATTTCTATATTAAAATAACTATATTTTATTCTCCTTTTTTAATTTATGGGAATTATGTTTTTTTATTTATTTTCTACTCTTTATGTACTCAAGATACCGAAACTATGTTTTTATGGAAAACCGACTTTATTTTTCTACTCGGTCCATAGTCTTTTTATTCCGTATCCATTTTTTTCTTAAAATGTGTTTAAAATATTTTTACTATTATATAATAATTTATTAGAGAAATTTATACTAATGTTTTTATAAAATGGTTTAAAATTAATTCTCCTTTCATTTTTAGAATGATTTACTTTGTGATTTTTTACTAAAAATGAGAAAGGTATATTTGTTTTAACATACTAAAAACAAGTATCATTTCTCACCGTCAAGACCACTAATTTCATTAAATATTCATTTATAGGTCTCCATGATTTTTTTCAATGAAAATATTTTTCCTAATATTTTGAAAATTTTTAGTATTTAAAGGTGATTTTCAAAGTGAAAAGGGTTTTTTCTCAAGAATATTTTTTATAATGTTTTTATGGTATTTATATTTGTCAATGATAATAGACCTTGTTTTTCTTATGATAAAAAAGGGATATATTGTAACCATACTATAAATATTATTTATATAGATTGTTTATGATCATTTTGACTTGTGGTGTATTATTTTGATACCATTCACCATATTTCTATGGATAGTTTATGATTATGTTTATTGATCGAGGAAATTATTTACATTTATTACGCTAGTTTTTTAATATAATTTTTTATATAGATTATGTTTCAACCATTTAAAATGAGGAATTAATTTGAATTAATAAATGAAGGGAGGGGACAATTATATCCCCTTGATGCATCTGTAGGTCTCATGAGAGAAATTAGATTGGGTATTTTGCTACAACTTTACCTATTTATGTAAGATGACTTGGAATGAAGTATTTATGGTATGTTTATGATGTCTATAATTATTTTTTCCCTCATTATAAATTTATTTATTGAATTACATGTGATTATTTTATTATTTATGACATCCATGGATAATTTTCAATCTCATGTGATTATTTATGTGGCATTATATTATCAACATTTATTCCTTCCATATTATTCCTCATGCTAAAGGTATTGATTAAATGATATGTGTTTTTAGTAATTTACCTTTACTTATTGATTATTATTTATATATTCATGAAAACTTTCATTATACACATACATTTACTGAGCATCTAAGATCACCTATGTCATATGTTTCCTTTCTATAGGATGGTAATAAATGTATTATGATTGATATGTAGGGATATTCTTAAGGGAATAATGGAGCTATAAAAAAAAATAAAATATTGTATTTTAAGTTTTCAATTTTAATGTGAGATTCATATATGTATCTAGTTTACCAGGAGTACTAAACTATTTGATTCTTTGGGATGCAATGACTTGTATCTTATTCCAATGTAATAAAGAAACCATAAATTCTAAGTTACTAGGGTTGTGGTATTTACATATTATATCATTATAAAAATAGTATATCTTATTTCTAAACATTAAAAAGTAATATATACCAAAATCAAACATAGATAATATGTTTTGGTTACATTAGGAATATAAAAATTATTATTTAAAACTAAAATCAATCCCATAGATAATGTTAGATGGTAGTCTTTAATAGCCATCACAACAAGTATCACTTTATTTGTAAATCAAAGATCCACCTCACCTATGGTAACATTTTATAATATATATGGTTAAGTTATTTAGATAAAAAAATTTAGAACCAAAAGTTTTAAATATTACCCAATTTATAGAAATAGAAATATTATAGTCAATAATTAATACACCTGAAGCTTCTCCTATCTTATTGATGAAGGAAAGTTTTTTTTCTAATAACCTTTATATTCACAAGAAAAACACACTACATATTATTCCTTAGACTCTCTCTAGATATTTATATTCTTTATAAGGTAGCGTAAAGGTTCCTTTGACTTGGATCTAGTCTTAGAAATGTTTTCCATATGTTTTTTAATTTTTAGAAGTTTATTATATTTTTCATGCTTCATGTCCTTATCTTCCTAGATAATTAGAGTTAGGAGATTAGGGATTTTCTTATGTATATTTTTCATGTTTTAATTAATAATACATGTTGAGAATCTCAGAATAAGTGAGATGAGTATAAGATCTTCTCACAACTCTTTATGAAATAAAAAATCTATAATTACCAAATACTCAATGTAATTAAAAATATTAACTATATGAGGTCATTCTAGTGCACCTTATCCACGATTTATTGTAAAGAGTGCCTTGGATATCTCATACCTATATTAGTATTTTTATCTAAATAGATATCAAATAGGTGATAAAACACTATCATTCTATCCATTTATTCATACAGATTTTTGATCTCACTAGTCATGGATGACAACATGAATCATTGGATATCAAATAAATTATCCACAAATCTCAAGAATATAATATTTCCTCCTTTCAGTCCACATTGGAGGAGGATAACATAATAACCTAATGTGACTGAGAATGTGTGAGTTAGTGGAGTGTAACCCAATATCCAGATGCAACTAAGAATGAATGAGTTAGTAGAGACCAATCTAATGTCCTAACATGAATAAGAATAAAAATATTGGTTCCGGACAATCTAGTATCCTAATGGTGGATGATAATATTTTGGTCAGACATGGATAAACTTGTACATTAATTGTGACTAATAATATAGAGGTTGGTGGAGGCTAACTGAGTATATAGTCTCTAAAAAAGACTAGAAAGGTTGGTGGATTCCAACTTAAAATCCTAACTATGACATAGCATGAACATATTATTAGAGGAAAACCTAATACCGTATGATGGTGGTGATGTATACAAACATATTAGTATCTATCCAATCAATTATGCAACTTTTTCATATTCTACACCAATAGTAGTGGAAGCATAAATGATCTAACTATTGGGTTGGCTCTCGATCACATGAATATATGAGCAATGTATTCTTCTGATGGACTATGATTTCTATTTTAGTTAGTACAATTATTCACGTATATATTAGTTTTTACTAGGGGCTCTATTGGTGGTAGCATATGGAGTTTTATTCTCACACCTTGTACATGAACCATGGTTGACGTAAAAACCTTATAACTTCTCTTAGATTAAGTAATAAGGATATTTATAGGTGATTAGGATAGAAGAACATGGTGGTTATATAGAGAGAGGTTAGACACAAGTTCTAGTATTTTTTGGATCTCCTTAATATTTTTTAATTTTGTTTCTATATTGTTTATGATCATATTATTGGGAGATTTTTATGGGATTTTTGTATTAGTAAAATTCTATTATAATATGGTGGATGTTATTTATTATGGGTTTTCTTCTATTATAAATCCATATATTATACTTTTATGTTATACAATTGTGGATGTTTCAACTATTTTTTTTCTTATTTCTAGTGTTGACAAAGAGGGTGTATTTTACCCATGTGGTTTATCTAACCCTCATCACCTGGAGATAGCCTTTGGAATACGGGGAGTCATAAATTGGGTTACATAGTATCTCATTTTGAATCATGTGGGTGGGTTTTAGGTTGGAGTTATTATAAAGTGATATTGAATAATTTATTTTTGTTTTATTACTATTTGGGACATTTTAGTCAAAGATATAATTTGTTAGAAATTGTTAGAACTTGGGATGGAATTCATTTTTATGTATGGCCAATACATGTATGGTTTAAAATACAAGTTTCTATAGAGTTAAATGTGATATTATTATTTTTAAATATTATAATTGGGAAATTTCTAACATGTATTATGTATATTTTTTTTGATTTATAGGTTTTTTATTAGCCCAGGAAAAACGATACATGTGTTTACATGTCATACTTGACACATTGGATTATATGACATAGGAATAATTTTGTGTGATTGAAAAATCATTAGAAATCCCAAAGGATTAATGTTAGATTTTTTAAAATAAGTAAGGTTAAGGATGATAATAAGACGTGAATTTGAATATCAATTTAATAGTTTTATATATTGAGAATATAATTATAGAAGAAAAATTAAAAAGGTGACCAAAGCGTTAAAGTGATTCTTGGGATATTGGTTCATTACAATAGTAATGGACAAGTAATGTTTTTGACATCAATGTTCATTTATATACATGTTGAAAGTGATGAAAATTTGATTATTGTCCAAGATATTATAGACTAGAGGAATTTTAAAAGTGAAGTTTAGGATGTGTGTTGCACCCAAGTGCAACACGACCAAAGACAAGAATTACACATCCATGTTAAAAGGCACACTAATTATAAGATAGAAAAAAAGAAATGATATGCCCTACAGTTGTCTATGGTTAAGGTGGAGGAATAGGCCATGTGTGGCCACACCCATAGCCTTGAGAGTGTTGTAAGGAATACATCCCAAAATGGGAAACTAAGAAGGGACCAATCTCAAGGGGGAATCTCATTTCACTTGTCCAAAATGGTCAATTTAAGAGACCATGCATATTTTGGAGGAATGGATGGTTGATAGGTGAAATTGTATATAAAAATGGATTCCATGAGGAGGATATGCCTATGGTTATGGGAATGTTAGGGATAAATGACATGGTTCTTTTCACCAAAGTGTGGTGAAATCCATTTTAGAATTTAACATATAAAAGCAGGTGGAGTACACCCTGGTGACATGTGAACTGATCATCAATGCTTCATAACCATGCTCCTAAATTTTTATACCTTTATTCAATTTAATATCGAAAGAGTTTTATATCATTAAATTTGGTGAATTAGTATATAATTAATTCATTTTTATAGGATTTACAATAGTTGAAAACGAAGTATTTACCTTGAATTAAAATAAACGATATGATGGATGAGTTTTCTAGGAGTTATGGGATGGGTTATTACCCTATAATGATGTTCTAATGTGTTCAGGTGATTGGTGCATGACCTCCCTATTTCAAAAAAGGGTGATTTACTGGAAGAAAAGATAAACATTTCACATACTTTAATATCTAAATTTTAAAGAAAAAGTAAGTGTTAATTCAAGTTAAGTGGTTATACACATTAATAATAAGAAACCATGGATGATATTTCCAAAATGATATTATGTTTTATATGCCTACAACAAAGTAGATGTTGTTCTTAAGATATTTTTGGAAATAAGTTCTATTTCAAGGGTGTTTTCATTGGAATTGAAGAAGAAACAAAGAGGATTTTAATAAAACATCCATTCATACCATATGATTAAATCCATAGAAGTAATTTTGGAGAAGGGACCTATATGTTTATAGAATGTGTGAAGGTAATCCTTTCCACAACCAATGAGATTTGGAAGTAATGTTTAAGGGTGTGACCCTTAGGAAGAACTGAGTTGTACCTATATAACTATTAAGGGTAGAGACCTATTTTTAAAGTCAATGAGATTCATAGTGACTTTGGTGTATGACCCATCACTAATTCATGCTCATGGAATGTAGAACAGTGAGGGAGAGCTAAGTAAATACTCATGTCAAAATTTAATTTGGACATGAATAATAAAAAAATCAAGATACCCAAATCCAATTCAATAAAAAGTGTCCGATAAGTGACCCTAAATGTTGAAAGGTTATGATATTAGTAGATAGGCGATACATTTATGGTTTAAAATTTTTAATTTCCAAACACATTACATATCCTAATTCAACCCCTCTTAGGGTAATATCACTCTAAGTTACTTGTTTAAATACAAAACGTGGTTTCAAAGGGATAAGTTCATTTTTATTGTATTTTTTTTATATAACATGATCTAATGTAGTTGAATAGAAATGTAATCCACAATGAATGGTCCAATATTTGAAGGATAGAAGTTAAAAAAATGGAAAAAAGAGTTCATATAGTTCACGGAAATGTCTCTTGGAATTCCTTGAGAAGTGGTGAAGATAAAATTGTTTAGTTAAGAAAACATGGATTTATCTTTGAAACAAATAAAATAAATGTTTTTATTTATTATTTAGTAAACCATGCATTAAAGGAGGATCTTAAGGAATAATTTCACAAAAAGATGAAATATTTCGAGTCCTCTAAATACATTTGGATGCAATTGGATTATTTTTCTGGAAATTAATAAAGAAAAAGTGAGAGTTTAATTATAAGAAAAAAAGAGAAATTCATAAAAGAAGTTTTCTTCTTAATTAGAGGTAAAATCATCTACCAATATCCTTTCCCATTATAACCTTCATGTGGAGAAAGGATGTGAAATTTAATATTCTATATTGGATCTGAAAAGAAGATTTTATTCTGGTGTTGTAGAGGCAACAAAATCAAGTTTCAATTCTAAGGAATTCTAATTAAATGACAAATAAGACCAATAGAGAACCATGATAGAACTATACTATTATTTGTTTATATATTATTCCTTGTAAAAAAATTATTAATAAGATAATAAGTGGCCTTGAATTTTAGTAAAAGGAAAATCGGAACCAGGATAAAGGATCAAAGTGACATGATTGAATATATTTCCAAATAGATTTAAAAACAAATGTCTAAAAAGAAAGAGATCAAGGATAAAATAATATATCTTAAGACCCAACATGAATTAAATAGATAATTAGGTATCGATACTAATTTAGATAATAAAGTGATGAATCCTCAGTTTAATGAAAAGATATAAAAATCAAAGTACATGAGGAGAGGGTAAATACTTCAAATGAGAAGATAAATATCCTGATAGAAGAATCCTTATAAGAAAAACGTTGAAAATATAAAATATGGAAGAAGATAAAATCTTCAGGAAAGTTTGGATCTATTTAATAAGGTGACACCAAATTTCGTCTATTGTAGAATATTTGGGCACATCGTGAGTGAATGTTTCAAAGACAACAATCCCAATGATATGAGAAGAAATTTAGTAGTTCCAATATCTCAATAAAAGAGAGAAAAAACGAGTTCGATTCTCATGGTATATGTTTTATTTTATATAAATTTGGTTATATGGTAATGTATTTCAATTATAGAAATTCATGGAAGGGTATGGAAACCATATAGAGACACTTTACTCCTA
Organism: Viscum album; assembly: GCA_963277665.1. Lineage (NCBI taxonomy): Eukaryota > Viridiplantae > Streptophyta > Magnoliopsida > Santalales > Viscaceae > Viscum > Viscum album. The sequence goes on from OY728144.1 coordinate 444,722,505, forward strand.
TAATATACAAGGATAATAATCATCCTAAAAGATGTAATTTAGGGTAATAATTAGGTTTAATGTTTTATAGGATGAGAAATAACATAAATGAAGGGTGTAACAATAACTAATATTCAGGTACTCAAAAAAATTTAGAGACAAATAAGACAAATATAGACATAAAATCTAGAGGTTGTTCAAGTTGTGAAAGAGGTTTAAATAAAAGAGAATCCACTTGTGAAGAGGTGAAATTCAAATAACTAACCTTTATCCACAAAGGAAGATATTTTTCAAAGTGTTCATATACAAACCACTATGGGGGAAGAGTGGAAGATGTAATGAATATGAATGATGGAGGTGAGATCCACTTACGTAGATACATAAGAAGTTACTTTTTCATGTGTGATTAATTCCAAAAAGGTGGAAAATGATGATGATAAAATCCATGAAAGAAGTGTGTAAGACATATCACATAAGAGAGATCCTTTAGAAAGAGGTGAAGTTTTCCAATTATATGTGATTATGTAGTGGTTTATGAGATTATTTCATTTAATTCCAAAAAATTTGAAAAAGGTAAAAAGAACATAGAGGTACCCCTCTACCCATATGACTTATTGTGTCTAATTATTTTTAAAGAGGTGTAGAATTAAGGGGGAGATATTATCCATGGGTTTATTGTGATAGAAATTAAATTTCATGGAAGTTAGAAAGAATATTTGATAAGGCCACAAACCATGTGGTTTAAGGTATCAAGAATAAGAAGAACGAGGAACAACAACAACTATAAAAATGGAATTCTTGAAAATATTAAATTTTATATAACTTGTGGTTTAGTGTTTAGTATCATCTAATTTTTTCAAAATATAAAAATTATGTCGAATTGGTAATGTTTTTCCCATAAGTGGTAACCCCAATTTGAGCTATAATAAGTGGTGTTAGGGGATAAATACTTAGGTAGAGTAGTGATTAACATCAACGTAAATTAAGCCTTATCAGAATTTTAAATCATGTGAAGTTTTGAAAGGCATAGAGTTTAAGTAGTATCATTTGTTGAACAACTCTTGTAATTATTGGCATCAAATTATTAAAAAGTGGTATTTATTACTTTAGAATGTAACATATTCCTCACATCAGATAAATTTAATGTTATTTACTAAAAATTTGGTGTGAAGTGTTCATATCATAGGTTGTCTTGTGAAATGAAAAATTAAAATATATCAAGTGGTTTCATGGTATTCATTTGTGACATGGAAAACCTTGTTTTTGTCAATAAAAATATTATTTTCTACATTAAGCTTAGGATTAGTAGTATTATAGGATTTATTTACATCTCATGTGCGAAGTGGTAAATTCACTCAGGGAATATATTAAGAAAATGTACTAGGGGTGATGTTTGGATAAAATGAGATTCTATAAATTAGGGTGGAGAACAAGAGATTTCCTCACAATAGTCATACGGAATTGAATCCCATAAGGAGTCCCTCGTGAAATTGAAAGACTAAGGGGAGCTGAAAATTCTTATAATTGCTTCCCACACATCAAGGTGTATAGAATTATTTTAAAATGAAATGAGAAGTTGATCGTATTAAAAGGGGGAGTTTTATGATTAAAATAAAAATCCCCTCATTTGAATGTAGAATATGACCCCTTTGAATTTAAATTCCAATAAGGGTGAGTAACATATTTTGAAGTGTTTTTATTGAAAAAAATATAAAGGGGTAGATTTTTAGCAGTCCTAAAAGTTTGATGTTATATTTAAAGAAAATAAGTAAGGTAAAGGTTTTTTATAATAAATTTGTTTGCATATCAATTTAGTAAGATAGATTTATTGACAATAAAATTGTTGAAAAATCATGAAGAAGATAATCAAAGTGTTGGAGTTATGCTTGGGACATTAGTTTATCCCAATAGTAATAGACAAGTTATATTGTTGACATCATTATTTATAGCTATATATGTTGGAAGTGTTGACAAAGTGTTGATTGAATAAGAGAATTAAGTCTAGTGGAATACCATAAGAGAAGTTCATGGAGTATGTTACACTAAAGTAAAACAATAATAAGGATAATAAGGACTCACCAATTTTGGAGGACGTGTTGATATAAAGATGTCCAAAATAGGAAAGGATATTCCATACAAGTATCCATGGTGACGGTGGATGATTATGGAAGGTGAAGCCATTCCCATATCTTTGGTTATGTTGAATAGATGAAGGCCCAAATGAGAAACTGAGAAGGGACCTTGCCCATAGTGGTCCACATGGTAGTTTCTTAGTGAACCTATAAAAAATGGAAAATAAAGGTGACCACACCCATTTTGGAGGAGGTCGTGGTAAATCGGTGGAACAAAATTCTAAAATGGATTCCCACATGAGGATATGACTATAGTTCTAGGAATTTTAAGGGAAAATGGCTTGTTTTGGAATGCCCCGATCCTAGATACCCCAAGTCAGTGCATTATTACATAACATTGGTATGATAACAAAAGATCAAGTATCGAAAGACCAATTAGTTTAGTAGCCTTGGAAACACTAGATATATTCATAAAGTTTACATTACATCAATAAGTGAAAAACTACAACAACATATTGTCTTTATATCCCCTCATACTATCCCTGTAGGTCATTCATAAATTACTTCTTCACATCCTGGGAAAAATAAAACATTGAAAGGGGTGAGCTCAGATGCTCAGTAAGGATAACAATATAGCGGAAACTTTTATAAATAAACAAAAATTTTTAAGGCAACGTATAACTAAAACAAAAGCCTTTTAAACTTGAACTTCAGCATAATATGGCAAGGATAAAATGAAATAATTCCATTTAATTATTCTCATGGATATTCTACTAGTCGAATAATCACATGAAAATATTAATAACCACTTTCATAATGACGGAATGCATAATGCCAGACTATCATAACCACGTAGTCAAGGCTTTGTGCCGAGACTACAATTAAGATTCTGTCAAGGCCTCATACCAAGACAATAGTTTGTCTCATGAGACCTACTGATGTATCGAGGAGCTATAACGGGCTCCATCCGTCACTTACTAAGTCCAATGTATTCCTCATATGAAAATTTTGAAACATAACATAAACATTTGTATTAAAACTAGCATACGAAATGTCAATACTTTATCCAAAAACCATGAATGGTATAAAAATAGCACATCCACAGTAAAAAATAACTCATTCGATACAATATGAAAGATTTCATTGTATCAGGTTAACCTCAATCGAGAATAATGAAGGATATTGACATAGATGAAAATAATCATCAAAACTATTTAATAGAAATATCACCCTTTTTCTTGAAAACAATTGAAAGTATAACTATTTATCAAGAATCCATTTTGAATAGATTTTTGAAAAAAAGTGTCCCATACCACTTTGAAATTTTTAAAATGAATTTTAATTTTAAAACTATAATGTCCTTGTAAATTAAATAAATCCTTAAAACCGCTTTTAAAACATAGACATTAATGAGAAATATTTAGAAGAATAAATCTTTAAAACACTTAAAAATGTATTTTAGTTAGAGTTTCTAACAAAAAGAGAGACACTTGAATACAAATAATTGAGGTAATCAAAACATTGTAATATCATGAGAATAAAGGGATTCATGATATACTATCTCAAATTACATTATATACACCATATAAAAGTGATTTGGTGTATGAAAACAAAGAAGTCTCAATGGAATGTAAATTTAGATGAAATATCTTATAAAGACCATATCCTTAGGTTAAGGAGAAATCATCGACATAATTACGTGTGAAAAATATAAATACACTCAATATTATTGGAAATTTAGTGTAAATAAATAAGAGGACATTCACACATATTCTTGTAAACACAACACCAATGAATTAGATATTTAACTCAACAAATGGAGATTGAGTTAAAATTACTCTTATCAAGTTCATATCGATGACTTGAGAATTTGTCAATGGAGTTATTATGTGTATGAAAAGTATATCCATAGAAAGGGGAGTGGAAATTATGACATAATCAAATGAATAGTGATTCCATACATAATCTTGGAGTAAAATAATCAATGAAGTTTGCGTAAAGCCGAATGAGTGGAAATTGAAATTTCAAATTCCCTTATTGATTTGGTAACTTAATAAACATACACCCATGAAAGAAGAATCATAAAATGATTATGTAAATATACAAAAATTAAAGTATATTACACAATTAATACAAACATGGGCAGTAAAAACACCACATGCAATAAATAAGTGGTGAACAATGGAAATCTCACGGAATTAAAAGTGAGATATGAAACCCCTTACTTTTTAATTTTTACTTGGTTGATGGTAGGTTAACCTATTGTATAATGGTGAAATAATTTTTATTTAATTATAAATGAATCATTTACATTAATATGATATCATATATGATCTTTTAACATTGATTTGTTAATAATATCTTAGTATTATCGTCATTTCGGGTGTTAACTTACTCATTTTCCTTTATATTCTTTGTTACGTAATCCGTGTCTGTTATAGATAGGTTTTATATTATTCATATACAGAATGAAATAAATTCCTTAATCATTATTTTTAATCATTAAATGAGAATTATACTCAAATGGATATGATGGGAAATGAATCTCATCGCGTTCATGGAGACGGTAGTCCATACGTACGCACGAGAGACAATATCATTCTTTTGAAATTAAAATAATATATAATTGGAGGGTATATCATATATAAAGAATAATTATCATGTTATCTTTATTATTTACATGAATTAAGCATCATTATTATACACATTTAAATAACAATGGTTTGAATAACAATTACACCACGACGTGGAGACGGTAAGCCGTACGTACGCACGTATGGTGACATGTCATTCAAAGGATGGATAAAATAATTAAATATGGTTGTAACATGTTTATAATAACATAAAAGTACATATAATATACTGGAGTTATTATTTTATAATGGTAATAACAAATAGAGAAGAAGCGGGAGAAGAAAGGAACTTGAAAAAGGGTGGTGAAATCATTACCTCTTCTTCGGGTTCTTCCTTTTGATTTGATCAAAAGGGCTCCTTAGGATAGATTTATGACAAATGTAAGGACTCTAGGATGAAGTGAGGGAAGTTTAGAGAGTATTTGGGTAGGGGTTGGCCGAACCAAAAGGCTTTGAAGGTGTGAATTAATGAGAAGGGGGAGTGCCCTTTTATAAGAGGGGTGAGGGTCACCTTTGGAAAATCTAGAAATGTTATTTTATAATAAATTAATATTTGGTTTATAATCGATCTAAAGTGAATTATTTCAAGTTTAAGGTGGGTAAGGGTCTAAAACCACTCAACCAATATAATTTAGACAGGTTTGGGTCATTATATTAACCTTATCTTTTAGTTTTAACTCTTAGTTAATTAGTTTGACACTTACCATGTCACTTTTTATTTTTATATTATATAGTTAATAAACTTTCTATATACCTCCTAGAGACCCCAAAGTGGTTCATTAATTATACACCTATCATGATATAAGTCTCTTGGATGAATCTTATATTTTTTGGAGTTTAATATCAATTAATAAGATAATATTTTTTTAAAAACTCTTTTATGTCAATTTTGACATTATTTGGAAAATTGATTTTTTTGAAAATAATAACATAATGATTACTTCCATAAAAGTTAATTAAATAAATACTAACATGTCATATTAGACTAGAAAATTATTGCAATTTATAAAAAGTCTCAATTTATATTTATTTGGGTATTTATAATATCGATTATTTTAATTTTTCACTATTATGGTAATTACTACATCATCATTGTGTCTTAAATAAATTAAATTATTTAATGTATAAAAATTATACATAAAACATAATTATGTAGGAAATTGTTTTATCTTTATAATTAATATTTATAATTGAATTTATCTTATGTGTAACCAAATAATAAAAATATTTTAGTAAATAACATTTGATTTTAACTCTTTTAACTCTTCTTTGAATTAAATAATAATAAATGTCCTAATCTAATCCAAGTGGACCTAAGTGATAATATTTTATTACTAAGGTAGTTTTTGGTCGAGATACACTTGTAGAATAGAATTAGGACATGTTTTAGGGTAATATTAATATCATTTTAACCCCTAATTACCCAATTTACTTTTAACCGTGGTAAATAAAAGTAAAAAATTACTATTCACCAAAAATTATTTTCAACTCATTGAACCACATTTTACTCCTTGATATTAACCGTCTCTCTCGGAATTTCTAAATTCCACTCAAAGAAGCGGTAAAATTAAGTTTTATGTGAATTTTTTAAATTCTCCTAGGAGGTGGGTAAAAGATGGTGAAAGGTTCAATAAAATTTTTATATATCTAAAATTCTTCTAAACTAACTCCAACGAATTATATTGAACTTATATAGGTATTATGTATCTATTTTGACCTTAAATAAATTTATATAAAATAAATAATTATTTAAATAAAAATTCAGTTTTAAACTATAACTCAGTGTTTTTTCACTATTCATCAAAAATCGAAAGTTTCCAAAAAAATACCAAAACTTAGGCCTAATCTATATTTGATATTATGAATTCAAAAATGATGTCTATTTTACCAAATTCAAAACATATCAGCTGCATTAATTAATTTATAAATTAATTCCCGTTGTCAAAACAAATAGCGTGTTTTTAAGAGATAATAACTATCAAAAGATTGACACTTTTTTATGTCTGGTTTAAATGTGAAATTACGTCCAATGACCAAAATTTTATTAAATGGTAAAAATATATTCTAAATATACTTTAGAACCACTCAAATTCATAATTTATTACTATTAATTAATTCGATTAATCAAGTTGTTTGTAATTAAAATTTAATAATTTTCACTATTCATCAAAATATGAAAGTTATCTGAAAAGTACAAAAAATTCACCCTAAGCTAATTTCGATATTACAAATCCAAAAATGAAGTCCATTTTGAAAGCTAAAATTTATAAAATTTCAAAAATTTGGTATTGCTATTCATAATGGCTAGTTTGATTGGTTGTGGTGTGTTAGAATCTCGAAGTTGCATACAATGCAAGCCATTGCATTATTCAAAGGGAAACGTACCGTGGAAGCCTGGGGTGTTACATTCTCCTTTCATTCAATAAATTGCATCCTAGAAATTTTTATAATTGGGCTTGGGAATATAATGGAAAGTCCCACATCGTAAAAAGAGTCAATAAAACTATCACTTTAAAAGAAAGAAAGGGGAGTACAAAGGTCACCCGAGATAACCTATACTAGGATTCCAAGTAGAAAAACATGGATATGGATGATAAACTAAGTGTCATGTTCTGATGGAGAGGGATAGAAAACATGATCAGGAGAAAGTTAACAATAAGAAAACCACAAACTTGTGATGGGACAAATGGTCATTAGTTTTCCAGTTAGAAAAGTAAAAGGAAAAAATTTTTAAGTTACATTACAAAAAGATGAGGAATTCATTTCTATGATTGACTAAGAACATAAAGAGATATACTAAATTTTTAAGTAAAGTTTCATTCTTTAATAAATTTCTACTACTAAATCATTTTTAAACGATGATTATTCCAGAAGTCTTGGTCACACTAGAAGAGCTACAATACAATTCTTATAGAATCACATGATCCACGAAGAAGAAACTATATATTTACCTTGTCTTTAGAGATTAATCAAAACCAAAACGGTTAGTATAAGATCTGATGATCCCTCAAAAGGTAATTTCTTTAGAGAAAGAAACATTAATCTTAATTTCTAAAATTAAACCAACAATACCCCAAAGTTAAATAAAGAATTGTCCTTAAAATCTTTTAATAAAATCCAAAATAATATTGAAACTCAAAACTTAGAAGAATTTGGTTATGTAGTCTTCCACGCTAAATGGTATCTCCAAATGACATCAATTACTCTTAAAGGCACATACTTACAAGTAATTAACCTTATCACATATTCTCTATTATAGGTTAATCATTCCCATAAATAACCCAAATCACTATAAATACACAATAAAAACATAGATAAAAATCCACCATTAATCCTCAAATGAAATACCATACTATTCTATTTTCCTTGTGCATATAGTGTTCTCAACAAAGGTAACATCTTCCAAAATTACATTTATCACTTATTCACCAAATCATTTTACTATACTATGGGTATTCATTTGATAAGACATAAGATCCCAAATCAAATTATTATTAATCAATATAATAATTTAACTAAAAATAATAGTCACATTAACCAGGGACTTCATGTAGTCCAGTGGTAGGCGATAAATCCCAATCGCACTTTGGTTGTGGGTTTGATTCCCATAGCTTTGTCCGACGTGACGAGTTGTCACACGGTCTGCGTGTTGTCATTTTCCAAAAAGTATATTTTATAACATTACCAAAATGAGATAAATTCCACAAAATAACCATAGCATAATTTAACCACAAATGTTATCTCATACCTTGCATTTCATCCCAAATTATAATTACTTGTAATTGCCTCAAACCCAATGATCATATAAAACCAAATGGTTATTTATAACTATATCCACAAGAGAAAATATAATTCTTCATCAAATATCATTCTCACATGGAAAACTATAGGGTTACAAATACAAGAGAAAATTATTCCAATGTAAACCCATCAACAAGGCGCACTAATACTTTTTAAACATTTCTTCAACCATTTATTTCCACATAGCTTCTTCTTTGACCAAGAAAATATCCTATAGAATAGGTCATTCACTTGGTTAATGGCTAGGTCCCCTATATTTATGGAAAATGACAGTAAATGGATTCTTGGGACCATTTTTATCTTCTTCCATAGTACTATTCATTTTTCTTCGGCAATTCTTCACTTTATGTCCTTCTTTCCCACACGTAAAGCATTTCTTTGTTCCATTGAGACACCTTCCTTGGTGTCTCTTCCAAATTTCATGCATGATGGAAATTGAGGATTCCTTTCTCCATGGCCTCTACTCCTGGAGCTCTTATCATTCATCACCTTTATCTTCATTGTTGAGTCCGAGAATTGGTTAATATATATATTGTTGATCATATTTTTGGAAAATTAATTTGGCATGAAGACGATATCTTTTACGCCTATTAACATTCCATTTTGTTGATCATTTCCAACACCGTTCCCACCTTGTACATCATTCTCAAAGTCACTATAACTTCCTCGGAATCCAGCCATTGACTAAAACCAGAAAGCACTGTGTGAGTAACAGTAGTCCTAAAATAATTTAGAGAATATCATGTCATCATATTCTCACCAAGGTCATTTACTCTCATCTTATATATAATACTTAAAATTAGTTTGTAAAAAAATGTAAATTATCTTAAGCATATCCCCTAGGAGTGTCGTAACCAAGAGTGCAGCACGGCCCGTTGTCGTGCACCAGTTCCCGTTCGAGTCTAGCTCAAAGCGGTGTTTTTGGGTTTTACACCTAGGTACATCTGTGACAGAACCGCCTCTACCTGCTCGTATCTAGACAGGGATGTATTGCTCAGAAAACTCACAAAATCTCTACAATACCAAAATTCTAGGAAGTTCTTCTATACTAATCATCATAGTCTATCTTAGGGCTATGCACTCTAATCAGATTTTATCTAAATCCAGGTTTCAAGGTTTATACTAAAAGTCCTCTGATACCAACTGTAACGCCCCAACCCTAGATACCCAGAGTCAGTGCATTATTACACAAGATTGGCATGATCACAAAAGATCAAGTCTCGAAAGACCGATTGGTTTAGTAGCCTTGGAAACACTAGATATATTCATAAAGATTACATTACATCAATAAGTGAAAAACTACAACAACATATTGTCTTCATATCCCCTCATACTATCCCTGTAGGTCATTCATAAAATACTTCTTCACATCTTGGGAAAAATAAAACATTGAAAGGGGTGAGCACAGATGCTCATTAAGGATAACAATATAACAGAAACTTTCATAAATAAACAGAAACATTTAAGGCAATGTATAACTAAAACAAAATCCTTTTAAACGCGAACTTCAACATAATATGGAAACGATAAAATGAAATAATTTAATTTACTTATTAACATGGATATTCTACTAGTCGAATAATCACATGAAAATATTAATAACCACTTTCATAATGACGGAATGCATAATGCCAGACTATCATAACCATGTAGCCAAGGCCTCATGCCGAGACTACAAATAAGATTTTGTCAAGGCCTCATTACAGGACTCTAGTTTGTCTCATGAGAACTACCAATTCATTGAGGAGCTATAGCGGGATCCACCCGTCACTTACTAAGTCCAATTCATTCCTCATATGAAAATTTTGAAACATAACATAAACATTCGTATTAAAACTAGCATAAGAAATGTCAATACTTTATCCACAAACCATGAATGGAATAAAAATAGAACATCCACAGTAAAAAATAACTCATTCGATACAATATGGAAGATTGTATTATATCAAATTAACCTCAATCGAGAATAATGAAGGATATTTACATAGATGAAAATAATCATCAAAACTATTTGAGATAAATAACACCCTTTTTCTTGAAAACAATTGAAAGTATAACTATTTATCAAGAATCCATTTTAAATATATTTTTGAATCAAAGTTTCCCATACCAATTTGAAACTTTGAAAATGAATTTTAATTTTAAAACTTTAATGTCCTTATAAATAAATCCTTAAAACCATTTTTAAAACATGGACATTAATGACAAAGATTTAGAAGAATAAATATTTAAAACACTTAAAAATGTATTTTAGTTAGAGTTTCTAACCAAAAGAGAGACACTTGAATACAAATAATTGAGGTAATAAAAAAATTGTAATATCATTAGAATAAAGGGATTCATGATATACTATCTCAAATTACATTATATACACCATATAAAAGTGATTTTGTGTATTACAACAAAGAAGTCTCAATGGAATGTAAATTGAGATGAAATATCTTATAAAGACCATATCCTTAGGTTAAGGATAAATCAACAACATTACTATGTGTGAAAAATATAAATACACTCAATATGATTGGAAATTCAGTGTAAATCAATCAGAGGAAATTCACACATATTCTTGTAAACACAACACCAATGAATTGGATATTTAACTCAATAAATGGAGATTGAGTTAAAATTACTCTTATCAAGTTCATATCAATGACTTGAGAATTTATCAATGGAGTGATTATGTGTATCAAAATTATATCCACTGAAAGGGGAGTGGACAATATGACATAGTCAAATGAATAGTGATTCCACACATAATCTTGGAGTAAAATAATCAATGAAGTTTGCGTAAAGCCGAATGAGTGGAAATTGAAATTCCAAATTCCCTTATTGATTTGGTAAATTAAGAAACATAAAACCATGAAAGAAGGATCATAAAATGATGATGTAAATATAATCCAATTAAAGTATATTCCCCAGTGAATATAAACATGGGCAGCAAACACACCACATGCAATAAATAAGTGGTGAATAATGGAAATATCATGGAATTAAAAGTGAGATAAGAAACCCCTTACTTTTTACTTTTTCCTTGGTCGACGGTAGGTTAACCTCCGGTATAATGGTGAAATGATTGTTATTGAATTATAAAAGAATCATTTACATTAATATGATATCATATATGACCTTTTAACATTGATTTGTTAATAATATCTTAGTATTATAGTCATTTCGGGTGTTAACTTACTCGTTTTCCTTTATATTATTTGTTAGGTAAGCAGTGTTTGTTATGGATAGGTTGTATATTATTAATATAAAGAATGATATCAATTACTTAAACATTATTTTTAATCATTAAATGAGAATTATACTCAAATGGATATTATGGGGAATGAATCTCATCGCGTTCGTGGAGACGGTAGTCCGTACGTACACAAGAGCGACAATATCATTCTTTTGAAATTAAAATAATATATAATTGGATGTTATATCATATAGAAAGAATAATTATAATGTTATATTAATTATTTACATTAATTACACAAAATTATTATAACCATCCAAATAATAATGTTTTGAATAACAATTACACCACGACGTGGAGACGGTAAGCCGTACGTACGCACGTATGGTGACATGACCATCAAAGGATGGATAAAATAATGAAATATGGTTGTACTATGTTTATAATAACATCAAAGTATATATAATATAATGGAGTTATTTTTTTAGAATGGTAATAACAAATAAATAAGAAGTGGGAGAAGAAAGGAACTTGAAAAAGGGTGGTGAAATCATTACCTCTTGTTCGGGTTCTTCCTTTTGATTTGATTAAAAGGGCTCCTTAGGATAGCTTTATGACTAAAAAAGGACTCTAGGATGAATTTTGGGAAGTTTAGAGAGTATTTGGGTAGGGGTTGTCTGAACCAAAAGGCTTTGAAGGTGTGAATTAATGAGAAGGGGGAGTGCCCTTTTATAAGAGGGGTGAGGGGCACCTTTGGAAAAGCTAGAAATATTATTTTATAATAAATTCATATTCGGTTTAAAATGGCTCTAAAGTAGATTATTTAAACGTTAAGGTGGTATGGGTTGAAAACAAATCAACCAATAGAATTTAGACAGGATTGGGTCATTATTATTAACCTTATCTTTTAGTTTTAACTCTTAGTTAATTAGTTTGACACTTACCATGTCACTTTGTATTTTTATATTATATAGTTAATAAACATACTATATACCCTCAAGAGACCCCCAAGTGGTCCATTAATGATACACCTATCATGATATAAGTCTCTTGGCCAAACCATAGATTTTTTGGAGTTGAATATCAATTAATAATATAATATTTGTTTTAAAAACTCTTTTATGTCCATTTTGACACTATTTGGAAAATTAATTTTTGTGAAACTCATAACAGAATGAATAATTCGAAAAAAGTTAATTAAATAAATTATAACATGTCATATTAACCTAGAATATTATTTTAATTCATAAAAAGTATCAAATTATATTAATTTAGGTATTTATAATATCAATTATTTTAATTTTTTACTATTATGGTAATTACTGCATCATCATTGTGTCATAAATAAATTAAATTATTCAATGTCTAAAAATTATAAATAAAATATCATTATGTAGGAAATCCATTTATCTATCTAATGAATATTTATAATTGAATTTATCTTATGTGTAACTCTATATTAAAAATGTTTTAGTAAATAAACATTGATTTTAACTCTTTCTTCTTTGAATTAAATAATAATAAATATCCGAATCTAATCCAAGTGGACCTAAATGATAATATTTTATTCCTAATGTTGTTTTTTTTCGAGATACACTTGTACAATAGAATTAGGACATGTGTGAGGGTAATATTAATATCATTTTTACCCTTAATTACCCTATTTACTTTTAACCGTGGTAAATAAAAGTAAAAAGTTATTATTCACCAAAAATTATTTTCATCTCATTAAACCACATTTTTCTCCTTGATATTCACCGTGCCTCTTGGATTTTTTAAATTACACTCACAGAAGCAGTAAAATTATGTTTTATGTGAATTTTTTAAATTCTCCTAGGAGGTGGGTAAAAGACAGTGAAATGTTCAATAAAATTTTTATATATGTAAAATTATTCTAAACTAACTCTAATGAATTATATTGAAATTATATAGGCATTATGTATCTATTTATACCTTAAATAAATTTAAATAAAATAAATAATTATTTAAATAAAAATTTGGTTTTAAACTATAACTCAGTGTTTTTTCACTATTCATCAAAAATTGAAAGTTTCCAGAAAAATACCAAAAATTATGGCTAAGCTATATTTGATATTATGAATTCAAAAATGATTTCTATTTTACCAAATTAAAAAACTATCAGTTTCATTAATTAATTTAAAAATTAATTGTCCTTGTCAAAACAAATAGCGTGTTTTTAAGAGATGATAAATATCAAAAGATTGACACTTGTTAATGTCTGGTTTAAATGTGAAATTACTCCAATGACCAAAATTGTATTAAATGGTAAAAATATATTCTAAATATACTTTATAACCACTCAAATTAATAATTTATCTCTATTAATTATTTCGATTAAACAAGTTGTTTTTAATTAAATATAGTAATTTTCACTATTCATCAAAATATGAAAGTTATCCAAAAAGTACAAAAATTTCACCCTAAGCTAATTTCAATATTACGAATCCAAAAATGATGTCCATTTTGAAAGATAAAATTTATAAAATTTGAAAAAGTAGGTTTTACTATTCATAACGGCTAGTATGATTGGTTGTGGTGTGTTAGAATCTCGAAGTTGCGTACAATGCAACCCATTGCATTATTTAAAGGGAAACGTACTGTGGAAGCTTGAGGTGTTACATATTTATTTACATCAGGTCATGGTGAAATCTATTTTGGGATTAGACATTAATAATTAGGAGTCCACACTGGCGATTCATGAATGGTCAACAAAGATTCATAATTATGTGATTTAATTTTTAGGCCTTCATTAATTCCAATGTAGAGGGAGTTTTATATCTTTGAAGTTGGAGAATTAATGTTAAATTAAATCAAACTAAAAAGAGTTATAATCCTTTTCAATGAAGTAGTTACCTTGAATATAAATTGAGTATAACATTGAAGAGTATTGGTGGAGTTATGGGATGTTTTATTACACTATAATGATGATTCCAAGTGTCTTGGTGATTGGTTCAAGGAATATCTATTTTATAAAGGGAATATATACAAGCATAAATTCTTAACACTATATATATTTGAATATATTAATTTTAAAGGAGAAATAAGTATTGATTATAGGTGAAGTGTTGGATGCTTGAAGAATTGACAAACATTAATGATCTTCCCAAGTAGATATTGTGATTTTTGTTCCTATAAAAAAGTGGAATTTATTCCAAATATATTATGTAAATAATAAGATATGTATCAAGGGTATTTTAATAGAGTGTAAAGAAGAAACATGGGGGACTTAAATAGATCATCCATCCAGTCCTGAGGATGAAATCCATGAACATGATGTTGGAGAAGGATCCTATATGTCCATAAAATATGTAAAGGTGATACTTTCTACTATATGTGAGTATTAAAAAGAATGTTAAATGGAGTAACTCTTAGTAAGTAGTGAGATTCCCCTAAACCATTATAAATGGGAGTGGCACATTTTAAAAATTAGTGAGCTACATAGTGATTTTGGTGGAAACAAAATCACTGATCCATGCTCCTTGGATATATAACGGGGGGGGGGGGGGGGGTACCAAGTAAATACTCATTTCTATATTTAATATATACATGAACATGAAAACATATAAATATTTCCAAATAATATATGATAAAATTTAAAAACAAGTGACCCTCAATGTTGAGATATCAAGATCCCATTAGGAAGGTGAGACATTTATGTTATAAGTTTTTTAATTTTAAAAAGAATTTTAAACCCTAATTCAAACACTTTTAGGATAATCTCACACTAACTATATTTTTTTAAATCTAATAGAAAACTTATTTTAAGGAAATAATGAAACATTTGTTATTTAAATCATTAAGAATACTTTATTTTGTATTATCTTGGATATCTTATTTATGGCACACAACACGCACTACTAGAAAAATAACCTATACCCACGGTTCAAAACCGTGGGTATAGCCCCCAAAAATGTGGGTATAGGCTATACCCACAGTTTGGGAAACCATGGGAAACTGAGATGCCGGGATAGGTTTATAGCCTATAACCATAGTTTAGCAAACCGTGGGCAAAGATCTATGCACCATGTCACAACCTTCTACCAATGGTTTTAAAACCATCAGTTTAAATATATTGAAAAAAACCTGACCAGAGAATTGATCCCGCGACCTACACTTTGATCACCAAACACAAATCCATATAAGCTACCTGAATTTGTTATATTAATATATATCCATCAGTGTAATTATATTAATATTTACCGTCAGTTTTAAGGAAAAAATTCCAACGGGATTGGAACCCCCGACATCCACTTCGAAGACTCCGCAACTCCCCACTTCACCTACAACAATTATGTTAACAGATTCCTATATTTTGGGTAATATATTAATATTTTTCTATATTACAGAAAAGGAGAGCACTGAGTTTCGAACCCATGACTGTCCCATGAACTACTCAGTGACCGACCAACTGAGCTAAATCGGTTGATGTATAATATATTTACACGTAATTTAATATATCATTTTTGCTTGCTTTATTAGAAAAAAATACAGTCGACAAAACTTTATCTTGAAACCATAGGCATTACCATGTAGTGACTCACCAACTAATCTACAACCTTATGTTTTTTATTATTTATATCTCCTTAAATATGGTAATTTTAATCGTTGGTATAGGAGGGAAATCCATCGGTATAGGTTTTCCAACCAATTTTTTTTGTCCAATATATTTTTTTGACGCCATAAAGTGGGAAAGATAAACCCATGGCTTTACCAAACCGTGGGTACAAGACTTCTAAAAAAACTGTAAGCTAGTGTTTTTTCCCAAACCGTGGGCATATGTGACTTTTCCCCCACGATTTTGGAAAACTGTGGGTATAGGTCATCAAAAAAAAAACTATACCCATAGTTTTGGGTGAAACTGTGGGTATTGGTGAACTATACACATAGTTTTGGAAAACTGTGGGTTTAGGTATAATATACAAACCTATACCCACGGTTTTCCAAAACCGTGGGTATAGGTCACCCCTATCCCCACGGTTTTACTGAAAACTATAGGTATAAGTCTATTTTCCAGTAGTGATGACTAATCCCAGTTGTAGTGATCTAATTAATTCAAATTGATCGAGAGTGATATTTTCAAGATGAACACGTTTTTAATGATTATTGATCAAAGAATAGGTAATATATATTGGGTTACTCGATATTGATGAGAAAACTAATTTGGGTGTACTAAAATATGATTTTCCTTGGTGTATATGAGATAGTGGCATTAAAATTTCTTTGAGAAATGTGATTAGTATAAGATATGTTCTCTGTACTAGAATTTAGAGGGTAATGATAATGAGTTATGGACCATGATATTGGTGAGTCGAGTACCTTAATAGGTTCTTAGGGTTATTTTTCTTATTTATACTCTAGATCGGTAGTAATGTTTAAGAGTATCATGATAAAGAGGGGTATTTATAGTCATAAGGAATCCTTGTGTTGGTATGGGAGGAAGGATCGTGTGGTTCTTTAACTACTCATGAGGAATTATAGTTTCCAATATGTTGATATATATTATAATTTATGTTTCTTTTCCCCTACTATCTACAATGATGTAATATAATGTTAGTATTAGGTCGATCCCATGAGGAACTAGGAAACCCAATATTACTTTTAAATTAATTATTAGATCATCACCATTATTTCAAAATTAGGAATTATAATCTAAATATAATTATGCTAAACTAAATAAGTGTGTTAATTAATTAATTAAGAGTAAAGAGAATGATGGTAGGGGAATCAACTTCTAAAGATATTTTTTCTTTAGTGAAAAAATTCAACTTCAATTATGTAATTAATAAAACCCATTGGTTAATGATTATAATATTATTTGACATAAATTTTTTCCATTTCCATCAATACAACTTTATGATATCAATTATTATTCATTACAATAATCCAAATAATTGAAGAACATTAATTTTTAATCTCACGTGAAAATGATTGATCTAAGTGAATTTTAAAGAATTTATTGTCTTTAGTATATTGTGATTATTTCATTATTAAAAATTCTTGATCAATGATTTTATAGTGAATATGATGAATCAATTTTTTTATAATGCAATACTATATACAAATACTAAATCATAAGTGAATAAGAATTTAAATCGTTATTCACATATCCTTTTCCATAGCTCCCACTATCTCATATAAAATTAAGAACTCATCATTATCTATGAGTAAAAATGAATTAACTAAACCTCATAGAAGGGAGAATAAGAACAAGAGAACTCATAAATAATTGAGAAATAATGGAAAACATACTTTTTCTATGAGAAAACATCCAAATTAAGAATACCATGATTATAGAATGAAAAACTGAAGAGGTAAAAGAAAATAAATTCTAGATAATACAACTTGGGAATTCAATCCCTTTTCCATGTATAATAGTCCTCTATCTATAGAATAAAATAAACCTTATATATCTTATATCTTCTATATCACTTTTCATAGTTTAGTATCATAATCTAACACAATTTAGTCTTTTAAAAATTAATGATATGTATTAAATATCCCCCAAAATTATATATTTATGTTTTTAAATAAAAGATGATATAAAACTTCTTTAATTTATAGAATATTCCAAAATCACCGTGAAAATTTCTTCATCATAGTACAATAATTACCCCCCCCAAATAACACCACAATCCCAAAAATTTCTACCATGATACTTCATAATGATATTTATTTCCAAAAAATTATCATTCCATAAATATTTATTCCATAGAACATTAATATTTAGTGAAAATATTTATCCATTGAACCTCCCTTATAATTGTGAAAGGTAATTGGTTACACTAGTGATGTATCTTATATCTCAATGAAACAATTTATGAGAATGTGCATAAATCCTCTATTTTTCCTCAATAATTGTTCACACTAATATGCCTCTTGTTACACCGTGATTTTCTCTAACATACTCTAAAAATTTTCCAGCTTCATCTATACTCTGCCATTGGTCAAAACCCAATCTAAATAATTTGCAACACATTGAATTTGACAAGAATAACATATTTATCAGTAATATTATCAATGAAAAATTATGTATAATTTTGCTTTAACATATTAACTCACACTTAATACATTTTTAGATATTACCATTGACATCCACATCATATCAAAGAAAATCCATCACATCCAAGCTTAAAACACTATAGTATATAAAATCAAACAATTATTAATGATAAATAATCACTTGAGCATCCAATAAAATATCTTTTAAACTCCTCATTATTTATGAAAACCAATCAAAATTTTATTTAACATTTACTCTTCAATTTATTATATTTTTCTCTAAAATTCACATCTTTAACTTATTATTAGTATTCATGCACACATATGATCTAACATACCAGAAATTTATTCCTCTCATTACTCATGATCATTTATCTAGAAGTTTGAACAATCTAAACTATATTAAATCTATATGTAAGATTTAAATAAATCTAAATATCTAATTTTGAAATTATACTATAATAATAAAGAGTATTTTAAGTAATTTTATATTTTCTATAAGGATAAATATTGGTATGTAATAGATACAAAAATTTCCAAATTAAGAATCAAAAAATAGATTTAACTCTTAAATATAATGCATGATATATAATCAAATATCAATGAAAAAATTATCCTTTAAAATATATCATCTTCCTTAAAATTATTTTATACTTCTTAAATGATTACAAATGATGAAACTATCGACATTGAATTATTTTCTATATTTTTATCAATATTCTCTTTTTTACAGGTAAATTTAAAAGCATAATGAAATGTAATTTCTAAAAATACCCCTATATAAATAATAATAAATATTAATATTATACCTTTAAATGAATAACATCCAAATCAGTATCATGAAACTACTCTCCCCGGAAATTATTCCATTTTAAATCATACTAAAATACCAAGAGTAGTGTATGAATGAAAAATATGCTGGTAATTTTACTTTTTATAAAACAATTCATAGTCTCTATAGGTTAAAAAATATATTAATTATTGGGTAAGAATTAAATATTTAATCAAATATAAATTAACCAATATATTTCCTCAATAATCACATGGTAGTTAAAGATCATGATACTTAAAAAATAACAAAATAAAAGTTCTATTTGTTATTCATATCCTAGGAATCTCTCAAGAAAGTGGGTATAAGAAATAATATATAAAAGGTGTTTAGAGTGTCTCTCAGGAATAGAAAAAAAGAATACAGAACAGTAACTCATGTTACGAGTAATAATAATGAGTAAATTGATGTGAAGTTTGGAAAACCATGGCAAAAAAGTGTTTGAGAAATTTCACTTACATAAATCAACGAATCATCTGAAACCATGATTTATCAAATAAATGAAATAAATCTTATATTTACTAATCCAAAAATCATATTAAAAATTTAATTTTATCAAAAATTATTTTGAAAACAAGGTATTATGGTATTTCTAAGAAAATATTAATATCATATATAAAAAACATATCAAGGGATTTAATTTTGGTATGAAAATTATACTCCTAGAAATAAATTTTTAAATATAAGTAATGTAAATTTTTTTATTAAATTTTAAAACACTCGATATCCATTAAATCTATTTCATTACCCTCTTTTAAATCCTGTAATCCTAGTCTTTCCTCTATTATCATTATGGACATTTAAAATTAAAACTCACTAGTGAACACACAATATCCCTTCTATTAAATCTTAATAAGATAAAATATTTAATATCGATCCCTAGAGAATTAAAAAAATAATTCTTATATATAATTCCTAATAAAGTAACAAAAATTTATATTACATACTATAAAAACTTTTTTAAAGTATTTAAGTTATACCTTAGCTTATTCAGTGTCATGGTATTGGATACTTGAATCAAGTTACCATTTTTTGATTTAAAAATTATTTTTTTTTCATTTTTTCTCATTCTATGAAATGGTTCTCCATATTTTCCTTTATATTATCTTGAAAATTTATTGGGGTGAATCACATGTTTTATAATGTCTTAAGGAATGAACAAGTAATTCAAAACTCACCATTGTTTTTAGTTTTCCTCCTCAACCACTTCATCATGATGATTCTCTTTAAATTATTTGACATATCTCAGAAATGTATAAAATTTGTCTTTATTTTAATGTGTTTTCATATATTATCTATGAAATATTTTATCAAATTCATTGAACTCTATATAATTGTATTCCTATTTTCTTAATTAAAACAATCATTTATTTTTATACCACTTTATCTTCAAATTCATCATTCCCTACATCAAGAAATTAAAAGACATTTTCTAATACAATTATATATTTTACCTAATTTGGAAGTTTGTTTAACCACCTATTATTACTCCTTTAAAATTAACTCTTGTTATTTTATACTAGAATCATATATTACAGTGTACTTCAAAAGTGTTTCCATTAATCTTCCTTATGAATTTTGTTATTTGTTCTCTTAAAAACCAAGCTCCTGTTGATAGTATAGGTCATCTCATTTCTAGATTTTGGATGTATTAAAATTATAGATCTCTTTCTTATATTTGATTGTAGGTATCACCATATTTTTTTAATTCTTAATATCATTGAGATTATAAATCATTATATTATTTTATATGTTCTAACCACTGTTTCTAATTCTATATCAACCATGAAGTAGACTTCTCTTAATAGAATAAGAAATATAGTGGAATCATATAAAATCCACTCATACCATATTATATCATATGAAAACATCAATGAATATCCCAAACATATAAAAATATGAAATAAATTACAAAAATAATTTATAAATTCATAAGTAGTGTAAAAAAATTCTTTAATAAAATCAAATAATATTCGTTCATTACAAGTTTTATTCAATACCAATCTATGGATCCAAAATTTTGTCCTCCCATGTCGTGTTATCAATTTAAAGACATAGAAAAAATTTATAATTTATTTTTCCTAGGCCAACATAAACTAAAAATTCATAATATAGTGTAAATATGAGGTTCATCCCATTAGGAACTATAAATTTTAGCTAAAAATTTGAAACCGATTGTTAGATTTTCATAGTTTTTTCAAAATAATTAAATTTCAAATAAATTAAATTATGTTAAACTAAATTAGTCAATTGATGAATTTACTATGAATTATGAGAATAAAGAGAGGAAAATCAACTTCTATAGATACTTTAAATTAATTTCAAAAAGTTATCTTTACTCATGAAATTAATATAACTCATAGTTTTTTAATTATAATTCTAAGGAAAATTCGTTATATTTATTTCCATCAATAATAAATTAATATATTGACTCATAATCATCATAAGAATCAAAAAAATTAAAGTGTATTAAGTTCAAATAATATTTGACAAAGAATAACATAACTAAAGTTTTATGAATTAATCATCTCTATCTTGTTGGGATTCCATTATTATTAAACATGTTTGAATTTTTTAATAATGAATATAATGAATAAATTTAGACATAAAATAATACTATATATGAGACTAAATAACATGAAATTATGAATTTAAAAAATGATATACATAACATTTCCATCAATACCACTATCTTACATGATGTTACCAACTCATCGTAAATTATTAATCAATAATAAATAAAGAAAACATCATATAAGAGTGAATAAAACAAAAATAATTATGAAATAAATAATTAATAATGGAATAAAAACATGAATTTTAGAAGAAAATCCTAATTATGAATCTCATTATCATACAATGTAAACTAAATACTGAAAATAAAATAAATCGAAGATGATATATTTTTTTAGGTTTATTACCTCACTAGTTTTTAAGGGAAAAATGTTATAGATAAAAATCATCCTTATATCCCTTATATCTTTTATATAAAATTCTTTATTTTGCAAAACAAATCAGACAAAAAATAGTCTGTTAATAACAAAATTAAATGTATTTAATATATCCCAAAAAAAAAT
Organism: Viscum album; assembly: GCA_963277665.1. NCBI lineage: Eukaryota > Viridiplantae > Streptophyta > Magnoliopsida > Santalales > Viscaceae > Viscum > Viscum album. The sequence continues at coordinate 444,745,100 of OY728144.1, forward strand.
ATGATTAAGTTTTTAAAATGGTGGAGATACAAAACATTTCAAATTTATAGAACATTACAAAATCATGATTTAAGGTTCTTGGTCATTCAACAACCCTTTTATCTCGTGAAAATCACACTACAACCCGAAAAAGTTTGACCATGAAGCTAGTGCTTCACATCTATTTCCAAAAATTCTCATAATATAATTCTTTCTAAATTGGGGAATAAAAATTAATTATAGCTATATTTACTATTATTCTCCCTCATATCAAGGAATAATAATACACAGATGACACACTTACCCATATAATAATGAAATATAAATCCTAGTTAGAATGTTTAAGTCCTATATTTTTTATTTTTAATTGGATAAACCACAATGCCTATTTATAATCAATTATTTTCTCAATAATACAAAAAAATTCCCTTATATCCTCAACAATCCTCCATTACTAAAAATAATGACATAAAACATAAAAAAGAAAAATTAAATTACACATGATTGACCTATTTATTAATAAAAATATTAATGAAAAATCATGTATAATTTTTAATCATCGTGGTTTTTTGTATAGATGAGTCAAATATGCTTAGAATTTATGATACATGGATTAGGAAACCGAGATAAGGATTGGTGGGAAATGATTCATAATTTCATGAGTATATCTTTTTTTAGGGGTAGTAATAAGGTGTATAACTTCTTATAAGTAATATATGACAGAAAATGGTGGTGTCTATGAATTATTATGAGATTAGCTTTTCAATATCACTACTTTTATGAATAAAGAGAGTATTTTTTCACATTCCACTTGTGTAATGTGTGATTTTATGACCTAATAATGACTTATAGATGGTGATATTAGAAATTAGTTAGGCCTGATCATCCTTGGATGGTGTATATGAGATGTTGATAAGATGGTTTTTGTAAAATATCTATGATACTGAGATTGAGTATAAAATTCACATGAATCTAGAGGGAATCCCATAATAATGATCAATTATGCATGATGATTTAATTTAATTCCATTATAATGTTAGTTAGGTCAATTTGGGATGTGTGTTTGGTCCCTTGAGAACAATATGGGTAATTAGAACCAAAAAGGCACCAATGTGTTTCGGTGGACTTTAGGACCCTATAATTTCCCCCAAATACATAGAGATAGGTCATGGTATTTAAATGGTATTTAAGGAATTATCACATTTAGGGTGTTATAAATTTTTGGATAAACCATTTAATATGTGATCGACCTTTACATGATTGAGAAATAGTGAATAGAGTTATCTTTATAATGTTTCATTTTGAATTATCTGAGTAATATTTTTATGGAAATATTCAGATATAGATTGAACTATGAGAACTAATATATTTGAATTTAAACCTTTTAAGAGAGGTATCTGACATAAAATATTGTAAAAATGACCATTGGGTTATAAGAATAATATTTAATCAGATAAGGGTGGATTTTATGTGTGACTAGTGAAATATCTTGACAGACATGAAGGTCAGTAAAGTAAATGATGGATGTTGCAGAACTCTACGAGGTCATGAAATCAGTATGATTATAAAAGGAATTAGAGGTTCCTAAATTATATATAATTTTATATAAGTAATATTATTATATTATTGGTGTGATTTTAGGGAGTCTTTGGTGAGTAATTTTCAAGAGTCATGTGGAAGTAGGTGAGGCCATTGATTTTGAGAAATATCCATTAAGGAATGGTTGTTTTTGTTGATGAGCATCAACAAAATTAGATTTAAGTTCCATGAATCACATAGATGATTATAAAAACTAGATAAATTATTGATTAATGGTATTATTGCGATACAATGTGGATATTTTGCGATAAATAATTTCAGGATACTAATTGAATATTGGTGGGTGAGTGAGAGTATTTAAGGATAAGCTAAATCTTATTTTAGGGAGCACAACATTGATGTTTTATGGGTGAAAACATTATTTTAGGTGAAATATGATTAAAAATTTGTTTGTAATGCATGTAGGGTTGATACCGTTGGTGGCTAAGGCTGAGAATTTTAGTTTGGATGTAAGTAATATATGTGTGTCCATTTAGGGGAATTACGAAGTTTGGGAATCAAACATTGATAGTGAGAAAGGTTTGGTTTATTTAATTACTAAATAGGTATGAGATTTAAGAAATATAAAAGTGGGATAACATGAATTTGGGGAATAATTTCACTCACTATAGAGTGTGATGATATGGATAACATAGCGAGGCCTCCGTAGATGGACCAAGTATCATGGGGGGATGTGAATTTTTATATAGGTGTTTCATAGATGATTGAGTGAATCTCTAAGTTGATGGTAATTAAGAATAGAACAATAACATTAACCATATAGTGCGAAATCATTGATTGGGAAATGAATGAATGTATTTGTGATTAAGAAATTATAATAGATATGGTGGGTCTAGTTAACTCAACTGTCAGTGAGAGGTTGACTTTTTGAGGTAGTCCATGCAATGGGGTTCCAGATGGTGATTTTTATTCACAATTGGTATAAATAGTAAATTAAATGATTAGTAAATATAATTTAAGGGAAAATTGAAATATTGGTTTGATCCAAGAAAAATATGTCTAGATATTAGACACTTTTATTAGTTAAAGTATAGTAGTGTGTGATGTATAGGATCATGCATCAGATATCAATAACAATTACAGATCATGAGAGATGAATAAAGAGGATTCTACAGGATGATAATAATTATAATGGGGAGTTTATAATAACCCACATTGTTAGTAGATAGTGGATCTAAAGAATTTCTTAACTCTAATGGAACTAGAAGCAAGGCGAATATGAATTCTGAATTTGTATTTTAATTTTTGGTAAGTGTGTATTGAATAGGGTATTTATCTAAATATGTTTAAAGGTTTTGAGGAAGATATAAGGGATTAGGTGATGTAATAGAAGATGGTTATATTGTTGCAAAGGGTTTTATGTACCACTATGTGTTTGGTGGTAGTGTAACTGGTATCCAATATGGTCTGGTGTATTGAAAAGAATTATAAATTCTATTAGGTAACAGGTAGATAGGTACCAAGTACCTAGTGGGGAGTATAGAAGGGGGATTCTCCAATATTGGTTATCAGGCACTCTATGAAGGTGTACTGGGTACATGTTAGTCCTAGTACATATTTGTTTTTCAAATATAGATAATAACCAACATTTCACAATCAGAACACTTTAATATTATAAACTAAGGGGGTATCTGGGAGAGCTATTTTTCTAGATCTACCCATCTATCTATTTATTTCCCTTGGTCGGTGATCATTTTAGGGGTGTTTTACATGGAGATCAAAGGTATTATAGTCTCTTTATTTCCTTCCCTTTTCCTTTTCATCATTTTATGTGATTTAATGTGAATGAAACTATATATAAGAAAATAATTCTATAAGAACATGGTGAAATCATGCTTGAATAAGTAAAATTTATTTTTTATGTGATATAGGATACTAAGGATTGATGAACATGGGAGGTTTATTTATATTCTACTTAATGTCAAATTCTTGGTGAATCTAATTGTATATTTACATAAAATAATATAAAATTTCTTAATTAATTTAAATTTTAGATTGATTATTTTTCATTAAACTGGTACAAATACATGTTAAGAGTGGATCATACTTCATTTATCATGATTTTAGCTATTGGAGCCGACTCTAGGCTCCTAGACAATGAATATTAATGGGAATGGGCTTATTTAAGGATAATGTGGGATAATAGTAAGGGTATAACTGTAACATCCAAGTTTTAAAAAAGAAATACTATGTTTGATAACATACATGATACGCCACATCAAGCCTAAACGAACAAATAAATATTATTATTTAAATTCTACAATTATATACTAGAAATTAGAATGGTAGGTATGAACACAGATAAGTGAATTTTGAAAATATGGTTTACACATGTATATATATTTCTTTTACCAATTAATTATAAAATAATGTAAAACCATTTTTAATTTATAAGGAAATATTTTTATGAAAAACTATTTAAATGTGCACAAGTGTGTTTTATACCAATTAAAAAACAAATAATTTTTGTTAGATTATATTAATGAAAAATATATATAACATATTCAATATAATGTTTAAAATTCATACGATTCATTTTTTAGACATGATATAATAATAAGTATAATTTTATGCATAAAAATAGTATTTTTCTAAAAAAAGAGTTTTGCATTCTTTTGATGGTGCAATTATTTTAAATATAGTTTTTGACACTTTAATAAATTATATTTTATATAATACAATAATTATTTTAAATATTAATATCAAAATTTAATTTGGTTGAATTTTTGGTATTTTTCTGATAAGTTTTATGTTTTGATGAATAGAGAAAAATACTGTATTTTAATTGAAAACTACTTTTTCATCTAAATAATTTATAGTGTTAAATTATATTTTTTATTGGTTTTAAACTATAATTATATCAATTTTATATCATTTAATCCAATATTTGTCATTGAAATAAATTTCACAATTAATTTGGATATAAAACATTTAAATCTTTTGAACTTATTCACCTTAAAAACCCATTTTCTCATTCTGTAAATGAGATTAATTTTAAATTAATTTTATCCAATTATATGTTTTATATTTTAAAAAATATAATATATATTTGGAATTATTAATTTAAATTTTACTAAATATGTCCCTTTTATTTTTGGACAACATGATTAGTAACTTTAGTATTTTTTTATTATCACGGTTAAAGGTAAATCAGGTAATCAAGAGTAAAAATAATATTGTAAATAATAGAAAACTATCCTAACACTTGTTGTAATTTTATTTTATGAGTGATTTTTAATGAAAATCATCCTTGTGAATATTTTTTGAGCTCTTGGAGTCTTTTCGACAACATTAATCAATTTATAGTATTTTATTCCAAGAAAAGTCAATTTTGTCTTACTTTTGTTTTTAACAACTGAAATATTTTTAATATGGGGTTATATATAAGATATGTTTGACTATAAATATTATCTTTAAATATAAAAATATTATCTTAATCATTGTATTTTATTTTTAAAATTTAGGTAAGTAATAATTAAATTAAATACTTTCACAATAATGATAGAATAATTATTTAGTTAATTGAAATATAAATTAAATGCTATTAAAAATATTAAAATAAATTAAATTTTATATGATTAATTTCATAAAATAATTTTTTATATTTACTATACATTTAATTTTTGAGTTAATGTTTTTGAAGATATCATGTTGTAATGATATTTTTAAAAAGTCAAGTAATAAATTGTATCAAAATTTGTAGAAATGATATTTTTAAATAAATAATATTTTATTAAATGATACCAAATTAATAAACAAATAAAATTCATCAAAATTTTTGGGATAAGGTTGTAAATTTTATCAATTATTAATTTTTGGTTTTTTTAATTTTATATTAATGATATTCACCCTTAAGAAGTAAAAACACATATTGTCATGGTAAGAATTAAAAATGTTAAAAAAGGGTTAAACAAAAATAACAAGGATTAAAAAATAATATAAACTTATATAATTTTAATTTTATGAATTTATTTATACCCATAATCATCCTATATTCTAAATAAATAAACTTTTATCCATTTTTAATAGAATAATAATTTATATTAATTTAATATTTTGAAGAATTCCAAGAGTGCCCCTCTCCACTCTTTTAAAAGGGGACCTCTTATTCTCCTTTATTTAAACTTCCAAACCAATTTAGTTAAGAAAAAATATCCCCAAATACCTTCCCATAATCCATACACACATAGTAGATATCTTAATTTGTGAACAACTCTATCCTTAGTGGTCTTATGGTGTTAAGAAAAAGAGATTATTCGAAGAAGAGGTATTGTTTTAATCAAGTATTTCTTTTTCACTTATTTTTTCAATTCCTTAAAATATTATTAAAACATGATGAAATAATAAAAATAGTTTCCTAAATATAATGAGATTTTAGTTTTATAATATCATCACAAAATACATACCTATTTTCATCAAATGTGAAAATAATTAACCGTTCATGTGTACGACAAACTACCACCTCGCGAACCGATATAATTAGTTGTCCATCACCATCTCTAAAGAATAGTTATAATGATGGAATTAATATTTATATAATATATTTATGACATATTTATCATTATTAAATAATAAAATATCATTTATATTCTTACCTTTCTATGGACATAAAAATGAGAATGTCGTTCGTGCATACGTGTGAACTATCACCTCCACGAAGCGATGTGATTCATTTTTCATCACCACATCATATGGATGATATGTATAAGCATATTTAAATAATTAATATGATATTAATGATTTTATTATCATTATTTAATGATAAATATATATTTACCTTCTTTCTATAATGATTATTTAAAAACGAAAACATTACTCATGCGTACGCACGACCTACTGTGTCAATGATTATAACGTAGTTCATTTTTTATAATCACAATAAATAGTTTTATATAAAAGTATAATTATATATAAATATTATAATAATTTCATTAATATTATTTTTTATATGATTTAATAATTTCCACATTGACCATTGACATCAAACCATATTCATTTTGAACTGAAGTACCAAATATTTCCAAAACGTCCAACATGAACTTAAATAATTAAGTAATTGTTATATATTGATAATTAGAAAAATAAAAGTAATTATAAACTTTAATAAGGTTATAAATAAATTAAATAACTTACCTTTGTTTATTATTCAGGAACATAAATATTGTAAATTTTGATTTTAACTCAAGATAAGGTACTATGTATCAGTTTTGAATCATTGAGGTATATTTTTGATATTATGTCCTTATATATTTTTCTCAGGTGTATTTAAATCCCCATTGACATGTAACACAAATAATTTATTTATTACCAGGATATTTAATGTTTTCTTAAATGTTTTACTTTCATGTGTCATAAGATTCAACTAATTACATAATTTTAAGGTAATTCTTAACCCAATTTTCATTCTATAGGTTAAACTTATACTTCTTGATTATGTCTAGCTAATAATATGTGTGAAATGTCTTTTGAATATATTATGATTTATTTAAAATTTTTATATGTATTTTTCTTCTACACACACAATAAATTAATTTTATTAATTATCACTTCAATGATATAATATTTTTAAGGTAATTTTATTTTAAAAACCTATGATAAAGTTACCCATTTAACTATTTTTAGAAAATTGAAAAGGAATAACTTTTCATATATACATCATAAAAAATTTACCTATTTCATGTTGATTTAAGGTTTTAATTATTATGTTACTAGATTATAATTTTATTTTCAAATTAAGTTTTTCCATTTATGAGTGTGTGACTTTCTAAAAATCAAAATTTATTGCAATGTGGAAATGTTATTTTTCTATTATAAAATATTTATGTGTTATTGTTAGGCTATGGTTATTGGGAATTATTTATGAGTATGGATGGTTATGTTATAAAATGTGGGTGGGTGATCCCATTATTGCTTTCCAATTCATTTGGTAATGGGACATAGTTAACCGATATGGTTTCTCCCATGAGATTAAGGGAATATACTACAGTGGGTATTCCAAATGTAACTATGTTGGTTACTCTCTATGTACCCATAATAATTATTTTAAGTGTGATATATAATTTATTCCACTAGTTAAATTTATGATTTATTATTTCTATAGAGTATTAAAGGAAACTTATGATTTCATGAGAAAAGCTAAAGAGATTATGTTTTATGGGTGAAAAGTATAACTTTATGAAAACATTTTCACGTGTTTATAAGTATTCATAGACTAACAATTTTTTTTCTTTTTATGTATCTTAATAATATTTTTATAATCATACCATGTTTTAAAATGTTTTTCATATGTTTTATTTTATATTAGGTATAATAATGATATCATGGATAAAACTATGAAGATTTTTCATAAAGAGAAACCATGTTTTATTTTAATGACCTTTTTTGGAGGGAAAATGGAAACTGAGTATAATATTCCACTAGAAATATAGGGGTTTAAATTTTATGTGTTTTTCCTAATTCTATAAAACTACAAAACAAAAATATCCTAGAAATTTTAAGATTCTATATTCTAGTTCAAAAACACTAGAATATATAATGTTTATGGTTAGGTCCTTATACTTGAAATAATAGGTTAGGTTTCAACAAATTTAGAGATTAGGATGTTTCTTAAGAGTTAGGGATATCATCTTGGGTTTATACTTTTAAGTTTTATCATAAGATTAATTTAAATTAAACTCTTTTGAGGCCTTATGGTATGAAATTTTAGGATGATTAATGGTATTTTTGGAAACATTAACTTTTGAGGTAATTGTGGGTTATTACATTTTAGGATGAAAAATGAAAGGCATGATATAAAATTTTAGGTTAAAAATTTCTCTCTAAAAATAAATTTATTTTTATAATAATTATATAGAAAATATATAGTTTGAGAAAAAGGAAAACTTGTGGGATGGGTAGTAATCTCTCATGTCCAGCAAGTCCATGGGAATTGAATACACAACCGAAGGGGGATTAGGGTGCATCAACTACCACTGAAACAAGTGATGTCTTGGTTAATACAAAATTATTTTTCTTTATTTAAAACATATGATGGAAAAATTTTAAGTTATTTTTGGGAAAATATGTTTTTTATATAACTATGAGTTTGTAAATGATTTTGTGATTAAGTGATTAATATTATTTCAGAAGATGTGATCTATTTTTAGAATGCTATAAGATTAAGGTGGACCGAATACTATGGTATTTTTGAGGAATTTTAAATATAGTTATTTTTAAATGATCTATGTTGACCATTGGGTATTACTCTTGAATTTTGGAGATTAATGTTGTTTTTCATCATATAAAGGTTTATTTTTTTGGTGAATTATCTTATATTATCCTAACCATTTTGGTTTTTAATGTTTAATGATAGGATAAATAGATAGTTAATCTTTCTTGGATTATGTCATTCTATAGAAGTATATTCTAATGCTTCAAGAGTAAAAATTTCATCTTGAATGCTCATCAATTAGAGAAAATGATGCATTTTTTTGTGAAATTTTATTAAAGGATGAATATCTACTTTCATAGTAATTATATTTTCTTATGTTTTTAGTCTAGGAAGTACAAGAGTTCCTAAAATATATGAAAATAAAATTTAAACAAAATGTTATATTCTTACTTTTCTTACTGAGAAAGCAATGAACTTTTTAACCCATCACATATTTATGGTTTTGTGATTGTTAACATTATGATAACCTTGTTATCTATGACTCTCAATCAGAACTTGATAGTTTGTTTTCTATTCCATGTCCACTATTTCAAACATGGAACCCTAGTACGTGTTATCTCAGGTGACCTTCGTACTTCCGTTTCTTTATTTTAAAGTGGGAGTCTCATTAATCCTTTTTCTAATGTGATATTTCAATAAAGGTAATTTGAGAAGTCAAACCTTAATTAACGAACATGAATTTTAAAATTTAAGGACACAATTTCCAAAAGGTGGAAGAATGTAACATATATATTTAAAAAAAAATTCTATATTAGATATTGTACATGATACACCACATAGAGCTTAAATGAACAATTAAAATTATTATGTAAATGTTAATATTATAAACTACCCGTTAGAATAAAATGTATAAACATGATTAAATGAATTTTCAAAATATGGTTTATATATATATAAATATTTTACTAATTAAGTATAAATTAATCTAAAACTCTTTTTAATATAAAAGGAAATGTTTTTCTGAAGAAAATATTTAAATGTACACAAGTGTTTTTATAACAATAAATAAACAAATCACTCTTATTAGAGTCTATTAATAAAATAAACACACACATACTCACATATATATATATATATATAATATTTAATATAATGTTTTACATTAATATTATATTTCTTTGAACATGATATAAGAACAAATCCAATTTTACGCATAACACAACTATTTTTTAAAAAAGGCAGTTTTTCCACCTTTTGAAGGAATACATATTTTAAATATATTTTTTGAAACATTTATAAATTATATTTGAAATAATAATACACTTATTTTAAATTTTAATATCAAAATTTATTTGGGTTAAATTTTTGGTATTTTTCTAATAAGTTTTATGTATTGATGAATAGTAAAAAGTAATGAATGATAATTGAAAGCAACTTTTTCATTTAAATAATTGATATAGTAAAATTAAAATTTTTATTAGTTTTAAATTAAAATTAAATAAATAGTATATCATATAATATAATTTAGGTCATTGGAATCAGTTTCACATTGAATTTGGATATAAAAACATTTCAATCTTTTGAACTTTTTCACATTAAATACGCGCTTTCTCGTTCTCTCAATGAGATTAATTTTAGATTAATTTTATCCAATTACATTATTTTAATTTTAAAAAATGGATTACATATTTTCAATCATAAGGTTTAAATTTATTATATATGTCTCTTTTGTTTCGGACCAATTTGAATAGTAACATTAGTATTTTTTTATTACAACATTTAAGGGTAAATCGGGTAATTAAGTTAAAAAATAATATTATAAATAATATAAAATTACTCCCAAACATTTACTAATTTTAGTGGATGATTTATTATTAAAAAAATACTTGGGCCAATTTTTTGTGTTCTTGGAGCCACTTGGATGACTCTAATCCATTTACAATATTTTATTCAATAAAATTTCAAATTAGTCATTCTTTTATTTTTATCAAGTGAAATAATTTTAATATGGGGTTATATAGAAACTATTTTGACTATAAATAGTATTTTTAAATCAAAAATTTTTATATTAATTGTGGTATTTTATTTCCATTTTTTTAGAATAAATTATCAAATTAAAGGCTTGCACAATGATAATTGAATAATTCTTTAAATAATGGAAGTATCCGGTAAATGTAATTAAAAATATTAAAATAAATATAATTTGATACAAGGAATAAAAAAAATTATAGATGCATTTTACATGTTATTGATTATGTAAAATAGTTTTTCGAGGATATCATGTTGTTATGATATCTTTAAAAAGCTAAGAAATGAATAGTGTATAATTGACAGAAATTATATTCTTAAATAAATAATATATTATTAAATGATATAAAATTTATAAAATATTAAAATAAGAACAATTACTGGGATAATATTTAAAATTACGTAAATTATTTATTATTGGTTATTTTGGCATTTTATAGTAACAATATTACCCCTTAACTAGTAAAAACACATGTTTTCACGATAAGAATTAAAAAGATTAAAAAAGGGTTAAAACAAAAAGATAAGGATTAAAAAATATTAATAATTTATATAATTTTAATTTTACAAATGGATTTAGACCAATACCAATTCTATATTATATATAATTCACTTCTTATACATTTTAAGTAGAAAATTAATTTATATTAATTTAATATTTTAAAGAATTCCAAGAGTGCCCCACTCCTCTCTTGTAAAAGGGAACCGCTTATTCTCTTTTATTTACGCTTAAAAACCTACTTTTTTGGCCAATATCTAAAAATATTCTTTACTATAATACCTAAATAAATTTTATATCTCTTATTTTAGGCATAAATCCATCCTTAGTGGTCTTAAGGTGTTAAGAAAAGGAGATCATCTGAAGAAGAGGTATTGTTTTAATCAACTATTTCTGTGTTATTTATTATTTCACATCCTTAAAATATTATTCAAACATAATGAAATTATAAATATAGAATCATAAATATAATTATATTTTATTGTGTTAATATCATGAACAAAATCCATCTCCACTTCTATCAAATGTGAAAATAATTAATCATTCGTACGTACAACAGACTACCACCTCACGAATCGATATAATTTGTTTTCCATAACCATCTCTAAAAAATGGTTATAATGATGTAATTAATATTTATATACTATATTAATGAAATATTTTTAATTATTAAATAACAATATATCATTTATGTTCTTACCTTTTCATTCACATAAAAATGATAACGTTGTTCATGCGTACGTGTGAACTATCACCTCTACGAAGCGATCCGATTTGTTTTTTATGACCACATCACATAGATGATATATGTAAGTATGTTTGGATTATTTATATGATATTTTTATACCTCATAAAATATAAAATTATATTTACCTTCTTTCCTTAATGATCATTGAAAAATGAAAATATTACTCATCTTTACGTATGACATACCATCTCTATGATTATAACGTAGTAAATTTTTCATAACCATAATTATTAGTTTTATTTAAAATTATATTTGATATATAAACACAATAATAATTTAATTAATATTATCATAGATATTATGGAATAATGATCACTCTGACTATTGACATCATACCAAAGTCATTTTGGGCTCAAGTGTCGAATATCATCAAAAACAACCGTTATGAACTTAAATAAATAAGTAATTCTTATAAGATTATAATTAGCGATATAAAAGGAATAATAAATTTAAAAAAAATTATCTAGAAATAAAATAATTTTCCTAATTTTATTATTCAATAATATAAAGATTGTACGTGACAATTTGAACTCAAATTAAGGGATTACATCTGAAATTTCATTTGATGAGGCATATTTTTGATATTATGCACCTATCTATTTTTTGGTGTATATAAATTCTAATTGAAATGTTATATAATAAATTTATTTATTATAATTATATTTAAAATATTTTTGATTTTTTTACTTTCATGTGGCATATGATTCGACTGATTACATAGTTATAGGTGAATTCGTAACCCAATTTCCATTCATTGGGTTAAACTTATACATTTTGATTATGTCATGCTAAGAATATGCGTGAGATGAATTATGAATATATTATGATATATTTATACTCTATTTATATATATTTTCAATTTATACACATAATCAATTCGTTTTAATAATTATTACTTCAATAATATGATATTTATAATGGACTTTTCATTAAAAAACCTCTTTTAAAGACTCTTTCAACCATTTTTACAAAATACATAAGAAATGTTTTTTGACATATACTAAATAAATGTAATTTCAGTGATTTATTATCTCTTTAATGTTTTTATTCTTACTTTATAAGTTCTCAAATTTATTTTCAGATAAATTGTTTCTATTTATGAGTGCACGACTTTATAAAAATGAAAAGTGATTTCAGAGTGGAAAAGTTGATTTTCTTTTATGAAAGATTAATGTGTTATGATTATGTTATGGTTCTTGGAAATTATTTATGAGTATGAGTGGTTTCATGATAAACTGAGGTTGGGTGATCCTATTATATATTTCCAATTCATTGGATAGTGAAATAGAGTTAACCAGTTGGATTTATCCTTAGAGATTAAGGGAAAATGCTACAGTGGGTATTCCAAATGTAACCATGAAGGTTACTCCCTTTGTATCCATGAGATCCGCTATGTGAGTGATTTGGAATTTATTCCACAATTTACCTTTATTATTTATGTTTTCTATTTATTTTTATAGGAAATATATGATTTCATGAGGTAAGATAAAGAGCTTATATTTTATGGTTGAAAATTATAACTATGTGAAAATGTTTTCACAAGTTTATAGGTATTCCTAGACCAATTATTTCTTTAGACTTTTATTTTTCCCTTACATAGATTTTTGTTCTAATAACAAGTTTTAAAACATTTTTCAAAGGTTTTAAGGGATATTATGGGAAAGGATGATATCAATGGAAAAACTATGAGGTTTTTTCATAATGAAAAACCATGATTTATTTTAAAGAGCTTTATTTGGTGAAAAAAATGAATACTGAGTGTAAGTGTATACTTGTAATATATGGGTTTATTTTTTATGAGTTTTTCATAATTCAATAAAATTATAAATCTAAGAATTCCTCAAAATTTGAATAAAATATATTCTAGTTCAAAAATAATAGAATATGTAATGTCTAAGGCTGTGACCTTAAAATAACAATGTATCGAGGTAGGTGCCCCATAAGTTTTCCACATTTATATTAGTGTTAAAATATTGTGTGATATGTTAATGTGGTGAGAATAATGATATAACTATAGGAAAAATATGGTGGGATATATTTTTTGATAACAAAAAAGCGAGGTTTATTAGTGCAAGGAACAAAGCTAGGTCAACCTACCACATCACTTTGGCCATCTTTCCCTAAGTATCAAATAATGCACTCGATCATGAAGGGTTAAAAATATGTTATTAGTGTAACCAAATCAGTAATTTTATAGAGTACCTAAGCTCAGTAACTCAAAGCCAACATCTACTTTATTACATTGGAATAAGATACAAGTGATCACATCCTGAAGGACCATATAATATAATAGCCTCAAAAAAACTAGATACATACATGATTCATAAATTACATTTGAAAACACAAATTACAACATAATTTTTTGATAATAAAATAATACACTATATCATATCCTTTTATATCAATAATATTACACCTCATGGATTCTTGGGAAAGGAAACAAAATTAGGGTGAGCTGAAATGATAATAAGGGTTAAGTATAATAGAAGCTATCATGAATCAATAATAATAATAAAAATGGAAAGGTAAATAAATGAACACATGTTCTACTTAAATAACATTAATATCATGATAAAATAAATCCATAAATATTATCATTAAAAAAATATCAAGGATAATAATTTAAGGCATAATCATTATAGAAAGGAAAATAATTGAAAACACATACCATCTAATCAATAAACTATGAATGAAATTCATCCATAGAAAATATCATTGAAAAATATAATAGATAATAATAACTAAATTCTTAATGAAGTAAATGCAAAATCATTGGATGTCATGTTCTTAGGCACATGATACCGATACTTTCAAGACCTTTCACATGATAGTTTAAAACTATGGGAAAAAATACATATGATTATAGCCTAATGATTAACCTCATGATACCAACGATACATCGAGGGCCTATATAATTTCAGGAACCACCCATTACGGCATATATTAATCATTACTTATATATTGAATATTTTATTTAATTTATGGATAATGTTTCTTACTATAAAAATTACATACTATGTAAAGTGTAAAGATTTATCAATATTTTACAGATAAAGAAATAACATTCAATATAAAACACCATAATTAAAAGTTTTATATAGTTTAATCAATAATCATATCCATGATAAATAAGATGATTATTTTATGGGAAATTTAACGCCCAAGGATCACTGGAAAGTGAATATTTCATGGGAAAGTTAATGACCACAAAAAATAAATCATGAAAATGAATATCAATAAATTACGTGGAAAAAATGATCATAAACCATACATATATTAATAACTATTTTATCAATACAATATATATACCTACTATAGAATAGATAAAATAAGGATTTTTTTCATTGATGAATGGAAATTCCATGAATATAACTTTTAAAATTTTTTGAGGAAAATAAACTTTTCAACATGATAATCACCTTTTAAAACATAAATTTCGAAAAAAAATTCGAAAATAATTTTCTATGAAAATAAACTTTTAAAATTATGAAATAATATTTAAAACAATTGAGTGTTCATGATGACTAGAAATTCTGTTCATGCCATGCATGTTAAAAAATATTCCTTTTTATTTTTTCATAAAATCTTAATGAGCCTTATTTTGAAAATTATAGGAAGATTAATTCAAAATTTTAAAAGAAAAAATGGCTAAAATATTATTTAGTAAATCATTTTTAAAAGGATAAAATAAATTTTTAAAAGTTTTTTAGAAAAAATGGATTTGGAATAAAAAAGATTTCTGACTGAAGAGAGAAATGAATTCAGATACTCTTTAAAACATTTTCTATATTCTTTTATGTACCAAAGAGTGTAAAAAATGGTAATATTACTTGAAAATATAATTAATAAATAGAGGAAAATTAAGTTAAAGTGTTTTATTATCCAATTATAAAATAATTTTCTTCAATGTAAATTGAAGCGCAAACAATCCCGATTAAAATGATATTGTGAAATAAACTCTTAAAAAGATCATAAAATTGAAGTGAGAATTAACAAAAAAATATATTATGTGAATATAATGTAAATAAACTTAAAAATTGGATATATAAAATAATATATTTACAATTCTTTATATACATAATATTTTAATTTCAAATATAACGAAGAAGTAATATAACCGAATAAACATAAATTGTGTTATGAAATTATTTACCACTTGGTAATTTTCACCTCAAATACACATGGATGAAATAATAAAATTTTAATATAAAATAAAATTCCTTATTAATAAATCATGATATTACATTTATAAGGGTAATTATATAAACTATATAATATAAATAAGGTAAATAATATTAAAATAATT
Organism: Viscum album; assembly: GCA_963277665.1. Classification (NCBI taxonomy): domain Eukaryota; kingdom Viridiplantae; phylum Streptophyta; class Magnoliopsida; order Santalales; family Viscaceae; genus Viscum; species Viscum album. The sequence goes on from OY728144.1 coordinate 444,761,409, forward strand.
TTCAATGAAGAGAAATTAAGACGAACTCCTTTACCACTAGGTAACATATATATAAAATTAACATGGAAAAATTAATTAAAATTGAAATTTAAAATACCATTAATTATTAAGAAATAATGATATTATAAGTCAAAAGGTTATTATATACACTATATAAAATAAATTAGGTGCATAAAATTACAATATGACTCAATGAAGAGTAATTGAGACGAAGTACCTTACATTGAGTCTGACTCGTCACGTGTATTATTTAACATCCTAAATAATAAAGTTATGTCAATAATTTAGTTTATTAATAACATTTTTCAATTTTATTATTCCCTTTATTTCACTAATTTCCAGGTTATACAAAATTACTTAATCAATTATGATCACATTGAGTGTTTTGATGATATTTGTCTTATGTGTCAAAAATGACTCTGATAAGTTGAATATTGGTCTAAGTGATCATTATCTTAAAATATCAAGAATAATAATCATGACAAAATTATCAAATTTATAATTTAAATATTATTTTAAGACCATCCATGAAATATGGTTTTGATAAATTATGTGAGTTACAATCATGGAGATGGTATACCGTATGTACACATGGGCAATGTTTCCATTTTTTAGTGATAATTATGGAAAGGAGGAAAGTAATATTTTATATTTAAATAATAATAAAATCATAAATAATTTATTATTTTTTTAAATATACATATAATTATCATCCATGTAGTGTGGTGATGAAAGGAGAGCCACATCACTTCATGAAGGCAGTAGTCCACATGTACACGAATGACATTATCAACTTTTAGTGAGTTAAAAGGGAAGAAATAAAATGATATATTACCTTTTAATAAAGATAAATATTTCATTAATATCATAAATATTTCTTTTATATCACATATATTTATTAAATTTATCCTTATTACCTTCCATTTAATGTGTTTTTGAAAAATGTATCACATCACTTCGTGAGGTTGTAGTCCGCCGTACACATAAGTGACATTATCATATACCCTGCCGAATGGAATTTAAAATGATTTATACAATATAATGTATAAATAGGTATAATTATATTATAAATATCAAATATATACATTATATACATCATCATACCCAACTGTGAGAGGTGTTGATGGAAAATGTTTCACATCGGTTCGCATGGTGGTAGTCTACCGTAAACACGAGCAACATTATTGTTTCCCATTTGAGGGAAGAGGAGATGGATATAATCTATTACATTATCATAGTAACATTTAATTTTATGGGATATACTGATCTTATTATATAACCATAAATGAATGTGTTTTCAAGGAGGTAGAAGAAGATATAAAACGAAAACACATAGTTAGAAATTTTACATCTTCTCAGACCAGCTCATTAAGATTGTACCTAGAGTATTCTTAAAAATGATTTATGAGCATATTAAGGAATATAATATTACTTTATGGAAGTTGTATAGTGATTTGGGTAGGTAGTTTCCAAACCAAAATGATTTAAAGGGGTGAATATGATAGGATAATGGGTTTCCTTATATAATTGAGGTGAGCGACACACTTGTGATTTTGGGAAATAAAAAAGGTATACCCACATTTTTCACATGAAAGTGGTCTAAGAATATAATTAAATATTCTTAAAAGACATGTTTCTATTTCATAAGTATAATTTCATTCTTTGGTTTTGCATCGATCAATTTCAAATTCATCACTTACTCTAATAAATAAATATCAAAAAAATGATTTTTTTGGCCTAAAGCACTAAAATTCACTCTTAATGGATCATAAGATCTATAAACGAGTGGCCAGAATATCTATATATATTTAAATATTTTTTAAAACCAATATTTTTAACACAATTTATCCAATATAATACATTAATCTATAAACCTTAATAGTAAAATCACTGGTTTATCATTAATATTTATTTTTCAAATATTTTAACTAGAAATAATGAAATAATAACCAGGTTATCACATATTCTAATGGAAGGAACTAAAACCTTATCGTCCTTTTGTTGTGGGTTCAAGACCCATGACCTTTACTAGATGGAATGAGTTATCCTTTTTCCAAAACTATAATAATATAATTCTATGACATTCCCTAATTGAAATGACACATAATTACTATAACATAAAAAGTAAGATAAACCTCAAAGGTTACCAATACCTTTAATCTTATGTAAAAAATGTAGAGGCAGTATTAATTAAAAATAATTTTTTCATATACTCAACCAATGGTTTTTATTCTCATATATTTTTTCCAAAACTAACCTTAATCATGTTATATTACTACGACACAAAATTTAAAATGGGGAGGTTAAGAATTTGAACTTATGATTGTCCTTAAAATCATAAACCCATTATGGTGTCCATAATACTTATGTTAATGAAGACATATATGATTAAAATTTAACATAATACTTAGATGTTTCAAGACTATTTTAACCAAAATACCACTGGTAAAAATAATTCTACAATTTAATTCATGGTTTCTGATACATATATACTTTGACAATTTTATTTCAACATAATTCCTCTATTATTATAAGGATAAACCATTTGAAGAGGGAATTGAATCAAATAATTCCCAAGTTCACCATATATAAGAAAAAAACTTTAAATGGATCCCCAGGATGGAATTTATTTCATTCTATCATACTCAACATTTTTCCTCAACAATTAATTACATTATGCCCTAATTTTGTACATATTAAAATTTTCCCATTCCATTTAGACACTTTTATAGTTGTCTATTTCCACATTTCTCACATGATGGAAATTAATCCTTCCTTTCTACATGGTCTCCACCACTCGAGATCTTAGAAAACTCCATCCTTATCTTATTTTTTGAGTTTGAGAGTTAGTTAAGGTATAGTTTGTTAATTACATTTCAAGATAACTGATTACGAATAATCACAATATCTTTCAATCATGTCAACATCCAATTTGGTTGCACATAGATTACACATTATCATTCATGTTCAATGTTAACATGATTACTTTAGGTCCCAACCATTGACTAAAACCAAAATTCATAGGGTGAGAAATAATAATCAAAGTGGGAAATCCATATAATAATTTATAAGATGTTTAAATCCTTAAAAATTATTTTCAATATAAGATATATTAGGTTTAACATAGATTATTTATTTTCAAAATTTAATGAAATACATCATAATGGTTTGTAAATAAAATGTGAATTATCCTAAGTATATCCCCCATGAGTGTCAAAATATGTGAACATTAAGGCATGCTGTTGTTTACCTGGTGAAGATCAGGTTAAGCCCAATATTCCCTTTTTGGAGTTACTACCACTAGGTACAATTGTGAAAGAACCATGTCTACTTGAAGTATCCATATAGGGATTTATCTCTATGGAAAACTACATAATATATTCCTGACAAAAACATTAGTATGTTCTTCTATACTTATCCTCAATGTATATCGTATGGTTATGTTCACTAATCTATGTTTTACTAAATCTAGGTCTCAAGGTTTCTACTAAACTTCCTCCGATACCAACTGTAGTGAATCCAACCCCTGTTACCTAGGGACTATGTATTATTTTTTGCATTGGAATAAGACATAAGGAATTGAATCTCGAATAACAGAATAGTTTATTAGTATTTTTAAACTATATACATAAACGATTCCAAAATTACGTTTGAAAACATAAATTAAAAAGTATTTTTTTTCAAGAAAAAAATTACTATCTCTATTATATCCTTGAAAATAAATCACAGTAAACTTCATATATTCCTTGGAATGGAAAAAAATAAGTGTGATCTCAAATTCTTAGTAAGGGCTAAGTACAAAATAAGTATCATGAATCAATAAGAATAATCAAATGGAAAGGTAAATTACTAAAAACGTATGACATTTAAATAACATTAATATCATTATAAGATAAAGAATAATCAATATGGAAAGGTAAATATCTGAAAACATGTTCCATTTAATCAATAAATAGATAAGTAAATATATCAAGAGCAAACAACATTACAAAAATATCATGGATAATAAGATAAGGAATAATCAAGATGGAATTATAAATAACTGAATAAAAATTAAATCAAATCATTAAACAGAGAATGAAATGAATCTATAGATAATATCTTGTAAAAATATCATGGATAATAATAACTAAATACTTAAAATATTAAATTCTTAATCATTGGATATCATGTTCTCAGGCACATGGTACCTCTACTGTTAAGACCTTTCACAATATAGTTTAAAACTACGAGTAAAAACCCATTTAATACTACCTCAATAATTCACCATATGATGACACTAATGTATCAAGGGGATATATAATTCTTGGCACCACCCATCACTACATGTCTAAATCATTTCTCATATATCAAATAATAAATTTAATTTATGAAAAATGTGCCTTATCATCAAATATTTGTATTGAATAAGAAGTATATATTTATCAATATTTCAATAGATAAAAAAATATAATTCAATTTAGAACACCATATGATAAATTTTTATAGTATTTAATAAATAAGAATATCCATGATAAATAATAAGGATATTTATTGGGTAATTTAATGTCCAATGATCATAGGAAAGTGGATATTTCAAAGGAACATTAATAACTTCACAAAATTAATGTAAATACTTTAATTGACCAAAATTATCATTAAACACACATATAATGAATAATGATGGTATAAATATGACATATTACCAGTAGAATATAAGCAGAATAATGATTGTTGTCGCTGATGAATGTAAATTTCATTAAAAAATCCTTTAAAACATTCTTGAGGAAAATAAACATTGCACTTCAAAAATAACATTTTAAAATAAAAATTTCACAAAATAATTTTGTAAATAATTTTCTTTTAAAATAACATTTGAAACTTATAAAATAATATTTAAAACTTTTGAGTTTCTATGGTTTTTAGAAATTTTATTCATGTTGTACACATTAAAATAATGATTCCTGTCACTTTTTCGATAAAATCCAAATGATCCTTATTTTTAAAAACACACAAAGATTCCTTTAAAATATATTTCATAAAATTTTATTAATAGGGAAAAATAATGTTAATTAATCATTTTAAAAAAGGTAAAAAACGTTTATAAGGTTTTTAGAAAACTCAGTTTTAGAAGAAAATGGATTTGGGACCGAAGCGAGAAATGAAGTCAGATTTTATTAAAAACATTTTCTCAATTATTTTATGTGAAAAAGATTCAAAAAAATGGTACTATAACTTTAAAATATCATGAATAATCATAGGAGAATAAAATAATTTTTTTTATCCAATGATCAAATAATTTCCTTCAATATGAATTCAAGCATAAACAATCTTGATTAAAATGAGATTGTGAAATAATACCTTACAATGATCATAAAATTGATGTGATAATTAAACAATGAATAAATTTTGTGTATAAAATAAAAATAAAAATAAACAGTTATATATATAATTTAATATAGTAAAAATTATTTACACACATAATATTATAATTCCAAAGATAATGAAGAAGTAATATAAACCAATGAATGAAAATTGAGTTTTGAAAATCATTACCAATTGGTAATTTTCAATTCAAATCCACTTGGATGAAATAATTAAAATTTAAACTCAAAATACACTTAATTATTAATTAATTATGATATTTAATATAAAAGTTCTATTATATACACTATATAAAAGAAATTAGGTGGATAACATTATTATATACTTCAATTAAGAGAAATTGAGACGAAGTCCCTTACTACTTAGTAACTTACAAGTGAAAAAACATTGAATAAAATAATTAAAATTTAAACATAAAATAGCATGAATGATTAATTAATAATTATATTACATGTGTAATTGGTAGTATATATAAAATATATAAGAATTTAGGTTCATAAAATTACAATATCCCTCAATTAAGAGAAATTGAGATGAAGTCCCTTACCTCAAGTCTGACTCAACACATACATTCTTTATCTTCCCAAGTAATATATATTTTTTAATTATTTAAATGTATAATAGATTTATTAATTTTTATTATTCATTTTTCCCACATATTAGCATGTAATTTACAATTATTAAATTAATTAAGTTCACATCTGGTGTTTCGATGATATTTGACTTCTGTGTCAAAAATTACTTTGGTAGGTTGACTATTTTTCTCAAAGTACTTATTTAAACATATAAAATATAATATTCATGAAATAATTTTCATATTTATACATAAATTATACTTTTACGAAAAATAATGAATCATGGTTTTGATAAGTTAAGTACGTTATGATCATAGAGACTGTATACCATACGTACGCATGAGCAACGTTTCAATTTTCAACGATCATTATGGAAATAAGGTAAATAGTGTTTTATCTTTAAGAAATGATAATAATATCACAAATAACATATTATTTATTAAAATATACTTATATATATCATCCATGTGGTGTGGTGATGAAATGAAAATCAGTACGCCTTATAAAGGTGGTTGTCCACATGTACATGAATGTCATTATAATCTTTCAGTGAGTGAAAAGAGAAGAAATAAAATGATATATTATAGTTTAATAAAAATAAATATGTCATTAATATAATAATTATTTTATTTATATCAAATATATTATTTAAATTTATCCTAATTACCTTTCATGTAAAGCATTAGGGAAAAATGAATCACATGGCTTCGTGAGTCAGTAATCAATCATATACATGAGTGACATTATCGTATTCCATAGGGAATGGAAATTAAAAAATTATATATATAATATAATGACTCCAAAGGTATAATTATGTTATAAATATCATATTTATATACTTTATATATATCACTATACCCAATCATGATAGGTGTTTATGGAAAATGTATCACTTCAGTTCGTGAGGTGGTAGTCCACCATACACACGAGTGACATTATCATTTCCCATTTGAGGGAAGAGAAGATGAATATATGTCATGAAATTAACATAATAACATATTATTATATGGAAGATAATTTTTTTATCATTTAATCATAAATTAATAAATTTTAAAGGAGGTGGATGAATCAATAAAACAAAACCACATAGTTAGGAAATTTACCGCTTCTCAGACCACCTCTTTAAGATTATACCTAAAGTATTACTTGAATGGATTTCTAACAAAACTAAGGTTTGTAGGATAATGGAATGGATGTTATAAAGTGAATTGTTTAATTATTGGTTGAGACAAAAGGGTTTGAAGTTGTGAAGAAGATACGATATGAGTGGATTTTTATAAGCGAGGTGAGTGGAACACTAGTACTTTTTTTAAAAAATGTGTGATAACATTTTTCACATGACAAATATAGAATCCTGACCTCGAATCTACAAAGAAGTGACTCAATATGGTTTTCTACATGGCCACATTTACCCATTCCTATAATTTGGAGGCTAACTACAAATAATGAGGGCCCAAGGAGTGTCCATTGGGAGACTATTACCACTTGAATAAAGTGTAGCATCGAAGTAAATAATAATGATAAGTAAAGGAAATTGTAATAAATGACTAGTAGTGTAACTGAAAATCAAACAGAACATAAGAAGGAAAAATTGAATAATTATCAGATAAAAAATGTTGATTATTCCACGATTCTATACAAAAGGAATGTAAAAAGGATACAAAGGTACATGAAAATTTAATAAACTAAACAAAGGGCCATAAGACCTAAGGGTTCCTACACTAGAATCCTGAGAATAGGCATAGTCCTATGATCTCATACTCTATCCTAGAAATGAAAATCAAACATTGGAAGTTGGGTTGTTCCCTCTGTCTACCCCCGTAATCATGAATTCTATTCGAGTACCATAGGCAGTCTAAAATAGGTTGTGAGATAATCTTAGTTGGACACCACTAAAAGCATATAGAACTATCAAGTTTATCCATTTAAGATAATCAGTTTAAAATTAAAGATAAGGGTAAAACAATAGATAAATAAAACACATCAATCTAATTCCTCATGGGATAATTTACCAATACCACCAGCTTCATCCTAATATGGATATCTCAGGACCAATGTCATTCTATACAGATACAATTTATATGTGTATGTATATAATTATACATAATTTTATATATTATATACAAGTAGATATATTATAAGTCTTTTGGTATACATGTGTTTAAACATAACTAGATTGTCCATAGTAAAGTGGAAACATGGATTGAACCCAAGAATGTTCGCTGGCTTCTAGGATACATCCTTAAACATAGTGAAAAGTCATCCAATTCTTATGAAAGAGGAATAATGAGACCATCTAAGGTGATACATAAGAAGAAACCCATGTATCACTCTAGGAGGACTATAAGTATCCATCAGTATATGAGTTTGAATAATGAAATCTATAGATGGAACCCAAGTATCACTCCCAAAATTATATAAGGAATAACCATATGAGAATGACCATGGTATTCCACATAGAGAGACAAGTATCACTCATGGAATAGTATAGAAACATCATCAATCGAGCCCTTCCAAGGTAATCGCTTTGGAAACTAGTTATCACTCATGGGTAAGTAAATAAAGTATCAGCCCAGCGAACCCATCCATGGTATTCTATGAGAGAAACCAAGTATCACTCCCGATCCATCGAGATTTATCTAAAAATTCTAATTTATAAAGCTCAAAAATACCATTCAAGGAATCCTTAAGTCGGGAACCTTATATCAACATCAGATTTGAGAAAGGGGTTTTGTTCAGATACCATAAAATCCATAACAAATAATAATATACATTAAATTCATGACAAGTGCATTTCAAAAAACCTCAAATGGCTGTTTAAAATACTTCAAGGCAAGAGGCTCTTAGTCCTTTAAGGAAGGAATTCCCTTTGGGATGGATCACATCTTGGTGGTCACCCTATGAAATCCATTCATGGGTTTCTAGGGCAACATTAAACACGAGTTATCAATTAATTTAATTTATTAGAAATTTTAGAGAAGTTACCAGAGGAGTGTGGTGCATGAAAAAATGGTGCATGATAAATAAAATGATTCTTCTAGGTAAAAGAATGAGACCACATAACCTAGGTTGGTAAACTAACCCTTATCCATTTTAGCCTTTGAATCAAGAATGAATATAAAAAATCATCAAAATAGACAAATTCCATGGAAATAGGTTATATTAGATCGCCCTAAAATATCAAAAATGATGATGAGGGAATCTATGAAAAAAATGAAGTATATCAAAGATATTACTGTGAGGAATTCAAAAGGATGAACGATGGTTGATTCCAATATTATATGTATGAGGAATCCCAAATACTAGATTAGGCATGGAGAGAATATTCTATATTGGTGGGGATTCTACTGCACGTGGAAGGAAATATAAGAGATGGGTTCTTAAAAAAAGAGGGTAAAATAATAAAATCGCCCAAAAATTAAAGGGGAACATGATTAGACAACATGGTTATGTTAGATTTGGTGTTCTAGAACCAACTATTTGTACTTTGATTACATGAATATTTAATGTATTTAAATATTAAAAATCATATTACATATTCTTCATTGCTCTTCATTACTATAATGTAACAATGTCCTAGAGTATTTTTCACATTAATAAGGTCATAATAGTTTCCCGCTATGATGAGAAACATGGAGTGATATGAAAATATTATTAAATATATTTCTGAGTTTGGTTTACAAACTATGATGGGACACATAGTATAAAGATCGCCAGGTGTGAGTACTCATAAGAAGATGAGACTTATTCTTAGGAAGTTCACACTTGGGAATCTCAAATAAGGGAGATTATGAGAACAGACCCACCAATAGGAATTCCGCATGTTTTGGTGTCATCAGATATTCCAATATTCGATTGTGTGTAATGGTCCCTATACTTTATTATTGTCATTAATACATGTCACAACTCACACACTTTGATTTATTGACAAAAACTATCACTCCATATGGTGTAAGGAAGTATGGTACGTTGGGTTCATCATGAGTGACATGTTATTAATGGATAAGTCAAGGAAGGATTTGTCCATTCCATTTATAGAATTTGATATATTGATCCTCTGATTGAAAAAAACTTCACCTTAAATTCAATGGCCATGATGTTATGGAGATTTTATTCTAGGTAGTAAAAGAATGACTTATTAGGAATAAAGGTTGATGAAACTATCATGAAACCTCCTTGATGAGATATTGAGACAAAGGGATTATATTATATAGTGAGCATTAGTATGCAGATGTCATCATTATGAATTTAAGTTATTTCTCTCGGGTGCCTTCACCAATTGCTAGATAGTAATCTTGGACTTTAGTAAATCCCACCTAATTCCACCAAGAAATAATCCTAGAGGGTCACACACTATGTGATTTTAGTGGTCCCGATTAAATTTTATTTCAATTTAATTAATGGAATAAATATTATTCTTAAGACCAAGGAATAATTTTATTCAAGTTAATATGATCGCATAAATTAAATAAATATTGACTCACCAGATTTTGAATAAAATATATTTATTTATTTTATTAAATAATTAATAAATATTTAATTAATAGTTTTTAAATAAAAATACTTATTTAAGAGAATAGAATATTTTATTCAGGTTTTTAATAAATGGAAGAGGAGTTCGAACAGACCAAGCTAGTGTTCATTCATAAATTAATTATTTACAAGTTGGTAAATAATACTTATCTAGTTGGCATAAGAAATAATAATAATATTGTGATCATTATGTGGCACATAATTTCATTTATGGTTCCATTTTGCGCAAGTTGGTGCACAAAAAATAATGGTGTTGTTATTATTATTATGAGGATTGAGATTTCTCTAATATTTACAATTTCATTTAATCATTGTTTTGCAATTAAATATTATAACTGAAACCCCATCTCAATTTATAGGTAGACACGTCTATTGTTCCATACCCTGATGAATTGAGAACTGTTGAGCAAAAACTTTTCTCTCACAACTCCTATCATCTCTCCCTCTCAAGAACAAGAGAAGTTCTTAAACAAGAGATCAATAATGATCAACAAAAGACATTCACATCACCATGCTAGAACCTGTAGAATGAGTGGTATAGATTTGAGACCACTAGATCACATGTGGATCACTCCTAGAGGGATTCTACTTTAGATCCTCATGATCACAATGAAGGAAATATGGAAGGTTAATTCCAGATGATCAATGATCATCAACAAAGAATGTACCGAAGACCCATGTATTTAATTTCTTTATAAATTAATAAATTTTTATAAACATAATGTGCAAGATCCTCTTTATAGGATCGAGAGAATTTCTTCTCTATGTATAAATCAATGATTTAAATTCATGGATACTGGAATTAATTGTCATATTGATCCTAGATTGGTTGTTAATTTTGGCAGAAAAAAAGTTAGTCCCTCACAACTTCCATGATTTCGCTATGTCCGGATCCTTCAAGTGGTATTATAGAGGTCTCATCATCATTTATAAATATTTAATTAATTATTTAATGATTTATGATTTATTAATTTACGTTTTCAATTCATGTTTAATTTTTCTTGTAATATGAAATTCTAGATTTGTTCTTCCACTTTTTGTTTCTCACACGTCTTACAGGAACAAATAATTTTTTGGCTAAAATTAAGTCGACGATTTCAACAGGAGGAACTGCCGATTCTATCCAGGTAACACAACATAATACATCATGTATTCAGAATTACATGCCATGTAATCTTCCATACACATCACGTAATCTGGATTACACACTGAGTAGTTGTGTTCAGTGCATCGAGAGTAATTCAGTAGTTACTCAATACATGTGCATTTATTATATGTGGTGTAGTTAATTCTTACATCGTGTATTGACTAGGATAGATAGGCACACAATTACCGGATTACATGTAATGTGGCCCACTGGACACGGCATGTATTCCCTTTAGGTGAGGGTCCAACACATGTATCCCATACATGGATAAGATGACCGGTCACCATGTAACCTAGATACAACACAACATGTGGCCCACTAGACACGCCATGTACTTTGACATTTCTGAAGTATGCCTCAAATGATGAATCCCTAGGCATGTACATCAGATAATACTGTGAAGGTAGTATACACCGTTTATTCGGGACTACATTCTATATAATTTGACAAATTACAAATAACTAAAGCTTTATTGTCTATGTAATTTTTATAATTACATATCATGTAGATTCTAATGGGTGTTCAAAATGTTACCTCCAATGTTATTGATGAGAATCTCATGGAAATTCAAAAAAGGAACAAGTTAAAAGGATTGATTAATTAAAGATAATAATTAATCGATTTGAGTGTGATTTATCTTAATAAGAATGATTAAATAGTTGAATGCTAGTTTTATTAAATGCGTACTTCATTGAAAATATGTGGATGACCACGAGCTAGACCAGACCATTGTATGTGATTGTTTTCCTATATTTTATTTTAAATTAAATTATTGGCCAACATTTTATCTCTTCTCATTAATATTTAGGGTCTGTGTGCCCATTGTTTCTCTTATGTAAACCACCTTTTACCCCTCACTAGTGTGTGAGTTAAAAATAATATGTAATGGATAGATCTCATAAGATTGTGGAGGTGGTTCAAGTAAGGAGGCGAGGTGAAACCAATATATGGAGATACAAAGTAGGATAGGTGGAAAGGTATAGACATGAACCATAAATGGTTTAAGGTGTTTCTCCCCTAGGACAATGGTTAGTTTTTCAACCTCTAGATAAACTAACAATTAAAATAGCTCATGATAAAACCCTTTAATTTGTTTTATTTCTACCAGTTGAATGACTTTTCATTATGGATGTATTGTTGCGACTACATAATTAATGAATTAATAAGAATTTAAGATGGAACTAAAATAAACTTGGATTATGAATTAATATTATCAATACATGGTTAATCAATTAAGTATGTTACAATTAATATTAACAAGTACATGATAAATATAATAAGGAAATTTACAAATAAAAGATAAAGATACTTCAATAAAAAATTAGGATAAACTATGCCTTATGTTACTTGATTAAGGGAAAGACTCAATAAAACTATGTGTTTGAACAACCCTTATTGGTACACTTACTTTTATACAGGAAGATCTTATAAAAGTTTTTGGTTGACTTAACCATTTTTAATGAAGAAGAGAATCCCTTACAATACTTGGTGTAAATTTGGAGGCAAGTGTTGAGGAAATCCAAGTTAGGATTTCAGGATTGGGACTCCACTCAACGGATCAAGGAGCTGCAATCCCATAGTTTTCAAAGACCTACCTACCTAAATACCTTCAAATAGATTATCCAACCCTTACTAGGGTAATGTGAAGGGGAATATAGATCCTTTCCAATAGAATGTCCAAGAAACTAGACATTCCGATTTCAATGGTGAGGGCCATTTGGACTTGATAAAAAAGTTGGATCCTTAGTAAAATTAATTTATTATTTCTTATAAAATTTAATCAAGTACTAATTATCTCATACTTTAATTGTAGAATATAAATGAAAATCTTTTCAACCGCACACTCCCTCTGATCAATACTATATAAACACAACATCCTTATCGGAAATAACTTATAGGAATGGTTTAGATGCTTTCCTCTCATTCTTCACCATGAACGGAAATCTTATGTACTGGAGTCCTCATTAACTGATCTGACTTCCCAATAGGTGAGTAATGAAGAGTTACTGGTCTATGAAAAACATATTAATGACATGGTCAATGGTTAATGTTTGATGTTATCATCAATCTCATGTGAACTCATGAAGTCTCACAAAAACATGGATGCATATAGCATGCTTGAGCACCTACTTGGTCTTTACCAAGAGAGATAAAGAGAAGAATAATTTGATATCACCAAGGCACTCTATTAGAGTATGATTGGAGAGGGTTCCCCAACTGGGCCTCACATATTTAAGATCATTGGATATATTGAGTGCCTGAAGGTTATAAGATTTAAACTCTCTAAAGAATTGGGTACTGATCTCATTCTATCATCAATCCCTCATAGCTTCTCTAGTTTGCTTGTGGATTTCAATATGAACAACCTTGATAAGTCTGTGCTAGATCTTCTTAGCATCCTTCACCAAGTGGAAAAAGACATGATGTGATAAAAGCCTTCTACCTTATAGGGAATAAGTGGAAAGGGAAGGAAAAGATATTTAATCCTAAATCTTCTTTATTATCTTACAAGAAAAGGATGATCAAGGGGGAGGGAAGGGAACAAGAAGCTATTTGTTTCTCATGTGGAAAGAAGTCCAAGTGGAATAAAAACTACACCCATCTAAAGAAGCTAAGAGAATCTTCAGGTGTGCTTGTTATCAAGTGAAATTTATCTATTTCTACAAATTGTGTACGAGAAATATCTTGTGGTGCTCACATATGTATCAAAATACAAGAACCAAGTATATTCAATAAAATTGACCAGGGGGAGGTATATCTAAAAGCTGCAAATAGAGCTAGACTTACTACTATAGCTATTGGGGACTACCACTTCATGTTTCTAACTAGGATGATCTTGGTGATAAAAGGTTGTTATTATGTGCCTTATGTAACCAAAAATATTATTTATAAATCCAGACTAGATACATATGGATTTAATTTCATGTTCAAAAATGAATGTTTCCTATTTTATAAGGTTATAATTTGTTTTGGTAAGGCACATTTATATAATGGTACCTACATGTTGGATTACAAAAACCAAGTAACAAAATTCAATAATGACGCTACTCCACATGACTCATACCACACCCATCTTTGGCATCACCAGGTTAGGTTATGTAAATGAGAAACGCTTGAAAAATTTACATAAAGATGGATATTTATATTCTTCTGAAATAAAACAACTTGGTGTATGTCACACATGTTTACAAAGCAAAATGACCAAAGCCCCATTTCATGGGAAATGTTAAAGGGCCAAAGAACATCTTGAATTGGTTAATACTAATGTGTGTAGACCATTTCTAGTTGAAGAAAGGGGTGTGTACTCATACTTCATAACTTTTACTAATGATTTTAGTAGATATAAATATATCTATTAATGATTTAGAAGTTGTATTCTTTTGATAAGGTTAAGGAATACAAGAATGAAGTTAAGAACCAACATGGAAAAAAGATTAATAAACTCTGTTCAGGATGAGGTGGATAATATCTTAATCAAGAATTCATTGATTACTTATCAGAGTTTGGGATTCTATCCCATATCACTCCTCCTTACACACCATAGTGGAATGATGTAAGAGAAAGGAGGAACCACACCTTATTGGACATGCTGAGATCAATGATGAGTCATGCAAGTATTCCATTATCCTTTTGGGGATATGCGTTAAAAAATAGGAACACATAATAAACTAAGTACCAAAAAAATCAATAAATGGTATTCCATATGAGCTTTGAAGTAGAAGAAAATTCATGTTATCAAATTTACATTTTTGGGGAAGTAAAGTGTTTGTTAAGGCCTCTTAAGGTAACAACTCACACCTTGAAGCACAAAGAGTACCTTTATAGGATACCCTAAGGAAACAAGGGAATATAACCTATACATCCCCTCAGATAAAAAGGATATAGTAGAAATACATTCCATATTCTTTGAGAGGGATCACATCTCCAAAAGTGGTAGTGGTATCAAGATAGACTTAGATTAATTCAAGGATCAAGGTATACAAGAGTTGGTAAAAGAATATATTCCACAAAGACCTGTAGAAGAAAGATCTATTGCAAAGATACAAGTATTACATATGAGTACAATAAAGGTTATAGAACCAAAACAGTATGATTTCCTAGTTACCAAGGATGAGGACTCATTTTTATTTGATAACAATTATTCCCTAACCTATAAGAAATCTATAAGTGGCATAGATGTTGCCAAATGGAAAGAATCCATGAATTCTGAAATAGGACCAAAACCGAGTCTGTATTTTGGTAGATATTCAAGTAGATGTAATGCCATTTGGTTGAAAATGGGTATTCAAAAGAAACTAGACATGAAAGTAATAGTCGATACCTATATGGCATGACTAGTTGCAAAAGGGTTTTAATAATGTCAAGGAATTGACTATGATGAAACCTTTTCACCAGTTGCAATACTGAAATCCATCATAATTCTTCTGGACATTTTCTATGGACATTTTCTATGGACATTTTCTCTTACCATGACTATGATATTTTTCAAATGAATTTCAAAATAGACTTCATTAACGAGAACCTGTAGAAAGATGTATATATGACACAACCTGAAGTGTTTGTGACTCCAAGGGATTCCAATAAGATATGAATGTTTTAAAAATACATTTATGTATTAAAGAAATAATCTAGATAATGGAAAATTCATTTTGATAAAACTATAATAGAATTTGGTTTTATAAATAATGAATGTGAACCTTGTTTCTACAAACAGTTTAGTGGGAGTGTAGTGGTTTTTCTTATAGTATATATTGATGCCATATTACTTATTGGAAAAGAAATACCAAACTTATAGTCATTAAATTCATGGTTGAATAAATGATTCTATATGAAGGAATTGGGCGAGGCAATATATATTATTGGGATTGAGATGTATCATGATTGATCCAAGAGATTACTGGGCCTAAGTCAAAGTACATACAATGATAAAATAATGAAGATATTTAGTATTGAAAAATCCAATAGGTAATTGTTCCCAGTGTCACATGACATTCATCTTTCCCAGAAAATGAGTTCTCAAACATATGAGGAAATAAAGATAATGGAAAGGATTCTATATGTAATAGTTATTGGGTCAGTCATACATTCTATGCTATGTACTAGGATATATACCACTTATAAATTGAATGAAATAGGAAGATATCAAGATGATCCAGGTGAATATTAATGGATGATAGACAAGACTATCCTTATGTATATGAGGCATAGAAAGGATATTTTACTAGTTTATGGAGGAGATAAGTGACTAGTCATCAGAGGATATTCAGATTCTAGTTTGTAGACTAATCATGAAGACATGAAGTTGCAAACAGGATAAATCATCACTTTGAATAGAGGTGTTGTGAGTTGGAAGAGCATAAAGCAAGGTGTGGGCGTAGATTCTATAATAGAGTCTGAGTATTTCATAGATTATGAGGAATCTAAAGAAGTATTTTGGATGAAAATATTTTTCGAAGATCTGGATGTGGTTCCTATTAGTAAAGATCCCATAAAAATCTATTGTGATAATACTCTAGGGGTAGCTCTCACAAAAGATCCAAGGTCACATCAACAGACGAAGAACATACTTTAGAAGTATCATCTATTGATGGATTTTTCTCAGAAATTGAAGTTTTAGTGAGCATTATTTACATGGAAGACAATGTGGGGGACCCATTAACTAAATCCTTGATTCAGTAGAAATATGATCATTATACGAGGTCTAGCAGACTGAAATTCATAAGCAGTTGGCTCTAGTCCAAGTGGGAGGTTTTTGGAGTTGGTTTCCTAGAACCAACTATTTGTACTTTGATTACATGAATATTTAATGTACTTAAATATTAAACA
The DNA here is from genome assembly GCA_963277665.1 of Viscum album. Lineage (NCBI taxonomy): Eukaryota > Viridiplantae > Streptophyta > Magnoliopsida > Santalales > Viscaceae > Viscum > Viscum album. The sequence continues at coordinate 444,778,854 of OY728144.1, forward strand.
TTGTATTACATATTTTTCATTGTTCTTTATGAATATAATATAGTAATGTTCTAGAGTATTTTTCTCATTAATAATGTTATATTTGTTCCCCTCTTTGATGAGAACCTTTAATTGTTATGACAATATTCTTAAATATTATTATGTGGTTGGATGAAATACTATGATGGGACACATTGTATAAAAACAATTAGGTGTGAGTAATCATAATAATATGAGACTTCTTCTCATGAAGTTTTCACTTGTTAATCTCCAAGACCAGAGATTATGAAAATAGACCCGCCAGTAGAAATTCAACATGTTTTGGAGTCATTGAATATTCCTATCTGTAAGAATGTGTAATGGTCCATAGGATTTAATATTATCATTAATATGTTTCATGACTCACGTAATTTGATTTGTTAACAAAAAATTTCACGACAGATGTTGGTGGGAAGTAGAGTATGTTGGGTGCATCATGAGTGACATGTTTTTAATGGATAAGTCAAGAAAGGTTTTGTCCCTTCCATTTATGGAAGATAATATTTTGGCACTTTGATTAAGAGGGAACCGTATCCCTATATTCTATTTCTATGGTATAATGATGATTTGATTTCAGGTATTCAAGGAAATAAATATCAAGCATAATGGTTGAAAACACTATCATGAGACCTGCTTTACGAGATATTGAGTCAAAGAGATTATATTACACAGCGAGTATTCGTATGTGGATGTCATCATTGTGAATATATGTTATTTATATTGGGTTCCTTAACCCATTCCTAGACAATAATCTTGGACCTCAGGCAAGCCCACCTAATGCCAATGAGAAACAATCCTAGAGGTTAACACACTAAGTGTGTCTGTTGGTTTTGATTAAATTATTTTTGAATTTAATTAATGTAATAAATATTATTCTCAATACCAAGGAATAATTTTATTCAAGTTAAAATGATTTCATAAATTATATAAATAATTATTCACTGAATTTTGAGTAAAATATAATTATTTATTTTATTGAATATTGAATAAATATTTATTTACTTATTTGTTAATGAAAATATTTATTTAAGAGAATAAAATATTTTATTCGAGTGTTCAATAAATGGATGTGGAGTTCAAACAGACCTATACTATGTCTGTTGATAAATTAATTATTTAAAAGTCACTAAATAATGTTTTTTCCGTTGGTGCAAGAAATAATTATAATACTATTATCATTATGTGGCATGTGATTTCATTTATGGTTCTGTTTTGTGAAGTTGGATCACCAAAAATAATGGTGTTGTTATTGTAATTATGTGGAATGAGTTTTCCCAAATAATTATACTTTTATTTAATCACTGTTTCACAATAAAATATTGTAACTAAAACACCATGTCAATTAATAGGCAGGTAATTCTATTATGAAAAGCCCTGGTGAATTGAGAATTGTTGAGATAAAAATTTTATCTCTCAACTCCTCTGATCTCCCCCTCTCAATAATGATACAAGTTCTTAAATGAGCGATTAAAAATGATTGACAGATGACATTCGCTTCATTGTGCTAGCACTAGGAGAACGAGTGGCACAAATCAGAGACCATTGGAGCATGTGTGGATCACCACTGGATGGATTCTAATTTGGATACTCAATAGTGAAAATAATGGTAATCCTAAAGGGTTATTCCATATGATCAATGATCATTAATGAGTAAAGTATAAAATTACCAGGTATTTAATTTCTTCAGAAATTATTAAATTAATTATAAATATAATGTGAAAGAACCTCTTTCTCAGATCTAAATCATTTCTTCTACTTGTCTAAATCATTGATTTAAATCCTTGGATACTTGCATTCATCATCATATTGATCCCAGTTTGGTTATCGATTACGGCTAAAGAAAAGTTGGGCCCTCCCAACTTCCACACTTACACTGCATCTAGATCCTACCGGTTGGAAAAATCATGCACCAACCGTGGACCTACCACTATCCAAATTCCATGTTTTTCATAGATATAGAAAAAAGTTTTTCTAACCATTCTCTACCCATGTTCTTTCTTTTGTGAATCCCTACAGAAACTGACACGGTTGTACAACCAGGGTGGAATGGTTAGGACAAGCTGTGTGGCCCCTTGTAGTGCACTGGACCACCCCACATGGTTGAGTCACATGGTTTTCAATAACCATGTACAAACCAAGCTTCTTAGTCCACATTTCCCAAATTTAGAGCTCTAGGATTTAGATGAGACCTATACTCTCTTGAACGTCTCCATAACCCCTTGATCACATTACTAGTATAAAACTAGAGTATAGAATAGTAGATTATGTGTCTGTATGTATTCAAAAAGTTGGCATGTTGAAAACTCCCCTCCTTAAAAAAAATCATCTCCAATTTTTACTTTTGAGGGTGATAAAACATAATCTAAGAAAAGTTATGGCTATTGAGCACATATACCAGCCTCTCTCTCCAAGGACTCATCCTATTCATTAGATTTATACCATATCAACCATACTAAAGGAACTGAATTACTTTTTAGAGCCTCTATGCTATGATAAATTATACATATCAGATTCACCTAAAAGGAATTATCTAGCTCTCGCTCTATATCATCATGATCAAATAAATGAGGTGAGTTAGAATAATAACGGTGAAGCTATGATACATAGAAGATGTCATGAAAGGTTTGATACCTCTGAGGTAAATCCAAATAATAGGATAACGTCCCAACTACCTCTAAGAGTTTAGATGGTCTGACATAAATAGGTGATATCTTACCCTATCTTTGAATCCATGACCCAATCACAGAAAAACTCATAGAAATACCAAATTTACCACCTAAATCTCTCTATTTTATTGAAGATGATTGGTATAATACTTATTCTTAGACTGAGCTATAACTATACACTTCTAAGTTAACTATACCTCCTCTGAAGTCTCTTGAATGAGATGTGGTCCCAGTAGTGTTACCGCACCTTCCACTAACTAGAATAGAGGTGAATGAAAAAACCTACCATAAATGGACTCATAGGTATCAAAATGAATAATTTCCTAAAAACTGTTATTATAGGAGTATTCAACGAGAAGTTGGTGATTCCCCAAGAAAATCCAAAATCAATAATGCATACCCAGAGAATTTTGTCTAACACCTATATCGTATGTGGACTAACCATTGTTTTATGGTTGGTATGATGTACTCAGAACCACTAGTGAACCCATTGATTTTTTCAACCCCTTACAAAAATACTATATAAATATAGAATATATTTATGATATGATAGATCTAGGAATACCATGATTTTGTACAATCTCCTAAAGATAAATCCTCCCATATTAATCAAATTAGAAGGTCTCTCAAATATGTAGGAAGTGGGTGACCTTGATCAACCTATTGAAGATCACCCGTACTATATCACTTATTCAAGAGGATCTTGGAAAGACCATCATGAAATATATAGTCATATAGTCTCATTTCAATTCCAAAATGGAAAAAGGCTTTAGAAGTAATATAAGCTATTGGTTCTCTTCCTTTACCCACTGATAGGTGTAACACCATGTGATAAAACATGAAATCGACCACTTCATACCCGAATACCAATACCAACTAAATATTTATTGGTACATCTTGGTAAACCTAGGGTGTAATTTAATAATGGAGGAATAATATTCTCATATCAAATCTCTCTGCATGTCTAAAAGAACCAATATACATCCTTGGATGTTAATAATTTCATCCTGATCGATAAACCAACTAAGTGGTGGGTCCTCCCTCGAAACACTCACACTTAGGACTAATCACTCTTGATTTAAAAACTATCTCATCAACACTCAATCCAAAATAGAGGATATCACTAACAAGGCTTCCAAAAAAATATTTTCATGATATTCCTCAAACTATTAGTGCATATTATAAAATAAGATCATTAACTACCACTCACTACTGGTGTCCTGGATTCCCTATGTCTGAGTCTTCTAGCTCAGGGTGTCAACTACCACATTTCACTTTCGAGGTGTATAAGCAAGCCCAAATCCAAATGATATAAGGTATTCTACCCACCAAAGATATTTGAAATTTAAATCACACTGTGTGAAAATGTATTTCAAACTTTTGGGTTCTATGTAAAGGATGACCTCATTAAAATAAAAAGATAATACATCCAATAGTGTCAATCATGAACCATGGATTCCAACTTGACATAATGTAAAGGGTAATTCCATTCACGAGTTCTCATCTAGAGGAACCCATACACCGCAACTAGATATTCCAACATTATAACTGGTACAAAACAGATTCATGAAACATCACAATAAACTGTATAGCTATAACTTGACTCTGGAAGAAATAGTATCATTACTAAAGGTAATATCTCTTTCAGATCTTGAAAATATGTTTCGTAGGATTCAAAATAATATGAAATTAACACCCTTATTATTCAAGGCTATGAGAGTCAAGACTAGGCATAATAATTCCTAAAATGAAATTATTTTAATATCCAACGAGTACTAAGAAACAACGTATATCAGTGAAATTATTGGGATGCTCCCAGGAAACTACAACACTCACCATCTCTGGGTCAATAGAAACACCTTCCTATGGAATTATATGACCATGAAATGAACCTTATCGATCCAAAAGTGTCATTCAATGATCCTTTCATACAACCAGTTCAATTTTAGTGTATTCTTAAAAATATCAAAATGTTTGGCATGATCATGTATTGTGTGATAATAAACAAATATATCATCTATGAAAACCACCACAAAAGAATCCAAATACGGTTGAAAAAAATCACTTAGGACATAAAAACTGATAGATCATTCACAAGGATAAAAAACATAACAAGTCACTCTTATAAGTCACATATGCTCTGAAATTCCATAGGTGGTATTTCTAATGTACTCACATTCACATGATGGTATCCCGAACTCAAATTGATCTTAGAGAAAACCATCACTCCTCAGAACTGGTTGAAGAGGTCATCTATATGGGCAATGGATACTGATTCTTTACCATAATATGGTTAAACTAACAAAGATCGATGCATAATCTAAGGGTACAATCTAACTTCCTTAAAGAAAGGATAGGTGAACCCCATGACGATGTACTACGTCAGATAAAACCCTTAGATTCCATGTCCTCTAACTAATTATAGAGTTCCAGATGCTCTATAGGTGACTTCCTATAGGGAAGAATGAACACTGGTTCCACCCATAGAACTAGATCAACGGTGAACTCAACCAATATCATAGGATGTAATCCAAAAAAGATATCAAGGGAAAATTCCCTAAAAGGATCCACTATAAGAGGGAATTCTATACATTGTGTTACCTGGTTGTTCATAAAGAGACTATCCATCTAGACTGTCACTCAACCCCCCATGATGCTTCAGTCCATATTGACTTTCCTAGATATCCCTTTCACCCTTATGAAATTATTTTCTTCCCTAAAGTGTTGTAAAATACATCATGAAATGATTCCAATCAACATGGGAATAGTATAAAACTAACCATTCCATCCTGAGAATGATATCAAACCTTGTCATCTTGAGGATAAAAAGATTCCATAGGAAAATATATCCTCCCACCTCAAGAGGACAATACATACACAAGATTATACTATCTGATTGAACCCCTAACAATATGTTGAGAGTCATCATGCCACATAAGTATTCCATTTCCAGGACCAAACATTCCATAATTTCCACAGATATAAAACAGTGTGATGCACTAGTTACACCCAAAATTACCCAAGATATATCATGTAAGTGGTCACTTGTAGTATAAATTGTGTTATCGAATCATCATAGACCTAATATAAAACTTAAAGAAACATACATTATATGAAGGTGATTTAGCTATGAAGTAGCCAACGTGGGTTTCAGTTGAGTGAATTATAAAATATTTTTAAATATGTATGTGAAATCAATTTAAAAACAAGGATCGATCCTTGATTATCACAAGAGGAGGATTGAATGATTTTCTTTTTATGGTTTCAATGTCTTGAATTCAAGAGTGCTTCTTTCAATGAAACATTAAATTTCAATTTCACTCACATATTTTTAGTTTTCACTATCTTAAGGCTAATCAAATTTACACATGTAGGATCATTTTCATTATTACTCCAAGGTATGGGAATATTATGGAACTAGGGATGTGTAACCTTAAAATTAGTGCGATCAATGGAGAAGGCACATCATTGATTGAAAATATCAACAAAATAATTGATTATGAATCACTAAATTGATAACTAACATCCAATAAAGACCATTTCTACTCCCTTAGGTAAACCCACTACAATTTTATCCCTCCATTGATGTTATTATATAAATGGATGTAGGTAATAGACTAATGAGGGTGGAATTGAAGAAGAAAACAATTAAATAATGATCAATCCACTGTCATGTGATGAAATTAACAAGTTATGGTGTGAATAAATTCACACCTTGAATCAACAGTATCAACATGATATTGAAATAAATAAAATAAGATAAAAATAATTATTTTTTTTATAATTTAATCTGACTAAAAAAATTATATGATAAAAATTGATGGTGCGATCACAAAATGAAAGAGCGAAATTACAATTGAAAAAATAAAACATGGATTTCAAATACCTTCTTCAAAATATCTTTATATTGGAATAATAAGAGCCTAGGGTAAATCAAACATCAATAAATTCATTACCCATAAATTAGGAGTGTTTAAATGAGGTGAAAAATTAGTGGAAATTGGAATTTTCAACTATGACCAGGAAAATTGTCCAAATTCATCCCTTTTTTTGGTGTGACAGAATTTCATTGAATATTATATAATCTATAGGGTTTATAAAATAAAAATATGATCTTATAGTTTTCCTTTAACAAATATAATTTTTTTAGACCAATTGGATCTTACATTCTGATGTTATGATTAAATTGGTGGGATGATTCTATGGACCTTCACATATGGCCCATAATCTAAATGTCAACTTCATCTCCTTGGATATCGTATAAATCCTCAAAATTATCATTGAAAAAATATGAATGAAATTATCCCCAAAAGTTTCTATTTCTAATGTTAAAATTTGAGATTTATTAGTGTTGTATTTTGGACCCAACTTTTGTTTGATGGGAATAAGGCACATTATTCTTTGTCAAAGAATTTCTTCGTTCATTGAAAAAATTATCAATCAAATGTTGGGATTCATCCATTGATCCTAAACAATAATATGTTCCAAAAAAAGTGATAAATAATACCAAAAATTATCAAATTTAATAAAATGGATATAATTTTCTCCAAGAAAAAATGATTGATTGAGACAAAATTTATATTTTAAATATTAATTGCACTTGTGATGAGAAATGAAGTTAAATTTATATAATTCACTAAAATTGATGTTAATAGACAATGAAATATATGAATATTAAGATAAAATCAATGAATATTTTCCTGTTTCAGTGGATAATAAATTACATATATTAAATGAAGATGATATTAAATTATAGGCTACTAGAATAGTACCTAAAATTGTAGAAGTCCCTAGACTATGGTCATCAAGAGTAGGTTGTAATTCATATATATGACCTTATCCATGACCCTAAGATGTAACATGACTAACCTAAGTGGGTTTTCTCTATTGGTTCTGAACATTTAATGCCTAACTACCTCAACCATGACCACCACCTTGGCCAGATTGGTCTGTTGTACTCCAGTTCCGTTCCTAGCATGGGGATACTAATCCTGTACATGAATAAGGTGTTTTTATTGATCCCTTATCACTAGGAAATAGAGGTAATGTTTGAAAAAAATGCTGAAGGTGTCCTATATTTCCACAAGCATGACACTTTATGGGGTCACTCATGCACTGGGGCTTCTTATGGACTTTCTAACCACACTTGTGACACACCACCTAACTATTTGTGTTATTCATCTAACCTGTTCTATCACCATAAGCATACTTGAAACGATGTTTCCTACCCCTGTATATACATACTCCCTACCTTGAAGCTGAATGACTCTAACTCACATTGAAAGCTTCCCTAAAGTTACACTTCGTGATGAGGGCCTGGTTCACTATTTTTTAAATGGTGTTCAACTAGAATAAATTTACTTATGGTCATATTGTGTATACTATACCATCCTCAAACTACCTCATAGTTATCAACTCATCAATAGTAATTATCATCTCAAAATGTTGAATCTTGGTAAAATGAGATGAATTCTCCTTAATTGACATAACACCCTACTACAGGTGAATACAATCTCTAGTTAGTACTTTTATAAAATTATATGGGAAAAGTTAATAATAAAAGGATATCTGGAAGTACATCCAGACCTTACCCTAATTAAGGCTAGCCCAAGGGATGATATACCACCAACATTTAGCAGATTCATGAAAAATATATGTGGTGATATTTAACCTATACTTTGGAGGTGTCTCTAAATTCTTGAAGATCAATAACATGGCCCTAGGAAAGATTATGTAACTTGAGGACCACAGTCCCCAGAGAAGGTGTGTGGAAGTTTCTGTTGATATTCTACCAACCACATTTTGATATTCAGGGAAATTTAAAAAGTTACCTTTACCAACTGCATGAATAATAAGAATCAATCCTGAAACAGAGCATCAACAACTATTTCAGGAAGAATAAGAGGTACCTCTAATGGCATTACAAGAGGTATTACTGGTGGATCAAGGCCCACAACATCTATAGAATGGTTATCTACAACCTCCTGGAGGATGAATCATGGGTTCAATGGTATAATAGCTCTAAAATTTTTAATCACATTCTTCATATAAGATTTAACAAGAGTCAAGAAACAGAGATAATTAAAAAATAAAGACATATTGACTTCCAATAAATTAGTCACACCTCTCTTCATTCTCCTAAATCAAGATATAGGTGATGAAAAGGGTTATATAAGTCAAAAAATAAACTTCTTAATTCCCATTACTAAGGTATTATAAGGGTCAAGATCTCATATAACACAACAGGGGTTCTGATATATAGATTTTCAATTGCAAGGTATAGAGAAAAACGACCTTTATAATGTAATTGGAATCCCTATTTAGAAGTAACCATTTCATTAAAATTTAAAACCTATTTGAGTTCATACTCATTTCTATGCATATATATATCATGGTACACTTATGAATTACCATTCCCAATATATAAAGTCCCATGCCCCTTATAAATTGAAATTGGTATGACATGTAACTATGAACCACCCTTATATATGGAATCAGGATGTTACATGTCGTATAGAATGATTTTATTAAATTAATAACCATTCCCAATATAGAAGAACATGATTAATAAATTAAAATTTGAATTAATGTAATCAAATTAACATACGTTCCATCCCATATAACTAATGGATCATGGATCAAACATGGAATACTTGATTAATTAAGGTGTCATCACCAATATATAGAGAAAAAAACCATTTATATTGATTCAGACACTTTAATTAATTTATTTATTATATACTTTCAAGAATAATTATCACATTTACATATATAATAATCAAGTCTCTCACATCAACATTATGCAATATAGGTAATAAAACCAATGAAATATACCTTTATGAAATGGAATAATTCCTGACATGTGAATTCTCAAGTATCTATGTTGATACATAATATGATACCTATTTACTATACTAGGATAAGGAAAAAGAAACCCATAATAATAATATCACCAATAATAATGTCACAAAGCATGTTCGTAACCCAAAGGTTAAACCAATACTACTATAACAAGAAAAACCCAAAACAAAAATATCCCATCCAATGTAATTTGGGTTTCCCTGATACATATGATAACTACTCCTAGTAACAGGATGATTACCAAATTATGACAAATTTTTTATCTATTTTCTAATTTTCAAATAATAATACAAAGGAAAAATAACCTATGATAACACTTTTTAGCATCCTAAACTGGAATCCACTAAGCGGTGCCCTTAACCGGTTGGCCACATGACCTCATGTGTTCCTCCGTATACACCATAGGATGCTTACTAGTAATAAGGTCATAAGAAGTTTCCATGGGGAAACTATTGACTTTTTATCAGAGTGTAGAATATTGATAAATAGTAATGATAAGCAGTGGAATCTTTAATAAAGAACCAGTACTGGAATATAAAATATATAGACAATAAAATGGAAGAAGTTAGATCAATACCATATTTAAAATGATGAAAATTCCATGAGGATATACGAAATTGATGTAAATAATATGTTGTCGTACAATAATATAAAAAAAATAAAAAAATAAAAAATGACTAGAAGTTAGCTCCACTAGAATCACAAGTATAGGTTTAATCTTGTTCTCCTATACTCCATCCTTGTAATGAAAATAAAACCTTAGAAGCTGGGTGATTTTCTTTTTCAACCCCTACACTCATAATGTCTTCTCAGGTACCATAGTCTTCCCAAATAGGGTGTGAGATATACTCAGTATGCTACCAATAATGGTGTTTATAACTATATTGTATGAGCATATAAGTTGATCAATTTTCATATAAATATAAGGATAAAGAAATAAATAAAGAAAACATGTCGTTCTAATTCCTTATGTGATATCTGATTGATACTGCATTCTTTGGTCTAAGATGAATATCTCCGAACCAAGGTCAACCTATACATATAGGATTTATATGAGAATATAAATAATGATAAATATAAATATTATATATACATATAAATTATAAGTTTGTAGGTACACATGTGTGAAAACACAAATAGACCATGAAAAGTCATGTGTACTCATGGACTAAACCCATTCATGTTCTTTAGCATGGAAGATGAACCCTTAAACTTAATAAAAATTCATCTGGTTCTTAAGAAAATGCACACTGATACCATCAAAGGAGATCCGTAATATGGAACCCAAGTATTGCAATAGGATAAATATAAGTATCCATCACCGTAAGAGTCCATATAAGGTGATCTATTGGTGTAACCCAAGTATCACTCTCAGCATAGTCCAAGGTATAACCCTATGATCCCATCCATGGTATTCCATATAGGGATCCATGAATTTCATTTGGAATCATATAGAAACATCACCCCAATTCCATTCCAAGGTAATACCCTTGGAAATTACGTATCACTCATGGGTAAGTACATAATCCATCTACCCATTGAGACAGTACAAGGTATTTTACAATATAAACTAAGTATTTATCCCAGTTAATTAATATTCATCTATAAATTCTAATTTATAAACATAGAGGAGTCTGTCCATGGAATCCTTATTTCTGGAACCTTGTATCTCTCTCATCTTGAAGAAAGGGTATGAGTTTAGCTAGCATGACATCCATAACACTTAATCCTATACATTAAATTCATTCCAAGGGAATTTCACACACCTCAAATTGTGCTTTAAAATAATTCAAGGCTTGAGCCTCTTTGGAATTTAAGGAATCTAGACCCTTCGAGGTGGCTCACATCAGTGTGGTCACCCTATAAAATCCATTAGAGGGGTTTTAAGACTACATTAAACATGGTTTATCAAATAATTTAATTTTTTAAAAATTTAGGACACATTATTGGAGGAAGATGGTACATATAACAATGACGCATGATAAATACAGAGAGACTTTTAGGGAAAAGAACTAGACCACCTAAATGAGGTTGGTAAATAAACCCTCGTCCATTGTCAAAATTTTAATCGAGATAAAATAATAGAAATAATCAAAAATTGAAAAATGACCTAGAAATTAGGAATGTTATATTTCATAAAAATAACACATAAGTTGTAGAGGAAAAATAATAAAATATGTATTAAGATTGAAGCTCTTATCAAGAGGAATCTTACGAGATAGATGGTGGTTGGCTATGAGATAATATGGATGAAGAATTGCAAAGCCTAACTTAGTCGTGTATAAAGGATTTTATGTGGTAGCGTATACTATTTCCTATGTAAGGAAAAGGAATAGAGGGGTTATTAAAAAAATAGGGATACATAAAATCTCCCAAAAATTAACGGGTTGCATAGTTGGGCGGCATGGATGGCCAAACCGTGCGCTTACCTGTGTCAATAGACAATGGCTCACATGGTTGGGGAGAAACGTTTGTCTAACCTTGATATAATAATGAAACCACATCTATGGAGACCTACAACAATCTACATGGTCATGTTTCTTAAGTGGCATGGTTATGTCAAATCGGGTGACTCCCTAGAGTGCATTGAAGCACCCCACACGGTTGAGTCGCATGGTTAGAACTAAGCATACAATAAATATTCAGCTTAGAAAACCATTGAATATTTTGGAACTTTGGTATACGGAGGATCTCTAGACTCTCCTAAATCACTTCTTATCCCCTTGAGAACATCACTATAATAAAATAAGAGGTTTAAAGAGTATCTTAAATGTCTGTACCACCTTGAAAAGTCGGTAAGTCAGGAAAAAAGTGTCTAAAATGGAGTATTCTAGAGACATAGACATGATAAGGTTTAAATATTGATATATAATAGATTTAAAATTAATTTTTAGGAAATTTTAACTCTTATTGTTATAGTTTAACCCTCAGTAAAACCATTTTAACCTTAATCGGGGTAATTATTTTTCATTGTTTCACTATTTTTTTATGGTCAAAAATTAATTTCAACTTATTATAAAACTTAAATTATTCTGATTCTAATTATTTATTTCATTTTACAAAATTAAACTCACAATATTTGAAAAATTAAAATTTAAAAAACTCACAGATGTGATGAAAAAACAGGTCTTCAAGAAGAAAATTTTCATTTGTATAAAAGGTTTTAATATCAAAATTCAATATAAAAATGATTTTAATGAACCAAATTAGGTAAATTTTAATATTATTAAACGAATTTTTATTTTAAATAATTAAAATATAATCTATCCTTATAAATCAATTAATCAAAAAGGTAGTTTTCAGTAAAAATCAACATTTTTCACAATTAATCGAAAAATGAAATGTTTCATAAAAATACCATAAATTCACCTTATGATAATTTTGATATAATTATTTCAAAAATAAATTTTATTTTATTAAATAAATTTTCTTAAATTGTTAAAAAATAATTTTAATGTTTTTTTGAAAAGCGCGAATAAATCATATTTTAGAAAAAATATAATTTTTCAAAAAAATTCTATTTATTTTAAAGGATATTTAACAATAGATAACCAATGAATTTTTATTACATGTGTAAACCATATAATCTTCATAATTTAGTAATTATTATCCCCAACCACCAATTTAATGACTATTTTTTAATGTTAGTCTATATTATGGTTCCTTTAAACTTGGGGTTGCGTCTTCCACAATCTATCAAAGAGATTAAATTTAAAGAAATATATTTTTTGGGTTATTTATTCTAGGTGTTTCATGCCAATATGATATTGAATACAATGTTATTATTTTATAATTTTGTGATATTACAACTTTTTTATGATTTCAACCTTTAATATCAATAAATCAGCCATAAAATCTTTACAAGAATTTAGAACAATGTATCTATTGATTGGAACATATTGAAAAATGAACTTAGAAGTTGTAAATAAAGAGTGAAACCATACAAGTAATATCAAACATAATCATTAAAACCCACTTTTAAATACAAAACTTTATAAATAAATATACATAACACATAATTATATGAATGAAAAAAATTAAAGTGTGGCTTAAATGGATGATACAAAATCATCCAGAGACGAAATAAAGAAAACTAAACCATTATCAAATCATATCCACACAAAACATTGCCACCTCCACATCCCAAAAAAATCCATCAAATAGAATAATTAATCATACTACTACCATGAATACATACCATGAATACCTAAATAAGGTCATGGGAACTATGTGTGTATAAAGGTTGTGAGAAAAACTTTCCACATAGGATTTCACCAAAGATTTTTATAATTTATTTTATATGTGGTTTCAAAAATGAGTGTTTGAAATATAATTGGTGAAAACATAATTTTATTTTATCTTTTCAGTGAAGACAATAAATAAACATACCCTATTTTCCATTTTTAAAATAAGTATAACACTTTTATTTAAAAATCTTTATTCTGTTAGAAAACCCATTTGAAAATGTTACTTTAATAAGGGAGAAGAGTGAACCCCAACCAAGACCATAATTATAAAACTAGGATTCCATGATTTAACCTTTATTTTCAAACAAATTATTTTATATCTTTAAATAATTTTAAGAAAAAAAATTGGATCCATGAGTCAAGAGAGTATAAGAATAATCATGTATAAAAATAATAAAAAAATAAAAATCTCAATGAATTAACAAAATTTTAATTTGACTGTACAAAGGAAAGCATAAACATCACTTGGGAAACAAATTATCCACCTAAAAAAAATAAAAATTAAAGTGGATAACACAAGGTAAATGCATTTTAATACTCCATAGAGAATATAGATGAAAAATGGGTATAATCAAGGCATATAAATATAAAAATCAAAATAAAATAGTATGTCATGGTAAACACATCAGGTCCTAGTAAACAAATCCTAGATATACTCAGGAGGAATCAAATATTTTCCAATCAATGAATTCTGAAACAATATCCCCTTTCTTAATCCCAACTAACCTCACTAGGTGACACCCCCCGTAGTCAATGTGGAATCCTAACTAGTGGATACTAATCAATGAAAAATATTAACTAACATAGAATTTTTTTTTATATTTCACACATAGAAACCCATGGTTTCCATGACATAATGTAATAAAGGTGATGAATGAAGAAATCATGGTGCCAATAAATAACAATATTAGAAGATAGAAAATAATCCCTCATCACACCTCTAGACACCCTTTGAAAAAATAGCCCATATCATAGTAATAAATGTGTCAATATATATATATATATATATATATATACTTCAGTGGATAATCATGTCATCTCATAAGGTAAAAAATATTACATAAATCATAAAATTAATGGGATCATTACCAAGGGTGGTAAACATGTCATGATATCCTTTTTATAAAACTATATATTGGACTTTAGCATTGGTAGAATAACCCAAGACATGAAACCCATATTTAATGATCAAATTAAAATAAAAAAACAATGAAAATATAATTTAATCAAAAATAACCCCAAATATAAAATCAAAATGTTGATAATATATTATCGGGAATAAAAAATATAAAAATAAATTCAAAACATATCAAAAAAATTCTTAAACTATGGAACAAACAATGAAATAACAAGTTACATTTTTTTGAAAAATATTTTTGAGAGGAAAAAACTTTATGAGTTATTAATTATTTGTAACAAAATACCTCATGCACATTTATCAAACACATAGTATCTATATTTTTAGATTATAAAATGAAATAATCAAGAAGACATAAAAAAATTATGTTAATCTAAAAATCTATGAAACAATTACAACTCTTTATATTTTCATCAAGGGTAATAAATATAAATTTAATTGTTCTATAAAATAAATATTAAAATATTAAACACCATATATAATTTTAACTGAATGGAATTTCTCTAAGACACCTAGTTTTTGTTGATGAAATTTATGGTTCCAAGAATGCATATGTTAGAAAATGAGAGCGGGGAATCGGTGTGGGTATAATTTATACTTTTACATTTTACCATTTTATTTTACCTATATAACTTTTTAAAGTGAATAAATTACTCTTGTTACCCCTCCTCACATTACATATTTATTATATAAAAACCAAAAACACACACAGAAGATGCAAAATGATTTACAAGGTTGACCTCTCATTATGAGAAGCATAATCCTTGGCATGATCTTGTAAAATACTTGGTCACAAAACCCACAAAAAAACCCTATGAGAGTTTCACTAATGTCTCATAACAGCATAGAGTGTGAATCACACAGAATTTATTAGTGAATATCACATTTAGGTACATGCCATAACATTACAATTAAATATAGGGACAATAATAAGATATTCTATCTGTAATATAGAATATTGTATTATTGTTGATAATCTACTTATTATTTTTTTCTTGTATATTGGTAAGACTCTTCTTCTTGTTTGTATACATAACACTACACAATACCACTTCTTCTTTACTTCTCAGTAGAAATATAATATTTTACAACTCCTTCCACTTCCCTATTATTTTTAATTCTTCTTCTTTTTTACAAATAGTACTGTAAAAATCTCATTTTCTCTCTTTGAATTTCATAGCCAAATCAACCAATTATTCTCCTACATTTTTTTAAAACAAATATTTAAATTCCTTATATTCTCTTCTATTTTATTTTCATTTTCTTCTTTAGGGTATATACTAATGAAATGGATATATATATATTTACTCAAATATTTACAATATATGTGAATAACTAGAGTCTAGTCTATATTCTTCTTTGATACAAATATATATTTTCTTTATATTTTATATCAGATCAAAAACTCAAGTGACCATGAAAACTACTTGAAGAAACTAAAATGTATATATAATAATAACTTCGACATCAATTACATCTTTTATCTTTTATATTATTTCTAATATTTATAATGGTCAACAAATATATTTGGATTCAAACTCCAAGAAAAATTGGTTCTGGTCATCACAAGAACATCAACGAAAAACAAATTCCATATTATACTCTATGATTTATTATTTATAACAACATGTAACTATATTATAGTTTTTCTTCCTTTTAATTCATTCATAATGAAAACAATAACCCAAAATTATTCTTTATCAATGATTCATGAAACACAATCCATATATCATGATATTCTTCAATTAAGTTTTTCTTAAAAATTTTCATGATTAATTATTCCATAAATCCACATTTAAATATCCTAAGGAATCAGGTATTATTACTTATATTTATTCATATGGTTCTTAGTAATCAAAAAATTTCTATCTTCATAAACAACCCATAAAAGTTATATGTACCCAAATTTCTTATATACCATACCTTTAGTATGTTTTATAAACTCCTTAGTTCATATTTGATTCAATATATCGTTCATATTAATCCACACCTGATGGTGAATTCATCTCATATAGTGAATAGCTTGTAAAACCATAGATGTGATGCCTTTATTTATCTCATTCATATTTCATGCATGAATGTAACACTACATGGACGATCCATTATTTTACTCACACACCATGTATTAATCTAGTTCAATTACCATCCTTGTTTTTTGGATCAAGAATAGGTTGACATGGAAATATGAGAACCTATAGATCCACATGAAATACATCAAACTCAGTATGAATAAAGGGAAAATACTCAAAAATGGTGGAGGAGAACCCAAATAGTTATTGAATCATATACATTCATACTCCTCCTATCATGTGGATCTTATAGAATCTTCCGATGGTAGCATCTCCTGCCATCACATCCTAGTGATAAAACCTCATGCTATCACTCCCTAGTGGTAGCACCTCATACCATTTTAATCTATTGTTAGAACCTCCTATAATGTCACAATAGTGGAAACACTTCCTACTATCACACTCTAGTGGAAGCACACTTGGTAGTACCACCATGAAATATCATACCTAGCGGTGGAAAAAATGAATGTAACACCCCTAGAGGTAACACCAAGAAGTTGAAAAACCATTGGTAGCAGACCAGGGGTGGAACATGAAGGTAAAAAATGTAGTGGTATCACGTTCAGGTATTGAAGGACCATATATCACCCTGAGGGGGGGGGGGATGAATCGGGGTGTCAAATTTTTTCTTCTTTTTTTTAGATCTTGTTCCCACTTTGGTTGGAACATAATTAAACTTGTATGATGGATATGTGATGTAATTAAAACATTTACAAGCAGAAGGACAACACAACACTCTTACATGGTTCACCACTAAAGGCTATGTCCAAGGAGCATATGTCAACAGGTTTCCAGTCATACCTAATTACAATATTCTTCACTAGATGTGGTTTACAAGGTAGGGGTACAATCAATCTGTCCCAAGCACAGTAAATTTTCAAAAGTATAGAGATAGAGCAAGGATTCCCTCAGATCACTTCCGTTGACTCCCCCAATCTCACTGCCTAGGTTGAAGTCACACTCAGTTTATGGATTTGAAGGTCCCTTAAATGGATAGGCCTGAAAGTATTTTTCTCTTATTTATCATGAGGCTTTTCTTGCATTGAGGTCCAGACTTTATGCTCTTTAACATTCAATCTTCTTATCTAGTGAAATAACCAGATATACTAAGACTTCTTATTCTTCTTGGCTAGAATCACAAATTATTTTTTGATTATTCAAACAATGAAAAAATATCACTTGGAATCACAAGAATCAACCCTTCTTCTTCCATGTGTTTATGTGACCATTCATGTAAAAATTTAGATATTCTCTTACTCTTCACTCCTTTACACATGTGCACCCTCGGTTTAGGATGCTTCTCTTCAAAGTATTCACGTATGCATGTTCATGCATGAATACATGAACTTTTCTTCTAATTCCTTAACTGAAGGTTCAAATGGATATGGTTCATTTAAGGACACATGTGGCCTCATTTCCCCTTCTATTTCTTTTCATTTTTTACTACTTTGTTCGAATGTACTTACACCTTAGGTGTGTACCTCTTCAAATCATGCATATAAATATACACATCCACTTCCCATCACTATACACAATCATCTTTCTACCTTCCTCAGAACACACTGTTCAATTTGATTTATTTATATTTTTAATTATGTGACTTTATTCAAACATCAGTGTGTGCATTTAGGGATGACATGGTGTTCTTGTTCTCCTTTTACACACCATGGGTATAGGGATCTCTTATGCACAAGTGTCCCTGTCTACTCTGCGAACCAGGATGATTCATAGCCCCTCCTTGCATAAGGGATGCGTAGGTTTCCTTCACATTGGAAGTGTGGACCTCCTTCGTATACCAGGTGGTACGAAGTTCCTTACTTCGTTGAAATTGAATTTGTTTGTCGGACCTCCTCTTCACATAACCAAAATGGTATGCGGTACCATTTCCTCACAAACCTAGAATGGTTTGTGGGAACTCTCTTTGAGAACCAAGAATGGATTACAACTATCCTTCCACACCTACCAAAGTGGTATGCTATTCCTTACTTCGAAAACCTGAAAGGTACACGTAACTCTTTCTCTACGCGGAACCAGAGTGGTTTTCGGTTTACTCTTTACGAACATAGAACGGTTCACGGATCTTGCTTTCCCATTGAGAATTGGAAGATCGAAGAGACTCTGTTTCTCAAAAATAGGTGCCCTCGAAACCTTGGGATCAACAACCACTTCTCAAATAGATGGGTCTATTTTTATAAGTAGAAATCATATCTTTTCCACGTCCCAAATATTCATGAATTTTTTTCATGATTCTACCTTGAATAACTGAGATCTTCGGTTCTTTAATATATTGAAACCTGCATGGAGATGTGACGCATATCTTGGATGTTTCCTTTTTCAATCTCAGGACCTTCTATCTAATATTTCATTTATTCAAGATGTCATGTATCAATTTTTGAATCCCTATTCAAATCCACGTGGCCTTGGAAACTTCGTTTTCCTTGGCCAATCAGTTCGTCTTCATTTCATTCGCATGCATGAAAATGTAACTGCATGCATGTGTTCGTAGGATCCTGAAAATCATTGTGGTCTTGAACTAAGCTCAATTGATGCCCAGAGTGGGGAGATCATCATTTGGCTTGAGCCCTGGTTCGTGGGTGCATGCGGGTGTCTGAAAGTGAAAGACAACCTCAGTGGAGGAGATCATACGGTGCTGGTTGAATCATATCCTGCATGGAAATAGTGAACATGTTGGATTATATCGCTGGACACGGGATGCGATGTGTGACTAAGATCACACGTGAGATCAGATGAACGACATATATTAGATTTTTTATTAAAATATTCATCCCACATCAAAATATAGATGTGGAAGAGCTTTAGCTTATCACTCAATCCATGTGGCCTTCGTACCATATTACTCCTCTCCCCCCTTCGGTGCCACCCTGCATCGGTTCTCCTTAGGTGTGCTCCTAACGCCCACTCTTCCACCTCAAGCATGCTCTTAGAGCCCACTATACATACCCTGGGGCTTATACGTGCCCCCCATGTGCCTCCTGGAGGCTGGCCAGGCTGGCTTCCCCAAGGGCACAGTCAACCCCTGTGACCCCACATGAGCCTTGGGTTGAGGCTGGATGGATGGCTAGTGGAATGGCCCTATATTTTTAGGCAAGGTTTATAAAAATACTTAGTATAAACTATGTATGAATTGAATTTCTTAGATAACTTCTATCTCAAAACCCATGCATGTCCACCTTACAATTTCATGCCTCCTCAAACCCTCTTCTTCTCTTTTTCTTTTATTTATTCTAAAGAGAATTTCAGATCAGTGAAACAATCATCTGAATTACATTATCCATTTCCCTTAGAGTATTTCCTTTATTTATGTTGATCATCATTTACATCTATTGACACCTATTTACAATAAATACAATCTTCATACAAAAATTGGTTCCAATAGGTATTTCACTTAATAGTAGTACCTCATTCCATTGAATGGTAGCATTCATGTAACAATATATTTCCATATTCATGTTCAAAATTCTACTCTTTTACAATTATCCAATTCACGATCACACAACACATGATTCAGTCATTGATCTTCCTTGAAAGATTCATTATGGGATTTATCTCTGAGTACCTTGACATAGGGATCATTTTATTCATATGTATCCTTAACTTATTACCCTTATATAAGATTTGAAAACTCGGATTTACTTTTTTGTATGTGTGGGGAATGGAAGATCCTGTATACCATTACGTGAGATGGGATCAATGTTTATGTGAGATTTATATCTCATAAGTTTTCTTTATGTATGTGACCGAGATTTTGTTACCTTTACACTCATCGGTTACCCTTATATAGGTCACCCAAATATCAATAAACAACCTTGAATCCTAACCTATTTACCATCAATCTTGTAGGTTACCCTAATATATGTATCCCAAACCATTATGTGAGATATGATAATGCAAGGCATAATGATTTTTATCCTTATATGAGCTACATGTAACTATACATAGACTTAAAATCATTCAAATTAAACTTCTAAGACATGTGTTATATAATTATCAAACACCCAATAAAGAGAAAAAATAATAAGTATCATTTTTCACTCTAATATTGGGTTCTAAATATTCTACTTCAATATTATTGGGTTATCAAAAAACCTCTGAGATAACTTCTTCAAAAAATTGAATTCAAAAAATTGATATCACCTTGAAAAAAATAAAACTTCCAAAAAGTGGACTCAACAATCTCTAATTGATATGTCAATATGTGTCATGCTATCTACATCTCTTTATTATCAATATTTTTTTTTCATTTTCCTTACCCCTTATTGATAAAAAATACAATGTTCTTGGGAAAAGTGGTATCATTTCATAATTAGGAATGTTCAATTAACCATTACATTATAAGATTACTTGATTCATGCTTGGGGTAGAAAAAAAGAGGGTTTGATTTAGACAAAAAATATTTCCCAAAAAATTATACTATATGAAATGAGATCTCACAATACTCTTCAAGTACCTTCCAATTGAATTATAGGATGATAAAAATTATAAATCCCAATCAAAACACAAAAAATATCCACATGAAACTCTTATACCCACTAAAAAAACATATTAAAAACATTCATGTTCAATGAATAGTATTTGAAAATTTTCTTATCACTTATTCATCCTATAATTATTCATGTCATTTAAAAAAATAACTTTCTCTAACTATTATTGAGAATAAAATTTTGTTTAACAATGATGATGGATAAATAATATATACGACTTCGGTGGCATTTTTCAAGAACCCACCTTCCAGAATGTTTAAATTTGTATGAGGTAAAATTTTCTGAAAGATTCTTCTTAACTTGTCTCCCTTTTAAGGGAAACACTAGTCAATATCTTCATAATGGTGAATCTATTCAAGAGTAAATTTAAAAAATTCTAATATAGATAATAAACCAAAATGGGTCTTCAACTTATGTATTTCAAGATTTTACAACTTTCACAACTTTACTATAATGACCTAAAATTTTATAAATAAAATTCTATTTGGGATTGAATTACATTCCATATTATGTACAATTGTTATAGAAAACACATGGAGTTAATTGGTTTTATTATACCCTCTCAGATTTAAAATAATTTTAATCATCATAACCATTGATAATATATATTTTGAATAGTGATCTTATGATTAATATAGATATTTGGTTTTGAAAAACATAAGTAACATAGAAAAGGAATTGATGGACACAGCCGGTAGGATCATACCATATGAATCCCATTTATCAAATATTACAAGGGAGATCACATCACTTTTATTTTCCCTATACCAATCCCAATCCAAGATCCAACAACTAAATCATGAGTAAAACTGTTTATAGGATAAGTTCAAGCTCATTGAGATCATGACCGGAATCTTGTACACCAAACCATCCCTTGAACATATCCCCATTACACACCTTACCCATAAAACATTTTCTAGTGTAATAAAGGGATATGTTTAAAGACCCTAAAAATATTAATAGTAATATTTTATAGAATAATTAATATATTTTATTCTTATTGTTATTAATTTATAATTGATTTTTATTTTGATACGATAAATCAAAAATTATATTTTTGGGTAAAATATACCTTCAATTAAGAAATTTAGTTTAATTAATTAATTTATATTTAAAATAAATAATAATTTAATAAAATATTTGTTGATACCAAAATTGGGGGTGAACAGAACATCCTGAATGAATTAGGGACTGCCCCGTGAAGAAGGAACGCGAAGCCTCTAGAACCCTACGGTCAGTGAAAAAGATCTCCTTCGTGACCCACCGAGAAGAAAGGAGACGAGACGGCTCCATGAACCCCATTGACGTTCACATCTGTCTGTGAAGCAAGGAGCCAGGACGGCTCTGTGAACCCCTTTGATGTTCATGACCCAACACGAAGAAAGGAGACGGGATGGCTCTGCGAACCCCATTGACATTCGCAACCCGCCGTGAATCAAGTTTCGACTTCATGCTGAGCGAACCCTACTTCGCGGTGCCTCTAGCCTATAAATACTAGGCTCCCCTCAAGCCCAAAGGACAGAAAATATGACCTTTCAACTTCCTAGCTCTCAAATCATGAAGCACGCTCTGCTCGGCAAACCATGAGATATGCGACCTATTTTTTGCATCGTTAAATAGCTCCCCTTGCATTAATTGAATCCCTCTTCCGAGAGGGATGCCCTTCACGAAGCCCATGAGCCTTCACAAAGGAAGGAGATCCCCATGGGGACTCGGGTCATCACAAAGAATTTATGCTTCTTGAAACAACCTTCGAACACATGTGACCCACACATTAAGGCATGGTCACTATGATTCGTGAAGTATATTGCTTCACAAAACCATGCCTCACGAGGCACCCTTGCTTCACGAGGCATTGCTTCATGAATGGCTCCCCACTTCGCAATGCTCCTCCTATATGCACCTATGCCATATTTCTAGGCTAGGAGACTTTACATCTCAAATCAAATCCCTTTACGAAGCCGTTCCACTTCATGGAGCACCAGAGCTTCATGAGGCTTCTACATATGAACACCTATGCCCAACAACTTTTTTCTATTCAGCCATTTAGGTTTGCAAGGAGAAATTTAAAAGTCCCTTGAACTATACTTACCGTTGAGTTGCTTCTCCACACAGTTCTTCGCATAGGCACACTAACAGGTATTGCTTCTTCTTATAGCCATGCTAATGTGGACCCCCAATGGGATCACCTCTCGATACCCCCTAGTCACGGTGTTTCCTGTCCCTTCTCTTCATCAAGGTGAAGAGGGTACCAGTTATGTAAGTCCTCAGTGTGCGGAGGAAACCCACCTTGTCTGAGCTACAGGATGCTAATTTGCCAAGCACCACCATCCTTATCACTTGTCATTAAACTGTGACCTAACCCCATGCATCATATGCAGGGTCCCCCACCTTGGACATTCTGCACGTCCGCCCGTCTCAATGGGAGTGAAATCTTCTTCAAATGGAATTAGATCCTCTTTGCTGCAGCGGCGCCTGTCTGCAGGGAAGGGAAACCATCTTGGTGTAAGCCCTTAGCCTTGCAGGAGGTAATACCCCTACACCTACTTTCTTTTCTGGTTCCAAAGGCTGGAAAAGGGCATGGTGGGGAATGATGATCCTCCTCTCATCCATGCCAAGTCCCTCTCCCGCTGGGCTATGTCACCATAAGGACTCCACCAAAGATTAAGTCCCAATCTCCATCACTTGGGCGGTTAAAAATGCTTAAGCCCCTGTTTCCTCTTTGGGTCTCTAACCATACATAAGCCCCACTCCACTTCCCATGGACGTACCTTTTGTGATGTGATCGTCAGGTCTCGGCTGCCTCTTGTTTGTCACACCGAGCATGACTAACGTGGGCTTAGAGTAAGCATCAACCACGTCATCCATTATCACGAGTCGACTAGAGTGTAATCCCCTCACCATAATCTAGAACTACGTGGACTTTGATTTTTTCCAAGTCTAGGTATGTAGGAATCCGTACTGAGGATCAAGCCCAACAACCATTGGTCCCGACCACTTTTATGTTGGTGCACTAATGCCCCTTCCCGAACTACGTGGACTTTGATCTTTGGAATGGAAAGGTATGTAGGAAGCCTCCATGAGGTTTTAGCCCAACAACCATTAGTCCATACCACTTTCACATCAGTGCGCCAATGCCCCATCCCAAACTACCTGGACTTTGATCATTGCCACGAAAAGGTACGTAAGAATCCTACCTAATATTCAAGCCCAACAACCATTGGTCCTGACCAATTTCACATCGATGCACTAATGACTCATCCCAAACTACGTGGACTTTGTTCTTTTCCAAGGCGAGGTACGTAGGAAGCCTCCCTGAGATTCATGCCCAACACCCGGTCGTTCCAACAATCTTCACGTTGGTTTACCAACACCCTGGGCAGCCTAGAGTGTAAGCCCCACAACTATACCTAAACTATGTGGTCTTTGATACTTGCTAAGGCAAGGTACATAGGAATCCTCCATGAGGATCAAGCCCGCCATCTATCTGGACCCCAGGTCCTTATTCATGTCGGTTCACCTTCATCTCACATGATGTTAAACTATAAAACCCACACAACTGTATGCCATTGTGTCCCCCAGTCAGTGGCAAGCCATTGTGTCCCCCAATCAGTGGTAAGCCATTGTATCCCAATCAGCGGTAAGCCACTGCATCCCCTATTCAGTGGAAAGCAGTTGTAATACCCTTCACTGGGACCCACATCTTTGGTCAGTCCTAGTGGAGTCAGACCAACCTGGGCTACTAACCATGTGTAATCCCCATACACATCATTGGGTTGTTGTCCTATGTGTACAAATCAATTAAAGCTCATCACCTGAACTTTCCCTCGAGCCTATGTGTCTTGGGTTGGTCATTCCCAGCCTTAAGGTTCCACTTCCTCTGGGTCCCATCTACACGTCCATTCTCATGGACTGCCTCCTTAGGTGTCCCATCTCCCTCCTGAACTATGAGGGCTTTGATTCCATGCCACGTGGATACGTAGGAACTCTCCTTGAGGATCAAGCCCAACATTACCGTCATCATCATGGTGGTTCCATCCCATTCGCCACCCATTTCAATCATCACCCCATCATCTATCTTGATTCTTACCCAGGCCGCCACATCCCGATGAGGTCATGTCAACCCACGTACATCAGTGTGTCCTCCTGGGGTTATACTCATCTCATCTGCTCTAGTCATTGTTCTGATCAGTCCGATCCATCTCTACTGAACATTAAACTTGCGACATACCCTGTGTTAAACCTCAGAAGATGAGGAAAGCCTCAGAGACATGCCTATGGTATATAATTCCTCCCATTCGACCCGAGATGCCTCAGGCTTTCGCGCCCTCGAGAAGCACAATAATAAGGGGAAGAAACCCAGACGTGCCAGTGTTCCAGCACCAAGACACGCCAGTGATGTCCAACATGACTACTCCCCTGACCGAAGGATGCTACCCTGAACAGACCTTGTGGAATGTCCCGACAGAAGCAGTGTAATTAACTGGTGTCCCTAAAGATATGATACCAAGAAGATTTTCATGAACAACATCTTAAATCTATAAGGGAGACTCGAACTAGGTGATGAGTTCTGAGGAGGAATCCGCAGAAGGAAGAACTAACATCCCATCATCCCATTACGATCAAGGAGAAAATGTCCCTAATTAAGCGACAGATGCCGCCCGCCTTTTGAATGTGGGAATGCGGGGAAACGAACGATGCCTTTCATCCTCGAACAAGATGGATGCGTGTGCCCCGGTGAAAGCATCAGAAATAGAAATTGTGAACCTGACGTGAAACACTTCTCCTCAATATAGAGATTAGTATCATTCAAGACATCAGTGGATTAGGACGTCACAAGATCCATTTATCCAGCACAGGGTCCTACCCAGAAAATAGAAGGGCTGGCATGAAACTCACCAGATGTGGGGCAGTAGAACATTGTACATCTTGGTCTACGATGTTGTTAGTGTGGATCCATATTACTAGTCATGGAAGATAGCATGGCGCTGGGAAACTGGTTGTTGATTTTATTTTTCTTTTAGCACTGATGAGTAAATCTCCCTACTTTTAGAAACCTAGCTATTGCACCCAGAACTCAGTCACTGTCTGCCAACTGACGCAGGAGCTAGGGCAGTGATAACGCGATAGTCCAGTATGGCTCCACCTCTTCTGCAACAGCCTCTCCACCCATGACCATGGGGCACCCATGCCCCGTTTCCCCATATGAGGTCATCCAATGAAAAGTGATCAATGAACTCATACACCGGTATGAGGAGGAGGGAATTATCCTGACTCGATATATGGCCCACCTGGATTTAGAGGCGTCTGTGCCTCCTCATCAATATTACCCCTGGGGGCCACATAGGGAGCCACTAGTCCCCACCACAACATAAAACCAATTCGAGAGCCTGTCCCCAGAATGCTTCGATGACTCCCTGCTCTATGCTGATGAGGTAGGCAATGTCCGGGCCAACCCGATAAGAGTCCCATTTCAGGGGCTCCCAGCGAGGGCTCCCAGCCGGTCACGTCAACGCCATCACCATGTCTTACTGGATGAGGAGAAGGTAAGACATGCACCTGCACCACCGGCTCTGGTCTGTCTAACACGACGCCAGTATCAGACACAAGCCAAAGAGGATGCACGCCAAGGGGCGTCAACGTCAGCAGCTATTGTGGCCCTAGCCACTGCTGATGCATACCGTACACTCTATGTGTATGCTGAATAGGGACACTCATATGTCCGACTTGGATCGAGGCCCTAACCACCCCCCAGGATGACTGGGTCGACTCTCGTGGTCGCCGGAACAGGTAGTGGCCGCTGCGGACTAACACATGGCAATGACACCCAGTGGTGAGGTCCTCCTCGTACCACTACCATTGAGAACACAGATCTTCCCCGCTTCCAATCTCGACATGGAGGTCTGACCCATGCCACCTTTAGTCCAAATGCAAGTCCTCCCCATGGCAGTGCCGCTCAGAAGAGAAGTCTCTCCCATGCCCACTACACCGGATATGGAGTCATTCCTCCAACCACAGACCACAGGTATGACGACGTTGTGCATCCGGTTACTCTTCAACGTGGGGGCCCTCCTCATGTCATCACAACTACTGGTGAAGGACCTCCCCGCCTCAGTGACCAGAGAAGTGAAAGACAACCTCACTTTATCAACCTGTAACCTGAAGGTCCTACCCGTGTTCAGATTAACCAGTACGAGGCCGCTCCTTATACTGATGTCATCATAGGGAACAAGCATGGGGGTCCCAGCCATGCTCATACGAGCTCGAGCAAAGGTCCTACCTGCTCTAGCACTTCCCATAGAGGTCCTCCCCATATCCCTTTTGATATCTTCCCTAGTGCTCCTCACACCCCAGATTTTTTGGGTGGAAGTCCTCCCTGCCCCAAAACTAGTATGGCCAAAGGACTTCCTCATGTTAGAAATCTACCCTGTCTAGAAGAGCCATCCATGGGATGGAAGGCGGGTCGATGCTACCATAAGTAGGATTCAGGGAAGGTCTGGATAGAGATCAAACCAGTTAGCTTCTCAGACTCCGAAGCGGAATATGACTCAGCATGGGAACCATCCCCTCGCTCATCCGAGTCAACGGCTGAGGATGGAACAAGGCACATCAGCCTAGTACTCCCAAAATGCGAGGTCCATCGGATTCCCGACTCCCTCCGTAGGTATATCCAGGTGGATGAAAATTTGGAAACCCCATATATTACAGTCATGAAACAACAACCATCATCACCAGAAACACTCTCTACCTCAACTAGAGATCACAAAGAGCTGTTCTGGGGACCAATGGTGGGTGAGCAGTAGCGTGGGCTATTCCTAGTATCCCTATCCCCTATGTCAGGAACTGCGGACGTCAGCCTGTCTTTTCACGACATAGCTGGTAGGTTGCTACACTCATCTAAGGATAGCTTGAGATGCGGCGGTTTGTCAGCTCACTCGCCGTACTCTTCACCGGCCATCCTACCATCCCAACAGTCTGCTTCAATACCAATACCCATTCCCCAGTCACCTCCGATTGATGAGTGTGGAAATGAAGGTCCATACCCTGAATTCGTTCCAAGGAGCTTATGGAATATCCTCACAGTGGACAACTTCCCCAAGATATTTTGGCCTATAGAAATGCCAAATTTCTACACACCAGAATCCCTCATCCCAAAGGATGTTAAGTGTTTCTACCAAACCTTCTGGGTGACACGCTTCCACCTTCGTTACTAGCAAGTGGTTTATCCTAGGAGCCAAGCACATTTTGAAGACATTGGCGAGCAATTCAGTCTAGTTGATTTGGCCGCACTCCCTATGGCCCAATGCCCTGATTCACTAGGCTGCCGTAGGGCCCTCCAACAGCAATGCATTTAGAGATTCAAGGTACTCCGCAATATTATCAAGGAGCATCCCCACACATACAAATCCGTGGCTAGGGTCAATATGCTTCCCTCATCTTTAGTCCTATGCGATGGAAGACCGAATCGCTAAGCAATATTAAGGACATGCCCTGAGGATTGGTCATGGTCAACATAGCTGACATAGTGGATGAGGAGAATGAGCTGGAGCTTTTTGATGGGGACATACCCCCTGAGGGCATGCCACCACTACTAGATACACCAGGAAGAGTTACTCTCTAGTAGAGGAATCTGATAGGTCTCCATGCACCCACCAAGGCATTGGTCCCTAGCCTAAATCACGACAAGGGTAAAGAGAACCTTGTAGATACCAAAAACTCCAACCCATCCGTCTTAGTGAAAATGACAGAGGAGGACCCTGAGAAGGACGTGTTGCGCCAAAAAATTGTCGAACAGAAGAAGTTTTTTGATGACCTCCTCACTAAACATCCTGCAGAGTGACCGCCAGACTACAGAAATCCTATGCTAGGGCAACATGGGTAGGAAAAACTTCCCCTCAGTGAGTTTCCTCTAGGTGGCCCTGACTATCCTGCCCCCATAAATAGGGTTGAGGCTGGAACTTATGGGAAGAGGGAGAGGTATGTATCTCCAAACCCTCTAGAACGGTGCAGAAATCCAAGGAACCTAGCTCAGGTTCCCCCAGATGCCCTGCACGTCGCTCCCCCAGCCACTCCATAGGCCACCAAGACACCTTACCATGTTGAAGAATCCACCAATGCACTCGTGGTCAGGGACCCCCATCAAGACAAGGACCCTTGCCCAGATGATCTAATGACGGTACTCATTGCCTACCTTGAGGCATTGGAAACGTGTCAAGTGGAACTCCCACCTGATGGAATGCTATATCCAGCATGAGTGGATGATATGCCGGCACCTCTGGGTTTTGGTAATCCCAAATTTTCCCCCTTCAATGGGATAGGGGACCCACCACAACATCTGGCCCACTTCACCTCAATGTGTGGGCCCATGTTAGGGACTCCAGTGAAGTAGGAGACTGCCAAGCTCTGATGTTTTGTGCAGACATTGGAGGAGCCTGCATTTTTCAGGTACAACCAGCTCTCCATCGGATCAGTGACTAGCTGGGAGGACCTCCATAGGTAATTCCTCTAGCAGTTCAGCTCCAACACATAGAAAACTAGCATCGCAGACCTCTTTAAATTTAAGAAGAGGCTTGATGAGCGAATCCCTAACTTTGTCGCCTGGTGGAAAGGACTCACGTACTCCCTTGACATGCCACTGAATTAGGAGAAGTTACTAATGATGTTTGTGGGAAATGTTAATATAGAACTGGTTCCCTCTCTGATCACCCATAACTACCCTGTAGGATTCCGATACTTCTCCGATAAGGCCCAGATCCTGAAGGAAGCCCTGCAATAGGCCGGCGAGGCACATCTGTTGAACCCTATGATTCTCACAAGGAGGTATTCTAGAGTTGATCCCACTATGTTGGCCCAAATAGATGCCCCAAGACAACTAGAATTATTACCAGTTGAGCCGCCTTCGTAACCTCATTGAGGGCCACCACCACAGGTGCAACCTCCAGCCCAGCAGTGTCTGCCTATGAATCGGCAAGTTCCCCCACGCAACGTGCAACCACCACCCAGGTGGGAAAATCAGGCTCCACCTTCTCGACAGGCTCCTCCAGCCCCTCGTCAGGGATATGCTCCAAGGCCCCCCTTTCTGGATAGAAGAAACCGGACTTACTCATTCAATGAGAATCAGGTTCCTGGCTATTTTAGAAGTACCTTGGAGCAGGGGATTGTGCGTTTGTCTGAGTGCAGAAGGCCAGAAGAGGTGAACCTCACTGATCACCCCAACTACTTCCCCTATCACCAGATCCTAGGGAACACTATCAATTAGTGATTTGTGTTCAAATACTAGCTTCAAGACTAGATCTATAACAACATAGTTAGGTTGGGCCCATCCTAGCACAAGTGGCATGCGTCGTCGTAAGGCCAGCCAAAAGCAACAACAACGAGGGCGAGTGGCAGCATGTTTATAACCGTAGGTCCCAAAATTATGATGACTGGATGGCTTGAAAAATGGTCTCCTGTTCCCATGGTATCATCTGTGCATGCCTAAATTGTCCATACCCTTCAAAAGCTGCGGTCACCACTTCTGAATCATCATCTCAGCCGACCTCTTCCCAGAAGAGCAAACACTAGCGGTGCAAGGGAAAGCTATGCGCCCCGCCAATGCCATCGTCGTCCGGTACTCTCGACAACTTCATTCCACCAGATATGAGGATTCCTACTAGGATCTGCCCAGCAGCGGATGAATAATCGAGTGACAGTGAAGGGTACGTTTCGATTAACACTGTAGAGATGGTAAACCCCTACATGACTCCCGATGATGGAGAGCGCGTTGCGGATCTCCCCAACATCACCAAACAATGCCAACATCGATAGAGACATGACCATATGGGTCATCTAGGAATATTAGTTGGCACCTCCAACTAGTCTGCACACCACTGAGACCAGATAGCAGACTCAGTGCAAATCTCAGAATGCGCAGCCTCCTCATCTAGTGTAATCAGGCCCGCCTCCACTGCTGTTTGTGCTACTGGATCAGGTAGAGCCACCTAGACCAAGTTGGGACTAGCCACACCCTGCTACAAGCCGGTCTTAGTTGCCTGACCCTCATCCAATAGCCACTCTGTGGGCTTTGACTAGTGGGCAGCAGGATATGCCCAGCACTAGTCCGCCGTCGGCCCAGCCGGTAGGGGCCACCGTACCTCTTGTCCTAGAGCGACCTCCAACCAGCATAAGTTCAAGATTGGAAAGGAAGTATGATGTTATCAAGGAAATTTCTATCATCCCATAAAGGCTTTCCATACTCGAATCCCTTCTCTAATTGACATATATACGTGAGGCACTTGCTGAGGCTTTAAGAAGCCCCCTCCATCTTGAGATGGAGGTAGCAGCTATAAGGGCCTTTCACACTGAGGAAATCGAGAATGATAAATGCCAGGCCATCATCCCGTTCTCCGGAGAAGATGAAGGTTCTCTTATACAGGGGAAAATTCGCCCATTGTATATCACTGGCCAGTTAAATGGAGTGGAAGTTCGCCACTGCCTTGTCGACACAGGCTCTAGGATAAACCTTATCCCAACATGGACATTGCGGAAACTGGGGTTGTACGGGGATAAATTGACTCCCTCTGACCTGAAAATACAAGGTTATGACAGGACAGAGAAGTCCCCATTCGATAATATTCATTTGAAGACCCAGTTCGAAGGCCTAGTTGCCAGCACTGAGTTTATGGTTGTCTCCCAAGACTCCGCGTATAATGCATTGATGGACAGACCATGGTTGCAACTGCTTGCGGCGATTCCCTCATTATATCACCAGTGCCTCAAGTACTACCTCAATGGTCAAGTGGGCATGCTCCAAGGTGATGCATCTTTTTTTTCCACTTTTGAAGCCCGCTATCTGGATGCCAAATATTACAAGTGCATTGACAACCAGATTTAGGCCAATGAGGTCGAGCATGCCACAGTTGCAACCGACCCCTGGGCAGGTCTGGATGACACCTATGTCTTTCCAATCCATTGATTGGAGGCCATGAACCCTGATATGGGACAATGCTTTGTTGTCTCTGGTATAAGGGGAAGCATATTCTTAGGTCCATGTGATGTCTGGAGATCACTTCATATTCTTATACGAATCACGCCTTGGTGATACCTAATCCCTCTACTCCCATAAGGTATCGAGATGTCTGCCCCATGGAAACGGAAGTACATCATACTTGCTTGTTCCGTGGAGCAATAATTAAATGGCCCAATCCATTACATAACTATTGCTTCGATATTATCAAGCATGGACCCTTAGGCTGAAGACCAGATCAGATCGGGTTGACAACCTTCATTGTTATCATTTCGGCAGTACCTGAATCTCTCGATGAGGTGACAACTACTACTCAGGATGGTACCAGCCTCCCATCAAAATCAGTCGACCCAAGGGAAGCTCCTCCCACTAGGGATAACTCCTCTGAAAGAGAAGAAGAGGATCTGGAGGATTCTCCCCCTACCTTTGAAGAGGTCGTTTCCACCACGGTCGATGAACTGGAACAGGTGAACCTCAGTAGTGAGGTAGACCTGAGACCCACATTGATCAGTGGGGCCTTGTCACTCGAGGAGTAGCAACGGTACATAGAATTCCTGAAACAACATCATGATGTATTTTCCAAGAGGTATGATGAGATGCCAGGACAAGATCCTAAGGTCGCCATCCACCGCCTCGGTCTCCCTGCAAATCATCGCGGGTTCAAAAAGCCTTCCAGGAAGATGCACCCTTCTCACGGTGGCATGGTGAAGGTAGAAGTTGATAAGCTCATCAGATCCAATTTTTTTATGAAGGTAGAGTACCCCAAATGGATGACCAAAATTGTGCTAGTAAAGAAGAAGAACAGACAGATCATAAACTATATCAACTTCTGGTATCTCAACCATCACTGTCCGAAGGATGATTTTCCCCTTCCTGTGAGAGAGTTGCTCAATGATGCTACAACTAGATTCCAATCCCCTTCTTCATGGATGGTTACTCTGGGTACAACCAAATTTGAATGGCCCTTAAGGACGAGGCGTCCATAGCCTTTCGGGCACGACAATGTACATTTTTTACCAGGTCATGACCTTCGTCTTAAAGAATGCAGGTTCCACCTATTAGTGGTCCATGCATCACATATTCAATCCAATCATCGGGACATTCGTGAAATGCTATGTGGATGATCTGGTGGTCAAATATCTCCAGCTCCAGGAACATATCGAGGACCTTGAAAATGTGTCCAACTTCCTCAATTCTCGCCACCTAAATATGAACCCATTGAAATGTTCCTTCGAGGTCACCTCTGGGAAGTTCCTCGACTTTTGTTTCAGATACCAGGGTATCAAGATTGACCCTGAGAAGATATAGTCCATTAACCATATGTACCCTCCAAGCAACATTTGGTAGATTTGAGATTTTCAAGGCCACTTAGCCTATATATGCCGATTCATTGTGAATATGTCCGGCCAGTGTAAGCCCTTTTCTCGTCTCATGAAGAAAGACACCGCTTACGAATGGGACGGAGAGTGCCAGGCCGTGTTTGAAGAAATCAAGAAATATCTTCTCCAACCTCCGGTCTTGATGCCAACAATCTCCAAAAAACCACTGGTCCTTTAGGTGACTGCCCTGGAATTATTTCTTCGCTCCCTTCTCGCCCTGAAGAACAATGTGGGGATTAATAAGAGAATTTACTACCTCATCTGCATGCTCCTCGATATGGAGATCAGATACTCCCCCATAGAGAAGAGCTGCCTTGCGCTGGTATTCACAGTGTAGAAATTGCGACACTACTTGTAGCACCAGGAAGTACAACTGGTGTCTCGAGTAGACCCACTGAAGTACATTCTAAACTTCCCCATGTTGACAGGGTGTCAATCTCGGTGGGTAGTGATTCTTTAGCAGTTCGATATCAGGTTTGTCCCTCAGAAAGTTATTAAGGGGAAAGCATTGGTACTCTTCCTTGAAGCCCATCCGGTTCCTACCGACCAGTCCATGGATCTTGATTTTCCCGATGAGGAAATCCTCTCAGTAGATCATGCCATCCCATGTTGGAAGATGCATTTCGATGGTGCTTCCCGGAGTCCCACCAGTAGGAGGCTTAATGACCCCAGGCTCAACAGGGTTGTATTGGGTATCGTCTTTATTACCCTGGCACAAGCCATTCTGCTGTACCCATTCCTATTGTCCGAAGGCTGCACAAAAAATGAGGTAGATTATTAGGCTCTTATCACTGGCCTCAAGCTGGGCCTCGAGACTGATGTGCCCCATTTTCATGTGAAAGGGGATACCGAACTAGTCATCAAGTAGATCAATGGTGTCTACGTCATTAGAAAGCCAAATCTCATACCATTTTAGGAGCGCACTCTCCAGCTAATGGCCCAATTCCCATCTCAACTGGAATTTAACCATGTCCCTAAATCTCAGAATGGTCAAGCTAACACCTTGGCCATCCTGGAATCATCACTTGGTGAACCCGAGTAGGATGATCTGATTATCCACGTTGCACATCAGAGAGTCATTTCTCTCGTCACCCCACGTGACGACGATGACCTCCAGGTGAGCCATCTTACTGCCAGAGCCTCCATGTCAGGACCCCCAGGCCCCTCAGATGTAGTGGTTGAAGTGACTCCCGACTAGAGATCCCTCTTTGTCAAGTATCTCCAAAATGGTTATGTCCCGGCTGATCGGGTCGAGCACGAGCGAATCCGACGCTGTGCACTGCAGTTTACCCTCCAGAGTGGTCCTAGTCTTGAGCGGATCCTTTACAAGCACGATTTTGATGGTGTTCTCCTCCATTGAATCCAAGGAGTCAAGATTTCTTAGGTCATACAAAAAGTTTACGCTGGTTACGGAGGGGATTATCAGACCGGGCCAAAACTATCTCACTAGATACAGAGGCTGGGGTACATTTGGCCCTCCATAATCCATGATTGCATCAAGTTCACCAAGAGATGTCATGCGTGCCGAGTTCAAGCCAAGTTCTTGCATCGGCCACCAGAGCCTGTCCACACAACAATGTTCTCTTGGCCCTTCGCAGTCTAGGGACTGGACATCATGGGACCATATCCGTCGGCAACAACATGCCAATGTCGGTCCATTCTGACCACTACAGATTTATTTTCCAAGTAGTTAGAGATTGTTCCACTCAAGGAGGTCAAGACCCGTTATATCATTGACTTCATGAGCTCCAATATCATCTACCAATTTGAAGTCCCTCATGCCTTCCTCACCGATAACGACACCATATTCCATGTAACTGAGTTGAAGAATTTTTACGCCAAGTAAAACATCTGCTCTAACCATAACTGCATCTATCATGCGCAAGAAAATGGGAAGATTGAGGCGTTCAACAAGACCCTCTCTAACATTTTGCAGAAAATGGTTGGTCAGAACAAGAAGAGTTGGCCGGAAAAGCTTCCCAATGCCCTCTGGGCTTATCGAACGACTAGTTGTAATGCCACCCAGGTGACCCCATATTCCCTAGTATATGGAACAGAAGTCATCCAACCTATCAAGATTCCGTTTATTTCCTTACGCACAGATGTCTATGACCAGCAGTGGCCAGATAAAGAAACTAAAATTCGTCTGGCTGAATTGCAAATACTTGATGAGAATAGGCTTCGTGCCCTACATAACCTGAAAATACACCAGAGAAAGATGGGCAGAGCCTTCAACAAGAAGGTTCGCCTCTGGTCTTTCCTGCAAGGTGATATGGTATTATCCCTCAGGACACCAATGATACCTGACAGGAAACCACCCAAGTTGGAGCCCAAATGGGAAGGTCCTTTCATTGTTTACAAGGTTTACCCTAATGGTGCGTACTCACTGGTGACCATGGATGGTGAGCGTATAACTCCTCCCACCAATGACATGTTTCGCAAGAAATACTTTACCTGAGCCCATTGGTCTTTCATGACCCTAAACTGTTCAGGTCTAGCATGAGCCTAAACTACCAGGCCCTACATGAATTTAAACTGTAAAACACCTCTCATGACGTTAAACTATATGGAGTCCTGTAAGATGTTAAACTGCGCCCTTAGAACTACGTGTGGCTTGATTCCCATCTGCATGGGATACATAAGAACGCTCAAACTTTTTGTCTTGAGCCTAGCTCCCAAACTTTCTTCTTTGACTATCCCCCTAGGGGTAGGCCTCTTAGAAGATCCTTACACGGCATAGTGATGGATTTTTGGGACCCCGCTCGTGTCAGGATTACGACGGTCACACCATATGCCCCTCCCCATTCTTCTATCCTTTTACATCTTCACCGCACAACGGTAAACTGCATGGCCTTCAAGAACAACGTATGACTTGATTCCCATCCTCATGGGATACGTAGGAACGCCCAAAAATTTTGTCTGTTGGCCCAACCCATACTCCGGAGTCTCCCCTCGGGTCAAAGCATATGGTGTGGTGCATGATTTTAACCTAATCCATGTTGAGTTCATCATAGTCCCATCGTACGTCCCATTCCCTGGAGACTTCCACCTCTTTCACTGTTATGGTTGATGTTGAAATGTAAAGGCACACTCACTATGGGGAAAACAGTCTTTTGCGATGGGGTATTTGCGATGGGATTAGTTCCCATCGCAATTGTTCCATTCTAGGGGTTATTTGCGACGAGGGGTTCATCCCGTCGCAAATAACAAGTTATTTGTGACGAGATTTGGGGTCCCATCACAAAAGGTAATGCAAGCTTTGTCACGAGATGCGTTCCAAAGCACGAGAAGTTTATTTGCGACGGGGGGGGGGGGGGGGGGGTCCCTCGTCGCAAATAGTGTGTCGGTCGGAGGGTATTTGCAACAAGACCCATCA
The DNA here is from genome assembly GCA_963277665.1 of Viscum album. Taxonomy (NCBI): domain Eukaryota; kingdom Viridiplantae; phylum Streptophyta; class Magnoliopsida; order Santalales; family Viscaceae; genus Viscum; species Viscum album. The sequence goes on from OY728144.1 coordinate 444,816,115, forward strand.
CAAATACCGATGACGATAAATGAGTTTTTGCGACGAGATGTTGTCCCGTCGCAAAATGTGTGTCAGCTGGTCACATTTTGCGACGGGACCCGTCGCAAATAACCTTTCAACTGCCGCACGTAATTAATGCAGTCGAAGGTATTCACAACGTGTCCAGTCACAAAAGGTACTATTAGCGATGAGAATCCCGTCGCTAATAGACCCGTCATAACTAATCTAACCTATATATACCCCATCCGTTTTACTTTCCCTTCCTCTCAATTCTCACTTCCTCTCTCTCACTAAACTCAAATTTTATACTGAAAAGTTCTCTCAGTTAATTTTTTTTACAAAGAAGGCGCTTACTTCATTAGGAGATCATGTTTAAAGCAATTTATATTTTATTTAATTTTGTATTTATTTAATTTTTTTATGTTAATTTTAATTAACTTTGATTAGTTGTAATTAAATTATATTTAAATTGTTTTGTTATCAGTATCTTAGTAATAAATAGGAATAAATAGGTATAAATAGGAATAAATAGAAATAAATAGGAATAAATAGAAATAAATATGAATAATTAGTAATAAATAGTAATAAATAGTAATAAATAGTAATAAATAGTAATAAATAGTAATACATAAGAATAAATAGGAATAAAAAAGAATAAATTGTAATAATTAGTAATAAATAGTAATAAATAGTAATAAATAGTAATAATTAGAAATAAATAGCAATAATTAGAAATAATTAGCTATAACTTGCAATAATTAGAAATAATTAGCAATAATTAAGAATAAATAGGAATAAATAGGAATAAATATCAATAAATAGGAATAAATAGGAATAAATAGTAATAATTAGTAATTATTAGGAATAATTAGCAACAAATTGGAATAAATAAGAGTAAATAGTAATAATTAGTAATAAATAGTAATAATTAGTAATAAATAGTAATAAATAGTAATAATTAGGAATAAATAGGAATAATTAGGAATGAATACGAATAAATAGAAATAAATAGTAATAAATAGAAATAAATAGGAATAAATAGGAATAAATAGGAATACATACGAATAAATAAGAATAAATAAGAATAAATAGGAATAAATGGAAATAAATAGGAATAAATAGGAATAAAAAGGAATAAATAGGAATAAATAGGAATAAATGTGAATTAATAGGAATAAATAGCAATAATTAGTAATAATTAGAAATAAATAGTAATAAAGAGGAATAAATAGGAATAAATAGTAATAATTAGGAATAAATAGTATTAAATAGTAATAAAGAGTAATAATTAAAAATGAATAGGAATAAATAGGAATAAATATTAATAATTATGAATAATTAGTAATAAATAAAAATAAATAGGAATAAATGGGAATAAATAGGAATAAATATGAATAAATAAGAATAATTAGTAATAAATATGAATAATTAAGAATGAATAGTAATAATTAAGAATAAATAGAAATAAATAGGAATAAATAGGAATACATAGGAATAAATAGGAATAAAAATGAATAAATAGAAAAAATATAAATAAATAGAAATAAATAGAAATAAATAGTAAAAAATAGTAAAAAATAGTAAAAAATAGTAAAAAATAGTAAAAAATAGTAAAAATAGTATAAAATAGTAAAAAATAGTAACAATTACAAAACGTAATAACTTGTAATAACTTGGAACAATTTCCAGTGGATTAATGAAACTCCTTTTGCTCGATGACTATTCTCATTTCAACTTTCACCGACTCAAAAAATTATGAAAAATATGCTTCTGCGTATACACGAGTTTGAATATGAATTTGTAGGACCACATTTTTCATAATGTGTTCGGGTGGTGACAGTTGCAAGAAGATGATTCATAAAAAAAATGGGGCTCTTTTGTCCGACAGCTCATTTACGTGCAAGTTTCTCACACAGAAATCAGAATAAAGAATCTGCTTGGAGGTACACTTATACATTCTCATATGCACGAGAATGAATATTTGTACGCATGATAAGATTCTTCATTGTGATTTTAGTAAGAGAAATTAGCAGGTAAATGAGTCGTCGGACAACAGAGAAGCCGTCAATCCATGAAAAATTGTTTCGACCAAAATTAGTATTTGCCATGGGAGCCCATCACAAATAATCTAAATATAAATTTTTATTAATATCATTTGCAACGGGACCATTAGAAAACTATTTTCGATGGGCCCATCACAAAAGGTTTATATTTATATAACGTTTATAATTAAAGGATTAATTGCAATAGGGTAGTTTTTCTTCAGAAATATTATTTGCGACGGGCCGTCACAAAAGGTTTATTTATATATATAATGTAAATAATCGGAGGGTTATTTTCGACATGCACCTTTCCTGTCATAATTACTTTTTTTGGTGATGGGCCCGTCTCAAAAAATAATATTTCCGACGCCGTTTTCTGCAACAGGCTATTTACCATAGGGTCCCGTCACTAAAGCCTATTTGCAACGGGATCCCGTTGCAAATAGCTCGTTGCAATCACCTCTAATTCTAATAGTGACTTATGCTTCACTCACACTCTTTAATTTTGACTCCATCATCTTTCATGTCCGAAAGGACCCCTGAATGGCATAAATGCTCATCCCAAGGGACCTTCTAACATCTCGAGCCAAGACCCTCGAGGATTTCGAATAACAAATTGATAAAAGTCCCGCATCGCAAATATGTTCAACGGTCGATCCTCATTTTTTGTTCCCATTCCAGGTCACATGATATAGACAATATGTTTTGAAAATGATCAACAATTATCCTTTATCATTATCGCCACCCCCATAAGTCCCAAATAGTGAGTGTAGTGATTTATCCTCCCCCATCACACCTTCAAGATGTGATATCCCTTGGGTGATGCCAGCTATCTAGCCATTATAAAATTGGGAGAGGGAAGTCCTACTCCTTTTATCCCACACCGAGAATTGCTCATGTGGGCTTAGGAGTTATGAGGAGGCAACACCCGCATAAGAGGTCATATGACAACAATTGGCCAGAACACCCAATCTTAGGTCCCCTGACCTTCTTGGGTCTTTGGCCCAAGTTCACACTTGGGTTTGTACGATGTTGTATAGGATTATGTCCTCATTCATGTCTAGTTACTGGCCCTGCCTTACACCCCCCTCATTGGGGTATCCAACCCCTATCTTTTTGTCATATATAACTATATATGGCTTGATTCCCATCCTTATGGGATACGTAGGACCGGACGAATGTTCAGTATTCGGGTCTAGCCTCATATTTGACCCTTGGCCTGCATTCCCCCATAGAGAGGAGTATATGGTGTGGTATGGGATTATGTCCTCATTCACGTCGAGTCTTGTAACAACCATGCCATTTACCACCTTCTCCCGAGTTATCCATCCCCTGGTTCTATACTCATCTGTTCAAATCGGCCATTCTCAAGATGAGTCCCTCGATCCTCTTTGGTGATTCACCATTGTGCCCAAGGGTTACTCTAGTTTAGCACATGGAATGACAGATTCTACTCGGACATGCTTTCAACCATTTCTCAGGCTTCGTGTTCCTCTTAATTAAGGCTTCCATCAACTTTCACATCCAAAGGGACCGCCGAATGGCAAGGATGCTCATCCCAAGGGCCCTCCTATCATTATAGGCACACATCCTCATGGGTTTCGAGCAAAAAATTTATTCAAGTCCCACATTGAATATTTGGTCAGTGGTTGACACTCGTTTGTTGTTCCCATCTCAGGTTACAAAATATGGATGTTGTGTTTCAAACACGATCAATAGCTATCCTGCATCGTAACGCCAACCCCATTAAGCCCAAAATTTCGGATACATGACTCACATCCTTCTCTATCTCACCATGTCCAAATGGAATTTTGACACTCCTCGGACTATACCTCAGTGCACATTTACACTTTAGGGGGACAAAAGTCATGGTAAAGGCATAATTTGGGGCTCCACACTGATTTCACTTTGGCATGCATTCCAGGTATTCCAAAAAAACTCTTCCACCCTTGTTTCCCACACCGAGTTTTACTCACGTGGGATTAGGGATCGGGTTGAGGTCTGCACTGACTTAGAAGGATTTCTCTCTTCTATGGTTCAAGCTCAAAGACCATAAACTAAGATCTCTTTTAGAAATACGTACAGCTTGATTCTAATTCCTATGGGATACGTAAGAATTCCTAGACATCTTGTCTTTGGGTCCAGCTCGAGTTCTTCTAATTTATCTCTTATGTTCTATCTTCAGGGATTTCACTCTTATGGGACTGCGTGGTGTTGTATGGGCTTATGTCCTCATTCGGGTTGGGTTTGCATTAGCCGCACCACGTACTCCCCTTTCTAGGAGTTAGCCCCCCTAATTCATGTTTTCATGCATGACATTAAAATAAACCTTCAAGAACTACATATGGCTTGATTCCCATCCTCATGGGATACGTAGGAAAACTGAGACATCTTGTCTTCGAGTCTAGCTCAATTGGGAACTAGTTTCTCCTACACCTTATCCTCTGATCTTTCCTGGCCCCTCGGCCCAAGATTTCCTCCTCAGAATCATGTGTAGTATGGTGTGGACTTCGTCCTCATTCACATTGGATATGCTTTATCATGCTATGAATATACCCTTTAAAACCTCATCTATCCTGTATATGTCTGAGCCATATGACTTTAAAATATGATGCTTAGTCCCATATGATTTTAAACTGTTGCTTCTGTCCTGTACAACGTTAAAAATGCATGGTTGGTCCCATCACATGACCCTAAACTATGACAATATCATCCTGGCCGCACGACGAAAAATGGTGCTGCATTGTGGTGTCCTCACTCGAGGGGACATCATGTTTGGTATCTGTCACACTCCATACCATTTTTCAACACCTGCATATGACTAGATTATTGTGGCAATGCCTGGAATTTCTATCCTAGGACCATCGCTTCATAAAAAAAATCAAATCATTCATCCTAAAGGAAAAACAAGATATATCAAATATCACTTCTTTTGGTGAAAGTGCCAGAACCGCACAAACTTATTATCCCTAGCACCGGTATCCTACTATAACACTCTTAGAACTTCGTGTGGCTTGATCACCATCCCCATGGGGTACGTAGTAACGTCCGTGCACATCCCCTCAGGCCAAACCTAACTTATGTTTTCAGTCTCTCGACCTGAAACCTCCCCCAAGAAGCGCAGAGTGATCTGGACCGTGTCTTCATTCACGTCAAGTCTTGTAATTAAATCGCCATGTGTCTCTTATTTCCTAACATCCGCAGTCCAAGATCTTTGACCATAAACTAAGACCACTCCCCATCCTTACGTAAAGACTTTAAACTACACGACATATTCCAGAACTACGTATGGCTTGATTCTCATCCACATGGAATATGTAGCAATTCCCAGGCATTTTGTTCTCTGGGTCCAGCCCCAAGAATCTACAAATCCTGTCCCTTCTTTGTCAGCCCCTTAGACCGAAATCATTTGGGAACATGTGGTGTGGTGAGTACCTCTTAGGTTCCCGTTCACATCATGTTTTTCAATATCTCCACTATGGGATTCCCGTGTCTTTTCCAAGCATGGTTTGAGTTCTATAAACCAAAAAACAAGATCTCCCCTTGGAAACTGCATGTCATGTTTGGTTATTCACCACCCTTTGCAAATTACATTAAATCAACCCCCTTAATGGTCCACCCTAGGTCTTTAAGCTAAAAGCGTGCGACCCCAAGACCCTTGTCCTTGGGAAGGGACTAGACTCCCTCAATCTAATACGTCTCATTATCGTACTCAGATGAGTTTTGACAAAGAGCTCGAAGTGTGGGATTTTCACGGGGACATTCCCCTCGTTCTATACCCAAGATTTATGAGCCCGTTATTTGGATCCTCATCATCTTCCAAATCAAAAGGGACCCCCTTAATGGCCTGGTCTCATGCCTCCTCGGCTCACCTACCATTTTGGGCCAATGTCCCTAAAGATCTCGGATGACATTTGTAACAGGTCCCATGTTTCGAACATTGTTAGTGGTTGACCCTCATTTTTCTATCCCCATTCTAGGCTAACATGATATGGATACTGTGTTTCAAACATGGTCAACAACTATCCCCTATCATCACACCACCATTATTGTGGTCCAGACCTCGAGCATCATGATTCACATATTTACACTTCCTTATGTTCAAGTGGAATTCCAACATACTCGGGTTTATTTCTCCGCGTATCTTGGTGTGCTATATAGGTGGGTCAACATTAGTGGGACATCATTCACATAGTGTCCCATTATCCCTAACTTGTGCCTCCCTATGTTAGGAAAGTCCCATCACTACTGCTTGTTTCCCACATCAAGCACAACTCATGTGGGCTTAGTAGTTCTGGTCAGATGTGTACTGGTGAAACCATGCAGTAGGTACCATTCTTCATCCCTCATGACATTAAAATTCACCCTCAAAACTATATATGACTTGATTCCCATCCTCATGGGGTACATAGGAACACCCGACCACTTTGCTTTGGGCACAACCTAATTTTCACTCTTGGTCCCCTAACATGACGAGTTTCCTCTGGGGATATGTGGTGTGATCCAGACCAAGTCTTCATTCACATTGCGTTTATAGCTACAACACCACATAATCCCTTCCTTGGATATTCCATTTCACTCCATGTCCTATCATATGACATTAAACTGCATGAGTTCATATGTCCTCAATGCATGACACTAAACTGTGGTTCTACCCTGAACAAGTTCAAGATTCCCCATGATAACGTTTGGAGGTGATAGTTTCCTTTTCAGAGTGGTTTCGTTCAGAAGAATGTGTGATCCTTGATCAAACTGATTTATCCCCAACAAATTCATTTCCACCACAGTGGCATAATTTCAAGAGTGTTGGAATTTAGTCGAACAACCCATCACTCCACTCCCCATGCTTTATGTGACCATTATTTTAGATCCTTTCCCTCTTTCACATCTAGAGAAACCCCCTAATAGTATCGATGCATGGCCTATGGCTCACCTAATACCCTAGAATAATATTCCAGAAGACTATTGGATGACATTTTAAGCCACACATCGTGTTTCAAACATGGTCAATGGTCAAACATCATTTGTTATTCACATTTAATGCTAATGTAATGAGGATACTATGTTTCGAATATAGTCAATAGTCATTCTTAATTGTCATGACATCACTACAGTGTTCCTAATCATGGGTATTGTGATTCACACCTTCAATTCCACCCTATTTAGATTTATTCTAGTGCCCCTAACATTACCCCGTTCATGCACAAGAGCACACTGGGAAAACGGTAATTCGTCTGTTCTTTGAGATTCATTCTACAGTCAGGTATCCCCCTTCTCTTCTAGGAAATCCAGGTTAGTTGTGCAATCCCCGAATTCCTAAAATTTCTCAAAAAAAATTATGTTCATATGGAATAACATAGTGATCATCCCTTGTTTCTCACATTGGGGTTGAACAATGTGAGTTTAGGGATTGATCACTGGGTGTTTCATGAATATAATAGATGCGTGTAAAACCAACACTAATAACAAGACTCATGCATGCGATGGCATCCAAATAATCAAATAATTAAAGTATGTTATTGGGTTTATTTTCTTTATAGAACTCGAGGGTCTACCCCTCCCATGGACGAGTTAATTTTGTCGAAAGAAAGCTGCAGCTCCATCACCCTATGGCTTGTGGGGTCCAGGATTTGTTGCCACCTGTTCTGTTCCCTCTCCTCCTTAGTAACGATGGGGTGAAATTCATCATCCGAAGTTTGAGACCACTCTAAGTCTGTCCGGATAATGATCATCTACTCAGAGGATCTCTTCATGCCATCATCGGCCTCTTCTAGCTGGGCCTTCAATCGCAATATTATCTCAGATTGTGTGTTAAAAAAGGATGAGTGCTCATTCGCATGACTCTGTAGCTACTGAAACTCATTTTCAGCCTCCTGGAGCCTCTTGATATTCACTTATTTCCTCCACTTCCAGCCCACACCAAGTCCACAGTCGTACTCCCAAATCATCTCTGCCATAAGATCTTGGATGATCAGGTGGGGACACCCAGAATCCACTCCCCCAGCACATAGTTCGCGTAGTCACGAGCGATGTCTGTCCATCTCATCCAGCCATAGTGCTTGGGGGTGTTATTAACAAAGCACATAATCATCTTCCATGATCTAAGATGAAATATTTTGTTGTCCTCTTCATCAGAGGTCGTTTTTCCCAGTCAGCATGATTAGTAGGCTCATATATAGGGAACACCCTCAGGAACTCATCAACAGGGTCCGCATCTTTCATTTTATCAGGCTTGGTGGGACCTGGGCTATTTGATCAATCCTCATCATCATATCCCACAACAATATTCTTGGGCACAACCCCGCTGGTGGTCCCACAAGCGATCGAGAGCGCCAAAGTTCGGTCTGTCTGGATATCCGCCTCCACGATCATCGGTATTCCTCTAGGAAGGACGCCTTCAGAAGCCCCAACCAACTTCGCTATTTTAGCCCACACTATTTGAAGAATTGTGCACACCAAAGAGGGCTTGTATGTCAGTTTACATGGTCAGTGGGTGAAAATCATGAATTTGGTTGAAGAGACATACAAAGATAGAATTCATGGTCCCGTTCTTGGGTTTATGCCATTGGGACCCTGAGGCATGGCCCCTCGTATATTACCAAAAAGATATGAAGCTCTTGAGGGGTTACCTCAGGCATCCTAGACCCGCCATATATAATAATTGATACAGCCATAGGTGTGGACCCCAAGGGCCCCACAATCGCATCGGCTGAAGGACAAGAATGGGTTTTGAGAATTAGGCTTTCCAGCACTGTTTAAACATTAACAGAGGGTCCAAAGAAGTCTAGAAATGGATCTTAGGGAGTGAATTCATGATTTTAACTTGAGTGCCTTGGCAGATTCTTCAAGCTCTAAGCCTTAATCACCAACTTCTCCCTCCTCCAACGGGCTCCCTCTACCGGCCTCGTCCCCCTAGGAGGACTCATTTGATTCTTCCAGTAGAGGGACACATTCTCTTAGTTCAGTGGCCGAAAATTATGGAGGGGTCGTACGATCTTGCAGCACCTTGACACGATCTTTCATTGGACATGGGATACCCTAGGAATGCACAAAGTCCTCCAGCTCTTCCAGATATTACTCCAACTCTACCTAGGATACCGTAAAGCCGACCCTGATAGGGCATATCCCCGACAAGTCCATCCCGAGTTGGTTTAGGTGTTGCCACATCTCTAGAGGCTGAGGAACTATCTATTGACTTCTCAGATATCCCAAGCCTCTAGGAAGACATCATCCTCTGGCATGTCTATGTGACGTAGGTTCTTCCTCAGAGCCAGAGTGGATATCCTGCAGAATCCACTTAGTGGCCTCCCTTCTGGGTGGATTTTCTCTTCTAGGGCCACAGGGTCCGCTGCCGCTGCCTCCCTCTCAACTGGTGCGAACCTCTCTACAATGGCATCCCCGCTACTGCAGGATATACCTGGAACCTTCCGGTTCTGACCTTGAGGTTGGGGAGGTCCACCATTACCGGCCTGGACAGTTGGATGCTTTAGAATTGCCCTCAAGTAGGCTGCCTCTCATCTTTTGCTGTATTCAATCGCCAACCCGAAAAAGGTCATGGGTAGAGGCAGCTCATTCTTCATCTTTCCATCCTCACAAGTGAACATGAGCCACATCTCCCTCATCACGCATGGATTCTCTTCATGGAGCACCCCTAGATAGACCCGCGTGGTCAGTCGTTGCGTGCATGAAAATTTCTGGGATAATCGATGCAGAGCGTACGGCTCATAGTGTGGCTCACGGTCCACCCTCGCAACTAGGACTCCACATAGAAAGGCCTAAAGTTAGGACCGATGCTCTTCTATCACTCGTCCATCATTTGTGAAGGCCCCCGTTGGCAGCGGGAATAGATGGAAGTTGAACTATTCTACCTTCTAGACTCAGTTTAATACCGATGGAATGGTCAAGATGGCCAGAATGTTACCCCTGCCAATCAGGATAGATAGGAAAAAGTCCGATCCCAGAGGGGAAATAGGGTTTGGGTATTCGTAAAACCCCCTAATTTGCACCGCTATCCACCCATACAAGAGGGGGAACGACCCACATATCCTCTGTGGCCTCTTACCCTCGCTGATGTGCGAGATAATTTTGTACATCATGGAAATAATCGGTATTCTAGGATTCACCCGCCCTCCGGTAACTGGCATGGAGGCCATGGTGAATGTTCTGGGTCACACACCTGTATTTGTGTCCCTCACCAGCAAGATCCAGCCATAGATGAGAGCCGAGATGAATGCCCCCATCCTGAATACCAGCCGCTGCCCCTAGGTCTTCCACTGTATATCCTCCATTAGCTGCAAGTATGATTGCTCCCTGCCCTATTGTGCCCTATTTGGGAAAGTCCGAGGACTCACTGGGAACCGTTTGTTTTTTGAGAAGTACAGAAATTGATTGAACCAGCATCAAAAGTGAACATCTTTCAGTGCTTCTTTGTCCTCTCATGGCACCAGTCTCATTAATGCCATCGCCAGTGGAAACATCTTCTCCAGATCCTCCCATGCTCCCATAGTAGGCAGGAATTCGTTATACATCGCTCCCAGTATCAGGACCCCGAGATCTGATACATGTTCCATAAGCCGATTCCAACCTCCCTGTGATGTAGGTAGAAGGTATTAGTCCTCGATGACCACTGGCTCAGCAACTATGGCATCATTTTCTTCGCCTGGTATATGTGAAATTGGGAGGCCCATGACACCTCATACAGACCTATTATCCTCGTCTCTACCCCGAAATCTTCACATGAGGCGCTTACCCAGTAGGCCCAGGCCCAATCGTCCGTGAATTTTCCAGCTTGGCGCAGGTCCAACTAATTAGACCATCCCTTATTCAGGATCCTCATCATCGCCTTTAGGATTATTTGGTACATAAGAGGGGATGTGTCCAGCTGCAATGCTTTCCCATCAATGTCGTTCAGATGATTGTATAAACAATCAGTGGTAACGGGCGTAAAGTTCTCCCGAGCATGGCTGTTAGCCACCTTGCACCACTGGAACTGGAATGGCGTGGTCCTGAACCAGTAGGCTGGCTTGTCCTTACTTCCTTCTGGGATGAAGACATCATACCATAGTCCAAATCCATACAAAGTAATCCCCTTTCACAGTTGGTAGTCCCTATGGCTTTATGATAAAGGCTACACCAGCGAATCATGGTTGGAGTGGCTTCATACCAACTCCCCCAAACCCAATTTATTCTCCATCTCATCCCTTAGGGTAGTGTCCACAAGGAACCCCCTGAAAACCACTTGGTGAGACATCATGTTCTTAAAATTTAGATAATTTTCATACAAGATCGCGAAGCTGGATCACAAAGCTGGATCACGAAGCTCGATCCTGGAGACCATTCACAGAGCTTGATCAGGACAGTGGAATCGTAGAGCCTTTCGCTAACCCTCAGATGAAATTTGAGGAGCACACTAATGAAAAGTTGAAGATTCGATGTGCGCCGTGAAGCTAAAGGCCTGATTCATGGAGAGTGATCGCAGAGTACGTGGAGCTTCGAGAATCGAGAGCGAAAAAAGTTGAAATAGAGAAGGAGAGAATTGACAAAATAGAAGTCAGCCCAATTATTTATAGGCGAGGACCCTAGGTGCTTCACAGTGCACCCAGCCACGGAGGACATCGCGGCACGCCCAGACCGCACCTTGCTGCTTCACTTCATGAGCCTCCTTCGCGAGGCCATATCATGGGTAACCAAGGATTTTTTTGGCGATGGACCCTCAGACTTGGATTCTCATTTTCTCCTCGACTCCCTGTCTGAGGGGGCACATTTTTTGATGCCATAATTGGGGGGAACAGAACATCCTGAAAGCATTAGGGACTACCTCGTGAAGCCGGATCCCGAAGCCCCTATAGCCTTGTGGTCGGTGCAAAAGATCTCCTTCGTAAACCCCTGTGAAGCAATGAGGCAGGATGGATCCGCAAACCCCTTTGAAGTACACGAGCTGCTGAAATGAAAGGAGGTGGAATGGCTACACAAACCCCTTTGACGTTCACTACCTACCATGAAGTAAGGAGGCAATAGGGCTCCGCGAACCCTTTTGACGTTCATGACTTGCCGCAAAGAAAGGAGGTGGGATGGCTCCACGAACCCCTTTGTTGTTCGCGACCCTCCACAAAGAAAGGATATGGGATGGCTTCAAGAAGCCCTTTGACGTTTAGGACCCACCACAAATTAAGGAGGAGAGATGGACTCATGACCCTCTTTGATGTTCGCGACCCACCACGAGGAAGGTTTCGTCTTCGCGCCAAGCGAACCCTGCTTCACGGCGCCTCTTGCCTATAAATACCAGGCTCCCCTAGAGCTCAATAGATGAACCATCCGAACATTCAACTTCCTAGCTCCCAAATCGCAAAGCACTCTATGATCTATGAACCATGAGCTATGTGAGGTATTTTTGCTTCGCGGAATGGCTCCCCCATTGAATTAATCGAACCCCTCTTCCAAGAGGGATTCCTTTCATGAATCCCATGGTCCCTCGCAAAGAAAGGAGATCCCCACAGGGACTTGGGTCATGGCGAAGTGTTTATGCTTCACGAAACACCCAATGAACACATGCGACCCACATGCTAATGCAAGGTCACTGTGCTTCACGAAGCACATTGATTCACAACACCATGCCTCACAGGACACCCTTGCTTCATGATGCATTGCTTCGCGGATGCCTCTCCACTTCGCAAAGCTCCTCCCATATGCACCTATTTAATATGCCTAGGGTAGGAGACTTCACTTCACCAAGCACATCCCTTTAAGAACCCCTTCCTCTTCATGGACCACTAGAGCTTCACGAGGCCTCTACATATGAACACCTCTTCCCTGAAACTCCTTTTCCCGTGAAGCCCTTCAAGTTTGCATGGAGTAATTTCAAAGTCCCTTGGAAAATACTACCCATTGAATTGCTTCACCTCATGCTTCTTCGCAAAGTCATGCTAATGACTATTGCTTCTTCACATATCCACGTTAACGTGGACCCCTAATGGGATCACCTATCAACACCCCCCAGTCACGGCATTGCCTATCCCTTATCTTCACCAAGGTGCAGAGGGTACCAGTTATGTAAGTCCTAGGGGTGCAGAGTGAACCCACCTCATACGACCTAAAATATGTTAAATTTCCAAGTACTATCGTCCTCAGCACATGATGTTAAACTATGACATCACCCCATGCATCCTATGTGGGTCCCCCACCTTGGACATTATGCTCGTCTGCTCATCTCAACGGGAGTGAAATCTTCCTCCAATGGAATGTGATCCTCTTTGCTGCGGTGACGCCTCTCTACAAGGAAAAGAAACCATATTGGTGGAAACCCCTAGCCTTTCCTGTAGGAGGTCGTACCTCTAATCCTCCTTTATTTTTTGGGGCCAAAGGCCAGAAAAGGGTATGGTGGGGAACAATGCTCCTCCTCTCATCCAAGCCATGTGTTTCTCCCATTAGGATTTGTCACCATCGGGACTCCACCCTGGAGTAAGTCCCAATCTCCATCACTTGGGTGGCTAATCACGCATAAGCCCCTGTTTCCTCTTTGGGCTGATACCCATGTGTAAGCCCCACTCCACTTCCCACGGATGCACCTTTGGTGAAGTGATCTCCAGGTCTCTGCTAACTCTTGTTTCTCACACCGAGCATGACTCAAGTGGACTTAGAGTAAGCATCGATTGTGACATCTATTATCACAGGCCACCTAGAGTGTAGGCCCTACACCATCATCTCGAACTATATGGACTTTGATATTTTCCAAGGCAAGGTATGTAGGAAGCCTCCATGAGATTCAATCCCAACAACCATTGGTCCCGACCAATTTCACATTGGTTCACCAATTCCCTATCCCAAACTACATGGACATTGATCTTTGCAAAGGAAAGGTATGTAGGAAGCCTCCCTGAGGTTCAATCCCAACAACCATTGGTCCCGACCACTTTCACGTCGGTGCACCAATGCCCCATCCCGAACTACATGGACTTTGATCTTTTCCATGGCAACGTACTTAGGAAGCCTCCCTAAGGTTCAAGCCCAACAACCATTGGTCCTGACTACTTTCACGTCAGTGCACCAATGCTCCATCCCAAACTATGTGGACTTTGATCTTTTCCAAGGCGAGGTACGTAGGAAGCATCCCTAATATTTAATCCCAACATCCGATTGATCCGACCATATTCACGTCGGTTCACCAACACCCTGTGCAGCATAGAGTGTAATCCCCATAGCCATACCTGTACTACATGGTCTTTGATCCTTTCCAAGGCAAGGTACGTAGGAAACCTCCATGAGGTTCAAAAACACCATCCATATGGACCCTAGGTCCTTATTCACATTGGTTCACCTTTGTCCCGCATGAACTTAAAATTTAAACCCCACACAGTGGTAAGCCGTTGTTTCCCCTAGTTAGTGGCAAGCCGTTGTGTCCCTCAATCAGGGGTAAGTCATTGTATCCTGATCAGCGGTAAGCCACTGCGTACCCTATTTAGCGGAAAGCCATTGTAATCCCCTTCGCTGGGACCCACGTCATTAGTCCACCCTAGTGACTTCAGACCAACCCAGGCTGCTAACCACGCGTAAGTCCCATACACATCATTGGGATGTTGTCCGATGTGTACACCCCAATTCAAGATCATCTCCTGACCATTCCCCCGAGCCTATGTGTGTTGGTAGGGTCCTTCCCCATACCAGAGGTTCCACTTCCTCTGGGTCCCATCCGCACGTCCATTACCATGGACCACCTCCTTAGGCATCCCATCACCCTCATGAACTTCGTGGAATTTGATTCCCTGCCATGAGGATACATAGGAAGTCTCCCTGAGACTCACACCCAATATTACCATCGTCCTCATGGTAGTTCCATGCCATTCAACACCCATTTTACTCAGCACCCCATCATCCATCTTGATTCATATCTAGGCTGCCACATCCTGGTGAGGCCATGTCAACCCACCTACATCAGTGTGTCCTCTAGGGGTTACACTCATCTGATCTGCTCTAGTAAGTGTTCTGATTAGTCTGATCCTTCTCCATTGGACGTTAAACTAGTGGCATACCCTGTGTTAAACATGGGAAGCTAAGGAAAACCTCAGAGACACGATTAATGCATATAATTCCTCGCATTCAATGGAGGATGACTTGGGTTTCCGCTCCCTCGAGAAGCCCTATAATAAGGGGAGGAAACCCAGACGCACCATTGTTCTAGCGTCAGGGCACGCCAGTGATGTCCAATGTGACTACTCCCCTGACCGAAGGATGATTCCCTGACTGAACCCTTTGGAATGTCCCAACATAAGCTGTGTAATTAACTAGTGACTATGAAGATATGGCACTAGGAAGAGTTTCATGAACCACATATTAAATCTATAAGGGAGACCCGAACTGGGTGATGAGTTCTGAGGAGGAATCTATGAAAGGAAGAACCGATATCCCATCATCCCGTTTCCATTAAGGGGAAAATGTCCCTGAATAAGCGACGGATACCGCCCGACTTTGGAAAGTGGGAATGTGGGGCAATGAAACTGCACCTTTCATCCTCGAACAAGACAGGCCTGCACGCCTGGAAGAAAGCGCGAGAAACAATATTATTTCTAAGTAATTAAAATTAATTGTAATTGATAATATAATTTTTATGATGTAAAATTTAATTTTTAAAAGGGTTTAAAAAACTGTTATTGTAAAAAAAATCCATCAATTATCAATAGATATATATATTCTATTTTGAAAGTTAAAATTGAAATATTAAAAAATTATTTTGATAATATAAATATAATTTTTGGAATCATCATATAAAAATTATTCAACATTGAATTTTTCATAATTTTATGAGACATTCAATTTTTTAGTTAACAAATAAATACAACATAAATATACAGTGTGTATTATGACATCATATGACCCAAAATTGATGTAATAAATTATATAAATAGTATTCCTGAGCAAAAATATGTTTACCCTTTTAATTAATAAGTTTTTAGGCTATTTGATTAATTTTATAAATCCATTATGAATCCTCCAAAACCAATATTATATTTTAAGGTTTTAAAATAATTTCATTAAGAACATGAATCACAACCACATCTCTACAGTTACTATTTTAATAATTTTCCCCCTTTCCTTACAAAATATTTAAAACCACTCTTATATAGTAGAAAACTAGAGTAGAAACTGTGTAAAAGTATGTGGTTTTGATTACATTGTTATATGGGTTCCAAAACCTATGTTTGGGAAATAATAATGAAATCCCCTCTCTTTTCCTATAAAATCCATCACAAGATCCCATTTATCTTCACTAAAATGCCTTATAAAAATTCATTAATCTAAAATAAATACTCTAGAGGCCTCTAAATTTCCCCTAAGCTCCCAATATGACCCTCCAAAACTTTTGGAGTCACCCTCTCAATCTATAGGATACTCTCCTTCCTCTCTCCATTCAATAATCTTCATTATCTTATGCATTTTATCTCTAATTCCTCAACTTCAAACAGATTCTTCCATACCTCTTTATTTATATTATTATTTTTAAATTAAAAGACACCCATTTCACTTTCATTAATCCCTCCTGTGAAAATTTATGTATGCCCGTTATGCTGCTGAAATTTTAATATGATTTTTCATACCAAACAGTTTTGTAGTGAATACCTGTACCCATTTCCTATCAAGTGTGTTAAAAATTATGAAATTATACTTCTTTTATTATGGAAATATATTTATTTAATATAAAATATATTATAATGGGATTAAACGTGACAAAACATGTTTTTATATATGTGATCTATGTGTCACACTTATGCATGGGCATGATATGATTATGATGGGTGAACCCAGACAACACTCTAATGAATTGGGTAATGTTTTAGTCTCATGAGATGAAATTTATGGTGCATAGGATGGTATCCTAATCAAATTAAGATATTTCTTCTCAGTGGTTAATATTGACTTATACTTATGAATTCAAATTTAAAGTTGTTTCCACATTACCCTATTACCTTTATACTATCTTGTTATATCATTCCTTATTGTTAATGTTTATAATTTTAACCCCTTTTATGTCCCATTGATATTAACATTGTCTAACATGTTATGTTACATGAATTACTGAGTTTATATTGCACTACAAATAACACTCAATTTAGCATGAATTACATAGAAACCTAATATTTTTATGTTTGTTAGCATATTTAACATGCCACACCAAACATAATAGACCCATGATATATATTTCTATTTTAATATAGCCGTTGAAATGAAGGGTATGCGAAATATTAACAAAATATGAAAATATTGTTTACACATGTATATATAATGAATTATATTTTGATTAATAAGTTAGAAATGAGAATAAATTCCTTTTTTAAAAAATGAAATCTTTTTCTGAAAAATAATTTTTGCACAAGCATGTTTTATACCAGTAAAATAAAAAAATTACTCTTATTTTATTATATTAATGAAATTTATATTTAATATATTCAATATGTTGTTTAACATTAATCATATCCACATTATAGTCAATATATAAAAATAAATCTATTTTTATGCTTAAAACATGTATTTTTCTAAAATGCAGTTTTGTCACATTTTATGGTGTAATTTTTGTCAGTTTTGTTTTCTGAAAAATTTATAATTTTTATTTGAGAAAATAAAAATAATTATTTAAATAATTATATCATAATTATATATGGATTATTTTTTGATAATATTTTCAAAACATTATTTTTTATGAATAGTGACAAATATTAAATTTTAATTGAAAACAATCTTTTTCGCTAAATTATTTAGAAAGTTAAATTATATTATGGATATGCTTTTAAGTCATAATAGTTAAATTATAAATAAATTAACTCAATATAGTTAAGTTAAATAATTTTAATATTAATTTTCTTATAAAAAAATTGTGAACTTTTGAACGTTTCACTTTAAAAACCCACTTTCTCGTAAAGTCTGCAGGATTAATTTCAAATTAATTTCTTCCAATTACATGAATTGAATTTGGAATTATAGATTCCATATTTTCAATTATATTAATTTATATTATCTAATAACCTCAAATTAATTTTTTACAAAAATGATTGGTGAAAATAATTAAAATTAATTACATCTATTAAGGTAAAAATGCCTTTACTTTAATGGTTAAACATAGAATATAAGGTGTAAAAATGACTCGAAACATATACAACACCCATTTTATAGAATTATTTTGAACAATTTGACCTTAATATTAATTTTTATGATCTTTTGTGACCCTATTCTATGAAATTTATCCATATAATAAGTTAACAAGATAAAACCACAAAAATGTAGCTTTCTTACTTTTAATTTTTATAAAACATTAGGGATAGGAAAAAACTACCTAGTTTCAGTTATAAATATTATTATGAAATATAAATGAATTTATTTCATCATAATAATTTATATTTAATTTTTATAGATGATATAATTATATTAAATGCTTATGAAACGCCAGCCCTTAGATTATTTATTTAATAATTAAATATTATAAATGGTATTCAAAATATTAAAGGTGAGATAAATAGAAATTTTTTTGTGTTAAATTATTTTATATATAAATATATCATTAAACATATATTTTAAACTAATATATTTTATTTCCATTATTTTATTGATATTTTGAACTTAAAAATAAATAAATAATGTCAAACTTTATTTTAATTTTATTTTATAATAAATGATATTTTATTAAATTATTTAAAATTACTAAAAATAATATACTCTTCCAAGTTATTTTTAAATTTTAATCAATATAAAACATTTCCCATTATTGTACCAAATTATCTATTATAATGAACATATTGAGCCTTAAATTGTAAAAACATTATTTGCATTATAGGGGTTAAAGAAATGTTTTTTGCGGGTTACTTGCGCTTCTGTTAAAATTAATTTTTAAAACACAAGATTTTTTTATTTTATAATTTATATTTAATATTTAAAATAATTGGTGATAAATGTTTTTCATAATCCTCAATTTAATTTAGTCATAATGGATTAACTATGTAGGTTAGAAAACTAGTTACCTTAATGAATAACCAAAATGAAAAAAAGATATCTTTAGAATTAAAGAAGAAAATATTTAATGAATATATTTATTTTATTTGGTGGGTGTGTTTAGAGACCAAAGAATCCCTCCCTTATATACTTATTTATTTTTAAATCCACATTAGTTAATGGAGACCACCCAATATTATATAATATTGTGTATTTAAAAGAATCCAACTCCTCCTCAACTATAAAAAGGCAATCAATCTTCCTAGTTATTGAAACCTATAGAGCATTTTAAATCACCCAAAAACTACCAAAATCACCTCCAATATTCCATTACCACATCCTAGAATCATGATTTTTGATATAAATTATTCCTTTCAAGGTTTCAGTACAAACCTAAAAAAGGATACCTGAATAAGAGGCAAGGTTCTTCTAAATGTGTTTTTATTTTATTTCCTTCTCCACCTCATTAATTTTTTTATTATACCGTGATTACATAATAAATTTAGTATCATAATTATTCTTATATTTTGTTCTGTTAATGTTAATACCTTTACATACAAAAACTTCCATCAAATGGGTTCTGAAATCATCATTATTGTGTACGAAAGACTATGGCCACGTGAAACAGTGTCATTCATTTTTCCATCACCAGATCTCATTGTTAGAAATAATGATGGAAATACCATTTATATATGATATTTATGATATTTAAAACATAATAATACAAACTTATTCATTATATAATACAAACCTTATTTATACACTATTCAATAAGGGATACAATAACATCACCCGCGTGTATGATGGACGACTGCCTCACGAAGCGATGTGAATTGTTTTTCACTAATGCACTAAATGGAAGGTAATAAGTGTAAATAAAATAAATAAATATTATATAAATGGAATATATATTATATTAATGAAATAATTATGTTTATTAATATATAATATATCATTTTAATTATTATCTTTTAACACATTGAAAAAGTGACATCGTCGTTCGTGGACGTGTGGACTACCGACTCTTCAAAGCGATGTGAGTCCTTTTACATAATAAGAATGATAAATATAAGTATATATAATTAAATATAATGGTATTAATTATATAATTATAATTATTTAAATACAATGTATTATATACATTTTTTTTATAATGATCATTGAGAAAATGGAAATGTTACTCATGTCTATGTATGGTCCACTGTCTCCATGATCATAACATTAGTTCATTTTTCATAAAAATATTGCTTTCTTGGTTTTGAAAGAATAATTTATGTATAAATATTATAATTATTTCATGATTATTATTCTATATATGTTTAAATAATGACACCAATGACCATATTATGCTTATCTAAGTCATTCTAACACATAATCCAAATATTGTCAAAACATCCGATGGAAACTAAATTGATTAATCAATTATATATAACTTGTTAATAGTGACATAAAAGTAATAATAAACTTTTCAAATGTTATCAATAAATTAAATAATTAATACAAATTTTTTATTTAGTAAGATAATGAACAAAAAATGACAAATCAGACTTAAGGTATGGGGTTTTATCTTCTCAATTTACTTTTGTGAGATACAAGCCATATTCACCACTTATTTTTATTATGCGGTATATATTATGTACATGAATTTATTTCAAGATTATTATAATTAAATTTATGTGTATTTAAATACCCATTTTATTGTATCTTTTTCATGGGGTTTACGATTTCAATGTTACTAAGCGGTATGATATTTTTGTCACAATTTTCCTTCTTTGAGAATTTTGTTTTATTATACACCTATCTTATTTTATAAGGTATATATACTACCCATTTGAAATGTTATATCATTAATATCCTTATTTTCATAATATTTTAAGGATCATTGAATTATATCCTTTCACGTGGATTATGATTCAATGTTACCAAATTGGTAAGATATTCATGTCATAATCTTATCGTTTATCAGAATTGTTTGTAGCTAAGTCTCAAATGTTGAAATATTATGATCTACCTTTAAATAATTCTCATGAATTTCTTATAATTTTTTTTATTTCTCGTCGATACATGTTTTACCTTCATTTTTCTTACTTTTTGTACTAAATAGTTCAAATTAATGTTTTTATGAAAAAGAATCTTTTCGATTGAGAACTATTTTTCTTACAAAAAAATGTTATAAAAAAAATTTAAAAAGTATTTTCAAAATATTAAATGATATTTCACTCACGTAATGTTTGAAATAATTTTTAAAAGATTCCTTTATAAGCTTTCAAACTTATTTTCAAATAAAATTATTTTTAAAATATTTTGGGTTTTGAAAATTTAATTTTCAAAATGAAAAGGGTATTTTACTCAAAATGTTTTTAATAAAAATTTAAAGGTAATAAATTAATCAATACCAACAACTATTATTGTTACATATGCTCCAATGGGGATATTTTTTAATTATTACATCATTATTCGTTCTCTGTATGGATTAGGCTTTTTTCACTGCTATTATTATCGAACAAATTTATTTTTCAAAGGTTAAACATGTTTCAAAGAAATTTTTATAGAACCCATTTCATTTCTATGGGTTAACCATGTTTTAGAGATATTATTATAAAAATTGATTATTTCCCATGGGTTAATCATGTTTCAATCTATTGATAAGAAAACCATTTATTTTCCATGGGTTGATCTATTTATAAAAAAATAATGAATATTTATATGAGTTTTATAATGAATGGTATATAAACTTTATTCATGTTATAGTTATTAGTTGCTAAATGATAACATGGGGTGGACCAGATAGTTTTGGGTGAGCTTGTTATAACTTATAAGATGGGGTGTCTTAGATTTAACATGGTGATTCCATTACTACTTATTCAATGGGGTATCCTAGATAGCACTGAGTGAGCCTGTTATAGCTTATATGATGGGTACACCTAGATAACGCTCTAATGCATTAGGTAATGTACCATTTATTGAGTGTCTAAAAGGATGGAGTTAACCACGGGTTTCTCCTATGGATATAACAGGGATCTAGTTACTTATGATATGGGTTTAACAAGGGTTATGAATAAAACAATTTCCATGAAACCAATAAATTTATGTGTTTCTTATTATGGGATTATAATGTTTTTGCTGGTCAAGACTGATATCACATGGATCATGATTATTTATTTTGATGACTCTTTACTTTTCCATATTTTATTATTTGAGGATCCGTAAACATATGGGTCTGAGTTATTTTATGATTCACTTATACACTATGATTTTGTTTTCATACCCTTATGAACTTCTTATTCTCATTGATGACATTATATTGTTAATTCTTATGTTTACCCTTACTAATAATTTTATCTCATCCTTATTATTTTTTCCTCTTACCTATATTATAAATAATGAGGTTGAATGAATTAGGACTATATAGGTTTTTAAAAGGATGATGTTGATAACCTAACATGAAATAAGAATATATATGTTAAATTAGAGAAATGATCATTTAAATTTAGAGGATTTGTTTATTTAGTAGTTTATCCTTATTATCCAAAATAATAAAACCAAAATTCCATGGATATATAAGTGATTAAATATTTTATTTTTTACATTTCTTGTTTTTATTAGCAAAAATTGGTTCACCTTCTTTGGTATCAATATTGAAAATGTAATTTTTGTGAATTTTGAATTGGATCCAATAATGTGTGTTTTTATCTGTTATAGTTAGTATCAAAGAGAGGCATAGATAAATTTAGATATTAGGATGTTTTAATGTGAGGATATATTCAGATTTATGGATATTATCATGGGCCTATAAGCTTAAGGATGAGTATAAGTTCAAATTCTTGGATACACCATTTAGGTTTTAAGCAATGAGGTCATAAAGTGATTAATTGAATTTTGAGAGACATTTTAATGGTTTGGGGTATTTGTAACCCCTAGCATCAACATGAAGTTCTATTTATGGAAGAATTAATTTTCATGTTTAAAAAAGGGATAACCCATATGATGGGTGAAAACCCATCAAATCCAATAAGGTTTTGGGGAATGAACCCATTAACAAAAGACGATAAGGGTTTCAACCCTACCATTGGAATATACAATATCCTCATTACCATGAAATTTTATAGGCAAAGGCTATGTTTATTTTAAAAATATATAGAATTTAATTTGACGAATAATGGTTGATTTATATTTGAATAGTATGTTGTTAAATCAATCTAATCCTAGGGTTTCGAACTTAGTCAGAAAATGATTAAATAATTTTGGAGATAGTTATTTATTGAATAATTTAGTTTGAACATTGGGTATTAATTTTTATTATTAATGTATCATATGAATTTTTACGCTATTTGGGAATTATCATACCATGTTCTAACCATTTTGGTTTTGGATAATGTCTAAATACATGCAGAATAGATTGAATCTCCCTTTTATGGTTATGTGTCCTTTAAAAGATTATTTTAGAATTCTAGACATTAATATATCATCTTAAATTCTCATAATTCAGGGATAAAGATGATATTGTGGTGAAAATTGAAAAAATTAATAAATTTTACTCATCAAGTAATTATATTTCCATATTATATTAGTCTATATGGTAAGATAATTCCTTAACTCTAGGAAAAGGATCTTGAAACAAAAACATTATTGAAGTACCTTCATTTCTAATGAACTTATGTTCTTTTAAATCATTTAAGATTTATAGTTCTAAGTCCCTTAAGTTTCTATTGATTATTAATAAATTTGTGACTAAAAACCTCAATCACACATTGTAATTAGTTACACTTTTCCTCCATTCCCACCTACATTCCCTAATTTCAAAGCCTAGTTATGTGTTATTTCATAATGATATTTCTTTTATAAATTTCTATGTTATTAAGAGGTTTTTTTTTATCATTTTTATGTGGGTTCACAAATAAATTATTTACAAATTTCAATCCTTTGATTACTAATATAAAGTTCAAATTATGAGGGTTCAATTTATTAAAAAGGGGAGTGGGGAGGATGTAACACCATGAAAAATTCTAACAGAATAAAATTTTATTAGATATATTACGTTACATTAAATACATTGGTTTATACTTTGTTACAAACAACCCTAATTTTATCTTATGTTACAAGAAACCACATGATTTTTATGTTTGATAGCGTATTCAACATGCACCACAAAAATTAAGCAACCCATGACATATATCATCATTATTACCCAACTGTTGGAATGAAAGTTATTGATATGATTAAATTAATTTTGAAAATATGGTTAAAAATATATATATAATTAATTCTTTGGTTACTAAATAATTATAAATTAAAATAAAAACTTTTTTGAAAATAAAATGAAATCTTTTTATGAAAAAGTATTCTAATGCACACAAGTGTGCATTATACCAATAAAGTAAAAAATTAAATCATCTTTGATTATATTAATTTACTTTCTATGTAATATATTCAATATAATGTATAATATTCAACTTTTGAGTTTTCATGATAATAGACAAAACTAAATCAAATTTTATGCTTAAAAACAATATTTGTATAAAAATTAGTTTTGTCTCCTTTTAATTGTGCACTTATTTTAAAGAATAATTTTTTAAAATTTAATATTTTTATTATTTTAAAACAAAAAATAAATTTTTGAAAGTGTAATATAAAATTTGTAATAGAATTATTTTTTTATTATTCTAAAAGAATCATTTTTTATGAATAGTGAAGAATACTAAATTTTAATTGAAGAAGGTCTTTTCTGATAAATTATTTTCAAAGTTAAAGTATATTTTGAATTGTTTTTAAAGTAAAAATAGTTCAATTATAAATCAATTAATTCAATATAGGTCATTTTAGAAATTTTAATATTTAATTTTTAAATAAAAAAACTGTGAAAATTTAAACTTTTTTCACTTTAAAACTTCGATTTCTCATCACCTATACAGGATTGATTTTAAATTAAATTCTGTCACTTCTATGAATTTAATTTAGTATAATGGATTCCATATTATGAATCATAAAAATTTATATTTTCTATTAAGTTAAACATAATTTTGTTTTACCAAATTGATTAGTGAAAACAATTGAAGTTATTTATAGTTATTAAGATAAAACAAGTTTACTTAGTTGTTAAGATTAGAATATAATGTGTAAATATAACCCAAACCTTGGCCAAAACCCCAATTATGGACATATTTAGACGTATATTACCTTATTATATAAATTTAGAAGTTTTGGGGACCTTTTTACATGAATGTTACCAATATAATAAGTTATGAAAATAAAAAGAAAAAAATTACTTTTCTTCCTTTTAATTAATATAATGATTGGGGGATAGGAAAAACTTCATAGTTTTGGATTTAGATATTATTTTTAAATATAAATAATTTTTTATCATAATAATTTATCTTTAATTTATAGTGATTATAAAATTACATTAAATTCTTAAGAAATGACGACACCTGGATTGTTTAGTTAATAATTAAAAAAAATAAATCATACTAAAAATATTAAGGTGATGTAAATATAATATATTTTTGTGTTCCATTATATATTTAGATTAATATATCATGATACACATATTTTAACTTAATATATTTTAATTACATTATTATCTTGATATTTTTCAAGTCAAATTAAATAAAAAATATCAATACTGACTTTAATGTTACTCTATAATAAATGATATTCTATTAAACGATTTAAACTAATTAAAAAATAAATATTCCTCTAATTTATTTTTAAATATCAATAAATATAACATATGGTATATTAATTTACCAATTTATATTTTATAATGAACACATTGACCCCTAAATATTAAAAACATTACTGGAAGGGTAGGGGTTGAAGCAGTGTTTTTACACATTACATGAACTTATATTAAAATTAATTTCAATAACACATGAGATTTCTATTTTATAATTAAAATTTTTTATGTAAAATAATTGGGTCTAAATTTTATTATAACTATTACTTTAATTTATTATTAATGTAAAAATTACCTAGGTTAGAAAACAAGTTACCTTAATGAAAAACCGAAATTAAAAAATAAGGAAACTTAGGAGTTAAGGAACAAAAGGTTTAAAAAATTATTTATATTGTGTATTAAAGGTTATTTTAGAAATAATAGTACCTCCAAATTATTATTAATCAATTTTTTAGGAATATTATTTAAGGCAGACCTCCCAATAGTAAAAACATTTGAGTCATTATAATAAGGACACTTCTTGTCAACTATAAAAAGGCACTCACTCTTCCCATTTCGTCACACCAATAAAGAATTTTGGAATGTAAAAAACTTACAAATATCACCTAAAAAATTAAACCATTTTTTCCTATAAGACTTAATTTGTTCATAAATCAAGCCTTTCAAGGTTTTAGTGAAAATTGAAGAAGAATACATGACGAAGAGGCAATGTTCTTCTAATAGAATTTTTATTTTATTTCCTTCTCCACCTAATTTAGTTATTATTATAAAATGATTATTTAATAACCTAAGTATAATAAATATACTGATATATTTATATGTAAATGTTATGACATATTCTAAAACAAACTTCCATAGAATGGGTTACAAAATCATTATTCGTGTGTATGGTGGATTATAACCACGCGAAATGATGTCGTTCATTTTTTTTGGATTACCACCATTAATGGTTGGGAAAAATGAGGGTCATAATATTTATATATGATATTTATAATATAATAATACATATATTTACATTATATAATATACACCATTTTTATATTCCGTTCTATAAGGGCTAAGATTATATCACTCGTGTGTACGATAGACTGTTGCCTCACAAATCGATGTGAAACATTTTTCACTAACACAATAAATAGAAGTAAATAAGGGTAAATATAATAAATATATATTAAATACACGAAATAATTATTATATTAATGAAATAAATATCTTCCTGAATGTATAATATATCATTTTCATTATTACCTTTTCACACACAGAAAAAGTGACTACGTTGTTCATGGACGTGTGGACTACCACCTCTTTAAAGAGATGCGAATCCTTTTGTAGAACAATAAGGATATATATAAGTATATATAATTACATATAATAGTGTTAATGATATAATTATTATTATGTAAAGATAAAATATTATATACATTCTTTCTATAATGATCATTGAGAAAATGGAAATGTTACTCATATGTACGTACGACCTACCGTCTCCATGATCTCAACGTTTGTTTATTTTTATAACCATATTTCAGGTTTTTTTTAAAAGAATAATTGATTTATAATTATTATAATTTTTTCATTATAATCAATCTATAGATGCTTAAATAATTACCCCTTTGACTATAGTCGACCTACCAAAGTAATTTTGACACAAAATCCAAATATGGTCAAAACATCTGATGTAAACCTATTTGATTAAGTAATTATATATAACTTTATTATAAGTTAAATAAATGTAATAATAAATTTTTTAAAAAGTTATCAATAAATAAAATAAGTAACATAATTAGAATGACTTATCAGACTCAAGGTAAGGATTTTGTCTTATCTTACTCTTATTTATGTGAGATACATACCATATCCACCAATTATTTTTATTATTTTGTGTATATAATGAACATGAATTTCTTTTATTATAATTATACTCCAATTTATTAAGATTTAAATATCTTTTTTAGCATCTCTACTTCATGGGGTTTTTGGTTTTAATGTTACTAAGTAGTAATGGATTTTTTCCACAATTTTCCTTCATTGAGATGTTTGTTTTGTTATACACCTATCTTATTTCATAAGGTATATATAATTCCACTTTGATATGATATATCATGAATATACTTATTTTAATGATATTATAAGTTTTAATTAACATTATTATTTCAAGTGGATTATGATTCAATGTTACCAAAGTGGTAAGAGTTTCATGTTACAATCTCATCATTTATCTGAATTGTTTATGATTAAGTATCCGATGTTGGAATATTTTGATACACCTCTAAATAATTCTCATCAATTTTATTATCCCTTATTTATGTCATTAGAATAATATTTCCCTAAATTTTACTCTCTTTATGTACTTATGAGTTCAAAAGAATGTTTTTATGAAAAATCATCTTTTCGATCAAAAACTCATTTTTTTCTGTAACATAGTTTTCTAAAAATATTTTAATTTTTTTAAAAATTAATTTTCAAAAAAGAAAAGATATTTTATTTAATAAATGTTTTAAATTATTTTTAAAACCTTCATTTATAATATTTATAATATATTTTCGAATAAATAAAATTTCAAAATATTTAATGATTTTAACAAAGTGATTTTTAAAATGAAAAGGATATTTTAAAAAAATGTTTTAATAATATTTCTAAATTATTTCCATTTATAAAAATCCGAAATACTTATTTTTAGTTATTATAAAATGTAGAGATTTTGTAATGATACCATCCTTAGTACTTCTCATGATTTATTAAGATTGTTACAATGAGATTGTTATAAAACCTATTTTTTTAAATGGGTTAACTAGGTTTCAAAGAGATTGTTATGGAACCTATCTCTTTTCCATTGAATACTAATATTTTGAAGTGATTGTTATGGAAATAGTTTCTTTTCCATTATTTAATCATGTTTTAATATATTGACAATAAACCGGTTTATTTCCCATGGGTTAACCATGTAATAAAATAATAATGACTAGTTCTATGAGTTTAATGATAAAATAACTTTTTTACTTAATTTATGTTGTGGTTCTTAGACCTTAAAGATGAACACGAGGTGACCCAGATAACATCGGTTGATCCCATTACCTCTTATATGTGGGGTGGCCTAGATAACATCAGGTGAGACCGTTATATCTTATATGATGGGGTGGCCCATATTGTGTCAGGTGAGCCTGTTATAGCTTATATAATGGGTGCACAAAGATAATTCTCCCATGAATTGTGTAATGTACCTTTTCTTGAGAGAAAATAATGAGATAGTTACCTAAAAGTTTCTCCTAGGGGGTTAACTAGTATCTAGTTTCTTTTGTCAGAAGTTTAACATGGGTTATGAGGAAAAAATGATCCAAGATACCAATACATTTATGTGATTCCTATTATCAGTTTATACTATTTCCCATGATCATGATTGATATCACAAAGTTCATAATTATTGATTTGGATGACTCTTTCCCTTTCCATGTTTTAATATTTTATGATCCTGGTGTTTATGTGTATGATTTCTTTTATTATTCTCTTATACAATATGATTTTATCGTCATAACCTTATGAACATCTTATGATCATTGATGAAATTTAATTGTTAAAGCTTATGTTTACCCTTACTCAGCATTATAAATCTATTTTCTTATATTTTCCTTTTACCTAGGTTATAAATAATGAGGTTTAATGAATTATTTGTATAACTTATTTCTTAAGTATGATGTTGATAACCTAATTTAAATAATAAAAGCTGGTTTAAATGGGATAAATGATCATTTAATGTCATGGGAGTTGTTTATGTAGGTGTTTTTCTAAATTAACTAAAACTATAAACCAAAAAGGTCAATGGGTATGTAAGTAATCAAATATTATATTTTCGAGGTTTTATGTTTTGATTAGAAAAAATATGGTTCAACTTCTTTAGTATCAACACTAAAAATTTAATGTTAATGAATTTATCATCAGATTTAGGAATATAGGTTCTGGGATATTATAGTAGCTCACCCCATTCATATATATGTCTCTAGGATATCCCATGTAGTTTTATGTATGATGGGATATTATGGTAATGTTATGGAAGTTTTCAATAATGGTGATGTACCACTATTTTATGTTGTTATGTAATATATCTAATTACCGAAAGTCACATGACTTTTAAAACTTCTTAGTTTCATTATGTGTAATATTATTTAATAAATCATGAGTTAATGTGTAGTAAAGGAAAGGTCTTTCATAGTTGGTATTAGAGTAAGGTTTAGTAATCCTTGGGAATAGGATTAGAAAACTCTACAAAAATCCTTAGTGATATGACAAAACTTAAAAAACATCCCTTAGTTTTGGTAAACTATAGAGTAAATAGTTTCCAAGAAAACAAATCCATGTTTGGAAACTATAAGAGGAAGTGGATTTAGCATAGAAGTATCTAGGGGTAACACCCAAAAACATTACATTAATCTAGACTTGATCCAGAAATAGTCCATATAAATGGGCATTAATGAAAACATAGTTTGAAAATACCATGGAATATACCTTGGTAAATTGAAAAACTCCTTATAAACTATTATAAAGTGGAAAAAATTTCCTATACAAGTCTATGTTAGGTAATAGATCATGTATAACTTAAATTTAACCCATAAAAGTAATATGTTAAGTAAATACATTTCATTTATAAATTACCCCTTTAATGTTATTGGATTTCCTTTTATGTGTTTAATATTTTAATGATACTCATCCCAAATTTTCTATTTATTCTAGCCAATGGCTAGAAATAGTACGAATTGAGTAAACAAACAATGTGAAGGGAGATGTAATGATTTAACAAATGATATTCCTAACCTAATGGGAGAAGAAATCTTGAACTTTGAGATGATACTCTCTCAATTGAATCAGGTTTTGAATAGAAACCCAAATCTGGATGAACTCCCAAATCCCCCTAATAGAGAAAAAGCTATAATTGATACCATTATGTGACAAAGGCCTTCAACATTTAATGGATAATATCATCCCTTAATCATGGATCAATGGATCAACTCCATTGAGAAAATCATCTCAATCCAATAACTTTTTTTGATAAAGTGAATGTTATACAAGCTATTTGTTGTATGGATGGAGAATATGATTAGTGGGGGAAATTGATCAAGAATACATAGACTGAAGAAGAGATCAAAGTGATGATATGTAAGTAATTATGGATTTTTTTTGATATATATTTTACCTACAATCACAAGCATAAAATTTAATGAATTGCCTTACCGTCAAGAAAAAAGACTATAAATCAATCATGACATATGAGGTAAACCCCAAAAGAGTTTCATGATATGCCTTCCAATTTTCCATTCCCCCTGAATGCAAAATTGATCACTTCTTTGATGGGATAAAACCAAGTCTATGAAAATCATTTTTAATCCAATACATTTATAGATATGAGGAAATATTCCAGTGTTCACTCAAAGTTTAAATAATGATCGGAAAATCTCAGGGGTATCATAGTGATAAGAAGTAGAAATCTGAGTTTAGTTTTGGAAGTGCGATGGAGAAATCTTACAGTTGTAAGAAATTTCAACACCCCCTATCAAAATTGGGGAAATAAGTACCCATTAAATTTTATAAGTGGGATAAGGAAAATATTTTGGTTTGGAATAGAAGGGAACATAGTTAGTAATTTCCAATAGGAGAAATCCACCAATGTAATGTATGAGAATAATGTTCCAGTAAACTTTCAACCAATTCTATGTAGTCTCAACTACAAGGAAAAATGACACTATGTGAACCACTTCTCCAAGACAAGGGTGTATAGAGAAAATAAATGCCAAAAACCTCCAAGGAAGAAAGGGCGAGAATATTATATCACCATCACTGAGGGGGATCCTGAAAATGAAGTAGTGAAATTTACGATGGTTATTAATTCAAGAATAATGAATTTAATTTTTTATACAGGTTCTATTCATTCCTTCATATCACACAATTTTATTATAACTATTCAAACACCACCCAAAATCATGATATTATATCTATTAATGAAAATAGAAAATGTGAAAATTATTTCATTCCAAGAATATAACTCCTCCCATGTAACAATTTGTGGGATGGACATCCTAGAAAACCTTTTCATACTTCATTTAGTGTAATTTGATGTAATTTTGGGTATGGATTCTCTTTCCATACATAAATCCAAAATAAATTTCCATGAGAAGGAAATCACTCCAAATATCATGAATCATCCTCTGATTCTATACAAGTACAAGGATAAGGATGAATCTTATTTAGCACCAAAATCTCAAGAATGAAAATTACTTCCCTAAAAACAAGAGTATCTAGATAAAATAATTTATTCTATGGAAAATATCATCCTTATAGAAATTTCCATTGTGAGGGAATATGCTAATGTGTTTCTTGAAGAATTTCCTGGTCTTCCTCCTAGTCAGGGGGTGGAATTTTCAATCAATCTTATACATTGTACATTTACATTATATAAGTATCTATATAGAATGGATGTTGTCGAACTTGAGGATTCGAATAAAAAAGTATAGGATAATCCTGAAAAAGAGTTCATAAGCCCAAGTGATTCACCATGGGATGCACCGGTCCTCTTCATCTTGAAGAAGGATGGTCCATTGCGCCTTTGCATTGATTATTATGAGATAAAAAAGATCTTGATAATGAAAACGTATCCTATACTAGGGATTGATGACTTGTTCGATCAACTACATGGAGACCAATAATTCTCCAAGGTGTATCTTCAATTCAGGTATTATCAAGTAAGGGTGAAGAAGGAGGATATCCCCAAGACTACATTTTGTCCATGGTATGGGCACAATGGGTTCATATCAATTCCATTTAGTCCCACTATTGCTCCAAAAATATTCATGGAATTAATGAATAGTTAATTTTTATATTACCTCAACGAATTTATGGTAGTGTTTATGTATGAGATTCTAATATAATCTAAAATAATGGTGGATTATGTGGGGAATTTAAGCACAATGCTAAAGACCTTATGAATGTAGAAGCATTATAAAATTTATAGAAAATGTGAGTTCTTATTGAAGGAAGTCTCATTCTTGGTGAATATTATCACACGAAATGGTATATCTTTGGACCCTTAAAATATAGAATAAATTTAAGTACAACCAAGACAAACCACCGATTAAAATGCATATTTTCATTGGATTATATAGGTTCATTGCCATTTTGTGAGAAATTTCACATGATTATCAACCACTCTATCCAATATAACTTAGATGAGAGTTAATTTTTTTGGAATAATGAACCTAAAGAGAGATAAATGGATTTGAAAAATAGTCTTATCACTGCACCAATACTTACACTACCCACAAGTGGGGCAATTTTCATGGTTTCCATTGATGATTTGAGAATAGATTTGGCCGTGTAGTAATGCAGAATGACAAAGTGACAGCCTATGCCTCAATTAAATTGAATTTTTATGAATATAACTACCCAATTAATGATATAGAGTTAGCTTTAGCGAACTTCACATTGAGAAAAACAGTGTTATTATCTATTTGGGGAGAAGTGTGAAATATATATGGATCATAATATCATCAATTATATATTCACATAGAAAGAGATGAATATTCTCCAACAAAAGATAGTTAGGGATGTTTAAGAAATATGAATTCTCAATTCACTACCATCTTGGGAAATAAAATAATGTGATAGATTCTATAAGTACAAATGATCCATCAATTTTATCATTGATGATAATTGATATGAATAAATTAATCTTATTATTGAAAAGGATGTACAAGAGAATCATAATTAAAAGAAAACCACCAATCATTTCATAGATGATTACTCAACAATCCGTTATGGAGAATATAAATGATAATCAAAGAGATGAAATGTAAATATTAAAGAATGTGGAAGCTATAAGAAAATTTAAATCCTTATATTTCAAAATAAAAGAAGAAGGAGTGGTAAGATTTGGTTTACAACTTTGTGCACCATCAAATCCTGAGTTAATGATGTATCTATTGGATAATTCACATAGATCAACCTTCTCCATCATAACAGGAGTCCAAAGATGTATCAAGATCTCTGACAAGAGTATTTTTGGGACAATATGAATAATGATATCTCTGAATATACATCAAGGTGTCTTGTATTTCTATAAGTAATGGATTAAAGGAAAACATCCAATGGGATAATCCAACAATTAACCATACCTACATAGAAATTAGAAATCATAACCATGGTCTTTGTCTTTGGTCTTATAAATACATCAATAAGAAATAATTATATACTTGTTGTGGTGAATCATCTTACAAATACTTCCCACTTCATTGAAATACAAGGGGACTTCTCAATCTATCAACATTAAAGGATATATTTAGAGATGTGGTGAGGCTGCATGGAACACCAATATCAATTTTATCCGATTGAGATCTAATATTTACCACTATGTTTTAGAAGAGTCTCCCACATGATCTAAATAATGAGTTAAACTTTATAATGAATTGTCATCATCAAAAATATTTCCAATTTGAGTGGACTATCTAGACACTCATGTACATGTTGATAGAATGCTTGATGTACTTTGAAGGGGGATAAGATCAAATATTCCACTGCTTGAGTTATCATACAATAATAGTTTCCACTAAACCATCCTAATGGATACCTATGAATTTCTTTATGGGAAGAGGTGAATAATACATTCATGAATGGATAAAGCTTGTGAGCCCAAACTGCTGGGTCCCGAAATGTTCAAAGAAATGGTGGAAAAGACCAGGACCATTCAGAAGCACGTCTGTGCTATTTAGAGTGAACAAAAGAGCTATTATGACAATCATTGATGAGACCTAGTGTTCGAGGTAAGAGAGAATTCATTCCTTTGCATATATCCATGGAATAAGGTCCTGATATTTGAGAATAAGGGAAATATTAGTCCAAGATAAATCGACCCCTTTGAGAATCGTGATCACATTAGAGGGGTGGCCTATCAAATAGGGATATCACCTAACCAATCTCAAGTACATGCTGAGTTCCATGTATCCATATTGAATAAGTAAATACCAGACCCCTATCATGTGACAAATATATAGGCGTTACTATTGGATAATGATCTTTTATATGAGGAGTAGTTAATGATGTTCTTAGATCATAGAGACAATGTTCTTGAAAATAAAACAATTCCCTGGGTCAAAGTTCTATAGAGAAACCAAAAATTTTAAGAAGAAACATGGAACCAAATGAGTTGATGAAATATATATACTCTCATATGTTTTAGTGTTTTAAATGAAAATTTCAAGGGTGAAATTTCTGATGGGGGGAAGATTATAACAACACAAAATTTATGAGTAAAACTATCTTTGTTATTGAAATAAATACCATATTATGTATTATGGCTATATAAAACACATGAAAATAATTAATTTTATTATATAAAATTTGATTTAGAATAATGTAAAGTAGCATAACCATTGATAATATATATTTTGAACAATTATCTAATGATTAGTATAAATATAGTGTTTTGAAATAACCAATTGAAAAAGATAAAGGAAGTGATGACCTAAACCAGTATAATCATACTATATGAAGCTCGTTTATCAGTGATTATGAGGGACATAACATCACTAGGATTTTCACCTAACCAAGTCCAATACAATATACAAAAATTAAAGCATAGGTGAAACTGTTTTTGGGATAAGTTCAAGCCCATCAAATAACTACCCAAGCCATGTACACCAAACCACACTATAAAAATCTCACTTACAGATAACTTACTCTTAGTTCATTTAGGTTTTAATAAAGGGATACATAAAAAGACCATAATAATATGAATATTTATATTTTATATAATAATTAATATATTTTCTTCTTATTTTTTGTTACTTTATAAATTAGTTTGATTTTGATACGATAAAAAAATTATATATTTCAGAAATATAAAATTTCAATTAAGACATTTATTTTAATTAATTAATATATTTTTTAAGTAAATAATAAAATAATAAAATATTATAAATAAATAAATATTATTAAATTTAAATGAAAATTTGATTTTTATGAAGTCAAATGTAATTTTTATTAGTGTTTGAAAAATATTATTTTAAAAAAACGCAGCATTTCCAAATAAATATCAATTCTATTTGAAAAGTGAAAACAAAAATATTAAGAAAATTATTTTGATAAAAGAAATATTTTTTTAGTCAATACATAAAAATTCTCTAATGGTGATTTTTTCATAATTTTCTAGGACGGTTGAATTTTGGGGTAAACGTTAAATATAACATAAATACATAGTGCGTAATATGACATAATAATGACTAAAGAGCGATGTAATAAGTTTAATAAAAGGTATTTTAGACCAAATATATGTTTCCACTTTAAATAAATGTATTTATGAGGTTATTTTATTAATTTTATAAAACCATTAGGATTCATCCAAAATCTATATTATAATTTAAGGTTTCAAAATCACTTCTTTAAGAACATGTCTCACTTCCACACCACCGAGGGTAATATTTTAACAATTTCAGCCTTTTAACCTTCTATAATAATGAAAAAAACTTTTATTTGGTATAAAACATGGGAAAAAACCATGTTAATGTTTGTAGTTTTGATTACTTTTTTAATAGGGTCCAGAACCTATGTTTTGATAAATAATAAAGATCACCCCTCTCTTTTCTACTATAAATAGACCCAAGATCCCCTTACTCATCACTAAAAAACATTATACAATTTCATTAATCACCTTTAACCTCTCTATATTCATCCAATGGTTCCCCCAATATCCCCAGAATCACCTCCCAAGCTTTTGGAAACACCCTCTGAAGGTGAGGGATCATCTCATTCCCCTCTCTTTTCAAAAATCTTCATTATCTTTTTCCTTTTATCTCAAATTCATAATATTGGGATATGTTATTCCATATCACCTTTACCTCACTTATGCTGTATGAATTATGAGATAACCTTTTCACTATCCTTAATCTCTTTCAGGAATATTTATATTCCCCCATTATACTGCTAATAGTTCACCTTTATGAATATTTAATTCTTTTATCTGGGACTTAAATGTATGTTATAAAAAATCCATTATAGTGGGATTAAATGTGATGATGCATTTTATTATTTATATGATCTATGTGGAACTATTATGCATTCACATTATATGATTATGTTGGGTGAATTCATATAGCGCTCCAATGCATTTGGTAATATTTACATATCATGAGATTCCATTTATGGTGCATGAAATTTTATCCTAAGAACATTATGCTATGTTGTCTTGGTGGTTCTCCTTGACTCATTCTTATGATGAAAGGTTTAATGTTGCTTTCACATTACCATGTTACCTTCTATGTTATCATCCTATATCATTCCTCACTATTCTTGTTTAAAATTATAACCCCTTTTATTTCTCTTTAAAATACCTATTTTCTAACATGTAATTATTTCTTCGAGTTATGATTTGTTTATCCCATTACTGGGATTAATATATCACCCATTTATAATGTATTACCTTAGTTTATCCCATGTTGTTTTATGTAAGTTGGAATATTATGAGCATGTCAAGGAAATTTTTAGTAATGGTGATATACCCCCTATTTTAAGTTCATATGTAATTTACCAAATTACCCAAATGAACTATACTTATCAATATTTCAGGATTAATTATGTGTAATATTATCAAATAAATAATGAACCAATGTATAGTAAAGACAAGTGTTTTCATATTCACCATCTCTGATCTTATTCCATACATATTCTTTAGGATAAAAAATATAATATCCAAAAAAGAAGGTATTTTATTATATTTTCAATCACATATATTAAAAAAACTCTCCAAATTCATCAAATATGATCCTATATAATATTTTTATTTGAATAAATATTAATAAATAATTCAAGGATAGTGAAATATTTGTTTTGGTTTTCTATAAAGGATAGTACACTTTACTTCTCAGTTTATCCCCTAAGACCATGAATCACCTTCAATTACCTACATTATAAGTGTAAATATAACCCATAAAATATATAAGAAAATATAGTGGGCATTCCTATTCATCAATGTGAATAGAATGGTTGAGTTTCCTTTCTCATCCAAGTCACTATTCTTTATCCACTCTTTATGGTTTCACATATAATATTCAACCCTTATTTATCATATGGTACAGTGGATCTCACAAAACTTTTCATTTCATTGTAGGATATGGTTATTTTCTTTTTATCCATAAAGTCATATGAATCTACTGATGCAATCCTCACTCTCTTTATGGATTATTATTTTGATGAAATATTATTAAACAACCATTAGTAACATGTCTATCTTCACCATATATCTCAAAAATAACTTCTTTAAAACAAGTGTTTTTTTATGTTGAAAACATCTCATGTAATTAAAATTCTTCAAGGTGGAACTTTTCTTTATCATTAGAACTATATTTTTCTTATGCTTCTTCCATTTTTTCCCTCTCAAAATTAAGTTTCTAAATTAATAATATATAATTGGAATCATTAAAATCCTTCTTAGAGTCTCTACATGACACTTTCTTAATGTTCTTTATATTATAAATTTTAGATGCATCATTCCACCTAGTATTCATGGACTTTTCTTGAATCAGACTTGCATTTAACATGTTGTACATGGGTTTCTTACCTAACTTATTTAACACATTTTTAGGGGAAATATAATTTGGTATTTTAGAGTTATTCTTTATTTTTTACAAGTATGTTTCTTCTTCTCTCATCAACATTTGTGGTTTTATTTTCTTATAATATTTTGATACATGATTAGATGATATTGCACCATTATAGTGACAAAAACCACTCCCAACATGAAAATAATGTTTAAGTGCATCAAATTTAATTGATTTAGAAAAATTATTATAATTTTGTGAGTGTATACTATTCATATAAAAAATTCTCCCCATTGACATAGGTTACCATTAAGATTTATAATTTAAAGGATTGTACAATCTATCTAATGAAAAATGCCGAAATCCATTACTGCACAAACACTGACATATAAACCTTGATATTATTTTATCTTGTGTATGTTGTTACAAATTTCTAGCATTACCAATATATTATTTGTAGGTCATCTTCACCATATGTTAGTCTCATCTTGAGGAAGTAACATCCACACTTCTTCTTTACACCAAGGATATTGTGGTAGGCTCTTATTCATTTATTATCATCCATATTTGTACGGAATTTTTATTCAAACCTGTACATTTTATGGACATAGTTTTAGAAATAATCAAGTGATATTATGATCTTAATTCCATATGAAAAATTATTTTGTTATTATAATCTTCCAAAGAACAATGTGTTCCAATAACTTCATAATTATGTGATTTTGATGTCTCATCGTGGGTATTTTTATGAATGGAAAATTTGATTTTCAATTCAAGACATCTCATATTGAGGGTATAATTTTGATATTTATTAATACTAATATGACTTCATAGTCCTTCCTCATCTTCTCAAAATCAACTTCATGTAATGTAACTTTTTCATTCAATGGTGATTTAATATCCTTGATTATCTTGGATTTGATATTCAACTGAGAATCCTTGACATCAACTATACTTTTCAAATTCCCTTCCAAATCATGGATCTTTATCTCAAACTCTTTATTGGACACATCATTATCTTGGATTGTTCCGAGCCAGTAACACCCCATTACTTTTCAGTCTGGTATGTTTCAACACTTGTTTTGGTTATTATTATTTTTGGTGATGGTATGTTGAAAATGTAATTGTGTAGAAACCTTTAATGGTAAAGTCCATGATTTGTTGTAATTTTCCATGAAAACCAATAGTTTTAGTTACTCACTAGGTCCTTACACATCGTGAAAGTTGTGCACATTCCGTGTAATGATTTATGGGTGGAATTCAAGAACCAAATATAAAAAATGAATTTTATACATGATTTTTATTAGTTACACATTGTGTAAGGGGATAATTTGGTTTTTAAATAAATGGTAATGGGTTTTTCAGCATATACATACTCTGAGGATTATAAAACATGAAAATGAGTTCCATTCCATGTAAATGTCATGGTGTTGGTTTTTTAGGGTGTTGTACGAGTGATATGTTTCATTTGTTCTCTGTTCATCCCTATTCTATTGACCCAGAGTTCTCCCTAGGATATTTTTGGTGATTCCACTCTTTTTAGATCACATCACTCAGCTATTGATCACTATTTTTGTAGGATTTATTCTCTCTGGATATTTAATCCTTTTTTTGAGTTTTAGTTGAATCTATATATTTCCTATGTTTTTGAGACCAAATACATTTTTTATCGATACTTTTCAATTTCTTGGCATACCTTGTCTTACGGTAACCATTTTATTGGTTTTCAATATCTATTGTTGAAAGAAACTATATTTATACCATGTTGCTGTAGGTGTATCTATAAAATGGGAGTATTTGATTAATTCCATGTTGTTCAGGATTATTTTCTTTTGGGTTGTTTATTTATAGTATATAATAATTGGTTTTAAATTTTTCTTGGAATATTAAATGTTTTTCAAAAAGATTTTTATGCTTTTGCAAGGGATTTTCTTGATTTGGAAATGGGGTTTCAAAATACAAAGGATATTTTATTTTCTTTGAAAATGTTTTAGAAAAATTGCGAGAATGGTTTTGACTTGAATTTGAAAAAATGATAATTTGAAACCTTGGGTTCACCAGGATAGATATATGGGTAGCCTTAGTGTATTTTATACCACTAGGTGGTAAATGTTTCAGTATGAAATTGTAGGAATTGATATATTTTGGATATAATGTATTCTTTTTTAGGCTTGTGAGTTTCTAGTACTTAGTGTCTCTTAGGCTTCAGACCAAATATAGGTTACTTTTCATTTTTCCATTTTTGATTAGTTACCCAATTATTTTTTTATATCATGGGTTATTGACCAGAGGTTTTTGTATATGGTGTTATCACATAACTTCCCATGATTGGTTGTTTCATGTATATGTATTTAATTTAACAACTCTTATTTTATGGATTTGATTTTTTTATCAATTCTACTTGTCATATTTTTGGTTGTAGAACACGAAAGGATTTTATAAAACTAATGACAAAAAAAGAGAAAATAATTTATTAATGGTTTTAATCTATGAAAATTATTTATAAAACTATTTTTTTAAAAGATATTATTTTTTATTTTTTGATATTATAGCATGTATAAAAACAATTGTGGTATCCTAATGTGATTTTCTCCAACAATACTTGTGCCTTTGGGAAAATTTTAAATGTTCTAATATAGGATTTAGGTAAAGGGAAGATCATATTGTAGTATATTGGATTGTCCTGTTATTGTTTCTTTTGATTTGGGTTGGTCTAAAGGTGAATATTGGTCATGCTGGGTAATGAATAACTTTTTGGTTTAGAATATTTGTCCTGGATTGTATGTTTTTATTGTTTCTTTTCTATTTTCACTTTGTAATCTAGTTTTACGTACTTTTTTCTTTATATTCAATAATGGTTTTCATTATCCTATTTTATCCAAATCATGTGATGGGCCAGTTTGGGAGGCTAGTCGAGTTAGCATGGGTTGGTTCATTATAATTTGGTATCAATGGAGATGGTCAACCTAAAATGTGTGAGCAATTCCTATGTTTTGTTCTATGACTTGGGTAGATTGGAGTTAGGACCATTATAATTTGGAAAGTGGGTGCGGTAAAGGGTCATAGCCTGCTCTGTTTTCTGACTAAAACAATGTTACCATGGGTGGTTAGGGACTTTTGATAGGTTTGAGAAATTTTATTTAATGTTGTCTTAATGGGATTTATATGACATTTATTTATATTAACCTATCCCATTTCGAGTAAGATTTATTTTTTTTGATTTCATTATATTCTTATTGTTTTAATTATTTATTATAAAAATCTAAAGTTGGTCCCATGATTTTGGGATTTTCTCAAGACAAAATTTATTTTTATCTGTCTTTCTACAATGACTTTTAGAATATATATTCAAAATTAAAGAATGGAAAATATGAGATAGGTTTTTTAGAAGATCCCTATAGCGGACCCTACTTTGGTAGAATCACTTATATGCATTGTTAATACTTTGGGTGATTTGAGTGTTAGGAGCCCAGAATTTGTAGTAGATCATGTATATGAATTTACCAAGAAAAATCCTCCCATCATTCAATGTGACAAAAGAACCCACGAATATGAAGAGTGTATTGAGTGTATATAAATGATATTCAACTTATTTAAGACTCTTGAAGAATCTATCATGTTGTTTTCCACATATATGATCAAGGGACCTATAAGAAGGAGGTTAGATTCAATTGTGAAAGTTATGTTACACAAGGATCGTACCTAGTATTATTTAAAGAAGATAATTAACCATCGGTTCTATACTGAGACATTACATATGAAAAATACCTGATATTTTTCAACCATAGAGCTGGGGGAGTGTACCATTATGGATTACTCAACCCATTTTAATGAGTTAGTGCATCTTGCACGAAAGATTATAAGTAATGAGTAACTGAAGGCTTAAAGGTTTGATTTAGGACTGAGGCATGATATTAAGTTGATTTTGATAATTTTTATCTTTATAACATTTGTGGAGGTTTTTGAAAATAAAGCTTTATCTATGGCATACATAGCTGGAAAGATAAGTTTGGGTGGAGCTTCAGCTGGTTTAGTGGTTTGTGAGGGTGTATATTATTTCCAGAAAAGGAAGTGTAAGAGTGGTCAGTTTTCGCCATGAACAATCTTAGGGGTGATGAATGGTTAGAACCAATTAGTCTAGTACCATTGTATAATGTGAGTTCAAACCAAGACTAATTATTCATAGTCTCATAGGACTTATCATCTGTGTGGATAATCTTGTCATCTGTAGTAGTACCGTGAAAGGATATCCTAGGGAAGTATTTGAAGGATCCACTCTATCCAAGGCCTTGAGTGTTCATTATGATGCTTC
The DNA here is from genome assembly GCA_963277665.1 of Viscum album. Lineage (NCBI taxonomy): Eukaryota > Viridiplantae > Streptophyta > Magnoliopsida > Santalales > Viscaceae > Viscum > Viscum album. The sequence goes on from OY728144.1 coordinate 444,858,679, forward strand.
CAATGGTGGTATTTATAATCCTCTGGACATGGGATAAGTTCATGTGGCAAACATTAGAATACTATATGATGTAGAGTATGTGCTAGAGGAATCTGAAGGAAGAGCAATGGCTGTTAGAGGTACAATATTTATTTCATCTTCTATGGTACTAGATTTCTTTGATATAGGTTTTAATCATTATTTTATATCATCAAAGTTAGTTGACATGTTTGGAAGACATTTGAAACTTATTTCATTAATATTAGATCATTCCATGTCTTTGGGAAAGAGGTCCGAATACGGTTTTAGATTTCCCTCCTGTAGAGTGATGATTGCTGACATTGAGGAGGAGTGGGACTTCTTAGTGATTGATATTGACATATTAAACTTGGTTATCAACATGGATTGGATGATTAGTGCTAAGTCCTAGATAAGCTATTATCACTATTGGGTTCAGTTCTTATCTTCCAATAGAGTAACTCATGTATTCTAGGGTGAGTGGGACTCTAGATCTGGAATGACAGGGTTGGTTTATCCTAATACCAGAGTAATCTTGTGTAGTTTTCAGAGATATTTCATCATGTAGTTTACCCTATCTTGGGGGTTAACTTCCTATAATTGTGTGTGTGTACCCTGAAGTCTTTTCAAATTATTTTTCCCATTTTTCATCAAAGAGAGAGGTTGATTTTACTATTTACCTTCTCTCTCCGGTTTGGTGTTGTTTCTATTACATCTTTCGGTATAGCACCTACTTAGCTGGTTGAACTTAATGTCTATCTTGATGATCTAGAGTTTAAAAAATTATTATTCATATCATTTCACAGTGGTATTCACCTGTCCTATTTAATAAATAGCATAAAGAGCCATTATCTTTTTATTTATTATTGAATGTTGAATCAGGTGATCGTTAAGAAAAAATATCCTTTTCTAAGGTATGATGATATCTTTTGATCATATTAGTGGGGCTCGTTGGTTTTATATGATTTACCTATGTTTAGGGTATCACTATTTGAGAGTCTGAGAAAAAGGTATAACTAAGACAAAATTTATTAGTTGATATAGAAATTTCATGATTCTAGTTATGCCATTCAGACCCATTAAATCTCTTATAGTGTTTATAGATTCGATGAATTGGATATTTCATCAGTTATTGGAATCTTTTGTTATAGTTTTCTTGGATTATATTTTGGTGTACTCTAAGTTAGAGGACGAGCATTTGTACTATTTGTATATCCTTATTAAAATATTGAAATGACATTGTCTGTATAGAATGATTTCAAAGTGTGAGTTTTGGATATAAGTGGTGATGTTTATAGGGCATGAGATATCTAATAAGGTTGTCTTAGTAGATCCTGAAAATGTGTAGGTAGGTATATAATTGGATCATCCAAGAAATGTATTTTAGATCAAGTGCTTCTTTGGTTTGGCTATTTACTATAGATGGTTTCTACAAGACTTTCCCAATCTCGCATCTTCGATGAGATCTTTAACCCATAAGGGTGTAAACTTTGTATTGAATGATACAAGACAAAGATATTTTGAGGAGTTGATGATGAAGTTCACTTAATCACCAGTTTTGATTCATCCAAAACCAGGGTTAGAATTTTAATTTTTCTGTGATACTTATGGTATGGGTTTAGGAAGAATCTTTATGTTGGGGAAATAGTTTGTGGCTTATATATCTCCACTATTGTGCCATCAATAGAAGAACCACCCTATATATGATCGTTATTTTTCTACTGTTATGCATGTGCTCAAAATTTGGCATCTATGTCTCTTTGGGGAGCTGTTTATAATGTTTTCATATTATAGGATCCTATAATATATTTTTACTTACAGGGATATGAATTTTTGATACATGTGTTGGGTAGAGTAGCTTCAGATATTTTATTTTTATATTTCTTATACCCATGGGAATGGAAATTTGGTTATCAAATCATTGTTAAGAAAATTACCCTCACAAGATGTGAAGGAATCGTTTGGGAATTGTTATCTGATGAGCTTTTTTTCTATGATGGTATTATAAGTGGAATAGGTTGGTAGAATGGTGTTATTTTATAGATAAAATCTAACTTTTCTTTTTATGAGTGATTTTGGATTGAGTAAGTTGTAAAAACTGAGTGCCAAAACTTTAGTGAAAGCCTGTATATTGGGTAGACCTCGGATGAGTGGTATCGTTATCCCAGTGGACCTATCTACTTCTATAGTATCTTTATTATTCCAGTTCCTTTATAATATGAGTGTTTGTACAATGTAAACCATTCTGGTTGGTATATGCACCCTAGGGATAGAAATATGTTTCATGAATTGAGGTGTTAATATTGGTGGAAAGGGATGACGTCATCAATTACATATTTTGTTTCACAATGTCTTAATTTTCAGAGAATTAAGGTTGATCACCAGAGATATTTATGCTTGTTCCAACCTTTACCCATTATGGTATGTAAGTGGGATGATATTTCCATGGAATTATAATGGGGAGGATATGATTTGGGTGATCATTGATTGACACAGAAAATCCGTACACTTCCTACCAATCTAGGTGGCGATGAAAGTGAAACAGCTTAGGGACTTGTATGTATGAGAAATTATGAGGCTTCACAAGGATACTTCTATATTATATTATGATAGGGATCCAAGAATGATATCTATATCATGTAATGTATTCAAAGAGGGGATGGGTTATTAGGTTAAATAAATTATAGCTTATCATCCTTAGCTAGACAGACATACAGAGAGGGTTATCTAGGTTCTAGAGGATATGTTCTGGGCTTGATTTCTTCATTTCAAAAGATCATGAGAAAATAATTTTTCTTTTGTTGATTTTTACTATTAAAATAGTTATCAATATTCAATAAACATGGTCCTATTTGGGGATTTTTGTGGGAAGACATGTAAATATCCCTTGTGTTGGGTAGAGTTGGGATAATAGTCCTTGGTTGGGCCTAATGTTGTTCCGGAGATGATAGAGATGGTTAAATAGATCCAGAGGAATTTGATTATGGGAAAACTAACTAGAAATCCTATGTTGGATATAGTTGTTGGATAATAGAGTTTTAGGTTATTGATCAGGTACTTATAATAGTTTTACCTCGATAGGTACATCATTGGTTGGGTAAGCAACGTAAGTTGGCACCGAGGTTTGTGGGCACCATTGAGATCATTTGATGATTGGGGAAGGTGTCATATTAATTTATTTTACCACCAAAATTGAATTATATATATGTTTTGATTAATTATTACCATTTTATTAATTATATACCAAATAATTCCTATGTGATTTGATGGGAGGATGTCGATATTGTGCCAGATAACACTTTTGTTGAGAATCCAATTAAGATTTTGGATCACCAGGATAAGGTACTATGAGGTAAAACAATCCCTATGATCTGAGTACTATGTAAGTGCATACAAGATATCCATGATACATGGGAGAACAATTCATTAATGAGGTATTAATGACCTTATATTTTTCAGATCCAGGATCTTGATGGATTTTTGGGCACATAAAGCATTTATGGTGGGGTGATTGTAATACCCTATTAATTTTAAATCAGGTAAGTTTTAACCCTTGTTTTGGTTATTTTCATTAATTGGGGGATCATGGAATTAGAATTGGGAGGATATCTATAATGGTGAATTCAAAGATTTATTGAAATTTTATGAAAAAACCTATAGTTTCTGCTAGTCAGCAGGTACTTATACGCTATGTAAGTTGTGTACACGCCATGTAATGTTTTCTGTAAAGAAGTCATGGAATGAATAAACAGTGTGAATTTTATACACATCATGTATCATGTAAATTATATTTAATAGAAAAAATACAATTTTTTTTTTAAAAGGAGATGAGGGTTTTTGATGTATAAATACCTCAAGGATTACACGACATGTATATGAGTTACAAGACATATAAATTTCATGGTGATGGTTTTTAGGGAACCATATAAGTAATATGTTTCATTTATTTTCTATGAATCCATCCTCTATTGACCCACAATCCTTCCCAAGTGATTTTGGGTGATTCCACTCAATCCATATTTCCTCGTTCAGTGATTTATCATGTTGTGCTTGTATTTCTTCTCTTCGAGTATTTAATCCTTTTTATTCTTCTTAGATTTTTTTTGTTGAGGATATGGTTTGGTTATGGTTTTGAGAACAAATAGATTTTTCTATCAGTCCTTTTCAGTTACTTGACATTACATGTGTCATGGTGGCCGTTCTATTGGTTTTGGCCTCTTTTGTTGAGAAAAACTAGGTTTCTACCATGTTCATGTTAGTGTTTATATACCATTAGTTAATTTTATAAGTTTCATATTGTTTTTGATTATTTTAATTTGGGTTGTTAATTGATAGGAAGTTGTAATTTGTTTCAAATCATTTCATGGAAAATAAAATATTTTCCAAAAATGGGCTCTTTTTTATAGATGGATTTTCTTGATTTGGAAATGATTTTTCAAACTCTAAAGAATATTGTCTTGGATTTGAAATCTTTTTTTAAAAATTATTAGAACAGTTTTAAATTGAATTTGAAAAAATTCACATTGGAAAACCTGGGTGCATCGAGATAGATAAATGAGTATCCTTAGTGTGTGTTTCCCCACTAGGAGGTAACTTTTGTGGTATCAATTGATAGGAATCAATATATTTTGGATTTAATGTAATATTTTTTAGTCTTATGAGTATCTAGTACATAATTTATCATTTGCTTGATCCCATTACTTGGTGTTTTTTTATTTTTCAATTTTTCATTATTTATCACATGATTGTTTTTATATCATGTATTGTTGGTCGTAGGTTATCATATGAGATTGTATCACATAGCTTAACATGACATAGTTTTATTCATGGATAATTTTTTACATGTATTCTTCTTGATGTGTGGATTCGAATTCCTATTTTATCACATACACTTTTCATATTTGTGGTTATAGAATATGAAATGATTTTATGAAAACCAAAGGATGAAACAGAGAATAGTATTTAAGAATTTTCTGAATTTATGAAAATAATTTGTAAATCTATTTTGTAAGAAATAATTGTTGCATTATTAACATTATACATTGTATAGAAATTGTGTTGGTATCCTGTTATGCTCTATCTAACAACCTACCTATTGATTGGGGTATTTGTATATGTTTTATTAAAGGATTATGGTAAAGGTAATAATGTATTGTAGTATGTTGAATTCTATTATTTCTATTTAATTTAATTCATATTGGTCTAGATGTGACTATTGATCACGTGGGGTTATGAATTAATTTTTGGTTTATCCTATTTGGATTAGATTGAATGTTTTTATAGTATCTCATTTATTTCCTCTTCGTAATCTAGTTTTATGTCTTGTTTTTTTTACTCAAGATTGGTTTTTGTTATCTTGTTTTATCCATATCTTGTGATGAGCCAATTTGGGAAGCTTTTCTTGTTTTCCTCAGTTGGATCATTATAGATACAATCCTTCAAATTTATATTATATCACCATAATATCCTCATACTCATATTCTTTGATACTAATATGTTTTTAAAGCTTAATGTAAGTAGGATATATTTCTATTAAATCATTCTCTAACTAATCTACATCACCTCTATGTTTAGTGATATATTCAATATGAATTTTAAAAATCCCATAAATAAAATCAACTAATTCTTGGTGAAATGAAAGAAAAATATATTCTAATACATAAATAGACAAATCTATTGAGATATGATCACAATCACACGATTCTTCTTCTTATATACAATTTAAAAAAGAATTTTCACAAACCTTATGTTCAGATGAATCACTTGATCCCTTTGAGGTAAAAATGTTATCCATATCATTTTTGGTACACATAAACACAAGTTATTATTTTTCTAAGTTAGATCTGAATTCCTTGTTTCCAACACCTAAAAATTATTCCTTTTTTTGATGAGAGGGAAAACATTGTTCATATTCTTCTCCCATTTATTTTTTTCTATTCATAAGAGTATTTCTAGATATTGAATTATAATCTAAAATAGAAATAACTTCTCCAAAACTAAACCTCATTATATTTTTTTTGGAAATAATATCAAGTATCAAAAATAGAAAAACATTAATATAGAGAATCCAAACATATAAAAAATTCCATATGATACCAATTTTAGGATCCAAGTAAGGACATATTAAAAAATTAGATTGGGAGGGGGGTGAATCAATATAGGTATAATTTATACGTTTACCCTTTTTCAATTTTATTTTACCTCTATCTCTTGTAAAGGTGAATGAATTACTCTTATTTTATCTCATCACTTTGTTTCGTTCTTATAGTGTAATGGAACACACTCACAGGAGGAATAAGTTTTTACAAGGTTTATCTCTCTATTTGAGAAGTATAATCCTTAGCATGATTCAATAAAACTAGTGTCCACATAACCAACTAATAAAACCATATGATCATTACACTATTTTCTCCAAACAATGTATACTATGAATCCCATACACTTGTTCGGTGAATCCCACAATTTGGTACATCACATAACTTTTCAAATAAATATAGTAACTATAATAATATATCCAATCATAAATAAATAATGATTTCTTATTTTTAACGTGGTTATCCTTCTTCTTCCCTTGCATAATGGAATGTCCATTATTCTTGTTTATATGAACAGTATTAAAAACATCATCTTCTTCTTTTATTCTATGTTGCAATGAAATGTGAAACTAATCCATCCACTTCTCTCTTCTCATTTTTATATTTTTATTTTATGAAAATAGGATTTCATAAATATATTTTTTGACTCTATAAACTTCATATCCAACTTGAACAATTCTTATATTATTTCTTCTTCTTTCTTTGTAAATAGATATGGAAAAAAACTCATAATCTCTTCTCTCTTACTCTCTCTTTCATCTTCAGTTCATAATAATATTCATTAGACCTCTTTATAATTCTTCAAATATTTAGGATATATGTGAATAAATTGATTTGAGTCTCTAATATTCTTCGATACCAGTAAATAATTTCTTTATATTATGTATCAGATTAATAACTCTATTGACCACAACCACAACATCCAAAACCTATATTATATATATAATAATAATTATATAATTAGTATCTTATTTTCTATTTCATATTAATTCAAATATTTATGATAGTGTATGTACATATATTTTAATTGAAACTCTCAAAAACATTGTATTTGATCATCGCAAAAACATTCCTTGGAAATAGTTCCCATATTTTCCTCTTTGATTTATTCTTCATAACTACACATGACCATAAAACAATTATTCTACTTTTTAATTCAGTGATAATGAAATCCTGAATTAAATAATCATTAATTATAGGTATCATTTGACGTATAAAATACAATAATTATTCTTCATCAATTTTGTCTAAATGAGGATCAAGATATCATTTAATTATTTATTAAATATTGGATAAAAATTAGCTTCATGGTTAATTATTCCATAAATCGTCATTTAATTACCCTAAAGACTTATGTATTCTTACTTATATTTCTTCATATAGTTAGTAATAACCATTTCTTTATTTATAAACTATTCAAAGAAATCCTATGAACCAGATTTTCATGCATACCACATCTTCAATATGTTGTATAAACTCATCGGTTCATAAAATATAAATCATTGAGTTTATTTTTAAACATGTATAATAGTTCATGAATGTTGGATAGTGAATAACTGATTGAACCATAGATTCACTACCTATTTTTATCTTAGTCTTCATTGATAAGTTCAAGCAACACTACATGTATGATCCATTATTTTGATGACACCCCCTGTAAGATATATCTCAATTACCATTCATGATTACCTCTGGAGAATAGGTGTACATGGAACTATGATATCCTATAAATAAACATGAAATGGTTAGAACTAAATATGAATCTAGGTGATGAAGAGATCAAAACTGGTGGATGACAACCCAACCGGTTCTTGTCTTATATGCATGGAAGCTCCTCATATCAGGAAAAACTCATAGATCACCTGACGATAGCATTTACTACCATTATATCCTATTAGTATCACCTCTTATTGAAACTCCCATGTGGTAGCACCTCATACTTTAATACTCTCGTGGTAGAACCTCTAACTATCACATTCTATAGGTGACAATTTCTACTATCATAGTATAATGCTAGAACACTTGGTGGTAGCACCTGGAGATGCACACCTTGCGGTGGAAGACCTGGAAGTAGCACACGGAAGTTTTATACCTAGAAATAAAACCCAGTGGTAGTAAACATAACATTATCAGTTGAAAATGGTACATGTAGTGGTAAAACCTGATCGTAGAAAACCTAGTGGTAGCGCACATGGAGGTAGTAGCTTCTTCCATAAATAAGTAGTATGCTTATAATGGTGGAATTACTTCTTTATGTTTGAACTCTTATAGTCACAAAATTCTCTAATGCACGGTCACATAACACAAGTCATAGTATTTGATCATTAAATAGGGATTACTTAGGGGATACATCTCTAAGTACCTTTATACAAGATCAGTATACAATTATATAGCCTCAAATTTTTACCTTTATATGAGGTATAAGAACATGAATTTAACATTCTATAGGTACTAGTTAACCATTACATGGTTAATAGAGGACCCAATATATAATTTTATGAGATCGTATAGACCTTTATATAAGATTTATAATTCATGGGTTACCCTTACACTAGTTACCCAACTTCAGTTACCATTAGTTTCATGGGTTTACCATACATAAGTCACTCATATAACCTTATATAGTCTCAAAATATGAACTATTTACATTTATGATTATGGGTTACCATTACATAAAGATCATAAACCCTTATGAGAGATATCATTATGCAAGTCATGATGGGTTTTACCCTTACATGAGCTACCTATACCTATACACGACCATTAAATCATTCAAAAAAACATTTATGAATAGATTTTTGTAATCTTCATTAACCCAATAATGAGAAGAATATGTAGGATAACTTTATACTTGAATATTTATTTATTCACCTTTCAACATTCAAGCTTTTTAATTAATATTATTGGGTTATCCAATAACCTAAAAGTGTTAAAAAATGCCTTTAAAATATTTAATTAAACATATTGAAATCACTTTGACAGCAAATACAAAATCCACAATGTGAACTTAAAAAAATCAAAACACCTTAAATGGAAAAACAATATTAGGTCAAGAAAAGTGATTAATCTTACTTAAACACCAAAAAACATTTTCTAGACCAACTATAGTTATGTAAAGTTTAATTATGTATGTTAAGGGTTGAGAATGAAATATAAAAACAAAGGAAAAGAGGAAGGAGAGTGACAAGAAGTGGAAAATAATTATTTATCTTTATAGATCCACTTAAATATCATAAAGGAAGTCTATAGAACAATTAAATAGGGGAGGGGTTATTTTCTAGGATGCCCGTACCCAATTATTATGAATGAGATGGGGGAATAGTTCCCTATATAAAATTTAAAATGGAATAACCAAATATTAAAATTATAGATAGACCATATAGTGTACCAAACTATGTATTGAACATACACTAAATACTAGACTTGAGCTATAAAAAACAAGATGGTAAGGCTAACACATTCCTTAAACTATGTGTTATCTATGCATCATCCATTGTATATGGAATTATTATGATACATTGTTAGGATGCATAATTACTCTGAACTTTTATACAAATAATTCGACCCACAAATTGTTCTATAATTTTCAAAATACCACACTTTAACTTCACAAAATTCCAGACAACTAATATTTATTTAGAATAATAGAAAAAAATGATATTAGGGTTTCAAAATTCACCCTGTCGTTCCATTTTCTTCCCTAATTAGTCAACAATGATTTTATGCTCAAAGAATGTCAAAAAACATATCATCCAAGTTATGGATGAAGGGGACTTTATAGTGATTCAAATTAGTAAATAAAATATTAATTTTTCAATCTATAAGATAAAAATTTAACGAAATTATAAATTCAATAGTTATCATATATTAAGAAACAAAAAAAATCTTCAATATTGATGAATTTATAATATAAAAGAAGAATAATGAATAAGTGATACCATAGAATACATGGGTTCCTAAATCATTATGGAATTGGGAAATATAGAATATTCTCTTATATTTTTTTATTTCAAAATAATCCACCTAGAATGAATGTTGTAACCATATTTTAAAGACTAAAAACCCATATATGAGGATACATGATCCTTAATTAGTGGGTAATAATTATAACTATCTAGGTACAAATCTATGAACTTAACAAAATATAATTCCATTAACATCATTATGGCTTGGTCCAATGTTGATGTAAAATATCTGGAATAATATCCGGTACCTAATATTTCTTCTTCTTCATTACACCATTTCATTTCTTTGAATTTTTATTTAAATTGGAATGATCATCTTCTTCGTATAATATATCCAATCAATTTTTTAAATTCATGAAATCTAAAAGAATATGTTCTTGTTTGAAAAATCCATGTAAAACATCACACACATTCACATAATTTACCATGTTAAATCTATGGATTGTATTAATATATTGAATCATGGATTCCACTTCATATTGTAACTTAAAACATGTGGGTAAAAAGTATTGGACAATATGAATACCATTTCACAATACCAATATAAATCCAAAAATGAATACCATTAATGAATGATAAAAATCCCTATATTATCCCAAGAAACCTTTGAACCACATATTGATTCGTAATCAATGATTGATGAAGTTTAAGCATTTTGTTACACATGATAACCAATTCTACTAAAACCTATATAGATTCATTATGAAATATGATAAAAGGTCATATAAAAGTGGAATACATAGGAAACATTAAATTTAACTGTCAAATAAGGTAACATAAATTTTAATTTATGAATTTACTATCATCTAAAGTCATTAATAGTAATGTATAATATCAAAATATGTAAAAGTGTCATATATGAAAATGATCTTTATAGGAATTGACTATACATTTTATTTAATTTATGAAATGGTAGAAACATTTCATAGGTCTCCCCATCATGAAATATTTCTCTACAATATTGTAGAAAAAAGTATAATATATAATAAAAAAAGAAAAATGATTGAAAGATTTTATTACCTTGATAAAATAAGCTAAAGAGAATAATTAAGTTCTCCAATTCCATGTATAACCACATTAATGATAGATCCACCCCTAAGAGGGCATTTATTAAATAATGGAACACTAAAAAATGAAATTAGATTAGATAAAATGATCTAATAACACTTCATAAACATGATGTGAGAGATTCTAATATCAATAAAGTAATCAAAATGTGATATATTAATAAAAGGTACCATGAATAACTCCAAAAAACTTCAGGCTTATCGAGAATATAACCCAAGATAGACTCCCATTAAAATTTAGGATGTTTTAGGTATTTATTATTTTGTAGATAATGTAATTTATAAAATTTATAAATACTACACTAATGGGTACATTAATAATTGGTATTTAAATATCCTAAATAAGAGGGCTTAGAGACCTAGTTTACAATAATGGAAATACGTGATAAAAAGATTCTCCATAGGAGGACTGATAGAAGGATCAGAAGACTGATCCGAATTAATCTAGCTTTCCAACATAGGTTCATTATTTGTCTCTTAAAAACTATAATATCATTACCCATTTAAGAAATAATACGATCAATAACCATAACAGGTTTAACTATATAATTAAATTCCAACCTCATGGTATTATTGACTACTTCTATGTATGAACTAAAAAAAATTATATATATGTTATTTTATGTTTGGATGAATAACCCTTTCCAATAATTGAAATGTTTGATAGTCATTAGTGACTATATTGAGAGACAATGAAAATAACTAAGGAAAATGATCAGAATATTATTTCCCCATTTAATAACTCTACAATAGATTCATAAATTTTTAAATTTCTATAAAAACCATACTCCAGTAACCTAGAGTTGGTGTATAATTTTTTACATTGATATAAGATACAAGGGATCTTATCCCAAAGGACAGATCAGTTTAGTAGTATTAAAGAACCAAATACATATCTGATTCTTATATTACATAAGAAATATAAAATATATAGCACAAGAAATATTTTTTAATTATTAATATTATTAATAATATCCTTCTCTATCTCCCAGGGAAAGAAAACTAAATAAATAAAGATCTCAAAATCATTGTAAGAGTTACATACAATAACATCCATCATGAGTACATAAAGTATAATCAATAAGGGGAGGTAAATAAATAAAAACACATTATTTTAAATCAATAACTTGAGAAAAAAATTTATCCATGCATAATATCAATACAGTAATCTATTGGATAATTATAATTGAATTTTCAGTGACGAAAATTTTTAATGTTAGATGTCATAATCTCAGATATCATGATATCTTACTGTCAAGGCCTTTTTCAAAGATAGTTAAATTTATTGGTAGGTATATACTAAAAAATCCATTTAATAATTTTGGCAAACTAATTTTTCTCATGATACCCCTCAATGAATAAAGGGTCTATATAATTAATGTCCCACTCATCACTATAAGTCCAATGAATTCCTCATATATTGAATAATCAATTTAATTCATAAAAAATATTCCTTATAAAAAAACATCCATTTTTAGTTAAGGATAATGAATATACATATTTCCCTAGTAAATAAAATAATTTTATTATTAATACACCATATAAATTAATAGTATATAATTTAGACAATAATCATATCCCTGATTCAAAGAATATAAATATTGAAAAGAAATGAAATATACAATGGCAGATGATCACAAGAAATTAAATCCTTTAAGAAAAATTTAATGAAAGAAACATTAATAGGAGATATAATATGACCATCAAATCATCATAAATACCAGTTTTATAATAAATTTATATCTTTTGGAGAATAAAATATAATTTGTGAAAAAAATTTTAAATATGTTTTCATTAATGATTTTTTAAATGTTGGACCAAGTGTTTCCTTTTTTTTTCAATGATGTTTCAATAGGTGTTTGGTAACTTTGGATGATGTAGCGATTCTTGAAAAATTATTATGGATTCACTTGATGGCATTGGATTTCATACTCATTCAATTTTCCATGTTTGATTTGATGATTGTTGAACTGGTTGTAATTTTATAAGATATGAAAATAATGAATTAAAATAAGTACATAATATTTTAAATAAAGAATAAGTGTAGTCCATGAAATATTAATACTATTACATGAAGAGTTTTTATGATGTGAATATGGACAAGAAATATTTTATTTTTTAAATGAAGAATTAATAGATGGACATTTAAAATGTATTTAGATTTTATATGATAAATTATGTTTGGGGAAGGCTTGGAATAATATTTGATACATAGAATAAATTATAAATATTATATGTGTGATAATTGGTAACCTTATTAAAAAATAAGGGATAACCACACCATCCAGCCTAGGACAAGACTAAACTAAGGCACTGCGGGACTAGGGTGGTCACCCACACCCAAGGGAGCCAACCTGATCTAACTAGCATAATGATAGGTAATCAGTCCCTTATATATTGACATAAAGATCACATGCCTGAAAGCGTGCATATTGATGTGATATAGGCCTTCTGAACTATGAACAATGTTTGTGGATTGTTATGTAGTTTTAATTCCCCACAATTATGGTAGACTATGGTAGAGAAAGGATTGGCTAACAAAGTGGAGTGCATCCACATGGGGAGTTTTATGTTGGACTCCCGGGTGTGGTGTACTAATCCAAAATCATTAAAAAGGTGGATTTAATGTGATCCATAATTATCCCACCTATTTGATAGCTACTGACAATTATCTTCAACTTTGGACACACAAGGTCTGTCTGCATTCACTCTTGGTGACCAATGATTAATAATATCAACTCAATCCCATATCGTCCATAGCCTAAGATAAATTCGAGAGTTCATGGGAAGGTTGATAATCCCTTTTACATTAATGGAATAGTTTTCTTGCATAAATTCAATGATACATAAGTATGAATAAGAATATATCATGCGAAGGATTATTCATTGCATGAATCCATCATGTAATGATCTATTGATCATGTGATCGAATGAAGACAATCAAACGAGGCAAAAAAATTGTCACTACCATATATCTTGAAGATAGAGCCATCGTGTGATTCCATCATGTGAAGAATAATATATATTCTATCAGGAGAATGTTATGCAATTTAAAACTATTTTACATGAATTATTCTAGAGTATTTAGAAGATTTACACTAATACATTAATTGATTATTGAAGTGATCATGAAAAGAGATCATGTGAATCACATGGTCGATTTTGAAATGTATGGGGATCAAGAATTTGATAATTTTTTCTATTCAAGATAACTGAGATATGATAAGATTATTGGGTGTTAGATAAGTCTTTATCATGGAATGATAAGTGGAAGAGAGATGGTGTCTCCTATTTTATAAAACCAAGGTAGGATCAATGAAGTTGCTGCTACCCTTGGAGATATCGAGAGAGGTGTCAGAATAGAGACTCCAAAATAAACAATTACTTAGAAGGAAAAGTCTCTCATTTAAATCATTCATATGAAGGAAGTAGGGTCACATAAGTACTTTCATTTAAAGTAAAACATGAAAGCCTCCTAGGTTACATGAAGTAAATTAGGACACTTTTATAAACAAACACTGTCTCATGAGGTAGAAACCCGCAAGACATCGATGTATATCGAAGATTTTGAAACAGAACTCATGGAAACCCTTTGTCACATAAAATAAACGTCATATATATACAAATTTTCAGGAAAAATATAAGTATAATCCCACATTATCCTATTTTTTATGATCACATGAAGTGAGGAAGAGACACTAACCGAGAGACTCTTTTCACGACAAAGAACCAGTGGACAGTTACTTGGTCATGTAAAGTACTTAAGTGATGAAAAAAGGATAGACTTACTTGGAATATGTGAAGTTATAAGATAGGTAATGTGAACCATATTTGGACACATAAATGGGGATATGACAATATCTGTATACAAACCCTACATTAAATATACCCCACATACCATACATGACAAACATCAAGTGGTTTGGAAGAAAAATAACATAATAGTGTTAAAGGGGTGTTTAAAATATCATAACATTAAATAATTGAGTTGTGTTCTCAAATAAAATAATAAAAAAAGAAATATTATCTTCAATGGTTTATAAAATGAGAATATTATGCATTTTATTGATAAATACACATGTGATAAGTTTTTTATTAGAAGTGTGTAGTTAATTTATGATTGAAGTTGGGAAGAATATCTAAAGAATTTATATATGAGTTGACAGGGTATTGAGATTTTTAGAGATTATTATTGCATCACATATTCATAAAGAATTTGTTGTCATAAATTTCACACATTTATTGTAGCCATGACTTCAGTAGAAGGAATAATTTCCTTCGAATAGTTTTGTTGAGACAACTAATTAAATATTGTTGTTCAAAGATAATTAAGCAAGGTCAATAAGCTGAAAAGGTTTTTGAAAACATATATGAACAAGTAAAATTATGTGAAATCATTTAGGAAGATCAACAAATCATTATATAGTGTATAAATCCTTCAGTAAAGGATAAAGTATCTCAGTTAGTGTTGGGAGCAGGATAAATATCTTATGTGATTTAAGAGAAGAAGTATTTAGTATGGATTCTATATTAGGATAGTGTGGATTCTAGTAGCACTGTGCGATAGAGTATAAAGAACCTACTATGTGGATTTAGTAGTATATATCTTTTTATTCTATATTGACAATTGTAATTGATATTAATATTATAGTGGATTATCTAGGAATGGGAGAATAAATAACATGAAATGGAGTATGTATCTAACCAAACATTAAAAATATCATGTGTTATGCTTTGAATTATTATTATTTTCATATTAGGTGAGAATTTTAGATATCCATTATTGTATTTAGAACAATAAAAAGTTTAAGATGATGAATTCAAAAGAATGAATTTTAAAAAAGTAAACCACTGATTCACCCACACCCCTCTCAGTGGTTATCTAGCCAAGGGAACTAAAAGTGGTATCAGAGGGTAGGTCACCTCTAAGGATCCAAGAGAGAATTTATAAAGTGAAAATTTATGGAAATTCATGATCTAACTTAGATGGATAAAATTTAAGTTATTCATGAGGATACTAATATAGAAATTAAAATAATACTCTAGTAGTATAGGAAGAGACACCTCTAACTGAAGGTAACTAAAATGGGATATATTGAAATAATACTTTCGATTATGATTATTTTAAAAAATACTACTCAATCTATGATTATGATTTATCAATTTGTGGTCATTATTATGTATTCAAAAAACAAATGAAGAACATCCCCAAATAGGTAGTCAAACAATTTGTTAGTGTCATCAATGGTATTCAAGATGAAAAATTATAGTTTGAAGAAGAGGATAATGTTATAGAAGAGGTAGTGGCAATATGGGAAGGAATATTCTACACTCTAACGAAACATGTGAATGAAAATGAAGAAACAATTTATATTTATAATTAATGATATACTATTGTTCTTGAATAATTTAAAATAAATTTTTGTGAGAAATATTTGTTTTATATTGATTTTGTAGATGATATCAATGCATTTAAAAATTTGAATTTTTTTATACGATGACCAATGTTGCTCAACTAGAGGATAATGATCATAATTTAAAGAATATTTTAAATTATTTTCATTAATCAATAAATATACATAAAGAATAAATGAAGATGGAGAATTAGGATTGGGATGACAAGCTGAGATTAGTTGAGGATGAGAAGAACTCCCTCAACATGAATTCATTAGAGCTGGAGGTGAAATTTAAGAATAAAAAATCACATTAATATGGAACGTATAAAATAATAAAAATTAGATATGATACAACACAATTCTATATTAAGGATCATGATTATATAAATAATATGAGATCATCCTATAATTAAATGGAAGCATCTTCCAAGAAGAATGTATCCTATAATCCAAAAACAATCTTATTTACAAATGATGTTTCATGTTTTTTATGGAATTCAAACCAAAATATAGGAAATTATAGATGGTAAAAAAATATGATAAAACTACAACATAAATGGTTGATGTGAAAATAAAAAAGAAGATATTTTCCCCAAGAAATTTCTAGAAGAGTGATGGTTCCACTAAATAATTGAAATTTTCACAATATATGAACTCTAGATTTTGAACTCCAAAAAAGAAGAGGAGAAGATTTAAAGTATACTATTGGTATTGATGGAAGTTTAGGAATGAAGATTTGGAATGTTAAAAAAACCTAAATATTCATGAAAATAAAAAAGTCTTGCATTTATGGGGCTCAAATATATAGATAACATAAGACCTGCACTGGAGAAGAAAAATTAGGGAAAATGAATCTTTCTAACAAGAATATATTTGATTGATTTGGATATTTATGTGACTATTGAAATAGAAGTAGTATCTATTATGATGAGTGCTGGTATGTTCCAAACATGCAAAAATCATATGATACTGTTAATAGAATAATTCAAAAAGGGATACATGTAATAAATATAGGTGACAATATAGTCTTGAAATATTTAAAAAAGAAGAAGAATGTTAGGAAAACTATAACCAAGATGAAGAATGAGATATCATTTCCTACATTAAATAGAGATTTAAACTAGTCAAGAAAATCATTTCCCAAAGAAAAAATATAACTGAGTTTTAATAAGTAAAACAATACCAATTTTATAGAAAAAATAATTTCCAAGATGAATAATATAGGTTTTTTAGTTTCAGTTGGTGCTTGGAAACATATATGGAAAATAATTCTATTTCTCATATAACATTTCATTTCTAAGAAACAAACATGAATAGGGGGTCAGGATGAACAAATGAGAATTGACTATCAGAGAAAGAATGTTGTGACAAAAAATTTATCCAAGATTCTAATTCAGATTAGATTTGAATTCTTAGAATAATTTTGTGGCACATGTAATAAGAATGGTCAGAAAGATATTAGATGCACGAAAAATACCAAGATATATTACCAATACTATGACTGAGAAATGAATTCAATAGAAAAATAGTGGTATGTAATGTAACTATTTTAAGAAGACTGAGAGTGTCAAGAAAGAGTTCCTAACTTTACTTCCAAATCAATTGAAATTTGATAAACAATTATTAGAATATGGAAAACATGCTGATGCTAAAGGAATGAAAGTGGATATAGTAATTTATGTGTAAGAATCAATTCCACACAAATACAACGACTTATGTGTAAGGTGTGATAAATCTAGAAATTCTCCCCACAACTATATAGAGATTCCACCTAGTTAGTGGGAGCTTTTTAAAAATTAAATGGGATCACCTAAGAAAATAAGTAATCAATTGAATACTATAGAAAATGAGACTTCTAATTAAAGAAAGTCTATTATTGGGGGAAAATAATGGCCCGATTTGAGATTTATTTGTTAGCTTAATTTTTATTCCTAAATAATAAAAAGCTTCCTACTTATTCCTAAAATATATATTTTTGTGTACTAACATGTAGGGAATTGAAATAGATGGATGCATCCCTTAATGGGGAGCATTAGGGAGATAAATCTCTTAAATATTCACTACACAATGAATATGGAACTTCTAAAAACAATTATAATATTGGAAGAAAAGGTATTACAATCACTTTTTCATCCATAGTTCTTAATTGTATTTATCATATTAATTAATGTGGTGTTATTGGTTGATGTAAATTTGAGACAAAGGGGGAATATATCTTTTTCAATTGAACTTTATGAAGTATTTTTGAAAGCATGTGTTGGATTTAGAATTTCATTGATTAAGATTATTTCCAACACCTAAAAGAAAAATTGAGAGCTTGTGATCATGATTTTAGATGAATGGTTTTCTATATATATCATAGACAACCTTTCTTGTATATTTCTTGTTTTCAATATTAGTTTATCCAATTTAGACTTATATTTGATTAAATAAAGGCTCATTGATAATAAAATCATATGATATCATTCCTCTCTTAGAAGTGATCAATAAATTTTTATATAAGGGATAAGAACAAGTTTTTAGAATAAAATTAGATAATAAGACTACCACTTACACTTTGCATTTGACTTCCAATAAGGGGGAGAAATATTTATCACATATATTCAATTTCAAATAGGTGAAGTTATATGGAAAACAAAATAAAAATGGGGAGATTATTGGTACTAGTGTTTCATTTGTTGCTAATGATGTTTTAATATGTGTTTGATGATTTTGGATGAAGTGGCGATGCACATAAAATTTTCATGGACTCACTTGTTGGAAATGAATGTCATACTCAATAAATTTTCCTTGTCAAAAATTAAGATTTTTAAATTTATCTTAATTTTCTAAAACACGTTAAAATGAATTTGAATAAGTGTAAAATGTTACAACAAGGAAGAAGTTAATTCCATGCAATATTTACATTATTTAATGAAAAGTTTTTATGAATTAAATATGGCCATGAAATATTTAAGTATTTTCATGAATAATTAAATGATTGACATGTAAAATAGTTTTACATTTTACATGATGAATTATGATGAGGAAGGATTGGAATTATGTTTTATACTTAGAGTAAATTCAAATTATTATATAAGTTAGAATTAATGACTTTATTAAATAATAATTCAAAGAACACCATTCCTCCTACGCCAAGTGACAATCAAGGAACCATGGGATCCGGAAGGTCAACCGGACCCAGGGGATCCAGACCATGCTATCTTCCATAGAGGCAGATAAGTGGGCCAATGTGTAAGAATAATAAGAATTCACACAAGATGTGTGCATATAGATAGGACAAAGGGATTTTGGGTATTGAACCATGTGTGTAGAGTGTTATATGGGTGTTGATCCCTCACAACTATGGAAAACTATGATTTTGGAAGTCCTTAAATAATATAATGAAGAATGAATGCATGGGAAGTTCAATCTGGGACTCCCGAGCATGATGTACTATTCACCAATCATTAAAAATATTGATAGAATGTGAGCCATCTTATTGTGATGATCAAATCTTTATGGTATCTAATGGTGATAATTTTTATCCTCGACCACTAAGAACTGTCCACACATTCTCTGGACAACTAGGGATCCATGATCCTAACTCAATTTTATGTCATCCATCTCCAGAGAGCAACCCTAGAGTTCCAAGAATGGTCAATTATCCTTTGTACATGCTTTCAATAACTATCTTTAATGCATGCGATGATACATAAGTGATAAGAAGAATCATTCATGTAAAAGATCACCTGTCACATTAATCTATCATGTAATGATCTATTGATCATGTGATCAAATGTATAAAATCAACTAAGGCACATAGAAGATCACTGCGATGTAGCTTGAACACAGATACATCACATGGTGGCATTATGTGAAGAAGAAATCATATAATATTTTGAGTTGAATCTATCATCTATATTTATTTTCAGATGAATTATTTTGGATTATTTATAGGATGTAAACCAATACATTACATGATAATAGAAGTTATCATGTAAATCAAATGGTCACTTTAGCACTGCAAGAGGTTCAAGAAGCCAAGAATTTTGGCCTTTCAATATAACCAAGATAATATGAGATTCACATGAATTTAATAAGTATTTGGAATGACAATAAAATCCAAAGAGATATGGTTTCTCCTCTTATATAAAAACTAAACAAAGGTTGATGAAGTTACTACTTACCTTTTATATACCAAGAGGGATCTCAGAATAGAAATATTTGTGTAAACCATTCACACGAATGAAGAGTATTTCATTTAATTTATTAACGCGAAGTATTCAAGGTCTTGTGAACATTTTCACATGAAGTAAAATCAGTGTGCCTCTTAGTTTATCTGAATAAAAGGATTATAATCCGATTGAAACCAATTTTTTTTTGTGAGGAAGAAACCCCCATTCCATCCAGGTCTCATGAAGAGATTGAAACAGAACTCACTGAAAACCTCTTCTAGGAAAAAGACACATCTTAGGAACACCTATTATCATATCAAGAATAAGTATTATCTTTTATGATGATTAACACTTTTATCATTCTATGTAAGGAATAGACACTCACGGATAAACTCTTCTAACATAAAAGAAACCACTGATAGTGACATGGTCATACAAATCACTTACCCAAAGAAATGATGAGATCCTTACATGGATTACGTAAAGGAGAAAGACAGATTGTTTGAATCCAAGATAGTCACATGAAAGAGGAGAGGTCAATATTTATATGAAAGCCATGCATTACTTGATACCCATATAACATACTTTATAAAAATAAAGTGTTTTAAACGGAGAAGCTAAAATAATTTTAAATTGGTGTTTGATATATCTTAATATTTCATAATTGAGTTATGTTTTCTCATAATATAATAAAGATAGAATTATTATCTACAAGGGTTTATCAAATTAGAATACCATTTATTGTATTTATAAATTCACATGTGATCATCTTTTCATGAAAATTGTGTGGTTAAATTGTGTATGAAGTTAGGAAGAATATTTGAAGATTTTATATTCATGTTGACAACATATTGAAATTGTAAAATATTTTTTTTGCATCAAATGTTTTTGAAGAACTTGTGGGAATCACTTACACACATTTGTTGAGGTCGAGACATGAGTGAATGAATAATTAACTAGTAATTGTTTCCCTGAGGACACTGATCAAATATTGGTCATCAGGCATAACGGAGAAAAACCATTAAGTTGTAGAGATTCATGAATAGGTACATGATCATGTCAGATTTATAGAGATCATGTAAGAATATAAACCTATAATCCTGTAGTGGATCAAGAATTGATGAAATGAGAAAGCTTCTCAGTTGGATTTTGGAGATGGAGAAGTCTCTTGTGTGATTCAATAGTAGAAATATTTATTGTGGATTCCGGAGTAGTCCAACATATTTTTTTTTGCACTATGGGATTTAATATAATGAACCACATATATAGATCCATGGGTATATATGGTGTGATTTTATATCAACCATTTTGATTGATAATAATATTTTAGTGGATAATCCATTTTGGGAGAATAAACAACAAGAAAAAAAAGTAAGTATTTATAAAAAAATTGTAAATATTTTGGGTTTTTCTCTCTCTTATTATTTTTCCATATGAATTATAACTATGAGATATCACTTATTTGATATAGATCCATGAATATTTTAAGATGTTGAATTGAAAATAATGAATTTATAAAATGTAAACCACTAATTCACCGCCATCTCAGTTTTCATCTGGCCTGGGGCTGTACAAAAATCAATGAAAATTTATTTAAGAAGATAATTATATTAAAATAGTTATATTATCAAGAGAATCCTCTAATTAATTATATGTTAAAAAGAAAAACACATTTTGAATTTTTGTAAAGAAATTAAACAATTAACTGTATGAGAAAGACTAGAAATATTACATTAAATCATTGAAAAAAGTCCAGGAGAACATAAGATTTATTTAATAAATAATTTATGAAATACGAAGAATTATTTGAAAACAATTTATAAAAATATTGTCATGGAATAAAAATATACCTAATCAAAATGAGAAGTAATACCATCGTTTCATTTTAACAATTTATTTCTTGATTCAAGTGAGAAAGGGTTGAAAATTTCAAAGAAAACATGGGAAATCCTTATATATTAATAATAAAAGAAAATATATGGAGTTTATAAAGGATTTATTATGTTATTGATTTAATGAAAAATATAATTAATCTCAAAAACCTATGTATATTTCTGATATTTTCTGAAATATTATTTTGAATAAATTTATTTTTTTGATAGATTGAATTAAAAACAACATTAGGTATTAATTAATGACAAAAAAATATTAATTGTTTTATTTAAACATGAATGTTATTACCTATCCATTAAACTTAAAGGCATGAATATGAATATTTTTTTAAATATTATGTATAATGGTTTAATTTGAATAAAAAAATTGAAAAGGTCAATATTTGTAATAGAATTTTGAAAAAATGATTCAATATTTGGAATCAATATAATTTATATTTTCTAATAAGGTCACCTTAATTTTTTAACATAATGAATAGTTAGAACAGTAAAAATTAATTATCACAGTTAAGGTTAAAAAAGTTTTACTATGGGATGAAACTAAAAATATAAGTTGTAAAATGACTAATAAACTTTTCCAAAACATAGTTATGCCCATAGTTCAACCTTATCACCCATATGGTTTTATAATGATCCATTGTAATCATATTACATGTAAAAAACATGGGTACCCCTTTTTTATTCAAAAACTCACATTTGTATCATCACCTCACCTATAAAAGGCCACCCACTCTCTTATAATAATAAAACAACCAAAACCATTTTTTTATATCAGGAAATAAATAAATATATTACTTACATCCATCCCCACATCCTGGAATCCTTTTTATACCATAAGTCCAATATAGGATGGCTTTAGGTTAAACCTTAATAGTTTCTTTGAAGTAGAGGTAATGTTTTTAACTATGCATTTTTTACATCCTCTTATAACTAATTAAAATTTTCTACAATTGTGTTGATATAATAACATCAATATATACCATATAATAAGATGTTATTATGTTAATGGATAACATATATCCATACCTTCCTCCACCAAATGGTATATGAAATCATCATTCATGTGTTTGACGAACTACTTCCTCACGAACTAATGTTATTCGTTTTCTATCACTATGTCTCAAAGATGGATATAGTGATTTATTATATGTTTAAATATGATATTTATGATATTATTATACTTATGGAATTACTATATCACATATACATTCTTTTTTATCATTCATTGGGAATACGATATGGTTGCTCATGTGTTTGACAGATAACCACCTTGGGATGTGATGTTATTCATTCAATCTTTACATGGAAGATAATAATAATGTGTTTAATAAAAATATGTAATATTTCAAAAAAATTATTTTTTAATGTTAAAATATTATTTACCTTTATTTATTTCAATCCTTCAAGAAAATGAAAACTGTGTTCATAAGTTTGTACGACCAACTGTCTCCATGAATGTCGTATTTCATTTTCTATCTATGCATTTTATAGATTACTATAAATACATATATACTGAATATATATGATATTTATATAAATTTTTAAATTTTTTTATATTATTTACCCATGATCAGAATAAAAGTACTAGAAATTACCAATAAAAAAGACAGAAACTAATAAATCTCTTGTGGCCAGAAACACAATTTTAACATAGAATTGTTAATAAACGGGTAATAAAAGGTCATAAGAAAATCATATATGCTATGATATATATAATTATTGTTATATAATAGATATATAATAAAATTATATTTATTATACATGAGGTTCAAATGTGTATGAAGGAATTCAATACGGAAGCAAAGAGACTGGTTTCTCAATTTTTCTTCTTTAGGATATATGTTATATTATGCACCTTTATTCTTATACGAGGTGTATATAAATACCCTTATACATTTAATATGATTAATTTATTTATTCTATTGATATACTAATATTTGTTTAATTTTATTATTTCACCGGGCATATTATTCAATGTTACAATATTGGTAAGGGTTTTATGATATAATCTCATTGTTTGTTAGGATTGTTTATGATTATGATTATAATAAGGAAATATTATGATCTATCTCTCAATAAACTCATTAATGTTATTATCCTCTAGTTATATCATGAGAATACATGAATTAACTATATTTTACACTCTTTATGTACTAAAGAGTTTAAATTTTTTGAAGAAAAATCATCTTTATTTCCCTCTTTGATCGAAAACCCTTATTATTTCAAAACCATTTTTTATAAAAATGTTTTAAAAAATGTTTTTAATATTAAAAAATTTGTTAATTAAAAAATTTCCAATTTTTTAATTTTTAAGTTTTATAAAGGAATATTCATGTTTTTTTCCAAATAAGGCTACTTGGATTTTACAATAAACTATGAAATGAATATTTTCATTATTTCGTATGATATGAATGAAAATTTTCAATTCATCAACATTGTTTTACTTGAATATTACTTCAAAATTTTAAACATTTTTTTTCAAAGAAAAGGATTTTGAAAAAGTTTAATGAATTTTTAGTTTAAAACAAAATTCAATGTTAAATGGTATTTTACTTAAGAAATGTTACCAGTGATCAATAAAAATTTCTTTCCATCTAAGATGTAATCCATTGTTGTTTACTAATCATTACTATATATATGATCCAATGATTCTATCTTTATTCCTTATTTGGATGGTTTATTTTTATAATGAATAAATGTTTATGAAACCCTTTCTCTCCTGCAGGTTATACCCTTCTAAAATTATTATGAATCCCACTTATTTTTCCATGGGTTATACCATGGTGAAATGACTATGAAAACTATTTTATTCATGGGTTATTATTTTATTAAATAATGAAATGAGTATAAAACATGTTTCTTTTTCCATATGTTATGTTATAATGAAATATTTATGAAACCCATTTCTTTTCATGAGTTATGATATGATAAATGTTTTCTGATATTTGGAACACATATCTATTATTTTTATTATGTGACTAGTGGGACCTA
This sequence comes from Viscum album, assembly GCA_963277665.1. Classification (NCBI taxonomy): domain Eukaryota; kingdom Viridiplantae; phylum Streptophyta; class Magnoliopsida; order Santalales; family Viscaceae; genus Viscum; species Viscum album. The sequence goes on from OY728144.1 coordinate 444,884,239, forward strand.
TATCTCCCTTAAATTAATTGGCTAAATATAAATATCTCATGAGATAAAGTGGACCGGAATATTGAGTGAACCCAGTCTACTAAGGGACTCTTTCCACTATGTAAATATTATGAGAGAACCTGAAATAAAATGACTATTTTGAGAGTGAACCAATTACACTATTATAGTCTTGGAAATGTGTATTGAACTATTATGGGAATTATTTTCTATGATTAATTTTATGCCACAAATATATGTCTTATGCAAATGTTTTTCTCACATAGTTCATGTTCTTTGATTCCATTATGATTTATAATTTATGAACTTCCAATATTTATGACATGACTAAAGTTTATAATATATGACGTGTAGGTAATGCTTTTCAAATGATATTATATAACACAAAAATATTTTTATAGTATGTCTCTTTTTAAATTTAATTTTTTACAGGTTACGTTGCACACAATAACGATCCTAAACAAACAACTAGGTATTATTATTTAAATGTAACCACCATTACTTAGATATTATATTAAAAATTATGAATAGTATTATAAAATTTATGAAATTATGTGGTTTATAAAAGTAAAGATGAATTCATTGGTTACCAATTAATTTGAAATGAAAATATAAACCAATTGAATATAAATGTTTTTTTATTTTATAGGCTCCCAATAGAATTTTGTCTTAATAAACTATATTAATTTCAATTAATAAATGATATTAATGAAATATATTTGTTTTATATTCAATGAAATATTTTTTATATTCTTCCAATAGATTTTATTTGTATAAGATAAGAACAAACCTAATTTTATTCATAAAAACCTATATTATCTTAAAGATTATTTTAATGACTTTTAATGTAGAAACTATCATATTTAAAATGTTTGAAACCTTTATATATTATATTTGAAAAAATAACCTCATTATTTTAAATATTAATATAAAAATTTACATTGGTTGAATTTTTGGTATTTTCTGATACATTTCATGTATTGATGAATAGTAAAAATACTAATTTTTAATTGAAATCAACTATTTTCATCAAAAAAATTTATAGTGTTAAATTATATTTTTGATTGGCATTAAATTATAACTAGAGTTTTCATCATTTAATCTAATGTAGGTCATTGGTATCAGTTTTACATTAAATTTATTCATAAAAAGGTTACAATATTTTGAATGTCTAATATTTAATAACCCATTTTATCACCCCTCCAATGAGATTAATTTTAAATTAATTAATGAAACATATATGTTTTTAATTGAGAAAAATGGATTCCAAATTTGAAATTATTATGTCCAAATTAGGTCAATATATTTCTTTTATTTTTTGGCATATAAATAGTAACTTTAGTAATGTTTTTTACTACCATAGTCACAGATAAATCGGGTAATTAATGGAAAATATAATATTACAAAATAATAATAGTTATACTAAATTTATTAGATGAGTATTTTTTATCCCAAATCATTAATGGATCAGTTTTGATACCATTTATGGCCTTTCAGATTAGAATATAACCATATTAATATTATATTCAATGGAAAGTCAATTTTGTCATACTTTTATTATTAACAAGAGACATATTTTTTATATGGGGTTATATAATGGATATTTTCAATTATAAATAGTTTTAATTAATTAAAAATATTTATCTACATCATTTTAATTTAATTATAATTTTTAGTGATAAAAACATTACCCTAAATTATTACACAATGATGATGGAGTAATTGTTTAATTAATGGAAGAATCAAATAAATGAAAATAATAATATTGAAATAATTATAATTTGACATAATTAATGTAATACAGGAAGTTAATATAATAATTTTACATATTATGGATGAGTTAAAATATATTTATGTATTATTTACATTATAAATTAATAAATATATTATCATATATATTATGACATGTTATTAGGATTTTGGTACAAACATATTCAATAATTTATCCTTTTAATGAAAAACAAAATCAATGCACGTGCGAACGTATGACATACTGTTTCCACATCATGGTGTAATTTTTCTATCACCACTTTATTAGGATGGGTATAAGGATGGATATAATCGATAAAAATAATAAATATTATATTATATTTATTATTTATAATTAATATACCATCCAATTTCTTACCCTTTCACCATTAAGTGAATGATATCGTTGCTCGTGCGTATGTACGACCTACCTACTCTACGACGTGTGTAAGAACCAGGATCATCATTTCAGTTATGTTTTTCATTTTCTGGTCATTTTTTAGAAAAAGAGGAAAATCTGGAAATTTTTGAAGTACATGCCTTATAATTTATAAGTATACACCGTGTACTTTGATGCAGCGCCATACCGTGTGCTCGCCGTGTCTGGTCCACACACATGGTGTGTAGGGGTGATATGGAGGCCGCATAAAGCGGATTACGAAAAGGCCAACTACACGCCATGTACCCCAGAAGTACACGCCGTGTACTTTCTTTTTTTCATTAATCGGACAGGGGTCACGCCTAATCAATGAAAACGTCTTCTTCTTCAAGTTCTTCGACCGAGAGCACCCTATACAGCAGCGAACGACCTCCGTGACCTCGATCCTTTGTCTGTTTGCTTAATCGACTGCAGGCGATTGCGTTGGAATTGCAGCAGTGGGCTCTTCCTTTTTCTTGAGTCTTATTCCATGATTTTCCCTCTTTCTTAAGATATCTTGAGGTGAAAGTTTTGTGAATTTTCATATATCTACACCATTATAAGGGGAATCAACCCTCGTGGTCAAATTCTATTGATCTCCTAGCATCAAGGTAGGGGGTTTTTTCCTTAGCTTTCAAATTCATTTAGTTTTGTGTGAAAATTCCACCAATACCCATGAACGGGGTATTGCATGTTTACCTTTTTTTGCCTGTTTTTTTCATGCCTTGATTGTATGCTTTTGTAGAGGTAATTTGATCATGTATGAGGATAATTTCCGTGCTTGGATGTTTTTCCCATTCCTTGCTCTATTTACGACATTTGGGTCTTGTTAGCCTTTTTCCATTATAACTGTTTCTATGCCTTATGAATATAGGATGGAATGTTTTTCTAGACATGATTGTTGTGCTGTAGAATGGATAGCCAAGTAGATCTATAGGTTTACTTTGGCATGATAGCATTATTATGCACTAACTGGCACAGAACTGTTAGAACCTAGTGCTATAGACTGTAAGGGATAGACCGAGTGAGCTTCCCAGAGAGTCTTGGATATTATAGACTACGAGAGGGTAGACCAAGGGAGATTCTCCAGAGAGTGTTGGACACTATAAACTGTAGGGGATATACCAAGTGAGCTTCCCAGAGAGTCTTGGATATTATAGACTATATGAGGGTAGACCGAGTGATCTTTTTCAGAGAGTCTTTACTTTTTTGAATTTCTTTAAATATTTTCCAGGCTAGAGAAGGAATTGACCGAAAGTGCTTCCTTAGAGAGTCTTTGATAGACCTGAGACTATAGAAGGATTGTTTGAGTGAGCTCCTCAGAGAGTTTCTATACCTTAGGGATATTAGAGGGTTAGACCGCGTGATCTTCCTCAGAGAGTCCCTAACTACCCTAGACTATAAGGGGAATTGACCGAGTGAGCTTCCCCAGAGATTATTATAATTTTGTATGACCAAACAAGAGGGGTTAGGCTGAGTGCACTACCCAGAGGGTTGTGGGTACATCATGGATAGGACCAGAGGCATTGGCAGCAAGTACTTCCCAGAGGGATTCCTGCTGTGGTTAGATATGTGCTTCATTGCTGATTGTTGTGATGTGGATCGATTAATGTTGTATGTCATCCAGTTACTTCTTACTGTTTACTGCCTGCTGTGTGCTGTAATGTTTACTTCTTACTGTACTATTACCTGCCATATGCTCACTGACTGTGAGGCACAAATATTCGAGTGGTTGCCTATTGGGAATTAGTCTCACACCCTTTTTAGACCATGCTTTTGGGCCCAAACAGACTATGTTGTTGTAGGTATAGACAAGGGAAAGAGCCCTTCAACTTTTGGCACTTGATTACTTAGAGCAGGATATCATGGGACCGAGCATAGGCTTGCGATGCTGAGGATCTGTTATTATTTCTGTTGTACTTGTTTTGATACTATTCGTATTTCCACCATTGTGACCTTTTTGGCTGATTTCCTAGATATGTATCTTGCATCATTTCATATTTACATTTGTTCTCCAGATGTTATTATTTTAGTATTCCATTGTTCATTGTTTTTGGATATTTACTACTTTCGCTAATGCATGTTTTTTTTTCTTCCACTGAGTACTCTGCCAATGAGGGCATAGTTTCCCCACTATCACACCCAAGGCCCTCACTGCTAGTCAGCAGCCTCTGGCGTTTGGGGAAATGTGGTTGAGACCTTGTGACCAACTGGGTTCAGGGAACCTCTGGGTGGCTTCCAGAACTGGGACGTTACAAAGTTGTATAATAGGAATTCTTTTCTCTTGATTTACTGTTTGGAGCCTTTATCTAGGAATAGGACGGATTCAGTACTTGGTAACAAGTTGTTCCCGGGAGTAGCTAACCCGTGTATAGGGAAAATCCAACCTACCTCGTTTATTGAAGTTTTCTGGTTTTGATATTTTACAGTTGATATGATTTCTCCCAGAGTGAATCACATGTCTTGTGTTGTTATTTTTGTTGCTATTGCAGTTCTATTTCTGTCGCAACCCGATGAGATGAGGGTATTCCATCTCATGCATCATATAATAACTTTTTATAAATCACATTCCATGCATTCTTGCCATGCCATATAGGGTGCATTAGCGATTTTATGTTGTTGTGATAGACGTTGTATATATTGTGCATGTTGTTGTGATAGATGATTTGATAGAATCCCTGTAGTTTGCTATAAAGAAATTGTTTGTATTGTGCCTTGCTTAAATGAACTCCAAATTTTGGTTCTTGAAGTGTTATGGGCCCTCATGAATCGGAACATGGTGGATCATTGACTTGTTTTCCCTTGTATATGATATGTAAGAGATTCCATGATTTGATTTGCAGGTATTATGGGACCTCAAAGATCGAAATTTGGCACCTCCATGTTTTTTTTAGTGTTTTCTGGGATACGGTGCAGTTTCTAAGCTACTGCCCAGAAAAAACCCAGAATACACGGTGTGTACTTGACTGCACGCCGTGTAGCTTGAAACCGTGTCACTGACTGTGTGAGAAAAAGAATGGGTTGGTGAAGAAAAGTTTTCAGAAACACGCTGTGTACAGTCGTTACACGCTGTGTAGTTTTGAGCTGTGTACCCGGCCGTGTCATTAACAACACAGGTTGGGGAAGCTCGTGTAGTACATGCCGTGTTGGTATGAACATGCTGTGAAGTCTTGTTCGAGGTACTCAGCCGTGTCATGAACAACACGATTCGGTGTTATCTTCTTCTATACACGCCGTGTTTGTTCATAACATGCTGTGTAAGGGTCAGCTGTGTTGTTGGCCATGTAACTAACAACACGGGTCACCAAAACCTTTTCTAGTACATGTCGTGTCCTTAGTGCACACACCGTGTAGTCTAGGGTTAAGAGGACTGTGTGAGTTAGCCGTGTAAAGGGACTCAGGTAGGGGAATGGAGTTAAAGTACATGCTGTGTGTGGAGACAACACGACGTGTAGTCTGGGGTGTTACACGGCCAAAGGAGGCAGATTTACATGCCCATGTGTCTGGATTAAGATGACACGCCATGTAGTTTTATATATGCCGTGTAGTTTTGTTTTGTAGAACTTGTTTGTTCTTTTCTCTTGTTCCCGTCTCGTACTCTTGTGTTCTCTATCCTTGATATTCCTGATCTAAGGTGTGCTTTTGTTCTTTCAGAGCTATTCCACCAAGACGTCCTCCAATTTTACGTCAGCTTCCAGATGGTGACCAGACACCGGATATGGATGATCAGGTACCTTTTGCAGATCCTCATGTTGTGCCAACCTTGGCACCAGTAGTTATACCCATTATAGGTGCCGATACGCAGTTCAAGGAGGACTTCCTGAGGATGATGCAGACCTTTCAGGGAGCACCGCCTCCTGCCCCATCGATGGCTGAGTTGACGCGGGTTTTCCAGTAGCAGCACCCTCCTATTTTCTCAGGGGATGGAGGACCCTAGGTTGCAGAGTCATGGTTAGTGGCCACGCTGACGATCTTCGAGCACCTGGAGATACCTTTAGATAAAAGGGTAAAGCTTGCTACTTATATGCTCTGAGACACTACCAAGAGGTGGTGGGAGGTTATCTCACAGTCATGATACCAGTAGAGTAGGACTTGGGATGAGTTTCGACACATCTTTTACAATTACGTTTATCCAGAGACCTTGAGGGCCGACCGAGCCCAGGAGTTCATGAGTCTGGAGCATGGTACTCTTTCTGTTATGGAGTACTCATCTCATTTTACCGAGCTGCAACAATTCACGCCGATTCTAGCAGGTGATGAGTTATTTCTTGCGAGGAAGTTTAAGGGTGATCTCAAGTAGGAGATCCATTCCCAGGTGAATATCTTTAGGTTGACTTCGATATCCTCGATCGTCAACCAGATGCTGATCACTGAGTGCAATCTGATAGATTCTGGAGCAGTGATCCAAGGCGGTTCGATATCCTGAGTCAGTGTTCCTCTTACTCATAGCAGGAATGGCCGTAGGGAGATGTCTCAAGGAGATTAGAGTTAGTGGAATGCATCTTCGGGCAGCCAGTTTTTATGCTACTAGTGTTGTAGGAGCGGGCATACTAGGCCTTAGTGTTAGAGAGACCTGATGGAGTGCCGATCTTGCGGCAATATGGGACATCTTTAGCGTTTTTGTCAGATTTTCTCACCTACATCTGGTGGTAGGGGTTCTTCTATGACCCCACATACAAGAAATGTATCATCAGTTTCTCAGCAGTAAGGGAACTGGAGTTCCTCCGGCTGTTCGGGTTGAGGTGGAGGTGACGACCGTGGTGGTCAGTCACCAGGTTACCAACGACAGCAGAGTGGATAAACTCAGAGTGGTCAGCCAGGGGTGCAGGTCCACGGTACATGCCAGACTTTTTCTGTGGATCACACCCTTCAAGAGAGGGATCATGACCCTTCTACAGTTTGAGGTATGATCTTAGTAGCCTCTGTTTTATCTTCAGCAATTTTCGATACCGGTGCTTCTTATAGTTTTATCTATGTTGCTGTTGTGGAGAGCCTTGGGATCTATATCGTTTCGTATGCCGACATTTTGACTCTTGATACACTGTTGGGAATGAGGAAATCTAGTGTACGTCAGTGCAGAGAGTTCCCTCTTGAGGTTGTAGTGTGTCACTTCTTACGGGACCTCTATGTCCTAGATATGACAGGCTACGAAGTCATTCTTGGTATGGACTGGTTAGTCCTCTTCCAGGAAGTTGTCGATTGCTATCACCATAGGGTGAGTTTTGTATCACCATATGGTTGATACTTTCTTCATAGAGGCGAGTGGGATGTCCAGGCGGGTAGAGCTGGACTAGAGCATCATGGGCTTGGAGGAGTTACAACCCAGATTTCTGGTCTTTATCTGGATAAACAGGGGACTTCATAGTTAGACATTCCTCCAGTGGTGGATCGTTTCAGGTATGTATTTCCAGAAGAATTTTTAGGTTTGCCTCTAGAGAGTTAGGTAGAATTCTCGATTGAGCTCATGCTAGGAGCGACACCGATGTCCATTCCTCCTTATAGGATGGCTACACCTGAGTTGAATGAGCTCAAGAAGCAGTTGGAGGAGTTACATGAAAAGGGTTTCATCCGACCCAGTACTTCTCCTTGGGGTTCACCTTTCCTATTTGCTAAGAAGGCAGACAACACCCTTAGGCTTTGTATGGATTATCAGAAGTTGAACCAGTTGATAGTCAAGAACCGATATCCCTTGCCAAGGATCGATGACCTCTTTGATCATCTTCAAGGAGCCTGAGTGTTCTCGAAGATTTATTTGAGATCCGGTTATCATAATTTTCATGTTAGACCATTAGATATACCTCTTATAGTCTTCAGGAGCAGGTATGGTCTATACGATTATACGGTCATGCCGTTCGGTCTCACGAACGCGTCGGTAGTTTTCATGGCACTGATGAACCGAGTGTTCCATCCAAGCTCAGATTCATTCATCGTGGTCTTCATGGATGATATCTTGGTGTACTCTCACACTCGACAAGACCATGCTACCCATATTGAGATCGTTCTGAGTACACTGAGAGAGCATCAGTTATATGCTAAGCTCTCAAAATGCCACTTTTGGATGGATCAGATTCACTTATTGGGGCATGTTATCTCATATACGGGAGTGTCAGTAGACCCATAGAAAGTGAGAGCTGTAGTTTCCTGGGAGCAGCCGAATAATTTCTTTGAGGTGTGGAGTTTTCTAGGACTGGATGGATACTACAGGCGTTTCATACTGAAATTTTCACACCATTCAACACCGTTAGCAGGTCTGACCAAGAAAGGTGCGAAGTTCTTGTGGTCAGATTCCTATGAGTCAGCCTTTCAGGAACTAAAAGAGTGATTGACGTTAGCACCGATACTAGTCTTTCCAGAGCAGGGAACGAGCTATACTGTATACTGTGATGCTTTAGGTGTCGGATTGGGATCTGTGCTTATGTAGGGAGATGGATTCATTACGTACGGGTTTCGGTAGTTGAGGCCACACGAGAAGAATTACCCAACCCATGATCTGGAGCTGGCAGCTATTGTTCATACCTTACGCTATTGGAGACATTACCTTCTGGGAGAGAACTTTGTGGTTTTCACCAACCACAAGAGTCTCAAGTACATCTTCACTCAGCATGACCTGAATTTGAGACAGTGTAGGTGGGTCAAGTATCTTCAGTCCTTCGACGTTGAGCTTTCCTATATGCAAGTAAAGGGAAACGCAGTGGCAGATGCATTGAGAAGAAGAAATCAGAATCAGGCTATTTAGGAGGCCAAGAGTGAGTGGCATCTTATGGATATTTTCTATGAGATTCCTTTGGAGGTGCATGAAAGATAGGGATAGACTTCTCTATCTTCTATAGCTGTTACCTATACCCTTCTTGATCGAGTATAGATAAGGCAGCTATTAGACATTGAAGGCCTAGTCCTGTAGGAGAGTGTGTCAAGAAAGGACCCTCTTCCTGGATGGGAAGTGGGAGAGTATGAGATCTTGTGTTTCTAGGGACGCGTATGGGTGCCATTAGACATACGTGAGAAGCTGATGTGGGTTTTTCATTCCTCAGTTTGGGTAGTTCATCCTAGCGTCACCAAGATGTATCGTGATCTACACCGCCAGTAATTGTGGCCATGTATGAGGAGAGATGTTGCTGGTTTTTTCATGAGAAATTCTACTTGTCAGCAGGTGAAAGCGAAGCATCAGTGACTAAAATGGCTTTTGCAGTAGTTACCCATCCCTAAGTGGAAGTGGAACGATGTCACGATGGACTTTGTGACCAGGTTACCAAGGTCACCTCAAGGAAGTGATGCAGTTTGGGCTGTCGTCGAAAGGCTTATGAAGGTTGCTCACTTCTTACCGATGAAGGAGACCTTCAGTGTTGATGAGTTATGGTGGTTGTAAATCCGAGATATTGTACGTCTTCAAGGAGTTCCACACTCTATTGTTTCAGGCACGGATGGATGTTTTACTTATCAGTTCTAGAAGGGGATTTAGAAGGCTTTGGGTACATAGGTACTTCATAGTACAACATACCATCCCCAGACAGATGGCCAGTCTGAGCATACGATCTAGGTGCTTGAGTATATGCTCAGAGGTTTCATTCTAGACTTCGGAGGTTCTTGGGAGAAACATATCCCTCTTGTGGAGCTTTCCTATAACAATAGTTTTCAGGTGACTATTCAGATGGCCCTTACAGGGCTTTGTACGGTAGGCCATGCCGATCACCTTTGTGCTGGATAGAGATATGAGAGGCAGCTTTGTTGGGACCTCGTCTTGTTCAGGAGACCTCAGAGCAGATAGAGTTGGTTCGGAAAGTGGATGGCTACAATACAGTCTCGACAGAATTCTTATACTAATCAGTAGAGATGACCTCTAGAGTTTGAGGTCGGGGATCAGATTTTCCTATGTGTCGCACCGAGGTTGGGACACAAGAGGATTAAGATATAGGGTAAGCTTTCACCACGGTACTTCAGGTGGTTTGAGATGTTGGAGAGAGTTGGAACGGTTTCCTATCAATTGCAGTTACCTCAGAGGTACCGGGCTATGCATGAAGTCTTCTACGTCTCTCAAATCTGATGATACTTTTCAGATCAGTTTCAAGTCTTTCAACCCGTGGAGGTTGAGCTCGAAGAGGATGCATCATTTGAGGAGAATCCTATATGGATTGTCGATTGCACTACGAAGGTTCTCTGTGGCCGGTATGTTCCTTTGGTACGGGTGCTATGGTAGCATGGGCGAGAACAGGACGAGACCTAGGAGAGGGAGGTCGATGTACAATCGTAGTGGCCAGAGCTGTTCGGGGCTTCTTCTTCTATGCCTCTCTAGGGAAATTCGTGGATGAATTTTTCATGGGGGGAAGTTTGTAAGAACCTGGATCTTTGTTTCATGTAGGTTTTTCCTTTTCTGGTCATTTCTGAGAAAAAGAGGAAAATCTGGAAATTTTCGAAGTACACGCCGTGTACATTATAAGTATACATCGTGTACTTTGATGTAGTGTCAGGCCGTGTGTTGGCTGTGTCTGGGCCACACACATAGTGTGTAGGGGCGATATGGAGGCCGCTTAAAGCGGAGTACCGAAAGGACAACTACACACCGTGTAACCCATAAGTACATGCAGTGTACTTTTTTTCATTAATCGGACTGCGGTCGCGCTTAATGAATGAAAACGTCTTATTCTTCATGTTCTATGACCAAGAGCACCCCATACAGCCATGAATGTCCTCCAAGCCCCTGAGCCTCCATCTGTTTGCCGAATCAACCATTGTCGATTGCGTTGGAACCATAGTGGTGATCTGTTCCTTCTTCTTGAGTCTCATTCCTTGATTTTCCCTGTTTCTCAGGATATCATGAGGTGAACGTTTTTTTGTGTTTTCATAGATCTACACCATTCTAAAGATAATCAAGCCTCGTGGTCAAAGTTTATTGATCTCTTAGCATCAAGGTAGGTGGTTTGTGCCTTACCTTTTGAAGTATTTGAGTTTTTTGTGCAAATTCCACCAATACCCGTGAATGGGGTATTGCGTGTTTACCCTTTTTCCCCTTTTGTTTTTCTACCTTGCTTGTATGCTTGTGTAGAGGTAAGTTTATCATGTTTGAGGATAATTACTATGCTTGGATGTTTTGCCCATGCCTTTCTCTATTTACAACATTTGGGTCTTGTGAGCCTTTGGCCGTTATACCTGTTTCCATTCCTTATGACTATTGGATGGAATGTTTTTATTGTCATACTTGTTGTGCTATAGAATGGTTAGCCAAGTAGCTCTATAATTGTACTTTGTCCTGATAGCATTATTATGCACTGACTGGCATGGGATCGTGAGAACCTGGTGCTATAGACTATAAGGGATAGACTGAGTGAGCTTCCCAGAGAGTCATGAATATTATAGTTTACAGGAGGGTAGACCGAGTGAGCTCCCTCAGAGAGTCATGGACATTATAGACTAAAGGGGATAGACCGAGTGAGCTTCCCAGAGAGTCTTGGATATTATACACTACAGGAGGGTAGATCAAGTGAGCTTCTTCATAGAGTCTTTACTTGTTTGAATTTCATTAAAAAATTTCCAGGCTAGGGAAGGAATTGACCAATAGTGCTTCCTTAGAGAGTTTGTGATAGACTTGAGACTATAGAAGGATTAACCGAGTGAGCTCCTTAGAGAGTTTCTAGACCTTGGGTCTATAAGAGGGTTAGACCGCATGATCTTCCTCAGAGAGTCCCTAACTACCCTAGACTATAAGTGGAATTGACCAAGGGAGCTTCCCCATAGAGTCTTATAATTTTGTATGACCAAACTATAGGGGTTAGGATGAGTGCACTACCCAGAGGGTTGTGGGTACTTCTTGGAAAGGACTAGAGGGGTTGGATGTGAGTACATCCCAGAGGGGTTCTTATTGTGGTTATTTGTGTGCTTTATTGATGCATGTTGTGCAGTGGATTGATTACTATTGTATATCATCCAGTTACTGCTTACTATTTACTTCCTGCTGTTTTCTATAATATTTACTGCTTGCTGTACTATTACCTGCCATATGCTCACTGACTGTGAGGCACAGATTTTCGGGTGGATTCCTACTGGGATTTAGTCTCACACCCTGTTTGGGCCAGGATTTTGGGTCCATACAGACTATGTTGTTGCAGGTATAGACAAGGGAAAACACCATTCGACTTCTGGCACTTGATTACTTAGAGCATGAGAGCATGGGACCAAGCTTAGGCTTAGGATGCTGAAGTGCTGTTATTCTTTATTTTCTACTTGTTTTGGTACTGTTTGTATTTCCATCATTATGACCTGTTTGGCTACTTTCCTTGATATGTATCTTGCATCATTTCATATTTAAATATGTGCTCCAGTTGTTATTGTTTTAGTCTTCCGCTGTACATTATTCTTGAATATTTACTACTTATTCTATTGCCTGTTTTTTTCTTCTACTATGTGCTCTGCCAGTGAGGGAATAGTTTCCCCACTATCACACCCAAGGCCCTCACTGCTAGTCGGTAGCCTCTGGAATTTGGGGAAATGTGCTTGAGGCCATGTGACCAACCGAGTACAGGGTACCTCTGGGTGGCTTCTGGAACTGGGACATTACAACGTGATGAGATTCATTTTCCTTGTAAACCATTTAATAATTATTATAAAAATGTATATGATGATTAAATATAATATTTATGAACTAATTATCATTCTGGATATGAAATATATTTAATATAATCATATTAAATATTACTTTCATGTAAAAACACTAATAAAAAAATGAAGAAGTTCACACCAGAAAAAGGGTAATAACAAAATATTACTAATAAAATGACATTAAAAGATCATATATTATATCATAATAATGGATATGGTTATTTTATAAATTAATAAATTTTTTAATCCATTATATATGGGGATAAATTACATTCAACTAAAGAGAAGTACTAGGAAATCATTATTCTATAATCTCATTATTATTCAGGATTGTTTATACGTAAGTATCTAATGAGGAAAAATTATCGCAATGTCCATGTTTCATATAAATGTTTTAAAAAATATTTCTACTATTATCCTATGAATGTTTAATGTTGTTTGTAAATATGTTTTACTTTTTATAACATGGTTATAATGAAATCTTTTTGTCATTTTTCTATAGGAGTTACTTTGTGACTTTTTCGATGGAAGGACTATTTTGTAACTTATACGGTGTGAGTGGATCTTTCCACTATCATGATTCCTTAAGGTTTTGAAGCTTCCTTTACTTGTTTACATGGTTATTTTCCTATAATATTATTTCATTTATAATTCTGTGGTTTTTTAAATAAATGATTTCAAAGAAAAAAAGAATATCTAAATCAAAAACGATAAATGAGTTTATTAGAGTATTTTCATACATATCAACATCATATATTGAATATTATGATTAATTGAGGTTAGTATATAACAATATAATTTATTATATTTCATTGACTGGTGTATGATCAGTTTTATTGGAGATGTTCTTTTTTGGCACCAGTCATGTTTTGTTGCTTAAGTATTCAGATTTGGTATTCTATTTTTCAATACACAAGTTTATGTTGTTTATGTTTCACCATTTTCATATTTGGAATAAATTGAACATAGTAAGTGACATTTAGGGCCCATTATATCCCCTTGATGCATCGATAGGTCTCATGAGACAAAACCAGTTAGTGAGAAATCCTTCATGTTTTTTTCCAAGAAGTTTTAAATTATAAAGAGGATAGATCTGGACACAAAACTAATGGGTTTCTACCTTGAGACATAAAATATCAGGATTATCGATCTTGATAATAGATATATTGAGGATATATTTTGATAGTGTAGACTTCCAAAATTATTCATTCCAAAATTATCATTATTCCATGTGATCCTTTCATTATTTAAAATATTCATGGTTAAGATTCAAAGATCATGTGATTATTTAAATGGCATAAGTATTATTTATTTACCTTCCCATATTATTTATTCAATATTTAATGATAGATTCCACTATATGCATACCCTTACTGAGCATTTGATATCAACCATTTCTTATGTTTTATTTTTCCCATGATGCCAAGATGTGTATTATGACCAATATATAGGTTAATCTATGAGAATATTGATGCTCTAAAAGGATTTAATATGTTTTATTTTTATAGTTTCAATTGTAATATAAGGTTCATGTATGTAATATGGCTTCCAAAACTACTAAACTGATCAGTCTGTCAAGATTTGACTATATGTAATCATGCCAATGTATTAATGTAATGAAATTAATCTCAGATACTAGGGTCGGGGTTGTTATAATTAGTATTAGAGGAATTATAGTATAAACCATGGAACTAGAATTTGGAATAAAATATTAGGGAAAATAACCCTAAGATAGAATTTTAGGATAAGTGTAATGAACCAAAAATTTATTAATGGAAATACTTCTTGATCTAATTAAATGTCTTATTATGGTCATATGAAATGTGAACATCATTGGTTTTATGTTTATGGATTTTAAAATACTGTTATGAATTGTGACTGTTGCTAATATAGCTATTGAACAGTGTTCACATGATTAGTATAAATACAGGGCTTGAACAAATCTAATTTACTCAGACAATGGAAGTGATGCCCTCATCTAGTAGACTTGCCCCATACGAAGCCCATTTTTTGGAGCTCATAAAGGAGGTGGAATCATTGGGATTCACTATTGATCAAGCCCAAGCTGAGCGTGAACACGTTAAGCTTGAGCGGAAACGACTACAGGAGAAGTGGAAGTTAATAGATATTACCACCCGAACGATGTTATCCAAGCCACCCCAAGAGTATGTCACCATCGCACACCTTACCCTTCAGTCATACGCGATTGTTTATAAGTGGTTATGTAATAATACCCTAGCACTATGTCTATATACATTATTTTTGTATAAAGAATGTGCATTCATTTAATTATTGTTACTTTGTAAATAGTTTTTAAAGCACAAATAGTAATTTTAGTTAACATTCCACTAAGAAATCTATTTTGATGAATTAATGGATTTTTGAATTAAATAATATTTCAATAAAATATTATTGTAATTAAACTAATTTTTATTAAATTTAAATGATCATATAATTTATGAATGCAGTTGTAATTTTTATTATGGTTTGAAAGCAGTTTTTGTGAAAACCCATGAATGGTCGATAAATGTTGGTTTTTATTCTAAAAGTAAAAATTCACATATTTAGAAAATTATTTAGATAAAATTAATATTATTTTTGGAATCAAGATGTCAAAATTTTCCAACGGAGAATTTTTCATAATTTTCAGAGACAGTCGAATTTTTTGGTAAAAATTAAATACCGTTTAAATATATAATGTGTTTTATGACATCATAAATACCCAATAGTAATGTAATAAAATAATATAAACATTATTTTCGGAAAATATATTTTTTATAATTAAAATAATGTGATTTCAGATTTGTTTGATTTATTTCACAATGCTTTAGTGGACCCTGCAATGCTTATAAAACATTTTGTCTTTATAAATTGTTTTCCTTGAGAGTGCGACTCACCTCCACATATGGACCCTCAATAAATTAAGGAGTTAGGCCATTGGCCTTATAAAATATTGTTTTACACTCCCCTTTGGATGAAACCACAGGAAAAAACCAAGTGATGGTTTGTGGTTTTGATTATTTTAATGTGTGGTGTCCCAAACCAAACTAACAAAGATTCCCTCTACTTTCCTATATAAACCCTCCCAAGCTCCCACTTCTTATTCATTCAAAGCCTTTGGATTTCATCCAAACTATACCCTCATATCTATATAATCCTCCCAATATGCCCCAATCCCTAAATAAGCCTCTCTCAAACCTCTCCCAAGCCTTTGGGATCACACTTCCAAGTAAGGGATTTCTTCCTTTCTTATTTTTGTCCAATTTTATTGAAGTTGTTATGCCCTTTTTTTAATTAAAAATGATGGGGTATGATTTCAAAACTCCAACATACTATCATATTTATGTTTGTATGATGGTATACCTCTTTCTCTCTCATTAATTCCTCCCTTGTACACCCATTACCATGCCGAAATTCCTTGAGGGATTTCACGCTTCTCTTCAACATCCAAGTAATTATTTTGAATTATGCATCTAAATTCCATTAATTATGTTTGGAAAAGTATCTATAAGACCCAATTACTATCCATTTATTTTAAATATAATGGTACATCCTTTTCCCTCTCATCAATCATTTTCCTGAATCCTTATGTCACATCGTTATGATGCTGAAATTGCACTGCGATTTTCCAAGCCAAGATCATTGTGTAGTGAATACCATACCCATGTATCTACCATGGGTTTTCACATTTATGAACATATACATATTGAATGGTCCTTTAATGTATTTATTCCACATTACACAATCATGTAACAACTCATGATGTTGATTGATTCCATGTTATATGATCCAGGTGGCACACTTATGCATGAAATGTAATGTTTAAGAAGGGTGCGCCCTAATATCAGTCCAATGCATTGGGTAAAGATTAGTATAATGATATGTCAAGTGAAATGTTGTTTTACTCATGATAATTCAAGTGAAATGAGGGTTTCTTCATGCTAATTCATGTTCAATGAGGGTTTACTCATTCTCCACATGCAATGAGACTTGGATCATGCTAAAATCATGTTAAATGTTGTTGCCACATTTCCATGTTATGATTATCATGATTTATCATGCCTTTATGTTAATGTTTCTCTTCTAATACATTTATATGACTATTGTCTAAAATGTACTGTATTCTTTATTTTAATGCATTTTTATTCCCTTACTGGGATTTATAGCTCACCATTTTTTTATGGATGTCCTCAGGTAATCCCATGCAATGCTAAGTACGAAAGAATGTAGTGGTCATGTAAAGGAATTTTTCAATAAAGATGTTGTATTCATGTTTTAAGATGTTATGTAATGATCATAATCCCCAAATACACTAGACCTCTCAATATTCTATGTTTTATCAAGTGATGCTTATGTAATAAATCATGTTTAAGTGTGTAATAAAGAGCAGGGTTGTCATAGTTGGAATCATAGGATATGTTTAGTTATTTTTGGAATTAGAATTAGAAAACCCTAGTGAAGAATTAGATAAAAGAATAAGTATAATAAAATCATCCCAGAGTGTTGGTTAGTATTGAGTAAGTGGTTTATCAAGAAAATACATCCTTTTCTGGATACGAGCAGGTAGAACCAGCTCTAGCAAAGCTGTATCCTAGGGTTAAAACCCAAAAACACCACTTTGAGATAGCCTCAACTGGGAACCAGTATACTATAATGGGCTTTTCTGCACTCTTCGTTACAAAACTCCCAAGGGATATGCTTTGGTAAATTCAAAATCTTAGTATAAACCCTTATTAAGGGAATTAAAAAAATTTCCCAACGAATATATGTTAGAAAGTAGATCATTAATAGCATAGATTGAATCATATATATTCATAAGTTAAGGAATAAAAGTAATTTATAAGTCATCTATTTTTTGTCCTTGGATTACCATTTATGTGTTACCCCTAAATTTCTTTTTATTCTAGCCAATGGCTAGTAAAAGGGGGACTATTGATAACAAATGATGTGAAGATCAATGTGATGAATGTACTAATGAGATGTCTAATCCAATGGGAGCGGGGATCACAAACATTGTCATGATTCACTCTCCATTAACTCAAGAATTGAATAGAAACGTGGGTTAAAAAGAACGTTCAACCCCCATAAGAATGAATAAGTCACTATCAAGAGCTGTATAAGACAGAGGCCTCCTACTTTTAATGGATCATCTGATCCCTCAATCAGCGAAAAATGGATCAAATCAATTGAAAAGATCTTCTCCATACTTTAATGTTCCGATCAAGAGATGGTTCTCATAGATTCTTATCGTATGGAGGGTGAAGATGATCAATGGTGGACGTTGATAAAAAATACAAATCCTGAAGAGGAGATCGAGGCATTGGAATGGAAGGATTTCCGAAAGATTTTTTTCGATAAATATTTTCTGTGCACCCTCTGACTTAAGATATAAAAGGAATTCCTTACCCTAAAGCAGGAAGAAGACGAATCTATTAAAGTGTATGAGGAAAAATTCACAAGGATTTCACGATACACCTCCGTCTTTTTCATTAACCTCAAATGCAAGGTTTACCACTTCTTTTGTGGGATGAAACCTAGCCTACGAAAATTGCTGGCGATCCGTGACTTTGACAGTTATGAGGAAATTGTCTGATGTTCCCTCAAGGTCAAAATGGATATCAAGCAATCTCATGGGGATCATGGGGATAAGAAGCGTAAGCTGGACTTAAATTCTAGTAGTCCGATAGATAAATCCAATGGTTCTAAGAAGATCCATCACCCCACTTTCGAAAGGTGTGGAAAGAAGCACCGCATAAATTTCCAGAAGGGGATAAAAAAATTCTTTAGGTGTGGAAGCGAAGGGAACCTAGACATTAACTATCGAAAAGAAAAAACACAGCTGCAAAAAAGGTGAGGAATTCTCCATTCGATCCTCAAAGCATTGATCATTACTTCAACTACAAAGAACCAGGGCACTTTGCAAATCATATCCCTAAGCCAAGGGTTTTCAGAGGCAACCCACAACCTCCAAGGCAGTAATGATGAGATTTTTCCATCACTACCACCGAAGTGAACCCTGACAAAGAAGTGGTGACATTTACACTAGTTATTCATTCAATAATAGCGAACATACTTGTTTATTATGGTTATAGACATTCTTTTATATCCAAAAAGTTTAGTAGAACAATCCCAACACCACAAAAAATCATGGAAGTAAAGATGTCGGTGAGTATGGAAAATGGGGAAGTCATTGGATCCGATGAATATAACTTATCCCCTATCATAATTTGTGGATTGAAAATTCTATAGAACCTCGTCATACTCCCTCTAGTGGAATTTTATGCAATCCTTAGCATTGACTGGGTTTCTTTATGTTGAGCTAACATAAATTTCCATGAGAGGGAAATCACTCTCCATATGGATAATCCACCTCCAATTCTGTACAAGTGCAAGGAGGGTGTTGAATCTTCTATAGATCCATTATCTCAAGCATTGATATTACATCCCTATGAGAATGAACATCTAGATTATATAATTCAGTCCAAGGAAGTAACCGTATTTAAAGACATTCATATTGTGAGGAAATTCACCGATGTGTTTCTCGAGGAATTGCCTAGTCTTCCACCTAGAAGATATGTTGAATTCTCAATTGATCTTATACCTAAGAAGTTTCCAATTTCCAAGACTCTGTATATAATGGCTGTTGCGGAGCTTGAGGAGATGAAGGAACAACTACAAAATAATCTGGATAAAGGGTTTATACATCCAAGTGCTTCACCATGGGGTGCACCAATATTCTTCATCAAGAAGAAGGGTAGATCAATGCACATTTGTATCGATTATCGTGATCTTAACAAAATCACTATAAAGAACAAGTATCCTATCCCATGAATTAATTACTTGTTTGATCAACTGTGTGGAGCACAATACTTCCTCCAGGTGGATTTGTTGTAAGGATAGGATCAAGTAAGGGTGAAGAAGGAAGATACCCCCAAGACTGCTTTTCGTACAGAATACGGGCACTATGAATTCATTGTAATGCCTTTCGGACTCACTAATGCTACAAAAATATTCATGGACTTGATTAATAGAGTCTTTATAGATTACCGCGATGAATTTGTGGTTGTCTTTATAGATCACATTATAATATACTCCAAAACCACGGAGGATCACGAGGAGCATCTGAGAATTATACTAGAGATATTGTGGAAGGAGAAGATATATGAAAAGTACAACAAGTGTGATTTCTTGTTGAAGGTGGTCTCATTATTGGGCCATATCACAATAAGTAATGGGATATATGTGGATCCCTCCAAGACAAAAACAATATAGGGATGGCTGAGGCTAACATCAGAAACAGATATCCATAGATTTTTTGGGTTAGGTAGATATTATCGATGATTTGTGGGAAATTTATCATGATTTTCCAACACTCTTAACAAGCTAACTCGGAAGGGAGTAAAGTTTACTTGGAGTTATTAATGCAAATAATGCTTCAAGGAGTTGAAAATGTGGCTTATCAGTGCGCCCATGCTTACTTTACCCACAAGTGGAGAACTTTTTTTTGGTATTCAGCGATGCTTTGAAGAAGGTCATGGGATGTGTGTTGATGAAGAATGACAATGTCATTACTTATGCATCAAGGTAATTAAAAGTTTATGAGCACAATTATCTAACACATGATCTGGGGATTGCTATGGTGATCTTCACTTTAAAAATTTTGCGAAATTATCTCTTTGGGGAGATGTGTGAAATGTATACGGTCCAAAAAAGCCTCAAGTATATATTCACACAGAAAGAGTTGAACATGTGCCAATGAAGATGGTTAGAGATGATCAAAGATTTTGACTTCTCAATCCATTACCACCCCGTCAAAGCGAACAAGGTGGAAGATTCTCTATGTAGGAAGGACCCAATAATTCTATCATTGATTAGAAATGAGAAGGATCTAATCTGGTTAGATTTGATGAATTTGGACATGGGAATCATAAATAAGGGAACATCACCAATACTTTCACAATTTATTTCTCAATCATATCTTTTGGAGAAAATAAAGGATTCTTAAAAAATGATGTGAAAATTTTGAAAAGGGTGGAAGCTATCAAAAATGGGAAATGATCAGAGTTAGTGGTTGACAAGGATGGAATTGTGACATTTGGGTGAAGATTATTTGTACAATTTGTTCCAGAGATAAAGAAGGAGTTTCAGGATGACTCACATAGCTCAACCTTCTCTATTAACCCAAGGAGCACAATGATGTATCGAGATCTTCAGGAAAACTTTTAGTGGGACAACATGAAAAGGGAGATTGCGGAATATACGTCAATGTCTCTGGAATGCCAACAAGTGAAGGATGAGAGGAAAAATTCTAAGGGGATGATACAACCACTACCCATACCATCATGGAAGTGGGAAAACATTACCATGGAATTTTTCACTGGAATTCCAAGGACATATAGAGAAAGAAATTCTATATGGGTCATTATGGATTGTATTATGTAGACAGCTCACATTATTGTGATTTGAGAGGACTTCTCATTGGATCAACTTTCACAGAATTAAATAAAAGAAGTGGTAATGCTTTATGGTGTACCACTATCTATTGTATCCAATCGTGATGTGAGATTCACCTTAAAGTTCTGGAAAAGTCTCCAACATGCTCTAAGAACTGAACTGAACATCAGTATGGCCTATCATCCTCACACTAATGGCCAATATGAGTGAACTATTCAGACACCAGAATATATTCTAATATCATGTTCTATGGACTTCAAAGGAGTATGGGACTAACATCTTCCACTGGTTTAATTCTCCTACAACAACAGTTTCCACTCGAGCATCTAAATGGCACCATATGAAGCCCTATATGGGAATAGGTTCAAAACACCGACATGTTGGGATGAAGTTGGTTAACGTAAGTTTCTAGGACCAAAAATGGTCGAAGGAATGGTGGAGAAGGTGAAAACCATTCAGTAGCATATCAAGGCAGCCTAGAGTTGAAAAAAGAGTCATGCAGATAACCATTGAGAAGACCTTGAGTTTAAAGTTGGAGACATGGTATTTGTACGCATATCTTCAGGGAAGAAGATAATGAGGTTTGGAAAGAAAAGGAAGTTATGTCCTAGGTACATTGGCCCCTTTGAGATTCTTAATTGTGTCAGAGCTGTGGCCAATATATTAGTACTTCCAACCACTATGTCTAAAGTACATGATGTCTTTCATGTACCCCTCTTAAGGAAGTACATACCAAACCCTTCACATGTACTCTCTTATGAGGTAGTACAACTAGAGGATGATCTATCTTACGAAGAGAAACCAGTGAATAGCTTAGATCGTAGAGAAAAATCTCTATGAAATAAGGCAATTCCCCTCTTCAAGGTGTTGTGGTGAAACCACAAGTTAAAAGAAGAGACGTGGGAATCTGAGGAGGTTATGAAGCAAAGTTACCCGTTTGTGTTTTAGTGTGGGAAAAGGAAAATTTCGAGGGTGAAATTTCTTAAGGGGGGATGATTGTAATGACCCAAACATTTCATAATGGAAATCCCTCATGATCTAATATAATGTCTTATTATGGTTATATGAAATTTGAACTTCATTGTTTATATGTTTCTAGATATTAAAATACTATTTGAAATTTTGATCATTGCTAATATAGCCATTGAATAGTAATCATATGATTAGAATAAATATAGGGATTTAACAAATCCAATTTACTCAGAAAAAGGAAGTGATGGCCTCATCCAGTAGACTTTCCCCATATGAAGACCATTTGTCGGAGCTCGGAATGGAGGTGGCGTTATTGTTCATCACTCTTGATCAAGCCCACTACGAGTTTGAACACGTTAAGCTTGAGCGAAATCGACTACGGGAGAAGTGGATGTTAATAGAGATTACCACCCGAGCAATGTTATCCGAGTCACCCCATGTTTCTGTCACCATCGCACACCTTACCCTTTGGTCTTATGCGAGTGTTATAAGGGGTTATGTTACAAGACCCTTGCACTATGACTATGTACATTCTATTTTTTTAAAAAATGTTCATTTATTTTATTATTATTACTTTGTAAATATTTTATAAAGCACAAATAGTATTTTTAGTTAATATTAAACTAAGAAATCTATTTTGATGAATTAATTGATTTTTGAATTAAATAATGTTTCAATAAAATATTATTTTAACTAAATTACTTTTTGTTAAATATAAATGATCATATAATTTTATGAATGCAATTGTAATATTTATTATGGTTTGAAAGTTGTTTTTGTCAAAACCCTTGAATTTTCAATACATGTTTTTTTATTTTAAAAGTAAAAATTAACATATTTAGAAAATTATTTAGATAAAATGAATATTATTTTTGGAATCAGGATGTCGAAAATACCGAATGGTGTATTTTGTATAATTTTCTGAGATAGTCAAATTTTTGGGTAAAAATTAAATACCGTTTAAATATATAATGTGTTTTATGACATCATAATGGCCCAATAGTGATTTAATAAAATAATATAAACATTATATTCGGACAATATATGTTTTAGCATTAAAATAGTGTTATTTTAGACTTATTTATTTATTTATCAAAGCATTAGTGGACCCTCCAATACTTATAATACATGTTGTCTTTTTAAATTGTTTTCCTTGAGTGTGTGACTCACCTCCACATAAGCACCCTCAATATTTTAAAGAGTTCGGCCATTATAAATATAAAAGATTTTTTTCCACTCCCCTTTGGAAAAACACATGCACTAAAACCATAGGATAGTTTGTGGTTTTGATTAGTTTAATGTGAGGTGTCCCAAACATAACTAATAAAGACTTCCATCTCCTTCCCTATATAAACCCACACAATCTCCCACTTCCTCTTCAATAAAATCCTTTGGAGTTCTTCCAACCTCTTCCCTACTCTCTCTATAATCCTCCCATGGTGCCCCAATCTCCCAATAAGGGATTTCTTCCATTTTCATTTTTCTCCAATTTTCATTAAGTTGTTATGCCCTTTTGTTTTAAATTAAAAATACTGTGGTATTATATATAACCTACAACATACTTTCCGATTTATTTTTATATTATGGGATACCCCTTTATCTCTCATTAATTCCTCCCATGTACACCCGTTACCAAGCCAAAATTCCTTGAGGGATTTCTCTCTCCTCTTTTATATCCAAGTAATTCTTTTGAATTATGCATCTAAATTCAATTACATATGTTGGGGCATGTATCTATATGACCCATTACTATCCATTTCATTTATATATGATGAGACACTAATTTCTCTCTCATCAACCATTTTCATGAATCCTTTTTTCATGTTGTTATGCCGCCGAAATTGCACCGCATTTTCCCAAGCGAAGATCATTGTGTAGTAAATACCATACCCATGTCTCTATCAAGGATATTCACCTTTATGCATATATATATATATTTAATGGTACTTTAATATATTTATTCCACATTACTTAATTGAAGAACAACTTATGATGTTGATTGATTCCATGTTATTTGATCCATGTGGCACACTTATGCATGAAATGAAATGTTAAAGAAGGGTGCACCCTAAGAGTGCTCCAATGAATTGTGTAAAGATTAGAATCATGATACATAATGTGCAATGAGGGTTTTCACATGCTAATTCAAGTGCAATGAGGGTTTACTCATGCTAATTAATGTTCAATGAGGGTTTAATCTTGCTAATTCACGTGCAATGAGGGTTTACTCATGCTGATTCAAGTGCAATGAAGGTGTAACCATGCTCCATTTGTAATGATCCTTGTCTCTTGCTAAAATCATGTTAAATGTTGTATCCACATTATCATGTTATGATTATCATGATTTATCATTCCTTTATGTTAATGTTTCTTTTATTCTCTATTGATATGCCTATTGTCTAACATGTACTATATTCCTCATGTTAATCCATTTTTATTCCCTTAGTGAGATTTATAGCTCACCCTTTTCTAATACATGTCCTCAGGTTATCCCATGAAATTCTACTTTCGAGGGAATGTAGTGGTCATGTAAATGATGTTTTCAATAAAGATGCTATATTTCAGGTTTTATGTTATTATGTAATGATCCTAAGCCTCAAAGACACTAGACCTTTCCATATTCTATGTTGAATCAAGTGAAGTTTATGTAATAAATCATGGTTGAGTGTGTAATAAAGAGTTGGTTTTTCATAATAAGTATAGAAGAACATCCTAGAATTTTCATAAGGTAGAGATTATGTGGGTATTCTTAGAAATACATCCCTCCCTGGATACTAAAAGTTGATGTGGCTATAGAACAAATGTACCTAGGGGTAACAACTATAATAAGGTGTGTCGGGCCTGACTCGATATAAACTGGTACATGATAATGAGCCTTACTACACATCTGGTTTACAAATCCAATGGGATATTGTTAGGTTAGTTAAAATTTTCATTAAAAACCACTATAAAGTATTTAAATGTAAATATGTCCCTAAATAAACCATGTTTATGATTATGAGAGTATCTATGAATAATTTTTTCAATTTATGCTATGTGATTTTCTGGTTCAAAATTATGGATTATGATTCATAACCTAATATATTGAATGAAATTATAAATAAATGTTTCATTGTTAAGGGAATGGAAACCCCACCAATACACATGATCTATATAATAAAGACAATAAAATCTATTTTGAGCCTAAGCCAATATTTTTAAGAGAACTAGTCGTTGAAAAATTCTCATCGTATATGGAAATAATATCATATTCTAATAAGCCAGAGAAAAAATTATCTATGTATTATGGTTTCTAAGGGAAGGATGAGAACAAGATGAATATTAGAAAAATGATAGATAAAGGGAATAATGGAATGAATTATTTTCCCACATGTGATAATTGTGGAAGGAAATGCCTTGGTATATTCGTAATAAGAAAAAGAGTATTCTCAAAGTCTCGACAAAAATGCCACCATAATCATAATTTCAAAGGAAGGAAATAATTTTCAAATGTTTAGTGCATCAATTATAATGATATGGGGAACTACACCAAAGAATTCCATAAGAATCAAAGGAATATGAATCCAAAAATTATAATGGATCATGGTTAATATTTTTATATTACCAAAAATGAAGAAAGTAATTATTAGATAAAATAATAATGTAATTTTATTATTTTATCAATGATTTACAGATTATATGAATTATATAAATAAATAATAATTGTACTGCAATAAATTTTCGTTAAGGATTTGGAATCATTAAAATTTTTATTATGGTTTTATGGTGATTAAATATTTGGTATGTGACAATAAGAGATACATTAGATTTTTTAGAGAATTTAATGTTAAGATTTATTTTGGAAAATTTGAGACCATTTAGGTCTATTAATTTGGACATAAATATTTTGGATGAGTCTTAAGGTTGAAATAAAGCATGTTAAACATTGGATATTATTGTTTGAGGATAAATTATGATTTATTATAAATATTTAGATAATATTTTTGGTTTCAGTAAAGACATAGAGGATGAAGGAAACACTTATGGGCTCCAAGATTTTTTAAAAGGGATTTAGGTGTAAAATATTCATTATAAACATTCATTTATAGGTGTAAGGTATGGAGAGAAACTAGATAGATGCATACCCGAAGGATGATATAATTATAATTACATGGAAAGAGATCGATCAATTTCTTATCTGAATTGTAAAATAATTCTCACAACTACAAAACTTGGTTTATCCAGTGCTAGGGTTTTAATAATGCTCTCTAAAAGCGCTGTTAAAAATACCCTTTATCAGTTCTAGAAAAAGTATTGTTAAATGGGGTCTTTACCAGGGCAATTAGAAAGTAATATTGAATGGGGCCCATTATAAGTGCTAATAAAAAGGCACTGATAAAACGTGTATTTATCAGGGCTTTTAAAAAAGAGCAGATATGGGGTATTTATTACTGCTTCTAAAAATAAGTGATAGAAGGGTAGTCTTGATCAACTCTTTTTTATAATTTCTTACAAATACCCCCTTTTATTAGTGAATTTTTACTAGATCTGATAAAGGGTAAATTTAGAAAAAAATTATATTTCATTAACGGACAACCATAGCAGAAGTTATGGCCCTTTGGAGGAATTATGATACATTTTTTCCCTCAGCAGAGGTGATAGAGGGTTCCCATGTGTCATCAAGGAATATATATCATCGCAATTTTCAATTTTATATGTCGTATAGAAAAAAAGAACACCTATTTTAGAAGTTATGGATGTTTTAAAGGCCATCAAATGTGAAATACCCTTAAGCCCCCTAAAAACTCTAAAACACTAGAACCCTAAAAAGATAATATCTTTTGATCTGTGATTCTATTTTAGCTCCACAACCAGTCAAATTGAAGATCATGAAAGGAGATAAAACCAAATTATATTTAAATCATGTTATAATCAATGGAATAAAATATATTATAGTTTCAAAAAAGTCATAAATCGAACTTGAACTTCAAAAACCCATAACTTTGGATCTGATGGTCTGTTTTGGCTATAACACATATCAAATAGAATACTAAGATGAGATATGTGCCAAAAAGTGTCTCAGACTAAGGTCTTTTAGCTCTGTCTAAGTTTTCAACCCTAGAGAGGACCAGTAGGCCTCCAAAACTAGTTGTTTTTGTCGCCGATCCTGATTTATTAAAATTAAAATGGCTATAACTTCTAATACATGTGTCCATTAGGCTTATACCATATATTATATCGAATATAGTTTCATAATAATAGATTTGAATACTTGTGGAGATGAAACAGACTCTTGGATTAGAAGATATGGTTTTTTCAGGGTTTTTAGTTGGTTTTCAGTTTTTAGAGTTTCTTAATGTTTTTATGCGATTTAAGGAATTTTAGAGTTAATAATCATAATAAAAAATTTATATAAATAAATATATATTTAAGAAAATATATATAACTTTTTAATGAAACATATATGTAAAAATATATTAATAAATGGATAATATATATATATATATATATATATATATAAATTTATAGATGCATCATAAAATGTAAAACATAACAGTATAGGGGAGTGGAAAAGGAACTGGTGTATAAGTAGGAGGAATTAGGTTTGAAACTCACTAGAGTTGGCGGCACATGTGGGTGGTGTTATTATCAAAATATCTCTTAAAGAGGTGGGGGAAGCACTGAAAATGGGGGTGGGAGTGGGGGCATGAAAAAAATTTACACCCTTTATCAGTAGTACCCTTGTCAACGATTTTTCTAGATCTGTTAAAGGTATCATTTGACATCACTAAAAAAGTGCTGATAGTGGTGGCCTTTAACAGTTCTAAAAATCACATATAAAGGGCCCCTTTATCATCCCTTTTAGTGTAGTTAATGGGTTCTTTATCAGTGATTTTTACGGGCATTATAAAAGTTAACGCTTTAGCATCCCTTATATTATCAGTTCTTCGATAGAGTTGATAATGACCTTTTACTGGTGTTGTTAATGGGATGATTTTTATCAGCATCTTCAACTTTAGGGAAACGATATTGAAACCATAAATTTTATCCTAGAACCTTATTTTTTTATGAATCAAATGGTCCCTTAAATCATCATAGATTTATAGCTTTTTGATTGTTAACTTTCTCTTTATTGTGTTCTATATAACTCTCCATAATAACTTGATGGTTAGATTTATATTACATGTCCATGTTTTCTTACATGTAACCCTAATATGTGTCATCTCTATTTACTTTCATCTTCCCTTTCTTCATTTTAAAATAGAAGTTTTATCAAACCTTGTTCTGATTTGGGATCTCAATAAAAGGATTTTGAATAGTCAAACTGTAGTTACTGATCCCAAAAACAAAAATTTCATGAATGGAATTATTTAAGTATGAGAGAATATGACACCACAATATTTTTAGGGTATGTACCTTTTTAAGATCAATTTTTATAGCTTATGTCGCACGCAACAACGAGCTAAAAAATTACTAATATTAGTATTTAAATTTAATAGTTATAACCTAGATATTATATTAGAATTTATGTATATTATAAATTAATTATGAAAATATATGGCTCATAAAAATACAATATTAATTCATTGGTAACCAATTAATTAGAAATGAAAATATAATCCAATTTAATTTAAAGGAAATATTTTTATTTTTATGCCCCAAAGTAGTTTGTCCTTAATAAATTAAATTAATTATAGTTAATTAATGATATCAATGAAATATAATTTTTATAACTTCAATCAAATATTTTTTATATTCATCCAATAGATTTTATAGGTATAACATAAGAACAAACCCAATTTTATACCTAAAAACCAATATTATTCTAAAGGTAATTTTACCAATTTTAATGGAGAACCTATCTTAAATAATGTTTTTGAAACTATTATATACAATATTTGACAAAATAAACATATTATTCTAGATAGAAAAATAAAAATTTATATTGGTGGAACTTTTGGTATTTTTTTGAAAACTTTCATGTTTTGATGAATGGTAAAAAATAATAATTTTTAATTGAGAAAAAAAAATTGAATCGAAATAATTTATATTGTTAAATTGTAATTTTTATTTGTTTTAACGTATAAATAGATTATATTTTTATCTTTTAATCCAATATAGTTCATTGTAATCAATTTTACATTAAATTTAGTTATAAAAACGTTTCATTCTTTTGCAAGTTTAGACATCAATAACTCGTTTTCTCACCCTATCAACAAAATCAATTTTAAATTAATTATATCTTATGTGTTTTTAATTTTGAAAAATGGATACCAAATTTATAATCATAGGTTCAAAATTGTGTAAATATATTTTTTTATTATTAGGCATATGAATAGTAACCGTAGTCATTTTTTTAACTACTACAGTCAAGTGTAAATCGGGTAATTAATGGTTACTATATTATTATAAAATTACCCTAATAGTAATCCTAAATTTATTGAATGATTATTTTTGTCCCTAATAATTATATTATTGGTTATGAGACCATTACGGGGATTTTGGACGAGAATACAACCTTATTAATATTATATTCAAAGGAATGTCAAATTTGTAATAATTTTATTTTTAACAAGAGAAATATTTTAAATATGTGCTTATATAATAGATATTTTAGACTATAAATAGTTTTTTGGAAAAATAAAATGGTTATATATATCATTGTAATTTAATTATAAATTTATGTTATAAAAATATTAACCTACATGGTGACATAATGATGATGCAGTAATTGTTTAATTAATAGAATAATCAAATAAATGATATTTATAATATTAAAATACATATAACTTGACATTACTAATGTAATCTAGGAATTTTATAGATTAAGTTTACATATAATGGATTATTTAAATGTTTTTCTATGATATCATATTTTTATGATATTTCTAAATATTAAATTAATGAATAGTGTCAAAATCCACACTAATGATATTTTAAAATAAATAATTTTTTATTAAATGATATATAATTAATAAATATATAAATTTCGTCCAAATGATTGGGATCAATTTAAATATTTCATAAATATTCCTTTTATGGCTCTCTTCTTTCATTTTTGAATAAATATATAAACCCTTAAAGTGTAAATAGCCACGTTGTCATGGTAAGAGTTAAAGGGTTTAATTAAGGGTTAATACCAAAATATGAGGTTAATAATATGACATAAAACAATATAAAAATCATTTTTTGAGAGTATTGATACCCACAATAATCTTATATTTTAAATACATAACATTGGAACGATTTTTAAATATAAAATAATTTATTATAATTTAATATTTGAGAGTTTCCAAAAGTAACCTTACTACAATTATAAAAGGGAACCTACTTCAATAGTTAATCACACCACATTGATCCTTATATATAGAACAAAATATATCCATTTATCCTCTAAACATCCATATACAAGTTCTAGAGTTTCTATTCTCCCCAAAAACCAACTCTAGATCCCTTAAGAAGAGATCTAAAGAAAGTCTTCTGAAGAAGTGGTAATTGTTCCTACTAACTCAACAAAGTTATTTTCTTTGTATACTTCCAATTTATATGTTTTTAAATTATAAAGTAATAAATATAGTATAATATACATTCCGAGATGTTATTGTGATTATGGTATAACCATATTTCATGATATATCCTTCCTATGAAAAATAAAAGCACCACACGTGCGTTCGTATAACATACCGTCTCTATGCTATTGTGTAATTTTTTCATCACCACATTATTTAGATTAATAAAATCATGGATATAATGGATATAAATAATTCATATGACATGATATTTATTCTTTATAATTAATATGCCATCCAATTCCTTACCCTTTCACTATTAAGTGAATGATATCGTCGCTTGTGCGTACGTACAACCTACCGTCTCCACGACGATATGAGATAATTTTCCATGTCAACCATAAAATAATTATTATAAAAATTTATATAATTAGTAAATATAATATTAAGGAACTTAATATCATTTTGTGGATGATATAATTATATTCTATTCCTACGAAATAAGACTTACACTAGAAAACATGCATAGGAAAATGAATAAGTTCACACCCAAAATAAGGGTAATAATGAAATATTATTAACAAAATGATATAAAAAGAATCATATATTATATCATAAATATTTATATGTTTCTATTATAAATTAATTTATTTTTTTAATCCATTATATATTAAAATTAAGCACATTCAACTAAAGGAAAGTATGAGGTAAGTGTTATTTCACAATATCATTATTATTTGGGATTGATTATAATTAAGTATATAATAGAGAATAATTACCATCCATATCCCTATTTCTTATAAATGTTATCTAAAATATTTTTAGTATTATACTATTATTTTTTAAATTATTTTTTATCCATGTTATATTTTTTATAAAATGTGTTGAAAATAATCTTTTTTGTTGTTTTTCCAAACGAGGTACTTTGTGACATTCTCGATGGATGGAATGTTTTTTAACTTATAAAGCGTGATATGATTTTTACACCATCAATACAACACAATGTTTTGATGATTCCTTTATAATTTTACAAGGTTATTTTAAAATATATATTTTTTATTTATAATTATGCTTCTTTTTTTAAATTAATTATTTCAATGTAAAAAGAGTATGTCTATCAAAATATTTCAAAGTTTTTTTAGAATATTTTCATATATCTCAGTAACCTTTGTTTAATATTATGATTAATAGATGTTGATCTCTTATTATACCATTTATCATATTTCATTGAATGGTTTATGATTAGTTTGTCTGGGGATGTGCTATTTTGATACCATTCATGGTTTGTGGATGAAGAATTCACATTTTGTTTGATATTTTTTCAATATGTATGTTTATGTCGTTTATGATTCACCTTTTCATATGATAAATTAATTGGACTTAGTAAGTGATGAGTATGGTCCTTTATATCCCCTTGATTCATCGATAGGTCTCATGAGATGAAATCAGTTGGTGAGGATACCCTTTATATTTGTTTCTAAGAAGTTTTAAATTGTCAATAAGATTGATCTTGACACAAGTCAGATACACTTATACCCATAGAAAAAAACTTTCATGAGGATATATCTTGATAGTAAATATCTTGACGATATATCTTGATAGTACATGCATCAAACATTTTACATTCCATAATCATTATTATTCCATGTGATTATTTGATCAGTTAGAATATCCATAGTTATGTTTCCTAGATCATGTGATTATTTATATGGCATGTGTATAAATAATTTACCTTCCACATTCTTTATTCCATATTTAATAACATCATCCAATGTATGATTACCATTAATGAGAATCTAAGATCACCCCTTTATTATGATTTTAGGATTCCAATTTGTGTCGAATGACTGATATGAATGGTTATGCTAGGAGAATATTGATGCTCTCAAAGGACTGACTATATTGTTTTTTATAGTTTCAATTATAATATAAAGTTACTTCATGTAAACTTTATTCTAAAACTACTAAACTGATTGGTCCTTTGGGATTTGATTTCTAGTAATAATTACAATGTAATAAATTAATTCACCGACTCCAGGCTACTGGGGTCGGGGTCATTACATATTATCCTGTTCTCATACCCTTATTCCCATAATATGTTGATATCGCCTTGTTCACCCTTACTGAGTATCCATGGTCAACCATTATATATATATTTATCCATAGTTAATGATTAAAGGTATTACATATGTTATGTCTAAGAAGGGTTATAGTTATTAATAACATAGTGGTAGATGACATAGATAACTTATAGACCATTTATTTATGATTCCATGTATCCAAAGGGACTAGACCTAAATGATTTTATCATGGATCATTGTGTTATTTATTAAATATTCTCATCTATTATGATATAATATTTATGTATCAGAAGTTTGGGTCTTTATATTTGGTATTAGATAAATGTGTAGCTAACCTTTGAAAACTAGGATGAGAAATAATTATAGAGATAAATACTGATATGTATAAGGATAAGTCTTAGTATGGGACAATGTATAAGAAATTTTAATGGAATTTTGTTAAAGGATGAAGAGAGTGGTTTCTAATAAATTATATCCCTTAATAGACCCCTTAATGTAGCTATGGATTTAGTAGAAAGGTACCCAAGAGTAATAAATCAAAAAATAGTGAATTTAGATAGAGTTGATTGTAACCTAGTTCATGATAATAAGCCTTATTGCACTCCTAGTTTGAAAATTCTCAGGGGATATTCCTTGGAAATTAATAAACACTTTATGAACTATCGTGAAGGATCTAAATAGATGACGAATATGAATGTCCTAAAATAAAGCAAACGTGTCATAGATTACAAATAAGGTTTCAGGATTTAAGAATCCTATACGTTATTTTTCATGATTAAGTGGTTCCCACAATTATTTTTTTCTTAAACTATGTATTTTGGTTTTAGTTAATGGACATAACATGAAGGAACCATATTAATGCTATGTGTGAAAAATAATGAAATAATTTTCCATATGATAAAACAAATGTTATAGAAGATTGAATGAAAAATATCATTTCTTTTCTCACCAGAATTTTTCAAGCCATGAATCATCATGAACTTACAAATATCAAAGGGATGGAACTATGTTTTGTTGAGTCCTATATAAGGAAAGACCTAACTTATTTCATTGTTTCCACTAATACACTTGTTTATAAGTAATAAATCGGTACCACTGGAAATATATTTTCCATCTTCTAATGATCAAAAGTATGAAAAAGTCATTTTTGTCTATCATTTCAATAGAGAAGCATATAAATGATGGAATGTCATCGAGAATTGAAGATAACAAAATTAAATTGACTCTAAGGAGTGATATGAGTTTAAGATATTATTTTTAAATAATTAATTCACTCATATTATTTTTACAAAATGGAGAAGGAATTATTTGAACTATAATATAAGGACAATGAATCTATTGGTACCTATGTGTAAAATGTTACAAGTCCTACATGATATGGTTATGGAATTATCATTCAACCTGAAAGTAAGGTTGATTGATTATTTATTTTCTTAAAACCAAGTATCTGGAGGAATTTATCCATAATGTAATTAAGTATCTATGATGAAATAATTTTATATGATATCAATGTGTAAATAGAGATCACAGTTACCCATCAATCTCTAGGTTTTGACTAGAAAAGGAAGTTTGAGTATAAAGGAAACACTAAAAACTATGGAGAGAAGAAGAAAATATTTCATTCATGATTGATGTGTGGAAGAAAACATGGTGGAAAAGTTATTAAGGTTAATGATAATTGTTTTAATTATGGGAAGGAAGGTTATTGGGAAATCAAATACTAATGTAATGGGATAAAGTTAGTTAATGATAAAAATAGATGGAATGCTCCAGAGAATATACCACCCACACTCAAGTATTTGAAAATCATGGAATATAAGGATTATGATAATTAGTAACCTAAACTTAAGGTTAATGATGATAATTGATGTCAAAAACCGTTTAATCTAAGAGAAAAGGGAAATCTCATGCAATAAATATTTTTGATGACGGGGTGTGATACAAACGTAGAGAAAGGTACACGTATAATACACTCTAGAACTATTAATGTCATAATTGAATCTCGACATAACTACTCTTTCACATATAAGTTATTTTATAAGGGTATCAATATTCATCCCAAATTATTATATATAGACTTAGTAGTAAAAATAACTAATGATATGATGATTGCATCTCATGTATATGATTCCTCTATAGTTGACTTTTGAGTGAATGTGCTTCTTTTAAATCTTTTCATTCCTCATCTTGTTGAATTTTATGTTATCTTATTAATGGAATCATTTTATGCACATAAATATCATAATTACTTCTGAGTAAGGTAAGGCACGTTTAATATTCCATACTAACCTATGATCATATATCAGTGTGATGATAGAAATAATGATGGAAATAATGTCTATCCAATAGGGAAGTTTATATCAGATGGTTGGGGAGAAACTCAACGTTGATAATGTGTCTATTTTTGAGAGTTTTATAATGTATTTATAGAATATTTTCTTAGACTTACATCAAACTGTGTAGTTGATTTATTAAGAGAACTCCTACCTGGGGAGATTCCTATTTTGAAGACTCTCTATAGAATGGACCTGATTGAGTTGCAAGAATTGATGAAGAAACTCTGGTATAACCCTATTCATGGATTCATTTATCCAAGGGTGTCACCTTGGGGTTCACATATTCTTTTTATTACAATAAATATAGATCAATATAAATTTTCATTGATTATCAAGTGATAAACAAGATCACGATGAATAAATAGTATCCTCTATCTTATATTGATGGCCTATTTGAGCAACTTCACAACACTCAATAATTTTCCAAGATATACCTTCATTTTGGATTTCATTAATTAAGTGTCATTAATGAATATATATGACAAAATCTTGCCACAAGGCATGGTAAAAAGTAATATTATATTTTTCCTAGAGAAGAAAAGTGGCTGAAAAGGGTTATATAACTTGAGGAGCCATCTCAATTTGTCCCACTTTATATAATTCACCTAGACTAGTTATTTTTTATGGTTTTTTAATTTAAAGAAAACAATTAAAATATTTTTACGTTTTTAATTAATAGTATGTAAATATGGAAATTATAACTATCTTTTAAAATAAATAGAATGATTTAAGGAATGAAAGTACTTGGTATTGGGTTCATCCTTGTATTAAATCATTATTATCATTTATATGTTAGATTTTATTTTGATAAACCAAATATGAAATCTAATGTTTGATTTACTTTTCATTTCCTGAAAAGAAATAGTTTGTGCTGCTTCTCATTAGGGGTAGTCACCGAATCAGGGAAATTGACCTCACCCATGAAGGATTGTAGAATCTATTAAAATTTTAAAATAAACATTAAGGGAAATTTTATAATCTCTAGGACCTCCCCCTAGGCCAATCCTGAGAGTAATCCTCTCATTTTCTCAAGTAAGAGATCACAATGGTGGAAATAAAAAGAGATAAAATGATGGATGAATAAAAATTGAAATGGAAGAGTGGGGGATGATAAGAGAGAGAGAGAGGGAGAGATAGAAGAATATTTAATTTATAATTGTGGTTAAAATAATAATAATAATAATTATTATGATTATAATTATAATTAAGAATATATTTTTTGAAAAGTATGAGTGTTGATGAAAATAATAAAATTATTTTAAAATAAAAAGGTTATATTAATAATAATATTTTTAATAATAATAATAATAATAATAATAATAATAATAATTTTCAATTATTATTTTCATTATTATAAATAAATATGAGGAAATTAAGTGGTGGAAACAAAAATAAAAAATTTAATTCATTAATTTATTTAAAACTTAATTGCAATTACAATTTAAAATAAAATTAAAACTAAACAATAAATAAAATAAAATAATAAAATGATGAAGAATAATGTGTGACAGGAGAGGAGGATCAAACCAAGCTCCGGGTGGATCCCTCCATATCTATGGGTGTTGAGATGATGCAATTGGAAGGAGGAAGTGCCTCCATTTTATCAGGAGTGGGGGGGGGGGCTTCATCCTCCTTGGTCCTTCGGTGAGATCACAACCGTGGATTGAGGGTGTTAATCCACTATGTGTAAGAATTCCATGTGGGGAAACATCTTCAGTGGTGAGCATGGGAAAAACCGTAGTGGGGTATTGGTACCCATCGGGTGAGACAACAGTGGCCCAGGGATCATGGTGGTGGCGATTGTGGTGGAAGTTGATGACAAAAGATAATGATGGGCTGAGGTGGAGAGTGGAGGGGGAAGGTGAGAAAGGGTTTCTATAGAAGTGTCTTCATGTGTACATCCAAGATGATAGGTCAAGGTGACAGGTGGCGGTGAACCACGATGAGCACTTGTGGTCACCCGAGGTGGTGGCGATTGTGGTTGAGTAGCAGGGCAGTGGTGCGTGCAGGCAGAATTAGGTGGTGATTCGGAATCCTGGGTGTTCCTGTGTGGCAGTGGAACTCTCAGGAATGCGTTGGAGTGTGTTTGGTGCTAGATCATGGTGGAGTGAAGGTGGAGGTGGTGCAGAAGGCAGACGTGGGGGTCTGCGGCATAGTTCCATAGCCAGGGTAACGACAGGGTGTCCGGTGATGAGGTTGTGGAAAAGCATGGTTGAACCGTGATGGAGTGCAGCGGCCCTCGTGTCCCACATTGAAATGAGGACATGGGAGCCTCTCCTTTATCACCTCGAACGTGGGAGATCTAGGCATGCCTACTCCAGGGTGGGATCTAGGGACAACACATGCACACATTGCCGATGCAGGTGGTGACACATGCAACTCGCGCAACCTTCGGGCCATCTATGCTCACTGTGAGGCTTGATCACCCACGGCCCACCCCTGGGGTTTCACTATCTGTGTGCACACTAGGGCTTGAGTGGCCCCTCCCAGGACAATATGATTGGCGGGCACACCTTGTGTAGGTTGGCTATGTGGTGGGCTGGTCTGGTAGAAGGATTTCTGGGCCCCTGGGTAATTTTTACACAAAATTCAAGTAAAGAGTTATAAAAAATCAACCAATGTCATTATAATTTATAAAATGATTTCAAAACAAAAAACCCATTCTTTTTACTTTTTCTAATCCATTTCATGTACACCTTTCAATTTATCCCTAAACTACAAAAATTATGAAAATTAAGGACTTTTACATTGATAATCCAAAAAATATCATATGAGTTAGCTTAAAAATATGCCCTTTATTTTGGTCTGTCAAATACCACCACACAAAATACATTCTTATCTTGAATTATAAAATATCAAAAAGGAATTAACGAAAAACTGATGTTATCAATATTCAAATATAAATA
Organism: Viscum album; assembly: GCA_963277665.1. Taxonomy (NCBI): domain Eukaryota; kingdom Viridiplantae; phylum Streptophyta; class Magnoliopsida; order Santalales; family Viscaceae; genus Viscum; species Viscum album. The sequence continues at coordinate 444,922,231 of OY728144.1, forward strand.
AAGTCAAATAATAATCATTGTATAATCAAAATTTCAATTTTCAAATAAAATATCAATTAAATTTCTCATTTTTCAATGAAATAATAAATCCATGTATTTCAATTTCCCCCTTTGAGAAATGATGGATCTTCACTTATCATTCATTCAACCTCCTAAATTCATTATTATTAAACATTCTAAATCTTGATTTACGTCATCTGAATCTTTTCTCACATCACTCAAGATACAATTAAAGTATATTTATACTCACATCATGAGAACATGCTAATAATATATAGGCTTGTAAATGAATTAATTTGTTAGATTTGTAAATATAAAAACCACATGAAATCATGAGGAATTTCAATTAAGGTTCTAATGAATCTAAGACTTATGGTTGGTAGGATTTGATGTTTAAAAATAAAAATCAAGGATGAGGTTTAACTATTAAATCATAAATCATGATATCAATTAAATAAGTTCAATGAAATTATCTCCTTAAAATCGTAACAACTCCCATCTTTCCCCAAGAATCAAAGTAAAGATCCTAATCAGTTTATGAATAATGGATGATTGGCTCCCTCTCTTGATTTTTTACTATTTTTTTTCAAAGAACCTTTTTTTGAATTTTATGATTTAGAATAAACCTCACATCTACCACCTGGCCACGTATTATAGAAATCATAGTTCTAGTAATGGTGGTATTTGGTTTACCCAAATCACAACCCATTTTCTCATTTTTTTTGCTTCTTTTGGTAATTTTCATTATTTTTTATTAAAGATGGGCAGAACAATTGAGTATAATGAATGATTCCACAACCTTTTAAAATTACCACAAAGCATCCCCACACTTCTTCCATACAATGTAAATCACCCCATTTACCATGATTCCCTTTAACCCCACACTTCAAATTTAAAATATCATGAAATTACTAAGAGTGTGAAAGAAATAGATAAAAATGGATTGAAACATGGCTCATACCTATCAAGGTCATTCATGGTCTTTATGGGATAAATAAGGATTTACATAAAGGTGTTATTTTAATGATATGTGAATTTATAAAGGGTGCCTCAATCATTTTATATGCATTTTTGCATAATCATAGCTTTGATAAGGTCACATTCATCTTCTCGAAGACAACATTTAACAAGATCACTCAAGAAATATGCTCAAGATAAAATAGATTGTAAGTGGTCTAGAAAAAATCCGAAGAATGGAAAATATGATTTTAGAAAATCACTCAAGGAATGGTTAATAATAAAGAATAAATTCATACAAATTTAAGAAAATTAAAGCTTAAAAAATGTTTAGAGAATTTTATTTATATGAATCAATTAATTCTTACATATAATGAGTCATCATTTTAATATCCATGAAATTTTTTAAAAACTTATGTCTGAATTTTACTCATTTAATCATATCAACATTGAAAAATAAAACATTGAGTCACATGATTCCAAAGGAACACATTTCTCATACATTATTAAAGTCGTAATAATTAAAATATGGGTAATAATGTTAACTTTAAATCTCAAAAAATGTTTTTTTGACACAAAACATAAGGAGTAAAAAATATAAAAAAATGAACTCTCTTTTCAATGATGCTCAGTTCATCTCTTCCACTATTTGAGGATTCCTTATTCCATTAAGAGCCTAAAAAATATAATTACACAATTAAGCACAAGGATAAAATCATTTATGATAAAAAATATAGATGGAGGGGGATTCATGATTCACTACTTACCAAGAAATGAAATTGAAATCTAAATTATTATAAAGTAAGGAAGAGATAAGTCTCAGTATGATCCCCTAAGTGGGACTTGAATTTTTACTACATCCGGAGGGAAGTTCCAACTGTTATACAATGTCAGATGGTAGATGAAGATTATTCGATTATAACTAACACATGTGTATTTTACTAGCTTGTGATTCATCATTGTTCTTAAGGAATTATCCATGAATAAAGTACACCAGATCCCCCCCCCCCTCAAAATGAGGTATAACTTTCATAGTGGGGAAGGGGGGTAGGGTGAAGTGTGAATCATCATCCTTCTTGGTTTCTACTTGTGGATCCTCCTTCTTCTCTTGTGTTGGCTTCACAAGGGCTTCATACAAATAATTATAAAATGGGAAGTAAATATGTATATTTACATGAATAAAATTTGATTTTGTAGTAATAAATTTCAACCATTTAATAAAAGATTCCTATTTTATGATTTTCTCAGGCTCACAAACTTTGATCTCTTCATATTGGGGATCCTCAAATGCATGTCCACCAAAATCAAGGAGCTCCATGTGTTCCTCAATAGGTGCATATCCAGGTTCATCTTCTTCCTCCATGGACTAATGATTTTATGATTATATATAATCAAAATAGAAAGGTGTGATGCACAATTATATCTCAATAAAATCAAAAGAGAGAGATTTTAATGAAATATAGTCTCTCTAAGTTGGTTCTAGATCAATCAATGCCTTAGTGGTGAGGTCCTCTTTGGCATTGATGGTGGCAATTGTAGGTGGGTAGTAAGGATCTTCCACATCTAGTTTGGACTCATGTTTTTAGCTTTGAAAAGTTTCACCTTATTCTTGGTCTACTCAGGTAAGACAAGTGGTCCATCTTCTAGTTCAAGCGTAGGCTCAAGTTCAGGTTCAGACTCGGATTGCTCTGATGGTGCTTGGACATATGTAGTAATCCAATCTAGTTTTTATTGTATATTTTCACCATCTCATCAAGATCATTAACATCATATTTGACCATGTGTTTTGACACTTTATCTGGAAATATTTCTATTGTAACTTATTCACATGTTTTGGGAGGGATTTGGGAGCACTCTTCTTGTGTCTCGACTACTTCTTGATATATTTCTGGGAAGTCCACCTAGAATTCATTGAGTTCTTTGGATTCTCCTTCAAAAAATAATTACTGTATGATCTCCTTAAGACCCCAAATGAGGTCATTGAGGTAATACTATATAATAGTTTGGCTCTGTGATACCTTGATCGGTCTAAAACATAATGTAACCCCATCTTATGTAAACCATGAGGTTTTATCTACTGGCTCTTACACATGAGAGTATTCAGTAATCCATGTAGAATAATAATAATTTGAATTCATCATGGAATTTATTTTAGTTTTTTTAATAAAAGTAGTAAAATCTATCTAAAAATGTGAAAATAAAAAGGTAACTGAATAACTAATTTGATATCCAACAACAATGTTGGTTTTGGGGAATTCTTATCACATGACATCGTCAAAAGCAATATTTTATTTTTCCTAGAGAAATTCAGTGGCCGAACAGGATCATCTCACTTGAGGACCTTTCTCTATTTGGTTCACTTACTTTACCTAATTCAACTAAACTATTCCATTTAAATGGTTCTCATAATTTACAAAAAACAATTACAATATTTTTAGGTTTTTTATTAATGGTTTGGAAATATGGAAATTAAAACTAACATGAAACCTAAAAAGAATGAGTTAATAAAGGAACACACCTGGTCTCAGGATGATCCTTGGATTCAATCATTACAATCCGCTTTTATGTTTGATTTCATTTTGATAGCCCAAACATGAAATGTCATGTTTGAATTACTATTATTTTCCAGAATAGTAATAGTTTATGTTCCCTATCCTTGGGGGTATTTAAAAAATTAGGGACATTCACCTCACCCATTAAGGCTTCTAAAATCTATCACAAATTTAAAATAATATTTAAGGAACATTCTAGAATCACATTGACCCCCCCCCCTGATTCAAGCCTTAGATTCAACCACTCATTTCCGAGAGTAAGAGATCACAATGGTGGAAATAAAGAGAGAGAATAATGGCTGAATAATAATGTAAATGGAAGAGTGGGGGATGAGAATAGAGAGATAAAGAGGAAAAAAACTAATATTTAATTTATAATAAATGTTAAAATAGTAATAATAATATTATTAATTATTAATATTATTATTATAACGAAGAAAATTAAAATTTCAAAATAAGAGAGTAGAAGAAAATAATAAAATAATTTTAAAATAAGAAGGTTGTATTAATAATGATATTTATAATAATAATAATAATAATAAAAATTTTCAATTACTACTATTATTATAATTAAAGAGAAAAAATTATGTTATGGATATAAAAATTTTAAATTTTAATGCATTAATTTATTTATGAATAAATTCAAATTATAATTAAGATTAAAATTAAGAATACTATATAAATAAAATAAAAAATAAAATGAAGAATATTAAGGGAGAGAGGCGAGAAGCTATGACCTAAGCTTCGGGTGGATACCACCTTAGCTGTGGGTGTCAAACTGATTCCTTTGGAATGAGGCAGTCCCTCACATTTATAGGCAGTGGAGGGGGGGGGGACTTCAGCCTCTATGTTCATTTGGTGAGATCACACCTACCAAATATGGGTGTGAATCCACTACATGAAAGGAGTCCGTATGGGGAACCATCTTCAGTTGTGAGTTGGGGACAACCAGCAGGATGAAAGTGGTGCCCCTCGAATGAGATAATGGTGGGCTAGGGGGTCTCTGTGGTGGTGACCATGGTTAAGGCTAGTGATAGGAGACAATGGTTGGCAGAGGTGGAGAGATGAGGTTAAAGGAGAGAAAGGGAGGCCATTTCGGTGGTTGCATGCATGCATCCATGACGATAGGTGATGGAAAAAGTCATAAATGAGCTGCGATGAGTACCTGTGGTCACCTGAGGTGGTGGCGATTGTGGTTGAGAAGCAGGATGACAGTGGGCATGGGATAAAATGGGTGGCGATCTGGAGGCCTGGCTGTTCATGCATGGTAGTTGACTATTAGGTGTGAGGTGTAGTGTGGACGGTGTGGGAGAATGATGGAGTGGATGCACATGCGGTGAGACATGCGAGCATGGTGGTCCACAACATAGCGTGAAAACTTGGGTGACAATGGGGTGTTCAGTGAGGAGGCCATGTTGGAGCATGGAGGAACCGAGGTGGAGTGCAACAAAGATCATGTCCCACATCAAAACGAGGATACATGCAACTCTCCTTTATCACCCAAGACATGAGAGCTCAATGAATCCATGCTCCAGGGTGGGATCCCGGGACACCACACACCCAAACTTCATATGTGGTCTGGTATATAGGCGACTCGTGTGACCTTTAGTCCACCTATGCTCGCAGTATGGCTTGATCACCCACGCCCCTCCCACATGGGGTTTCAACACCCGTGCACACACTAGGGCTTCAGCGGGCTCTCCTAAGCTATCCTAGCAGGTCAGACTACCTTGTGTGGGATGGCTAAGTGGCGGGCCAGTCTGGTAAAAGGCTTGTTGAGCCCCTAGGTATTTATTTAGACAAAATCCAATTAAAAAGTTAGAAAAATTCAACCAATGTCATCAGAATTTCATAAATAATTTAAAAACACAAAACAACTTCTTTTTACACTTTCAAATGCATTTAGAATTTACATTCTAGTTTATCCATAAATATCTAAAACATTGATAATCAAGGACATTAACATTGATAATCATCAAAAAAATCATTGGAGTTTGTTTAAAAATATGCCCATTATTTTTATCTATCGATATAACCAAGAAATCATTTTTTACAAGGTATGGACACTATGATTATTTAGTGATTTTATTCAGTCTAACTAATTTTTTCATTATCATCATTTATTTAATGAATTGAGCCTTTAGATATTACCATAATCAGTTTTTGGTAGTCTGTATAGATGATATTTTTTTCTATTCAAAGAGAAAGGGTGCTCATGAAGATTATATTAGAAATGTAATAAATACCCTCAGGAAGGAGAAATTATATGATAAAAATAAAAAGTGTGATTTTTGGCTACAAAATGTATCATTTTTGGGTCATATAATCTCAAGAGAGGGTACATTGGTAGATCAATCAAAGAACATTGTTATTGAATGTTGACCCAAACTAACAATGGTGATTGAGATATCCTATTTTCTTGGTTTAGCTAGATATTATTGATGATCTCTGGATAATTTCTCATTACTATCTAGTCCACTCATCACGTTAACATAGATGAGAGACAAGTTCCTCTTGACATATTAATGTGGGGAAAATTTCATGGAACTGAAGATAATACTAGTTAGCACACCTATTCTTACATTACCCTATAGTGGATATTGTTTTTTAATATATAGTGATGCATCCAAGAAGGGATTAGGTCATTTTATATTGAAAACAAACAAGGTTATATCGTATGTCTCACAAAAAATTAATGTTCATTAGAAAAATTACCCAAATCATGATTTGGAGTAAACTATGGTAAATTTTTAATTAAATATACAGGGAAATTATATTTATAGAGAAAATTTTGATATGTATAATGATCACAAAAGTTAAAAGTATTCATCCAAATAGAAGGAGTTGAATATTCACTATAGGAGATGGTAATATCTAATCAATGTTTATGACTTATCGATAAATTACCACCTCAAGAAAGTGAACAAGGTGGCTTATGTTCTAATTCGAAAGGATCATACAAGAATATCCATGATGATGATCACCAAAGATATAATATTTCAAGACTTTAAAAGTACTTATATAGAATCCTAATGGAATGGGAGAAAAATTATCTTTATCAATTAAATGTTTAACCATATATCCAAGTGAAGACTAATGAGGTGCAGAAGAAAGATGTAGAGAAAAAAAAGAATGCTAGAAATTTTCCTATGTTTCACCTTTATCCTGATGGAATTATAGGGTCTAGAAATCATGTATGTATTCTATCCATACCAAATTTGAAAATGGAAATTCAGAGGAATATCATAGTTCTTCATTCTCTATTCATCATGGAATCATGAAGATCTATAGAGATTTTTAATAGTATTTTTGATATGATGGAATAAATATTGATATAATAGAGTTTGTATCTCATTTCATTGTATGTCAATAAGCTAAGTCATAAGAGACAAAAGTATAAAGAGATTTTACATTTATAACCCATACCAAAATGGAAAAGGGAAAATGTCTCCATGGATTTTGTCATCGGACCCCTAAAAAAATCTAAAGGGCGTAATGCTACATAGGTTTTAGTCAATAAACATACAAAGTTAGCACCCATCATTATTATTAGTTAAGATTTATCATTAGATTTGCATGCTAGGATATTCGTTAAAATAGTGCTAAGGATTCCTGGAGTACAACATTCAATTGTATCTAATTGGTATTCAAGTTTTACCAAGATGTTCTAGCGATGTATTCAAAAAGATCATGATATGAAGTTGAGTTTCATCATTGTGTATCATACTCAGAAATATAGTCAGTATGATATAACAATTCAGAAAACTATAGGATATGTTGATATCTTGTTCTATGTAATCATAAGGTGGTTTTGATTAATACATTCCTCTTGTTGAGTTTTCATAAAAAATAGCTTTTTCTATAGAATTCAGATGGATCCTTATAAATACCACTATGGTTATAAGTGTAGAGCTCCAATGTGAGGCAGTGAAGTTGGAGAAATAAAGTTATTGGGACATGAGATAATTGATGAAATCGTCAAGAAGGATAGATCCATTCAGTATCACTTAAGGGGAACACAATGTTGATAGAAAATATATTATCACTATCAATGTGGTGATTTGGAATTTGATGTTGGTGACAAGTAGTTTCTAATGATTTCTACATGGATGAAGGTAATGATATTTGGAAATAGGGGAAAACTGTTCCCTATGTATACCATTCCCATTAAAATTATTGATTGTATCAAGATGTTATCCTATTAGTCGGTTCTTCCACCAATCCTCTCTCATGTTCATGATGTGTTCCATGTATCTCTCCTAAGGAATCGCATACATGATACTTCACATGTATTTAAATTAGAGGTAATACCATTGGAATAAGATACTTCATGTGAGCAACAACCAAGTTAGATTCTGGATCAAATAGGGAATGTTCTAGAAAACATGGCCACCCACGTAGTCAAAGTTTTATTGAGATACCACCAGCTTAAAGAAGTTAAGAGGGAAATTTTGGATATGATGAGGAAGAAGTATCCTCATTAGGTTGTATAAGAGCGGTGTAATTTTGAAGGAAAATTTTATTTTGATGGGGATATAATTTAATAATATATGATTTTAGGAAATATATTCTTTGAATAAATTTAATTTATTCAATAGCTTGACTTATACGCATCACAACAAACTAAGAAAAACTATTAATATCATTATTTGAACATTAAATTTATTAACTAGGATTTATAAGTTTTGGTGTAAATAGGAAAAAAACTTTTTAGACAATAATTATAATGGTTTTATATAAAAAACACATGTTGATAAAAAGGTACATAATTTTAAGTGAAGTCTTTATACATTTTGAAAATACTATTAAAAAAAATGTTTATTAAATTATTCATTATCAAATTAATAAAAATAATTTTTTAAAAAATTTAAAAATTAATTATATAAAATAAACATTATTTTTTAGATTATCATTTCATAATTATCTTAGAGTGTTTTTTATTTTTATAAAAAGATTAATTTTTCTGTAAATAGTGAAAATAGTAGTTTGTATTAAAATCTTATTTTTCATTTAAATAATTTTATTGTTTTTTTAAAAAAATGATTTTAAAAGTATAATTATTTCAATTATATAACATTATATCTAATTTATGTTATTTTAATAATTTTCATAATGAATTATGATTGAAAATCTTTTCAAACTTGTGAATGTTTTCTCTTTGGAAAACCGCATTTTCGTTATGTCTGTTTGATTAATTTTAAATTAAAATTTTCCAATTATGTCAATGAAACTTGAAAAACTGAATTAAATATTTGAAATTATTATAATTTATATTATCTAATAAATAAAACAAAAGTTTTTTCAATAATTATTAGTAAAAATTATAAAAATTAGTTATCATGATTAAGGTTAAAATGAGTTTACCAGGGGTTAAGCTAAGAAGATAAGGAGTAAAATGACTTATAAAATTGTCTAAAATCCATTATATTGAAATATTTTGTGCTTATAACCTATAAGGGTTTATAATTTTCTAATTTTTCCTTTTTGATATGTGAAAACAATGGTTACACCTTTTTGTTTTCAAAAAGCACAACTGTGTAACTCACCTCACATTTAATAGGCCACCTAATATCCTATCCTCTCGAAACATAATAAACCATTTGGTTTGGAATATAACTAGAAAATATATTACTTATGTCCAGACACAAACTTTATAGTCATTGTTTATATCATAAAAAAACTAAGAAGGCTTTAGGATAATCTTAAAGATGTTGTCCAAAGAAGAGTTAAACTTTTTAACTACGCCTTTTTCTTTTACTCCTTATACCAACTCCATAAAATATTCTATAATAATTATGATATAATAAAGTAGTATATACCATATATTTATATGATATTATATTAATTTAACAACCTATATCTATATCCACCTACAACAAATGGGATTCAAAGTTATCATTTGTGTGTACGATAGACTAGCACCTCACGAATCGATGTTATTCGTTTTCCATCAGCACCAATTATGTTTGGATAAAATGATAAATTAAGTGATTATATATTAAATTTATGATATTTTCATACTTATGGAATTATTATATAACATATTCCTTCTTACTTTCAATAATGTGTGAATACGATAACATCACTCAAGTGTATAACAAACTACCACCTGGTCAATCAATGTGATTCATTCATGATTTAAATAGACAGTAAAAATAATGAGTTTAATTAAAATAAGTTTTATATATTAATTAAAAATTATTATTTAATGTTAATATATTTTATATACTTTTTTTCTTTCAATCTATCAAGAAAATTGAATCAACATTCATGTGTATGTACTGCCTAATCTCTACATGAATTGTTTATTTCATTTTATATATATAACTTTTCAGGATTAATATAAATACATAAATACTGAAAATATATAATATATTTATAATTTTTTATTTTTTTACATTATTTAAACCTGATCAAAGTAAGGGGATCAGAAATAAAAAATCAAAAAGTACATGGAAAACAACGCAGTTATTGCCCAAAATATGATTTTAAATTAGAATTTCTAATAAATGCATAATAAAAGGTCATAAGAAGATAATATATGGTATGATATAAGTAATTATGGTTATTTAAAGGATTTTATATAAAATTAAATTTTTATACATGAGTTTTTAATCTTTATAAAGTAATTTGGAACTTGTGGTAAGAGATTTTTGTCTCAATTTTTCTTCTTTGAGACATATGTTATGTTACACAACTATAATATTTTATAATGTTTATATATGTCACCACTAACATGTAATATAATGAAATTATTTATTATCCTTATATTATATGTTTTATTTAGTTTTATTCTTTCTCGGGACTTATAATTAAATGTTACCAATGTGGTAATGGTTTTATGATACAATCTCATTTTTTCCTGGATTGTTTATGATTATGTTTCCAATGATGAAATATTATTATTTTTATCTCAATAAAATCATGTATTTTTTTACCCTATGGTTATTTCACGAGAAAATATTTTTCCCTTTATTTTCTTCTCTTTATGTACAAAAGATCTAAAAATAATATTTTAAAGAAAAATCATTTTCATTTCTCCCTTCAGTCGAAAAACCTTTTTATTCCAAAACTATGTATTCTAAATAGGTTTTCACAAATTCTTTTAAAACATTATAGATTATTTATTGAATAAATATTTACCCATGTTTGATTTTTAAATTTGTTTTGAAATAAATCTTAATGAAAATTTCCATATAAGGACCATTTGGATTTTACTGAAAATGTGAAAGGATTCTTTGTATTAATATGTATGACATGAAAAAAATTTCGTAACATAATTACCATTATTATATTTTAAGCTTACTTTAGATGTTTCTAAATTATTTTTCAAAGAAAGTTGTTTCTAAAATATTTAATGAATATTTAATTTTAACAATAAAGTTTCAAATTTAAAATGGTATTTTCCTCAAGAAATGTTATAAGTGTTATTTAAAAATTATTTGGAATCTATGATGAAATACTTTGAAATTAATTAATATTTACTATGGATATGATCCAATGATACCATCTTCTTTATTTCTCAGGATGGTTTATATTTATGATAAAATTATTTTTACAGAATCCAATTATTTCTCATGGATTACAAAATGACAAAATGTGTTTGAAACCTATTAATTTTTCCACGGGTTATACCATGATAATATGATTATGAAACCTGCTTCTTTTTTACATGGGTTATTCTTTGATGAAATGATTAAATGATTAGGAAACCTGTTTCTTTTCCATAGATTATTTTATAATGAAATTTTTATGGAACCCATTTCTTTTCATGGGTTCTAATATTATGAATATTTTATGATTTTATGGAACACATAGGTGTGATTATAATTATGTGTCAGGAATTACCTATACACATCTCAAATTGATTGAATAAATATTGAAATCTTTTGAGATAAAGAGACTTGAATGGGAAGTGAATTGTCATGAACCTGCCTAGTTAAAACCCCAACCGGGCTCCCAAACCAATCATTGGAATAGCCCTAAGGGAATTACCAATCTCCACATGCTAGAAACCAGTGCTGATAATCAACCAAGTAATCAAGGGAATGATTTTACACAAATATAATCAATAACTAAGCAGCGAAAAGAAATGGACAACACAACATACATTTATATAAAATTGAACTAAAAATTATTTATACAAGATACCAAAAGTACAACATGAAAATAAACCCAACTAACCAAACCTGATTTCCAAACTAACACCATGTGACCCCATCAGTCACTCCCTAAAACAATGAATTCTTGTCTCCCAAAGAGACCGAACTCAAGCTGAAACCTACAAAAGGGATAAAAAAAGAAGAAAAATATATGCATGAGTATTAAAACTCAGTTGGTTAGCTCGATATTAAATTCCCAATGGATATACTATATAATAAAAGGAATATAAATTTTATTTTTGAGATACAATATATAAAAATATGTTGTCCAAATGACGTTCTTTGCTATAAAAATTACTCGACAAAAACAAGAAAGTTTTATAAACAAGAATTCCTGTAACAATTTTTCAAAGGGGTGAAACTTTAAAATGAAAATAGTTTTCAGGAGGGATGATTTAAATAATGTAAACTTTTAAATAAAACAAACATGAAACTTAATTTACCAATTAAACACACTTTATGCCATCAATGAGTACAAATTAGCCATTGAGCACAAGTCACGAGAACACCCCTAAGGACTTGTTCATTGTGGGCCCCAGGTACCCCGAATCTCGGTTTAAAAGTAACCATAAAAAATATATGTTATCATGAACATTATGCACTAGTAGGATAATCATACATAACAAAGTATCCCCTAAAATCATCATCATCATATTTTATTTAGTGTTGTCATCATCTAACATGCTTCGTTAAATAGGGACAAAACCCCTCCGGATCACTTGCACACTAGTACACTTCCATCCACCTTTGAACCCGGGTTTTCGATTTATGTTATAAAATAAGTTACATATATATAAAATACCATTTTATCAAGAATATTACATTTAAAAATCATACACACATCAAATAGCACACACACATGTCTCACATTCATTTCAAAGATCAATAAACCACCTAAATTTTCATAAAAAAATTTCAAGAAGTATAACGAGGCCTTTCACATACAATCCATTCAAAATTGATATTTTAAGGGAAAAGAACCACCAATAAAATATCAAAAATTATTTATAAGCCCAAAAATCATTTAATAAATAAATATCATGGACCATGAAATGGCCCCAAATGATACAACATGAAATACACATGGAAGCCATTTTTACATGAAAAATGCCAAACGAACCATTATGAACTTCTCAAAAATAACATTTTACCAAGGTACAAATTTAAATTTTAATAAATATGTGTATAAAAATCCTTTAGAGTAGAAACCTAGTTTCATAAATCCTTGAAAACATTCAAGTCACACATCCAAATCACGTCAAATTTTATAAGGATGCCAAAGGAGACATTTTTCGACAACTCGGGCCAAAAAATGTTTACCACAAATAAAACCATTCATTTATAAAACCAAAACCACATTTTAATGTTATTAAAATACCCCAAAATACTTTTTTTCATGCTGCAAATGTATTTATAAATACAAAAAAAATCATTTTAAATCACACTAAGCACATAAAAGCCAACTTATCAATTTACCAAACACATGACACACACTTATAAACAAAAATATTATTTTAAGAACATGAAAAGTGATAAAATACCATTTTAATTCAATAAATTTATTCAAGATACTGAACCTTGTCCAAAATACCATAAAGCAGGTGCATAAGCTAACAGAACATTTATGTAAGCAAGCAGCATACATGTTTATAACAAAACAACACAACTTTTCACAAAACAAGGCTTAAAACAAAATTTTTGAAACAAAAAAAATTATAAAATGGATGATAAAATAATAAACATATATATAAGGTTATAAATCTAGTAAAATTATGAAACATAAATGATAAAGGCATGTGTATGTGATATCCTACCTCAAATTAATGGCAGAAAGGAATCACACACCCAATATCACCCATCACGGTTCCCAAAACTCTAGATCTATGAATACCATACCTAAAAGAACCAAACCCCATAAAAAACAATGTTATAACACAAATCGATGCCTTTAATGACTAGGGTAGAAGAGGAAACCAAAATGATGTTGAAGGAGAAGGAAGAGGGAGGAGAAAGGAGAAAGAATCTCTCCATGGAAACTAGAGAACACTTCATCTTACCTTAGATCTACACAGTTAGAGGAAAGGTAATGGATTGGAACATCTTGGAGAGGCTTATAAGTTCTTTAATATCTTGGGAAATAATATTTTGTGGGAAAATATAAAAAATGAATGATTCATGAAAAAACAATTACCTTACCAAATATAGACGATTTGAGAATCCTTCAGAAATTTCACACAAATCAATGACTAAGACGATATAAAAATAGTGGACATGGATCTTGGGGGTGTGTCTAGTGTTCTTGGGCTCGAGTGAGAGGTGAAATAACTGAAAATTATCAAAACAATAATTAGATAGAGAAGAAACTAATTATTTTTTTTTAAAACTGGAAATGGGCTCATGGGCTGGCCCAATACGAGAATAAATAACAAAAATCCACCATGATTATGAATAAATAAAGTGATAAAAAAGGATATGGTGGTTTTAATAGGCCATGTTAGGCCAATTTTGAATTTTAATTAGTGAAAAATGTTGAAAAACTAAGGAATTATAAAAGAAACAAAATTTATTTTTAAATATGGAAATAAGCTCACTGTTGGACCAAATCTTGAAGTTACTGGAATTTTATCAAAAACACTCATAAAACCGATGTGCGTAAACCATGTTATGGTGATTATAAAAAGTTAGAAGTTAATAATTAAATATTAATCTCACCCAACACCCCAAAAAATATCATTATCTCCAACAATCAAGATGAAAACAAGCACATGAAAAAATAATCGTTTGTGATAATTATTCCCACCTTAAAGCTTTCTGCCCCTAGATTGCCACAACACATTAAATATGGTTGATAAACACATAAGGATTACTTATAAATATGTTACATCCTTTGAATCTAATGACACATAATCCACCATTAATAAAACTTAAGACTTTTACCTCAACCAAAACACTAACTCCCAACCACTTCCTGAGAATCGATAGAATGATCGAGTCACTACCTCCTCAACCAAACCAAGAACCATATTTTTGGGCCTTATCCCAATGAAACCAATGATAACCCAAATCAAATATCACTAAAAAAACCAATGATTCCATGGGAGTCCATAATGGACTCCTTACCATTATGAAACAACTAGCACATAAAATATTCTTTGGAGGAAACTCTATGAGACCTGTTGTGGTTATTCCCATCATTAAGAACCCACGAACAATGAGAAAACAAGAATTCAATATGAACTAAGAAAATGTCTCTCCCACATAGTGACACAAAAAATCTCCCACAACAACCTACCAAACCATGTTAATAGGTACAGAACATGAACGTTTATGCTCCCCACTCACAAACAGAGGGAACAAGAATTGTGCCAACACTCTCTGAATGGATCAAAACCCCACCACTTGGGGAAGTTAGGGAAGGGGACCAAATAATTAGGCCATTAAAAACATAAATTAAATAATAAAACTACCTCTATTTAATGGTAGAGGCATGATATTTTCAATACCTGCCACAGTCATGGGACTTCTGACTATGCGCCAGCTTCACTCCCAGACCGATTGCTAGAGCTCTGATGGATGAATAATCTCCAGACTCGTAGTAAGGATTTGATAATCCCTAACTCTAACTCTTTACCATAGTTCCACTAGGTGGCACATAACACTCCCACTATGAAAAAACATATCTAGGGACACCATGAAACTCTCTTCCGTAAACAATACACTTTTACCCAAACAAGTACTTGGGGATTCACAACTCTATTTTCTTTCACTATGAATGAGGAGAAAAATGGAAAAGGTACATGGAGAGGCACATAAAGTTCACCTAGCACAACTACCCCAATCGAGAGGAACACCATAACCAAAAGACACTTTTAATCGAGCCCAAAAAGCTATCAATTCCATCAAATATGTTGAAAAATCATTCGAAGAGGTGGATTTAACATTTTTAATGAATCCTTAGGTTGATCAACTAGAAATATTTCCAACTGAGAATCATCCATGGCCACATCACAACACCCAAAACATATTTAGAAACCCACTGAACATTTCTCCAAAACTGATCCACCAATGAGATACTATACCAAGATAGAACAAGAGTATGATATTCATATCACAAGGAGAAAGGACCGTAGAACACCCTGAGATAGGAGGGGTGAATTTGGGTGTCAAATTTTTCATTTAAACTGATGGGTATTTTTCCCACATTGGTAGGAA
This sequence comes from Viscum album, assembly GCA_963277665.1. NCBI lineage: Eukaryota > Viridiplantae > Streptophyta > Magnoliopsida > Santalales > Viscaceae > Viscum > Viscum album. The sequence continues at coordinate 444,938,114 of OY728144.1, forward strand.
CCTATTAAACCTATCTGAAGTGGAAGTGCAGAAAATAAAAAACCACATGCAAAGCACTGACACACCAATTTTACTTGGTTCACCAATAAGGGCTATGTCCAAGAAGCATATTCCAATAGTGTGTCAGTCATACCAAAAACCACTAATATATACATGTTTTTTATTACAAGATTTTAGCACATTCACTCTATGATAGGCCCACTACATTTTCAAGGTTTTAGGGATAACACACTATGTTTGTCAGACCACTTCCACGAACTCCCCCTTGCTCACTACATTGGAAGAATCTTCACATAGTTTATTGATGTCAAGGTCGCTTTAAGGGTTTAGCATTAGATCATGCATCCTTAAATGTAAATAAATTATTTGTTGAAGTCATGTAATCCCCTATAGATGAAATTTATTTTCCCGTACACTAATATGTTATGGAAAATAATTTCACAAATTGATTTGGTCAATTTTTAGACGTCCTTGGGTGTTCTGCATACTCCTTGATGTTTCTGCGTACTGATGCTATTTCTGCATAATGATATTGTTTCTGTATACCGTGAAACTGTTTCCGCATTCCATGAAAATATTTACATGTACTGCTGATGTTTCTGCATACCACTGATATTTTTGAGTACTGTCGCTGTTTCCACATTCTGTGCATCTCCTCCATGTTCTTCCTTGATCCGCGAACTGCCCTACTACACATACTTCTTCACTCCTCCATGAACCATCCTAATCCATGTACTACTCCAATCCTCTATGTACTATCCTGCTCTACATATGGCCTTTCTCATCCACATACTGCGCAAGCTTCCTACGTGAACCACACTCTCTTCCGCGAACTGTTTTCCTAACACAGATGATTCACACCACGTACCGTCTTATCCTCTGTGCACCACATTATAATTCAGCTAATTTCACCCCAAAAATTTAATATCCAATGTCTTCACATAACAAATAGGACTTCCACTACTTAAATATTCACATAACATCACAAATTTTGGTAATCTGATATATAAAAAATTCAACGTGGGACAATCATTAGAAACTGAAATCTATTTGCGTACTGTTATCCTTCACCACATACTACAATCCTCTGAACTGTGAACTTTTATCACGTACCATCAACCTTCCACATTTCTTATATATGTTGGTTATCACACTATATCTCTTTCCCATGTACCATCACTGCGAACTATTTTTGGAATCATTTTGCGTACCATAGTCCTTCACCTTGTACTGTCACTGCAAACTGTTTCGATAGAATTTCGTGTACCACATGCCTTCACTATATATCTAACGCCTTCACCATGTACCAAACTGTGAACTATTTTGGACAACATTACACTTACCTCATTCCTTCACTACATATCGTTTTGCGTAATCTGCCCCCCCTGTTTACTAAAACACATGTATCTTTCTAACTACATGTCTGATTCCTGAGCCGTTTGTGGCGTTGGGACCCTCTTGATGAGGCAGATATATTGGTATGATTTTTGGTGACTTTCATGAAAGTTACGATATTATGAATAGATTCAGGAGTGTTGAACAGAAATACTACTTTTAGTCTCAAACGTATGACCCCATTCTTTTCAAACTCCCTAGTAATCCATGTGCAGATTGAAAACAAACAGAAACCAAACACCAATATTATCAAAATATTTACTTGTTTCCAAAAAAGGAAGCATATATAATAAACAACAATTCTAAGATATAAGAAAAACCAACCATTTAACTCTCATTTTATAACAAACACCACTATTTGTCAACATAAAACACTTTTAAAAAAAAAATAACTTGGTGGATTTTAATATTCACCAATGGTGTTTCATCAAGTCTCACTCATATGAACATTTCTATGCCACCCTGGGAAACCAACCACCTTTCCATACTGGCCATTCATCCATGTACCCATAAATCCATGCATGTGAGCACCCATGAAAACACCAAAGGCTAAAATAATAAAATCATAACTTGAAAAAGATTCAAGAACCTTATAAAGGCACATTAACCACCAAATCCAAAACCATTTTTAGATTTCACAGAACAAATGAAACATCATCCAGAACAACATGATAAGAACTGAATTCATTTCATTTAATAGATCTTCCAAAACAACCATTCTATTCCAAGTAGACTTTTCCAATTTTCAATGTTTTTTTAAGGTCTATTTTTTTAATATGACAACCACAAAGGCCAAAACCCCTTTCTAGAAAAACAATCTGCTGCTCAAAACCAAATTTTCAAAACCAATTCATCAAATTTAAAAACTTTTTAATAGCCCAAAAAACCCCATTTAAAAGAAAGTTCAAAATCAATATAAAAGAATCCATGATTTCCAAACATTTTATTTCACGAAACCATAAGCTTAGATTAAGATTATTCAATACCATTAAATAATTTCCCCTTTTATCCCCAAGATTTGTTCTACAAAACCCAGCGTTACAAAACCTTTATCATATTAAATTTTGAAAACCCATTTTCCAATTTTCAACAACAAACCACTCTTTTAAAACTCATTTTCATAATTATCCCACAATTACTTTCAAAACAAAATTATAAATTATATAAATGTCTAAGAGACCCACAAAAAGGAACTAGTGTTGGTGGGTGACTTGATCTTTTGGTTGGAGGCCATATGTAAAACACACCACCAAATAGAGAGCCTCATTAGGACCATTACCTAGATCCACATGGCTTGGAAGGCCCAACGAGCTCACAATTTCCATTAGTCTAACTCCCCTAGTCGTATCCCAACACCAAACAATCAAGAATAACCAAATACACTAATAAAACTGGACTTCCCATGGACACCTGAGGGTCAGAACGAGAAAGAGTTCATGACGATATTTCTGAACCTACCCCTCAAGTCCTAAAAATCCTATCTCATCTAGCTTGACATCCCCGAATAAAAAAGGGTGCTCTAAAAATAAAGGTCCTCTAGGATTCTTCCACATCTGATACCATTTTTTCACGAACCATCCTGGGTCGACCCAAACCGGGCACCCAAACAGATAAGTGTCATGTCCCAAAGGGCGTTCCCAATCCCCACAGTCTAGAAACAAGTGCCAGGAATCAACAGAGTAATCAAGGGAATGATCTCTCTAAAATGTAATGAAGAACTAATCAGCAGAAACAAAGGGAAAACCCAACATACATTTATATAAAATTGAACCGAACATTATTTATACAATAAACCGAAAGTACAACTGAACAGTACAACCTACTGACCAACCCTGATGACCAAACTAACACCATTATACCACACTGTTTACTCTCCAAAACAATTAATACTCATCTCCCAAAGTGACTAAACATAAGCTGAAACCTGCAAAAGGGCTATAGACATAAAAAAACTATAGGTGTGACTTTTAAAACGCCGTAGGTTAGCCTGATATTCTATTCCCAATGCACGTAGTTTAAAATATAAATAAAATCAATTTCAAGTTTTAGATGTAATATTTAAAAGTATGTTTTCCAAATGAGGCTCCATGATATAAAAATTATAATTCAAAAACATGTATGTTTTAAAAACAAGAATTATAGTAAAATATTCTCAAAGAGGTGAAACTTCAAAATGAAAATAGTTTTCAAGAGGGATGCTTTGAATAATGTAATTTTTCCAATAAAACACACATTATTCTGTATTTTCCAACTAAACAAATTTTATTCCAATGGTGAGTACAAAAATTTCCAATGAGCACAAGTCCCGGGAACACCCCTAGGCACTAGTACGTTATGGGGCCCATGTATTTCGTATCTCAGTGTAAGAGAAACCATAAAAAAATACCTATTATCATGAACACGGGCCACTAGTAGGACAAAAATACATAACCTTTTGGCCCCCAAAATCATCATCATCATAGTATAGTTTGTGTTTTCGTCATCAAACCTGCTACATGAAATAGGGACAAAACCCATCTAGACCACTAGCATACTAGTACATGTCCACCCATATAGGTTCCTGGGTTTTCCCTTTTTGTGCAAAAAAAGTTATACATTTATAAAATATCATTTTCTCATGAAGATTCCATTTAAAAATAATACACACATCAAACATCCCACACACATGTCTCACATTTTTTTCACAGATCTATAAACCACCTAAATTTTCATAAAATAATTTCAAAAAGTATAACAAGGACTTGAGAAAAAAATTCATTAAAAAATGAACATATAAGCACAAAAACCCACCAATACCATATATAACCAGATTTGGAACCCCCAAAATATTTTTATAAATCACTTTAAAGGACCATGTAATGGCCCCAAATGATACAACATGAAATACACATGGAAACCATTTTTACAAGAAAAATTCAAACAAGCCTTCAAGAATTTCTCAAAACTAACATTTTACAAAGGTAAAAATTCCAATTTAAATAAAGAGTTGTATAAAGACCGTTTATAGTAAACAACAACTTCCATAAATCCCTTATAACATACATGTTACACATTTAAAGCATGATAATTTTTATAAGGATTCCAAATAGGCTATTTTTCGGAAACTTGGTTGAAAACATGTTACCACCAAAGAACAATTTGTTTATTAAAAAATAAACTTGACAACCATTAAATGTTCCCAAAATATGATTTTTCATGCTGAAAATGTATTTATAAATCCAAACAAATAATTTTAAATTGCACTATGCACCTAAAAATCCAACTGGGTGATTTACTAAAAACATGGAATGCAATTTTAAACAAAGAACTTATTTGAAGCACTTGAAAAGGGATAAATGAACATTTTTATGCCATTAATTTATTTAATATACTGAAAAATGTTAAAAATACCATGAAACAGGTGTGTAAGATAACAAAACATTTAAGTAAGCAGTCTACATGTTTATAACAAAACAACACTACGTTTCACAAAACAAGGTTTAAAAAACTGTTTTGCACAAAAAGAAAATTTTATAAAGTCTAAAAAACAAAAAAAAACATAAATTCCTAGAGATAATAGTAAGAAAATGGTGAAAAATAAATGATAAATTCAGGTTCAAGGGATATCCTACCTCAAAACCGTGGCGTAAAGGAACCACTCACCCGATATCACCCGTCGAAGTTTCAAACAATCTAGATCAATGAAGACTAAAGCTAAAATAACCAGAAAATAATAAAAAAATCATGGGATAATATAACCATAGGTCATGAATGACCATGGTTTAAGATGAATCTAAATAAAAGTGGAAGGATAAGGAAAAGGCAAGAGAAAGGAGAAGGAATATCACCTTGGAAACATGATAACTCCTCGTCTTCCCTTAGATATACACCCTTAGAGGAAATGTAATGAATTGGAACTTCATGGAGAGGATACTTATGTATATAATTGATAAGGATAGAAGTTTTGTGGGAAAAGGGAAAACAATTATTGATTCATGAAATAAAAAAGTTACCTTACCAAGTCTGGATGATTTTAGAAGCATTGCGAAATGTCACCATAGTGCACAACTATGATGAGCTCAAAATAGTGAAAATGGAAGTCAGAGGGTGTACCTAGGGTTATTTGTCTCAATTTAGATGTGGAATCACAGTTCTTTTTTAATAAATTATTAATATATAAAAGAAATAAATTATTTTTTCAAAACTAGAAATGAGCTCACAGGCTAGACCAATACTTGAATAAATAACCCAAATCCACCATGATTATGAATTAATAAGTGGGTCCAAATGGGTATGGTGGTTTTAATAGGTCAAGTGAGGCAAATTAAAAAGTTTAATGACTAAAAAATGTTTAAAAAAAGGAGTTATAATAGAAAAAAAATTACATTTAAATTTGGAAATGGGCTCATGGTTGGACCAAATCTTGAAGTAACCCCCATTTTCTCCAAAAAATCCAAATAAAGATATGGGGAACACAGGGTAGGATGATTATAAATACATTGAAGTTAAAAACTCAAAACTAATATAACCCAAAACCCAATAAAAGGATCAGTATTTCCAAAGAACCAGATCAAAACCAAGACACGAAAAAAATCAGGTGTGACATAAACTCAGTTCAGTAAGAAACTATGTCCACTATGATAGTCTTGAGATTGATCCTTGATGAATTAGATTGTTTTGGGAGTGAAACCATTAAAATTTTATAGTCTTGTAAATGTTACTTGAACTACGAACAAAGTGATTTTCTATTATTATGTGAATGCCAAAAATCTATGTCCTATGCCAATGTTATTTTCTCATGGTTCAAGTTCTGTGATTATAATATCATTCATGTATTATGAATTTATTAGATTTATTACATGAATCGTGTTTATGATCTATGATATGAAGGGTATGGTTTTCAAATTTCATTCTCATTTTCTCATACCCTTATTCTCATGAGATGTTGATATTTCCCTAGTTTATCTTGGCTGATAACCTGAGCTCACAATTTTTAATATTTCCGTTCCCCATGTAATGATGAAAGTTATTTTATATAATATTATAAGAATGGTTATAGTTATGATGAACATAGCATGATATGATGTTGCTCACTGATGGACTAGTTGTTTAAGTGTCTATGTTCCCAAAGGCATCAAACCTAAATAATCCTGTAATGGATAATTATGTTATGTATTGTGTATTCGTATTTTAATATGTAATATTTATATATAAGAGGTTTGAGACTTTAAATACGGTATCATAATAAAGGTTAGTTATCATTTGGAAACTCTGATGAGTTAAAATTAGTGATATACACAAGGATATGTCTATGTATAAGACTATGGATGATACAAATGATAAAAAAATTTATTGGACTTTCTATAATGGATAGGGTGATTGGTTTCCAGAAATTACATTTATGTATGGATACTAAAAGTGGATGTGGCTCTAGTATAGAGTTACCGAGGGGTAATAAATCTATGAAGGACATGTTGACCTGGACTTGATCATCACCTAATTGATGATAATTGGCCCTACTACACACCTGGTTTGACACTCATGAGGGATATGCTTTTGAAATTAAAAAAATATCTATGAACCATCATAAAGGATTTAAATAGATGATGAATATAAATAACCTACGGTAAACCTATGGGGTTATATATTATAAATAAGGACTCCTAATTTCAACATTTATAATTTATTTTTCATGATTATGTGGTTCCCCAATATGATTATTGTTTCTTACACAATGTATTTTGGTTTTATTTAATGGATAGAACTCAGAGGATCAATGTTAATGATGAGTGTTAAAGAATACTCAATGATTTTACTCTCGATATGCCAAATTTTATGGGATGTACAATGAAAAATCACATTTTTATTGTCATGCAACTTTCTCAATATATGTTTTATACTGAAATTCCAAATAAGAAATAGAGGGAACACAATTATATTTATTCCTCCATGAGGAAACATTCACATTCTTTAATAGGTTCCACTACTTAACTGGTTGAGGAGAAATTGATTAGTATCACTAAAAAGTTATTTTACATTCTATATGGTTTAGAACATGAAAAATTGATTTTGGTTATCTATAGAAGTAGAAAAAAATTACTGGTGGATTCTCATCAATAATACTAGGGAATATTATGAAATTTATCCCATGGAATGGGATGTGTTTAAGGCCTAAATTCTCTATAAGTACTTTTCTTTTATTATTAAAAAAAAGATAAGGAATTCCTTGGGCCAAAATAGAAGCATAATTAATCTATTGGTACCTATGTGAAAAACGTTACAAGTCTTATAAGGTACACTTTTGTAATTATCATCCAACTTGGAAGTAAGGATAATCAATTCTATAGTGGATTAAAACTAATTATCTAATGGGAGTTATCCATAAGGTACTTTAATACATATGAACAAAATCGTTTCATGTGATCTAAAGGTGTAAATGGAGATCAAATTTACCTATTAATATCATGGTTTGGAAAAGAAAAGAATGATAAAGATCAATGGAAACTCTAAAACCCTTGGAGAGAAGAATATTATCCTTCCTCTATGCATAATGTGTAGAAGGAAACATGGATTAAATTTCATTAAGGGGATTAGTAAATGTTTTATGGGATAAAATAAAATTTATCAAGAAATATAATGCTTTTTTAATGAATAGAAGTTAGATAATTATGTCAATAGAGATAATTATTCATAGATTGCATTGTACACACTCTAGTGTTTTAAATGAAAAGGGTATGGGAGTTTTTATTCTCTGTGCCCAAATATGAAGGATAATGATGATGATCAATATCAAAAACCTATTAAGTTGAGTGATAGATTAAAATATCATGTGATCACTATTTCTTATGTGGTTTGTGATACGAACATGGGGAAAGGTAAACATACCATCCAATATATAATGGATAATGTCTTTTATATATTCGGATCTACACATTATTTCTTATGTGAAGAATTTTATGTGGGTATTAAGATTCCAACCAAATGATTGGATATAGAATTAGAAGTGAGAACCCATAATGGTATTATGATCATATCTCAAATATATAATTATTTTCTAGTTAAAGTTTGTGAGATTGTGCTTCCTGCAAATCATATCATTATTTATCTAGTTGAAATAAATGTTATCTTAGGAATGGATTGGTTTTCTCTATATATATCTCATATTAATTAAAAAGGAAAAAAAGTCACATTTTTTATTACAAAAAAACTCTGATCATATGTTAGTGTGATGTCAACTATGATCATTCGATAGAAATCTCATCCATTATATGGGATTTAATTCATATTCAAGAGGGAAGTTTATCTAAAATAGTAGTGGTGAAACACAACATTGACGATGTTCTTATTATGTGGGAGGTTTATGAAGTATTTATAGAATACTTTCCTATCCATCCACCAAAATGTGATGTTGATTTCCCAATATAACTCATATATGGTTCCAAACCTATTTCAAATACTCCCCTTTGAATGGCCCCAATTGAGTTCTAGGAATTGAAGAAGAAATTAGAGGTGAAACCTTAAAAGGGGTTCATTCAGGAAGGTGTGTCACCTTTGGGTTCATCTATTTTTGTTGTTGTAAAAAATGAAATTGGATTGATGCAACTCTAATTGATTATACAGATCTAAGAAATACCATGATCATGGAAAAATATTAACTACCACTTAATGATGACCTATTAGATAAACTGTGTGGAGCTTAATACTTTTCCAAAATTGACCTTCATTCTGGATATCATCAATTGTGGGTCAATAAAGAGGATATATGAAAGGAATTATTATATATGTGTTATGGACACTATGAATATATATTGATGTCATTCAGAAATAAAAATTCCCCTGACAACTTTATGGATTTAGTTAATAGAGTCTGTAGAGGTTACCTTGATTTATCTGTGGTAATATTTATAGATGATATATTTATCAATTCAAAGAGTAATTAAGAGCATGAAGATCACTTGATAATTTTACTAAAGATCATAAGGAAGAAGAAACCATATGATAATTTTACAATGTGTGCGTTTTGCCAGTAAAAGGTTTCATTTTGTGTCATATAATCTCAAGAGAGGGTATATCAGTATATCCTTTAATGATGGAGGCTGTCAAATGTTGACCCAGACCAACCAGATTGACCAAGACCCATAGTTTTATTGGTTTAGTTGGAAATTATCAATGGTTTATGGATAATTTACAATAAATATCTAACCCAATCAACAAGTTATCCCAGAAGGGAGCTAAGTTCTTATGGATATATGAATATAAGGAAAATGTTAAGGAAATGAAGATAACATTAGTCAGTGCACATGTTATAACATTACCCAATAATGGATAAAGGTTTGAAATATATAGTGACACATCCAAGATGGGATTATGATGATTTATTATGCAGAATGACATGGTTTTATCTTATTCCTAACAACAATTTAAGGTTTATAAGAAAAATTATAAAACTTTTTATTTTGAGTCAGTTGTAGTAATTTTTTCATTAAAGGTATAGAGGCATTATCTTTATGGATAAATGTTTGGCATATATATCAATAATAAAAGTTTAAATTATATACTCACATGGAAGGAATTTAATATTCACCAGGGGAGATGGTAAGAGATGATTAAAGATTATGACTAATCAATACATTACCACCATGGGAAAGTGAACAATGTAGCTGATACTTTGATTAAAAATGATAATTATATCATATCAATGATGAGGATAAAAAAGTTCCAATATTTATATATTTTCAAAGGACAGATCAGGAAATACGGAAGGAAGAGGATAAATGTTATCTTTCTCAATTTAATGTTCATCCATATTTCCATGTGATGATTAATGAGGCATGTAAAAAAGATATAGATCTACAAAAGATGGTTACAAATGTTCCTGAATTTAACATTGATCATGATGGAATGATAAGGTTCAATAACTATATATGTGTTCTATCCATACCATATTTGAAAGTGTTTTTAGATTAATATCATAGTCTTCACTATTTATTCATCCTGTAATAACAAAGATGTATAGAGAGTTGAAAGAGTAATTTTGTGTGATGTAATAAAGAGAGATATCATAGAGTTTGTACCTCGGTGCTTGGTATGTTAAAAAGTTAATTATTAAAGAAAAAAGTCTTAGGGTATGTTACATCCATTATCTATACTTTAATGGAAATGGGAAAATATCACCATGGATTTTATTATCAAAATCCCCAAAACATCTAAAGGACATAATGCTTTATGGGTTATAATTGATTTCATTACATAGTTTGAAAATTCATCACTATTAAAGAAAATTTCAGTCTGATCATCATGAAAGAATATAAATTAAGGGAATTTTAAATTTTCTTAGAGTTCCATATTTAATTGTATCTGATCAGGATCTGAGGCTTACCTCAAAGATATAGAAAATTATTTAGCAACATCTTAATACATAGTTGAGTTTTAACACTGCGTATCATCCTCATAAATCTTTTCAGTATGAGAGAAAAATTAAAACCACTGATGATATATTTATATTTTCATCTATGTAATTTAAGGTTGTTTGGATTAGCACCTTCCTCTAGTTGATTTTTCATGCAACAATATATTTCGATTAAAAATTCTGATAGATCTTTATGAATCCCTTTGTGGAAAGAAGTGAATGGATCCAAACTTCTATAAAAAAGTTGGATAAAGAACTATTATGGGACCTAAGATAGCTGAATAAATGACAGAGAATGTTAGATCCATTCATCCACAAACAAGGGATACATAAAGTGCATATAAATGTTGTGCTAATAATAACCAATGTGATTTTGAATTTGTAGTAGGTGAAAAGATGTTTCTAGGAATTTCTCTATGAAATAATGTAATGAGATATTAAAAGAAGGGAAAAATAATCCAAAGGTATATTGATACCATAAAAAATATAGATAATATTAGGACCGTAACCTACCATTTGGTGCTTCCACAAAACCTCTCTCAAGTTCATGATCCATTCTATGTCCCTATCATGATGAAGTACAAACCTGATTCTTCACATGTATTAAAATATGAGATTATACCACCCGATCAATAAACTTATTATGAGTAAAAATATGTGTAGATTATGTATTGAATAGATAAATTTCTCTAAACCAAAACACTCACCTGGTCATGGTTTTGTGGCGAAATCACCAGTTTGAGGGAGATTTTTGGGAATTTGAGAATATAAAAAGGTAGAAGTATCCTCATGTATTTATATCAGAGTGATATTATTTTATAGAAAAAGTTATTTTAAAATTGTTATAATGTAACACCCCATGATTTTATAAAATATATTTTTTGAATAAATTTAATTTCTTTAGTATCATGCATTACACACAACACCATGTTTTACCGAACATGACAAATTATTGACATTATTATTTAAAAAACATGATTACTTTTCCATGGGTTATACCATGATAAAATTATCATGTAATCTACTTGTTTTTACAAAAGTTATTATTTGATGAAATGATTATGTAACCTATTGATTTTAAACTTTTTATGTTATGATGAAATGATTAAGAAACCCAATTATTTTCATTGGTTTTGTTATTACGACTATTTTATGATCTTGTGGAACAATTATGTAATATTTTCCTTATCTAGTGGGTGGGACCTATATCTCCATCCAATGAATTGTATAAATATTGATATCTTATGATAAAAAGAATATTGCAATTGGGAGTTTACCTAGTTTAGTAAGGGAATCTTTTTAAAGTGATAGTCTTTGGAGTGAAACTTGATTACTATGATGTTTTGGAGAGTGAAACCATTCTAGTTTTATATTATTTTCAATGACCCATGAAATAAATAGGAAATGATTTTCTAATCTTATTTGCATACCAAAAATCTATATCTTATTGAAATGTTATGGTTTAATGGTTTATGTTCCCAAATTATATTATGATTCATGTCTTACGAATTACCAATATTTATAACATGACTCAAATTTAATATCTATGATCTATATGATATGGTTTTAAAATGTTTTTATGATGTTTTTTACCTTTATGCTCATGATATGTTGATACCTTCCTTGTTTATCATTATTGAGAATATGGAATCCCCATTTTTTATTTTTTGTTTCCCCATGTGTTGATGAAAGGTAATATGTATGATATGTATAAAAAGCAAGATACATATGGAGAACTATTTTTGAGATGATGTAGCTCACTTATGGACTAGTTTTTTATGTGTCCACATATCCAAAGGCATTAGATCTAAATGATTTTGTTATGAATAATTATCTTATATATTGAATATTCATCTATCAATATTTAATATTTATATATGGGACGTTTGGGTCTTTATATTTGGTATGTAATAAAGGTGTAGTTATCCTTTGGAAAATAGGATGAGAAAAATTTAGTGAGATACCTAGGGATATATTTAAGGATAAGTATATGGATGACATGAACTATAGGAAAATGCCCTGGAATTTTGGTAAAGGATAGAATGATTGGTTTCAAAGAAATTACATCCTTATCTACATACTATTTGTGGTTGTGAATCTAGAATTGAGTTATATAGAGGTAATGAATTAGAAAATGGCACATTTATCTAGTTTGATAATCACTATGTGTATGAAAATAGGCATTGCCACACACCTAGTTTGACACTCTTAGATTATATGATTTGTAAATTCACAAACTCTTATAAACAATCATGAAATACATTAGTATGTGGTTACTATGAATGACATGAGATTAACAAATGGTGATATACATTAACATTAATGTGTCATGATTTCGAAATCCTATAAGTTATTTTTCATGATTATGTGGTTCCCCACTATGATTATTGTTTCTTACATTATGTTTTTTTGTTTTAGTTTTTGGATAGAGCCCAAAGTATCCACGTTAATACTGAGAGAGATGGTAAATTCATTGATTTTCCTCCTATGTATGTAAATGTTATGGGATATATAATGAAACATATCATTTATATGCTCACAAAACATTCTCAATCCATTAATAACGATGATCTTATAAATGGGAAAATGAGGGAACAACATTATGTTGAGTCCTTTATGAGGAAAAATCCACCTTTTTTTAGTTGTTCCGATGATCCACTAGTTATTGAGAAATGGATCAGTACCACTGAAAATATATTTTCTATTCACCAATTTTAATAACATGAAGAATTCATTTTTAATTTATTTAATTTGTAAGTAGAAGACGATCAATGGTGTATGCTCATCAATAATACCCGTGAACATGATAAAATTGACTCTACGAGGTGGTATGAGATTAAGATCTTATTTTTTTAGTATGTAATTCCCTTATATTCTTCATATTAAAGTGGGGAAATAATTTCTTGAGCTAAATAAGAAGGATAATGAATTTATTGGTACATATGTGGAAAATTTTACAAGACTTGTGAGGTACAATATTGGAATTATCATCCATCATTAAATTAAGGTTGATCGACTCCTCAGTGGATGAAAACCAAGTCTATAAAAGGATTTATACATAAGTTAATTTAGTAGCTACAAAGAAATAATTTTATGTACTCTCAAGGTAGAAATAGAAATTTAGGATACCCATCAATATCATGGTTTTGACAACAAAAGTATGATATAGTTTGAAAGAAACTTGAAAAAACACGTAGAGAAGATGATGATCCTTCATTCATGATCAATGTGGGGCAAAAAATAGAGGAAATTACATTAAGGGGATTGAAAAATGTTTTAAGTGTGTAAAGGACATTCATAGAGAAATAAAATGATGATGTAATAGGAATACATTAGCTAATGATTCAAATAGAGAGAATGCTCTATATAATGAATCACTGAAACTATATTGCTTCAAATGCGAGGAGTATGGTAATTATACTAAATAGTGCCCAAATCTGAAGATTAATGATGAAGATCGATGCCAGTAACATTTTAAGATGAAAGAAAAGGGAAATCTCATGTGTTCATTATCTCTGATGATGGTTATAATAACAATGCGGTGAAATGTACACTTACCATCCACTCTAGAATGACTAATGTGTTATTTGACATGGTATCTTCCAGTTATTTCATATATGATGAATTTTAAAATGGTAACAGGATACCACCAAAATGATTATATATAGAATTAATAGTGAAAACACCAAATAGTAGGATAGTAACATCTCAAGTATATGATACCTCTTTGGTTGAATATTTTGAGAACTTTCTCTAGGAAAATCTTATCATTCTTCATCTAGTTAGAATCGATGTTATATTAATAATAGATTGATTTTCTCTACATAAATCAAAAATTAATTATTGAGGAAATGAATTCATGTTTGATATTACAAAAACGAACTATTATTTCTTATTAGTGTGATGCTAAATATAAACTTCTAATAGAAATAAAATCCATTTTATGGATTATTATTCCTATCCATGAGGGGTGTTTATCATATATAGATGGGAAGAAACTCAACATCAATGTTGTGCCTATTTTTGGGAGTTGTATGATGTCTTTATGGAAGAGTTTCATACCATTCCACTAACACATGAAGTTTATTTCTCAATAGAAATCATAAATAGTTCTAAACATATTTCAAATACTCCCTAAAGAATAGCTATGATTTAGTTGTTGTAATTGAAGAAGAAACTCTTAGAGAGACTTGATAAGGAATTCATTTTTCCAAGTGTGTAACCTTGGGTCGAACCTATTATTTTTGTTATAAAGAAAGATTGATCAATATGACTCTGCATTGATTATTAGGTTCTAAACAATATCACAACCATGAACAAGTATCATCTACATCATATTTATGACCAATTTTATCAACATCAAGGAGATCAATACTTTTCTATGATTTAAGATGGTTCTGGATATCATCAGTTGAGGGAAAATAATGGGGATATAATCAATATAACATTCCATACATGGTATGGACACTATGAATATATATATATATATTCCATTAAGTTTTATTAATTAGTCTTCTATATTCCTGAATTGGATGAACATGGATTATAGATATCATCTTGATTAATTTATGGTAGACTTTTAGATGACATCCTTATGGAATCAATGAGTATGACAGAAAATGAAGATCACTTGGTAATTTTTCTAAAGACTAAAATAAAGGAGAAAATATATAAAAAATATTATGTAGTTTGATTTTTGGCTATAAAATGATTCATTTTTTGGGTTATATAATCTCAAAAAGGGTGTATCGGTATATCCAACAATGACCAAGGCAATTGAATGTTAGTAGAGACCAATAATGGTGAATTAGATCCATATTTTTTTGGTTTATAAAAATATTATTTATGGTTGTGGATAACTTCTCATGACAATATAATCACTCAGAAAGTTAACTTGGAAGGGATCTAAGTTCCTCTAGATAGTTGAATGCGAGGAAACTATCAAGTAAATGAAAAGAATATTAGTCATCACACATGTTTTTAAATTACCATAAAATAGAGAAAGGTTTATAATATATAGTGATGTATCCAATAATGGATTGGTATTCTTTATTTGGAAAAATGATATGGTTATCTCTTATTCCTCAAAAAAATATTTGGTTTATGATAAAAAATAACCAACTAATGATTTCAAGTTAGTTGCGGTAATTTTTTCGTAAATGTTATAGAGGAATTATATTTATGAATAAAATGTTTATATATATAGTGATCAAAAAAATAATTTAAAATATATATTCACATAGAAGGAGTTGAATATGAGCTAGAAGAAATGGTTAGATATGATTAAAGAATATGACTACTCAATACTTTTCCACCATAGGAAAGAAAAAATGGTACCCGATGTAATGAGTCGAAAGGATAATGCTAGATTATACATGATGAGGATAAAAAGAGAAAACATATTTCTACATTTAAAAAGGATGGATTAGAAAATCTTAAAGGAAGGGTATAAATGTTATCTTTCACAATTGAATGTTCAACCATCAATCAAAATGAAGGTTAATGAGGCACATAAAAAATAAGTAGAGCTAAAAAAGACGATTAGAAATGTTTCTGAGTTTAACCATGATCATGATGGAATATCATTTATTAACCATGTATATGTTCTATACATACCTGATTTGAAGAAGGAGTTAGTAGAGGAATCTCATATTTCTTCATTTTATATTCATCCTAGTAGAACGAGGATGTATAGAGATTTGGAAGAGTATTTTTAGTAGGATGGTATGAAGAGATATATAACATAGTTTGTGTCTTAGTTCTTGGTATGTTAGAAAGTTATGTTTAGAGATAAAATTATAAGGGGTTGTTACATAGATTACCTATACCTGAATGGAAATGAGAAAACATCACCATGTATTTTATAATTAACCACCCTAAAACATTAAAGTGGAATAATGATTTAGGATTTGTAGTTGATTTCCTTAAAAATTGAGCACAATTCACATCCAATAGAGAAAATTTCAATCTAATAATATTTCTAGGATACACATTAAGAAAGAGGTAAGGTTTCATAGAGTACCACATTCAATTGTATTTGATTGGGATATACTTTTTACCTCAAATCTCTGGAAAAGTCATTAGAAAGATCTTAATATGGAGTTATGTTTCATCACTGTAAGGAATCCTCAGATAGATGGTAAATATAAGAGAATAATTCAAACATTAGAAGATAATTTGAGATCTTATTCTAAATATTTTTAAGGTGGTTGGGATCAACACCTTTTATAATTGAGTTTTCATGTAACAATAGATTTGGTTCAAGCATTCAAATGTCTCTTTATGAATCCCTATATAGAATAAAATTTATATATAATCAATTATAGAATGAATTTGGAAAAATAAATCTATTAGGACATAATATATCCAATGAAATTGTATAAAAGGTTAGAGATATTCATCAACACATAAGGGTGACACAAAGTCGGTAGAAAAGTTATGCTGAAAATATCCTGTATGATTTTGAATTCAAAGTAGGTGAAAAGGTATTTCTAAGAATTTATCCATGAAATAAGGTAATGAGATTTAAAAATAATTGAAAAATAAGCCATATGTATATCTGTATCATTGAAATTATTGATCGTATAAGGACAATAACCTATCGATGGGTGCTTCCATCAAACCTCTATCAAGTTAACGATGTGTTCCATGTATCTCTTATAAGGAAGCACATATCTGATCATTTACGTGTACTAAAATCAGAGGTTATACCATTGTAAAAAGATCTTTCTTATAATAAAAATCTACTGTAGATTCTTTATTGAATAGATAATGTTCTGTGAAACAAGACCACTAACCTGTTCAACATTTTGTAGAGAAACCATCGGTTTAAAGAAGCTACATCAGAACTTGAGAATTGAATAATGAAGAATTATACACATCTATTTATATAAGAGTGATGTAATTTTGTGAGATAAATTCATTTTAAGGTGGTTATAATGTTACAACCTAATATTGTATGAAATGTATATATTTTTGAATAAATTCCATTTCTTCATTAGCATTCATTATATACAACATCGAGTTTTAATGAATGAAAAAGACTATTAATATTATTATTTAAACAATAACATTATTATCTATATTTTAAACATGGAAGCATGAATATGAATAACCAAATTTCAAATATTAAATATAATTGTTTTATATAAATAAAATATATTCATAAAAATATAGTCATTATATGTTTCAAAAATGCTATTTTCTAAACAAAATCTTATTTATATTTGTTTAAAATTATAAAATAAAAAATTTAAACTTTTATAATCATAATTCGGCCAAATAAATAATATTTTTTAATTTATCATGTAAAAATTATAATAGGGGGATTTTTTGTGGATTTTTCTGAAAAGAATATTTTTTCAATGAGTAATGAAAGTACTAGTTTTTATTGAACCCCATATTTTTATTTAAGTAATTTATAAGGGTTTTTTTTAAATGAGTTTTAAAGTATATTTAGTTTAATTTTATCTTTATTAATTCCATTTATGTTATTGGAATAAGTTTTATATTTAAATTTTATATAAAAACCTTTTAAACTTTTGAAATTGTTCTTTTTCGAAAACCTATTTTCCACACATATGTAGGATTGATTTTAAAATATATTTTTTTAATTATGTTAATAGAATATTTAGAAATGGATTCCGTATTTTGGTTCAGAATAATTAATATTATCTAATAATCTAAAATTATTTTTTTTACCATAATAAATTTTAAAAATAGTAAAAATTAATTACTGTGGTTAAGGTGAAAACAAGTTTACCAGGGGTTAAACTAAAAAGATAAGGGAAAAAACCCATAAATTTGTCCAGAAACAATTTTATAGAAATAATTTGACTTTATATCCCATAATTCTTAACAATATCCAATTATATAGACTTGTGACAAGTGAGACACGAGGGTACACCTTTTTATTCTAAATAAATTACACGTGTTCCACTCACATCACCTATAATAGGACACTCCTATAATCTCATCTTCACACATAAAAAACCAATTTGTTTGGTAAATACCTACTAAAATATATTCTTTACATACCTCCACACATCGTATAATCCTTGGTTAGATCAGTAATCCAATTTAGGAAGGATTTAGGTTAAACTGAATGAAGTTTTTCGAAGAATAGATAAAGTTTTCCGTTTTGCATTTTTAATTATTATTCTTATAACTCCTTAAAATATTATTAAATTATGATGATATAATAATTATAGTATCTCCCATATACTTATATGTTATTATTTTAATGGAATAAACTATATCCATATCCACCACCATCAAATGGGATATGGAATCACCATTCATGTGTACAATGGACTACTGTCTCATGAACCGATGTTATTCATATTCCATCACCACCTCTCTCATATGGATATAATGGCGTATTAAATGTTTATATATAATTTTTATTATTTTCATGTACTTATTATATTTTTATATAGAATATACTTTTTTACTTTTCAATGTGTGGAAATAAAATAATGTCCCTCGTGTGTACAACGAACTACCACATCATGAAGTGATGTGATTCATCCACACTGTAAATAGAATGTAATATGGATGCGTTTTATAACATCCCAACCCTCATAAATATCTTGAGAATGTTGAAGGATATTAGTTGGCTTTAGGAAACACCCCCAAGATTCTAAAACATGGATATAAATGATTAGGGCTTCAATACAATTTTGAGATGATTTTCCTGATGAATATAACACAACTCAAACCAACTACCATAATCAAGACCAGTAATTGACACATGATAAAAATTTAATACAAAATTAATTATATCAATAGAAAAAAACCAAAAACAGCCAAAGTACCACCATAGAAGTCTATATACATCAAAGTACATAGAGGAATAAAAAAACAAAACTCAAAGACTCCCAACATAAATCTAAGCTCCAAGTCCAACTCCATGCTCAAGTATCATGATGCACCAATAATGAATTATGATGATTAACCCTTACATGTGTCCTGATATTCATTATCTAAGAAAGAACCAAAGTTCCAAAGTTGGGGTGAGTAATAAAACGTAGTATATTTTTTTCAAATTCATTCCATACTCATAAAACTAAGATAGAACATGTTAACACATTTATATAAAACAATTTATGTAAAATAAGTGCACACAATTTATGTTAGAATGTAAGATAACTATCAAACCAAAACTATGTCCAAGAAAACAACCAACCAACATTTAGACCCATTCTACATTCATTTTTGACATAGATTAATATGTGGTCCACATACAAACACCCACACATGCATGCTTCTGTAATAGTTCTATAAAAATTAGTGGTTTCTCATCCATCCACCATGTCATAACTAAATGTCCAATCAAATTATGCCCCAATTACCCATTACCCCTATTCTGGGTCATGTCCCTTTGTACCCCAATGGAACTCACCCCTAATTTAGAGCCACATTGAAAGCATGAACTCACACCAACCTGTGTATTTAAAAACAAATTCAAAGAATCAATTTCAAACCATTTCAATAAAATCATAATTTTATTGATTTTTATTTAAACAAACCATTTTCATAAATCTGACAAATCCATATTTTAATATCAACATTTTAAAATCCATAAAACAAAGAACTTTACACAATTTTTTTAGAAACCCACAAATCCATTAACTATCACCGAAAAAGATTTCTATCATGATTTACACAAAAATTTCACAATGAAAAATTTGATAAATTTAACCAATTTGAAACTAATCCGGCATGTTCTAATATGTGGAATTGATATTGAAGCCACATAACTCAAGAATTATTGAAAAAAAAGAAAAAGTTCATGAAAATTCCAAAAAACATAGTCGAATCTCCAGAAACCAACCATAGTTCTCTTCCCCTAAAGACAAAAAAACCATATATTGTCAATATTGGCATAAAAACCATATATCCATCTAGAACATACTAGATCTATTAATCAAATAGATGAAATATGAGTAGATGAAATATGAGTAGATCTAAGGAAAAATACTATAAGTAAAGACTTATCATTAGAATCAGGGTTCAATGCACTAGGAAAAACTTTCAGATCACTTATAATTAGATGGTAAGATACTCCAAACATTTAGAAGGAAGAAATATTGAGTTAGGGCTATGTTGAAGGAAAAAGAGGGCTCTAGCTGTGAAAAAAGTGATATACACTTTTTTAGGATCTCACTTTTAAACCATTCATGGTTAGTCACACTATTTGGAACACCTCCTCTAAACATACACTAGCCTCTGCCTCAAGAAGCACATCACATGGTTGGCCCACACAATTAAACAAAAAAATATCAGACCACAAAAAATCCATCTTTACCACTTTGAACAGTTACACTGAGGTGTCTGCATAGTCTGAAAAACTATTCGTCTAACCGTGAGCCTTCTTAGAAGACCATATTTCATTGTGCTTGGTTTTATATTGGTGTTTCATGGTTTAAAATAAGCATGATAAAACTATGAACCTTTATAAAATCCAAAAAACATACCAAAATTCTTCTAAAACCTCCCAAAATTCACCTAAACACATTACATACATATTAATCACATGAAACGGGTTACTTACTTGAAAACAGGGGTGCTACATTCTCCCCATAATTTGAATTTTCAACCCTATAATGTTCAAAAATATCACTAGTTTTAAATTTATTGATCCATTTCTTGGACATTTCATTCTCCCCTTCCCATGTTTCTTCATAAACATGACCATGTTTCCTCAAAAACCTTATGAGACATATGATTTCCCCTAAAATACATAATATTCCCTATCCAAAATCAGTACTGGCACATGGAATAATGAAACTTCTAGCTCTAAGTCAACATGATCCCATCGAAACACATGGTAAGGATCATGTTGATACATTTGCAACTAAGATACATGAGACACATTATGCACTACACTAAACCGTGCTTGTAACTCCAATGGATATGCCACCTAACCAACCTGTTCCAGTATCTCAAAAGGGTCTTTGTATCTAGGAGATAACTTAGAGTGATTTCCAAAATGGTAATGTGCAAGCCTTAGAGAGATCCCCAAGAAGACATGACCACTCTCCACGAATGACAATGACCATCGACAATGATCCACATAATATTTATGAAAACACATAGATGTATCCATCTATTTCTAGATCAAATAAACCTTGTAAATTTTTTCAAGGATAAGCCTCAACCCAACCAGTAAATTCTTATTTGTTTTCACAAAAAATGATGGATAATGACAAGGATTCCCATAAAATTCTTCAAAAGTATTGATATGTATTGAGTCTTGATAACTGTTGTTATATGAGAACTCAACAAACGGTATATGATACTCTCATGATCCACCAAAATCCATTACACTATCTTTCAGCATGTCTTCCAATAGTTTTATCATCCTTTTATATTATCCATCTATCTAAGGATGATAATCTGTACCCATAATCATCTAAGTCCCAAGGGATTACTATAAGGATTTCCATAAATGATACATAAACCTCGTATCTATGGATGGCACTGTCGAAAATAGTATTCAATGCCACTTTACCACTTCTTGGATATATATTTTTTAAAATTCCTCCACTATATGAGATTCATGAATAGGTATGTAGTGGGATGAATTTTTGAGTCGATCCAATATCACCAATATGTAATCATGTTTTTGAAGTTTTTTTTGGGAGAACTATTACAAAATACATGGCTATATTCTCCCATTTCTATACAGGAATAGGGAAAGACTACAATATACCTACTAGTCACTGATGTTCTATATTAAGCTGACAACAAGTTAGGCATATTGAAACAAACTTATCCACATTTCATTTCATACTTATCCATAAAAAATATTCCTTCAAATCTTTATACATAATATATATAACTGGATGAAAAACCCATCTTGAATGGTGGTATTCATAGAGATTTTGTTCCTGAAAAGTCAACAGTACAACCATCTGATTATGAAAACACAACACTAAACTTCTATCCCACTTGCATCCCTCAATGGTCTCCCAATCATTGAGTTTTGACCTTATAAAAATGTATTCAGAATTGTATTTCTAGGCCTTTTTAGCCATCTTTACCAAATCAAGAACCACCAAAATTGGAAAAAATTGAAACATTTCCTCAGTCTACACATTTCAAGGGCATGTTAGCTAGGGCTGACATCAACAACCACTGATCTGATTACAATTTTTTCAATTGACCATAATAATTTATTCTTAAGGAATATTCCACCAAATTTCACTTACTTGGTGTATACATCAAGTCAAAGTCCAAAATTTGGAGATGCTCCATCCGTATTATCTATCAAATATTCAAATCCCTTCTTAAGAAATTTTTTTTCAAGATGTTATGATCTGTAGACACAGTAATTTATCACCAACAAGGTAATTACACCAAGTCTTTATAGAATGAACTATGGTGGATAATTCAAAATCATGCGTCAGGTAGTTCTTCTCATGAAAATATAACTTCATTAACCCATGAGCAACAACATGATCTCCCTCTATGAGAACACATACCAAAACTAATTATGAATCATACCATTACACAACATACCCTTATCCTGATTCTAGAAAAATCATGATTGGTGGTGATGTAAGGAGAAAATTAAGCTCTTGGAATGTCTTTTGACATTACTTTCTATATAGGAATAGAACACTTTTACTTTTGAAAGATTTATTTGGTGAAACTTATAATGATAAATCATTAACAAAATTTCATTAATAACTAACTAGATCATAGAAACTGTGTATCTTGAAGTCGTTCTTCGATGGTTTACAAAGGATAACAACCTCTATCATCTTTGGATCCACAGAAACACATGTTTTAGATATTACATGGACAAGGAAAATGTACCTCTTTTATAAAAAAATCACACTTTAAAATTTTATCAAACAACTGATGATCCCTCAATAATCCCAAAACTGTCACCAAGTGATTATCATGATTAGCCATTGTCTATGAATACAACAATATGTCATCCACAAACATGACCATGGAATAATCAAGATATCTATGAAATATATGATTCATCAATTCCATAAATACCCTTGGTGTATTTGTTAGACCAAAAGGCATAACCATATAATCATAATGGCCATATTTTATTCTAAAAACTATTTTTTAAAGATCTTCTTTCCAAACATTCAATGGGGATATCATGATAGAAATTTAATTTTAGAGAACCACAGAGACCCCCTCAATTGGTCTAATATACCATTAATTCATGTAAGTGTATATCTATTCTTTATCTTAACATGGTTAACCACATGATAATCCAAACATAGATAAATACTTATGTCCTCCTTTTTGACAAACAAGACTGTTACTGCCCACTGATACATTCTTAGAAAAATGAACCATTAATTTTCAAAATTTTCCAATTAAACATGAAACTTCCTTATCTATTTTGGGTCTATTTGATAATATGGAAGTGTGATATGATTGGTCCCCAAAAAGAGATCAATCCTAAACTCCAATTTCAATATGGATGGGAACCATAATAAATTCTTGGGAAAACATATAGAAAATGATTAACAACTACATTAAAATGATATTCTCAATCTCTTCCATTAACGAAAAATTCAACATTAATAAAATGAATGAGATCATTCCAACATCTAATGACAAAAATCTCATTGCACCTATCTTTATCTTACTTCCTCATATAAGGAGATGCTGGATTCCATCCTTAGTCCTAAAACTGACCCTTAATTTATAGAAGTTGATGTGATCCTTGAACATCATCCAAAAATATATACCCCTGATTATATTATAGACATCCATATGAAGTATATAAAAATACCATATTAACTCTTATCTATCAACAGTTATAGAACCAGATTTATATATAAATGCTCAAAATTATCTTTGAACAATAGGATTTCACAGTTTTATGTTAGAGGGAATCATTAAAACGTTTAAACCGAAAAAATATATCAGATGATAAGAAATAAACAAACGGGATGCAGCTATATCAAAAAAGTCTTTCATAAGGGTAGAATTCAAAAGAATAATACCTTGAACCAATAATGATCTCGGTTGTTCATACACAATTACTTTCTCAACTCCATATGAGATTGCACTTGATAAAGAGTTATGATACTCCTGGAATCACCATGTATAGCGTAGCTCCATTGATGAGAGGTGTTCGACTGACCTCATCCCATCAAACCATACGACATCTGTGACAACTAAGAAGTGTCATGAACTACCAAACTCAGAGCACTGTGATAGTAGTGCTATATATTTACCATATCAATGTAATTGTTGAATGCTCTAGGAGGTTTCATAAACTCTCACTTGATGTGTTGAAATAAAAAATAATGAAAACATCAAACTTTGATTTTGTATCTCAGGGGAAGATTCCATGATCCACTCGTTTGATTTTGTGTCATCCTATTACCCTGCAAATTGGTGTCCCTATCCATCCTTTTTCCATAATTATAGTTCCCATCATTTCCCATAGGTATCAACATTATCCCTCTACCCATAGATCCTGAGATGTCTAGTTCAACCACCATTACACTATTGACCATCTTTGTATAATCTATAATAAAATGCATGAAAATATGTTATATAACTTCTTGCCTTAGCCCTGATTCAAAAAATGATTGCCATTGCGGAATAACTAGAAGCAACATCAGGTACAAATCAAACTAAATTCATAAATTTACCCACATAAAATTTCACTATGTGGTTTTCCTACTTCATGTAAAACATTTCTTCATTATTTCAAACCTAAACATATGTGGATATATTTTTCTGTTGAAAAAATCATAAAAAACCTCCCATGTAAGTCCTTGGTATAATTTATCCTGAAATGCTAAATCCTACTAATTTCATGAAATATCTTACATCATATATATATATATATATCTAAATTTACTTTATTATCTTCTAGTGTTCTAAGGAAATAAAATATTTTATTCATCCAATGCATCCACACATCTAACTTATCTAGTGAAGAATCTCCCCAAATGATGGGTGGATTATGAATCTATAACAAAATATAATGATTCACCTTCCTTGGTTTATCCCTTAGGTTCCCTATATCTATAGCTGAAAATGCTTGTACTATGTTCAGATCCAGCTGTTGGTTCACCTATGGCTCAGGTGCGACCACATTCTAAACAACATCTTATGGTTGGTTTCTTCTATACCTTTTGGGTTTAAATTTTTGTCAGCACAAAAGACTCCATAATTTTATCTCTTTAGAAACTGGATGATTTCCAATTTCAAATTCTAGAACATCATATATATCACTACATTTCATTCCAAAATTCCAAAATTTTCTTCTTCCAACCCATTTTTGAAAAAAATAAATCTTTTTGAAAATCAACCAATTTTCAAATTACCCATATCATGCCATTTTTAAAATCATAAATTTGAATACATTTTTAATATGTTTTCAAAATTAAAAATTGTTTTATCAAGTCATAAATCATTACTCAAAGTGAAATATATACTACAAGTGGGAAGTCATTTCTATAATGCATGTTATGCCTATCTCATTGGAAAAATCTATGACAATGAGATTAGACTCTGATAAGGGTCTACAAAACACTTATGTACCCAAATACCTAGAAAATTTATGTTCAATAAAAATAGGTTAGCTACATCAATGTATTCTCTAAATTTCATGTCCCGAAAATCCTACTCATTATATAACAACTGAACCCAAGGAATAGACCAGAATGAATTTAAACTTCAAAGCCGATAATGAATACCATCGATCCCCGATGAAATAATTAGACCCACCTAGATTGATACCAATTTAAACATCCCACCCATCATCATTTTATTGACAAGGTGTAAGGATATTACTTAGCCTTATTTGACACCCCAATATGCTAAAGGAGGGAAATAAAAGCTGAGGGATTCAATAAAATTGGGGGATAGTTTTCCCTATAAATATAAAACAACCAAAAAAATTCCATAATGAAATCCACTAAATGATGCATGATAAATATTTTATACAACATAAGTATAACAACTAAAAAACAAACTCAACTACAACCAGAGTACCATAAATGAAGACTATGAACATCAAAGTACACAAAGAAAGTAAAAACCAACAAAACATAAAAACTCTCAACATAACTTCAAGATCCTTCTATAACTCTATGCTCATGTATCATGATGCACTAATAAATAATTGTGATGCCTTCACATTACATGTTTATTGATATATTATCTCTATAAAAGAACCAAAGTACCAAAACAAGGGTGAGTAATGATACTCAATAGGGTTTCCCTAACTTAATTCCCTTCTCACGCCACTAGTATTGGACATGATAGTAGATTTATATAAAATAATTTATATAAAACAAGTGAGAAAAATTTATGTCAGAATTTAAAACAATTTTCAGACAACAATAGTTTCCACAAAAGCAACCAACTAAAACATAAAGCCATTTCAAATCCATTTTGGCATACCCTAATCTGTGATCCACACACACACCCACACATCCATGCTTCTGTGACAGTTCAATTATAAAGACCTAGACTTAAAACATTACATAATATTGAATTAAATGGATAATTCAAATTGAGGATCTTATTAGGTTTAGAGTTTTAGATAATTAGGTCATAACATATACATAACAATTTGAGAATTACATGTAGACACTTCTACTCAGTTTCCATTTTTTTCAAAAAAAATAAAAACTCTTGAAAAAAAGAGTCATGTCTAGTTCCATGTTTTAGATAGCATGACTTTTCATTGATCCCATCTAGACCCTATTTATATTTATGTCATCTGAAAAACATTTCAAAACTTGGGATGAAGAAAAAACACTCAGTAAGGGTTATAAAATAAGGAAAGAAAACATTATCTCATCAAAATATATATAACATATGCTCTTTAACATACATTACTGAACCATAAGATTTATTAATAACACATAGTAATCAGAAATCATAAAGGTAACTTGTGGAATATATAGAATAATTACATTGTAGCTTTCATAGCTACGTAGGGAGTTACATTTGGAATATCCATCACAGTATATTCCTTAAATCTCGTAGGAGAAACATTCAAATTTACCTATATCATGTAACCCAATGCATTATAGACCTATATCATTCTCAATCTCCCTAGGGTTATCAATGAACCAACCGTATATGTAAACAATGCTCAAGAACCATGACATATTCATAACACATAAAACAAACAAAAAGAAATGATAACATTTTCTCATTGCAATCACAATATATCATTTAAATATATTGACATAAAAACCCATTATTAAAACCATTTTCAATACCAAAATATTTAATAGAGTATATGGTATTTATTTTCCTTTTAAAAACATTTCAGCTTGCTAAGGAACCCAAAGATCAAATAATAATCATGGCAGTGGAAAATGTCATTGTCACGACTTACGTTATAAAGTAACATTCTTTATTGTCATTTAGTAAAAAACCATATAGAAAAATATTCCCTTTGAAGGAAATGAAACATTAACGGTGTTTATACACTATATAAAAGCAAGTCGCGTATAAAACAAAATATTCCTCAATGAAAGGAGATTGATATGAAGTCCTTAACCTCATGTCCTACTTGACCTGTTCGTTCTTTAATCTCTAGAATAATAAAATAAATATAATTTCAACTTGATTAAGAATATTTTTAAATTTTTTTATTTCTTTTACATCACTTATTACCATGTTAAAAACATTATGTAATAATTTAAGTTAATAATGGTTTTTTTGTCGATATATGGTACATGAGTTAAAAATGAACTTCTTATAATTACAAGTAGTTCATGTGGTAAAAATTACATTATCTATAGAATGATATTCATGATTTAGATATCATATATATCATATATATCCAATATATATATGTATATATAATAGTACAAAACATTTGATGATAAGAAATGAAATGCACCGTTCATGGAGATGGTAAGTCGTACGTATGCATGAACGCTACTTTCATTTCTATTTCATATTTTAATGGAATTAAAATGTAATTATACATATGTATATTATAATTCTAGTATAATATAATATATAATTTCATTAAATACATCCTTTATATGTCCCACATATGGAATGAACGATTCATATCACTTTGAGGGGGCGGCAATCCACACTTCTTCAAATGAAATTATCGTATTTACCAATTATAGAAACCATAAAGGATTGATATAAATGAAACATAAAGAAGAATAAAGACAATATAAATATAATTTATATCAAATATAAATACCTTTCTATTATAATTTCCACCATAATAGGTGGTAGGAGAATATTGAACAATCATCATTTTTTGAGGTAGTAGTTCACCGTCCATAGAAACAATATGTTTTTACCCATTAGATGGATGTGTGTGTAAGTTTAGTTCAAATCCTTCTCATAAAAACAACCTTGTATATTTATTATACTAGTGTATTTATAAAATAAAGGAATAAAAAGAGTTTATGGGTTTGGATATGTAAAATAAAAGATAAGAATTTAAGAGAAGACATTACCTTTAAATCACGTAACATCCTTTAGCTTGAACTGAAAGGATCTGTTGATGTGAATTTAGTATAAGTTAAGGATTATAGGTGTGATAAGGTATCTTGAGAGATTATTTTATAAGAGGTTGTATGAGGAAAGGGGATTGAGAGGTGTGAGTAAACGGTTCGAGGTGAGGGCTTTTTATAAGGGCGAGGAGGGGCTCTTTAAGAAAGTTTGAAAATATTATTTTATTATATAATTATTTTCGGTTTCTAATTGTCCAAAACATATTAATGTAAAATATATTATGACTATTGTTCAAAATAAAATCCTCCAGTAATAATTGGGCAGGTTTTGGACATTGTTTCAATTTTTATAATCTTATTTATTTAAATCATTCATTAATGAGGTAAACACTACATCATTATTGTGTAAAAAATAATTTTATTTATTTGAAGTATAAAAATTATAAATAAAATACCACATTGGAAGAAATAGATTTATATTTATAATTAATATTTATAGTCCAATATAGAAATTATATAACCCCACATTAATACTTTTAGCAAAACAATACATGTTTATAATATTTTTATTTTTACTTTAAATAAAATGTTATTAATGTCATTATCTTACCAAAATGTCTTTCAGAGGCCAAATATCTCACCCAAGTATAGTATTGGTCCTTAATGACTCATCCAATAAGTTTATGACAACTGTAAAGGTAATTTTATATTATTATAATATTATTTTTAACTTGAATTACCCTATTTACCTTTAACCGTGGTAAATAAAAGTAAAAAAGTTACCATTCACAAAAAATTTAATTTCATCTTATTGAACCAAATTTTACTGATTGATAACAACCATGTATTTAGTATTTTCGAAATTCTATTCGAAAAAGTAGTGAAAATTCACTTAAATGTAGAAGTTTGTTTTTTAACAACTACTTAGTGTTTTCACTATTCATCAAAAATTGAAGGTTTTCAGAAAAATACCGAAAATTCAGCCTAAGTTATATTTGATATTCCTAATTAAAAAATGATATCTATTTTACCAAATTCAAAACATACATGTTTCATTAATTAATTTAAAATTAATTCCTGTTTTCAAAACAAAAATCATTTTTAATGAAATAATAAATATCAAAAGATTGACACTTGTTTATGTCCAATTTGAAAGTGAAATTACTTCCAATGACCAAAATTGTATTAAATGGTAAATATAAAATATAATTAAACTTTAAACCCAATTAAAATATAATCTAACCATATAAATAAGTTAGATTAAAAGACAGTTTTGAATTAAAATACAATACTTATCACTATTCATTAAAAAATGAATTTTATCAGAAAAATACCAAAAATTTACCCAACATAAATTTTTATGTTCTAATTCTAAAGAAGAATTTTATATTGTTCAAATAGAACACATACAAGTGACAAAAAACTATATTTATAAAAAGGTTTCCATCGAAAGGTGGTAAATTGACCTTTTAAAGAATATTAGACTATTTGTGCTTAAAATTTGATTCATTCACATTTTAAGTCTCTAAATTTTATTGGATAAATGTAAAAACATTTAACAAACATTTATAACTATATTGTTGATAGTGATATTCATTCCCACCAATACAAAAACTAGGCGTTATGTACCATTTAAAATAATATTATATTATTATTTTTCAGTATGACTCAACATTGTGGGAAACATAAGATTTCAACGAAACTTGTTGTTGCGTATTGGGTACGCCATCAAATATAGAATCCCCTTTGAAGTAAAATTATTATTTAATTCACAAATATTAATAAATATGAAATTTTATTAATCATTTACTTGGGATGTTACATCCTTCCCCCCTTTTAGAAATTGCGTCTTCTCAATTTTTATTCACTTATCAAATAAGTGGGGGTATTTATCCCTCATAGAATTTTCAGAGTCCCAAGTTTTTTCTTAAACCATATGGTTTTTCTACAAAACCTTTTCCTGATGAATTACCTTATTCCACAAAACTTTCTCTCTTCGGTCAAGAATGTGGACTTGTTGTTCGTCATAAGAGAGATTCTCTTCCAACTGAACTAACTATGGACTCAAAACATGAGATGGATCTGGCATATACTTTCTCAACATTGAAACATGAAAGACATTGTGTGCCTGGGATAAACATGGATGTAAAACCACTCTGTATGCAACTAATCAAATATTCTCCATTATTTCATATGGTCCAATAAACCTCAAACTCAACTTTCCCTCCATACCAAAGTGGTTCATTCTTTTCCATGGAAAAACTTTGAGAAAGACACGATCACCTACCTCAAATGAAATATCATTCCTCCAGTTATCTGCATAATGTTTCTGCCTACACTGAGCTATTCTAAGGTGTTTTTGAATAAATTGATCTTTTTCTTCTCTCTCTTCTAGCAATTATGGCCCAGTCAATTTCCTTTCAGCTATTTCATCCCAAAAAGCTGGAGTTCAAAACCACTTCCCATATAAGGTCTCAAATTGATCCATCTTTATATGGGAATAAAAAATGTTATTATAAGAAAATTCAACCAAAGAAAGATGTTGGTCCCAACATCCCTGACAATCTAGTGAACTAGCATGTAGCATATCCTCCAAGGTCTGAATTGTTCATTCTAATAGGCCATCTAATTGTGGATGAAAAGCTATACTAAAATTTAATTTATTACCCAATGACTTCTGAAGGCCTTTAAAAAAGTTATAAGTAAACCTTGGATCATGATTAGATACAATGGAGGGGGGAACTCCATGCAATCTAACTGTCTCTCTAACATACTACCGAGAAATTTAATCTAGAGAAAATGTATCTCGAATAGGAAGGAAATGAGCAGATTTAGTCAATCGATCAACAATAACCCATATTTTATTGTTTCCTTGAGATGTTTTTGGTAATACCACAAAATCATCCATGGATATACTTTTCCATTTCAACTCTAGCATTGGTAAAGTCTGAAGCATACCTTTCGGTAACTGCCACTCTACTTTAACCTGTTGACAATTCAAACACTTCATTGTAAAGTTAGCAATATCTCGTTTCATTCCATCCAACCAGTAAGACTCCCAAAGATCTCTGTACATCATATTACTACCAAGATGAACAAAAAATGAAGAACTATGAGCTTCACATATCAACTCTTTCATCAACTGTGAATCACAAGGCACACATAATCTCTTCCCAAACCTCAAAACACAATCATTATCAAGGATAAAATCAAGAAACTTACCCTTATGAACCAACTCTACTTTTTATACAACTCACTATCTTCCTTCTACACTTTCTTAATTCATTCCGATATAGAGGGTTTCAATGACACCCAAAACAAAATATAGGAATTTCCTACACCAAAAACTTTTATGCCAAATATCATCAAATCCAAAACCAATGAATCTTGTTCCAAATGTATCATGGTTAATGAATCATTAAATTTTTAACATAAAGATTCAACCACTTTATTTGCTTTTCCTGGATGGTAATGAATCATTCAATCATAATCCTTGATTAATTCTAGCCATCTCCTCTGTCCCATGTTCAAATATTTCTGAGTGAATATATACTTCAAACATTTCTTGTTAGAATATATTTAATATTTTAATCCATAAAAATGATGCCTGCCAATTTTTAAAGCATAAACAACAACATATAATTCCAAAACATGTGTAGGGTAATTTAACTCATGAGGTTTCAACTAACATGAAGCATATGCATTTACCTGATCATTATTCATAAGGACACAACCAAGTACTTTCAATGAAGCATCACTATATATAACAATCTCCCCATTTCTAGAAGGTAGTTCTAAAACTAGAGCATTCCCTAATTTTCTTTTCAATTCCTGAAAACAATCATCACATTCTTTTGTACAAATGAATTTAACACCCTTTCGAGTTAACTTAGTCATTGGACTAGGAAATCGTGAAAAATTCTCAACAAAAATTTTGTAATAACTACCTAAACCAAGAAAACTACGGATCTCCGTTATATTTGTGTGTCTTTGGAATTCTTCAATAACATTTTTTTTAACAAGATCAACAATTATTCAAAATTTTTAATCAATGTGAACAAGGAATGAAATTTTTTGTAACAAAAAATCACACTTGTGGAATTTCCCATACATTTTAGTTTCTTTTAAGGTTTGCAAGACAATACATAAATGACTTTCATGATCCTTTTTAATTTTGGAACAAACAAAAATATCATCAATGAACACAACCACAATCTTATCCATGAACTCATAGAAAATTATATTTATAAGATCCATTAATATAGTAGGTGCATTAGTTAACCAAAATGGCATGGCTAAAAATTCATAATGGACATATCTAGTAAAAAACGTAGTCTTCAGAATCTCTGCTTCCTTTACTTTCAACTGATGGTACCCCAACCTCAAATCAATCTTCGAAAAATACGGATCTCCCTAGAGCTGATTAAACAAATCATCGATATAAGGAAAAGGATACTTGTTCTTAATAGTAATTTTATTCAATGCTCTATAATCAATGAAAAGTTTCATTTAACCATTTTTTTAACAAATAAGAATGGGGCACCCCACGGTGATTTTCTAGGTCAAGTGAAACCATTATCTAATAACTCCTGCAATTGCTTCTTTAACTATAAATGTTCAATTTGAGCCATTCGTTAAGGGGTTTTTGAAATTGGATTAACATCATGAACTAAGTAAACAGTAAATTACACATACCAATCAATTATTATAGCAGGAAACTCATCAGGAAAAACATCAGGATACCCATTTACCACTGGCACATCATTAATCTGAACAGTTACTTTATTTTCAACAATATGTGCAAGGAAACATTCATTTCCATCTTTTACTAGCTTCTCAGATTCCTGATATGTTATCAAAATTAGAAGTTCATTCTTGTACACAAACTGAGAATCTTTATGGAAGGAAACCTCTTTATATCTATAATCAATCATAGCATCATAAATTGAAATCCAATCTATAACCAAAATAACATCAATCTCTACTAGAAGCAAAAAATAAATCTTGTAGGTAGATTCTTTCTGCACACAAGGACAATAAGATCCTTATAATTTCTTTTTGTCTCAAAATTTCCCACTATGTTTTGACCATATTTTTAGGATTCATATCTTGAGATGGAATTCCCAATTTACTAGAAAACTTCTCAGAAATGAAAGAATGTGTAGACCCAAAATCAAACAACACATTGGCATAATCTGAACAAAAAAACAATATACCTGATACTACTTCATTTGATAGCCCAACATCTACTGAATTAGTTTCAAAGGATTTTACCACCCATTTCTACTTGTAGTATAGCATCTTTACTTCAGTAGAGTTATTCATTAGACACTCATTTGCATAGTGAACCATTTCATTGAACTTAAAACATTTTACTGACTGTAAATCAGATTTTGTTTTATAGTTAACTTGATATTTTTCAGTGCAATTATGAGCCTTATGTCCATTTTATCACATTTTTAGCACATACTAAAATTCAAAAGACATTCCCCAATATTCTTTTTACCACAATTTCCACAAACTATAAACATAAGTTTCTTACCATCAGACTTTTTTGAAGAGTCCGTCCCTTTCATCTGCCACCTCGACCTCTTATTGGGTTGTTTTTCAAAAAACACCTGATCATCGAGAAACTGCATTTACACCTTCTCCGAACATCAAAAAAGTTTTGCATAACTTTTGAACTCATTATAAGCTAAAACCCTTAAATACTTTGGCTTGAATCATATGTAAAAAAATGGTTGATTTTAAGATCTTGATCTCATATGAAATTTTGAGGATACCTTGCCAGTCAAGAGTATTTCGATTCATAAGAAGCCACCAAGTCATCCTCCTACATCCATTCTAGGAATTATTTTTCCATCCAAAGATGAACCACATTTGGAAAACATTTCTCAAAAAACATACATTTTAATTCATCATAATCAAGAGAATAAATCTCCTCACTATCCCTGATATTTTTACTATAGACCACCACTGATCGGATTCACCTTCAAAACAATAAACAGCAAGACTAATATTTTGATGTACTAAACACACCATGACACCAAAAATATTCTCCTGTTCTTTAATCCACCCTTTATCTAGAACAATGTCATATGATCCTCTGAATGATGGGGGATTTTTCCTCATGAAATGCTCCAATACTAACATGTTCTTCTGTGGTGGATATGGTTGATCTCATCCAAAGATACCACAACCATTTATAGCCTGATTCAATTGTTCCATTACTTCAACAAACTATTCAGTTTTGATTCCAACCATCTCAAGTTTCTAATTTGGATGTTTTTCTTCCTCCTGATGTCATCCCATTAAGGCTACCGTGTTTCCTCTGTGGAAAACCATTCTAAAAATAGAAATATCTTAGGTGAAGAAACATGGTAATCTCTAAATTCTATATCATTTCAATATTACCATAAATTAAAAATAATTTATGGATAATAATTTAACAATATCTTAACTTCTAAAGTTGTCTAAACCGACCTTTGAAACCAACTATAAGGACCCAGCCTTAAAATATTACATAATATTGAATTAAATATATAATTCACATTGAAGATCTTTTCATGTTTAGAGTTTTAGGGAATTGGGTCATAACTTATACATTATAACTTGAATATTAAATAAAGATACTTCTACCCAGTTTCATTTTTTTCATAAATTAAGAACTCTTGAAAAGAAGAGTCTTGTCTAGTTCCAAGTTTTAGATAGCATGACTTTTCCGTGATACCATTCTTAATTCTATTCATCTTTATGCCCTATGAAAAACATTTCAAAACATATGATGAGCATAAAAAACTTAGTAAGGGTTATCAAACAAAGAAAGAAATCATTATCTCATCAATACATACATAACATAATACCTTTAACATACCTCAAGAAATGATAATATTTATGAATAACACATAGTAATCACAAATCATAAAGTTAACTTGTGGCATACATAACATACTTACGTTGTATCTTTCACAGCTACGTAGGGAGTTACATTTGGAATACCCATCATAGTATATTTTTTAAATCTATTAGGAGAAACATTTACGTTTACCTCTGTCACGTTACACAATGCAGTGGAGAGATATCTCAGGCTCACCACCAAGGTTTATCACGAAACCAACCGTATAGGTAAACAATTCCAACGAACCATGACATATTCATAACACATGAAAAAAACATAAAGGAAAGATAACATTTCCACATTACAATAAAAAAATATCATTTAAATATATTAACATAAAAAATCCATTATCAAAACCATTTTCAATAACAAAATAAGTAAACACTGCATCATTATTCTGTCATTAATAGTTTTACTAATTTGATGTATAAAAATTATAAATAAAATACAATGATGTTGGAAATATATTTATCTTTATAATTAATATTTATAGTCAAATATACCAATTATATAACACCACATTTAGATTGTTTTAGCAAAACAATACATGTTTATGATATTTTTATTTTTTACTTTAAATTAAAAGCTATTAATGTTATTATTTTACCCAAATGTCTTTCAAAGGAAAAATATCTCACATAAAGATTTTAGAAGTTATCCATGACTCATACAATAAGGTTAGAACAAGTTATAAGGTAATTTTATATTATTATAATATTATTTTTAACAGGAATTAACCTATTCACCTTTAACCGCAGTAAATAAAATTCCAAAGTAACTATTCAACAAAAATTATTTTCATCTTATTGAACCACATTTTACTTACTGATAATAACCATGTATGTCTGATTTTAGTAATTCAATTCACAAAAGTTGTAAAATTTCATTTAAATGAACAAGTCAGTTTTTTAACTAATACTAAGTGTTCTCACTATTAATAAAAAATTGAAGGTTTTTAGAAAAATACAAAAACTTCAGCCTATGCTATATTTTATATTTTGAATTAAAAAATAATTTTTATCTTAATAAATTCAAAACATATATGTTTCACTAATTAATTTAAAATTAATTCCCATTGTGAAATAAAAAATCATGTTTGTATGAAATAATAACAATCAAATGATTGACAATTGTTTATGTCCAATTTTAAAGTGAAATTACTTCCAATGACCAAAATTTAATTAAAAGGTAAAAGTATAATATAATTACACATTAATACCAATTAAAAATATAATCTATAAATTTAAATAAATTAGATTATAAGGTAGTTTTTAATTAAAATACAGTATTTTTCACTATTCATTAAAAAAATGAATTTTATCAGCAAAATAACAAAAATTTACCCACCATATATTTCGATGTTCCGATTATAAAGAAGAATTTTATTTTGTTTAAATAGAACATATAAAAGTGAAAAAACTATATTTAAAACACTTTGATATCAAAAGGTGGTAAACTGGCCTTTTAAAGAATATTAGACGATTTGTGCTTAAAATTATATTAATTCCCATTTTAAGCCTCTTAAATTTATCGGATAAATGTAAAAACATTTAACAAACATGTATAACCATTTTTTAGTTAGTTATTTTTATTCCTGTTAATAGAACAGTTAGACGTTAAATACCATTTAAAATACTATTATATTATTATTCTTTAGTATGACTCAACATTGTGTGCAACAAACGATTTCAAAGAAACACGTTGTTGCGTATCAAGAACACCATCGAACATAGCATCCCCTTTAAATTAAAATTATTATTTAATTCACAAATATAAATAAATATAAGTATGAATTATTCTTTATTTACTTGGGATGTTACATCAATACTCATGAAATGTTTCTCTTCCATCCACTAAGTCTTTACTAAGTGGACAATCACAATGTTCCCCAATGAAACATGTCCATTATTAAGGGTGAACGCCCATTATACGCCAATGATACACTCCCATTATTTAGGGTCACATCGAAATCATGAAATCACACTAACTAATGTAAACCAAAAATAATTCAAAGAATCCATTCCAAGAAAAATGTTATCTTATTGGAGGCCTTTAAAACAAACCAATTTAATAAATCTAACATGCCCATATTTTAAAATCAATATTTTAAAACCATGAAAACAAAGCAATTTTCCCAACCAATTTCCAAAAATCCAAATACCCACTAACCATCACCAAATAAGGTTTCTATCATCATTTTCACTCCAATTTCATAAATAAAAATTCAATCAATTTAACCAATTTGAAACTAAACCTTCCAGTTCTAATAAGAGGATTCAATAGTGAATCCCACAACCTCACAAATTATGAAAAAAATGAATAAAGACATGAAAACAACAACAATTCCAGGTTGAATCTCCAAAATGGACCTTATATATCTTCCCCTAACATCAAAAAATCTGAATCATATCAATATTGGCATCAGAAACTCTAGATCCATCAACAACGAACTAGATATCATAATATGAGTGAGAAAATATTAGTAGATATAAGGAAAACTACCACAAACAAAGACTTACCATGGGAATTTGGTTTCAAATAACAAATAAAAGGTTTCATATCACTTTTAGTTTGAGGGGGGAGGCTGAAAATCCTTCACGTAGAAATAAATATCTGGTAAGTTCCAAATTAGAGGGAGAACAAGGGCCTTAGTAGTGAAATCAAGGGAAATCCACTACTTTAGGATGTCACTTTTAAACTGTGGAAGCTTAGTCACAGAGTTAGGAAATCCATATGATAACCAAGTTCCAAACTCTACCTCAAGAAGAAACATGCATGGTTGGCCAACACGATCAGGAAAACATTATGCCAATCATAGGAAATCCCTCTATCCCACATTGCATGGTTCCTCCTGGGTGACCGCATAGTCTGGAC
Organism: Viscum album; assembly: GCA_963277665.1. Classification (NCBI taxonomy): domain Eukaryota; kingdom Viridiplantae; phylum Streptophyta; class Magnoliopsida; order Santalales; family Viscaceae; genus Viscum; species Viscum album. The sequence continues at coordinate 444,977,115 of OY728144.1, forward strand.
AAATCGTGCACCAAACTATGAACCTTCCCAGAATCCCCTGTTTCATTGAATAAAGGATTATCTAAGAGTTTCATTTTTTAAATAACCACTCTCAAACCATTTAGTTATATAGAATCCAAAAAATAATTCCAAAAGTCTTCTAAACCATCCTAAACATCACTGAAACACTTTACATACATAAAAATAATAAAGAAAGGGTTAGTTACTTGATACTGAGGGTGCTATAATTTTAATGAAAAGAGGTAATATATATGAAAGGAAATATTATTGAAAGGTAATATAATATTTCTATTTATTTTATTTAATAATTCAACAAAAGAAAGTAACATTAATGCATTCGTATGTCCTACCATTTCCATGAACGATGTATTTTATTTTCTGTCTCTAATTTCAATGGATTACTCTAAATACATATATATTGAATATATATGATATTTATTTAATTTTAAATTTTTTGAAAATTATGGAATCATGATCAATATAATATGAAATATTTAAAAATTAAAAAAAAAAAATTGAGAAGTTATTGCCTGAAATGCGATTTTAATGTAGAACTATTAAAAATGGGTCCTAAAAGGTTTTAGAAAAATCATATATGGTATTAAATATATGTTTATTTTAATATAATAGTTTTATAATTAACCTTAATTTAACCTGTATGACAGAATTCAAGACTTCAAGTAAAGGATTTTTGTCTCAATTTGTTTTCTTTTGGACACACATTATGTTATACAACTATCTTCTTTTATGGGGATTATATACAACCAATTTGACATGTAATATCTTGAATTTATTTATTCTCACAATATTATAGGTTTAATATTTTTATTCTTTCTTGTGGATTATGATTCAATGTTACTAAATACGTAATGGTTTTATGAAACCATCTCGTCATTTATCAGAATTATTTATGATTATGATCCCAATGATGAAATATTATAATATATCTCACAAGAAACTCATAAAATTTCTCATCTTATCTTTATGTCATGATAATACATTTTCCATCATTTTACTCTATTTATATACTCAAGAGTTCAAAATAGTCTATTTAATAAATATTGTATTTATTTCTCTCTTTGGAGGAAGACTATTTCTTTCTAAAACCATGCTTTCTAAAAAAAATTAAAAAGTGTTTTTAAAGTTATCCAAATGATTTTTAGGGAATTATTACCCATTATTGAATTTTTTAAAAATATTGTGAAAGGAATATTCATGTTGTTTTCAAAACTAGTCCATTTTGTATTTTATTGAAAATGTGAAAGGAATCTTTATTTTAATTTATACAACCTGGACGAAATTTCCTAACATAATGAATATTATTTTCTTTGAATTTTCCTTAAAATACTTTCATATTTATTTTCAAATAAAATTAATTTATTTTTTAAATTAATTTTTAGTTTTGAAAAGAAAGTTTCAAAGTGAAAAGGGTATCTTCACCAAGAAATGTTACAAGAGATCCTTCAAAATAATTTCCCATCTAAGATAAAATCCATTGATGTTATATAATATTTGCTGGGGATATATTCCAATTATACCATATTCATTATTTTTTTTTATGATATATTTTTATAATGACAATATGTTTATGAAACCAATTTCTATCCCTAGGTAATACCATGATAAAATGATTATAACACCCGCTTATTTTTCTATGGCTTATACTATGATAAAATGCTTATAAAACCCATTTTTTCCTGATATATTACTTCATGAAATGATGAAATGATTTGGAAACTAGTTTCTTTTCTATAAGTTATATTAGGATGAAATGTTTATAAAAACCCATTTTCATTGGTTATGATATGATGAATGTTTTTTGTTATTGTGGTACATATAAGTATGATTTATATTATGTGATGGGTGGAACCTATATCTCCTTCCAGTGAATTAGGTAAATATTGATATATCATAAGATAAATAGAACTAAAATTGGCAGTAAACCTAGTTCAAGAACGGTCTCTATCCACTATGATAGTCTTGGGAGTAAACCTTAACTACTATGATGGTTTTGGGAGTGAACCCATTCCACTATGATAGTATAAGAAATGAGATTTGAACTATTAATAAAAATATTTTTTTATGATTATGAGTATACCAAAAATCATTTCCTTTTTCAAATATTATGTTCACAAAGTTCATGTTCTTTGGATCTATTATTATTTATGTCCTATAAACTACAAATATTTATTCCATGTCTCAAGTTTATGTTCTATGATATGTAAGGAATGGTTTTAAATTATTGTTGTCATGTTATAATACCCTTATACTCATGATATATTGATATATCTCTTCTTTACCCTTATTGAGAATATGAGATTTCCCTTTTTTATGTTTCATTTCCATAGGTTATGATGAAAGTTATTATGTATGATATGTCTAAGAAGGGTTATAGTAATGAAGAAAATAGTGGGAGATGACATAGTTGACTTATAGACTAGCCGTTTGTGTTTCCATATTCCAAATTCACTATACATAAGTGATTCTGGCATAGATAATTATGATATGTATTGAATATTAATTTATTAAGATTTAATATATATGTATGAGATGTTTTGGTCTTTACAAAATGATATTTTAAATAAATTCTTAACTCTTTGGTAACTTTTAAATTATAACCCCCTAAAAGGGTAAACATAAATTTAAAATTTAATCATAATATATATATATATATTCATTTTAAATACGTAAATGGTGTAATATAAACACTACATAAGTGTAAATCTGTATATAATACTAAATATGCCTCAATAAATTATTATTTGAGGCAAAATCCCATTCCTCAAGTTCAACTTGCATCATAAGTTCTCTAACCTCATATATACTAAATTTTAGTATTTTATTATTACCTAATAAATTCATTTAAAAACTTATAATATCATTAATGATCCTCTTATAACATTTAAACACCCATTTATTAATAATTTATTAATAAAATTGTAGTTTTCGGTGATAACTATTTCATTTTTCATGAGAAATTTAGTCTGGTATTTTTGATCCTTATACCTTTATTATGATTCCATCATCTAAAATTTTTTAATCATATAATAAATATAATAATATATACATATTTATATTTATCCAAAAAAATTATAGATAGAAAAAGGAATTACACTATTTATGGAGATGGTGGGTCGTACATATGCATGAACACTATTTCTACTTTTTGATGGATGGAATAAAATAAAGGTAAATAAAATTTAACTTTTAAAGTATCATTAATATATAATATATATCATTTATATTCATTAAATATATCCTTATTACCATCTATGAAAATCATAAATGAGATATAGATCACATCGCTTCCTAGAGTTGGTAGTACACATTTTCACACATGAGATGATATAATTTTAAAAATGTTTGGAAGGTTAGTAGAAATATATGATGTTATAATTATTGAAGAATAATTATTTCATAAATATCATATATATTCATTATATTATCATTTATAACCATCAAAGCTAATTCGTTATAAAAAACTACACCGCTACATGGATATAGTAATCCATACATACATATGAGCAATGTTTTCAATTTTCAAAGGATATAAAAGTTATTGAAAATAGTATTACCATAATGATAATAAAATATTAATATATTTATGATACAAGAGTTATTATTTTATGATAGGTACAATATATTTAGAGGAATTAGGAGTTGGAATAAACATGAAAGGTTTAGCAAAGATGTTTACATATTCTTCAACATACTTCCTTTAGTTCATTAATTAGGACCCTTTAAATTGTATTTTATGAATATAAGAACCAATATTTTTTGCATATGGAATTAGATAAGATAATGGGATGTTTTTAGTTCATCCAGATGACTTAATGTGGTGTAAAAAATATATAAATGTTTCCTTTTTTTAAGTGAGGTGAGAGACAAATTTGGAAATTCATGAAATATTATAATATAATATGTCTCTATATCATGTAAAATAGATTCAAAATAAAATACGTTTGATGAAAAGTAGTATATGGACATAATGTTAACATTATATCAAATTTTTATTGGTCTATATATCATTTTAAACATTGTCCTTGGAATTAAACCCTTAGTTAACTAATTTTAACCTCAATCATAGTAATTGATTTTTAAATATCTCAGAGTTATAATTATTATTATATGGTGATCATTGGATTATATGTGGACAAGAGATGATATTTTAGACCAAATATAATTCCCTTTATCCTCTTTAAATATTTTTATAATTTTAAATAATTTATTAAAATCTTAATTTCATAAAATAATATTAATTTCATCTTGACAATCTTCATTTAATTCATAATTACACGAAGACATAGATATAAATAATATATAATCATTTAGAACATCCATAATATTATTTTTTAATCTATAAAATTCATGTAACACTATTATCAATCTAAATTTTATCACTTTTAATATTTTCAAAATCATTTATTTTATTTTTCTATTAATTTAATAAATAATGTGTTGGCATTGCATACAAATTTAATGTAATTATTCAATCAATAAAAATTAAAAATTAATTATGATTTAAAAAAATAATTCATCTTTTAATTTATAATTTAAAATAGAGCATATCCTATTTTATCATTACAAAAAATATTTTTATATTTTAATATCACGAGTGTGACATTTTGTTTCTGTTATTTTTTTAAAGTAATATAATGGTTAATATTAAATAAAAATGGAACCAGGTGGCCATATTTTAAAGAAATTGATTTAAAAATTTGAATTACACTAATAAATTGGGATAAATGAATGTTTTAGAGAATTTTATATTCCTTTACCTAATTATTTAATGCCATTTTACTTATTTTACCCTTATTGGGGTGATAAATATCCATCGTGGTTACTATTCATAATAGCCAAGAATATCAGTAAGCTATTTAAAAAATTGAATCCTCTTGATTTAAAATAAAGAATCAATTTTTTAAAATTAAATTCATTGAAGTTCAATAAATTAATTTAAGAAAAAAATTCAAAGCCGAACTAAAAAAATTGTATCCTAGAGAAATGTATTTTTAAGTCTAAAAATGAACTTATACCTAAATCAAGAACACTAATAATTCAAATATAATTAACTATATTATTTCTAAATAAATGATTAATATATTAATTTATGATTAAAATCAAAGCATTATGGGACTTTTTTAATTAAAATAAATGATAGCCTAAAAAATTTGGCATATTTCACTATTTATTGATAAATATATCTTTTTATAAAAATCATAAAAATTCAGCATAAGCTAATATTGACTTGATGAATTAAAAAAACAATAATTTAAATATGATAATATTTCAACATGTTATAATGGTTTTTAAACATAGTTTTGTGTGTAAAATAAGTTATCCAAGAAATTTATTTAAAGTGAAATATATCATTAAATCTTAAGATATTACATTCTACCCCCATATATGAATTTTGAACTCAAAGAGAATTTTCAGTCCCATGTACATTCCTCAATTTTATGACTTCTCTACAATAATTTGACCAGATGAGTGGTCTTATTTCATATCACTTTCTCTTTATTATCCAGAATCTTCATCAGTGGTTCCTCATAAGACATATCATGATCCAACAGTATACCCTATAAATTTAGTTCAAGTAAAGGATTCAATATTAAATTCCTCTAGATAGATATATGGAGCATATTATGAATTTGAGATAGATTTGGTTAAAACACCAAGTGATAAGCCAAAGTCCTAATATGATAAATAATTTTTATGGGAACAATATATCTATGGAAATAATTATCTTATTTCCAAATATCATAACTATAATATAGGTAAATAATCAACAGAATAACTTGTATCCAACTTCCAAAACTATATCTAACTAAAATATTTTAATACACTCTTTTCATATGCTCCGAGTTCCCTTAATTGTTGTTGAATAGATTTTACCGTCTATACCATTTAATTTTCTAGAACAGGTACCAAAATCATTTTTTTCTATCTTAATCCCAACACATTGGAGTTCTCGATATCCTTATATAGAGGTATTCATAAGGATCCATCTAAACTATTGAGTGAAAGATATTTTTTTAAAAGTATTCTATCAAAGTATGGTGTTGATCCCAACCACTATTTAAATCAATAGAGTAATATCTTAAAATATATTATAGAGTTTGAATGGTACTCTCAGATTAGCCATACATCAAAATTATGATATGAATTTTTTTGAACTAAACTCTGTATCCAGAGTTTATTTAAGGATTCTTTTGAACATTTAGTTAAACATTAGACCCTGATCAGATATTATTAAGTGTGGAACACCATAAAATCTCACAAATTCTTTAATATAAAACATAGTAAGCTTATAAAGAGATAAATATTCTATAATAGTAAATAAATGCACTAAATTATTAAGTCAATTTAAAAATAAAAAAAATAGAATTGCACCCTTTATATGTTTGGGGTAGTTTGACACTGAAATCTATGGTAATGTATTTTTATTTCATTTCTAGCATGGGTAACGGTTGCAACATCCCATTGGACATTTTTTTACTAGCCCTAACTTTCTGACACACTAGCTATTGTGATACATAATTAGAAATATCCATTTTGATGTTATCCCAAGTGAAATATTTTTTCAGATATCTATATATCTTTGAATTCCATGTTGAATAGAGAATGATAAACAATGAGCTTAATCTAATAAATCCTTCTTCAAATATGGCTTTTGTGGGACACAAACTCAGTTACTGAACCTTACAATTCCAACATGATCATGGATGAAGGTAGGAATAGTCCTCACATTATTTTGTAATTCCACAACTTTCTACTATGACTTCTTAGTCCTCTCACTGATGGATTGTTGAACATTAAATCAAGAAAGATATGATATTTCCCATGTACTCAATATTTCAATATCATAATTATGAAAATCCTTTAATATTGGATATATTTCAATTCTCATCATAGTCAAACTACAGTGATCTTTCTGACTCAAGGCATCAACCACCTTATTTTCTATCCTAGAGTGGTAATATATTGTGCAACCACAATCTATGATCAACTCCATCCATATTCTCTGATTCATATTTATCTATTTTTGTGTCAATATTTTTTTAATATTTTATTATCAAAATATATATCACACCTCTCAACATATATGTAATGCCTTTATATTTTTAATGAAAAAAATTATTGTTTCCAAATCCTAATCATAATTCATGTAGTTCGGCTCCTGAATTTTTAATTTTAGAGATCCATAAGATATATCCATATCATTCTACAGGAAGAAACATCACATTCCCTCATTTGATCCATCACAATATATAACAAACATTTCTTCACTGTAGAGAAGTATAATAATAGTCGTGCTAACCAATATTCATTCAGGTCATTGAAATTCTCCTCACATTCATCTATCCACAAGAACTTCACCCCCTTCCCAATCAACTTGGTGGGTGGATTAGATAGCCCTGATAGGTATCTCATAATGAATCTGTGGTATCTAACAAATATACGAATACTATGGATCTCAGTTGCAGTGGCTAGTCTTGAAAATTTATAAGTTACTTCTTTCTGTGAAATATCAACCGTTATACCTTCATATGAATTTATATAACCCAATAATTATATTTTTGTATCCAAAATTCACACTTGGTATATTTACAATATGGATTCACCTTCCTCATGGTCTTAAAAACAATTTTAAAACTGTCATAATGCTCTTCCATTCTCTTTGATAATAAAATAATATCTTTTATAAATAATACCCAAAATAGATCAAGGTAATTAATAAATACTCTATGTATTAAGTACATGAATATAGTAGGAGCATTGGTAATTCCAAATTAAATTACTATAAATTCATAATGATCAATCCTCATAAAAAAGGTTGCCTTTCATATACCCTCTTTCTTTACCCTTAGAAGATGATATCCTAATTGAAGATCTATCTTGGAAAATTATTTTTCTAGTCATATTTGATCAACCATATCATCAATATGGGGTAGAAAAAACTTTTTCTTAATTATCATTTTATTAAGTTCCCAATATTCAATGTAATGATGCATTGAACCACAGGACTAATGAATCCCTTATCTAAAATCTCTTAGAGTTTATTATTGAATTCCTGTAACTCAATCAGGGCTATTTTATATGGATTTTATGAAATAGTAGTAGCATGTGGTATGATTTCTAATAAATATTAATCTTTATAATTTGAGGGAAGACTATAAAACTGGGTTGGAAATATATAAAAAACTAATGTAAGATATTAATATATATTGGGAATAATAATATTGATCCGAAAATTTCATTGGATTTATCATTGATTTTGATTATCACAAACACCCTCATATGGTTTAATAATGAAGTTACTTTAATTTAATTTCATGATTATATTTTTTTAAATATTTATATTATTTTCATTGAAATTATAGAAGTAATTGGGTTGGAGTTTTTTTAGTATTCTAGATATTTTGCAAGGAGTTTGGAATCACTGTTCTGAACACTTTTATAAGGAACATTAGGTTTGAGAACCTAAATGTCAATAAAGAACATTACTTTCAAACTCTATGTATAAGAAAAATATTTTATTTATGAATGAAAAATTTAGATAATAATGGTATGTTTAGTTATCTAATGTATGGTTGGTTAAGAAAACATTAGTAATAAAAAAATATGTTATAAACTATACATTTTAAGATTTATTACATTGAGAAATCCCTATTTTTAAAGAAGTCATCTATATAATTTGCATTAAATTTTTCCAAAATTTGGGAAAAACATTCCCTAGAATAAATATATCATTAAAATCTAATCGAACAAATATTTTATGGATTTAAATCAAAAGATTAAATTGTTCCTATCTCTAAGGGATTATATGATTGGTAGTGGTGAATTATTTTCAAATTTCAAACACATTGAGAAATTTGAATATCATGATAAATATGGTGATATTACTAGAAATGTTTGACCAAGATGAAACTAGTGATCTTATTTATTATCAAATGGATTTATTGTTAAAGATGATAATAAATAAAAACTTTTTGAAGTTTTTTAAACTAGATTTATTGATTAATTTTTCAAAAATCTCAGAAAATATAATGGATGGTACTTCTTCTATATACCCCTTTCGTTTTTCATTCATTTATCAAAGCTTCTAGGACTACACATTGAAGGAATACATGTTATAATATTTTTTTACATGTTCATCCTACTTCATTGAATGTTTATTCTATTTTTATTGTAATTATTTAATGATATTACAGAATAAGGATTAATATGAAGCAATAATTGCCTGAATATTAAATTCTATAAAGAAGAATATCCATCATTTTTTGTTGATAATACAATTTTTTTAATCTATTTAAAATTATACAATCTATCTTATTTATTTTAAATTTATACTACCCATACTTGGTCTTAGTGAAGTGTCATCTTCTTATACTATATTCTGGCTATCGAGTTTCTCTATTAAATAACTCTACATGTTGTCCGGTGTTAACTGACTATAGTCAATTATGGTGGTCCCCACTAAAAGGATAAGATTAGTGAAAATCACCAAGCTTGTAGAGATATCATTATTGGGATGGATATTGAATCTTTATACCCCAAACCATTATAATTTTTATGTCATTATTATTTATTATTTTCTTGATTAACCTATTTAATGAAAAGAATAATTCATTGTTTCTAAATAGTAAAAGGGTATTAATTTTAAATTATCCAAGTGTTTTAAAAGTACCCAATTGATCACCTCTTGTATATTAAAATTTATAAAAAATAATTATTATCTGAGGATTTGTCATTGAAGAAATATATTAAGCTTTAGAAAGATTGATTTATGGGTTTATGTAAAGAAAATATGCTTATAGATGATCTCAAAGAAATAATTTCAATGATCTATGTTCTATACATCAATAGAGAGAACCATTGTTATTTGAAAACCTATATGATCGTCTATTTGAAAAATATTGTATTCAAAATTTATATGAAGATTGTCAAACCATATGAAATATTTGGAGAACCAAAATAATAGGATACAAAAAAGGAATATAAACATGATTTAATTTCAATAGTGATGAATTTAATTATCATTGGACTTAGTCCTAATGAGTTTAATCATGTTTCATAATGTGCTAATTCCAATCAAATGTGAAAAAAATACTTTTTTCCTATAAAGAAACTAGAAATGTTATAAGACTTAGATAAAACACTACTATGATAATGTTTCATACTTTCAGGATGTACAAATTATAAATAATTATTAAAATTAATGAATGATTGGCTAAAATAGTCAGTGGTGTTGGTAAATTATGAAATCCAATTCCCAAACTAGATCAGAATTTGAAATTTCTTAGAGTTATACCCTCAAAATGGAATGGAATCTCTACTTCTATTACATAATACACACCTATCAAAGTTTAACAACGATGGAATTAATATGTACTTTAATAAAGTATGAATCCTAAATGAAATCTGAAGTTGAGTATAAAAAAATGATCAAAATGGATAATACTTCTATTAATGTCACTATTCCTAAAGAGAAATGTAGATTAAAAAGGATGTCATGTCCTCAAATGATTCTAGATATTCAAACTTTGGAGAATAATCAAATCAAAAATATATCAGGTTTAACATATTCTATGATAAGAAAATGTCATGAACCAGGCTGGATCGTCATCCGACTCGGCACCCGACCTGGTCTGCAACATGGCCCGAAGGGTGTTCCCAATCCCCACGGGCTGGAAACTAGTGCCGTACATCAAAACAAAATAGTTGGGAATGGTTTGGCCCATGACAGAGATAAATAAACATAAACGGAACAAGAAGATGAATAAAGGAAAATAAACTGAACAACGTGGCAGGAGAAAAAAGGAATAAACAAAGAAACGTGACATACCTCAGGTGACCCCATGGATCACCACGGTACGACAACCACACTCGCTCCCAAAAGCAATCCAAGACTGAAACCTGCAACTGAAAAATAATGTAGGCGTGTGCACCGAGATGCTCAGTAGGAAAGCCAAAATATAACCATGTCCTATGCCTCTGCCTTTATTAAGAAATCCAACCATGCCAGTTTAAAAATAAGATATAATAAAATAACAGTTTTCCTTCTTTTCAAATTCAAGTAATGATTTTTCATTATCAAATAAAGCATTACAATCTTACTACATTTTCAAAATAGGTTTCAAGCATGCATTAACATTTCAAAATGAAAAGAAACCAGTTTCAAAAAAAATGTGATTTTTACAAACAATTCAGCAGGTATGAAACAACTGAAAATAAAGTTACATCACAAGCAGCATGTCACAAATGAGCACTATGGGTAATCCCTATAGGTAGCTAGAGCGAGTGGGAACCTAGAGACCTCGTACCTCAGTGAAACGTGGCTTAGAAGACCACAACCCTCAGAAAACGTGGCTTAGAAGGCCACGAACCTCAGAACACGTGGCTTAGAAGACCACGACCCTCAGAAATCTATATGTTTAGTTAGTGTTGTTGCGTCGATCCTGCTAGAAAAACCGGGACGTACCCCTGCCGTGTCATCTAGCATACTATTCCTGGTCACCCACCTAGATACTCGGGTTTCCCATTGTGCTCTATTTCAAATGGTGGTGAGTTTTCTTTATCAAGGATTCAAACAAGCACATTACACTTTATTTATCTAAAACTCATTCAACCTTTCACCACCGCACTCCCTACGTAAGTACATTCCCCCTATTTAAATCAAACAAACATGCACAAGACTTTACACTAGGCACATATCACAAACCACTCATTAACACTTGCATCACATTTTATTTTCAAATTTAGAGGAATGACTAAAAAGGAGTTTTCTATTTTCGTAAACCAAATCTTAATGTGCCAAACGGGCCTCAATAGAGGTTTTTCTATTTCATAAAACAGTCTTATGATGCCAAACATGCGTAATTACATAAAGGGAACACTTTTTTACAATCAACCAACCAAAAGTCCAAATACCTTTGGAAATACACCTTACCAATTTAAAACCACTTATGAAATCAATTTTTTTCAAGAAAAGTCACTTAAGGCCAACAGCTTTGAAATACATTTCAATTTTCTCAATACAAGGCATAATAGTTTCTAGCAACCGTAATCAGATTCCATAGTATATGTATATAGCACAGTGTAAAACAAAATTTTAAAACAATCAAGCAACTATGAATTTTAAATTAAAAGGTTAGGCATAGGGGACCTACCTCAAACATGTCGCTGCTTGAAGAGGAACATTCAAACGGATCCTTGGCACATACACGCACATGCATTTATACATATATATATACACCCCTAGGTGCATTTCACATATTCCTTGCGCCATGAGGGAATATGCACAATGAGGGAATATCTATTTATATGCCTTACCGTATGCATGTACATGCAGGGATCCTCGATACTCGCGACCGAAAATCATCACAGCGAGGTAAAACACACTACACATATAATTTAATGAAACAATTCCAACACATAATAAAACATTTGACCAATTTATAAAACATTTTAGCATGCTCAAAGTGGTACATTTTCCATCAAAAATTCTTTTCCAGCACACACGCACCTCAAGTACCCACAATAACACATTTCACACAACTCAAACGATTAATTGAACACTTCCAATGATTGTCACAACAAGGCGCACACACATACACCCTTATATTCATACTCAAACCCAGTTTTGAAAACACTCACACCAAAATAACATACAAACATGTTTCACACACTTTACAAGATTTAATAAACCACTTAAAAATTTTATAAAACAACTCCAAGTGGTATTACAAGACATTGAACACCAAAAGCCTACCCCAAAACCTCTTATAAGGTCAAACGCTCACTTGTCAAAACAGAAAATGCAGCCCGTACAAGACATAATAAACCAACCGCACAATAAAAAAACACTTTTAAAACTCAAAAAGTCTATTATGAAAATTTTATTAAAAAGTTTCAAAACATTTCTCTTAACATTGAATACCAAAACTTCACCCAAAATCTCTTTTGTGATAAAATTCATTTTAACGTCACATCAAAACACAAACCGCATCCCTTGCATGTCTTAACAGACTATCAAAACAATTAATTAAACACTAATAAATAATTCATCATAGGTTTTTCACACATTAACACACTCATATTTCACAAATAGACTACTTACAAAATAAATACACATAAAAAATCAAATACAACCAATTTCTCCCTTTGCACATTCTAACAAATTAAATACACAATTTATAAAATTCTGATAAACATCTGAACACGGGTTTCCACCGAAATCTGTACACATGTTGCATCAACATACTATTGAAAAATTAAAAGTATATCAAATCTCAAAAATAATCAAACTCACATCTTGCAAATCAATAAATAAACAAACTGTATTAATTAAACTCTCTAATTAATGCATCAAATAATGGTTATACATAGAATCACATACCTAATACGGAGAAATTTCAAATATCAGTGCGAAACTTCAATCACACACCAAACGCATCACAAGCGAACCCTAAGAATCCATGAGTCATCCAAAAAATAAAAGACTAAACATTAACATGAATTCCATACCTGCTGAAAATATAAAATCCAAAATTTAAGAACCAAAACACAAGAGAAGATAGGAGAGGAGCTTACCGGGAGGGGAATCGTCCGTGGAGAATGGTTGCGCCGGTCAAGCAGGGGTGAGACAGGTCCAGTGCAAGGAGGACGAATGGCGTCGGTGCGGTTCACGCCGGCCGGAGGAGGGTCATGCTGTCGGGAAGAAAGAGGGGTTGCGGGGTGGCACGAGTAGGCTGTACGGGAGGGAGGCGGCGGTCGCGGTAGGGAGAGGAGGAGGCCGGACGAAGGTCCAAGCAGCAGGGGGAGGCCGGTGTCGCGCAACCAGTAGGGGGAAGGGGTTAGGGTTCGGCGCTAGGGGGGAGAGAGCAGCGCGACGGGGGAATAGGGGAGAGGGAGGAGGCGCGGCGAGGGTGGCAGTGAGGCGCGCCAGAGGGCTCGCGGGCGGGGGGTGGCGTCACGGGCCGTGAGAAGGGAGGAGGGGGTTTAAGGTTCAGCGCTGGGGGGAAGGGGGTAGCGCGACAGGGAATAAGGGAGAGGAAGTTAGGGTTAAAAAAATAAAAAAAAAACAAATAATATTAGCAGTAATAATAATAATAATAATAATAATAATAATAATAATAATAATAATAAGATAAAGAAATGAAAAACATATAGACTGAGGGGATAAAAGAAAAGTGTATAAAATAAACAAAATAATAAAATAATAACAAATAATAATGAACAAAATAAGAATTTTAATAAACTCCAATAATAATAATAATAATAATTTTATAAATATGTCCATAATTTAATATTCTATGCCTAATTAAAATATTAACTAAAATAATAATAATAAAATTATTAACTGAGAGTGGACACCACGCACGGTCTCACACGCAGCGTCGCGCGCATGGTTGCGTGTCTCAAAAACAACACATTCGATAACAAACAATCCCTTAACAAAAAATAGGAACTGTGCAGGGTACGTATACGCTCGCACGTTCATATAAAAACGAGATTTTCATTTAATTTAAAACTGGTTCAAAACACATTTCAGAAATGAGATCCAAAATAATTAAAATGAAGTAAAGCATCGGGTCGGGGTGTGACAATTCTCCCCACCACAAAAACTTTCTTCCCCAAGAAAGTCACCCATCCGAACAAGTAATCAAACTCAAGTTAGAAACTAAATGATTCCAACAAAATCACGAACTTGGTATGAATTTTCACTCCATTAGTCACACCTGACCGACTCCGAGGGAAACAGAGAAGAGAAGAACCATCAGGAAAAGAGGAGGGTTCTCCCCACCACAAGAACCCGACTAACACAACCGACATTGAGAATCTCAGTATGTGCTAACTCTGGAACTACTAACTTTATCCAAGAGGAACCACCGCATATACTAAACCTAGAAGAAGGCACGACAAGATCCGTGGTGGTTCTCCCCACCATTTAAGAACTGACCAGCTTAAACCCACCAGTATAGACCGACATGAGAACTTCCAACCCAAAATAGAAACCACAGACACATGAGAAAACCCACTGAAGAATTCTACCAAAAGACAAACATAACCATTACTCATCATTTCAACAAGAGGTGAGCATCTCCAAAAAGAGCATGTACTAAAACAAAAAGGGCCACACTTGAGGAGGTGCAACTACTGGAATTACATGAAAACAAGATCACCATGCCATTTTTATAACCACAGTGGGGTATTCAGGGAAAAAAGACCACAACGAGAAAAAGAGACCTTTGCGCCTCTTATAGAAAAATAGAACCTTCAAAGATGAGGAGGCTACAACAGATGAATTCAGACCATCCCTATTCTAGCACCTAAGACAAAAGTTAGACCAAGGTGCCCCATACTCAACAATTCCTGACTACATGAAAGGCTTCACTCCGAAACCTGTGGCTGGAGCTCTGATGTCTTGAAGCATCTGTTGCCCCACATTCAAGAGCTGACATCCTTAGGTCGAGACTCTGGTTGACGATGCCGCTAGTGGAACCTCTCCAATTGTCCCAAATGGCCACACTAATGGCAAGCCTTCGAACAATAATGACAAGGCGACTTAAAGTACCCAAACCAAGCACACTAGAAGCAAACAAGGGGGCGGTCCAACTAATAAGAGATGTAATTGACAAGAATACTTGTCTGAGATAGGTTCCTCCGATTCTCTCTCGTCACCAGAAGGGGAACCATCCCGAGCACTGAAAAGAAACGGTCCGGGAACCCTGGACGAAAACCCCACACAAGAAAAACTTTAACTGATTCCACGACGCTACCTCTAGAGATAATGGAATCAACCCCTTGTCATGTCCCACGTAGGCCTTCACTGCTTGTTGTCCTTACTCGACACCCACTAGTTCTGCCACTTTCCTCGCCTTTACTTCCTCGGGTATAAACCATCGGGCGAGCGTCGCCTTAAACACCATCCAAGATGCACCATCATGCAACGACACTGGGATTATTTCCTCTTCCAATCCCAAGTTGTACCTTCAAACAAACCTGAACCAACACAGACTCTCTTAGCTTTGGGAGTTTTCAATAACCTGAAAACACCTCCGATTTCAGCAA
Source organism: Viscum album (assembly GCA_963277665.1). Lineage (NCBI taxonomy): Eukaryota > Viridiplantae > Streptophyta > Magnoliopsida > Santalales > Viscaceae > Viscum > Viscum album. The sequence goes on from OY728144.1 coordinate 444,993,192, forward strand.
TCCAGTCTGCTACCTTTTATAGATCATGATCACCACAGGATATGAACAACAACTGAAAAGAATTCAATTCCACCACCCCACTAAGAGTCTAGGTAGAACCAACAACTAGAAGAGGCTCACTAGAAACTTCTGGGACTTTTCTGGGATGCATACTCGAAAACAAGAGGCACAAATCCGAATAAAAACTCATCATAAATCAAAATTCCACACCTCAATCACAAACGAAAGCTAAAACTCAAAGAACTATTCCAACCACAATTCAATATGTCAAAACCAAGAACCCACGAAAAAGAATACCCAACACGAAAAGAGAATGGAAAAAAATTTCTCGCTCACTTTTCTAAACATTTGAAAAAAACACTTTTTGAAAACAATTTTTTAGCAATAAAAACAACTTAAATATCCACCATTGGTATCCCATGAAGTCTCGCACCTACATATCCAGTGCGAGCTCAAGCACCCATCCACTCACATCACCAATTTCCCCACTTGCCACATGTGCACCTCAATGTATGTGATCACTCATAGGAATACCAAGGGTCAATTCAAGACACTTTTCATTTCCAAAACATACCATTAATCACACATCAAAAATTCCCAACCAATTTGATAAAGTCAGTTATCATTAAAGAAACACATTTCAAAATTCAAAAACATCTTGAATTTCAAAAACCAATTTATACTCCAACAACCATATTTCCTTTCAAAAACACCTTCACAAAAATCCATTTTCATTTTTTTGATATGTACTCACACCAACCAAAATTAAGGTCAAACATAACTCACATTAAAATATCCAAAAATAAGGGACTGGTGGTCATACAAACTCCGTAACATTGCTTAGCAGGCCATGCTCCAAGCAAGCATCAACCACAGGAAGCATCCTGAACCGTGCACTCGGGCCGTACATGGGTCGCTACTCCCAGCAGGTTCGTAACGTAACATCAGATCACTTCCATTGTCATCCCTCATCCACACATACCAATCCAAAGAAGAAAATTCTAATCCCAAACTACCCCTGGCAACTCGAGTCTCGGGACGGGCAAGGGTTCATGACGTCCTTCTCGCACCTACCTCTCGAGTCCCGACACACCTAATCACCAAGCTACTTGGCACCCCAAATAAAAAGGGAACCTCTAATACCATTTTGTCACGAACCAGGCCGGATCATCATCCGACTCGGCACCCGACCCGGTCAGCGACATGGCCAGAAGGGCATTCCCGATCCCCACGGGCTGGAAACTCGTGCCGGGCATCAAAACAAACCCGTTGGGAACAGTTTGGCCCATGACAAAGATAAATAAACATAAACTGAACAAGCAGATGAATAAAGGAAAATAAACTGAACAACGTGGAAGCAGAAAAAATGAATAAACAAAGAAACATGACATACCTCAGGTGACCCCGTGGATCACCACGGTACGAAAACCACACTCGCACCGAAAAGTGATCCAAGACTGAAACCTGCAACTGAAAAATAATGTATGCGTGAGCACCGAGATGCTCAGTAGGAAATCCAAAATATAACCATGTCCTATGCCTCTGCATTTATTAAGAAATCCAACCATGCTAGTTTGAAAATAAGATATTATAAAATAACGGTTTTCCTTCTTTTCAAATTCAAGTAATGAGTTTGCATTTTCAAATAAATCATTACACTCTCACTACATTTTCAAAATAGGTTCCAAGAATGCATTAACATTTCAAAATGAAAAGAAACCAGTTTGAAAAAGAAATGTGATTTTTACAAACAAGTCAGCAGGTATGAAACAACTGAAAAGAAAGTTACATCACAAGCAGCATGTCACAAATGAGCACTAGGGGTAATCCCTATAGGTAGCTAGAGCAAGTGGGAACCTAGAGACCTCGTACCTCGGTGAAACGTGGCTTAGAAGACCACGACTGTCAGAAAACGTGGCTTAAAAGGCCACGACCCTCAGAACACGTGGCTTAGAAGACCACGACCCTCAGAAATCCATATGTTTAGCTAGTGTTGTTGCGCCAATCCTTCTAGACAAACCAAGACGAACCCCTGCCGTTTCATCTAGCGTACTTGTCTTGGTCACCCACCTAGATACCCGGGTTTCCCATTGTGCTCTATTTCAAATGGTGGTGAGTTTTCTTTATCAAGCAATCAAACAAGAACATTACACTTTCTTTATCTAAAAATCATTCAACCTTTCACCACCGCACTCCCTACTTAAGTACATTCCCCCTCTTTACATCACACAAACACGCACAATCCTTTCCACTAGGCACATATCACAAACCACTCATTAAGACTTGCATCACATTTTATTTTCAAATTTAGGGGAATGACTAAAAAAGGGTTTTTCTATTTTTGCAAACCAAATCTTAATGTGCCAAACAGGCCTCAATAGAGGGTTTTCTATTTCATAAAACATTCTTAAGATTCCAAACATGCGTAATTGCATAAACGAAACACTTTTTTACAATCAACCGGCCAAAAGGCCAAACACCTTTGTAAATACACCTTACCAATTTAAAACCACTTAAGAAATCAATTTTTTTAAAGAAAAGTCACTTAAGACCAACGACTTTGAAATAAATTTCAATTTTCCCAATACAAGGCATAATAGTTTCTAGCAACTATAATCAGATTCCATTGTATATGTATATAGCATAGTGTAAAACAAATTTTTTAAAACAATCAAACAATTATGAATTTCAAATTAAAAGCTTAGTCATAGGGGACCTACCTCAAACATGTCGCTCCTTGAAGACGAACATTCAAACTAATCCTTAGCACATACACGCACAAGCATTTATACATATATATATACACCCCTAGGTGCATTGCACATATTCCTTATGCCATGAGGGAATATGCACAATGAGGTAATATCTATATATATGCCTTACCGTATGCATGTACATGCAGGGATCCTCGATAGCCGCGTCCCAACATCATCGCAGCGAGGTACAACACACTACACATATAATTTAATGAAACAATACAAACACATACTCAAACATTTGACCAATTTATAAAACATTTCAGCATGCTCAAAGTGGTACATTTTCCATCAAAAATTCTTTTCCAGCACACACGCACCTCAAGTACCCACAATAACACATTTCACACAACTCAAACGATTAATTGAACACTTCCAATGATTGTCACAACAAGGCGCACACACATACACCCCTATTTGCATACTCAAACCCACTTTTGAAAACACTCACACAAAAACAACATACAAACATGTTTCACACACTTTACAAGATTTAATAAACCACTTAAAAATTTTATAAAACAACTCCAAGTGGTATTACAAGACATTGAACACCAAAACCCTACCCCAAAACCTCTTATATGGCAAAACGCACACCACTCACTTGTCAAAACAGAAAACGCAGCCCGTGCAAAACATAATAAACCAACTAAACAATAAAAAACACATTTAAAACTCAAAAATACTATTATGAAAATTTTATTAAAATGTTTCAAAACATTTCACCTAACATTGAATACCAAAAGTTCACCCAAAATCTCATTTGTGATAAAATGCATTTTAACGTCGCATCAAACACAAACCGCTTCCCTTGCACGTCTTAACAGACTATCAAAACAATTAATTAAACACTAATAAATAATTCATCATAGGTTTTTCACACATTAACACACTCATATTTCACAAACAGACTACTTACAAAATAAATTCACATAAAAAATCAAATACAACCAATTTCACCCTTTTCACATTCTAACAAATTAAATACACAATTTATAAAATGCTAATAAACATCTCAACACGGGTTTGCACCGAAATTTGTACACATGTTGCATCAACATAGTATTGAAAAATTACAAGTATATCAAATCTCAAAAATAATCAAACTCGCGTCTTGAAAATCAATAAATAAACAAACTGAATTAATAAATATCCAAAATTAATGCATCAAATAAAGGTTATACGTAGAATCACATACCTAATATGAAGAAATTTCAAATATCATTGTGAAACTTCAATCGCACACAAAACACAACACAAGAGAACCCTAAGAATCCATGATTCATCCAAAAACGACAAGACTAAACCTTAACATGAACTGTATACCTTCTGAAAATCTAAATTCCCAAATTTAAGAACCAAAACACAAGATAAGAGAGGAGAGAAGCTTACCAGGAGGAGAATCGATCGTGGAGGATGGTTGCACCGGTCGAGCAGCGGTGAGATAGGTCCGGTGCGAGGCGGACGGATGGCGTAGGTGCGGTTCACGCCGGCTGAACAAGGGTCATGCGGTCGGGAAGAAAGAGGGGTTGCGGGGTGGCGCAAGCAGGCTGGACGGGAGGGAGGCGGCGGTCTCAGCGGTCGCGGTAGAGAGAGGAGGAGGCCGGATGAAGGTCCAAACGGAAGGGGGAGCCCAGCGTCGCGCAACCAACAGGGGGAAGGGGTTAGGGTTTAAGGCTGGGGGTGGGGGGAGAGCAGCGTGACGGGGGAATAGGGGGGAGGGAGGAGGCACGTTGCGGGTGGCGGTGAGGCGCGCCGGAGGGCTCGCCGGCGGGGGGTGGCGTCGCGGGCCGTGAGAAGGGAGGGGGTTTAGGATTCAGCACTGGGGGGATGGGGGTAGCGCGACGGGGAATAGGGGATAGGAAGTTAGGGTCAAAAAAAACAAAAACAAATAATAATAATAATAATAATAATAAAAGAAATAAATGAATAACATATAGACTAAGGGGATAAAAGAAAAGAATATAAAATAAGTAAAATAATAAAATAATAACAAATAATAATGAACAAAATAAGAATTTTAATAAACTCCAATAATAATAATAATAATAACAATTTTATAAATATGTCAATAATTTAATATTCTAAGCCTAATTAAAATATTAACTAAAATAATAATAATAAAATTATTAACTGAGAGTGGACACCGCGCAAGGTCTCATGCACGGGGTCACGCGTATGGTTGCGTGTCTCAAAAAAAACACATTCAATAACAAACAATCCCTTAACAAAAAATAGGAACTGTGCAGGGCGCACATATGCTTCCACGTTCATATGAAAGTTATATTTTCTTTTAATTTAAAACTGGTTCAAAACACAGTTCAGAAACGAGACCCAAAATAATTAAAATGAAGTAAAGCATCGGGTCGGGGTGTGACAGAAAATATCCTTATAGAAGTCATATAATAATATTTTAAAGAATGATCATAGATTGAATGATGTACAGTTATATGAATCCATGAAAATACAACATATCAGACCTGACTTCTCACAACAAAAAGATGAAAACCAAAAATAGAAAAGAAGAAAAATAAGTTCCAAATGAAATATAGTTATGTTCATAATGTTAAAAAGGCTCTGGAGGATACATGGATTTTTCTAAGACTCTAAAAGGGCTTGATATCTAGATTTAGAAATGGTGTTATAAAATATAAAAGTAAATTTGCGCTTTATGGATAATTAAGATGAGGTACAATCATACTACTCATCAATTTCTTATTTCAAAATTTTATCAATTTCTAAATTTGAATAATATGATTCTATTATTATGGAAAAATATTAAGCCTTGTTAAATATTCATCAACAACTAAATAATATTCAAATTATTTTTATTAATGTAAAATATTCCATGTTGAATCAAAACCATTATTGGAAATAAAAACTAAGTAAATCTACTTTGAGTTGAACTGTGCATGAAACTAAAATTAGCGAATTGTTGGCCTAAGTGGAATCCTTTTAAAGTGATACATGAATATTATATAAGGGATAATAATCCATAAATAAAATCCTTTAAAATACTTTTTATATATTATATGTTGGCATCAAATATAATGGTGAAAAAACTAATTTATATAGAAACTATTTTATTCCTAACTAAAAGCACCACAACGTGTCTAGGGAATATTATTTTCATTGGAATCAATGGAAATTTTTATTGTAAATATTGTATAATAAATACTCATATTAGTGGAATATGGAAAGAACATATTTATAGAAATTTATATGAAATTGTTTCTATAAATCATGGAAAAATTAGATAGATTCAGTTTCTAGAATAATTATTAGATGACACTTCAAAACCTAGACAATATTGGGAACCAAAAAATATTTTATTTGATATTTTTGTAGGAGAAAAGGAATAGGTACCAAGTGAAATATAGTATATAAATCATGGTTTCTCAAGACACATCATTGGATACTTTTAAAATTTCCATTAACTATCAAACGTTTTTGGTGGATTAGTTACATTTAAATAAAATACAATGGATGTGTAATTAGAGATGGATAAGTGGGAGATCCAAAATAATCATGGTCAATAATTTTTTATATTTTCATGGGATAAAGCACATTTTGATCATAATTTTTATACTATATGATGATATAATTTCAATAAACTTTTCTAACATTGTATTATCTTATTTTAAATATAAACAACTTATGTTTAGAGAACTGAGAATTGAAAATGTTTATACTTTGGAATTTTGTTCATTATGTAAAAAAAGTGAAGTGTTTAACAAGAAAAATAAATGAACATTATATATGGAATATGATAATTTTAAATTATAATATATATTAACTATCGATGTTATCTAAGAAAAATTAAGTTTTAGATCGACCTAATATTATGTTTGATGAGGCATGATAAATAGGAAGGCAACATAAGCTATATTTCAAATCAATTAACAAGGTTACTATACCAAAAACTTTATAACTTATCTATATATATTTTTTTGGACCTTGAAGAGTTGAAATATTAGAAATAATATTATAGGTTTATTATTTTTTTAATGTTTTATAGATATACCTAGGTCTATATTAAAAACATTAAGGGATTATTTTAATATATTTGCAAGTTATTTAATGTTGTTAAAAATGGAAAATATTTTAAAATAATTTCAATGAGAAGTGATCATTGAAGAGATTTCTAGTATTGGGAAATTAAATATTTTGTCTTAAACCATGGTATTAAACATAATTTCTCTACTCCAAGAACACATCAACAAAATGGTATTATTAAATGAAAAAATATAAACATTTAAAAGATATATAGAACTATGTTGTATTAATATAGTATTCATACCGATTTTTTTGTGAAAAATTTTTCAATGAAACATTACATATCTTGAGTAGAGTTTCAATTAGGCATTTTTTCCAAAAAGATACCCCATGAGTTATGGAATAATAGAAAACCAAAATTTGGATAGTTTATTTTTTTAAATGCAAGGTAGATTTCGTGAATACTAAGGAATGAATTATTATGTTTTATATAAATGCTAATTTAGGAATAATTATTTGATATTCTCCAAATTTTAAAAAAATTAGAGTGTTTGATAAAAATTAATGGGTGGTTAGAGAATATATTCACATAAATTTGAAGAAAGTGATCCATTTTATCATTTAAAAATGAAAAAATGAACTAATTGATCCTTTGAATATCATGAGACATAAATATTCTAAATATATTTTTGAAAATAAATTAGAATAGTATCAAAATAAATCTATTTTTGAAGAATATGAAACTGTATGACCAAAAAGTGTCCTTCCTAAACATACTAGAACCTTAATGGACCATACGTTAGAAACTATTATAAGAGACATATATGGATTTGGTACTAGGATAAGTGTTCTAATACTAAATAGATAATTTTACTTCCTATCTCAGTTTAAACCTAAATATATAGAATGATACTTAGAATATGAAATTCATATGATATCCATGTAGGAAGAACTAATCCAATTTAAGAGAAATATATTCTGGGAATTCGTTAACTGGAACTCAAACAATACAGTGATACTGACCAAATGGGTCTTTAGAAATAAGAAATATGATCTAGTTATAATCACTAAGAATATGGATAAACTAGTTACTAATGGTTACAACCAAGAGGATGGAATATATTATGAAGAAACATTTTCCCCCTTTTCTAGCCTAGAATCTATTAGAATCCTATTGTAATGTGCATCTAATATGAATTTTAAATTATATCAGATGGATCTTTATATTGAATTTTTAAATTTTTATATGGTGGAGGATGTTTATGTGGATTAAAAACTGAGTTTTAAAAACCATAATATACGATATTCTATTTTCAAACCAACGAAATCTCTATATAGACTTAAACATGATCCAATTAATTGGTATGACATATGTAATTCTTTTATTTTGAAATTTTTTAATGGGTCTTGGAGATCCATCACTTTTTAAGAAAAAAATATTGTTCATATATTTTACTAGTACAACTATATCTAGATAATTTTATTTTTGGATCAATAATTTAAAATATTTGTAATTATTTCTCTAAACTATTATTAAAGGAATTTATAATGAGCATAGTGGGTGAACTAGATTTCTATATTTGTTTTCAAATTTATAAAATAGATTTTAGATTTTTTGAATCAAATAAAGATCGTTTTTAAATTATTAAATTATATTGGAATTGAAAATAGAATAAATTATTAATCTCCCAAGGATAAAAATACAAAACATGACTTGTATGAAGCTAGAAAACTAGTGGAAAATAGGTTATATAAAGTATAATTAGTAGTATGTTATATCTTACTATTAACAAAACAAACATTATGTTTTCTATTTTTTATGAAATATTTTAATTAATCCAAAATAAACCCCATATTACTATTGATAAATGAATTTTTAAATATTTAAAATGAACTATTTTTCTATATTAACTTTATCAAAAAAAGCTTATTTATTTTGATTTAATTTCATAATAATATTCTAAATTCATAGAGTATAGATTTTATAAAGAAATAACCATAGGTACTTAATACTTTTTATGAAAATTCAAAGTTTATTTCTCTAACAATAAACAACATTTAATTGCTTTTTCAATCGGTGAGACAGGATATATCATTACTAGTAGTTTCTATACACAAGTGTTGTGGATGAAACACACACTTCTAGAGTTTAAACATAAATGTATTGATATTCCAATTTTATATGATAATACTATTTCTATTTATATTTTAAAAAATACAATGAGTCATTATAGGACTGAGAATATTAATCTTAGAAATCATTTTCAAAGATATCATTTTTAAAGGAGAAATATCATTAGACTTTGTAAACAATGAGTATCAACATGCTGATATTTTCACTAAACTAGTTCCCACAATTAGTTTTGATTTTGTTAAGGTGGATTTAGATTTATATAATTTAATATAAAACTTATAATAATCTTGTTTAACCATTATAGTATTTAAATTTTATTTATTTGAGATTTTTTATTTGTAGTATTAATTATGATTTTTTTTATTTATATACTTTTTTTATTTAGGTTTTTATTTTTATAATTTATTTTTTAAAATTTATTTTCATTTTTTAAAATAAAAATTGACTTCATTGAAATTTTGACTTGAGAGAATGAAACTTCACTAGGAAACCATCAATGTAAAACCTTTATCTCACCTACCTTTGATCTCACGCCCATTTTAAAATTTATCCCTCTCAGTACCTAATCTTATAACTCTAAACATTTTTATTTTTTCCATGGTCAAAACAAATAGAACTAATGAATCTCGTTTGAGTAGCTCAAATTGGAAGAGTCCCCCTAGTTTATAAATAAAAGTTCTATATAGAAAAGTTATAGATTTCAAATGGATATTCCCAAAAATTCCAATATTAAAACAAGTTACAAAATTTCATGGACTTGAGTATATTTTTGATAGAAGAAATATTGAGTATATCATTGAATGTGAGGTGAAATAATTATACAAAAACTCCCAGTTTATTTTTATACATTTTTAAGAATTCATTTATTGAATGGTAAACAACAATTAATTTTTAATTTTTTGTGTTTGATATTGCGATGGTCTTCAAATCTCCCAAAAAAAGCGAGTTTCACTTCAGTTTAAGGTTAATTGGGGATAGTTTCCATAAGTGATAAGACATAATGACTTTTATATTAGGGACCTACCAAATCAAAATGATATTTATTAATGATCTAGAGGCATATGAAATGGTTTTGGTAAATGTTTTTCAAATTATAGAGTTTCCAAAAATGGAAGAGATAAAGAAAATACTTTTTCCATATATCTATGTAATAATTTTGATATTGAACGATATAAAATTGAGATTCAAGGGATTTATAATTAGATAAATAGATCACTATTTTCAAATAGATATATGAAGGTCATTATAATATTATGGAAGACTATATTCACTTTTTTTAATAAGATGGTAATGATCAATGAAAGATTGGAAAGCATAAATTGTCATCATAATAATATTCTCTACACGGAATGCTGAAGCTCCTTGATATTTATGGAGTGTGTTTAATGAAAATATGATTTAAATTTGATTTTTTTAATTAGACCATTTGGAGATAATTATTACAGGTCTTAAAGAATTTTTTGGTCCAATGTTTCTTTGAGAAGAGGTAATGGTGATTAAGAGAATCTTGTTTTTAAAGAGGAACTAGAGGAGATAAAATTGATGATGGTATAAGAGATGTATCCATTAGTGAAACCAATATTCCTATCATTACAAGAAGAATGAATATTATGGAATAAAATATATCAACTAGGACATGGGGATTTCATCTATAAATTTTGAGGAGTTATATGCTAAAGGCAATGGATCCATTTATGTTTAAAGGCCTAGATGTATGGATGAACTTGCTGAGAAGGATATGGTTGTTATGGTTTAAGAAGTAAATAAACTAATTTTAGTTTATTAATGAGTTTCATATGTTACTGAGAAACAAGTTTCTAATGTCTAGGGAGAAGTGTATCAAGTTTATCATGATGACGAAATAATTTAGGTTGTTGTCAAAGGAGAAGAATTTTTTTTAAGAAACTGATAAATCATCATGTTGTCATAAAAATGAAGAAAATCACGGTGAAATAATTCATTATTATTAGAAAATGTCCACACCGAAAATTTCTACAAACTACCATACTAGAGATCAATAAATTTATGAAAGAACTCATTTATGGAATTTGATTTAAAGAAATATCTCAAGATTTCCCAAATAGTTTGAATGAAATAAATAACACATTAAAATAGGTGCAAAGAATGGTTCAATAGACATTAAAAAATAGATTAAATTAATCCTATTTCTAATGTAATATTCATGTTTTCTTTTTTGATTTTGATTAAAATTTCAAATGTACAGTGTGTTTTGAATATTATGATTTATCTAGAGATATTTATGAATGCATTTGAGCAAGATTAAAATTGTGTTTTTATGCATTATAAGTTGTATTTATTGTTCAAAATGATATAAAGAACAGTTATATCAGGTTATAAAAACTAAATATCTTTATTATTTCATTGGAAACTTGAGAAAATATATTTTATGCTACTTCTTTTGTATAATAATATTTTTCATAGTTATTCATCAAACACTGCTGAACTCCACTCTAGATACATAGATGTTATCATCGATTAATACATAATCATCCTACTAATATGAATGTTTATTATTTTTTTGATGTAATTTCTTGATGATCGTATATAAAAAGGATCATTTTTCAGTTTTGATTACTCAAATATTTTATTCTATGAAGAAGAAGATCAATTATTTATTAGTTGTTGATGAAATTGTGTGATGGAGTAGTTTAAACATAAACAACCTATCTTATTAATTTGATATGTTGACTAATCATACTCATCCATAGTGGCGTGTTATCTTTGCTTACTAATATGGGTATATTGAGGTTCCATGTTAGAGAATAAGACATCTTATATTGTGTCAAATGTTTGTACTCAGTTGTTGTGGCCACCTATAAAAGGACCAGATTAGTGAAAAAAATATAATCTCATGGAAAGAGCATTGGGGGAGTGGAATATGAAATTTTTGGGTCTATTACCTCTATAAAAATTATTTTGGTGTTCTTATTTATTATTTTTAGGCTTAATACATTTGAAGAAAGTAATATTGTATCACATTAAAATTAAATTTTTTATTATTTTGAAATTAACCATGTTTTTCTAAAAAACACAATTCACCCCTCTTATGTCTTCATATTTTTTGATAAAAAATATCAAAAATATGGAGCTTATCAGAAATGATCTGAGATAAATATCCCTCAAGAATAGTAATTAATACCCAAATGATTGAATTAATTTCCATTGGGTGTTCAGGTTCCTCCTTAAAATGAGATACTATACTATGTTTATTTAGAGTATCAAATTTAACGTCCCTTCCTTGATAATTGAAATGAGATATGTACTAAGAGAGCCAATCTATAACAAAAATTACCTAAAATGAAACTAGTGGTATAGAAATATTATTTATAGGAATCAAATTCTCGTAAAATTTCACTAGAGAATATATTTAGACTTGAAAGGTTTTTTTCCTACAAGTGATAGTTTTTACTATCAACTCAACATATAATCATTGAGGTGGTGATGTGATTACCATGTAAAATTAGAAATATATAAAAGAGTTATTATAAAATTAATCAAATAAAAAATTTCACATATAGAGTAGATGTTGAGTTTAACATTCACCAATTTTGTTTTTAAAATTCCACTTCAGATATAATAATTTCCTATGTGTAGACTTATCCATTTGGCTTCTTTTATGGCATGTTCTTAGGATGATTAAGGCACTAGTTTGAAACATTCCACATCACTTTATAGGTGAATCACTTGATAGAAGTGGTTTCTTTTTTACCTTTTTATCTAAATGAACATTATCTGTACAGTTGTAATAAATTCCCATACCCTTCAACTATTTTCAATGATGTTTTTCAACAATTTTTAATATGAATAAAATTTATTTTTCCCTTATTTTTCTTTGAGGTTTTCCCTCTTTCTTGGTGATAAGCTATACTATTCTTTACTTGATTTAACTAAACTATATAATGACTATAAAATTCTATCTCTATCTTAATGACACCTGATATTATATCATTTTATGATGAAATCATGTGAAAAACTAGTTCTATTTGGAGACTCAGCCTAATCCCATCAAATAAACATTAAATCGTACTCTCCAAATTTCATATGTAGTTCATATCATGCCAAGATAATCTTGTAAATTTAGCCATAGAATCTACAACAAATTATTCTTCCTTCTACTTTAAAGTGAGGAATGTCATCTTCATTTCATTTCACTATTTACATAGGAGTATTTACCAAATAAAATCACTTTTAAAGTTAAATATTACATGATTTCTATTTCTTTAACCTATTTATTGTCTTGAATCAAAGAAAAATACTGATATATATCTCCTTTCAGAAAATATTATGATAGAATTATCTGTTAACTTTTATTACATCCCAAATCTTAGATATCTTTTCAATTTACTTAATCCATTGTTCAGCTACCAATGGATTAATAGTTCTATTAATATATATAGGCTTTTTTCACTTGAACAGATTCAATATAGGTGAATAACACAATAGAATAATAAGTTCCTTTATTCAGGAAATGTTAATCATGATTTCCTGTGTAATATACCCTAATATTTCCATGATCTACTCATTTAAGACATTAAATATATTATCTTGCTCAGTGAAGAAATACCAATATTATTTATGGGCGTTGATTCCCTATCTTATATAAGGAATCCTTACTAAATAATGGAACTCATAGAGCTATCTCATAATCATAATGAATATAATGGATTAAAATAAAAAACTATATAATGGTAAAAGTATTCAATTATATAATGGATTATCACAATTCTCATGTTTGGTATGTTCATTTAAATTCAAGTTCCTAAGGTTTCTATTAAACTTCCTCTGATACCAACTATAGAAAACCCAACACTAGTAACCCATATGTGGTGTCTACTTTGTCACATTGGCATATGATATAAAGGATCCTATCCCAAAGGACTGATCAATTCAGTAGTCAAAGAGAACTAGATACATACATGATTCCCATATTACATTTTCAATATAAAATACATAGTATAAGAAACATTCATCAATCATTTAAATTATTCATAGTATCCTTATTCCTATATTGGATAATGGAAAACAAATAAAGGGTGATATTTGATGCAAATTAAGTGGTAAATAATATAGAATCAATCATGATTAAACAAGGAATAATCATTATAGATAATTAAATAATTGAAACCACATGCCATTTAATCAATAATTTTAAAAAAAATTAATCCATGTACAATATCAATGCATTAATATCTTGGATTATATTAACTGAATTCTAAATATGGTAAATGATTAATTTTGTGTTTCATGATATCAGACATCATGATATATTTACCATCATTTCCTTAGGCTAATATAGATTAATTAATGGGTATGTATATACCAGAAACCCATTTATTAATTTCAGAAAAATGATTTGTCTTATAAGATCTCTAAATGCATTGATGGGCTATATAATTTTAGGATCCGCTATTAACTATAAGTATAATGGATTACTCATATATTGTATGATCAATTTAATTAATAAATAATATACCTTATAAAAAACATCTGTATTGAGTAAATGATTTAAAATATCATGGTATCCCTAGAAAAAAAATTACATTCATAGTAAAACAACATATGTAGATAAAATATACGATTTAAGAAATAAGATTATATATGATATAAAGAATATGGAAATTGAAGAAAAATGAAATTTTTAATGAAATATGATAACAAAAAAGTTAATATTTCAATATAAATAAATAAAAAATTTAATAAAAGATAAAATTTAACCATCAATTTATATAAAATATCGGGTTTTTAATAAATTGATTTATATTTTAGAATAAAATAAAATAAAAGAAATAATTAGAAATACATTTACAGTAAAAATTTATATTTTTAAAAACATTAAAAACTTGTAGAAGAAGATAAATATTATAAAATCTTTATGGTGGTTAGAATACCTGTTAACATCATATACATTAAAAAGAACATTCCTTATGACATTTTTGTAATGAAAGTTAAAAATTATTATTTTGAAACATAATTAAAAAGATTCTTTGAAAACTTACTAAAAATTAATGTATAACATAAAATATACACAATCAATAATTTTATTAAATAAAACATAATTTCTTAAATCAATTTTGAAAAATATGGACAAGGAATAAAAATATACTCAATCCAAAAGAGAAATAAGACTGACTTTTGTTTTAAATGCTTCGTTGATTGATTCAGGAAAAGAATAGGTGTAAATTTGGAATAAATCCTGATAAATACTTAAATATTAATTTTATAATAAAATATATGGAGTTTATGGATGATGGAATATATTATTTCTTCAATGAAAAATATATGAAATCCTAAGAAAATTATATTTTAGGACTAATTCTTATATCTTTAGCAACTTTTATAATGTAACCCATTAAATGATTTAACATTAATTGAAAAATTAACTATTTTTGATATGTATATATATATTCATTCTAAATATATAAAATGGGTAATATATACACTATATTAGCGTAAATAGTTCCATAATACCAAATATGTCTCAATAGAGTGAGAATTATGATGAAATCTATTACCTCTAGTTTGAATTGTCATGTAGGTTATATAATCTCCTATATAATATATTTTTATTAATTATAATTCTATAATAGGATAATTTTATAATTAATAATATCATATATGATCCAATTATAATATTTTAACACCCATTTATTAATAAATCATTATTGAAATTGTTGGTTCTTTGTGTTAACTATTTCATTTTTCACAAGAACTTTGGTTCGATAATTCTTGTCCTTATTCATTGATTATGGTTCCATAGTGTATATAATTGATATTATATTATAAATATTATATATATTATTTATATAATTATTTATATTCATCTATAAAAGGTAGATATATAAAAATTAATGACACCCTTCATGGAGATGGTAGGGCATACACACACCTGAACACTGATTTTACTTTTTGAGGGAGTGACTGAAGCAAAGGTAAATAATAATTAACCTTTAAAGAGTAATTATTATATCATATATATTATATATATAATATTTATTCATTAAACCATTCCTTATTACAGTCCGTGAAAATAGGTAATGAATAAAAGATCATATCACATTGTGAAGGTAGTAGTTCACTTATACGCACGGGCGATATTAATGTTTTCCAAAAATTTATAGGTAATAATGTATATATGATATTATATTTAATAAAGATAAAAAATATCATAAATATAATATATATTCATTATTTATATATTTATAGTCATCTATGTAATGTGGGGATGAAAAACTAATTACACCACTACACGAAGACGATAAGCCATACGTACACACAAGCGATGTTTTTCAGTTTTCAAGAGATGAAAAGGAGACGAAAAATGGTTCTGACATAAGAATAATAACATATAGGTATATATATTATACTCTATTTATCATTTTATTTTAGATACAATAGATTTATATGAATTAGAATAAAAACTAAACATGAAAGAGTATGTAAAAGTGATTACCTCTTATCTTGTAGGAATCCTTTAGATTATGAATTGGGGACCATTGGAATGGTATTTTAAGAAGTCATATTCCTCTAATTCATGGATATGTAAGTGAATTTTTTTTGTGTGGTTTTTGTTTAGATAGAGTTCAAAATGTGGTGTATATAAAAGAGAGAAAGGGTGTCCTTTTATTAGTGAGGGGTGGGGCACTTTTGGAAATTACTGAAATATTATAACATAATATCTGTATAAATCATCTAAAATGGTTTAAAAATGGAATATAATAAAATTTATAAATACATTACCCCAATTTACTATTTTAATATTTTTATTATTTTTAAATAATATAGTAAAAAATTATCTTCTTAAAATATCATTAATGTCATTTTTTAAACTATTCATTTAATTTAACATTGAAGACACCAATAAAAACCATTAATTAAAATATAATACTTTTAAAAATATATAATATTATAATTTAATATATAAATTTTTTTGAACACAATAATTCTTCAAAATTTTATTACTTTTATCATTTTTAAAATCATTTATTTTATTTTTCAATTAATTGAATAAATACTATGTTGGCATTATAGAAAATTTTGGGTTAATTACTCAATCGGTAAAAATTAAAAATAAATTTCCTTGATAAAAAAATTAATTCATATTACTAATGGTAATTTAATATTAAACATAAAACATTTTATTCTTATTGAATAATTTTTTAGATATTATGGTCATGACTATGAAATTTTGTTTTCATTCTTTCATTAATTTAATATATAGGTCCATATCAAAGGAAACTGGAATCATGTTTCCATAATTTTTAAACTTTGATGGAGATATATGAATTAAATTCATTGAATAGGATAAATAAAAGTGTTATAGAAATTTTAAATCCTTGCCCCAAAGATTTAACTCTATTTTTCTCATTTTACACTTACTAGGCAAAAAATATCAACCAAGATAAATTCTCCTCATTAAAAAAATTAATGGGAAATATTTATAAAATTTTAACATATTTATTAATAAACGGGTCCATTTTATCAAATTTAGTTCACATAAGTTGCATAAATTAGTTTAAGATACAAATTCAAAATGCAACAAATAAACTGTTTATAGAAAAATCCATTTTATGTCAAAAACCTGAAAAATATAAAAAACTAGTTAAATGAATATTAACATTTAATTAATTATATTATTACTATTTAATGGATTATTATGTTAACTTTATATTAAATTCAAATAATTATGTATATTTTTCATTAAGATAAATTATAATTTTACAAATAGAGTTATTTTTCACTATTAATGGAAAATAAATCTTTTTAGAAAAATCTCAAAATTTCAATGAAAGATAGTATCAACATGAAGAATCCAAAAATGGTATAATTTTCTCATAATAATATTTCAATAAATTTTTATAGTTTTTTAAACTCTATTTTGTGTATAAAATATTCTATCAAAAAAATTTATTTAAATTTAAATATTTCATTAAATCTTAGGCTGTTATACTTTCTCAACTTTAAAATTTTAGAATAATAAAAATATATTAACACTATATATAATAATTACAACGAAATTTCATCCCACAGGTAAGTTGGAATTATTGTATTCCACCATTTTTGACTCGATCTATTAAACATGCCCAAAGTGGAATTCACTCACAATGCTTTAAAAGTATCTAAAAAATAAATGATTCCCTTAGTATTCCCTAGACAATACATTTACTATATTATACCTTGATAACAATGAAGGGCATGTGGTTATTAATTTATGAAATAAATGACGAGTTCAATAAGTATAGAATAACTCAACTTTACCACTCTATTATGAGTCTAGATAGAGTTTATGACTAGAAAGACGATATCTAGACTATGAGAAAAAATAATCTGAGATAACTCTCTGAGTGATACTAATTATTATTCACTAGAAACAATTTAGGGAAGAATGGTATGAATAAAAAAAATATAAAACTCAATCAGGCACATTTAAAAATTAATACCATCCAAAACATAATAAAAGTTAATGAATCAACCTCAAAATGAAAGGTCACATCAAGATTAGTTAATGAAATATCTAAATAATTTCATATGGATCATATGATTCATTTTATATAAGAATGTGAAATTTGAAAAAAAATAACATTTGATTTAAAACTATAAAATTTCCCCTTTAAAATTCAAATGTAACATAAAATTAAAATTTAGATTGAGGTTACTTCCTAATAAAATTTCAATATATTCATGTAATAGAACAAATATATATTGTAAATTTTAATAATATTTAAAATTCATCTGCTATATACTTTTCATAAAATTAATATTCTTTGAAAAACAATTTCATAAATCGATTTCTAAAACTCAAATATCTCATAATATAATTTTTTTCCTAAAAAACCTAAATAATAAAATATCAAACCAAGTATCATTGCACTAAATATTAATAATTATTCTATCAAATATCATCAACATATCATAAAATATACCTTTAATTCATCTGAAAATTTTAGAATAAAATTAGATGTGATTTATAAATCAAAATACTTCAAGAAACATAATTTATAGGGTTTTATGATTGTTCATGGTTTTTACACATAGTTTGGTAGACTGTACACTGACAATGATATAGTAACTTGATGTAGAACTATATGAATGTTTTATATGAGGCTATACATAACATTCAATATAGTAGGGTAAATCTAGTTATCCTTTCATTTCCATCATAAAACCTATAAAATACCAACAAAAACAAATATTATTGCAATGTAAACCTCAATTTTGAACAAATCATACCAAAAATAATATAAAACCAAACTCAAATTTAAGAATCATATCTTGAATACCCATGGAAAATATATTATTATCACAACATGTGTTGATCTGGCACCTAATTGTGACCTAACACCTGAATTATGATTATATTTTCTTTTCTCTAACATAATTTGAAAAATAGAAATATGTATATGATATAAATATTTAATAAAATAAGATTGTTTAACCTACCATGTCACCCTAGTATCAAGGTGAATTCCCAATTTCCATGGGATGGAAAAAACACTAAGTTTATCAAACTAAGGATTTGGGAATGTTGTCATCCTATAATATCAGTAAACTGTCCAAATAATCTTTCTAATAATCTATTATGGAGTATCCATTGATTGAAAAAACATTGAAAATTTAAATGAAACTCATAAATAATGAAGTAAAAAAAATGAGGAATATCAAACATAAATTTCCCAAGCCAATTTAAACTTTAAAACATAAAAAGTTACATCACCTCTAATGATGTTAATAAAACCAAAATATTAGGGTGGTTGAAATGGACAATACATGATCATCCCATGATGAACCAAAAAATGAACTATCATAGAATAATCTCTATAATACTTATGGTCACCTCTACTTCCAAACAACATCCATATACTAGAATAATAAATTAAGCCAAAAACATGAAAAAATATCCTAATTACATTTATAATGACATGGGAAATACACACACACCATTAAAGTGTATGTATGGTGTGATATAACATTAGTTGTATGATTTAACAAAATATTTCAAGTAATTACTTTTACAATATATATTTTTTAAATTTAGGTTTAAAATATAATTTATTAATATATCCTTTTATTTTTATTTTGAGAAAAACCTATAATAATATGATACCCCATCATTACATTTTCGAAATAATTATAATTCATGTTCCTTTAAAAAAACATTGTATATCCTTATATTAAAGAGGGAAAACAGTAATCCTTAACAAAGAATGTAATTATGAAATGAAAATACCATTATTTTATCTTTTTTATTCTAATATAAAACATCAAATAGGTTCAATGAATAAAATGAAAATAAAAACCTTGAGTCAAGATATAATAAGAAAATCTATTAGAAAATGTGATACAAAATAAAATTATCAAAGAATAAAAATAATTTTAATTTGAATGTACAAAGGAAAATATATGAATTATTAGGGTAATGAAGTATCAAACTTCATTAAAAAACATAAAATTTATAACAAAATTTTAATTCACAATAATAGTTAATGTTAAATAGTTCTATATAGATGATTAAATCAAGGCACATTAATATATAAATCGATGAAAAATTGTATATCATGGTAAACACATCATGTCCGGGTGAGATAATCATATTTGTACACATGTGGAATCATCTGTCGGCCCATTAATACAATCCTAAAAAATATACTCTTATATTACACTCAACTATCCAAATAGGGTGGTGCACCCCATAGTTAAAGAATAATATGAACTATGGTATTGTAACACCTTGATATTTTAGGATATATTTATCTTTAGTTTTTTATTTTTTTGATATATTTCTTTACATGAAACGTAAATTTTAATTAAATCATGATATACTATTGAAATATTATTATTCAATGTGAATGTTATTACATAAGCATTATATTGAAAGTTTTGAATATTCCTATCTAAATAATTATTTTTGTCCACATGTATAAAATTTCATCATTGCTTACTAATTGATAAGAAACTGAAATGTAATCATTTGGAAGAAAAATACATGTTTCTCTAAAAAAGATTTTTTATGCACACAATGTGATTTTATATTAACAAGTTAATGTAATAAAAATCTATTAACAATTATAATTAATTATATATATTTTATTTCAATAATTTTTTAACTTCTATCCAATGGTGTTTACTAGGAATGGGATAAGAATAAGTATAATTTATTCTTCAAATTTGTTTTTCTAAAAATAGTTTGACTGTATTTTTTGTAATTTTTTTAAAATATTTTTTTTCCACTTTTCAAAATTTAATCATTAAAAATGGATTCAATATTTTTAATCACGAGGATAAAATTTGGTAAATAGATCCATTTTTCATTATGCATATTAACCATGATAAATATTTGTCACGTCAATATGGTAAAACAGGTAAAACCTGGTTGAAACTTAGTGATAAGGCTTCCAAATATCTATAACACTTTCAATTATATTATTGTATGTATTTTTACATCCATTAGAATCCAATTTCTATAAATATTTATACTTTGTTCCATTTTCATTGATTAATATCGTTATATTATTTTATGAAAATTATTAATATATAATGTCACTCTCATAATAGTAATTTATCTTATATGTTTTCATGGGGATAAAAAGTAGTTATTAAAAGATATAAAAGTTTATTTTCAATATAAATTATTTATTTTTTTTATGATAGTTTTATTTTTATTTTATAGTGATGATATATTTACCTTAAATGCCTACGCAACACATATATATTGCATGTTTCAGTAGTATAAAAATTAAGACACATGATATAAAAAAATAAAAATAAAATGTTTTAGATTAATTTTGAAATTACATGAATTTAATAGGTAATTATAAAGTACTATTTGTGGTAAATGTATTCATATTTTAATTCAATTACTTTCTTTATGTCATTGAATTCAAATTAAATGAATAGTTTGAGAATTGATTTTAATGATATTTATTGTTAACTAAAATATTAATAAATGATTTTAAAATAAAAAAATATTTAAATAAGACATTTCTAATAAGTAGTGGTTGAACATTTCATACATGTTCAATTTTTGTTCAACTTTTCACCTTATAAGTGAATTTATGACCCTAAAATTCTAAAAAAATGTGTTACTATGTTAAGGTTAAAAAGGGTTAATGAAGGGGTTAAATAAAGAGATAATGTTTAAAATGAAACTGAAACATACATAAGGTTTATTTTTGGAAGGTATTTTGGACTTATCATGTACATCATTGAATGTATGTCCATTTGGTGCCACATGATATGATTATGATATATACTATTCTTAAATCTATTAAGTAATTCCAAGTGTGTCCATTCCCTCAATTATAAACGAGAACCTCTTATTCTCATTTATTTAAAAGGTTTTATCCCTGTAGAAAGGACAATATATGGCCTAATACCATCCTATATTCTCTCCCCATGTCTAATATCATTTAATATTTTCAAAACACTATCTTTTGAGGTGTATGGTGTAAGCCAAACGAGGCTTATCAGTGAAGTGGTATAACTCTTACATGAGAAATTTCAATTTTATTTACTCCTATACCACCTCTAAATCCATTATATACAATATTAAATAATTTCTCCAGTTTATTAAATTTATTTAATTTCTATTATGATTATGGAACAACCGTTATCCACCTCTATTCCACCCTATGGGTTAAGAAAATATCTCTCATGTGTATGTGCGGATTACCACTTCCACAAAGTGATGCATATTGTTTTCCATAACCACCAAACATTGATGGTAACAATAGCTAATTATCAAAATATATATTAAAATTATTGTATAATTATATTTATTAAATGGTGAATTATTATTTTCATTTCTTTTTCCCTTTCCATCAACAAGATGAAAAGTCACTCGTTTGTATGTATAGATTACTGCCTCTACGAAGTGATGTAACTAACTTTTCATCACCAATTCATATGAATAGTTATATAAGTTTATATATTTATTATATATGATACTAATTTAATGATTAAAATTCATGTTACTATTCTACCATGATCAATGTACAAGTACACTGACTGAAAAACTGAAACAAGAATGAAAAACAAAGTAGTTATCTCCCAAAAAAGTGATTTTATTAATTGTTATTTAAAAGATAATCATATTATATAATAAATAATTTATATTATGATATATACTAGTATTTCTCTAGAATATATATATAATATTTTAATAATTATTATAATGGATGTTCAAAGACAGAAAAATAATGATGAGATTTGGGTAAGGGTTCTTAGTTTTTATAGTGTTTCATTATATCAAGCTTGATATTATACCCCTATTTATGTGTATGAGGTGTATATATTATCAATTTTCTATTTTTTATAAATAATATTTTTATGTTAATTATATTTAATATTTCATTTGAATTTATTTCTATCATGGGGGTTAGGATTCAAAAGTAACCTAGGTGGGAAGGATTTCTCATCTCTGTTTTATTTTGGTGAGACTTATGCCATATTCAAAACTTATTTGTTTTTTGTGGTGTATTTACAAACCATTAATTAATTATATTATGATTATCATGTAAATTATAGTGATTTAAAAATCCATTTAATTATCCCTCTTTCATTAGGTTTTGATTCAGAGACTATCTATTCGGTAAGAAGTTATATTATGATCTCATTTATTTTCAGGATTAAATATGATAAATTAACAATAAGGGAAATATCAGGGAAATTAACCTTCAAAAAAATTATTTTCCCTCTGGTTATTCTTATAATTTTCATATTTAATTACTATTTGTTCCCTTTGGAACTTAAAATTATCGAGAAACTATTTCTTAATAAAAACCAACCTTATTTCTTCTCTGGTTGCTAATAATTTTATTCCATATCCGTGATCCTAAATTTTTTTTCATAAAAGTTATTAAATATAATTATAATGTTATAAAAATATCATTTTCTCTAACAAAGACATTATTTTAAATGCTCTAAAATGATTTTTTCTTAAATTGTTTTAAAAGAATTTGTTTTTTATTTTTTACAAAACTGTGAATGGAATATGTTTTTCAATATATACAACAAGAATGGATTTTCCCACCATTATGATTGTTATTTTTTCATATCTTCCATCACATGATTCATTGGTTATTTAAAAATAAATTTATTTTCTCAATATTATATGTTTTTAGTTTAATATTATCAAAAACGGATTTTTTTTCACATTTTTTCAATGAATGGTTAAAATTTTATTTTAATGTTATTTTCCATCTATATAAATATCCTTTTAGGATTTTTTTGTTTCACTAGTAATATGTTCTTAAGATTACAACCACCTTTTCATGATAAATTATACAGATGGTGATTTTGTGAAACCCATTTCTTTCCCACAAATTAATTAAGTTATGATAAAATCTTTATTAAACCTGTTTCTTTTCAATGGGTTAATATATATTGATATGATTAATTTTTTATGATCCTCTGTCATATATATATATATATATGTTTTTTATTATATAATGGATGGGTACATTATAACCCACCAATTAATTAAGTAAATCTATATTAATCATGAGATAATTATTGTAAACTAGTAGATGTGCTTGATCCACTATAGGAAATTGGTAGAGATGAATGATCTACTATGACATTGGAAACATTTGGGAATGCATGGTCAACTATGATACATGAGATAAGTGGTGATGCATGGTCCTCTATGATATGTGAAATATGTGTTGATTCCTGGTCCAATATGATATGATACTCTCATTATATAAGATTGACATATTATTGGGTTCTCCTTCTTTTATAGTTCTACACTCTTTTGATATATTTTTATTCTTATGATTTGAACTCAGGGTTAATTGATGATTTATGTTAATTATTCTCTCTTATAATTCGTATTTTTTGTAATAAAAATGTTTTATACCATGAATCTTGTTTATGATATATGATATAATGGGTATGAATTTTTTTCTATTAACATGACCATATAACCTTATGCATATCTTATTATTTCATATGATGACCTATTATTATCTGTCATGTTTATGCGTACTTAGAATTTTAGATTACCCACTCTTATGTATTAGCATTATATAGGTTATAAAGAAGGGTACTAAGTATGATGAGTCTATATGGGTACCTTAAGTAATGAATGATGTTATAGATAATGATGATTATTCTAAAATAAGATTTTCATGTATCTAATTTCCAAATACACTAAAACCTTTTGATTTTGAATTTTGTAATTTTATTATATGTATTGAATATTCTTCTAAAATCATGTAATATTTATGTAAGAAATAATTGGGTCACCTCAATTGGTATCAGAGCATAGTTTAATTATTTTTAGAGAACAATATTAGATAATTTTTGTGAAACCATGGGGATAAGCCTATGTATATGATAACATCCTAATGATTTGGTATGTTAGTGTTTATGTGGTTTTCTTAGAAATATATCCATGTTGGGATACTAAAACGAGATATGGTTTTGGAATAGATGCATACATGAATAATAACCTCTAAAAGAGGTGTTCAAGTATATCTTGACCACCATTATAGTACATGGTAAATGGTCCATTACTACACATATGGTTTGACACTTTCGAGGGATATACTTTGGTTAATTTACATTTTATTTATGAGACATTATTAAGGATTTGAATAGATAATGACTAAGGGTGACCTACATTAATCTTAATTTTTCAAATATTGAGTATAATGTCTCATTATTTTGATATACTATGAATGATTTTTTGGTTTATATGATTGATCACTTGGATTATTTTTACATTATGATTACATTATGATTTTTGGTTTTTGTTAATGAATGGGACTAAAAGGAATTTCACTAACAACAAATGTGTTGGAAAATGAAAAAAATATCATCATAACTAATTGAATTATATGTTATACATAATGTAGAATATTTATTCTATTCGATTTTAAATTTCTGGGGACATGAATCATGATGAGGTTTTAAATGAACAAAGTAGGGGACAACACACTTCAGAAACTTCTATGATGAAATAATATGCTTATTATTGTGGGACTGATAAAACACTACTGGATGATTGATGGTGTAGTAACACTGAGAAAATATTTTATATCCTTTAGGACTTGGTAGATAAAAAATATGTTCTAACAATTTATCATTTGGAAGGAGAATTAGAAAAATGGTGGAATCTTATTCATAATACTAGGAAATATAAATAAATTAACTCCAAGAAATGGATTTTTTTAGGAGGTTATTTTTTAGTAAGTCTTATCCTCATATTCTATATATGAAAATTAAAAATAAATTACATGAGATTGACTATAAGAATGATAAATTCATTAGTACATATGAGGGAAATTTTAAAATAATTTTAAGGTATGATTTTATTTTAATCATTAGCCATGGAAGCTAAATTTATTGATTTTTTTGTGGTTTAAAACCACATATCTGAATGGATTCATCTAAAAGTGACTTTTATTGTTATAAAAAATTATTTTATTTTATCTAAATTTAAAAATATAAATTATATATTCCTATAATTCCGATGGTTTTTATAAGAAAGGAAGATATAAAATCATGAAAAATTGAATAAATCACATAAGAACAACAAATTCTAGTCACCTACATTCTTTAAATGTGGGAATAAAAATCAAAGTAATTTCATGAATGGAACCTAGATGTCCTTTTATTGTGTACAAGATGATCATATAACCATTGAATATTGAATATGATAATGTCACAAATTGGCTCAGACACCCTAGATCCCTAATAACCAATCTTATCCTAACATTGTATGAAGGGTGTTCCTGATCCCCACAGGTTGGCTACTAGCACCTGGAATCACACAAGAGAAAGTTAGGAATGATTTTACACATAAACAATGGATGAAATAGATAAACTTCTGTATGATAAAAAAAATCCATAGGGAGAACTATAGTATAAGTCAAATAGGTACAAAAAACGCAATGTAAATCCCAAAAGTACCAAAAAATAGTTAAAAAAACAACCCATTTACCATCATAAAAATCCCTCTAAGCCCCCAAGATCAACAATAAGAACCATTACTAAGTAGTTATTTACATTCCTCAAACATGGAATAAGAAAATATATAAAATCATGAAGGCATAGGTACTAAAATTTCAATAGGGTCTCACCATGGAATTTATAATAATATACTACAATAATTAACAAAATAAATATTTTAATTTTAAGTAAAATAGGCATGTTAGTTCAATATAATATTAAAAAAAATATTTCTCTACATCTGGATTGATGTAAATTTCTAAAATAAAGAATTAATAATCATTTTACATAAAAATGTTTATATAAATTCATAAGGAATGTATAAAATATATTAAATTAAATAAAATATGTCAAAATAATAAAAATTGATTAACATAGTCATCTTACAAGAGGTAATATAGTTCTAGGTTATGGGATCCTCACATAACCGAATAGGATATCGCAACAATATGTGTACACACATCCCTTAGAAACTGTTCAAAGAGGACTCCTCCCCACCCGATCAGGGATGTGACATGTTACATATGTTTTGTTAGAGTCATAAAGTGACAGTAGAGTGTTTTCCCAAATAACTCACTAATTTAATAGTATTTCATGTTCTCTAACAAAACTAAATAATGGGAAATTTATTTTAATACTATTCAAAATACAATTAACCCATTTTATCCCGTTTTAGACTATAAATTTCCATTTGAAAAAAATGTTTTTAATTAATTAATGAATTTTCCCAGATAAAACCAATTACTTTTTATCAAAATAATTTACTCCATATTACTTAAATAAAAATTTAAAATCAATTTCAAAAATCAATTTCACAATTTAATTTCACTTTTTTAATTTCATAGTTTAATTTCACAATTTCCTTCCAATTTCCACAATCACACCCTAATTCAGTGAAATTGGGGGATTTCCACATATTTTAGGCTAATGAAAAATAAATCCCAATTCAACATGAATTTGGTTTTTCATAATCTAATTAATAGCAATTAAATTATGATAAAAAAATTTATGGTTAAAAAAATTGTCAAAACATAAATAGAACCACCTACCATAGATCATGGGATCAAATAACACAACTTTCACAAGAGAAACTATATCAAAGAGCATCATGAAACGATATATGATAATCAAACCAGGATTAAAGATTTGAATGAATAGAAATTAGATCATCCATCTATATAAAGATCTATAAACCCCTAAGTAGGATAGAGGGAAAAATCGTTAGATAGACAATGGGAGAAGAACTCTTATGGAGAAAGGATCAAATGACGTTCTCTATGCCTTGATTCACATCAGAAGGGGTTTGGAGGATACTTAATCACCTATAGATAGACTATATATAATAATAATTTTTTTTATAGTTGATTGGAAGGGTCAGGCACTTAAACCGGAGAGTTTTATAGATTTTAATGAAAAATATCAGAATTAAATATTCTTGTTGCACAATTATCTAGGCGGGGCCACATGGGTTATCAGACCGTGCAACTGAATAATACACCCCAAAAAATGGGTTCATGGATTCTACTAAGTGGGTACATGATGTGAGTGTTTTTTGGTCATAAAAACCTTAATCAATATTTTCCCTTTTAATGTAGCACAGTGGTGACCACAGGGTTGTCTCTCGAAGAGGTTGCAGATCGAGTTGCAATACTGTCACTTTTGTTATTTTTTCTGAAATGAAAATGGGAATTTGATTAAAAATTTGAAATTTGTTTTGAATTAAATAATAAAGTGTAATAATTTTATGTGAAAGATAATGTCGGTTTGAAATCAGGATTAAAGATAGCGGTCGCAGACATGCTTCACCCTTTCAGACACTCCCCTCTTCCTTATATATAAAATATATCTCTTAATTTAAATTCTTAAATGTACCCCCAATGACCCCTAGGTGTACACTTAGATTTTAATAGACATAATATTAAGACTTCAATATGATTGTGGTCCTGTCTATAGAAGTGACATAACTACTTAAAGAACTCCTAGTAATTGAACCTAATTGAATTCACTATGCCCAATGGAAAGACCTCACCAAATAATTTTAAAGACTCAAATAAATTGTTATAATTTATAGATGGAACAAGAAGAATTTTTTTTTTGAAAATATGTTTATAAAATAAATTAACCCGATTCATTCAAAAATATTGGTTCCAGATAAATTCAAAAATACATTACACATTAAAATCAAAACTCAGAAGAGAGTGTCCATCGGGTGTCGCCGTCTGCAACCACCTGTCGCTTAGCCTTGCATCAATTGATAAGCCTTTAAATTCTCTATTGAATCCTAAAATTATGGCATATTCTTCTGGTTCTCAATCTCCTCTTTTCTTTTTTTCTCTCACAAGCAAACTCAATTCGTGATGGATGGTGTGGTGATGAATCTAATGTCCTTGAGAGGTAGGACCTCTTCTCCTTTTATAGGCAGATTTCATCTCCCAAAAGTTGGCACGTTTTTGACCCATTAATTGGCCAATTCACACAAGTAACCCTTCATATATGTTGCTCATAGATTCATTGACTGTCCACTCTCTAATGTTACGATTCATTGGATGCACCTATAATGAGGTATGATTTTTTATGGTTGATGACGTTTCCTGGATGAAGCTTCCAAGTAGCTTCCTTCAAAATGATGTCATTCAATGGCCACCATAATAAATTCCAAATGACATGAAATTAAATGAGTGAATTTTAACTGGATTTATCATCCATATCCATGTGTAATATCATCATTTGGAGGTGTTTAGGAAGAATTATGTTTCTTCTACTAAGGTGGGGTCCACGTAGTCCGCCCTTAAAAATTGCCCACTTCATTGATTTGTTTGGGCCCCACGATGCATGAATCTGACCCTGGTCCTGAAGAAAAAAATGATGGAAAAATAAGAGTTAAAAAGTATTCGAATAACAGAATTTGGGAATATATTTATGAGAAATGACCAAAATACCCAAATGATAAAAATCTGTTAAAAATCAAGAATTATGCAATTTAAACTTTTTATCCCAAAACACACTGTAAATACAAAATTGTTACAAATAAGATCAAATTGGTAAATTAGTGATGTTTAAATCACATAAATAGATATTAGATAGAGTAGAAATATTATCTATATCAATTCAGCCACACTTGGCTCTTGGACTCCTGGACAGGTGTGCATGGAATCAAGGAAAATAAAACACAACCAAATGGAGTTTAAAAATTTACCGTAAAGAATTAAAAAGATATCATGCCTCATTAAAGACAAATATTTAAAATTCTTAATTAAAATCATTCAATCCATTTCCACTTTTTTTGTCTTCTCAGGCACACAACACACTTACCTCACATTCGTTTTCTATCAGCACACAATATAATCTTTAATAAGGATTTTGTCATCCAACTCTTGCAAGAATCACCATAGTCTTGATAAATTTCTACATCTCTAGCTGATGTGAGACAAGAACATGTGATTATCATGAGGACTTTTACATGGTTTTTCTGTGGTTTGGGGTTGGTAGGATTTAAATGTGAAAACTTATTTGGCTGAATAAAGAGGGTTTGGCTCTTTTTGAAGAAGAAATGCATGATACTAATTTTTACTCAATTACAGTCTCCTCCATATTCTCCAATGAAAAATAATTAGTTCCAATCATCTCTTTTCCATCAATATTTTAGCATCAAATATGACATTTTTTAAAGATCCATATAGGGCACATCTTATTTCTATTACGATCTCCAGATAGGCATAACTCCATTTCATTTGAAATCTCCAGATGGGCACAACTCTCGGAAAAATATATTCCAGCATCACAAATATGTCTTCAATGTTTGAATGTCCTCCCCATGCAACACTAAATGAGTTAGTACGTCACAAGTCTTCATCCCCCCCCCCACACACTTATGTTTTACTAGATCATACATTTATACTTCCAGAGCTAGTCAAAAAGGGAAATTTGGCTTGTAATGTGGAAAATATAATAGTCTATATGTGGCTACTAAGGGATTAAGAAAGACAAAAATTCAAGGGAGGGAGAAATAAAAAGGATAATCATGAAAAGGGGGCTCTAATATCCAAACAAATGCCTCAATCATTTTAATCAAAAGTATCTCAACCCTCAAGTTTTGATAGAAATAAATCAAGTTCTTGTTTAAACAAACACGAATTTGTTCCCTCATGAAAGTGGTGAATGTGAAGAAGATGTAACAAAAATGGTTCCAGAGGCATCAAAGGAATGAGAATTTCAATTACAACGTCGGCGATATGTGCCATGAGATTTAAAAATCAGTGGTCTTTTCATGAATTTTCCAAATTTTTTAGCACGAAACAATTCCATTTTCAGCATTCATTTATATTTAGTTTCAACAGATCAATTGGTTCACTCCGTGGCATGACTGTCAAAATAAATTCAAGAACAACCAAAACTTTTTTTAATAATAAAAATCTGAAAATAAAACAGATAAAAAATAAAAAATAAGCACACCAAAGATGGAAAGAAAAATTTAAAGAAAGAAATCATTTCAAACAAAAGCTCATAAAATCCTAATTTACCCAACATTGTGCCTCCCCACACACTTATTCTATGCTATGTCCTCATTTTAAAGGAAATTTATTTGATCATGAAATATATTAAATTAAAGAAATAAAATGAATAAATTTTAATGAAAGACAGAACCTATCATTAATTTTATTCTGCATTATGAAGTTGAATATCCTCCCCTGAAGGATCATGAAAATTCATTCTAAACAGCTTCATCCTATTCCCATTGATAGTGAATGATGTTCCTTTGTTTGGATATTAAATCTGTATTGCACCAAAAGAAAAAACATGAGTAATAACGAATTTTCAAGACCATTTGGAATGAAATTTACCTCGGAAGAGTTTCAATCTAGCATTAAAAAATAGAAAGTTTTCACCCTCATTGAAGTTTTTGTTGAGAATCCTCCCATCATGAAAGGCTTTTCTTCTCTCTTTATATAACTTGAATCTTTTGTATGTATTCTTTATGATCTCCTCCAGCACCTGCAAACAATATTTTCTTTCTTTCCCAGTAGAATATAGGTTCATGTTACATGTTTTTACACCCCAAAAGGATTTGTGTTCTAACTAAACTGCTAGATGAAATGATTTTACATAGATCAATATAATTGGTTACATTCCAATCGGGGTTTTGAAAGCTATTATGTGGGCCCAAGGAGCATCATCAAGTCTCAAACTATAATCCTTTCTATTTGGGTTTACTGTTTTTTCTAGTATTTGTTTGATCTCCCTATTGGAAAACTCAACCATTCCATTTGTTTTAGGATGATAGGGCATAGAGACCCAATTATTAACACTTTATTTCTTTAAAAGAGATTCCAAAGTCTTATTACAAAAATGGGTAACTTAATTTGTAATTAGAAACCTTGGAAATCAAAACCTTGAAAACATATTTACTTTCAAAAATTTGGACACAAGTTCCGCATTATCAGTTCGGGTGGGGTAGCCTCTACCCACTTGGACACATGATCAACAGCCAGCAAGATGTATAGATATACAAAATAATTGGGAAAAGGCCCCATAAAATTCATTCCCCATACATCAAGAACATCAAAAAACAAAAGTGGTTTTTGTGGCATCTAATTCTTCTTGGAAATGTTTCTATAAAATTGACAATTTTTACAGGTTCTGTAGAATTAGAAAGCATCTTAAAAAATGGTGGGCCAATAAAATCTAGAATCAAGAACATTTCTTATTGTTCTATGTGGTCCAAATTTTCCTACACAATTTAATGTGTGGAAGAATTGTAGGATGGATTGAAATTCAGAGTTCGAAATGCATCTTCCTATCATTTGATCACTACCAATGTGCCATAAATAAGGATTATCTCAAATTTATTTCTTTGAATTTCTCACAAGTTTATCAATTTGATTTTTGTAAAACCATTGGGGATGTTCATAAGAATCCGAATAGTTCACAAGATTATAAAACCATGGTATTTCACTTTGAGTAGAAAATAAATCCTCATCTGGAAAGGTTTCCTTAATTGGTGGGTACATCTGATGTTTTTTTGCTTTGACTCAATACTTCCCCAAGGGAAAATTCTGATGCATCGGTCATGATTTAAAAGGTAATGTCCTATTTACAAGTTTGAACAATGGGAGGGGTTATCAGTATTTGTTTCAGCTCATGAAATGAATTTATGCAATTCTCATACAAGAAAAATGGGACACCTTTTTGGAGTTTTCTTGACAATGGAAGTCCAATCGTACTGAAAGCTTTAATGAATCTCCTATAAAATCCAACATTCCCAAGGAATGATCTCACATCTATCACAATTTTTGGGTATGGTAATGAAGAAATGATCTCAATATTGGATTGATCAACTTGAATTCCATCATGGGGCACAACATATCCAAGAACGATCCCTTTAGAAACCATAAAATGGAATTTTTTTCATTATTTAGAACAAGGTTATTTTCAATGCATTTTTCAAGGACACATGCCAAGCATTTCAAGCAACATTCAAAAGATGATCTATACATGGTGAAGTCGTCCATAAAAACATCCATGAATGTTTCTAAAAATTTAGAGAAGATTCTTATCATACACCTCTGAAAAGTTCCTAGGGCATTACATAAACTGAAGGGCATCCTTCTGTATGAAAAATTTCCAAAGGGGCATGTGAAGTTAGTTTTCTCTTGATCCTCTGGTAAAATGTGAATTTGAAAATATCCAAAGAATCCATTAAGAAAATAATATAGGGTTTTCCTGGCTAGTCTTTCAAGGACTTGATCAAGGAATTGTAATGGGATGTGTTCTTCCTAGTAAACAAATTTACTTTCCTGTAATCAATGAACATTTTCCATTTATTTGGAAGCCTTATGGGGAAAATATGACCAAATTCATTCCTTGAGATTTTAAATCCACCTTTTTTAAGAACAACATGGACATGACTTACCCATTGACTATTAGATATGGGAAAAATAATTCCAGAGGCCAGCAGGGTGGTTACTTCTTTCTTCAAAACCTCCAGAAGTGTTTGGTTCAATCTTCATTGAAATTGTCTTACCGGTCTGGAATTCTCCATCAGTAAATTTATGTGCATGAAAATTTAAAGGATTATTCCTATTAGATAATAGAGAGTCCATCTTATGGATTTCTTGTGGGACTTGAGAACATCCAACAATTGGATTTTCTGGACTTCTAACAAATCATTTGAGATGATTACATAGAATTGTTAATTATGACCTAAGAAGGAATACTTGAGGTTATCCTGAAGGGGTTTCAATTCTATCTCAGGTGGGGTGGTTTCATTTCCAACAGGGAACTTCTCAAAAGTTATATTTTTTAGTGAAGCTCCATGTTCCTCATGATGATATCTTTCTATTATCTCAAGACTTGTTCCATGTGAAAAATTGGAAACTTCTTCTTGAATACCGCTAATAGGTTCAGTGGTTTCTATAAATTCATCTTCATCAATGCTCAGATATTTTGTATCAACATCCCAATACTCTTCACATTCTCCAATTTCATCCTCATTTTGATCTGATTTAGTATCATACAAATTTCCATATTTTTCCACATCAGTTGGTATTTCATCACAGAAAAAATTAGGCAACATGCCAGAGGAAAACCAATCAATCATGTTTACATTGGTAGTTGAATGATCTTCAACTGGGTGTTTCATTGAATGAATATTTTTTAAATGAACAACATCTCCTATAAATTCTAGTGAAAGTGTTCCCTTGTGAACATTGATGATCACATTTTCCATTTTTTGAAATGGTCTCCATAGGATGAGGGGAGAATGTGTGCCGAATCGATCATCTTCCATATCCAAAACATAGAATTGAACAGGAAATATCATGTCTCTCACTTGAATGAGAACATCCTCTATAACTCCACCAAGTTTAGTGGTACTTTAGTTGGCAAGTTGAATGATAATTCCAGAGGGTTTCATGTCTCCCAACTGAAGAGATGAGTAGAAAAAATGTGGCATGACATTTATGGAGGCCTCTAGATCAAGCATAACATCTTTGAATTCACATTTCCAAATGGTAAGGGAATGGTAAATGTCCCATGGTATTTACACTTGACAGGAAGGGCATGTTGAATCATGGATGAAACATTCCTTAATAAGTTTACATTTTAAACTCCTTTGAACATCCTCTTGTTGGTAAAAATGTCTTCTAGAAACTTATAATACATTGTATTTTTCTTCACAACATAAAGCAAAGGAATATTGACTTGGAATTTCATGAATGTTTCCAAAACCTCATTATCTAATTATTTTTTAGCACTTGATTTTGGTGGTAGTTTACACATTGGATAAGGTAGTGGAGTTTTGAATGTTTATGAGGTATTCTTAGTATGTATTAGAAAAACATAAGGACCAGACATCCTCTTCCAATCATTATTTTATCGTTTAAAAAATATTTCAACCTTTGACTTTGTGGTTCTATCAATTTTAGATTCATCAGCATTTTCATCAATGGTATGATTTTTATCAACAATGTCAGTAGCAGGCTTGATATTCTCAGTTTGAGGGTTGTTCAATTTTGTTCCACTCCTGAGTTCAATTGCACTCACATTCTCCTTCCAATTATTCCTCAGATTTACTTGTGGTTGTGAGGGTAAACCACCACTCATTTGATTTGTTATGCAATTAATACCAGAGGCATGTTGACCCATTTGAGTCATCAAGGTATTAATTTTTTAATCATGTTATTTTGAAAATTCGTTTAGTTCCCTTATTTCATCTTGTTGTTTCCTCATTACTTCTTCAATGTTCCTACTAAAGTTTTGAGTGGGAGGGGTAGGCTGAAATTTGCATCCAAAATTATCATTGGCTTGCTCATTGAAATATCTTGGTTGTGAGTTACTTGATTGTCCTTGGAAGAATCCTCTTGGTTGTTTAGGATGACGAAATCATTCATTTGAGTTTTTGTTCCATCCCTGATTGAAATTTTGGCTCTTCTTAAATGGTCTTTGTTGGTGTGATTGAAATGGTGTTCCAGGAAAAATTTTATTTCAGTTCTCCGAAGGATCTTTCATTTGTGGGAATTGGTCACTAAAATGTTCATTCGAAGAACAAATCCCATATTGGACATGTAGTTGGAATGCTGCTTCAGGTTTTGGTTGTGTTGGTGGGGTGTTAGATAGCATAATTGACCTTACCATGGTGTTAAGATCAGATAATTGACTTGAAATTGTGTTGTTTTTGGGACTAGTAGTAGGGAATTCATGTTATTATTTGACATAAAAAGGCCACTTGTTCCAAATTTTTGGGCATTCTGGGCCATGTTTGCAATTAGAATCCTCGGAATAGTTGGTGTCTTATCAACTAAAGCTCCTCCTGTAGCAGCATCGATCAAACTTCTATCAGTGATACACAATCTATCATAAAAGTATTGAATGAGATGCTGGTAACTGATTTGATGATGGGGGAAACTAAAACAAAGATGTTTGAACCTTTCCCTGTATTCGTGAAGTGTATCTCCTTGTGTTTTCCTAATTACACAAATCTCCTTTCGAATGGAGGTAGTTTTGGACGCATGGAAAGAAATTTCAATGAAAATATTTTTTAATTCATTCCAATTTCTAATCAAGGTTGATTGAGAATAGAAAAACCATTCCTTAACAACTCCATCTAAAGAAAAAGTAAATGACCTTAGATTCATTTGATCGGCATCAAATCCATGAGGTTTCATGTTGAGACACAAGTAACTGAATTATTGGAGGTGTTTTAGTGGGTCTTCACTGGGCGACCCATTGAATTTGGAATGTTGGTGGGTGAAACCACACCTGATTTCAAATCCAGCAGGGGCATTAGGGCACTCTATATGATTCTCTTGATTTTTGTCATAGGATAAAGCTAGTTCTTTCAATGTTCTATTTTCAGCCATTTGGATTTTAGTTTCAAATATGTGCCTCCTAGGTGTGTTGGTGAATGATTCACAACTGGAAACTTGGGTATTAGTAGCTTTAACCCTAGTGTGAAAAGTTCTATCAATTTAGATATCCAGAGGTAACAAGTTCGGGTCAGATGTTCGGGTCATGAAAAAATAATAATAAAATAAAATGAACTCTAGAAACCTCCCCGACAACGACTCCAGTTGATGTGAGCGTTTTTGTGTCATAAAAACCTCCATCAGTATTTTCCATTTTAATGTAGCATAGTGGTGAGCACATGGTTGTCTCTTGAGGAGGTTGTAGATCGAGTTGCAAAAGTGTCAGTTTTGTTATTTTTTGTAGAAATAAAAATGGAGATTTGATTAAAAATTTGAAAAAAAATTGAATTTAATAATAAAGTGAAATAATTTTAAATTAAATATAATGTGGGTTTGAAATCAGGATTAAAAATAGCAGTCACAGACAAGCTTCACCCTTTCGAACGCTCCCCTCTTTGTTTTATATAAATAATATCTCTTAATTTAAATTGCTAAACGTACCCCCAAGGACCCCCAGGTGGACACTCATATTTGAATATACATCATATTAAGACTTCAATATGATTGTGGTCCTGCCTATAGAAGTTAATCATTTACATAAAGACCTCCAAGTAATTGAACCTAATTGAATTCGCTATGCTCAATGGCAAGACCTTAGCAAATAATTTTAAATAGAGAAATCAATTTTTCTACTCTATAGATGAAACAATGATCAATTTTTTTTTTGAAAATATATTTAAGAAACAAAGCAACCATATTCATTAAAAAAATATAAGTTGAAGAGAAATTCAAAAAGGGATTACACATTAAAATCAAAACTTGGAAGAGAGTGTCCGTCAGGTGTCGTCGTCCGCAACCACTTGCTGCTTAGCCTTGAATTACTTGATAAGACTTCATCTTCTCTATTGAATCCTCAAAGGATGGAATATTCTTAAGGTTCTCAATCTCCACCTTGCCTTCTTCTCTCACAAGCCAACTCCCTTCGTGACTGATGGTGTGGTGATGAATCGAATGTCCTTGATAGGTAAGAGATCTTCTCCTTTTATAGGTAGATTTCATCTTCCAAATTTTTTTGTTTTTTTGACCCATTAATTGGCCACTTAACACATGGACTCCTGCATAACCATTGTTCATAAATGTGTTTAACATAGACCCTATACATTTCTTATTCATTGGACACGCCTATAATGAGTTATGATTTTTTTATTATTGATGATGTTTCCTGGATGAGGCTTCCAGGGAGCTTCCTTCAAAATGATGTCATTCAATGGCCACTATACTGGATTCCAAATGGCATGAAATTAAATTTTTGAATGTGAATTGGATTCCTCGTCCATATCCAAGTAGAATATCTTCATTTGGAAGGGTGTATTCTTAATTACCTTTATGGTACAGAGGCGGGGTCCACGCAGTCCACCCCGAAAAAGTGTCAACTTCATTAATTTGTTTGGGTCTCATGATGCATGAATATAACCTTGGTCATGAATACAAATATGATGGAAATAAAATAAGGGATAAAAAAAAAATTTTAATCACATAATTGGGAAATATATTTTTTGATAAATGACCCAAATACACCTGTGATAAAATTCTATTAAAAATCCAGAACTATGAAATTTAAACTTTATATCCCAAAACACACTGTAAATCCAAAATTATTACAAATAAGATCAAATTGGTAAATTGGTGAGGTTTAAATCACATATATAAACTTTAAAAATAGTGTAAATATTATCTCTATCAGTACATGATTTTTAAAATAGTTCACCAACCATGAAAACCTCACTTCCTGGGTTTTCACGATTTCCACTACTAGGGTGCATGATTTGGGGAAACCATGCATAACACAAAAGCCTTCCTAAATATTCAAAAGTTTGCCAAAATCACCCCTAAATGGGACCCAACTGAAGACTTACTAAAATAGGTCTTATTAATTACAATAAAATAGTAATGGGATCTTATAACTTCCCCACCATAGAAACGTTTTGTCCCCAAAAAGTATCTCAAGAAGCTTCCGTGTCAAAAGAATGATGCCACTACTCACTCATCAATGCCTCCCTATCCCACATATCATGTGTATCATAATAGTACTTCCATAGAACTTAATCCAAATGAATCATCCTACCAAAAAGTACCTTGGTTTCAGAATCAACTATCCAAAATAGATTCTCAGTCACAAATTGATCAAGATCGACATCAAAGACACTCAATCTCAGAACATGAGTTAGATCAGAAAGATACTTTTGTAGTTGGTATATATGGAACACTTTTAAGTATCAATGTCAGTTCTGTGATATGTGGTAAATAATAATACAATTTCCTCACTTTCTCAATGACATCAAAAGGTCCTACAAAATTAAGATAATTCTTCGCTTTCCTCCCAAGCCATCGATGAACCAAACGAGGTGAAACTTTCAGTAACACTTGATAACCAACTGAAAACACCAACAATCTAAGATGAAGATCGACATAAGACATATACTAGGTCTATGCTATCAAAATTATATGATTAATCAAAAAATATTTGTTCTCAAATCTTAAACAAAGATCTATCCAACAAAGGAAAATTCCCTAATCTCTAACAAACACAATGGAGATTTTCAAATCTAGTCATATAATTCCTCAAACGGATTAATTATGATCAAGGCTGGTAACTCTTATTATAAGAAAACTCAACCAGTCCCAAATGGTCATCCAAACCCCAACCAATGTTAAGAATAGAGGCTTGGAGAATATCCTCATGAATCTTGAAATCTATCTTCATTTTTCCATCCGACTACAAATCATGCACAGTACTCAAATAGTCCTAAGATCCTAATGCCTCCTGAAGGCCTTTATAAAATTGATAAGTAAATCTGGGATGTCTATATGAGACTATAGTAGACGAAACTCTATTAAAATGTAAAATCATATTCACTTACAGATTTATAAACTTTTGAAAATTGTTTGTATCACACATGGTTATATATTTATCTGATTTGGTCATACTACCGATCATATCTTATATCCCATAATTCTTTTTCTGGGCATGAGGCAACACAGCCAAAAATTCCATAGTGTATGAACCCATTTTTTCACTTAGGCACGTATCCTTTAATGTTTGGTCTATTTCATTTTTTTATACCTCAAAGTAATTCATTATGAGGTTATTATGTTTTTAGGGGTGTCCATGTCTTGTTTGGAGATTGGAACCTCAACTTATGGAGAAAAGAACTAGGCCGAATAGTAAAAAGGTACTATGTGCCCCATCCCACATGGTCTCTACTAATAATGTAGGGTTGGATAGTGGAGTGAAGGAGGGAGAAAATTTTTCAAAACCATGTTCTAGGATTGACACAATCATACGAAATGCATATATGTTTTAGAATAAGTGATACACAAAGTTGGCACATGGTTTCCCAAACTGTGGTGCCTAACCGTGCGAGTAACCCTTTAGCATAATAAATGACACATGATTAGTGCTCGATTTGGAAAATCATGTGGCCCAACCCTATAACCTAGATATTTTGGATTAAATGACTAATATCCCTTACAATATTATTAATTCAAGACTTTTATTTTTATTCTAGTGAACTGTTTTGTCTTTGGAGATCTCCTTTGATCTAAAATCATATATTTCCATCCTGAAAATTTGTTTGATGCCAAATTAAAGAATAGTTTTCTTCGTTGTATCCATGAATGTAAGATCTTAATTAATTTTTATCCATTTAGTGTTTATCTTCTCCTTGATAATGTTGGCGAGGTGTATGCTCCTATGCTCTATTTTTAGGGTATTGATCCTTTCTTTAGATGTCTCCTAATCAAGTTCAAATTAGAGGCTGGTATAGTATGAGGATAGTTGGATGAGTACAAGTTAGGTGTTTTATATATCATTCCTAATGTTTTGATGTTTTATAACATTTGACGTTATAACACACACTAGTTTCACCATTCATTGATCATAAAATTGTAATTTCCTTAAATTTGTTTCCCTATAGGAACCAGATGATCTTATTAGACCCCTTGAGATCGACTAACATAGATTGATCAACCCAATTTGGTGTGCCCTCTTACATAAATGTATGGATATAATTATAATATGGTGAAAGAATATACTTGAGTGTTTGATATTTTTTTTAATTGTGTTATTATAAAAGAAATTATTGGGGGTAGTGTTTTAGCACGTCTAACACTCTTATAAAGAATTGAATTGGAAAATAGTGAGTTGTAATCCCACATCACTTATTTTAAATTTGACAATGGGTATGCCCTTGTTTATATTAAATGATAGTGAGAAATGGATTATTCCCTTGATCATATTAAAGCCAATCATTATTATTAATGATACGACATAAGGGCATGATGTCCCATAATAAAAATAAAAAATGGGAATGAAGAACCATGTAAATTATAATGAATGAGAATGAAGACTCATTAGAATTATACTAAATGAGCATGGTGAACATAGTTATATCTAATTGGGCATGAAAATCATTGAACATGTTATAGAAATACAAGCCTGATGACCCATGTATAAATGATATACTATATGAGACTACCATTACTTTTGATACTATACGGAAATGTATTCCCTTGTGATGAAAAATGGGCATGACCTCACTTGTGATTTTATTTTGGTATGGAGTACCTTATGATACTATATTTTTATTGATTCCCTTGTGATACTATTGAGATATTTGGAATGAAATCCCTTAAACAAGTGACATTGGGCATGTCATCCCCTATACTAATGAGATACCAAGCATGGAGTCCCTTATAAATGTGATAATGAGTATTATAACCCTTGATAACATTTTAGATTTATTTTTCCATGAACCGAATTAGGTATTTTCATTATTGTTTCCTTTTAAGAACCAGATCCAACCCATTTATAGTTTCTATTACTTCTTTACATTATTTTACTTGCACACTGTGATACTGTATACCAGGACTGGATTTTGATAGATGTTGTTAGTGGGGTCTACTAAGATTTATCTCGCACCTAATATGGGACACCTATTATACCCAAGAAAACTATATGATTTTACATGTAGATAAGGGGATGTAAACTATTACAGATGTATGAATTTTAGAATGTCTTAAGATGGAGTTAGTAGTAGATGACTAGGCTAGAGATCTGGATGTTGTGATATATTTCTCCATTATGGATTCTTTTTTTATATCTTGTATAGAAATTACACCTCTTTCTTTTATCCATGTTTCTATTATTTGTAGACATGAAATTAACATCAATTTAATAAGTTTCAATTACAAATTTTGAGTATTTATATCATTTTCTTGGTTATTTACATCTTTTTTCTTTGCTTATTCATTGTTAATTTTTTTTGATATTTATCTGTTGATTATACCATAGTGCTACTCTGGTAATGAGGACATAGTATCCCTACAAAAACACACATTACCATCACTTATATTCATCTACCTCTAGAATTTGGGGAGATGCACTAGAGCCCATGTGGCAAACCAGGCTTAGGGAACTGTTGAGTAGAATCCGAGTTCAGGGTGTCCCCAAGTGGTATCAATGCGTTTTCTTTTCTTACATTACTATTTTGAGATAATAGTATAGTGTTTAGGAAGGTTATTGAGTTTTTAATGTTTTGTACCTATGTGTAGCTAACCTATATATAGAGAAAATCCAAATTCCCTCAAATATAAATTTATATTTACTATTTTTCTTATTATTGTTGATATTTTATACCTTTGGTTGATGCACTTGAATTGTGATTGTACTATTAATATAATAAAGATTTATTTTTTCCCATGGCCCATTGAGATGATGGAAAAGAGGCATTAAGCATGCATAATTTTAGTCACCTTGTAGGAAATTCATGTGCCATGCATATTCCATGCCATATAAGAGCATTGTGTTATATTCATTGACTATGATTACCATGAGTGATTTTATAATTAAAAATGGAACTGTAATCAGCTAAAGATTATTTTAGGGAATTAAGAAAATTATTTTTGGTACATTGATTTCTTACCATAACTTAGCAATGTTTTCTTGCATAGTTTATGAAAGACACCCTATGAAGGCAAAAATGGCACGTTGAGTCATGGACCATTGATCACATGAACTAGAACGTGTTGTGGTATTGATTTACTAGAAACCACATTTCGATTCATAAGGTGTATGGGACCTTATGAATCATAACTGGTGGAACATTTTACTCAACCATTTAAATGGGCTTGAAATGCAATTACGAGTTAAAATCAAATTGATAATACAAAACACAAAGCTTGAACAAGTCTTGGCCTTAATAGTGGGTAGTAGGTAACATATCTATTGTTTTGTATAAATGACTCAATCACCCAGACCTTACTCTTTGACCTGAAATAGGGGTTCCATTATTTCATTTAAAGGAATTCTACATGTTCTAAAATCTATATATGTGCCTTATGACTATATTGAATCCTATATGAGGTGTGTGTTCAACAATTTTAGAGAAAATTCACCAAGATGTCATATGGTCATATGCCAGGAGGGCAGTCAAATCCAGCCCCAAAGGTGGTGGGATATGAACAACCATTTATTCCTATAGTAGTTGTAACACCCCGAGCTTCCACGATACGCTTCTCATTCAATAATGCAATAGCTTGCATTGTACGCAACTTCGAGTTCTAGAACACCGCGACTAATCAAAGTAGCCGTTATGAATAGTAATAAAAACTTTTTAAAATTATAGAAATTTTATATTTCAAAATGGACTTCATTTTTGGATTCGGAATATCAAAATTAGCCTATGTTGAATTTTTGGTATTTTTCTGAGAACTTCAAATTCTTTATGAATAGTGGAAAATACTTAAAAACAACTTTTTTAATCAAAATAATTTATTGTGATAAATTATAATATTTAGTGGTTTTAAAGTATAATTAGAATATATTTTTATCATTTTATCCAATGGTGGTCATTAGAATTAATTTAACATTGAAATTGGACATAAACAATTGTCAATCTTTTGATATAAATTGTTTCTTAAAAACACGCTATTTGTTGCGCCAGCGGGAATTAATTATAAAATTAATTAATGAAACTTATATGTTTGTAATTTTTTAAAATAGACATCATTTTTGAATTTGGAATATCAATTATAGCTTAGGGTGAAATTTTGGCATTGTTCTGAAAAACTTCAATTTTTGATGAATAGTGAAACCACTAAGTGGTAGTTAAATAACTGATTTTTCGTTTAAATGAAATATTACCACTTCTGTGATTTGATTTTCAAAAATCCGACATACATGGTTGTCATTAAGAAGTAAAATGTGGTTCAATGAGAT
The DNA here is from genome assembly GCA_963277665.1 of Viscum album. Taxonomy (NCBI): domain Eukaryota; kingdom Viridiplantae; phylum Streptophyta; class Magnoliopsida; order Santalales; family Viscaceae; genus Viscum; species Viscum album. The sequence continues at coordinate 445,037,229 of OY728144.1, forward strand.
TAAAATAATTTTTGGTGAATAGTAACTTTTAAGTTCTTAATCGCGATTAGAGGTAATAAGTGTAGTTTAAGGTAAAAATAATGTTTTAATAATATGAGATGAGTTTGACACATGTCCTACCCTAATTGGATGTGCCATGGCCGACCAAGAAAATCCATGGGTCAACTTGGGGACCCCATGGAGCCACTTTAGTTGGAAAATGACATAAATACCTTTTATTTAATGTTAAAGTATAAAATGACACAAACATGAAATGTTTTACTAAAACAATTTTTACATGGGGTTATACAAGTCATATTTTTACTATAAATAGTCATTGGAAAGATAAAACGATTTACTAAATCATAGTATTTGTTTTATAATTTTTAGACATTATATAAATTAAATTATTTATGACATCATGATGATGCATCGATGACCTCATTATTTAACGATTTAAATAAAATGAGAAGATAATGTAAAATCCAAGGCTTACACTTGTCCAAAGCCTATTGGATGAGGAGATGTCGAACCCTTATCACCTTAGCCTTGAATTATTCAAGTGTGGGACCTTTAGAATCCGAAAAGCATTGTATAATAGAATAACATTTCATTACATTCCAAAAGTGCCCCTCCTCTCCACTTATAAAAGGCCCCCACCACTCCCACCTTATTCACACCGTCAAGCCATTTGGCTCGGCAAACCTCTGCCCAAATACTCTCCCAACATCCTTCCCTTACTCCTAGAAGCCTCACTTTGGGAAGAATTCTTCCCAAGGAAGCCTTTGGCTCAAATCAAAAAGAGTTACCCAATTTTTAAGGTAATGTCTTCTCTAATGTTGTTTTGTTTTATTTTTATTCTCCAACCCCTTAAACTCTTTTAATTGCTTTATTTTGTAACAAAAAAAGTATCTAAAATATACTAGGATGTTTTTATGATAATTATTTGGTTTAAACTTACACACACCTTCGTCTAATGGTTAAAGAACATACTGTTTCTGTGGGTGGCGAAATACTGCCTCACAAAACGATGATTGTTCAAATTCTTTTAACACCTATAATGGTGGCTATTTTGATGACACTATTTTCATATATGATATATATATTATGTTTATGTTTTCCTTATCCTTATCTATTTCTCATTTATGGCATACTTTATGATTTACATTATGGGTAAACGCGATAATTTCATTTTAGGAAGTGCGGACTACCGCCCCCTAAAAGTGATGTGAATCGTTAATGCCATATGTGGGATGTATAAAGGATGGAGTAAATGATATTATATATGATATTATACTGGAAATATATTATACCTTTATATAATTATGATTTCATTCCATTAAATATGAAATAGAAATGAAAGTAGCATTCATGCGTACGTACGGCTTACCGTCTCCATGAACGGTGCATTTCATTTCTTACCTCTAAATGTTACGTAATATAATGAATGAATATATATACTGGATATATATAATATATATGACATATAAATCATGAATATAATTCTGGAGATATTGGATATTCTACCACATAAACAACTTGTACTTATAAGAAGTTTATTGTTGACTCAAGTACCAAAGATCGACAAAACGACCGTTATTAACATAAATAATTACATAATGTTCCTAACATGGTAATAAGTGATATAAAAGGAATAATGAAAATGAAAAAGATTCTTAAGTAAATAAAAATTAACTCTAGTTTATTATTCAGGAGGTTAAAGAACGGTCGAGTCAGGACAAGACGCAAGGTAAGGGAATTTCTTAACCCAACTTCCATTCGTTGGGTTAATCTCCTACTTTCAAATTATGTCATGATATTATTATGTATTATTTTGTATTTTTAATTTCTTAATGTGTACCTATAGTGAATACACATAATAGATATATTTTATTTTAAAAATGATCTTTTTATGGACTTCGTCTCAATCTCCTTTCATTGAGGCATATTTGGTTTTATACACAACTTTCTTTTATACGGTGTATAAAACCCTTTGACTTTTACGTTTATTCAAAAGGAATCTTTTTATACGAAGAGTTTTACTAAATGACAAAAAGGTAATGTTTTTCTTTCCGTACTTATGTGGCGACAACGACTTCTCCGCCGCCGTGACCATTATTTGAGTTTCGGCTTCCTCTACAAGCCATCATTTTTTTTAATGAAAAATAAATACAAAGTTTTAACATTGTTTTATATTGGTATTGAAAATGGTTTTGAAAGCGTTTTTATTATATCAATGCGTTGTATTGATATCTTGTGATTGAAATGTGGAAATGTTATGTTTCCTTTATGCATGTTTTATGTGATACGATTATGTTATGGTTTATGATATGTTTAAACCTATTCATATGAGGAATGCATTGGACTTAACATGTGACGGGTGGAGCCCGTAATAGCTCCTCGATGCATCGGTAGGTCTCATGAGACAACTAGACATGGAATTGGCCGAGGCCCTTTCCCAATTTGATTTATGGTTTTGGACGAGGCCTTGAAAAAATGTTTCAGAAGGTCTGGCATTATACATTCCCTCATTATGAAAGTGGTAATTGATATTGCATGTGATTATTCGACCAGTAGAATATCCATGTGAAGAAGTGAATGGCATTATCTCATTTTACTTTTTCCATATTATGCTAAAGTTCAAGTTTAAAAGGCTTTTGTTTTAGTTATACATTTCCTTAAATGTTAATGTTTATTTATGAAAGCTTCCGCTATATTGTTATCCTTACTAAGCATCTGAGCTCACCCCTTTCAATGTTTTAATATTTTCCAGGATGTGAAGAAGTATTTTATGAATGACCTGCAGGGATAGTCTGAAGAGGATAGAAGTGTGGACTATGGAGACTATGTTATTATAGTTTTTCACTTTGTGATGTATTGTAACATTTATGAATGTATCTAGTGTTTCCAAGGCTACTAAACTAATCGGTCTTTCGAGAATTGATCTTTTGTGATCATGCCAATGTTACGAAGTAATGCACCGACTCTGGGAAGCTGGGGTCGAGGCATTACAGTTGGTATCAGAGGCAGTTTAGTACTAAACTTGGAAGCTAGATTTAGATAAAATCTGATTAGAGCACATAGCCCGAAGATAGACTTTGAGGATTAGTATAGAAGAACTTCCTAAAATATTGGTATTATAGAGATTTTGTGAGTTTTCTGAGCAATACATCCCTGTCTGGATACGAGCAGGTAGAGGCGGCTTTGGCACAGATGTACCTATGGGTAAAACTCGAAAACACCACTTTGATCTAGGCTCGAACGGGAACTGGTGCACGACAACGGGCCTTGCTGCACTCTTGGTTACGACACTCCCGGGGGATATGCTTAGGATAATTCTCGTTTTCTTTACAAACCACTATGAACGGTTATGATTATATATTTCCTCAGTGAAAACCTTTTTATGATTATGGATTATATCCATAAATAGTTAAATTTATGTTAAGTATTTTATAAGTATGGAATTATGTATTTTGATTCATAAACTAATCTAGTTTATGCCATTATATAGAAATGCCACCAAGTGGAAGGAATGGAAACCGTATCAATGCATGAACTCCGTGTAGGGATTGCCTTCCTGCTCAAGATAATTATTGTGGAGCTGGAGATACAACTGGTGCTGATCAACTTATTACCATACTGGGACAACTCACTCAGGTTATGAATAATAACCTTACTTGTATGGAGCACCCTGATCCGCAATGTGGAGGATCAATGTTAGACCGCTTCATGAGGTAACAACCACCAACATTTAATGGGGGTACAAATCCGTTAGTAGCTGATCAATTGATAAACTCCTTAGAGAAAATATTCCACGCCTTGGGGAGTAGCAAAAGGGAGAAGGTTATCATGGCAGTTTATCGCCTCACTAGATATGCTGATCAATGGTGGTCATTGATTCAAAATTCAAAGGAATATGATGACGTATTGAATATGTAATGGAGGGAGTTCAAAGAGCTTTTGTTAGAAAAATACTTTCCTCATGACCATCGAGTAGATATGGAAAGAAAATTTTTGAGTCTGAGACAAAAGGAGGATGGGAATGTCGCAAAGTCTGAGGCCAACTTTACAAGGTTGGCGAGGTATGATGCAGATTATATACGTAACCCAAGAGGTAAGATTGATCGTTTCTTTGATGGGTTAAAACCATTTCTCTGTAGAGATTTAGTCTCAAAATCATTCTCAACATACGAAGATATTGTCTCATGTGCTATCAAGACAAAAAAGGAATTCTCTAAGTCTTATGACAACAAAGTATAACAAGGGAAGAAGAGAATGGTGGAACAAGAGACAGATAATGGGAAAAAGGGAAAGAAGGATTTTCCATTATCTGATAATTGTGGGAAGAATCACCCTGGTACTTGTCTAAAAGGAATGGGAGTTTGTTATAAATGTGGAGAAAAAGGTCACCAGGCGCGTGATTGCAAGGGAAAGAAAGAGGCTATCAATGTTGAATGCTACAATTGTAGAGAAATGGGGCATTATGCAAATGAATGTCCTAAGTGTCAGAGAATCTTACCTCAGAAAAGGCTAAGGGATCAAGGACAATCTTATGCTGTTACTACAGTTGAAGCAGAATAACTAATGTATTGGTGCTTTTGGACTCATGGATTATATTCTGGTTATTAGAATAATGTGATATATATATAAGGATTGTACTGCAGTACTTGTTGATTTCAGTAAAGTTTTAATATGATGAAGGTAATTATATTTTTAGTATGTGACAATAAGAGAAACTTTACTTTGTTTGGGGAATCTGATAAATTGATTTTGGAATTAAGAGACCTTTTAGAGAAAGCCTGGACAGAGGTATTTTGGATAACTATAAAGGTTGGAGTGGATTAAGTTTATCTTTGGATAGTATTGTTTAAGGATAAAAAATTTATGAAGATTATTTTTGAATATTATAATAATATAGTTTTAGGAAAAGGACAACCTGCAGGGTGGGGCATAACCCATCGCGTCGGAAAAAGCTGCAGGAATCGAACCCACAATCATAGTGTGACAGGACTTTATTTCCTACCACTAGCCTACAGGAAGTACCTAGGTATTACAAAATAATTTTACTAATCTAAATGGTATGTGTTATTATTTGGAACCTTATACAATTAGGATAAATATAATATTTTTGAGTTGTATTACCTTTTGGCATGAAATATGGGTTTGTGGTAAAAATTTATTAATGAATGAAAGTCTACATGACAAGTATGTATATTCCCTTACGTTCATGGAAAATATCCTAAATAAATTCCTCAACTTTATAAAAGTTAACTCAGAACAAAAATGTTGTCGGTTAACTTTTCCTACTGGGGAATCAATGATCGTTTAACCAATCACAAGTTTGTGATTTTCATGTAGTTAAACTTTCTCCTAATCCTGTTTTCTATAACTCTCCATCAGAACTTGATCGTTTGTTTCTCCTCCATATACATATTTTCATAGAATCCTAGAATGGGCTATCTCGGGTGACCTTTGTACTTATCTTGCTTTCTTTTAATGTTATATATTTATTAACCTTATTTCTGATGTGGGTTTTCCACAAAGGTATTTTCTCTTTTCAACCTTTTATTTTGAAAGAAAAATTTCAAATTGCGAGGACGCAATTTATTGAAGGAGGGGAGAATGTAACACCCCGAGCTTCCACAATACGCTTCTCATTCAATAATGCAATAGCTTGCATTGTACGCAACTTCGAGTTCTAAAACACCGCGACTAATCAAAGTAGCCTTTATGAATAGTAATAACCACTTTTTAAAATTATATAAATTCTATATTTCAAAATGGACTTCATTTTTGGATTCGGAATATCGAAATTAGCCTATGTTGAATTTTTGGTATTTTTCTGAGAACTTCTAATTTTATATGAATAGTGAAAAATACTTAAAAACAACTTTTTTAATCAAAATAATTTATTGTGATAAATTATAATATTTAGTGGTTTTAAAGTATAATTAGAATATATTTTTAGCATTTTATCCAATGGTGGTCATTACAATTAATTTAACATTGAAATTGGACATAAACAATTGCCAATCTTTTGATATAAATTGTTTCTTAAAAACACGCTATTTGTTGCGACAGCGGGAATTAATTATAAAATTAATTAATGAAATTTATATGTTTGGAATTTTGTAAAATAGACATCATTTTTGAATTCGGAATATCAATTATAGCTTAGGGTGAAATTTTGGCATTGTTCTGAAAAACTTCAATTTTTGATGAATAGTGAAACCACTAAGTGGTAGTTAAATAACTGATTTTTCGTTTAAATGAAATATTACCACTTCTATGATTTTATTTTCAAAAATCCGACATACATGGTTGTCATTAAGAAGTAAAATGTGGTTCAATGAGATTAAAATAATTTTTGGTGAATAGTAACTTCTAAGTTCTTAATCGCGATTAGAGGTAATTAGTGTAGTTTAAGGTAAAAATAATGTTTTAATAATATGAGATGAGTTTGACACATGTCATACCCTCATTGGATGTGCCATGGCCGACCAAGACAATCCATGGGTCAACTTGGGGACCCCATGGAGCCACTTTAGTTGGAAAATGACATAAATACCTTTTATTTAATGTTAAAGTATAAAATGACACAAACATGAAATGTTTTACTAAAACAATTTTTACATGGGGTTATACAAGTCAATTTTTTACTATAAATAGTCATTGGAATGCTAAAACGAGTTCCTACATCATAGTATTTGTTTTATAATTTTTAGACATTATATAAATTAAATTATTTATGACATCATGATGATGCAGCGATGACCACATTATTTAACGATTTAAATAAAATGAGAAGATAATGTAAAATCCAAGGCTTACACTTGTCCAAAGCCTATTGGATGAGGATATGTCGAACCCTTATCACCTTATCCTCTAATTATACAAGTGTGGGACCTTTACAATACGAAAAGCATTGTATAATAGAATAACATTTCATTACTTTCCAAAAGTGCCCCTCCTCTCCACTTATAAAAGGCCCCCACCACTCCCACCTTATTCACACCTTCAAGCCATTTGGCTCACCCAACCTCTACCCAAATACTATACCAACATCCCTCCCATACTCATAGAATCCTCACTTTGGGCAGAAGTCTTCCCAAGGAAGCCTTTGGCTCAAATCAATAAGAGTTACCCGATTTTTAAGGTATTGTCTTCTCTAATGTTGTTTTGTTTTATTTTGCTTCTCCAACCCCTTAAACTCTTTTCATTCAATTATTTTGTAACAACACCAGTATCTAAATTATACTAGGATGTTGTTATGATAATGACTTGGTTTACACTAACACACACCTTCGTCTAATGGTTAAAGAACATACTGTTTCTGTGGGTGGCGAAATACTGCCTCACGAAACGATGATTGTTCAAATTCTTTTAACACCTATAATGGTGGCCATTTTGATGACACTATTTTCATATATAATATATATATTATGTTTATGTTTTCATTATTCTTCTGTATTTCTCATTTATGGCATACTTTATGATTTCCATTATGGGTAAACACGATAATTTCATTTTAGGAAGGGCCGACTACCACCCCCTCAATGTGATGTGAATCGTTAATGCCATATGTGGGATGTATAAAGGATGGAGTAAATGATATTATATATGATATTATACTGGAACTATATTATACCTTTATATAATTATGATTTAATTCCATTAAATATGAAATAGAAATGAAAGTAGTGTTCATGAGTACGTACGGCTTACCGTCTCCATGAACGGTGCATTTCATTTCTTACCTCTAAATGTTATGTAATATTATGAATGAATGTATATACTAGATATATATAATATATATGACATATAAATCATAAATATAAATTTGGAGATAATGGATATTCTACCACATAAACAACTTGTAATTATAAGAAGTTTATTGTTGACTCAAGTACCAAAGATCGACAAAACGACCGTTATTAACTTAAATAATTACATAATGTTCATAACATGGTAATAAGTGATATAAAAGGAATAATGAACATGAAAAAGGTTCTTATGTAAATAGAAATTAACTCTAGTTTATTATTTAGGAGGTTAAAGAATGGTGGAGTCAGGACAAGACGCAAGGTAAGGGAATTTCTTAACCCAACTTCCATTCTTTGGGTTAATCACCTACTTTCAAATTATGTCATGATATTATTATGTATTATTTTGTATTTTTACTTTCTTTATGTGTACCTATAGTGAATACACATAATAGATCTATTTTATTTTAAAAATGATCTCTTTAAGGACTTCGTCTCAATCTCCTTTCATTGAGGCATATTTGGTTTTATAAACAACTTTCTTTTATACGGTGTATAAACCCCTTTGACTTTTACATTTATTCAAAAGGAATCTTTTTTATACGAAGTGTTTTACTAAATGACAAAAAGGGAATGTTTTTCTTTCCGTAATTATGCAGCGACAACGACTTCTCCGCCGCCGTGACCATTATTTGAGTTTCGGCTTCCTCTACAAGCCATCATTTTTTTAATGAAAAATAAATACATTGTTTTAACTTTCTTTTATTTTGGTATTGAAAATGGTTTTGAAAGTGTTTTTATTATATCAATGTGTTGTATTGATATCTTGTGATTGAAATGTGGAAATGTTATGTTTCCTTTATGCATGTTTTATGTGATACGATTATGTTATGGTTTATGATATGTTTAAACCTATTCATATGAGGAATGCATTGGACTTAACATGTGATGGGTGGAGCCCGCTATAGCTCCTCGATGCATCGGTAGGTCTAATGAGACAACTAGACGTGGAATTGGCCGAGGCCCTTTCCCAATTTTATTTATGGTTTTGGCCGAGGCCTTAATCATTTTAGACGTCTTGGCCGAGGCCTTGACAAAATGTTTCAGAAAGTCTGACATTATACATTCCCTCCTTATGAAAGTGATTATTGATATTGCATGTGATTATTCGACCAGTAGAATATCCATGTGAAGAAGTGAATGGCATTATCTCATTTTACTTTTTCCATATTATTCTAAAGTTCAAGTTTAAAAGGCTTTTGTTTTAGTTATACATTGCCTTAAATGTTAATGTTTATTTATGAAAGCTTCCGCTATATTGTTATCCTTACTGAGTATCTGAGCTCACCCCTTTCAATGTTTTAATATTTTCTAGGATGTGAAGAAGTATTTTATGAATGACCTGAAGGGATAGTCCGAAGAGGATAGAAGTGTGGACTATGGAGACTATGTTATTATAGTTTTTCACTTTGTGATGTAATGTAACATTTATGAATGTATCTAGTATTTCCAAAGCTACTAAACTAATCGGTCTTTCGAGACTTGATATTTTGTGATCATGCCAATGTTACGAAGTAATGCACCGACTCTGGGTAGCTGGGGTCGAGGTGTTACAGTATTGTAACCTATTACTATTACAAATGGATGTGAATATTCCTATTTTCAAGGAGATTTCATGTGTCTTATGAATAAATTATAGCGAGCACCGTACACTACCCTTAATATGGGCGAGTTGACTCAGGTGTTCCAATAGCAACTTCCACCAACATTTTTTAGGGACAACGAACTACAAGATACAAATTTACCACTCAAGACTATCATGTTTATTTTTAAGACTCTAGAGACACATTTTAAGAAGAGATTGAAACTCAATACATATATTCTCTAGGTATCCACCAAATTCTCTAAAGATATTCTAAATTAGGATGGTCAATATTGGAATGATATGTGTAATGAATTCCATTGGAGATTCTTTGATTATTTTTTTTGATACCCTGTGGGATCATTGTATGAGAGAATTTATGATACATCATAAACGTTTAATATAATTCAGGGACTGTTCAACTAGTTTTACAAATCTTCAATGCTTTGTCACCATCTATATTACTAATGAGAAATCAAAGCAAGACTATTTAAGGATGGTCTAAGCCATCATATTCCTTCTCAGGTTAATGTTTTATGATGAATACTATATCTCAGATAGTAAAACATGACAGTACCACATAGCATATCCTGAGGGATGTAGATGGTGTGAGACAGTGAAGTTCAGAACCCAGAAAAAGTATTGTTTTTACAAGTGGTTGAAAAAAATGATTTGAGACTATATTCATGAGCAGTGGTAGCAAATTTACACCCACAGACAGTTACATGTTATGTAACCAATGTGAGAAACATGTCCATAGGAGGATCCCATTTCCCAAGGACCACATTGAGTGTTGAGGTTGCAACATATTGGGTAATCTTCAACATTACTACAAGACCTTTCCATCTATGTTGAGTGAGAGGGGATCCTTATTAGATCCACCTTCAGGTAAAGTCTTACTATCACCTAACTTGAAATGTAGTTGGTGTACGACTTTCCACATGAGGATAGGAGGAGGTTACAACCATGGTAGCTTCACATCAGATATAAAATGCGAGCAGAGCTCAACTACTCTAGTTAGTCAGGTTATAGCATAGAGTTATGGATTAGCACATATCTATTTAGTGCAATATATACCATAGGAGGAGGATGCTAGGCCATCTACTAATTGAGGTACTATTATATTAGTCTCTACTATTGTTTGTAATTTATTCAATATAGGTGCATCACATTCCTTCTTATTTTTTTAGGTTTTGGAGTGTCTCAAACATCAGGTTGAGAACTCTTATGGAATAATGATGATAGATAAACCATTAGGTATATGATCATAATGGATAATAAATTAAAAATACTGCACCCTTGAGGTAGTAATCCTTCATTTTACACGGAACCTCATCATCCCATAGAGGATAGGATTTGACATCATTATTGGGATGGACTAGATAGTTCTTTATCATGCCCATGTGAACTGTTATCTCCAGAGGACTGCCTCTTGAGAGAGAGTTATAATTTACTATCAAGGTAGTTTCTGGAGATACACCTATATCCATTACTCCTTAAATGATTTCTATTATTGAGTTTTATGAGCTCATGAGGTAGATAGTGGATTTATATGATAAAGATGTTATATATCCCAGTACTTTTTCTTAGTGTATACCAGTCCTTTTCACCAACAAGGTAGACAAAACCCTTAATATTTTCATGGATTACTAGAAGTTAAATCATTTTACAATGAAAAACCAGTATCCATTACCATAAATATATGATTTTTTGACCAAATTTGACGAGTGAGGGTGTTTTTAAAGTTCGAACTATGATCAGTCTATCATCAGGTCAGAGTAAAAAATTCATATATTCCACATACAAATTTTCATAATTGGCACTACTTAGATCTGTATCTTGTGATTAAGTTCAGTCTTTTGAACATTACTACCATATTCATGTTTTGATGAATATGATTTACATCCCTATCTAGATTACATTTCAATAGTATTCATAGATGAAATCTTGGTTTATTCTCATACATGATGAAACCATGACAATTATCTTAAGATAATTTTGTATACACTGAGAGAGAACTATATGTATGCTAGGATTAGTAAATGTTAGTTCTGGATCGAAAAGTTTTACTTCTTGGGTTATTTTTCTCAGAGGCAAGAGTTTCATTTGACCCATATATGGTTATTGATTTAGTTATCTGGGAGAATCCAATGACTTGTTTTGACATACTAAGTTTTTTGGGGCTATATGGTTGGTACATGCGTTTTATACAGGGCTTCTCAGACCTTTTTGAACTTCTTATGGGAATTACAAAGAAGGGTGTGAAGTTCCTATGGCCAGAAGCATGTGAGAAGGACATTAAAGTGTTAAAAGGAAGTCTTACCTTGACCCCTATTCTAATTAGTCTTGATTCTAAAAGTGACTATATAGTGTTCTATGATGCATCATACATTGGCCCGGGATAGGTGCTGATCCAGGATGATATTGTCATTGTGTATAGATCTAGGTAAATGTTGACTCATTAGTGAAATTACACAAAGCACAATCTTGAGTTATCAGCTGTTGTACACACCTTGCACTGTTGGAGGACTTACCTATTTAGAGTGCATTTTGTGGTGTTTACAGACCAAATGAGCCTTAAGTATATTTTTTTGTAGTATGAATTGAATCATAGGCATCGAAGATGGTTAGAATATCTACAGTCCTTTGACTTTGAGATTTCAAACATGGTTGGGAAAGGAAATGTTGTTGTTGATGCTTTGAGTTGGAGGAATCTGACATAGATATTTCAGGAGGCCAATAGTGAATGACATTTTATGGATTTTTTTAAGTTGTATATAGAAATTCAGAACAGTCAAGGATAGTTTGTACTTCCATCGCTATTAGTGACCACTTCACTTATATATATACTAAAGATGTGATAGTTTTCAGATCTAGAGGGCTTGTTCCTTTGAGAGGGCATTCCAAGTGAGGGCCCACCTTCAGATTTGAATTATTGATAAGAAAACATCCTGTATATACATGGGTTTATCTTGGTTACCATATATGTGATAGAAGAGTTGGTGCATGAGTTGCATGATTCAATGTGGGTCGTACAACAGGGTATCTCAAAGATGTATCATGTCTTGCGATGGCGGTGATGGTGGCCAAGGATGAACTATCATATATAAGACTTTGTCACGAGGATTTCCACATCTCAATATGTGAAGGAAGATAACCAATGACATGTTATCTTGCTATATCCATTACCAGTTCTTGAATTGAAATAGGAGGATGTTGCTATGGATTTCTTTATTGTCTAACCGAGGTTACCTTAGGGTAGTGATGTATTTTGGTTAGTAATGAATTTAATTAAGAAGATATATCTGTTTCTTCTTACCAAGGAGACCTTCTCAGTTTATGAGATTGGAATATTTTAGGTCAGTGAGATTATTTGACAACACGGGGAACCTCATAATTTCATTTTAGATAGGGATGCTCGATTCAAATTATGGTATTGGCATGGTTTTTAGAAGGACATGGGTACACATGTGATTCTAAGAAAAACAATTCACCTATATACTGATGGTCCATCAAAATAGACAACAAAAGTTATAGAGGACATTCTCAGAGAATGCGTCCTTGATTTCAATGTTTTTGGTGATAAGTATGTCCCTCTCATCAAGTTCCGATAAAATAATAGTTATCATGATACTATTCAGTTGGTTCCCTATAAGGCCCCATACGATTGGCCATGTCATTCACCCATGTTCTTGTTAGAGGAAGGAAATTCAACACTACTAGGTTCACATATCATTTAGGATACTTAAAAATATGTTCATCATATCAGGAATAAAATCTATATTTCTTAGTATAGATTTAAATCATACACCAATTTCCACTGATTTCCTCAAGATTTCTAGGTCGGGGATCATGTATTTTTATGGGTATCACCCAGACTTGGGTATAGATGGATTTAGAGGTAAGGGGAGCTACCACTATGCTTTGCTGGGCCATTGGAGTATCTGGAGAGAATTGGGCCAATAACATACTAGTTTCTTTTACCTCTAATTTACCATGCCATGCTTGACCTCTTCCACACTTCCCATCTTCGCTATTATCATGTTGACCCATCTCATAATTGTTGTCCCAAGGATGTTGAGATTGATACTGATGATTCTTTTGAGGAGTATCCTATATGCATCATTGATCAGATCACAAATTTGATTTGAGCGTAGTTCTTCATTTTAGTTTAGGTGTTATAGAAGCATAGACATGTACATAATGAGATTTAGGAGATGGAGGCTGGTGTACATGATTAGTGGCTGAAATAATTATCATACAATGTTTCCCCCCTTTGAAATGTGAACTTAGGTATGAGTTACTTTAAGTGGGGAATATTTTAAGAACCCAATTTTTAACTCAGGCATGGATCATTTACATTTTTTCATAAATATTTATTTTGGACCTAATATGGATCCCTAATGAGGTTATGAACATTTCAGGGGGGGATGTTTAGGGATTTTTTAGAGATCGGAACCCCAACCAGTGGAGAAACAACTGGGTCACACTATTAGTATAATCTGTGTGACCACCCCACATGGACTCTCTTAAATATGTAGGACTGGATAATGGGTTGAATCTAGGTGCATATTTTCCCTAACTATGCACCAAGGACTGTATTCCCATGAGAAATGTTTTTAGTTTTTATCATTAGTGATTGAAATGATTGGAACATTGATTTCCTAACCATACACGTTACACCTTATCACAAATAAGGGTGCATAGTTTGGTCAACCATGTAACCAAACCATGAAACCTAGACATTTTGGAAAAAATAAACATTTCCCCTTAAAATATAATTAATTCTACCTTTCCTATTTTTTTATTCCAGTGGGCATATTTTTCGTGGGAGCCCCAATTTATGCTCAAATCATAGATTTTGATACTAACTCATTATCTGATACCCGATTAATGAACTATTTGCCTCATTGTATCCATGATAATTCATTTTTATTCATTATTTATTTCTATTCTCCTTGAATAATTTATCTAGGTGCAGACTGATTTTCCTTATTTTTAGGGCATTCATCCATTCTTTAGATCTCTTCAAAATCATGACAAATTAGAGGAAGATACTGGATGAGGATACTCACATGAGTATATGTTAACTTTTTTTTATAGATTATTCTTAATTTTTTATGTTTTATAATATGAATATTTGTGTTGCACAATGGTTTCATTATGAGTTTCTCCAGAAATTGAAATTTCCCTAAATTGGATTCATATTTAGAACTTAATGATCTTTTGAGACCCCTTATGATCAATAATCTTTTATGGAGCCACCTGTTTCGGTGTACCATTTTACATGCCCAATTAACTTTCAAGAGAATATAACCAAATTATCAACTATATTTCTTGGTATTAATTTTAAATCATTCTATTATAAATGAACTGGTTAGACATAGTGTTGTATCATTGGTGAAACCCATGTAATGAATTTAATTGGATAGTGTTGAGGTTTAATACCACATCACCTATTTGAATTTGAACACTGGTTACACTCATGCTGATATTAAATGACAATTATAAATGGATTATAACTTAGATAATATTAAAGGCAATGATTATTTATTAATGAAATGACATAAGGGTATGACGACTATTAATAAACATAATGAATGGGAAAGATAGACCTTGTAAATTTTAGTGAATGGTCATGATGACATTTTATAATTATACTAAATGGGCATAGAGACCCTTATTATATTTAATTGGGTATGATGGCCCTTTGAAATTTTATATCTATACAGGTATGGAAGCCCTTATATAAATGTGATATTATGTGGTAATTTTATCCCTTGTGATACTATATACACATGGTGTCTCTTGTGATACTATATGGGAAGGGTGTCCCTTGTGATACTATATGGAAATAAAATCCCTTGTGATACTAGACAAGGAATCCCTTAAAAATGTGATATTAGGCATAACACACCCTATACTAATGTGATACTAGACATGATATCCCTTATAAATGTGATAATAGGTTTTGTGACCCTTGATAATATTTTAGAGTTATTCTGGCATGGTCTAAAGTAGGTAGTGTCAGCCTGGCTTCCTTTCAATAACCAAATATGACCCATTTTAAATTTCTATTTTAAATTTAAATTGTTTAAACTACACACTATCATATTTTATACATAATCTAGATATTTATAGACACTGTTGGTGGTGACCTACTACGATTTATCTCACACCCTCTCTGGGATGCATATAGTACCCAGGCAGACTACATGCTTGTTGGCATAGATAATGGGAAGCATCCTATTATGGATGCATGACTTCTCAATTGAAAAACGATGAAACTGGTAGCAGTTGATAGGGCCGATGCTCAGGATGCTAGGATAGACTTTCTCATTTTTGTATTCTTTTTGTATATCTTTAATATTACCACCACCTTCTTCTTGTATCCATGTTTTCCAAATTTATAGACATGAAATTGTCATCTATTGTGTATGATATAGTTACCTATTTTGAGTATTTATACTGGTTTATTGCTTATTTATATCTATTTTCACTACTGATTATTTGTTATACTACTTTTTTTATTTATCTATTGATTGTACTGTATTGATACTATAACAATGAGGGAATAGTACCCCCACAGACACACCCAATTCCATGATTTCTATTCGTCAGTCTTTGGTGTTTGGGGAGATGTGCTTAAATCCATGTGTACAACTGGGCTCGAGACACTACTCAATTGAATATGAGTTTGGGATGCCACACATAGAGATCTCATTCATCTTCCAAGGTTGTACTGGAAGTGGATAAAACAAATAGTAATGAATCTAGTGATCATCCTTGACAAGTTGGAATTTATAAAAATGAGATAAAAAACCAAGAATGCCCTATATCATACCTGGAAACAAGAATAATCACCACATATAATGGAACATATTCATGGTTATTGGGTGCACTTCCCACTAGGTATTATGGTAATCACCCATCAAATATGTTTTAACCGATAACGGTACCAATAAACAATTATGATTACATATAATGATGTCTATAGAGAATGAACACTCATGAACCATCTCCCCACCATAAATAGTGTATCTAATTTTATATAATTCATCATAAAGATATTGTTACCGAATAATAAACACGAGAAGAGATGATTTCAACTGAATACTGGCCTTGGAATCCTCAACCCCTGATTCCAAGACTCCAATATGCAGCTGTGAAAAAAGGGAAATCAATTTACACTCTTCCAACAATTTGTTTCATGGACTTGTTTAGAAGTTTCCTTCCCAATAATATGTGATGAAATTACATTTCCCTAATGTGAAAGTGATGTAATTTAATAATATTTGATGATCACGGAAATGTGATAAAAAATAAGGCGCGGATGATGTGTAAAGACTATTCCCATATTGAAGTTTCTGATGTTGAAGAAACATTTTCTCCAGTGGAAAGATTTGAGTCAATCAGACTATTTATTTTCATGAAAATTCAATGTGGATACAAAGTGTATCAAATGGATGTCAATACATATTTCTTAAATGGAGTTCTTGATGAAGATGTCTATATTGAACCACCATTGGTATTTAATCTTAGTAATGATGAAATGATTCTTTTTATATTAAAGAAGAATGAATTTAAAAGAGGAGGAGTGGATCAAAATCTCTATTTGAATAATTATCATAAATACAGGTTCATGGTTCTAGTGTATGTAGATGATATTATATTTAGTATAAGTAGGAATGTATTAGTTGTTGAATTTTATAATCTCATCAATGCATAATTTCAATTGTTTATGATCAGTGAACTCACATACTTCTTGTCAATTCTTGTGATTTTGAGGAAAGAAAAAATTTTCAATTCTCAAGAAAATATGAAAGAGTGTTACTGAAGAAATTAAATATGCATGAATCCAATCCAATGTCCACTTTGATTATGGTTGGAACTAAACTTGGAAAGCAAGAGGATGAGACTTCTGTAGATCCCACCATATACATGAAAATAATTGGAATCCTACTTTACTAAACTGTAACACATCCATATATTTTCTTTATAACATGCTTAGTGGTCCTCTTTCAGATTAATCCTGAGGAAAAACATATGGAAATAGTTAAACGAATCATGATGTACATTCAAGGTACTCATAAGTATAGATTATACATTGTAGATGGAAAATATAATGAACTATCAACATTTTATAATGCTGACTATCCTAGAGATGTGGTAGATAGAAAATCCAAAATTTGTGGAACATTATTCAATGTCATGAAATGGGTGGGCTAGTTGAATAAAAAAATGAAAGAACTTATCTAAATACTGCTGAAGAAGAGTATATCTCCGCTACCAAGGAATTCACTCAACTGATTTGGATAAAGTAATAACTTACTAATATTGCTGAGGAGGTGAAACAACCAATGGCAATTCACTACGATAATAGGAGTTCAATTTATCTTACGAAGAATCATGTTCATCATTCTCATAAGAAACACATTGAAATAAGATATCAATTAATTAAGGAAAAAGAGGAACCATGCATGAATAAAATAGATCATGTTGGAACTGATGATCAAGTTGATGACATACTGACCAAGCCTTTGTAAGGACATGTGTTTGAGAAATATCTATTAAACCTCAGAGAAATGGAGTGTTAATGTTGTGGATGGAGAAGAAATTGGAGGAGAAATGATAAGCTGTAGAAGAGTTGAGAAACAAAGGGTGAGAATAGAAAAAATGGTTTGCTAGTTGTAGGTTTTTGACAAATATATTTTCAATATTTAATCATTATAAGACATAATAACTCAATTAATTCTTACCATCTTGTTTTCTACAAAGATCATTCCTCACATAAAATTAGAGTGTTGGCTGAGTTTTTTCTTGTATATCAGGTTTTTATAGTTACAAGTTCCTTATTGAGTTTATCTGCAGATTGGAAACAAACCCAAAGGGGGAGATTGTGATAACTAAGGTTATTTTTTGTAGGAATTGGAGTAGAATTTTTGTTTTTTTTCAATCCTCATTGGGTTGATCATGAGGTTTTCTAGATTATTATTCTTACAGTATATGACAAAGATGATATTTATGTTGGTCCAGTTTCCCTGTGTTTGCCAATTTTTTGGGCCTTAAAATCTGGAGTTTATTATTCTAGAAAGGGAAGGTTTTATAAGGAGTTTACAAATATTGGTTTTCATACCACGAAGGATAGTCTGTAGACCACATAGGAGGTATGCGTGTGAGGGATGAAAAAACGAAAATACATGATTTATACGTAGCGGTGTAATGCGTACCACGAAGGGTGACACACTTATTGTGAAGGACAAATAGTTCTTTGGATGGATATGGTTCACAGGATGGTTCATAGTACATGGAAGTAAAATTGTCCGCAATATGGATTTTCATTTGAGAAAATGAGGCACAAATTAGTTTGTGGAAGATTTTGGATACCGTGAAGGAAGAGTGGTGGTAAACGGACTACATAAGAAAAATGGTTTGTAGGAGATGAACAATATGTGGTAAAGGGGATTCTATATTGAGGATTTGGTAAATCTCGGTTTAGAAAATTTTACAGATCTATTTTCCTACATAAGGAGAACTAATACCTTCATTAAGGTAGTGGTACTAGGATTATAAATCCAAGAGGAATTTGGGGATGTCCATAACTATTCATAGAAGAAGTTTCACAGAAGATGGTTCATGGAAGACAGTCCAAAGAAGTCAGTTCAAAGAGGAGGAGTTGGTCTGTAGAGAATAATTTGTATGCCGATGCATTTTGTGAAGGTAGTATGTGGTCACGGTTTGTGGAAAAAGTACACAGAGGTGGTACAAAGAGAAGTGTATCTCATAGATTAACGATACATGAACTAACAATGTATGGAAATGTGGATTACATCTATGGGTAAAAAAGGACATCTATAGAGCATCTATCTATAGTTGTGGAAGTGTGGTATAATGAAAAATAAGCGACCTACATGTCCATAAATTGTGTGCAGATCCTTCCCAACACATGGAGAAAGGGGGAGTCAACAAAATTATTCAGAGGGACGCGGTGATATATCCCTAAAACATTATAAAGGGAGTGTTCCTAGAATAGATAGACTGTGCCTAAACATTTTTACTCTTTAACTAGTTACGATTAGTGGATTTTGGTACAACTCACACACTATCGGCATATGTGCCTTGGGGTATCCCTCAGTGGTGAACCAAGTAAAATGTTTGTGTTGAATCTTTGAATGTGATTTATTTTTGCTTATCATTCTCATTAAAAAGGTTTAATGGGTTCCTACCAACAGAAGAAAAATATCCTTCACTTTTGAAGAAAAATTTGACACCCTGATTCACCCCAACCCTATCAGGGTGTTCCTAGGTCCTTCAATCAAAAAAAGGTGAAGAGATTCATTAAATTTCTTATAAAATAGAATAGGCCCCACCCATGGTGACCCACTTGTACATATAAATCCATTATGTAACGCCCTGAGCCTATTTACCTAGATTCGGTGCATTATTAAATAACATTGGTATGATTACATGGAATCAAGTCCTGAAGGACTGATCAGTTTACGAGTCTTGGAAAATAGATTACATACATAAAAATTACATTAAATTATAAAATGAAAACAAAAAACCAAAAAAATTCTTCATTTCCCACATTCATATCCCTTAGAATATCCCTGCATGTTAGTCATAATATACATATTCTCATCCTGGAAAAAATAGAACATAGAAATGGGTGGCATTAGATGGCCAATAATGATAACAGTATAGCAGAAACATTCATAAATAAACATAATCATTTAAGGTAGTGTATAAGACTAAAACAAAATCCTTTTTAAATTAAAATTAAGCATAATATGGCTAACATAAATCAAATAATTCCATTTACTTATTCATATAGATATCCTACTAGTCGAATAATAACATGTAAAATCAATATACAATTTCATAATTATGGAATGCATAATTCCAGACATCGTAACCACATAGTCAAGGGCTTGTGCCAAGACTATAAATAATATTTTTTTAAGGCATTGTGCCAAGACACTAGTTTTTCAAATGAGACCTACCGATGCATCAAGGAGATATAGTGGGATCCACCCATCACTTACTAAGTCCGATTCATTCCTCATATGAAATGGTTTAAACATAATATTTACATTCATCTTAAAACTGGCATAAAAAATGTCAATTCTTTATCCATAAACCATGAATGGTATAAAAATAACAGATCCATAGTTAATCATATCAAAAAAACTTCAATACAACATGGAATATTTTTATCATAATAAATAATCCTCGATCAAGAATAATATCTAGTAAAGGATGTTCACATAGTTGAAAATGATTATTAAATACTCTGAGAGAAATATCCCATTTTCAAAAAATCATTTAAAAGCCACACAATTTATAAAGGAAAAAATTTAATGACAAATTTGAATCAAAGTTACCCATACTACTTTGATGCTTTTCAAAGGAATTAGCATTTTAAAAACATTGATTTCCATATAAATAAATCCTTAAAAACCATTTTGAAAACGTGGACATTAATGAGAATGAATTAAAAGAATAAATATTTAAAACCTTTAAAATGATGTTTTAGTAAACAATTACCTTAAAAATACCACTGGAAACTCTTTTATGAAACATGGACATCGATAATAAATATGTCCCAGTAGGTACTTACATAAAAACCACCTCGGATAATAAAGAGATTGTGAAATTAATTCTTACATTTTACTTTCCTTTGATCGAGGGTATGTTTAACCTCCTGTATAATGACCATAGTACGCTATTAAATTATACCAAAGCCATATTAATATTTTTTATATCATTCAGGATTCATTTAAGAATTTATACTACCCATTTAACAACAATTTCCATGTTAAATTAACATTTCGGGTAATAATCGCTTTCTTTATCCTACGTGTTTTACCTTGTTATTCTTGATTGTGTCAATTATATCAGGATTTAAATACATCCAGAATATAATCATTTATTTATATATAATATATATTTATAATATAACTATTTATAATATATAGATATAATAAATGGAAGGCACCGTTTATAGAGACGGTAGGCTGTACGTACGCATAAACGCTATTATCGTTTTCAAATCGTATTGAACGGAAGTAAGTGAATAAGATATATGAAAGTATATATATATATATATATATATATAGTATAATTATTATTTCATATATTACAAACTTATTAATAATATATATTTTTATAATCATTTTTGAATGGTGAACGTGGAAATGAATCTCATCGCGTTGTGGATACGGTAATCTGTACGTACGCACGAGCGACAATATCATTATATTGATGGTAAAACCTTATGTAATTGGATGTTATATAATATATATAGAATCATTAACATGTTATATTTATTATTTACATTTTTTATACTCATTATTATACTCATCAAAATAATGAACTGTTTGAATAACAAACTACATCACGACATTGAGACGGTAAGCCGTACGTACGCATGTATGGTGACTTTTTCATTTATAAGATTAATAGAACAATGAATATAGTTGTACCATATTTATAATAAAATCATAGTATGTATAAGGTACTAGAGTTATTATTTAGGTATGGAAACAACAAATAAAGAGGAAGTGTAAGAAGAAAAGAACTTGAAAGAGGGTGGTGAATTTATTACCTCTTCTTCGGGTGTTTTCATTTGAGTTGATAAAAAGGAATCCTTAGGATGGATTTATCACTAAAGTAAGGAATCTAGGTCTAAGGTAGGAATATTGGGAGGAGATTTGGGTAGATTTTGGCCGATCCAAACTTCTTTGGAGGTGTGATTTTGAGAGAAGGGCAAGTAACATTTTATAAGAGAGGTGAGGGCCACTTTTGGAAAAGCTTGAAATATTATGTTATAACAAAATCATTTTCGGTTTCTAATGAATAAAAATGATTTATATAGAAGATAAGTTGGGGATAGATCTAAAAACTAACAATTAATATGTTTTATATAGGTTTATGTCACCATATTAACCTTATCTTTTAGATTTACACTTAGTAAAATAGTTTGTCATTTACCATGTCTCTTTGTACTTTTATAATACGTGGTTTATGAACATACTATAAACTTCCAAGAGAACCCCAAGTGATTGATTATTAATATAAATAACCTTATATAAGTCCTTTATATTATACTTAGGTTTTTAGTAATATTATATCAACCAATAATATAGTATTTGTTTTTAAAATTAATTTATGTCAATTTTGACACTATTTTTTATTTTGTTTTTGGGAAAGTCATAAAAACCATTTCACTTCGAAAATATTTTATCTAATCAACATTATCATGCCATATTAACCTATAAAATTTGTGTAATTTATCAGAAGTGTCAATTTATATTTATCTGTATATTTATAATATCAGTTATTTTAATATTTCATTAATAAGGTAATTACTGCATCACCATTGTGTTATAAATAAATTAAATTATTTATTGTCTAAAAATTATAAACAAAATACCATTAAGTATGAAATATTTTTATCTTTATAATGAATATTTATAGTCGAATTTATATTTTTTGTAACCCTATATTAAAAATTGTTTAGATATTAAACATTGAAGTTAACTCTTCTAACTCTTCTTTAAATAAAATTATAATAAATGCCCTAATCTAATCTAGGTGGACCAAAGAGGATCATATTTTATTCCTAAGTTTTTTTGGTTGAATTTCACTTATCCAATAGAATTAGAACATGTGTTAGGGTAATTATAATATAATTTTAACACTTAATTTCATATTTACTTTCAACCGTGGTAAATAAAAGTCAATGTTACGAGTCACCAAAAATTATTTTCAACTTATTGTACCAAATTTTACTTACAGATTTCATCCGTGTCTCTCGGAAGTTTAAAACTCAACTCACAGAGGTGGTAAAATTATGTTTTCTGCAAATTTGGATATGTACCTAGAAGGTGGGTAAAAGAGGATTAAAAGTTCACTAAAATTGTATACATCTAATTTTATTATAAAATGACTCCAATGAATTAAATTAAACATATATAGGTATTATATATCTATTTTCACTTAAAATAAATTTAAATAAAATATATAATTTTTTAAATAAAAATTTGGCTTTAAATAATAACGCAGTGTTTTTCACTATTCATAAAAAATTGAAAGTTTTCAAAAAAATACCAAAAATTAAACCTAAGATAATTTTGATATCTTGAATTCAAAAATTAATTTTATTTTACCAAATTCAAAACATATAATTTGTGTTTATTGATTTAAAATTAATTCTTGTTATCAAAACCAAAAAGCGGGTTTCTTAAAAAGTAAAAACTATTAAAATATTTACATGTGTTTATGTCAAATTTAAATGTGAAATTACTTATAAATAAATAAATTTTAGGAAATGATAAAAATATAATCTAATTATACTTAAAAACCTTCCAAATTCATAATTTAACACTATAAATTATTTTGATTAAAAAAGTTGTTCTCAATTAAAATATAGTATTTTTCACTATTCATCAAAATATGGAAGTTATTCGAAAAGTACCAAAAATTTATCCAAACTAAATTTTTATGTCCCTCTTCTAAATAATAATTTTATTTCATTAAATTGAATATATAAAAGTGTCAAATATTGTTTTTAAAAAGGGTTCTCCATAAAAAGGCGGTAAAATTGCATTTTTTTAAACCGATTCTTTTATCTGAAAAAATAAATGTGTTCTTATATTATGTATAAGAAACAAATAATATGGATGTTATAATTATATAGAGTATATAAGATTCAATATGTAGTTAATACTATTCGTAACCGCTTTTGGAATGGCTAGTTTGGTAAGTTGTGGTGCGCTCGAACACGGTGTTGCAAGTAGTGCAAGCTATTGATTTAATTTAATGAGATAACGTACTATGAAATCATGGGGTGTCACATTATCCATTACTTTAATAAATTGAATCCTCTCAATTTGAAATTGTTGTTCGGAAATAAATGGTTTAAAATTGAAAAAATCCTTTCTGGAAAACCCACATCGGACATAGGGTTAATAAAATTTTTTCTTAATTAGAAGGAAAGGGAAATATAAAACTAACCACCAAATTATGATCTCGATTGTGAAAAAATTGGTGAAAAATAGAGACAAAAAATTGGAGGAAAACTTAAATATTTATAAGGAGTGATTTTAGTTATCAATCAAAATCTAGTGTATAATAGAGGGCCTCAAAGCCATCAATCTAAGATGATGTAAAATATCATCAGTTCAACAAAATATATGGTATTAGGGTAACACATTTTTGGTTTTAAGATCCCTTCCATAATGTTTACGAATTAATTAATTCATAAAATAAGAGGGAATATATATATATATATATGACAAGTAGAGTTTCACACTTCAACTAATTCCTACCATAAACTCTTCTTTCACTCCAAAAGACAATATAATTAAAAACTATTCTATTTATCATAATCTTATATGGTTAAAAAATGAATTTATAATTTATATGTCAGACCATTTCAAAAGAAAATACATTATACGGACTAGTAAATCATGTAGTGCAGTGGTAGGTGATGCACCCTTGTCTCTCTTCTATTGTGGGTTCAAGTCTCGCCGCCTTTCCAGACGCGATGGGTTGTCGCCCGACCTCTGGGTTGTCTTTTTATGACAATATAAAAATAATCACAAGAAATGATTTAACCTTAATAATAGTAACCAATTTAAATCTTAATAGTTTTTAACATTTATACTTATCCAAAATACATCTTTCCAAACTCACAATTAAAAATTTAATAGGAAGGTAAACACAATGAAGATGATTTTTTTCACATAATAACATCTGAATACCTTCATCATGTATTCTTTTAAAACATGGTAACACCTTGAATTACCATAAAAACATATTGATTACATTCATGCTCCCTTATTGCTTATAGAATACTGGATTTACTCCTATCCAAAAATATTGTAAACTACAACAATGATGGAATATAAAAAATCATTAATCAGTTTCAAGGTAGTCAAGAACATCTAATATAATTTATCCAAATAAATCATATATTATTCCAAAATCACTACCTCAGTATAAGAACAATATTATGGTTTATCATTCTCTCAACCATATTATTTCCAAAAATATTAACCTGCTATTGAGTCACTTTTCATGGTTCCACACAATCTCAAGTCCTTAATGAAATTGTACTACAGTACAATCCTCATATACTCTATAATTATTATAACATGTACATCATTAATACATTACTCAAATGACACAATACATTAGTAACAACATAATAACTCTAATCATTCCTCTTCATCTTTGGCAGTATCATTACTTGATTATTATCCAACCGATGCATTTGGGGTATACTCTGATGATTTGGACATTGATTCACGTAGTGTCCCAACTCCATACAGATGAATCATTCTACAATTGAAACCATTTTCTTACCATTTCAATCATGTAATTGGTGTCATTTTTCACCACACTTATAAAAAACTCTCATTCCCTTCAAGCATTTACAAAGGTCATTCATTCCACAGTTATCACATATGGGAAAATATATTTTCCCCTCTTCCCTTTAAAATTATTTCTATATTTAACCATTTCTATTACATCCCTTTATATCCATAGGACTCAAAAAATTATTTAATTATTATATTAACACATGATACTATTTCTTCATATGATGAGAATATCTGGGAGAATATTTCCCTTTTAAATGTTGGCTTAATACCATGAAATATATGATCTTTATAAATCTTTAAATAAAGCGTATTTCTGGAATTCTCATTACTTCTACTAGGTGCCATTTCTAAACAATGGAATACACTAGGTTAGTTTATGAATCATAATGCATAATTCTAAACTTGTAAAATAAGTAATGTAAATTGAAAAGATTATCCATATAATCTATAATCATAAAATGTTTTCTTTGAGGAAGTATTTACTCTTAAATCCTTTATAATTGCTTGAAATAAAAATTTGAATTATCCTAAGTGTTGGTGGGAGTGGATACTCAATAGGGGGGTGAATTGAGTTCCAATTAAAAATTTCTGTTAAAAATATTTCACTTAAAATCCCCCAATTTAAAAACAAAGTTAAACAGTAGTGAATCTATACAGAGTGTAAATGTTCAATCAGTTTCTCAAAGATTGATTAGGTATCAGTTGATGTAATCTAAAGATTAAATTAAATTTTGAAACTGACTTACTACTTTACAATATGTATAAACACTTTCGAAATTAACTATCAAAGTAGCTTTAAAATAGTTTTGTATTTCAAAGAAATAGCAGCGGAATAATTATATATTTTACTTATAGACTTAAATTAAAAGGCATAGCAGAGTTAACCTAGAGGCTCAGCATCAATTCGAGACTTAGTCCTCTCAACAATTTATAAAAATTGATCCACACCCTGGATTGGGGTTAACAACAGTGAACAACTGTCCTGGTCATACTGGGACCTCTACCACAGTTCTTTGTGGGAAACAAAAACAATGATCAGGCCACACAAGGACCTCTTCCATAGTTGTCGTGGGTAAACAAGAGTAAACAATTGTGGTTTGAGGACTTTGATATCCTCTAGTTCAGCACAGGAGTCAGTGTCTGTATACGATATAATGAGTGCACACACAACTAAAAAATGTAAGTAAAATAATCACTAAGAAATAATGTATCAGAGTGTAGAAAGTTATAGTGATTGGCAGTGCAGCTATGGACTCGTTGGATTCACCAAAAATGCTTCTAAGTCCTTCTCTGGTTTCTCCCTTGAAAAATAGAGTATAGTGATTCACTTCCTTCACTTCCAATGTAGGGGTTCAGTTCAAGTATGTGTAGTCGTTATAGCTCTTGAGCTTCTCCTTTTAACTTGTGTTTGTGATTTATATAAATGTTATTCAAGTTATTCTTCTCATGTATATGGAATAATTCTCTCTCTTTTTTTATCTTCGTATCTGTTGTATATCTATGTGTATCTTTTTGTGTTGTATTGTCATCGTCTCTCTTTACTGCAGCTCGATATTCCTTTTATTCCACGAGATCTAGAAGTAGGAATGATTACCTTTTCAGAGATATGAGGTACGGTCCCCTGACATGCCAACAATAAACATTATATAACATTAATTGCATCAAAAACATAAAAAATGACCATTAGAGTTAAATATAAATTTATAAAAATTCATACAGTTTTCATGACTATCGGTGAGTCATGTGATCGGTGAGACATTTTGAATCTGTATTGGATTCAGTAGCATCAGCATCGGTGTCTCAGCATCGGTGTCTCAGCATCGGCATCTCATGATCGTCGGTATCGGTGACACATGATCATCAGTATCTCTTTAGATCTTCGGTAGCTATCGGTGTGACCATTCATCATCGGTGCGACTGTTCATCATCGGTGCGACCGTTCATCATCGGTGCGACCATTCATCATCGGTGCGACCATTCATCATCGGTGCGACCACTCATTATCGATTACTCAGGAAAATGACTGTCGGTGAGTCAAGATGAGGAATTCTTACAAAGTGTATGTTCAATCCAGAATTCTTCCAGGTCAACCATAACCATACATTGATCATAGATAAACTATTGTAGATATGATTTAAGCATATTTAGAGAAAGTTGAACAAGATATTAAAAGTAAATAAATAAAACTATGATTTGTGATTATTAAAATAACCATTCCACAGAGAGTTCAACAATCTCCCCCTTTTTGATAATCACAAATAAATGGAATAAATGAAAAGAGAATACAGTATTTCATTCATTATGATCCCCCTATAAAAAAGAATATATGCCAAAAGATAAAACATGGTTAGAATAGAAACCAGAACATATATATAACTGGGGAATTCTCTTCTTTCAACATTTCTCCGCTTGTGTATACATGCATATGATAAATAGCCAGCATGGGCATTCAAGTCACCCATCCAGACATGATGCATCCAGAGATGATGCATCCAGAGTTCGCATATGCATGCATGATTCACTTGTTTTCTCTCCGTGATTTCTCCTCCCCTTTGGGATTATCAAAAATAAGAGAGTAAAGAAATATAAGCAAGAGGATTTCATACCAACAATGGGTACACATATTACAAACAAAAGAGAATAGTTCTGAGAAACAAACACCCTATCAAAAAAGTGACGGTAACAGCTATTTCTCTGGGTGCAAGGGAGCTTTCCCTTTAGCAGTAGGAGGAATTGAAGGTCCAGAAGGTTGTTGGGTAGAACTTGGAACTGGACTTATGGATAAAAAAGGTAGGACGACCTGAGCTGGACGAACTGTGGGTTCCAAGGTCACCTACTGCAAAGACAGTCGTTCTGAAAGTTGCTGTTGAAAGATTGGTCTAATACTGGAAAGAGCTTGAGAAATAGACATCTGGCCATGAGCAACATCTGATGATTACAGAGTCTCAGCTGTTGGAAAACAATGGATTTTTCATGCACATGAAGGTAGGGTTTTAGCAAGTTGATGAAGTCCTCAATAACTTCTCCACCGTACTTCATGACGTTTTCAAAATCATCCTTATTTTGCATGAAATTTTCTAAAGTGGGGGTAAAATATATTAACTGCTAAACTTGAGATTTAAAAGCTTGAGTCACTGGAGGGAGTCTCATATTATCATCCAGTACTTTAAAATGTTGATTTAACTCATGCTTTGTGTAGATCTTAGAGAAATAATGATCTACTTTCTCTTTAATCTCCTTTTGAGCTTTTGTAGCATCAGCCGAATACAACCATACCGTTTTATGCACATGATCACTATGATCTTTCATTTTCTTGAAAGAATATAAATCTAAAATCTTCCCAAGAGGTTCCAGATCTTCTCTAACAAAATATCTTAAGGTATCTAATTCTCGACCAGTGATCTTGGTCACCTTGGCATTGCCAGCCTGAGAAATATCCTGAGTAATATCAGCTTTTAACTTCCACAAATCTGCTTTCTTCAAATGTTCTATCAGATTTATTAACACTTCCATCATGCCAGAGATGGTTGTTCTGAACTCACCTGACAAAGAAACAAGATTTATGCCTAACTCCGTAAGTGTTTGATTCAAAGAGGTAACATGCCTGCCAATTGATTCACTGTAATTGCACAGGTCTGGTTTGATATGGTTTTCCACTCTTTGAGCCAAATCATTCATAGCAGCATCAGATAAAGTCAAAGGTGTAGGAGTTAGAATATGAGATAACTCACTTTTCACAGTCTCCCAAATAGCTTAAATCAACTCAATCTTGAAATTATCAAAGTCTGATTGAGCAACTGCCTGATTAGGTCTACTTTGAGATACTGAAGTATCTGGCCTGACATCTGTTCTTTGAAAAAACTCAACAACGAATTGAACCTTAACAGAATCACTTATTCCTGCAAGATCCACTTCTACACCTTCCTCTTCCTCTGGGTAGTCTAATCCTAGAACAGTAATACATGGATGCTCTTCCCATGCCGCTTTGCATGAAGGGTATAGAGGTTTCACAAACTGAGCTCGTCCAGAATTTTCAGAAGGGACTTCCTCATCCTTATCACTCACCAACTGTTTTATCCTCTCAGCTTCAGGAATATGCTCTTGTTCATGTGGTTGGGGTTAATGATCATCTTGGATCACATATTGACCTTCTAAAGGTCGATCATCAGCATCATCATCATTACTTTCACTGTCACCACTACTACCATCACCATCAACATCACCCTTATCACCATCACCATCACCACCTTCATCATCATCATTATCATTAACTGATCTCTCATTAGAATTGTCTGTACTTCCAGATTCATACTCATCAAGAGTTGATTAAGCAGTCTCACCTTCTTCTTCACCATATAAAGTGGTCTAATTTTTGGTAAATTGAGAGGAGGACTTGTTAAACCAAGTTCCGTCCTTCTTCTCTTTGGGCTAATAATATCAGGATCACTCCATTCATCAGGAGATGATTTATCCTCTTCTTCAGAATTTAGATTCTCATCAGCTTCTTCTTCGTCATTTCTTCCTTTCTGATTGGATTCACCAGTTTCTTTAGGAGCAACCACTTCCTCTTCTTTATCCAAATAGATCAATTCCTCACCAGGATTTAAGCTAGGATCTCTTACTTCCCTTGTCCTCTTTGGAAGATCAGTAAGATTGAAAGAATCATATAACTTTTCTTCATCAGCAACCCAGGTTTTCTTCCATGGGTTCCAATTTATTTTCATTCTCTTACAAATAACTTTGTTGAAGAAAAAAATAACTAATGAGGTACACTCATCTCCATCATCCCCACAGCCTAAGAAATTTATCATGGCAGAAATTTGTTTAGAATAAAATAGAGTGGTAGCATTATTTGAAGGTTTTATCATCTCAACAATATGCTTGGAATAATATCTACATAGATTGATCTTTTCACCATTCAGCAACAGAAATAGTAGAAAAACATCTTGATAATTTACTGTAGAAAAATCACCTTTTCTCAGACATACCTAATGTTGAATAAATTTCAACAGGATTCGGTTCTCACCATCCAACTCACCATCAATTATCCTTCACGATTCAGACTTCCCAGTCAAAAATTCTAGGGCTAACTCATAAAAAAACTAATTAGTTGTGGGAGTAATATTACCATAATAGTTCTCGTATCTTCTATTGTGAGGTACTTCTAGACAATCATCCCATTGTTTTGATGAAAATGTAATCTTTTTCCCTTTTACTATAGAAGAAAATCTTACAACTTCTACTCTGTTCAAATCTATATCCAGGTTCAAATAGAACTCGTGCACTAGCTTCGGGTAAAAGACTCTTTCATTATTACAGAACCACTCCTTCCATCCTTGAGTTTCCAAAACTTTCAAGAGAATGGACTTTCTAGATAAAACCCATTCTGAGAAAATTTCCTTTTCAGCTATAAATTCTCATTTTTCTAGCTCCGGGTTCACAGACCTCTGTGTCGTACTGCTCGCCTGATCTCGAGCATGCTTGATAGTTGAAGTTCCATCAGATTCCTTGCTCTGTCTCTTTTTCTTGGACATTTTGAGGTTTTGAGACAATCAAGAGGCTTGGAAGGATTAAAAAAGGCTCGGGATACAGAGAAGAGAGGAGACAGTTCAGCGGGAAATGGAATGTCAATAGTCTTTAGAGAATGAAATAGCCGCATGTCATTATTTGTATCATTTAGGGTTATAGATAATAAAATATCGATTAAGTAAAACAACTTCATTTTTGAAACACAAAAAAAAAGTTGTACGACCCAATCGGTAGCACTAGTCAACATGACAGATCGGTTTGACAGATTGGTTTGACAGATCGGTTTGACAGATCGGTTTCACAGATCGGTTTCACAGATTAGTTTGACAAATCAGTTTCACAAATCGGTTTGACAAATCGGTTTCACAGATCTCTCATACCTAACTCTCATTTAATCGAGTTTAATCTTTCACAATTTAAGGGCTTGGTGAAAATATCGGCTAACTGATGTTCAGTACCTATAAACTCAAGAGTGATATCCCATTTTTGGTAGTGATCTCTCAAAAAGTGATGTATGACATCAATGTGTTTGGTTCTAGAGTGAGACACAGGGTTTATTGAAATGTTAATTTCACTAGTGTTATCACATATAATTGAAATATGATTAAAATCATATCCATAGTTCAAAAGAGTGTGTTTCATCCACAGAATATTTGCACAACAGCTGCTAGCAGCAATGTATTCTTCTTCAGCAGTAGATAATGAAACCGAGTTCTATTTCTTACTACTCCAAGATACAAAGGATTGACCCAATAAATGACAAGTTCCAGATGTGCTCTTCCTATCTAACTTGCAACCAGAAAAGTCAACATCTTAATAACTGATTATCTCGAAAGATTGTCTTTTTGGATAAAACAAGCCTAAGTTTACGATGTGTTTAAGATACTTAAAAATTCTTTTAACAACAATTGAATGAGATTCTTTCGGGATAGCTTGAAATCTTGCACACATACACACACTAAACATAATATCTAGTCGACTAGCTGTAAGGTAAAGTACGCTTCCAATCATACCTCTGTAATTGGTTTGATCCACTGGTTTCCCAGCTTCATCTGCATCCAATTTACAGATTGTACTCATAGGAGGATCACATTCATTAATAATATCCATACCAAAACGTTTTAGAATATGCTTTGTGTATTTTATTTGAGTGAAAATAATACCATTTTCATTTTTAAAAACATGAAATCCAAGAAAATATTTATGTTCTCCCATTAAACTCATTTCAAATTCATTTTTCATACTCTTTGAAAATTCAGTACATAAAGAAGGTTTAGAAGATCCAAAAATAATATCATCAACAAAGATTTGAACTATTAAAACATCTTTAGAAATTCTTTTAATAAAGAGAGTTGGATAATCAATCCATTTAGTAACACTTTTTGAAATAAGAAAATTACTAAGTATATCATACCAAGCTCTTGGAGCCTGTTTTAAGCCATATAAAGCTTTAGAAAGTTTAAAAACGTGATTTTGAAAATGAGGATTAATAAATCCAGGTGGTTGTTCAACAAAAAAAATTTCACCAATAAACCCATTTAGAAAATCACTTTTGACATCCATTTGATATAACTTGAAATTCAGATGAGCAACATATGCAAGTAAGATCCTAATGGATTCTAATCTGGCAACACGTGCAATGGTTTCTTCATAGTCTATACCTTCTTCTTGACTAAATCCTTGTGAAACTAGCCTAGATTTGTTTCTAACTATGTTTCCAGACTCATCAACTTTGTTTCTAAACACCCATTTTGTGCCTATTGTTAAAGTGTCCTCAAGTCTGTCAACTAATTCCCATAATTTGTTCATTTCAAATTTATTTAACTCCTCTTGCATAGCCATTACCTAAAATTCATCATTGATAGCATCATTGACATTTTTATGTTCTTGATGTGAACGAAAGGCTCGATGTTCAACCTGGTTTCTTAGATAAGCTCTAGTCTGTGTCCCTTTATCAAGATTACCAACAACAGAATCTAAAGGATGATTCTTTAGAATTCTGGTTTATCTAGTAAAGGTAGGACTAGAAATTTCAGGTTCTTCTCTAGGTTTGGGTTCATTAGGTACAGATTCTGAAATTAATCCAGAACTGGTTGTCTTTATAGAAGGTTCTTTTGATTTGTCATTAAGGTCCAGGACAGATAAATCTTCTTCAATATTTTCAAGAGAGGTTCTAGGCTCATGTGGATCAGTTTCATCAAATTTTATGTGAACAGATTCTTCCACACACATGGTTCTTTTATTGAAAACTCTATAATCCTTGGTGGTTAAACAATATACTAAAAATATTCCTTCATCACTCTTAGAAGAAAAATTATCAAGATTATATTTTGTATTGAGAATAAAAAACTTTGTAGCCAAAGACTCTAAAGTAACTAACTTTAGGTTTTTTATTATTCCACAACTCATATGGGGTCTTCTTAAGAACTGCTCTAATTAAGACTCTATTAACGATATACCAAGATGTATTGATAGCTTCAACCCAAAAGTAAATAGGCAGGTCATATTCATTAAGCATAGTCCTTGCAATTTCTTGAAGGGTTCTATTTCTTATTTCTACTACACCATTCTGATGAGGTGTCCCAGGAGTATAAAAGTTATGACTATAGCCATTGTGTGAGCAATAGGATTCAAATTCATGATTCTCAAACTCATGGCCATGATCACTTCTTAGAGTTTTAATCTTAAGTCCACTAAGGTTTTCTACAGACTTGGAATATTTGACAATGTACGATCAAGCTTCACTTTTGTATGCTAAGAAGTATACCTAAGTATATCTAGAAAAGTCATCTATTATAACATAGACATAGTTCTTCCCATTTATATTATAAACTCTTGATGGTCCGAACAAATCCATGCGAACCAACTCGAGAGGTTGATAAGTAGAAACTTCTTTGTTTGATTTAAAGGATACATTATGTTTCTTTCCCTTTTGACAGGGATTACAAACTTTTTCAATTGGGAATTCGAGTTTAGGTAGGTCTCTAACCAATTTTTTCATAGTTATTTTTCAAAGTGAATGGATGTTACAGTGTCTTAATCTTCTGTACCAAAGCCAAGACTCTTTATGAAAATCATTTAGACAAGTAACATTTTTCTTATCAAGAGAATTTAAATCAACTACATAAACATTTTCATTTCATAAAGCAGGAAAGACTAAAACATTTTTAGAATTAAAAAAATTACAAAAATCATTTTCAAATTTGAAATTAAAACCATCATCACATAATTGAGAAATACTTAAAAAAATTATATTTCAGTCCATCAACAAATACAACTTTGGAAATTAAAACTGAATCAGTGTTACCAATTTGGCCTAGGCTGATGATTTTTCATTTAGAATTATCACCAAAGGTGAAATGGCCTCCATCAATATTTATTAAACTCTTGAAGCATGAGTAATCTCCAGACATGTGTCTCAAACATCCACTATCCAAGTACCATACCTTCTTGTGAGAACTCTTCAAACATGTTTCCTACAAAACATATTAAATGGAAAATGACTTTGATACCCAGATCTTCTTGGGTCCAGATAGGTTAGGAATCAAAGATTTTAGTACCCACATTTGTCTTATGGGTTTCATACAATTTACAGAATCAATAAATTTTGAAAGATAAACTTTATTTGATCTATTACTATGTGAATTACTAATTGAAGCATATGAATGTCTAGAACTAGAACTACCAATATTCTGTCCACATTTAGAAAAACATCTATTCTTAGTAATCTATCTTTGTCTAGGTTTGTAGCCTATTCCAGTAGTGTATTTTGGAGCTACTTGCTTTCCTAGCATTGTAGTTAGTGTATCCTTTCCATTGGTAAACTTCTCTAAGTCTCTTCTAAGTTGCTCATTTGACATTTTTAGTTCAGTGTTTTCCTTTAACAGTTGATCACTTTTCTCTTTTTCAATAGTAAGTTCGGTTTTAACAGTAGTAGTGAGAGCATGCTGTTTCTTCAATGATTTCTATTTATCATTAATTTCATTGCATGTCTCTTCTAGAATATTACAATATTCAAATAATTCCTCAGTAATCATGTTTTCAGAATCAGAATTAGATTCTACTTCATATCTAGAATAATAAGAATTTTAAACAGGAGTATCTGAGGTTACCTCAGATGTGTTGGTCATGAAACACATGTTGGCATTATTCTTCTTGGAATCAGACATTTCAGATTCACATGTACTATCTTCAGATGAAATCCAAGTATCCTTCATAGCATTCTTGTACTTACTGTCTTTGTAATCATATTTCTTCTTGAATTTTAACTTTGGGAAATTTTCTTTAATGTGTCCTTTTCGTTTTCACTCGTAGAAAATAACTTCATCACTTTTATCTGGCTTTTTCATATCCTTCTTCCAATGTCCCTTATTTTCATACATTCCTTTAAAATATGATTTTTTAAAGCATTTATTTTTCCTATACAATTTCTTAAACCTTCTGGCTATCTTAGCCATTTCAGCATCACTATCTGAATTAGAATCATCACTTGTTAAACTCTCAGTAGGAATTTGGATTTTATCCTTTTCTTTGCTCTTTGAAGCAGTAGTATTGAAAGACACAAATTTTCTCTTAGGTTCATCATCTTCCTCTTTATTTACCTTGAGTTATTCCTCATACATCACGAGCTTACCAATAAGTTCTTTAATAGGAAAACCTCCAATGTCACATGATTCACTGATTGAAAGAGATGTGCCTCACCATCGGTCTTGTAAACATATCAAGATTCTAATGATTTGTTCCTTTGCTGGAACAGCCTTTCCGAGTGAACTCATTCTATTGACTATCTCATTGAACCTAAGATACATATCAAAAATAGGTTTATCAGTCTTAATTATAAAATTATCATATTTAATAGTATAAGTATTCAATATCATTTCTTTAACATTAGTTGTTCCTTAATGAGAAATACCCAAAGTATCCCAAATTTCAAAAGCAGTTTTACAAGAAGAAATTCAATTAAACTCTTCACCTCCTAAAGCACAGTACAAGGTATTCATGGATTTATAGTTATTATTGTAAGAAGTGTTTGTAGGTTCATCCCAAGTTGTTCGTTCAGTTTCTGGAATTATATATTGAGAATATATAGCAGTCCAGATATCAAAACCCCTACTTTCTAAATGAATTTTCATTTTATGTTTCCACTAAGCATATTTTATACCATTTAAGAAAGGTGGAATATTAGTAGCAGCACCCTATATACAATTATCCATAGCTAGATTTTGGAAAGATAAGTTAAAGCGATACAATTTAGAACTAACATTAATTTAAGATATTTAAAGATGAAACTAAAATCACAGTTGAAAAATAGAGTGTTTCAAAAATCATTAAACAAAAACCAAAACCTATAATACCAAATGTTGGTCGGAGTGGATACTCAAGAGGGGGGGTGAATTTCAGTTCCAATTACAAATATCTGTTAAAAATATTTCTCTTAAAATCCCCAAATTTAAAAACAAAGTTAAACTGTAGTGAATCTATACAGAGTGTAAATGTTCAATCAGTTTCTCAAAGATTGATTAGGTCTCAGTTGATTTAATCTGATGATTAAATTAAATTTTGAAACTGACTTACTAATTTACAATAAGTATAAACACTTGTGAATTTAACTATCAAAGTAGCTTTAAAATATTTTTGTATTTCAAAGTAATAGCATCAGAATAAGTATATAGCTTACTCATAGACTTAAATTAAAATACACATTAGAGTTAATCAAGAGGTTCAGTATCAAGCCAAGACTTAGTCCTCTCAACAATTTATATAAATTAATACACACCCTGGATCAGGGATAACAACAGTGAAAAACTGTCCAGGTCACACAGGGACCTCTACCACAATTCTCTGTGGGAAACAAAAACAATGATCAGGCCACAGTAGGACCTCTTCTATAGTTGTTGTGGGTAAAAAAGAGTAAACAATTGTGGTTTGAGGATTTTGATATCCTCCAGTTTAGCACAGGAGTCAGTGTGTGTATAAGATATAGAGAGTACACACACAGCTCAAAAATTTAAGTAAAATAATCACTAAGAAAGAATGTATTAGAGTGTATAAAGATCTAGTGATTGGTTGTGAAGCTCTGGAATCGTTGGATTCAGAAAAAATGCTTCTAAGTCCCTCTCTAGTTTTCCCTTGAAAAACAGAGTATCGTGATTCACTTCCTTCACTTCCAGTGTAGGGGCTCAGCTCAAGTATGTGTAGTCGTTATAGTTCATGAGCATATCCTTTGAACTTGTGTTCTTGATGTATATCAATTTTCTTCATGTTCTTCTTCTCATGTATATTGAATAATTCTATCTCTTTTTATATCTTCGTTTCTATTGTATATCTGTTTGTATCTTTTTGTGTTGTATTGTCGTCATCTCTCTTTACTCTAGCTCGATCTTCCTTTTATTCCACGAGATCTGGCAGTAGAAATGATTACCTTTTCAGAGGTATGAGGTATGTTCCCCTGACATTCCAACAATCAACATTAAATAACATTAATTGCATTAAAAACATCATAAATGACCATTAGAGTTAAATACGAATTTATAAAAATTCAAACAGTTTTCATGAATATCGGTGAGTCATGTGATCGGTGAGACATTTTGAATCTGTATTGGTTTCTGTAGCATCAGCATCGGTGTCTCGACATCAGTGTCTCAGCATCGGTGTCTCAGCATCGGTGTGTCATAATTGTTGGTATCAGCGACACATGATCGTCAGTATCTCTTAAGATCTTCAATAGCTATCGATGCGACCATTCATCATCGGTGTGACCGTTCATCATCGGTTCGACCGTTCACCATCAGTGCGACCATTCACCATCGGTGCGACCGTTCATCATCGGTGCGACCATTCATCATCAGTGCGACTGTTCATTATCGGTGACTCAGGAAAATGACTATCGGTGAGTCAAGATGATGAATTCTTACAAAGTTTCTGTTCAATCCAGAATACTTTCAGGTCAACCATAACCATACATTGATCATAGATAAAAAATTTTAGATATGATTTAAACATATTTAGAATAAGTTGAAAAAGATATTAAAAGGATTTAAATAAAACTAAGATTTATGATTATTAAAATAACCATTCCACAGAGAGTTCAACACTAAGCACATCCCCCTGGAGTTTCGTAACCAAGAGTGCAGTAAGGATCATTTTCATGTACTAGGATACCCTGGGTGATGCATAAAACTCATTGTCAATGTTTCCACACCTAGGTACATCTGTGCCAGAGCCACCTCTACCTGCTCGTATCCAGATATGGATGTATTTCTTGGAAAATATACAAAACCACTAAATTACCAAAATTCTAGGAAGTTCTTCTATACTAATCCTCAAAGTCTATCTTAGGGAAATGTTCTCAAATCAGAGCTTATCTAAATCAATTTCGAAGGTTGTTTCTAAACTTCCTCTAAGACCAACTGTAACACCCCAACCCCAGTTACCCAAAGTTGGTGCATTATTACATAACATTGGCATAATTACATTGAATCAAGTCTCGAAGGACTGATCAGTTTAGCAGTCTTGGAAAATAGATTACATAATGAACGTTACATTACATTATAAACTGAAAAAAAAACAAAAAAATTGTATCCATTGACCAAATTAATATCCCTTAGAATATCCTTGTATGTCCGTCAAATATACTTCTTCTCATCCTAGGAAAAATAAAACATAGAAATGGGTGAGCTCAAATGCACAGTAAGGATAATAATAATGCTGAAACTTTCACAGATAAACATAATCATTTAAGACTGCATATAAGACTAAGAAAAAAGCCTTTTAAACCTGAAATTAAGTATAATATTTCTAGGATAAATCAAATAATTCCATTTACTTATTCACAAGGATATTCTAGTAGTCGAATAATCTCATTTAATATCAATATACAATTTCATAAGGATAGAATGAACAATGCCAGACTTGATAACCACATAGTCTAGGACTTGTGCCAAGACTACAAATAATATTTTTTCAATGCCTTGGGAAAAGACACTTTTTTGTCTAATGAGACCTACCCATGCATCGAGGAGCTATAGCATGCTCCACCCGTTACTTACTAAGTCCAATTCATTCCTCATATGAAAAGGTTTAAACATAACATAATCATTCGTATTAAAACTATCATACGAAATTTAAAAAATTTATCCATAGAAAATGAATGGTGTAAAAATAACACATCCAAAGACAATGATATCACTAAACCTTCAATAAAATATGGAATATTTTATCATAATAAATCAACATCGATCAAGAATAATATCCCGTAAAGGATGTTGACATAGTTAAAAATCATTAGTAAAAACTTTTTGAGAGAGATATCCCTTTTTCATAAAAACATTTAAAAGTCACATAATTTAGAAATGAGTAAATTTATAGACATTTTTTAATAAATGTGTCCCATACCACTTTGAAGCCTTTGAATGTAATTAACAGTTTATAAACATTAATATACATATAAATAAATATTTAAAAACCATTTTGAAAACATGGATATTAATGAGAATGATTTTTACGAATAAATATTTAAAACATTTAAAATGATGTTTTAGTAAATAATTCCCTTAAATAATACCTTTGAAAAAACTTTTATGAAACATGGATATTGATAATAAATATTCCCCAGTAGATACATACGTAAAAACAACCTCAGATAATAAAGAGATTTTGAAATTAACTGTTACCTTGCACTTTCCTTTGGTCGAGGGTATGTTTAACCTCTGGTATAATGACCATAGTATGTTATTAAATTATACCATAATAATATTAATATTTATTATATAAATAATTATACATTTATGACTTTATATTACCCATTTAATAATTATTTCCATGTTAAATTAACATTTTGGTTAATAATCACTTTCTTTATCTTACGTCTTTTAACTTGTTATTCTCGATCATATAATTTATATCATGATTTAAATACTTCCAGAATATAAAACTTGATTTATATATCATATATATTTAGAAAACTATCTATAATATATTGATATAATAAATGGAAGGCACCGTTTATGGAGACGGTAGGCCGTACGTACGCATAAATGTTGTTTCCGTTTTCATATCGTACTGAACGGAAGTAAGTGAATTAGATATATGTAAGTATATAAATATATATATTTCTCCAGTATAATTATTTTTTCATATATTACATACTTAGTAATAATATATATATTTATAATCATTGTTGATTTACGAACACGGAAATGAATCTCATTGTGTTTTGGAGACGGTAATCCATACGTACGCATGAGCGAAAATATCATTATATTGATGGTGAAATTTTATATACATGGATGGTATATCATATATACAGATTAATTAACATGTTATATTTATTATTTACATCAGTTATACTCATTATTATACTCATAAAAATAATGAAGTGTTTGAATAACAAACTACACCACGACGTGGAGATGGTAAGTCGTACGTATGTACGTATGGTGACTTTGTCATTTATAGGATGGATAGAATAAAGAATATGGTTGTAACATAATTATAATAACATCATAGTATGTATAAGTTTCTGGAGTTATTATTTTGGTATGGAAACAACAAATAAAGAGGATGTGTAAGAAGAAAATAACTTGAAAGAGGGTGGTGAAATTATTAACTTTTCTTCGGGTGTTTCCTTTTGAGTTGATCACAAAGGCTCCATAGGTTGGCTTTATGATCAATTTAAGGCCACAAGGTCGAAGGTAGTAATGTTGGGAGGATATTTGGATAGGGTTTGGTCAACCCAAATGGCTTTGGAGGTTTGATTTAGATAGAAGGATATGTTTCTTTTTATAAGAGAGGGGAGGGTCACTTTAGGAAATGGTTGAAATATTATTTTATAATAAGATCATTTTCGTTTTATAAGGGATAAAAATGATTTATTTAGAGGATATAGAGGGTATGGGTCTAAAAAATCTCAAAAAATAGTCTTTGGAGTGGTTTAGGTCACCTTATTAACCTTATCTTTTAGATTTAACTCTTAGTTAAATAGTTTGTCATCTTCCTTGTCTATTTATAATTTTATATTATATAGTTAATAAACTTACTATAAAATTCCAAGAAAACCCCAAGTGATTCATTATTAATATATATAACCTTATATAAGTCCTTCATCTGAATCTTAGGTTTTTAGGAATATTATATCAACTAATAATATAGTATTTATTTTAAAAATTAATTTATGTCAATTTTGACACTATTTGGTATTTTGATTTTGTGAAAGTCATAACAACTTTATCACATCGAAGAAAATTTAACTAATAAACCCTAACCTATCATGTTAACTTATATAATTAGTTGAATTCTCTAGAAGTCTTAATTTACATTTATTTGGTTATTTATAATATCAATTATTTTAATATTTCATTAATAAGGTAATTACTACATCATCACTATGTTATAAATAAATTAAATTATTTAATGTCTATAAATTATAAACAAAATACAATTATTTAGGAAATATTTTTAACTTTATAAAAAATATTTATAGTTGAATTTGTATTGTGTGTAACCATATATAAAAATGGTTTAGTTATTAAACATTGAATTTAACTATTTTAACTATTCTTTAAATAAAAAATAATAAATGTCCTAATCTAATCCAGGTGGACCAAAGTGGATAATATTTTATTCCTAATGTTGTTTTTGGTCGAATTAATCTTAACCAATAGAATTAGGACATGTGTTATGGTAATTATAATATCATTTTTACCCTTAATTACCATATTTACTTTTAACCATGGAAAATAAAAGTCAAAATATACTATTCCCCAAAAACAATTTTCATCTTATTGAACCACATATTACTTACTGATGTCAACAATGTGTCTTGGATTTTGGAAATTCAACTCACAGGAGCAGTAAAATTTTGTTTTATGCAAATTTGCAAATGTACCTAGAAGGTGGGTAAAAGATGATACAAAGTTCAATAAAATTTTATACATCTAATTTTATTATAAAATTACTCAAATTAATTACATTTAACTTATATAGGTATTATATATATTTTCACTTAAAATAAGTTTAAATAAAATAAATAATTATTTAAATAAAAAGTCGGTTTTAAATAATAACACAATGTTTTTCACTATCTATCAAAAATAGAATGTTTTCAAAAAAATAAAAAAAAATTCACCCTAACCTAATTTTGAAATTTTTAATTCAAAAATGAAGTATATTTTACCAAATTAAAAACATAGATTTTTCATTTTTTAATTTAATATTAAGTCACATTGTCAAAACTAAAAAGTGAGTTTTTTTAAAAAGTAAAAACTATCAAAAGATATACATGTGTTTATGTCAAATTTAAATGTGAAATTACTTATAATGACCTAAATTGTTTTAAAAGATAAAAATATAATCTAATTATACTTCAAAACCTTTAAATTCATAATTTGACACTATAAATTATTTCAATTAAAAAATTAGTTTTCAATTAAAACATAGTATTTTTCAATATTCGTCAAAAGATGAATGTTATCAGAAAAGTTCCAAAAATTTATCAAAAATAAATTTTTTCC
The DNA here is from genome assembly GCA_963277665.1 of Viscum album. NCBI lineage: Eukaryota > Viridiplantae > Streptophyta > Magnoliopsida > Santalales > Viscaceae > Viscum > Viscum album. Next base: position 445,080,040 of record OY728144.1, read on the forward strand.
CTTATTCTAAAGAAGTATTTAATTTCATTAAATGGAATATATAAAGGTGTCAAATATTTTTTTTAAAAAGGGTTCTCCATTAAATGGTGGTAAAATTGCATATTTTGAATAATACTTCTTTTATCTGAAAAAATAAATTTGATCTTATATTATGTCTACGAAACACATAATATTGATTTTAAACTTATATATAGTATATAAGATTCCAAATACTATTAATACTATTCATAACATCTTTTTGAATGGCTAGTTTGGTAGGTTGTGGTGCGCTCGAACTTGGTGTTGCGTGTAGCGCAAGCTATTGAATTACTTTAATGATATAATGTACTATAAAATCATGGGGCGTTACAATTTATTTGGAATATCTTCTAACTATTTCTTAAAGAAGTTCATTTAAGTTGGTTCTATTGAGTAAAAAGTGGTAGACACTAGTTGAGTACCAGGAAATAAGTTGATAGAAAACTCTGTCTCCCTTACAGGTGATAAACCTGAAAATTCAGAAGAAAAAATGTTGGGAAACACAACAAGAACTAGAGGGAGATCACCAATCACGTATTACAACTCTATATAAAAATATAAATCCAATATTACTTTTAAAGACTTTTGATAAGATGGTCCAGCTCTGCTAAACCATGGGTCACATTATTTTTGAATGATATGGAATACCACATCAGGTTTAGTAAAGGATTACCACCAAATATATCAAATAATTTGGGCTTTATTACATATTTTTCATTATATCTTGAATATTATGTCAAGTGGTTTCCTTTTGAGAACCAAAAAATCCAAAGCAAGATCATTCTAGGATAAAGACAACACACATGTTAGACAATAAACAACATTATCTCTCTCTTTGTTCTTATGGGTGTAGTAATATACATCACAAAAGATAAAAGCTCTATATAAAGATTAATCAGATTCAAAATATGATTCGAAATTAAGGAATAATATACACTAGTATCAAAGAAGATAGTCACTAAAGATGAAGAAATAGTGATGGTACCTCTCGAAGTCATTTGATCCTTATTCACTTCATATGGAGACTCTTCTACTATGTGATGAATATTTGTTCTGAATTCATGTGGCTGGAACACCGTTTTCATGAAGAATATGATTGTACGATATTTTTATTAGGTATTGATGATATTATGCTACTATAAAGAGTATAATAAACAATTAAGAACTTCTATAAGTGACCCGAGCTTCCAAAAGAACCATATATTTTGGGTGCCTCAATGAAAACTGGTTTTGAGGGCCATGGTTTTTCATATCAAATCCCCTCTTCTAGGAACTTTTAAAGGTCTATAAAAACACTTCTATAAATAAACCCCATGAGAATAATAATGATTCATCTTCCCTTTATGGGAAACCATAGAAATACCATTGGAAAAAAATAATTCCAGGTAACCATGAATTACCACCTAAGTCCATTTCAAAAATCAATTCTCTATCCAAAACATTATCATAAGAAGGTATATTTATAAAGAAAAAATATAATTAATATCCTATAAATGTACTCTATTTTATGGTCAAGTATTCATCTTATCCTTCGACATAATCTTAGGTGAATAATTCACAAGCTGTTAACAACTATTTGAATATTATGTCATGGTCCTGTAAACCTGCTCGAGTTTGTAAAACATAATAGCCTTAGAAAACACCATCAAAAATAGATATAAATGGTTAGTAAAAATATATTTAAAGTCTTTAAACTCTAAGTCCTCGTGATTCTATGCAGTAACCATCATGTCCCACTATCTTGTGGTAGATCCCTCTATCTTGAAGGTTTCACATTTCACCTTGATTTAATTTGGTTTTTCCAAGAACTCAAAAAAATCTCAATATTTATCAACCAAATATTATTCTTTTTGTGGATCATTTGAGCCTTTAATGATAGTGTCCTCTAGTGAAGAATTTCATGAACAAGAATCCTAAAGTCATCCCTCTAAGGTTCTATATGTGGAGCCTAAATGGGAATGGGTGGGGGATCTTATCCTAGAGCTTGAACATCACACATAATAACTTCATCTAGATTCTTGTGAATGATAGGATATTATTTCTATGGTTCATCATCATCTTCCTCCTGGATATGATTCATATGTATTTTCAAAGGCATAATGAAACACAACATTAGTAGACAATATTTAATACATCCGAAAGGTTATGCAGAACAAATCTTAGACAAGATCAAAAAGGAAATATTAATCCCAATAAATAAATAAAAAAGATTTTCATTTCAATATATCCAAAAAATTGGAAAAATACTATTACTACTTCTCATGACACCTTTCCCAAACCACCCATTGGTACTTATGTCTCATTATATTTAGAGTTTTCAAGAAACATAGTTGTAACTACATCTTAAGTTTCAAAAATATTACACAACTACATAATAACATCAAGTTAATATGCTTAACTTATACCTTTGACACCATTTTTTCTTGAACTAACCTAGATTCCTTGGTACACTTCTAACTTATCCAATCCTGACATCACCCAAAGGGCATTCCCAAACCCCACAGGTTTTAGACTAGAACCTATCATCACACAAGATAATGTTGGTAACATTTTCCACATAAATAATAGAAGAAACATAAAAAAGTTAGTATGCTGAGAAGAAAAATCCCTAGGGAGAGCTATATCAGAAGTCAAATAGGTATAAAAAACCCAAATTACATCATCAAAGTACCATAACCCAAGATGACAAATAACCCAAGTCCAAACAGACAAAGCTCTCCATGCCCCAAATATCAATAATAAGAATCACCTACAAGTGGCACTTTACTGTTACTCAAACCCATATGAATAAAATTGAAAACACATAAAGGTAAAGGTTGGGTGTGATCTAAAATCCCATTAGGGTATCTAAAAGGATTTCAAAATATGATTCCACATTAATTTATAAATAAACATTTCTTTTTTAAATAATACATGCATGGATGTTCATTATCATATTTAAAAAAAGATTGCTTTACAATTCAATTGATGTAAATATTTCTAACAATATATTATTAAACATTTTATATAAAATAGTTTATATAAATTTGAAAGGTAAGTGTAAAATAGTATAAAATTACTGTAATATGTCAAAATAACCATAATCAAGCTACATGGACATCTATAAAGTGGTACGATAGTTCTGGATTAGGGGATATCACACACTCGAATTGGTGTTCATGGAAATATGTGTACACATGTCTCTCAGACACCAGTAAATGAGGAATCGTCAAAATCCCTTTAGGGATGTGACCTAATGTATATTTTTGGTTTGATTTATATAGAATCAAGAGATTGTTGTCCCAAATAACTCACTAACTACCTAGTTTTCATATATTCTGAAAACAATCATTAATTTGAAATTTATTTCAAAACTCTTAAAAATAAAATTAACCCATTTTCTCCCATTTTATAATTCCAATTTTCATTTAAAACCCAAAAAAAAGGTTTTCAATCAAATCATACCTTTTACAAGATAAATCCAATGGTTTTTTTATTTAAAAAATTTGAGACATTTTCCTAAATTAAAAAATTTAAATCAATTTCACGAATCAATTTGATAATTTAATTTTACAATTTTAATTTCTCAATTTCATTCTGTAATTTTAATTTCACAATTTATTTTCACAATTTTAATTTCAAATTTTAATTCCACAATTTCCATCCAATTTCTATCCAATTTCCAAAATCAATCCACAATTCAATAGAATTCAGGACTTTCCCAAAATTTCATGCTAAGGAAAAAACAAATCCCAAATCGAAGTAAATTGGGTTTTTTTATAATTCTGTTGAAATCAGTTAAATTCAAATAATCAAATTTTGGGTATAATAAATCGGCCAAATATTAATGGAACCACCTACCATATATCACAAGATTATGTAATACAAATTATGCAATGGAAACTCCAATAAAGATCCTTAGAAAATGAGATCCAAGAAATAAACATAGATTCGAGATCTAAAACAATGAATATTATATTCTGCAACAACATAGAGATCCATCAAACCCTATGGTAGAGAGAGGAAAACATCATGAGATAGAGAATGATATAATAACTATTACCAGGAACATATCAAATGATGTTCTCCATGATTTTATTATCTTCAAAAAAGGTTTATAGGATCCAAAATCACCTCTATAGATCCTTAAGGGAAAAATAAATTCTATCAGGGTATAATGATCTCTTTGGGCACTAAAATCATGGGTTTTAGAATTTTTTTTAAAAAATATAATTAAAAATTATTGTATTCATGTTTAGTTGGGCAGAGCCATAGTGTTTTTCCAACCATGTGTCATAATCATTCACTCATCTAAAGTTGTGCACAATTTCTACTAGGTGGGAATATAGTTTTTAAAACCGTGTGCCAACCGTACAAAGCCTCATTTCCTAGGTTTTCAAAATTTTAACTAGAAGCACACAAGACATGGTAAAACCATGGACAAGGAAAGAACTACCAAAAAGCCTTCCAAAAAAATTAACCATTGTACACATAAAAAAGACGCAACCAATGCATAAATAAAAGTGGTATTAAGGAGTACCTGAAAATAGCAAAACGATGATACAATAAAGGGGATGATTGTTAAAATATAGGAAAGGATTATTTCAACTAATGTATCACCCACCCTCCAACACTTCAATTACAAAGAATATGAAAATTACTCTAAACAATTCACGAATCCAAATGTTTATGTTGATAATAAACATCAAAAACCTCTTAATCACAAATATTATTAGAAATACCATTTGATTAGGGATATCAAGTGGGTTATGAGAATGACACAGTGAATGGTGAACTTATCATCTACTCTAGCATTGTTAATGGATTTTTTGATTCTAGATATACAAACTATTTTTATCTAAGGGATTTTATATGGTTATTGAATTTCCACCTCAATGATTAGATTTTGAGTTAGCAGTGAAAAATCATAATGGTAATATTATCACATATCAAGCCAGCAATTTATCTATGATGCAAGTTTGTGGGATGGTACTTCATGTATATTTTATGATTCTACATCTAGTTGAAATTAACATGATTATAGGCATGTATATACATTATTTATATATATCCCATATCAATTTATGTGTAAGGAAAGTCATATTTCATATTTTAGATGAACATATGATTGTTTATTAGTGTAAGGACGAATAAAAACATCAATTAGAAATTAATTCTATCTTTTGGGACTTATTTTCTATCCATGAAGGGTAGATATATTATATTTTTTGGTAGAAAAACAATATTAAGGAAATAAATATTGTATGGTATTTTGCTGATGTATTTTTACAAGAGTTTCGCAGTTTTCCAATAAATAATTAAGTATAATTATCAATATAACTCATACTTGGTGTTATGCCTATATCAATGTCTCTATATAGAGTAAACCCAAATATGTTTTAGGAATTTATGAAGAAACTACCTGAAAAAATAGATAAGGGATTCATATTACCTAGTGAATCACCTTGGGGAGCACTTATTCATTTTTATGAGTAAATATGCGTGAATATTTATTTTCATTAATTAGAAAAAATATAACAAGATCATTATAAAGAACAAGTCACCTCTGCCTTGTATTGATAATGTTTTGATCAATTATGAAGTGTTAAATACTTTTACAAGATTGAAGTTTATCCTGAATGTCATTGATTATGGGATAAAATAGAGGATATACCAATAGAATCCTTTTTTATTTGTTTTAGGCATTATGAATTTATAGTGGTTCTATTTGGACTTAGTAATGATCTTACAATTTATATAAATTTATTGAATAGAGTATTTATATATTACATTGATTTTTTATAGTTGTATTTGTAGATGATATTCTTAAAGACCATATGAAAGGACAAGTTTCGCTCTAAATTTACAAATTATGAATATTGAATTTAGAATGTTTCATTCTTGGGTCATATAATCTCATGTGATGGTATATATGTAGATCCTTCAAATAAGTAAGTAATTGAGTAATATCATAGATCATCCATGGTAACTGTGATCCATAGTTTTCTTGGTTTGGTGGGATAAAACCAATTCCTTGTGATAAATTTCTCATAATTGTCTAATCCACTCACCAAGTTGACACATAAGAGATCTAATATAACTTGGATAGATTAATGTATTACAAAATACAAGGATCTTGAAAGAAAGTTGGTAAACTCACCTTTTATTACACTACCTTTTAGCGAAGAATAGTATTTGATTTTTAATAATGCATAAAATAAGGGAATATGTTGTGTATTATATAGAATGAAATGGTGATAGTATAAGATCCTTCCAAATGAAAATATATGAGGAAAATTAATAGACTCATGATTTGAAACTGCCGGTATTAATTATTACATTGAATATATAAAGGAATTATCTTTATGAGGAAAGGTGTGACATATAAACAGATCATAAAATCATGAATAATATATTCACACAAAAATAATTGAATATGTGCTAGAGAAGATGGTTGGAGATGATTAATGATTATGAATGATGAATACTTTACTACCCTAGGACGGAGAATATGTTTGTAGATTATCAGATTCTATAGACCATACTTGTTTATACATGATGAGGATTCAAAGAGATCCAATACTTATTGTTTTTCATAACATTGAACTTTAAATCCCAAGGAAGGAGACAGATCACATCCGCCTAAGATGAATGTTCAACCATCCATCTATGTGAGGATTATAGAAGACCATATAAAAGATGAATAGCTCTATAATACAATTATGAATGTTCTTAATTTCAATCATTATCATGAGAAAATTATAAGGTTTTGGAATATAGTATGTGTCCTCCAAATACATGAATTGAAAATGGAACTATTTGTTTATGCCCATAGTTATTCACTCTAAATTCATTATAGAAGTAATATTATATATAGGGAACTGAAAGAATATTTTTGGTGGGAAAACATAAAAAGGGATATTTTAGATTACATATCTCAATTCTTGTCATGTCATCAAGTTAAGTTGAGATATATAATTACAAGGGGATTTTACAACTATTACCCATACTAGATTAAAAATAGGAAAAAATTACCTTGAATTTATTCATTGGACAGACCAAACCATCTAGGAGGAAAAATGTTATCTAGGTTGTGTTTGAACACATTATAAATTCAACATTTTATTAATATTAATGAAAATATCTCTCTTGATTATATTACTCAGTTATACATTATGGAATATGTGAGATTTTATATATTAAAAAATTCTATTGTATCTTTTTGGGTTCCAAGGATTACCTTGACATTTTAAAGAGGTATATATTTGGTTCTAGTTACATAGTTTAGTTTTATTACTACATATTATCCTGATACATTTGGCAATCTGATAGGACCACTAAAGATCTAGAATACCTTTTGAGAGCATGTTTTATTGATTTCAAAGGTGTTCAGGTTCAAAAATTTCCTTTAGTGTAATGTTCTTTTATTAATATATTTATCTCAAATATATTTAAATAGATATATATGAAGCACTATATGGGAGGTAGTATAAAACTATAATATACTAGGATAAACATTGAGGAACAAATCTATTTAGAATTGATCTGTTTAATAAAATAGAAAATAATATTAAATCTATAGGACCTAGGGTATTCATAAATAGATATTTCATATTAATAGATTAACATTAGCTACAATATAAAAACACACACATGAGGATTATAATGGTATAACACATTTGAAAATTTTGAAATATAAAAAACTAGTTCATAAGAGTTTTACACCATCTTCTTCATAGTTCCTCAAAATTATCAGCCTTCCTAGACATATCAAATGTAATACCTATCATCATAACATGTGGAAAATAAACATAAGAAATTATGATATTAGATTCTATATAAGGGTAAGTAATGTAAATACATAAACATAATGTGAGAATAAGGGCATCTGAACATAACCATAAAATATGAAATCATAGATTTATATACAAGATTATAATATTTAATCCTAGAATAAGGATTGAAAATTCATAAGATATGAATCATAAGGAAATAAAAGAACATGATCCATGAGATCATAAAATTGGAACATAGATATGTGTCATAGAATCAAGCATAGAAAATATCATGTCACAAAGTCATTAAAAAAATGATTGGATAGGGCTAACCACCCATGTACCTTGTTCGGGTCTTGGGATAACCTCCCATGTATGCACTTTTGGGCTTTAGATAACCTCTAATGTACCCTCATTTGGGATTGGGATAACCTCCAATGTACCCTTTGGGATCATATAAATTTAATCATTACCCAATTAATTATAGGGATATTTAGTTTCCAATTATTACATAATTTATATCATATATACATTCTCAACAATTTCATAAAACATTCATATTGTCAGAACCCATGAAAATAAATAGGTTTAATAAACAACAAATCATGAACTAGGAAAAAAATAGGATTCATAAGAATTTCATCATTTCATCATATCATGTTTAAATATAGTGGGATTCATAATCATTTTATCATGGTATAACTAATAGAAGATAAATAAGTTTCATAAAATAATTCATCATAGTCATGATTAGTCTATATAAATAATAAGGATGGATTCAATGGATCATATATCCTATAAAACATATTTAACATAAAATTATTTTATCATATATGTAGAATTATTTTTAAGAAAAATTATTTGGAAACTTTTTTAAGAAAAGTAACATTTCATTGAAAATCACTTTTTTAAAATTGGAAATTCATAATGTATTATACAAATAATTTTTTTAAAATAACCATGAAAACTTATAAAGGAAAATTTAAAATATTATTTAAAATAACTCTTGAAGAATATATCCTTTCCAATTTAAAATAACTTTATAACATTTAATATAAGGTTAAAAAATCATTTCAAACATTTCTTATGGAAAATAAAATTTATTATGGAAATTATTTAAAAAAACCCTAAAACATTTCAAAAATCATTTTTTAAATAAACTTGGAACATATAATGGAAGCCTTAAAACATTTATTGGTCTTAAAGGTATGAAATGACATAAAAAATAAAATAAAAAGTTCTTTCACATTTTTGGTAAAATTCGAATGAAACATGTTTTAAATATTATTGGAAGAAATTTTTTTAATTTTTTTGAAAAATTTAAAACAAATGGTGAAAAAGAATTTTTGAAATACCATAGGAACATTAATTTGTTTTAAATATTTTGAACAAAACATAGATATGGAATAAAAAAAGTGGTTTTGATCAAAGAGGGAAATGAAGTTAGTTTTTATTAAAAACATTCTATTAGAATAATGTTTATATAAATAGAGGGAAATTATGGGAAATATTTATTTTCATGAAATAAATTTATAATATAATTCATGAGTTTCTTGATAGATATATCATAAACTTTCATCACCGAAAACATAAACATAAATAAAAACAATTGGATTGTAACATAAAAACCTTACCAGTTTGGTAAAATTTATTCATAATAATAATGAAGGAATAAAATTAAATAAAACAAAAATATAATGATAATAAATAAATTGGTTATATTATATTTATAAGGGTTTATATATACACCTCATAAAATAAGAAAGGTGCATACTATAACGTATGTCCCAAAGAAGTAAAATTAAGACAAAAATCCCTCACCTTAAGTCTTGAATTAATATATACACATTTTAGACTGATGTATAATGAATATAATTATATTATAAATAATCTTATAAAACTATAATTATATTTATAATACTGTATTTCGTTTACATATAACCTTTTATTACCCTTCTATTAACAATTCCATGATAAAATCACGTTTCGAGAAATAATTGTGTAAATGTTTTGTGTATGTTTGGATTTTTTTTCATACCACATACTCTATTCATGGTTAAATATTATCTAAAATATTAAACATTATATACATATCATATATATTTCTTATATATGTATTTAGATTATTCCATAAAAGATAGAGATATAAAATGAAATATATTATATATGGAGACGGTGGGCCATACGTATGCATGAATTCTATTTCCAGGTTCTCTATAGATGAAATAAGAAAATATAAATAATATATTATATTTAAATAGTAATTTTTATGTCATAAATGTCACATATATTTATTAAATTTACCATCATTATCTTCCATGTAAAGTTTTAGTGAAAAATGTATCAGATCACTTCATGAGGCAACTGTGTACCATACACATGAACTGTGTTTTTGTACCCCTCACTGAATTGAATGTAATAAGGTATATATAATTTTTTAATTCCATAAGTATCAATTTACTAAAAATATCATATATATTCATTTATTACAATCTGAGTAAAACATAAATGAAAATCTCATCAGATTGGATTGCGAGGTGGTAGTCCGCTATACAGATGAGAGACACAACTATTTTCCAATGGGTTCATAGGTAAGAAGGTAAATGTGGTATTATAATTCCATAGATATAATAATATCATGAAAATCATACATAAAAATTAAAGTCATCATTATATCCTACTGTGAGAGGAGGTGATGGAAGCTAAATAACATCAGATCGCAATGTGGTAATCCTCTGAACACACGACTGACTTATTCGTTTACCATTTGATGGAAAAGGATATGGGTATATGTTTTTATATAAGCATAATAATATTTTATTTTATTGGATATAGTGGTGTTATTATATCAGAATAATTAAATAATATTTTAAGGAGTTGTAAGAAGAATTAAAACAAAAATGCATAGTTTAAAACATTACCTCTTCTTCAGACAAACTCTTAATGTTTAACCAAAAGCCTCACTAGAATGTGTTTTTGATCTCACCAGGTATTGTGAAAAAAACTGTGTGAGAAAAAAAGTGATAAAATATTCCTATAATAGTATAATGGAATAAAATAAAAAATGAAAATGGTCTTGGGACATATAGATTTACATTGTTTGGGAAATGATCCTTATGTCCACAAAGAGTTAGAAATATCACTAGTTTCGGGAGAACAATTACCATGAGATCTCTAAAAGTTTCTAAAACAATTAAACCCTTTCCTAAAGTAGGATAATAATGAATATGAATCATTATTCCACCAATCACAGTGAAACTCTGCTGTGCTACATTGAAAGGAAGTTATAAGTTCGCATTGATACAGTGCCACAGACACCCAAGTCCAAGGTGCTATAGTGGTTGGCGACTAGAATTCCATAGAGCTATAGAAATATTTTCTCATAAGTATGACCTAATATAGTAGTTACACCAAATTTTGTACCGCTATAGTTCCCAGTTGGTGTTATTCGGTCAGATCTGCTACAGTTGGTCAGATTTGCAGCCTGGTGCGCAGTATGGGCTGCATGCGTTCTGTGTATAGAGGATCAATCTACACCAATCCAACACTAAGGAATTTAGGATTTGGTGAGGGGTTTACGTAAGAAATTTTTTTAGGGATTGGATGAACCAAATGGAATTATGTTAAAATCTTTAAATTTTCCCTTTTTCATTGGGAGAATATTACTGACCATGGAATTAAGAGAATACCTGTAACAGTTAAGTCTATGATTTGTTGAAATTTTCAGCATGAAACTTAATTTTTTTACTTCTACATAGGAACAAACATGATTTATAAATAATGTACACATCATGGAATGGATCTTGGGAATAATCTATGAAAATTATACATGGTGTAAATGGTTTACATGCCATGTAATAGGTATACACCATGTATTTATAAAAATAAAATTTTAAATAAAAAGGAAATGATTTTTTGAAGTATGAAAACCATGTGGATTAGAAGACATGTAAATCATTTACACTTCTTGTTAATGTCATGATATTGGTTTTTTGAAGGAATGTACTAGTGAAATATTTCATTTATTTTTTAGTGCATCCCTCCTCTCTCAACCCAGAGTCCTCCCTAGGTGATTTTGGGGACTTATTCTGGTTCTATCACTTCATTTAGTGATTTTTATTCATTTTATATGGATTGATTCACATAATTTAAGTGTTCCTCATAGTTAATCTATCAAGAAACCTCCCTCCAAAGATGCCCCTCCTGAGCTGGCAATGGAGAAAGAGAGATAATGACACTTGAGTCTCCCCTCCAGTAGGCCTCGGGGTGGAAACCAACACTAAGGGTATTAAAATCTCAAAACATTGGTGGCATTACCATTTTATAGTAACAAATATTGGGAGATAATATGTATCAACCTAAAAACAATTCCATCACATATATATAAAAGAATCCAAAATCCATTTCTCATGCATTTTTAATTTAAAACTGCTAGAAATAAAATGAAAATGTTCTAATTAAATAAAAAAATTAACAAAGCTATGTAGTGACACAACAAATAACTTGAGGCTCGGGCTAGTAAGGTCCAACGTGGTCCAAAAAATATCACTAAAAACTAGATTATAGCTTTATATTCCCTGGGTGAGCATACAAGTATACTCAGTTGGAAAAAGCCAAAGTCTCTCAAGCACAAGTGGGAGAAGAATACAAATGACCCTATGAGAAAAATAGATGAAACTCAAAAGTGACTAACATGGTATACTATACTCCCCAACATCACTAAGGCACAATCACCAAATAACACATGTAATGTAGTGTAAGTAGAAATCACATCAATATTTGTCTACCCCACACCGCTTCCCACAAGTTAACCTATCTTTCTTAATGGGGAATGTCCTAACACTACCACACTATTCCACAAGCCCCACTATCACAACCTACCCACACACACTTGGGAAACATACCACATCCTACCTAAAAATACATAGGCCACAACCACATCACATCCCACCTACAGACACCTGGTCCACTAAACCCAAACCTCATTCTAAATACACATAGGAAAGTACCACATATCGCATTCTAAAGACACATGGGATGCACACCTCACATGTAGACACCAGGCCCTCACAACCACACCACAACCCACCCAAATCATTTAGGGATACCAATGCCTTGAAGACGGAGCATATAATAGAAAATAACCATCCATCCATCCTTCCACTGGGATATTGTGAAATCAAACCCTCCCCCATTACAATGGGGGTGTTTTGCACATAGTGATCAACACAGGTGAGGTGCGTAGATAAATCACAAGGAAATAAAAGTATATATAGGTACCAAATAATCAGTACAACCTTTGGGGTTCCAAAACAAACCATCCCACACAAGACTACATTTTTTGGTACCTCTAAATGCACAACCAAACAAACAGTCGCAAACCCAATTCATAACACCCTACAAATTCATTTAACCAACTGTCATTATTTATTTAACAAACCATCTATTCATTCCTTCTCTAACCAAGGAACTACAAAAAAATACAAGAAAAAACTACAAAATAATCCATAACACACCAATATGAAGGACCAATCTAAAACAACCCACTACACACACCCCTTTATTGAACACCCATCCAACCACTACGACCATAATTCTTTGTGCCGCAACATCCTTCTGATCGAAAAAAAACTATAGAACACCTCAAAAAATGCAATAGAAACTCTAGAAGAAAGACCCATGTAAGGTAACACCATACTGCTTCAAATGTATCCCTCCCAAACCATCCTTGGCATCCCGGCTGCATGAAAATCATCATATCCATCAAAACAAAAACCCATCCAGCTTGCAGTCCCACTACATGACCTAACCATGCCCAACAACAATAACACAACCTAGATGTAGTCCCACTACACAAAAAGTTAGTCCATTCATTAATCAACAACCTCTCAACATGGGATTCTATTACACCTCCCGTACCACCCTATACAAAAAACCTGTAGCAACCATACATCCCACAAAAGGCACTAAAATTGAATATTACAATACAGAACACAAATCCACACCTATAAAACAGTGTTTATTTAGATTTGACTAAAAATATTCATTAATTATACATTCATAATCTTAAATTATCACATAACATGTTTGATCCTGGGGAATCCATTCAATTAACCAGATATACATTATTAATGAATTTTTCATGTGCATAGATGTTCAATAGATGATTAAAAACAAGTATTCATGATTTTGGTGCGCAAACAAAGACATCCAACGACCATGATTTTCTAAAGTATACTACCCATACAATTAACAATAATTATCAAATATAATAGATAAAACAATCAAACATCATCAGCATCATCCCATCCTTCATTTATCTTTTTATATTGGTTTCAATTGTACCCACAATAAGACATTAGTACACCAACCACACATGATTCACTATTAAAGAGAGAAAAAGGAATTCCTACCTTGAAGAAAAGATAATCAACAAATCCACTTTGCACCAAAAAGGGTGGTTGTATAAGAAGTAAGAGACTCTAAGGGAAAGCTCGAATGATGTCTATAGAATAAATGTGACTCCTTAAGAAGAAATGTTGTAGGAACACTAAGGGGAAATAGAAACACAATGGAAAGAGAAGTTAATGTCTTACAAGTGCCATATCCTATATCAACAGAGGAGAGGTAGTTTTAAAGGCCATTAAAGTTGGATCATGGTCAAAATTACACCGCCTTACTATTCTAAAGTCCCAAGAGAATTAGGAAATTAAAGATATATTTAATATCCTTTGAAACACATTCAGAAATGCTAAAAAAATAGTTAACACATTTAACGTCAAATAAAATGTAAAGGGAAAAACTAGAAAAAATGGGGAAAATTGGAAATGGCTCACAGATGGGTGAGTCACCAACACAAGTAACAAATAGTGAGTCACCGATGCCTGACTCACTGATGCGACTTACCGATGCAACTCCCTGACATGAGTCACTGATGTGACCTACCGATAATGAATCACCAACGCCACTCACTAATTCCTATCCTACCAACACTTAGTCACCAACACTGATCCAATGATGCGAGCTAACTATGTGAGATACCAACTCTCGACCTACCGATGTCCAGACCAACCGACGCCCTGACCTACTGATGCCTTAACATACCAACACCCTGACCTACAGATTCTTCCTACTGATGTAAAAAAAAGTTTTGAAAAATCATGAAATAAGCTACAACGAACTCTTAGAAAACCCCAAACACTATATTTTGACAAAGTAATCGATTGGGGAGGTCTAATACATTACATCATATACCTCTCCAACTGTTGTCTCCCTCGATAATTCAATACCAAACCCAAAAGAAAGAGGGTTTCGAATGACCAACCCATAAGATACGACTCAAGGATAAACCATCATGAGTTGATCTAATGTTGGAGTTAAACGTCAAAATCCAAGAAATCCTCCACCCATATATGTTAATACCAATAATCCAAAAGATACCCACACAAGCACCAACCATCCAGACACATGAATTATGTAATTCTTTTTTCCATGTCAAGATAATATCCAGTCTGGGTAGGGCTGACTTGCCTACATGGGTTTAATCACATCTAAATTAATGCATCTCGATTAGGTATCATGCCCTCTTATAACATATTAGGACTTCATCACACATTACAAAATAAGGAATAAACCCATCTTATAACTAATAAGGGTTAATTACTACATCACAATGAAAAATACACAATAAGATCTCAAAATAACTATGGATACTAGGCATGCATTAGTTTTTCCATTTCCCAAGTAAACTCCTCCTTGCCCCATGCCTCCATAACACATGAACCAAAGGAATATTCCATCCATGAAACACCTTCTCTTAATTATCTAGGATATCCACTGGACGCTCCACGAACATTTCATCATCCTCAATATCCAACCCTCCCTAGTCAATGACATGGGAGTCATCATGTAGATACTAACGAAGTTGATATATGTGAAAGACATAATTGATATTCTCTAACTATAATGGCTACCCAAATGGAATGCAACCTTTCCAACTCACCCAACACCTCTAAGGGTTCTATGAACATGTGGTAATTCTTTCTCCTTCTACTAAAAAATTTCCTTCCCACATTGAGGGGAAACCTTCAAGATCATATGGTCCCCAACTTCGAACACCAAATTCATCCTCATATATTATTCAAACGACTTCTACCATTCTTTTTCCACCTTCATCCTTTCATGGACAAGTTTAAACTTCTCTGTCATAGACTACACCATGTCCGGTCCAATAAAAACTGCCTCCTTAACTTTTTTTCCCTCACAAAGGTCAACAAAACGACCTTCTATAAAAATATTGAAATGGAACCATGCTAGTGGAGGAGTGAAAACTATTATTGTATGAAAACTCTACCAAGGTAAGGGTTTTCACCCAAGATCCGCCAAAATTTCTGACACATGATCTCAGTATGTCCTCCAACATTTGGATGGTCCCCTCTGTCTTCCCATATGTATGAGGGTGGAATGAAGTGATGAGGCATAACTGAGTGCCAAAAATCATGTTTCAATCCCCTCTAGACTCATGAGGTAAAATGCATATCCAAATTTGTGACAATAGATCTCAAAACTCCGTGATGCCTCGCCCACTCATCCACCTAACTTCTCACTGAGGAATCCACTCTCCTAGTTTCCTTTATTGCAAAAAAGTGATCCGATTTCATTAGCTAATCCACCAGTACTCTGATTACATCACATACTCCATAAGACATGGGGAATCTTGTGATTATATACATTTATATTTCGTACCACTTCAACTCGAGGACATCTAGGGGCTGCAAAAAAACCACCTAGAACAGGGTTCTCACACTTTACTTACTGGCAGAACAAGAACATAACCACAAACACTGCCAAAACCTACTTCATCCGGGGCCAAAAAACTATTCCCTCTAGAAATAGTACATGTTAGGGACTCCAGGGTTTATTCATAGGGTTGAGCTATGAAAAAATAGATAAGTCTATCGTGCATCGCCACTCGAACAAATAACTTCCCATGTAACATCATCTAATTCTGGCCATCCATCGACCATCCCTCTAGAGCATCACCCTAGTCAACACAGTCATACATCTCCTCTACCTTCAAGTCTCCCCATTGAGACTCCTCCACCGATGGCCTCAGATATGACTACACCTCCATCTAAAATATACATCTTTTTCAACAATCCATTCCTGCATCTATGTGCATGAAACCCATCTCCTCCATCTCTCTCCAAGCATATGTAAATTCATGAATAACCTCCTTATATGACTTCCTTATAAAATCATTGGCCTCATTACTTCCCTTTCATAATCTATAAGAGATATCAAAATCGTAATCCTGGAGAAACTCCATCCACCTCTACTTGCACAAGTTCAGATCTCAGTAAGAAAAGATTTTCTTCAAGGTCTTTTGTTCCTAGAAGACCATAAAGATATTTCCAATGAGGTAATTCCACCACAACTTTAAAATGAACATCACCACTGCTAGCTCCAGATCATGGGTGGAATAGTTAAATTCATGGGGATGTATGTTTCTTGACCCATAAGAGACCATTCTTTTCTACTAGATCAGTACACACCCCAATCCTAGACGTAAATCATGAAAAATCTTTTCAAGCATCACACCCTATTCTAGAAACCATAATACTGGAGCAATGACCAATGTACCCTTTAGATAGCTAAAAGGTGTTTAACACTACTCACTCCACACAAAGGTCTGGTCCTTTTTGGTTAGTGCCGTCAATAGGGATGCTACTCAAGAGAAATAGGGTACAAATATCTGTTAATAGATAGCCAAACTGAAAAGACTACGAACCTCTTACTCATTCTTGGTTGATGTTGAAGATACAACAACCTAGATCTTAGACAAGTACACTACTACACCATTTTGAGACACCACATTTCCAAGTAAGTTTTCATCCTGTGTAAAAACTTGCACTTGGAAAACATTTCATAGATCTGGTGGCATTGATGGACCTCCAGAACATTATTTAGATTCTTGGTATACTCCTCCTATTAATTTGAGTAGATCATAATGTCATGGATGAATAATATGATGAACTTCTCTAAGACCTCATGGAATAAAGTTTTCAAGAATCCCATGAATATGGCTGGTGTATTAGTAAAACCGAAAGGCATAGCCACGAACATGAAATTGCTATACTTGACCTAAAATTAGTCTTCCAGAAATCATCGTCCTTCTCCCTTAGTTGGTGATATCCAGATATTAGATTAATCTTAGAGAATGAAATTTCTCCCCTCAACTGGTCAAAAAGATAGTCTATTCTTGAGAGAGAGTGAAAGTTCGTGACCATCACCTAATTCGACCTCTAGCAGTCTATGAAAAGCCTCAGACCACCATACAACTATCATGTGAACAAGAGTAGAGTGCCCAATGATGATACACTAGGCTTGATAAAGCCCTTATTCCTTATATCTTTGATTTAAATCCATATATTCCACAGCTTAGAATGTTCTATCCAATAAGGAGTCATCAAAATTAGTGAAGCATCGGGCTACAAGTCTATCTCGAACTCAACATCACATCAAGGGGGTAGATTTTCAACCTCCTCAAGAAATACATCCAATAACTGAACAAAAACTGTGGGAACCTCCATAATATCAATATCCACCAATTCCACTGATAGCTCATCCAACCATGAAAAAAGAGGTTCCACACACCGACTTCACATCATACAACTATCCTGACCAATGAAAGCCTCATGTTGTCCATCCACATATACAAACATGAATCTTCTACATAAGTAATTGATTAAAGTGTGCATGTAAAACAAATATTTAGGGAAAAAGACGACATCTTATGGCTGCATCTGTAGTAGAAAGAGATCACCACTGGACTGATGTTCCCCCAACATTAGTCGACATACCCAATACACATCAAATAAGCTGCTCTGATCTCTGACCAGTGTACTCAACACTAGGAGAACATAAAGTATCATTATGTCTAGTCCCATATCATTGTCTAGACTAGGTGAAAAAAGGAGTGTGAATATCTTGAATCAAACAAGGTTCAAACAAGAGTACTAAACACGATGATCATACCTCATATGATCTATGACCCCACTGATACTCATGTCACTATGACATGTAACTGACCACACCCAAGTCCTCTTCCCCTCTACTATCGACCACCTCCTCAACCATGTTTGGGTAGTGGTGTCTGAGAAACTCCATTAGGTTTGATTCCACATGATCCATCTCTCTTCGATGGAGTAGGAGCCTCGTGACCTTTCTATTGAAATAACATGGCCGACAACTACTGCTAAGGCGGGAACTAAACCTATCCACCTCCATCATACTCTGCTTCAATTGGGAACTGAATCTAAAGGTTCCTATTAACTCCACAAGTGAAACAATCCAGTTCTATGACTATCAAAAAATCATGAGGACCATAAGGTTGAAACTGAAATTGCTGAGGTTGACTCCCCACTAGACTGAACCTCATAGGCCCTAGTGCCTGAGACCTACCACTAATAGCCTTCCACTTTGAACAACTTTACTAGATCTCATCGCATGATAGAACTCCTCATGAGTGAATCCTCTCAACCACTTTTACATTCTTCTAGAATTCATGGTATGTTATAAACTTGAAGGGAGTAACTGCATACTATAGGGAATGAGTGAGTTCCACCTCAAAACGTCTTTCTAGAGACACCTCATCTAGAAAGGGATCATAAGAAAAGGGAATTAGATCCAAAAAATGACCCCAGTTCCCGTAATGACATACTCCCATGCTGGAGGGATATTGGTTCCTTTTGATTCTTAGCATTCAGGGTATGAGAAATGAATTATTCCTAAAACTCCTTCTCAAAATAGAACCACAAATTGATATCCTCCATTCTCTCCTCCATGTAAAATACCCACCACTGACACATAACTACCCTCATCTGACTAACTGCCAATGAAACCTAGTACTCTGTCACAGCTCAGATTAGGTTGAAGGTGATCTCAATATCATTGACCCATATCTCTATCTCTATGTCTATGACACTAAAATCATACTTTACTAGATAATTCTTCTAGAAAGCACGAAGTGCCTTCTTACTCTGTTCATCCTCCCCCACAAGGTCAAACCTCCATTGGTCAGCCAGATCAGCCTACTAAGACTCTAATAACTAAGCCTCTCATTAATGATGACCAGGTTCCATAGTTGAAAGCTAAAAAAAGAACACATAAGCCTATGTAGTATATAATTTTGTTTAATATTCATTTCAACTCTTTGTTTATTTTAATTTCCCAAAAAAGTAAACAAGAACTCAAGTCATCATGATTTATTTAACTTTCCTAGTCTCTCTACCCAACAAACAGTGTAGCCCAACTTGGTTATTCAGTTAGCTCATATTTTTTACATTGAATCATGGGGGACCCTATAATCCTGGGTCCTACCTGGTCTTCCCTAGGCTAATCCATGCACTATGATCCCCAGACATAGTTTCCCAACCAACCCATGAAATCCTCAATATGGATAACTCCAAACTCTACCCTATCTCTCAACCATCAGCCTCTGATACCATTTTATCATGACCCCTTCCCTTCATAGATTCCCCTCATGAGCTGGCAGTGGATAAATGGAGATAATGACTCCCAAGTCCTACCTCCAGTAGGCCCTAAGGTGGCGAACAACACCAACTGAATTCAAATATCACAAAATAAGAGGCATTACCCTTGTATATTAACCAATATCTAGAGATAATATCTATGAAACTCAAAAAAATCCATGATGTACATATAAAATAATCCAAAATCCATCACACATGCATGTTTAAATTAAACGTGATAAAAATACAATGAATAACTCCAAAGTAAATACAAAAATAAGAAAGCTAGGAAATGACACAACAACTATCTTGACACCCAAGCTAGTAAGGCCCAACACGATCCATGAAATCTCCCTGAAAACCTGAAAAGAGTGTTAATATTTGAAGGGTGAGCATAAAATTATACTCATTACAAAAAATCAAAATCCTATCATGAAAAAGTGTTACAAGCATAATAATTACCCTATGCGAAGTATAGTAGAAAATCAAAAGATCCTAACAAGGTATAATATATAACCCAACCTCACCAAGGAACACTCACCAAATAGCATAAGTCAAGAAAAATAATGTAGTAATCACATGAATATTTGGATACCCGCACCACTTCCCACTGGTTGACTACTCATCCCTAATGACGAACGTCCTGACAGTACCAAACTCTTTCACAAGCCCCACTATCACAACCTATCCTCACACACATAGGAAACATAAAACATCCATCTTGAAAATAGACATGACACAACCACATCACATCCCTCCAATAGACACCTAGGCCACCAAACCAAAACCTCATCCCTAAGAGACCTTGGAATGTAAAATATATCTCATCCCAAAGACACATGGGAAGAATGAATTTACCGAAGACACCTGGGCCTCAAAAACGCACCACAACCTACCCAAAGAGTCTAGGGATACCAATGCCTAGAGGAGGGATCAGAGAAGATCCAATAACCATCCAACTATCTTCACACCAGGATGTTGGGAAAGGACACCCTCCGCCATATTAGTGGGGATGTTTAGCACATATTTCTCAACATGGGAGGGGTGCGTGTAGAAATCAAAAAAAAATACATACATATATATATTGGTACCAAATACTTATCCCAACCTATGGGTTTTTAAAACAAACCAACCCACAAAAAAAATACCTTTCCTGCTACCTCTAAATGCACAACTACATAAATAGCCATAAACACAATTTGTAACCCCCATCCAACTTATTCTACCAAATTTCATTATTTTTTTAAAAACTATCTATAAATTCCATTACTACCTAGGAAACTAACTAACATAGCATAAGAAACATCCACAAAGTCATCCATTACACACCTTGAAGAAGAACCAAGGAAAAAAACCCACTGCACACTCCCCTTTTGTTGAACACCCATCCAACCACTACCACTATAATTCCTTAACCTCATACCACAATATCCTTCCTCTCCACAAGAAAACCCCCCAACAAACCTCCAAAAAGACCCTCTAAACTCGGGAAAAAATACCAACATAATGAAACACCATCCTTCTCCAAAATTATCCCTCCCAAACCATACTCGATAGCCCAACTGCATGAAAAGAACCACATCCAGCAAAATAAAAAAACTCAACCATCTAGCAGTCTCACTACACGAATAGAGAATTATTAATAACCATAACACAACCCCAATGCAGTCCCACTACAAGACATGTTAATCCATTCCAAAATCAACAACCATGCAACCTAGGATTATAATACACATCCCATACCACCCTATACGCAAAACCTTCCACTACCATAGATCCCACACAAAGCACTAAAAACAAACAAAAAAAATACCCAACACATAGAAAAAACTATAAAAAATAGTGTATTCATATTTTACCAACACTATTATTTAATTCCTTTTTCATTATTTTGGGGTCATCACAAAACATGTTTGATCATGAGGAATTCATTTAACTAACAGTATATACATTATTAATCAAGTCATCATGTGCACAACCATTAAACAGAATATAAACTACAAGTATTCATGAATCTGGTGAACATACAAAGACCACCAACAACAATGATTTTTAGAAGGATACTACCCATATGATTAACAATAGGGATCAAAGATAACATATAAAAAAAGAACATCATCATCAACAAAATCTCACCCCACATTTATCTTTGTTAAATTGGTTTCAACCATACCCACAATAGGACATAAGTACACACATCCCACATAATACACAATTAAATATATTTGAAGCAATTCCTACCTTGAAGAATAGAAGATAAATAAATCATCCTTCCACCAAAAATAGGGGGCCTCTCAAGCAGCAGGAGACCCCAAGGGAAACATGATCGACGTCTATAGCACAAATGCCACTGCTTGGGGAAGAAAGCTTTTAGATGAACCAAGAGGAAATACAAACTTTTTGGGAAGATAATATCTTGTATTATAAGAGATAGATCCTATATCAATAGAAAGGTGATAACTTCAACATCCCTCAAAGTAAGATTATGGTCAAGACTATGCATTCTAACTATTTCAATGTCCCAAGAATATTAGGATATGAAATATTTAATTAATATCCTTTGAAATACATTTATAAATGATCAAAAAATATATTTAACACATTTAACATCAAATAAATTGTAAAGCAATGAAATTCAAAAAACTAGGAAAAAATAGAAAGGAATCACAAATGGTCGATTCAACGATTGTGAGTCACCCACACCTAACTCACCAATGCAAGTCACCGATTCAACTCACTAATGTGACCCATCGACAATGAGTCACCGATGCGACCCACTAACACCCTCTTTGAGGCCCTACCTACCAATACTGAGTCACCAAAACTATACCATGGATGCGAGCTATCGATGTGAGATGCCAATGCGACCTACTGATGATCGACCTACCGGTGCCATGACCTACCAACGCCCTAACCTAGAAATTCTAATACCAACCAATTCACGGACATACCGATACTTACTACCAATGGAAAAAGGAAAATTCAGAAAAATTTGGATATGAGATACCATTGCCACATAGAACACGCAAAACACTGGATTTTGAAAAAGTAATCGACTAGGGAGGTCTGGGCCCTTACGTATTCTTAGATTTTGGTTTCATGTTTGGTTTGGATATGGTTTTTTAATGGACAAGGTTTTATATCAAATCCTTTTAGTTGGTTATCATTCCTTGTCTTCTTAAGGAAGTTATTTTGGTTTCAAATCCCTATTTTCAAAAAAGGACAGTCTTTACACATCCTTTATGATGGCGGATCTAATCAAGTTCTCTAATTTTTTTAATTTATTATTTTTTATTAATTTATTTATATTTGAAATAGAATCATATGTGTTGAAATGAAATGGGAATGGGTTCAACTTTTAAAGTGGTATTTGATTTATAAATAAATTTTTCTTGATTTGGAAGGAAATGGATTGTCAAAACATAAAGCATATTATCTTATATTTGAAATGGTTTTAGAAAAAATGTGATCATTTTTTGCAATAAATTATTTGCCAAAAAATTTGTTGAGGAAACCTTGGGTATGTGAGGAAAGATACATTGGTAACCTTTGTGTGTTTAACCCCACTATGAGGTGACCCATCGTATATCAATGAACAATGGAAGTAATCGACATTAGTTGGATCCAACGTTATGAATTTTTTGGCTCATGAGTGTCTAGTGTGTATTTTCACATAGGATAGAGCAAGAATGAAAAGTGCCTTATTATTTTTGGTAATTTATTTCATGATATATTAATTCATGGATCATGAATAATTTGTATGTTTATATTTGGTGTCTTTACCTAATTTGTCCTTTATTAAGAAAAAATGATATGAAATTTATGGAAAACCCAAATAATGTTTTATAAATGAGTTTTTTAAAATGTTATTTTTGAAATTATTCAAAAACTATTTTTTTTATATTTAGAATATAGGCATTCATGATATTAGAACCTGTATAGATTCTTTGGTGGTTACCCACTATGCTCTATTGTGCACACCCAACTTATGATTTTATGTGGATGTAGAACTTGTTTTGAAAAATAACTCTAAAGATAAGAGAATTTCATAGCATTTTGGGTTCCATTTATGCTGTTGTTTTAGTTTCTAGATGGTTTGGAGGTGACAGGTGGTCACAAAGAGACTTTCTTGTCTAGAGTTTTCGTACCTTCTGGTTTGGCATGCTTGGCAGAGTTGTATATCATTTTGTTTCCAAATTGTAGTCCGGTTGTATGAATTGATTTTATATTATTCAAGACTTGTTTTTTTATCTTTTTTTACCCCACCCCATAATGGGATGATTTTTTTGATTTCTCTTGTTTGCCCGGGTTGGTCTTTATAGTTTGTTATCAGAGTAGTTAGTCATCCTGAAGTGTGTTCACCCTACCTAATTTGTTTCCTTATCTTGTGTATATAAGAGTACTATCATCATAATTCAGATAGTATGTGTGGAAAAGGGGTCTAGATATCTCACTCACATGACTGACTCTATGTTACTATGGGTGGTCAGGAAATCATTAATAAGTTTGAGGTCTCGTATTTTGTTTAATATGGATGAATTGTGTGGGAAATATATTTAAATTGAAATATCTAATGAGTTTGGAGACTTAGTGTGTATATGGTAATATTAATAAACATGGTGAGTAGTTTATTCATATAGACCAGTTACATTAAAAAAATTGTTTCTTTTTATAGAAAAATTAAAAATATTTTTAGACTTATATCATTTTAAAACAATGTCTTTGGAATCTAGAGGTTGGTTAAATGGTTTTTGGAATTCTATCATGACTGATTGGTTGTTTTCTTTTTTTTAAAAACAATGAATCTAAGAATAAATCTTAAAAACATAATAGGGTAATTTATGAGTATGTTTTTCTAGGAGGATCCTCTAGTGGGCCTTTCATTGGTGTAAATAGTTATCTATACTATTGAGACTATAGGGTCAGTAGAAAATGTGAACCTAGTATGAGCTTTGGATCATGGATAAGAATTCACCAAGGGGCATCCACATATCTTCTAAGGTGACAATGGGACTCAAGAATCAAAGGAGTGTCTTGAAAATATTTAAAGGATCTTGAAATTTTTTAAGAGTCCTAATGATTCTCATGTGGGGTTTTCATTATATATTCTCAAGGTGAAAGGAAAGAGATAGTGGGACTCTATAGTGAATGATATGTTGCATGAAGGTGTTACCAGTGTTTCTTTAAAGAATTTATTTAATTCATAGTTTTATTGGAAGCATATACATGCTATAAAATACTTGGGGGTTTCTGAATTTTAAGCAAGGGGAGTATACCATTATAGAGTACTCCACCCATTCTACTCATTTGGTACATGTGTCACCATAACTTATCACCAATGATTGCCTAAAGGATCGATTGTTTGAAATGGGGATGGGGCCAAATATTTTATCGATGATAGTTGTCTTGTCCCTTCCATACATTGCAGAGATAGTGGATAAAGTAGATTTTATTGAGGCATACATTGCTAGGATGAATGGTTTTGGAGGATCTTTAGTAGGTAAAGCTGTTAGTCAGGGTGCTTCATGTAGTTAAAAAATGAAGTGTAATAGTGGTCATTTATTAGTAAGACCAGTTTTAGAGTCTTCTTGAGTGTTGAAACTAGTTATCTACTACTAGTGAGGGAGGTGTGGTCATACTTATCCTCATTTTATAGAGTATCATAGAACTTCTCATCATTGTTTTGGATATTTGGCCATCTGAAATGTACTTCAGACAAAATATACCAAGGTATTAAGGTGGGATCTACATTTACCTTAGGATTTCAGTTTCTTGTTGATGCTTCCAATGGTGGAGGGTCTCATTATTAGGCCAATGGGTATGTCTAAGTGGCTATGTCTTGACATCTTTATATGGAATAGTGTGTGCCAATGAAATCGAAGGTAGGGTCATCTACAGTTAGAGGTACAATGTTTATTTAGTATTCCATGGTTTTATCATTGTTTGATATAGGTGATTCACATTGTTTTATATATACAATGTTGGTATATGTGTTGGATTTACATCTAGAGATTATTCCATTCTTTTTGGATCTTTCCATGCCTCTGGGAAAGTGGTCCAAAAATGGTTTCAAGTGCCTCGTGTGTTGGTTGATGATAACTGAGTATATGACTGTTTGATATTTATTATTGATTGATATTGAAATATTTTACTTGATTACCAACATGGATTTGTTGATCAGATTAAAGTCCCATACAAAATTTATCACTGTTAGTTATAGTTCTTATCTACCGATCGGGTCACTCATGCTTTCCAGGGTGAGTGGGACTCTAGAGCAGGAAGGGCAAGAACTACTATTCCTTATGTCAATATAATCTCATGTCAATTTTTGGGGATGTTTCTTGATGAATTTGACCATTTAATGGTTGGAAAAAAACCTATTTGTATACAAACATATCGTGAGGACTTTTCAATGGATTTTTATGATTAACTTCCATAAAGATTGGTCAAGCTTACTATTTACCTTCTCCCTAGAATGATTCCCGTATATATTCTATCCAATCGAATGGAACATTCCCATTTAGTGGAGCTTATACTCTTTCTTGAGGACCTGGAGATGAAATTATTTATTTTTCCTACTATGTCACCAAAATATTTTCTTATACTGCATCATTTGGAGGTAGACTGATGTCTCAATCTTTATACTAAATGTTAAAATTTTAATTGGGAGACCCATACGAACAAGTATCCTTTTCCTAGAATTTATGGAATCTTTGATTATATTAGAGGGGATCATTGGTTTTCAAATATTTCTCTATCGTTAGGTTACCATCAGGTGAGTGTCTTATAGGAGGAAATACACAAGACAACATTTTGGAGTCGATATAGGAATTTTGAGTTTTTGGTTATGCAATTAGGTCCCACTAATGCTCTTATGATTTTATGGATTTTATAAACCAAATATTTAATTGGTTCATGTTATCTTATGTTATTTATTAATTGATGATATTTTGGTATAATTCAAGTCATATGAGAGTCACAAAGAACATTTAAATATCATTTTTTTGTAAACTCGATGAAAATCATATATATGGTAAAATTTCTAAGTGTGAGTTTTGGATACGAATTGAGATATTGCTGGTGAATGCGATATCGGAGAAGCGTGTCTCAATAGATCCTGTAAAGGTGATCATAGTTCTGTCTTGGGGTCATCCAAGGAACATGTTTGAGATCTAGAGATTCTTTGGTTAGAATGGTTATTATAGATATATTTTTTTTGGAAATTCTACCAGCTTAAATCTTCAATGAAGGATTTAACCTACAATGGGGAAAGGTTTGAATAGAATGAAATGTTTTAGATATATTTTGAGGAGATGAATATGTGGTTGAATTCATCAACAGTTTTGATTCTTCTGTAACCTGGGTCTGATTATGAAGTTTTTATTGATGCTTTTTGTATGAGATTGGGATGTGTATTATTGTAGGGGAAACATGTTGTGGATTATATCTCTCTATAGTAATTACCTAATGAGAAGAACTACCTACCCATTATCTTGAGTTCGAAGCTATTATGCATGCACTCATATCATATAATCACAATCTATATGGAGAACAGTTTACAATATATTTGAATAATAAGATCTTAAATTATATTTTTACTTAGAGAGATATGAACCTGATACAAGGACGTTGGGATGAGTAACTTTAGACATTTGATTTTGATATCATTTATACACATGTTAAAGGAAATGTGGATACCAATGCATTGGGAAAACAATTATTGACACAAGAATTGAAGAAATCAATTAAAGAGTGGTATCTAACAGGTTTGTTAACTGAGATGAGATTGGGAGTGAAAGTTCTTGGTGGAATAACTATTCATGAATTCGATAATGGTTGGATCATCATTTGCAAATGTGTTTGACTTGAGAAGATGATAGACACTAAGGGCCAACACTTAGTATAAGTCCCAAACAGTGGGGAGACCTCAGGTGAGTGGTCTTAGTCTCCCAGTGTATATTTTTTATTACATATTAGGTTTCATATTCTTTTTTCCTTGATATAGGAGTTATTAGATAGTGGACACTATTCATGTTTGTCTATGCACAATCAGGCTACAAAGATGTACCATGATATGAAATGTCAGTGTTGGTGGATTGGTATGAGGCGATCACTTGCAGATTTTATATCCTGATGTCTCACTTATATAATAGTTAATGCTAAAAAATAAAGACTTTCAGGTATGTTGAATCATTTTCACATTCCAGTATTGAAGTTGGATGATCGTTCCATGGATTTAATTGTTTGTTTTCTATAGACTCTTAGTGGGAAGGATGTGATTTGGTTATTACTGGAAGACTCACCAAATCAGTGAATTTATTTCTAGTAAAGGAAATGATCAATGTGTAACAAATTTGGGAATTATATGTTTGAGAGATTTTGAAACATCATGGGATTCCTTATAAAATTGTTTCTGATAGGGAATCAAGGTTCACATCAAGATTTTGGATTGGTTTCTAGGAGGAAATGGGTTCTCAATTGAAATAAAGGATGCATTATTATCCGTAGATGGATGTAACAATAGATAGGACTGACCATGTTCATGAATATATGCTCTGGTCTAATGTTATTTATTTTAGTGGAAATTTGGATATAAATTTTCTTTTATATGAGTTTTTCTATAACAATAGTTATCATACATCTATCAGGATGGAACCTTTCGAGGATTTTATGGGAGTCCATGTCAAAATACATTATTCTAGAATAGTTGGGAGAGAGGCCCTAGGTTGGACCATGCTTGATTCTACAAATGAATGAGATGGTTTAGTTGATCCATAATAATTTTATCATGGCACAATGTCATCATCGGTTGGGTAAACAAGGAATGTTGGAACATATGTTTGTGGTCCCCTTTGAGATCCCTGAGCCTCTAGGGACGGTGCCCTATTAGTTGATTTTACGATTTGTCTGAAATTATATTGATGTCTTATTTCATGTTTCCTAGATGATGAGATATATACCAGATCCATCCCATGTGATTTGATGGGAGGATTTAGATATTTAGCTTTATACCACTTTGGATGAGAATCCAATTCAGATTATAGGTCTCTAGGATAAGGAACCGCATGCTAAAATGATCCCACTACATTAGGTAATATGAAAGTGTTGATTGGATCGCTATGAGATGTGGGAGAAGGATTAATTTATGAGGTAGTAGTGGCCTTCCTCTTTTGAGTTTCTTGAAAATTTTTCTCTTTCTTGGGAGAGAAATATTTTAGGGTGGGGACATTGTAAATCCCTGTTACCTTTATGTTAGGTATATTATAATCTATTCATTTGGATCCCATTTTCATTGGGTGAGTATTTTTAGCTATGAAATTAAGAGGATTCTAGTAATGGAGAAGTTAGGAATTTTTATTTTGCTTTTTATCATAAATCCTGTGTTTTTGCTACTTGATAAGCACTTACAAATAGTTTAATGGTTGTTGGTTAGAATCTACAAACATGGTCCATGTCGTGAAATGTTTAGATGTCTTGTAATAGTTAAATTCTGTGTTTGTATAAAAATATTATTTGAAATAAAAAGGTGACATTTTTTTAATGAATATGTACCCCGAGGATTACATGGCATGTATTATCCATGATACTAGTTTTTAGTACATCATACTAGTGATATGTTTCATTCAATTTTATGTGAATCCAGCCTCTCTGAATTTTAAGCAACCCCTAAGTGATTTTGAGTGACTTATTCCCATTAGCATCTCTTAATTTACTGATTGATCTTTATTGTTGTTGGATTACATTACACCAGGCAAGAAATCCTTCTAGTTATTCTTAGGTTTTGGTTGTGGCTTTGGTTTGCCTATGGTTTTTTTAATTGGATAGAATTTTTGATAAATCCTTTTTAATATCGTTCGTTACATGTATTCCGAATTTAAAATGAATTTGGTTTCAAAACCCGATTGTCAAAAAAGTAAATGCTTTGTACATCCATAAGGTTAGAGGATCAGTTAAAATATTATAATTTCTTGAAATTCTTGTTGTTCTTATTGAATACAATAGATTTGAAATGGAATTTCTTGTGTTAAAATTATAAGTGAATGAGTTAATGTTTTCAATTTGGTTTTTTCATTGGAAATAGAATTTAATTGACTTGTAAAGAAATGGATTCATAAACTCTGAAATAGATTTCCTCAGATTTGAAATTATTTTATAAAAACATTAATGATGGTTTCTAAAATAGAAATCGAAAAACATTGTAGATTTGGAACCTTGGGCATGTTAGGAAAGAGACACAAATATCCTTAGTGTGTGTGTTTCCACTAGGAGGTAACCACTTTCATATCTATGGAATGTGATTGGACTCGATATGAGTTGGATCCAACTGTAATCCATTTTGGGTCATGAGTGTATAGTGTATATTTTACCATGAGTTAGATCCCAAATGGTTGATGAATTGTTATTTTTGGTTGTTTATTTCATGATGTAAAATTTATTGGATGTTGGCTCATATGGATGTTTATATTTAATTAAATTTACCTACATTGTTATGGATTTAGTAAACATGATATGAAATTAGTAGAAACCCAAAAGAATGTTTTGAGATATTTTTTTAATCTTTTTATTATAAATACTCTTAGAAAAATATTTTGTTTTAAATTTATCACTAGTACATTATTGATTGTAGAACTTTTAACGTTTCTTTGGTAGTAACCTACTGGGATCTCTTTATCACACCTAACTACGACTATTGGGTGGATGTAGACATTGTTTTTTAGGTTACATGTAAATAGAAGATAATTATATTTCATGATGTATTCTCTTTGCATTGTAATTTTTTTGTGATGGTTTGGAGGTGACGATTGTTCACATGGAGACTAACTTGTCTAGACTTGACTTACTTTCTAGTTTAGCTGGTTTCTTGTTTCAGATTAGTACTTTGGTTGTATGTATTGTTTTTCTGATATTCAAAACTTGTTTTTTATCATTATTTTACACCACCCCAAAAGGGGAAGATTTGGGTGACTGATCTGGTTGGACCAGGTCGATCTTTTATAGAAGAGGTTGGAGATGGAATGGTATTTTATGAGTGGGGGAGATGACCCACATTGAATTTTTGAAAAGACTAAAGTGTACCTAAATTTCCCAAACGTCATAAGTATTCAAAAATATATAATTATAAAACATCATAGGTTATAAGGTTGAAATATGGGAAGAAAATGGGGTTTTCAAAATATTTTCATTCATTTCACCCCTTATCTATTTAGTTTAAACCCTGGTAAATCGGTTTTAACCATAACAATAATAATTATTTTTATACTATTTTCACTAATCATTTTGATGAAAAATTAATTGGAACATATTATATAATATATATTATTTTAATTCCAAATATTTGATGTATTTTTCTAAATTCCATTCACATAAATTGAAAATTTTAATTTAAAATAAAATGTGCAGCCATGATGGGAATGCGATTTTCCCAAATAATGTCTTTTAAATGTTTTAAAAGTTTTTATATTAAAATTATAGATAAAATTATTTAACATTAACTAAATTATATATATTTAATTGAACTAATTAGACTTTTAATTCCATTTAAAAATAAATTTTATGTTTCTAAATTCTTTAAAATAAATGAAAAATAGTAATAAAAAAAACTATTTTCACTATTGTTTCAAAAAATTATATTCATAGAAAATTATAAAAAAACTCACCCTAATATAAATTGGACATGATAATTTAAAAATTAATTTCATTTCTAAAATATATTTTAATTGGGTAAAATTTAATTCTAATTTTCATGCACCAATTAAAACAAAACTGTTTTTAGATATATACAGTTTTTAATCTTAAAATTGGATTTATTTTTATCTATTGCCTAAAAAGCACATCATATGATTGTTAAAAAATATATAGAATATATAATATATAAATTAACATAAATTAATTCACCAAAAGATATTTTTTAATTTATTAAGGTAAAATGAGTTTTTGTGCAAAAAAACATTTTTCAGAAAAGGATTTTATTTATTTTCAAATGGTTCGTAATTTAATTTATCACAAATTGTTATTAAAATAATTAATTTTATATAAATGTGAAAACATATATTTTTATAAATTATTTAATCCTATTCATACCCACCATTCCAACATCTAGGTGACAACTGCCATTTTAATTAATAATAATTTAATAGTATGTCATGTTTTGTTAAAACTCTATGTTGCGTGTAGAGCAAGATATCAGATAAAATTAAAATTATTTGAAAAACAATGTTTCATAAAATCATGGGGTGTAACATTCTACCCCATTAAAAAATTGTTTCCTATCAATTTTAATTTGTGTTCAGTAGGTTTGATAGGGGAAAATTCTTTCATGCAAAACCCAAATAATAAAAAAATATTTTTATATTTCCTCTTGATATGTTGGAAAATAAATTATGAAGATCATATTGAATAACATATAAATAATCTTCCAAATAAGAGAAAATTTATGGTTTGTGAATATATGGACATTTAATAAAATCATAAATAATTATTTAGAGTGATAAAGATCTCTGATCATAAGAAAGTGAAAGATATAAAAAAATATATTAACAACAAATCGATAAATATAAGATTAGTAAAAAGGACATCAGTTCATAAAAAATGAAGTTTATAGGGTAACTATTTTATTTTAAGGTCATTTTACTAAACTTGAGTAATTTTTCTGAAAAGATATAGTTACTTGATTACATTGTATTTTATCAAAATAATATCATTCATTGGTTATGATTAAATCAATTTTACACTATATCATTTACTCTAAGAGATTATTTTTAATACCTAAAGCACTAATAGATAATAAGATACATAAAATAATGA
This sequence comes from Viscum album, assembly GCA_963277665.1. Lineage (NCBI taxonomy): Eukaryota > Viridiplantae > Streptophyta > Magnoliopsida > Santalales > Viscaceae > Viscum > Viscum album. Next base: position 445,113,149 of record OY728144.1, read on the forward strand.
TAATTCATTCCTTATATCTCTAGTTATTATCAAAAAACAAAATTGTAAAAATAGGTTATAAAATGCATAAATCATTATATGGTGGAATAATATAATAAACATTAAAACAACATCGTAAGTTTAACTTAAACCATTCCATTAATGGTTATCCATATAAATCGTAAAAAAATAAAAAAAATTAAATAATTTTAATAAATTTCCTAAAACAATTTATCATTAATCACTAGAATATCAATATGGACCTCTTAATGGTCAAATATCAAACAAGTGAATACCTTGGTCATATATTATTATGAAGCATGATAATAATAAGAATCCCCATAAAATGTCAATGAAAATATACATGATTACCCATTAAATAAATAAAAAATTATATTATTTAATATAGTCCATAAATTGAAAAAGTTTGTAGACCCCATAAATCATAACATATAACATTTTATCAAAAAATCATTAACAGATTATGTGGTCATAAATATTATCATGTTCAATTTATCCATATGAATAATCTCTTTATCCAAAATAAACACCATTTTCATAAAAAATAGAATATATTAAGGTTTATCATCATTCAATCAAGTTTTTTCATAATAGATGACATTTCCATTAAATCTCATTTCAATGTCATTAGTCCCATTCAACATATTATTTTAAGTCCTTAATGGTAAACTTCTAAAAGACAATTCATTTATATATTTCATGATTCAAATAATTCATGAATTTCAATACACAAACACTATAATCCTTCTACTTCATTCTTAAACTATTAGTTGGGTTTCATTATATTATGTCATAATAAACTCTTCCTTTGATATGTCATTTGTAGTCTCATCATCATAAATGAAAAACTCATTACTAAAAAATCCTTCCTGACCATCCTCTTGAGATATCGCCCCAGGACATCAATTTTTATAATGATTATTTATTCCACATTTAAAACATACAACCTTTGATGATGCCTTAGGGATACTATGACTATTATACATTGTGTTAAAATTACTTTTCAATTTTCATTAATAAATACATGATCTATTCCCTTATTCTCTACACGTAAAACTTATCCTTATTTCATTGAGGAATTCCACTGACTAATTCATCCAAAAATATAAACATATAGGAAACTTAATCTGCATATATATATTGACTCCACTACTAAAGGTCTCATTGAACTCTTTCCTTATCTTCTTTGGTAAATCCAATAGTTGGTTATGGTTCATGTGGTCAATCATATATTAGGATAAATGATTATGAATAATCACAATATCATTTAATGTTGTGATTATCCCATTTGTTTTCCAATTTAAATATTTTTTATCTCATTAAATGTTTACTTGGTCACTTCAAGTTCGCACCATTTTCTGAAACCAAAATATCATACTGTGAGAAACAATATTCATAGTAGAAAACAAAATAATCTTCAAAATAACATTAATGATGTATAAATAATGAGACCTTATTTTTAATATATGAAACCATGGACTTAACATAGGTCATTAATATTCATGATCTATTAAAATCCTTCATGATGGTTTATAAATTATTAATGAATTCTTAAATCATATCCCCTAGGAGTTTCAAACCAATTGTGCAGTAAGGTTCATTGTTGTGCACAAAACGATGATCAAGTAAATATCAATGTTCCCTTTATAGACTTATTATTCCAAGGAATAAATATTCTATATCCATATCCTATAATAGTACCTAGAAATGATTGAAATTTCTTGGAAACCACACTCAAAATCCTTCAATAATATTCTGTCATATTTTAATATACCTAAAATTATCCCTAGAATTAGTCTTAGAAATATTCCATTAGATATCACTAAATTTTTATCATATTACTTTCTAAAGGTTAACTAATAATATTCTATGATACCAACTATAGTGACCCATGATATTTATATATAGATATTTCATCATAATAGTTAAATATTGAATACAATATACAATCACGCACATAAAATCATAAAGGTATAGTGCCTTTGGAAACTTGAGAACATAAATAACATATTCATAATATTTAAAAATTGTATCACACTTAGTTCCACATTACTAGAACCATTAATAGACATATCACACATAATACTTATCATCCTAACTTGGATAAATGAAACAAATGAAATGGTGAGAAAAGATTCTCAATATGGGTAAATAAGGTTAAAATGTTAACATAACATGAGAATTAGTGTATGATAACATGATCATAAAATTTGAAAACCAAAAATTGCATATAAATGGTAAAAATATTGGGTTATATAAAAATATTGGCAGTTCATAAGACTTGAATCACAATGAAATCAATTAACATGGGAAATGAGAGATCAACATTAGAAAATGATATATAGCTAAGGCACATACATAAGTATATAAATTCGCATGTCAAGGGTATTACCCAAGAAATTTATATCATGTTAAGAAATGGATTAACACCCATGTATCTACATTAGTATTGGGATAATCTCTTATTCACCATATTTAATCTTGGGATAACCTACAGTGTTCCCTCTGTAGGGCCTGGGGTAACCTCCCATATACCATTTGAGATAATATATCAGTAATAATTACACAATTCATTAGAGATAGATACATGTACCACCCATCACATAATGAAAAACATAAATACGTGTTCCAAAATATCATAAAACATTTATCATATAAAAAACAATGAAACAAAATGGGTTTCCTAAACATCATATAATAACCTATAAAAAAATATTTTCATAATCATTTCATGATTTCATCATAACCAATGGAAAAAGAGGGGCTCATAATAATTTTATCATTGTATAACCTGTGGACTAGGAATGAGTTTCATATAAAATATTTCATCAATACAAAATTAATCTAGTGAAATAATAAATATAGTATCATTGGATCATATTCCCCCAAAAGATATGTAATATCATAGTATTTCATCTTTTATAGAAAATAATTTTGAAAGTAATATCAATTAGAACATTTCTTAAGGAAAACATCATTTCTATAAAAATAACATTTTTAAAATTACTGATACATAATGATTCATGGAAATAAATTTATTTTAAAATAACAATGAAAACTTATAAATGATGCCTTAAAATTTCATTTAAAACATTTATTTAGGAAAATACATTTTCCACTATAAAAACACTTTTTAAAACATAAAACATTTTCCAAATAATTTTATTTGAAATTAACCTATAAAACTTATAATGTATGGTTTAAAATCATTTAAAATATTACTTGAAGAAAATAAACATTCATTGAAAGTTAATTTTTGAAACTAGAAATTCCTAGAACATTTTTGAACCCATTTTATTAGAAAATGAACATCAAAATTATAAAGTAATCCTTAAAACATTTAGCGGTACCGACGGTGGAAAATGAAAGACATGTTAAAATAACAATTCTATTAACATTTTTAGTAAAATCCAAATGGTTTTAAAAAAACAGATATTGTTTTTATAAAAGTAAACAAATGGTGAAATAACTATAAAATATCTCATAGAAAAATAAAACTTTTTGGCAGTGTTTTTTGAAATCATAGATATGGAAGGAAAAATGGTTTTCGATCAAAGAGATAAATAAATTCAGTTATATTTAAAAAAACTTATTTTAGAAACATGAGTAGCTAATGAGTTGAAAATAAAGGAAATATATATATGTTATAGGTGTAGAATAAGTGTGCAGCGATGTGATATATATTAAAATTTATTTTAATACCAAGTTTCCAAAAAAACCCCAATCATAAATCCTGTAAATAAAATTTATATTTAATTTATTTAATTTCAAAAGAAATAAAAACCTAATCTTATAATTAATTCTTTGATGTAGATTTCAATCATTTGATAAGACCATTTCTTATTACCTCCATTGATCTATAAGGATTCAGGGATATAATCTATCTATCGGTGATCCACACATAGTCCTTCGATCTCTGAGATTTTACAATCGATCTTCAGTGTTATCAAAACAAGTTGATTGGATTTCATTATTCGTTTTCATCACTATTCCTTCTGTATTCAATGGAACATCCTTGTATTTTTTCTATTAAGAGGAATAGATAATGAAGGAGTTGATAGAGAGTTTTTTGTGTGTAATGATTTTGATGTTTTATTTTTGGGATACAATATACAATAGACATAATGGTCTATTTATATAGATACAGTTTAGGTTGAAATATTTACTTAATTACATGGAATAAATTAAATAATACAATAAACCTTAAAAACCCCAAATCCATGTAATAATAACAATAATAACAATTTTTTTATTATTATAATTATTTTGGGCTGCACTCCAACTTGCACAATTAAAAATATTATTTAACTATAATGTTAATTAATATTTTTGACTAGACTCAGCCTTTATCCATTCACATTCCTCTAGGATTTATTGAACTCCCAAATAAATATTGAATTTATATTTTTTTTCATCAACTAACTCATACAGTCAATAAATTTTGGATAAAATTATCTATCGGTATTGAGAATAGTATTTTATAATTAATTAAATATAAATTGTATATAATAGAGATCATTAGAAACATATTATATGACCCTCTATGATTCTTTATCAATGGAATTAGGTGATCTTTCTGAAAATCCAAAATTAGTGTCTAGAAAAGGGTTAAGGCACCAAAGAAAATGAACTTAATGTCACAATGTTGAAAAACACATATGAATACCCAATGTGTAATATAATACCTTTGTCTCAATTTCTCACAAATAAGGTTGCACAAATGTGTCACTAACCAATATTATGAATATATCATTCATTGAATATCTGAAATAAGTGCATCATTTCACCATGGAGATGGAATTTAATGTGATGGTTCTATTATAATAAAAGGTTTGAGACATCAAATTCCTTAAATTTAGAAAAGAAAAATCATTCATCAATTTACACATTAATGCCATGTTAATCATGATTCACCCAACGTGCCCTACCTCACTGCTAATATAATATGTCTTAGTTTTCATTTAAAAAATATGTGAACGAGTTATGACATGCATTAATGATACTGTAAAATTCTAAGGACCATTACACATGATCATAGATAGAAAAATATGATGATATCAAAACGTGTATATTTCCAACTGGTGCATATGTTCTCACAATTTAAATTTTTTGATATTACAAACACTAAACATTAATATAAGAATCCCCATTCTCTTAGGAGTAATGACACATGATTGTTAATGTACTATCTGTCACACTATAGTACATTATCTAACTACACAATTATATTTAATAGTATCATTATATCACTTCATGGCTCTCATCTAATAGGGGAGCTACTTTGACCTTAACATTAAGATGTGTACTCTAGGATATTATTACATTATAATCGAACATAATAATTAAGAATATGTTATAAGAAGTTTATTAATATTAGATATAAAAAATACACATGTAACCAATGTAAAAAAATTGTACTATGAAAACAACTACAAAAACAAAACAAGCATGATTATGAAATAACAAAATAATAATAAAATTAATGAGTTTCATGAGATAAATATCTTAATATTTCATCATTTGAATCATTAAAATTAACCAATCCCAATAAATCTAGGGGTTGTGTAGTAAAACCCATCACACATTGGGTGCTATTTAATTATAAGCCCAATAAAGGAATAAAGAAATAAACATAAAATATCATGAGAAAAAATAAATTAATGATATTACATATCAAAGGGGCTATATATACACAACATAAAATAATATGGGATCATAACAAAACATAAGTACCAAATAATAGAAATTGTGACAATAATTCTTTTACATTAAGTCTCATATTACTTCATAAGAATTATAAATTATTATTTAATAAATATAATTTTAATTTATATATATGAAAGTAAAATAATTATATATATCATACCATAAATTATTCAATTATGACCTTTTATTTTCTGTTTATTAATAATTCTCTATTAAAATTACATTTCAAGCAATAACTTCTGTGTTTTTTTGTATATTTTTATATTTTATTTTTTTCTTCATGATTTTATCATGGGTCATTTATATACAGGATGTTAAAGATGATATATATATAATATATATTTAGTATTAATTTATTTATAATAATCCATATAATTTAGAGGTAGAATATGAAATACAACATTCATGGAGATTGTAGGTCGTATATACCCATGAATATTGTTTCCATTTTCTGGATAGATAAAATTAAAGAATTTTAAATAATATATTACCATTAAAAAATATATTTATTTCATATATATCAAATATAATATTTTAATTTACCATTTTTTCCTTCCACGGAAAAATTTTAATGAAAAACGAAGCACATTGCTTTGCAAGATGGTATTCCACCGTACATAGGAATGACATTATTGTATCTCCCAAAAATATGGAATTTAAGAATGTATATTTGATATCATAATTAAAAAACAATAAATATGTTTCAAATATAATATATATTTATTTAATATATATTTATTAACAAAAATGTAATATATAAATGAAAATATATCAGATCAGTTCGTTAGGCGGTAGTCTGTTGTACAGACGAGCGACAATAATGTTTTAAAAAAGGATACTAGGTAAGAAGGTTTGTGTGGAATTATTATTATAAAGGTATAAAAATATACTAAATATGAAATATAAACATTAAATACATCATTATATCCATCCGTGAGAGGATGTTATGGAAAACGAATGACATTGGCTCACGAGTCTATAGTGTTCCATACACACGATTGACCGGTTCATTTACCATTTACTAGAAGGGGATATGGATATTATTTATTCCATAAAAATAATAATATATCAGAAAATGTTAGATATATGTTTTATTATATCAGCCTAATGTACAAATATTTTAAGGATTTAGAAGAAGAAGTAAAACAAAAATTCGTAGTTTAAAACGTTACCTCTTCTTTGGGAAACTTATTTAGGTTTAAAATAAATCCTTCATACATTATCATTATTATCTCACAAAGGAATTTATAAAATGGGGATGAATTTAAGTAATAAATTTGGGATGTTACAAGCTGAACCAAAGGGTATTTTATTTGGGAATAAGAGAGGATATGGGGTGGCCTTTTTGAAGTGTTAGAGAGAACACCAATGAAATTTTTGAAAAAACAAATAAAGTGTACCCATGTTATTTACATTCCAAAATGCCCCAAAATGGGTAATTATAGAAACATAAATGTTATAAATTTTAAATATGCATTTAAAATTGGTTTTAGGAATGTTTATAGGTCAATTTATCCCAGATTATTTTGGTTTAACTCCTAGTAAACTCGTTTAACATTAAGAGTGGTAACTAATTTTTTATTATTTTTATTATTAATTTTAACCAAAAATTATGTTTAAATAATTAATAATATAAATTATTTTTATTAAAATATAGAGTCCGTTTTTTCAAATTCCATTCGTAGGAGTGGAAAAAAATTTAACGTTAAACCCACAAATGCGATGAAAATGCAGTTTTACTAAGAGAAAATATTCAATAATTTAAGAAGTTTTTATATCATAATTGAACAATAAATTTATTCAAATGATTTAATTTTATTAATATATATATATATATATATATTTGAACAATATTTTGTTTAAAACCATCATAAAATAATTTTAATGTTTTTAAATAATTACATAATACCAAAATTCTTAATAAAAACCAGTATTTTTTTACACTTAATCTATAAATTTATCTTCTAAAAGAATTATAAACAATTATGTCTAATATAATTTTTACATTATGATTAAAAACATTAATTTCATTTTTTAATTAATGTTTCAAATTATGTATAAAAATTTATTTTAAAATAAGTGTGAAAAATGCGACAAAATTACTTTTTAGAAAAATACAGTTTTATGTGTAAAATTGGATTTATTCTTATATCCTACATATAAAACACATAACATGACTGTTATAAATTGGAAAGAATATATAATATTTAATTTTAATTAAAATATTTTAAAAAAATGGATTTTTTAGTTTATTGAGTTAATGTGTGTTTGTGTGTAGAAAAATAGTTTTCCAAAAAAGATTTCCATGATTTTCAAATGGTTATTATTTTAATTTCTAATTAATTTGTCATAAAATAAATAAATTTATATACATGTTTACACCAAATATTTTCATAAATTACATAATCATATTCATACCCACCATTATGATGTCTATTAGATAACTTTTGTATTAAAGAATAATATTTTAATAGTATGTAAAGTTTTGTTAAAATAAGATGTTGCATCTAGTGAAATATATAAAATAAATAAAAATTATTTTAAAAATTATTTCATAAAATCATGTTGTATTATAAGATACATTAAGAAGAACATAAGGGATTCTCGAAGTCAACAAAAAAGTTATTCTAAAAATTATCTCTGAGATCTTGATATCAAAGTTGATGGTAAGGTATTTCTAAAAATCTCATTGGTAGAGGATATGATATTTGAAATAAATGGAAAGTTAATCCTTGGATATATCAATCTATTTGAGATTATTGATCATATCAAGATGAAAAATTATCATGTGAAACTTATACTGAAGATCTATGAAGTTCACAATGTGTTCCATGTATCTCTCTTGAGGAAGAACATATATGACTCTTCATGTAAACTAAACAATATGGTAATAATTATGGAGAAAAATATCTCTTATAAGGAACAACAAGTGGAGATTTAGAATCATATAGGGAAAGTGTTTTGAATTAAGACCGATCACCTCATGAAAGTTTTATGGGCTAACCAAAAATTAAGAGAAGCGATATGGGAACCCAGGGATAAGATGAATAATAATTACCTTGAGTTTTTTCTATTAATGTGATGTAATTTAGAAGGAAATATTATTTTAATGAGGTACAATATTATACACTAATATTTTATTATTTAATTCTCTTAGAATAAATTTTTGTTTCTTTAATATATTTATTTATATAAAAAACCCATTTTAAACATGTTTAAAATGAATATGATTGCATATATTATGAAACAATATTTTTTAAACATGTCTAAAATTAATTCATTGGTTATCATTTTATTATCAATTAAAATAAAATCATTTGAACATAAAAGAGATGTTATTATAAATAACTATTTTTATCAATGAAATTATTTTTTATTTTAATAAAGTACAGTAATCACTATTTATGAATAATTTTAATGAAATATGTAGATTATATATCCAATAAAAGATTTTAAAATTCCTATAATGATGATTAATATCTGTGGGATAAGAATAAATCTAGTTTTATACTTTAAAACACATTATTTGAAAAAAAAATTTCATTGCATTTGGTATGATTATTTTAAAATTGTTTTAAATCATCTTAGAAAATATAATATAGAAACTTTTATTCCATATTTAGAAGTAGGAGGTTCATGTTTGTCAAAATGAACCTTTATATATTTGGTAAATATGATTAGAAACCATGAAATTATTTCTCAGCATAATAAGTTTAATATGGATAAAATAATTTTAAAATAATGGGATACATATTTAAAATATCTATAACACTGGAATTAATCATATTTGACTATTTTATTTCAGCCATTATTATCCATGTTTTTGAAACATTACAAAATGGTTTGATTTTTACTATATTATGACCTTTATATTCTTTTAAGAAAATGATAAATACAAAATTTCACTCACTTAACATTAATTTATATTTATATGTATTAATAAGTGAAAAAATAAGTTATAAACTAATATAAAAGGTTATATTTAACATAAATAATTTATTTTTATGAGCTTAGTTTATTTTAAATTTTTTTATGATATAATTTTCTTACACACTAATACAACCCTGATATAGTGCTCGTGCAGGTAGTAAAACAATCATGGTAAATGTTTTAACTCAATAGTAAAAGTAATATGGTTTGTATTAATTTTGATATTACATAAAGTTTATAGGTAACTATAAAATATAATACATGGTGTATTTTTTATATTCAAACTCAATTTCTTTCTTTATATATATAAATCCATATTAAATGAATAATTCTCAAAATGAAATTAATGTTATCTTGTGATAACTTATATTTTATTAAATTATTTAAAATTCATAAAAAGCCTTGAAATAAGATAATGGTGATGTAAAATCTTCTAAAATTCCATATATTGAAATGATTGAGAAATTTTTTCACAATATATGTAACTTTATGTCCCTTAAAGCCTAAAAAATGTGTTGTTATGGTTACTTTAAAAAAGGTTAATGATGGGGTTATCTAAGAGATAGGGGTTAAATGCAAGGTAAACATGTATAAATTTTATTATTTAAAGGTAATTAGATGCCATAATTCACTACCTTAAACACATTATCAATTTTATAACACTTTACATGATTATATATATATATATACATTATTTAAACATTTTGTATAATTCAAAGTGTGTCCTTTCCATGAATTATAAAATGTGAAATCTTATTCTCAATTGTTCACAATGTTTGAGCCTTATATAATGCAATAAACCTAAAAAAATACAATTCCATCTTCCTTAACCATGTACTAGAGATTCTTATATATACTAAATACCATTCTTTAAAGCCTAAATGTGCAAGCTGAAGGAGGTTTCTCAATGAAGAGGTTTAACTGTTAACCAAGAAATTTTAATTTTATTTATTCTTATACCTCATAAAAATATATATAATCCAATATGAAATCGTTAATTTATTATATTAAATACACTTAATTTTCAATATAAGGATTGGAAAAACATTATCCACCTCCTTTCTATCATATGGGATAGGAAAACAACGTTTGTGTGTATGTGTGGACTACCACCTCTATGACGTGATTCCTTTTTTCATCAATGCTTCAAATTTGTTTTTACGACGATATATTTTCTGAATATATATGATATATATGATATTATTATTGTTTTTAAATGAAAATTATTATTTAATTTTTCTTCATCCATCTAAAATTGGAAGCATCACTTGTGCATACATACAATGAATTGTTATTATAATGACCAATATTTTCATTGAATGATCCATAAATTTTTTTTTTTTATTTTTTAAATAAAATTATTTTTCTCAATATTTAATGAACGTTTTGTTTAATTATTATAAACAAAAAAGTATATTTTTCCCATGTTTTCAAAGAATTGTTCAAATATTCTTTTAAAGGTATCTTTTCACTAGGGTTATGATATCATGATTACATCCAATTTATTAGATGACTTATGATTATGATTAGTCTATAAAATTGGTCTCTTTTAAGGGGGTTAATTAAGTTATGATTAGATAATTATAAAACTACTTTCTATTCCCTGGGTTATGATTTTTTAATATGATAAATGTTTTATGATATTGTTCACACATATGTGTGGTTTTAATTATACAATGCATTCAGAAATGTTTTATATATCATGAGATAACTATAGAAAATGAGTGGATGTGCTCAATCCACTATTGAGAATATCTAGGGATTTCTAATCAACTATGATATGTGAAACTTGTTGTGATATATTATGCCCTTTGATATGGAAAATAAGAGGTGTTTTTTAATCTACTATGATATGGGAAATATTTGTTGATTCTTAATCAAAAATGATATCATGTTCTCAGTAGTTAACCATGACATATGACGTGGTTTTTATTTATATGATGGCTCAAATAATTTAAAACATGTTTTTATGCTTATTAGTTAAATTCAGGGTTCATGACCGATTTATGATTATTACTCACTCTTATGATTCAAATATTTTAAAATTATAATATTTTATTCCAAAAAACATGTTTGGGATGTATGATAGATTGAGAATGACCTTTGTAAGTTGTGATCATTATCTCATACACTTGTTTATATCTTATATGTTCATATGATCATTGATTTATATATTCCTTGTTTACCATTAATGAGTGTCTGATATCACCCTTTATTATGATTTAATTTTCCCTACATTATGAAAAAGGGTACTAAGTATGATGAGTCTAAAAGGGTACCTTTATTAATGAATTATGATAGATATGATAAAGATAGTACTTAAATAAGTTATTTATATATTTTGTCTCAAATTACAATAAACTATTCTAGTTTTGGGGACTTTAATATTATTAGATAAATTGAATTTTCCCTTAAAAGAATGTAATATTTAGGGATTATAAGCTTCGGTCACCTTATGGATAATATTAATAGAAGAATAATAAGTATAATTAAAACCATTTTCTAGATTTACCACTTTTATAACTATTGTATATAAGAAATAATACATCAATGATGAGGAAAAAAATAATTCTGATGTAAACAAATAATAGTAGTAAAAAATCGTAAATAATCATTCATATCACATCCACAAAAACGTCAAAATATGAATCTTTTCATAGTTTTTAATATATATATATATATATATCTAATTAAAATAAATTCATCTCACATAGTTGAAAATAATTCATGAACCAAACCATAAATATAATCATTATAAATTAATTCAAATATTTAATTAAAGCCTTTTTATAAAACTTCAAATAGGGTTTTATCATCGAGGAATTGACCCTGTAAATGAAATACTTCTTTAATGATAAAATAAAAAGTAAATAAAAACGAAGAATTTATTTGAAAAACAATCTCATCCATAAATGTTCACGTATTACATATAATAAATGAATTTTAAAATATCAACATTAATTAAACACATAGAAAAAATACCTATACAAATCATAGATAAAATATTTATAAAAATTATTTATTGATAAAAACGCCACTTTATATATTAATGTATTTACAAAACAAACCTATAATGTTTTTAAAATACTTAGTGTACATAACTTTTATTAATAGAAGAAAAGAATATAGAATACACAAACCCCCCTTTATATCAGTATAAAAATATAGAAAACCATTAGAAAACTTATAAAAATTCATCTATGGTATTAAAATAATATTTAACCTTTTTATAAATTTATTATAGAAATTTAAAGCCCTCAATGTATTTTAAAATGAAATGAATTCCAAAAAACAACATCCTTAGAATGATATAATTAATATTAAATCAATGATGATTTCTAGACTAGGTTAATAGGGAACCTAAAACATCCTTATACTCCACGAATTTTTTTTAAACAAATTATAGAAACAAATGCATCCACCATGACCATTATGGTTTGATAAATAATAATAATATTAGAGGGGAAAATGAATCTGAGTGAGAAAAAGTATCAGAAAATAGTGATTTACCATTGAATATGTACTTGAAGATCATGTTGGATGACCCTAAAATCTATAAGGATATAGGAAGATATTGGATATTGATCCTCATAATCGATTTATATGAATTATAAGGGGATCGAACTGTTCCCCATAAAAAATGGAAAAAAGAAACATATAAAATTAAAATTATGGGTGGATGGAATGGTTTACCAAATTGTCTAATAATCATGAACCAAATTTAGAAATATGGATATAGAACCTTTTTTTAGTCTTCATGGTTCACTAAATCATGTATTATCTATGAAAAACTAATAGATAATAAATTTACACTATGCAAGCTTAGGTTTCATAGTAATTCCTTATAATGAATCGACTACTTGACTTGAACATTATTACTAAATTTTCATAAAAAAATTCAAAGGATACCAAATGCAAGATAACATGTAATTATATTCTATAATAATCAAAAATTTTATTATGGGTGTTAGATGTAGGCATGTAGTGTTTCCATTATGTGTTATTCTATAATTACAAAGTTATCTTGTACTATGTTGACTTCGGGATGATTATTCTTTGAGGGAAATCATAACCATAGAGGGTATCTGATTATGGGACATGATTATTGGTACACTGAAAATTCTAATTTTTTAGAGTATATAAATAACTTATAGAAATTATTAATGGGGTAATCTTGTGATTTTCTTCTTGGGTAACCATAGGGGGGTTTAGTTACCCAAGAGAGATAAATAATAGATTGAGTTAGAGTAATTTGGAATAGCCTTGAGAGATTGATATGGGTTATAAAATAAATTTTCACATTCAGAGTAAGTTAACCTCTAGAGAGAAAGTTATATTAGGGGTTAATGTGTGGTATGAGATAATTATGATATTTTTGATTATATCACCAAGTGAGGGTTCAGTAGTTAGTGAGTTGGGAACGAGATAGTGATGTGTTCCAATAGTTGTATTTCATGGGTATAAATAAAATACAAAAATTAATAAAGTATATTATTATTAGGTTTATGATGGTTTTATTGTGAGAATATAGACATGGGTATCATGATTTATAGCATTGGGGGCCATGTGACCAGAGGGGGGGTAGACTATTGGGATAGATATGACAATCCTTAGATAGTCAAGTTTCACTATGAGTAGTGATACTACTAATGAATGATATATGAGTATTAAACTAATAATGGTCTAAAAGGTTGGTATGTTTTTTATATATGTTAGAGGTGCAATGACTTATAATAAGTGTTTCGATATTGAGAATGGAACATAAAGACACTATATATGAATGTTGTGATTGGCTATTGCTAAGTTCAAGTGTTGGGAAGTTGTCTTCCTCATAAATATGATTATTGTACTAATGACCAATTTTTTTTGTATATATTACATTGAAGTAAGATAGGGGTTATAAAATATTCATTTCTCAAGAATTAATCAAGATATGACTATGAGATTAGATCGGTTGGTGATGGATAAAATTGTATCACATGTAACTGATAGTTAATGTGTTAGTGGAGGCTTTCCTAGTAAAACAAAGTTGTTTTGTATTGGATTATTAGTGGAGGCCAAGATAGTATTTTTATATGAAAATACATATATGATTTGGTGGAGAGAAGATAAGTATATTGATTGTGACTAGGACCATAAATGTTTGTAGAGGCCAACATGGTATCATGATTATGACTAAGACTTGATGGACTGGTGGAGTCCATCCACGAATCTTAACTATGATAGAGCATGAATATGATTATGGAGTAAAACATAGTACTCTAATAGATTGTTGATGTATGTAGTCGAATGACTATGTTACTCACTACTTATTTGTCATGTTTGGACCCAACACCGACACTGGTAGAAGAATGTATGATTCAGTGGTTGAGATGGATTATTAAGAACATGATTGTAAAAATGGTGTATATATGTGATTGATTAGGGAATCCTTTTAATTTATTAGAATCTTGAACATATAAATTAGTTATTAAAAATTATCCATTTTAATTAGAAAAGTACCTTTTAGGTGCACACCCTACATGTGAAACATAGTTGAGTGAAAACATTAAGGTTTAATTTAAGTTTGTCAATGATTCCTTATACAACTGAGAGAGTTCAAGGATCTCGTTATAGACATGGATATTAATTTAGTATGAGGATATCGCTTAGTGGTGGGGTATATTTTCTATTTTATATTAATTTTTTTCTATATTTTACAAAATTACCCAGTGGGAGATCATTGACAGGATGAATAGCTACATAAAATGTATGAGTTACAAATTGATTATATCACAATAAATGTTAATTTTTATGATTATAATTACCTTATAAATCAATTATTTAAATTATAATGTGTTTCTTATGTGGATGTTTTAATTATTTTCTTATTATTTTAGATGATAATACTAAAGGTATGGCCTCCTCATATTGTTTATTTCACCTATGCACCACTAGTCAATAGTCATTAGAGTAAGGGAAGGTTCAAATAATGTAATATGAGACCCTACTATGACCAAGGTAAGAATGTTGGGATAAGTACATAAAATGCATCATATTCCATATAACATATTTTACAAGAAAGGATAATTTTCCATAAACTTTATATAACATATATAGATTTTGAAAAACAATTCTTATATTGATATCATAGATATCAATCTTATCAATTTATAATAAATTTAATTGAAAATATATTTAGATATGAAATTTTGGGCCTTAAAATCTTTATTGAATAGATTTTTCATGAACCATCCATGGTCTCCCATCTTATGGACACTTGAACTATATCGCGCCAAGGTTCTGGGGTGTTCTTGATCCCTATGAGCTCACAAAAAGAACTAGGGAATCAAAAAACAAATATATATAGGAATTATTCAAACAATAAATTAAATTGTTAAACACATGATATACCTTGGGTAAACCTACATGACCCCTCTGTATGTTATAAGTCCATATAAAAAACAAAAAGAAATAAAATATTATAAAAGTATTATAATAAATTTAAACCAAATAAATTACACAATTTACCACAAAATCCAATGCACACAACATCCCATTTTTAAATCATCAAAATGCTACATCCATAAAAGCCACCCATAAAAGAAAAACAATGACATGATATACAATCATAAAACATGAATTAATGAATGAATTGGACAATGAGATAAGGAGAACAAAATAAAAACTAACCAACCTTTGAGTGACCATAAGCGACCATCCAATCCCAAAACAATAATGTTCTTAGAGAAGTCAAGAAGGAGCCTATAATGTGGAGCTACCTTGAATCCAAACCTTGGATTGCAAGATCCACTCGGTCTACAGACCCTGATCGGTGAAATCAGGGTGTAAACACAAATGAATCAAAAGGTTTTCACTAGTGAGTCCATGTGATTTTTTTATAAAAACATTCCATATATTATAGTTTTAAAATGAATGATATCAAGATAACATTTAACTTCTTAAGGAATCAAAAAAACATATATTAAGAATTTATTAATTAAATTAATTATCATAGAAGTTACCAACCCCCACCAATAATTCCATGAATGACCAATTTTGTGTAGATATTAAAATTTCATTTTGAAAATGATTTTAAATAATCATTATTTTGAAAATTAAAATGAACAAAAAATAATAGTCAGTTAGAAAGTAAGCCATTGCTAGATCAATGGTTAGACCTAGGGTAACTGGATTCATGGCTCATCCTAGTATCCTCACACCTTTAGTGATCTAACCAGTCATAACCATGCCAATGCTCAAGCATCCAGAGAATACTAATCCAATTTTCAATTAGTAATAAAATTCATGATATAATTTATCTTATTTTCATTGTTACATTTTTTAAAGGTTGGGGAGTGTATACATTTGCCTAAAATACTTCTCATTGCAACCCCACCTAGGTAACTAGGGTTCACATTTGATATCACCTATTAAATAAAATCAAATTCCTCTTCGAATTATTTTCATATGAAAAACATGATACATTTCATCCATTTCAATTTTGATATAAATGTAAAACTATTTGAAATTAACCCGAAAACCTAAATGCTTGAAATATCTATTATTTCATTATAATAATTTTAAAAAACATTATATATCCCCTTAAAAACGTGTTTGGAATCCATGTTTGAGTATCAATATTTAAATTCCAAAATATTACTACTATCGTTATGATCAGATATGCACCCACACACACACAAATATAAATATAATTTAATATATATATGTCTCTCAATGCCCAAATTCACATATTATTATATGAATTTGTACATATATATACCCATGTTTATGGGTATAATCTCTAAATACATCAAAGTAATTTTTACTATATATCATGAGTGAATAATATAATTATTGCATAAGTGAAATAAATAGAATTTAAAAAACAATGTAAGGACTAACTCCTAAAAATATACACATCAACCCACAATACTATATAAGTTATTTTAAACAAAACTAAAACAATCAAAATCTATTTGAAAAATAACATAAATATATTTTTTTCAATAGTATAGTTATTTAAAAATTACAGTCATATAATAAAGGAAAATCCATAAGAAAGAACTTAAATATCAATCATAATCTCTTAAAACATTAATCCTCAAATATATATAAACCCATTTGTCTTCATATATCATGCATAAATTTGAAATAAACTAATTTATAGCATCCAAGAACACATAAAAAGTTAAAGAAACCAAAACCATGAAGACAACTAGCTATAATAAATTTATAATGATGTGAAATCCATTAATATAAGGAGTAAGGCCAAACACAGCCTCCAAACACCCAAACATCATGATTTTTAAGAAATTAGAATAAAAACCATCTTACAGTCAAGAAATAATCATGGCACAATGAGAGGGAGGATAAATAATAATAAGAAAAGAGTTAAAAATGATGTAGTAAAGTAAAGCCTAACTTGGGATGATTATGCAAAAAATCGGAGGGAGAAATACTAAGAAACTCGGTATTGAGGACGAGGTTCCCAAACATGGGTGTCATACTACTAGGTGTCATGGGAGTGAGGAATGGGATGAGATATCGATGAAAGGTACTTATTTTTAATGTGGGGGTATGTGTTTTTGAAACTTTCGCCGGGGCGCGTGCATCCGTCTCATTTTGGGATGAGAGACGTGGCTTTTTAGATGCCCCTCATTCCCACTTTCCAAAGGTAGGAAACAACCACTCCTTATTCAGGGATGTCTGCTCCTTGATCGAAACGGGATGAAGGGATGTTTGTTCTTCCTTCCATGGATTCTTCCTCAGAACTCATCACCTAGTCTGGGTATCCCTCATAGACTTAAGATGTTGTTGGTGAAACTCTTCCTAGTGCCATATCTTCATGAACACCAGTTAATTACGATCCTTCTATCTAGAAATTCCAAGGGGTCCGGTCATTGTAGCAACCTTTGGTTAGGGGAGTAGTCATGCTGGGCATCACTGGTGTTTCTGGGCATTGGAGATTAGTGTGTCTGTCTTCTGTCCTTTATTATAGGGATTCTCGAGGGTGCAGAAGCCCGAGTCATCCCACATCGAATGTGGGGAATCGTATTCCATGGTCATGTATCTTAGATTTTCTGCAACTTCTTATGTTTTACATATGGTATTCAACAAGATTAATGTCCAGCGGAGACAGATCGGGCTGATCAAAGAATTGACTAGAGTGGATCAGATGGAGGAATCCCCTTGAGTGAAGACCACCATTGGGGCCATCACTTGGGTGGCCTCTTGAATGTTGTTAGTTGGAAAGGCGAATGGGGTGGCAAGATCCCACCAAGATGTGGCAGCACAGTTAAGAATGAAGATGGCTGGTGGATGGTTCTGTGGAAGCGATATTGAATGGGAAGATCGCATACCTTCATGTTTATATTATGATTTCATATTATCACATATTTATATCTCATATGATTACCATTATCAAGAATCTGATATCACCCATTATTATGTTTCCTTCCATAGATTACGAAGAAACGTTTTGGTAGGGTATCCCTAAGAGATGTACAATGTGAGAAGATATTTCTAGGATGTATTGAAGATGATTAATAAAATATGAATATTATGTTTCTATTCCCAAAATAAACTGAACTATTATAGTCCTCAGACATTGTTTTATGAAATGTATTGAATATTCCTTTAAAAAATGTGTTATTTATGTATAAAATTTTAGGTAGATATATAAAAAACCAATTTTCTGAAAACCCATTTAAAGTTTATATAGTTTATCAATTTTAATTAATTAAAATACACCGTAATATGGATATATATAAATATAATTTAAAGATAATATAAATATTTTTGTAAATTGAAATTCATATAATGATTTTTTGGATATAGAGTTAATATAAGTTCATTCAATTATTGAAAAAATGAATTTTTATGAAAAACCAATTTACTTTTTGTTTAGCTAGATCAGTTATAAATTAAATTACTCAATTATATGAATTGAATCATAAAATAATAAATTATTATTTTTAGAATCATGGGGCCCAAATTTTAAAAATAGCTATTACTTTTTTTATTCTTTTTAAATAGTAACTGTAGTAAATAATTTCGAATTACTAAGGGTAAATTTAGTAATTGATGTTAGAAAGAATATGATATGGACTTAATATTGACAATAACACTTTCTTTTATCCTATTTAATGTTTAGTGTTTGTCAATGCCCATAAGAGTGTATAATATATGGTGACATGGGGATATATTTGTTTTATATTGACCATTATAATATTTAAGTAAAATATAAAGACAAAATTATGATTTTCATTACATTAATAACTATAATATATTTTGATAGGGATAAGAAAAGTATGTTATAAATATTAATTTTAAATATATGTAATATTTAATCATGTTACTTTGTTTCAAATTTTTTTAACATTCAAAATTACTATAAATACTTATGCAATGCTAACACAATATTTATTCAATATATATAAAAATAAAATAAATTATCATAACACTACTAGAAAATGGGGGAATACCCATGTATCAATACCATTAGTTTTTAGGAACTGTTGGCATGTAGTTCATGGGTTAATTCTATACCAATGATTTTAATTATCCATTGTTTTGTATAAATTATACTAATGGTTTTTTAAAAACCATTGGTATATGATGAGATATAACATTGGTTTCTAGAAATTTGTTACTTTAGAGTCTTCATAAATCTATCTACCTTCCACCCTCCCCCCATTCACCTATGATCCCTAATATCCCTCACCAATGTGACAGACATCCTTCCATTCTTCTCAAGGGTTCTCAACTTTTTAGTGGGTTTGTATTCTGATCTTATTCAACTTTAGATTAGTTAGTTCTCAGTCATTCTTTTCATCTACTGAGTATTGTTTTCATTCTAATCTATGTATCAAAACCTAACCAATATACTGTTAGGTCATGATTGATCCTAATTATTTGAAAAACAAATTATTTGGATTATATTTTTTAATAATATTTCATAATAATTTGATTTCAATAGATATATATGTAGTTTTAATTTAGTTTTTTATAATCTCACATAAATCTGATATTTTGATTGTAATATATATTAACTGATTTTATTTTCCAAAATTTATGCACACTATATATGAATTTAGACACAATTTACATTGTTGTTGGTAGTTATAAGATACAATTTGAGTTATTGGATGATCATGGGATATTATTCAGGCTTATAGAAGAAGAAAAATTATACATGTTTTCTTTCCACTTAGATATTTGTATTTTTTCTAATAATTTTTTATTGTATTTCATATATTATATAACTATGAGCTTCTAACCCCCTTATTACATTTTGTATTTTTTTTTAATTTTATATATCTTAGTTTTTGTGGTTTTTTTATCATATTGTTTTTCATATTTAAATCACTTATGGTATAATTTAGGTGATATTATTATACAATGTTTTTTGGGTTTTGATAAAGGGTGACACATTTTTTTTATTCCTGAGTAAATTTTCTTCCATCATAAAGTAATGTTTATTTAATTTAATTAATGTCGTAATTGAAAAATATAGGATTTTATTTTTTTCATAATGAAATATTTATTTAATTAAATTATTTAGTTTCATATTACCATTATATTTCGTATACTTTTATTGTTTTGTTATTTATAGGTATCAATTATAGAATATGTTATTTATCATTTTCATTGTTTTACTTTCACTAATATTATTTTATTACCTTTATAATAAAATTGTCTTTAATGAATCTTTTTATTGTGGTTTACATTTTTGATTTAAATATAACATATTGTTTCTTGCAATAGAATGTGTAGAAGTAATATGTATTATATTGATCATATTTCTACAATATTTCAAAATAATTTGGATAGTTTTATATATTTTTCATTTAACAATTCTTTAGATAGAGGTTTAATTCATTTTACCTGTTATAATTATGTTGTAAGACCATAGATAAGTTGGGAATAGGTTAGTTTCCATAGAAAAAAAATTTATTTCAAATAAATTAGTTTATTTTTATCATAATGTAGAGATGTGACAATATTTTATTATTAATGAATGGAAAGAACAAAATTGTATAAAGAATTTGATATTTGATTGGTCTCTATTTATGCATCATCTTTAGAAATATAGTATGCTAGTGAAAGAAGAATAAGATATCAACAAATATGAGGAAAATAATGAAGATGAATATATTGAAAGAGTGAAAAAATTAATGGATGATGTTAGAACTCCTGTATATAAGGAAAGTACAAAAATTAAAAATTTAGAGTCCTTAATGTTATTATATCTATGAAATACCATGTATGGAATTTCTAATTCTACTATCAATTATATTCCAACATTTTTAATGTAATTTCATCCCGATGATCCACATATTACATCAAATAATTTTATTCCATGAAATTTAATTAACTGGAATGAATTTTATTCAAATAAAATTTGTTCTTGTCCAAACTATTGCAGTTTATTTTTTGTGGAAGCATCTGAGATTTATTGTTGTAAAAAATGTTGTATATCTATATGGAAAAACAATTCACATGAATCCTCATCTCAACTTTTATACAAACTCATGGGTAACATTAAATTGATTTCAATTATTCTTAATATGTTAATAGATTCTAAAATATCAACAAATATTTGATATCATGATGTTGAGGGAAATAAATACAGTTATGAGTTGGTTCATCATGTATATGGATTAGAATTCAATACATTTGATTCATAACATCATGATTTTTTATTTGAGTTGAGTAATATTATTTTGGGTCTTTCTTGTTATTTTTTTAATCCATTTGGTAATATGATTACTTCTCATATCCCATAGCTATTTTTATTAACATATATAATATTACCCCATGGATGTTTATAAAAAAACTTTAAATTTATTTAGTATATAAATATTTGGATGTTGTGATCCTATAAATTAAATAGAAACTTACTTATAACCATTAATAAAAGAGTTGAAGCAGCATTGGGATATGGGTGTCAATACATTTGTTGAATTTTCAAAAAATATATTTCATACGAATCATGTCGTTAATCTAATTGGGAATCAGTGATTAATGTTAATAGATAATCAATACATGGAAAATCATTAGTGGATTGATAATACAATTGAATCTGAATAAACTCCTTGAAAAATATTATTAGTTTATGTGATTAATAAATTCATTGATGTTATTTTTTCATTATGTACTGGTGAAATGAAATATTAGGAAATGATGAATGTTGACACTGAATCCACTTACAATTGAAAAAACAAATGTATATTCATTAAAATTAAATACTGATCAATCCAATTTGTCATGTTATTATTTAAATATAATTCAAATTGTGTAATATATAGGTTAATTTATTCTTTTAATAATTGTAAATATCAAGGATAAGTAAAAATATTTCTAATGTTCCCAGCGGGACTTGTTGGATGGGGGTATTCGACCAGAACTGCATCCAGACTGTATCATTAAAAACAAATGGAAATCTCCATATTCTTCTTATATAATGATGAATTTAGAGAAATATAAATTTCTAGAAGTATTATAGAATATAAATTTCCATGATTTCCATTCTAGAAACATATCTAAATGATCCAACAGAAGGGAGTTGTTAGAAAAAAAGCACTAAAAACTCTTGATTATCACTTTATTCTTAATAAATTGATTCAAATAGAAATATAGTATTTAATATACAATAATTTATGGTTAATGGTGATTCTATTATCCCATTTCTATGAGAACCTTTTTTTAAAAGTCTATTTATGTTTTTTGGGATTAAAATTCATTAAGAGGCTCCATTAATTTTGTGTCAGTTAGCGAAATTCCCATAATCATATATATCATGCATGATACATTTAATAGTTAGTCTTGGTACATAAATACTTCTTAGGAGAAATATATATATTTTTAGATTTATCCCTCTAAAATAAAAATTAGTAAAATAAAATATTATGTTTGAAATTAGAATCATCCTTTATGTTTTATCATGAGAGGTTATCTACACAAGAATATATCATTTTTCAATCAAAATTATTTTTTGATGAACATAAAATATGTAAACAGCCCATAATAAATGATTATGAGTATCTTGAAAATATTTTCCATTTATTTACCTTCCTTCACCAAACAAGAAGAATTCTTGGGTCATATACAATTGTAACACTAAGCCTTGAAGAGAGGGATGTGACACATTGTACAACCTTATTTAACTGTGGTTGGTTTGATGACTATATGAAGTATGTAATTTTAATATATATATATATATGATATATCATGATATGAACTTTCAAATATACCTTAAAATATTATTATTATTTAAATAGGCAATATAAAAAATTGCAAGTAGATTTCATTGATCATTGCCCTTGAGATGGAGAGATATTTTCCATTGAAAAGAGTTTCATACATGGTTGAAATTAAAGGTATAACCAGTATTTTATTTATCATAATATATATATATATATAATCATTTAATAATATAATTAATATATATTTTACATATTGATATTTCTTATCAAATCGGTCTCCCATGAATTAGGATAATTGGATTTTGGCCCCCATTATTTTTTTCATGAATCAAAGTTTTTAATAATCTAAAGGAAAAAAGTTTGTTACAAGTGGTCAAGAGGTGAATATGAGAAAAAAAGATTGAGTTGTGTTAACTAAAAAAATGCTCTATTATTCTAGTGTATAAAATAGTAATCCCCTAAATGAAAATGTGTCTTATTATGAACTTGTTGCAAAAATATTGTTATTAAATTACTACTCTCATAGTCAACTCACAAATATGATATTTAAATGGTTTGATCAATAGACGTGTTATGGTACCTGTATTGATGATTGTTGATGAATAGTTATTGAAATTAATCACTTCCTAGCTACATATGAACCATATATTTTGGAATCAATCACAAATCATTTCATTTCTGTGAAAGATCATTTATCAATTTATTATGCTATAATTATTGAGGTAATTTAATAAAAAAAAATTTATGTTGGTGTGGATAAAATTAGCAACATTTATTCCCCCATTGGTGATCAAAATATTTTATTTGATGGCTCAAATTTTTCTGATTGTGACAATTGATGATGAAACTAAAGTAGTGTTGCTTAATATATAGAAGAACCATTTATGTCAATATTTGATTCAGTTTTACATGATGTTAGTTTTTCAAGTTGAGACAATTATCACAACATTAATTCTGTTTTAGTTTTAAATTGTATGCAGATTTTTTATTTTTTTGTTCAATTTAATTAAAAACATTTTAATTTAGATAACGAGATCAAAATAGGGTTTTAAAACTAGTTTTAAAACATGTAAAACTTTGTTTTAATTTATTGTTTCAGAAACATGTTATAATATTGTTTGACTTATATGTTTTTTACATATTTTTTTATTTTTTTTAAAAAAAGTTTAAACTTCATTAATATGAATACTATGAAAGATATTGATGAAATTTTAATGAGGATACTATTTTATAATGACCAATGAATAAATGAACTAAGGATTCCTCCTATGGTTCTCTTAGTGAGTAAAATAACTATAATAGTTTTCATTTTCATACTTTTACTATCATGTTATTATTTTTTATTAATGTTTTTTGGGACATTGATATGAATTAGAGTTCACCTCTCTTCATCCAACTGGTATGGGTCCAAGTAGGGGTAATATTAGGCTATACGAAGCACCTATTTTACCCATTCACACCCTGACCCAGTAGCAAACATACCGTCTAAAAAAATCATCATTATCCACTTGGGCCTCAAAGGATGTTCCAACCAATGACTCCATCACCATCCAATTTAGGATCTACTTCTCATACCATGTATACACTACCTCCATGGATGTTCCCACCTATACCATATCTATATACTATAATGTATCCAAAGTCCCTCCATAATTATCCTTCCATTTCCACACCACCTCTATTTCTTATAATCTATCTAGGAGATAATGATTTCTCTTCTTTCGCGTACAATACATTACATTTACATGAACCAATGCTTGCATTAGAATGAGTACATCTATTAAAGGCTACTAATATAGGATATCCCACAAATCCATCAGATCATACTGATCTTTATATATCATGTTTTTTATAATTGTTTCAAATTATATCATATCATTTTGTTCTAGTTGTATAATAAATTAATTATACCTTTTTCCTTTTATCTTACTCTATAATATCATCTAATAGGTGACATGGGAAAACCTGTACTCTTGAATGTTAAAAATTTTAAATAAAATATTTTTAGATTATAATGAAGACAATAAAATTATATTTAAAAGTTATAGAAAACAAATAATATTTATGGAAACATTATCCAAGTAAAACAATATCATTCTCATTCAACAATTACCATGAAGGCATATATGTAATGAAATAAAGGAGAATTAATGGTTGGAGATATGGATTTGAAAATTTGTTAAATTGATATCTATATTATTACTATATTAATATGAATTAACATATTCTTTTCGACAAAATTTTATCTTTCTCAACTATCAAGATACTATGGATACACAGTTGATAGAGCATGGGGAGTTTTTGAGAAGATATAAAAAATAAGTTATATATTGGTTGGAAGAGTAGAGTCAACATTGGTTTAGAGTGTATACCAATATGCACTAACCGTACACCACCATAATACCAATAAATTATCATATATTAGAAGAGAAATGACTTTAAGGTAATCTTAATATTTAATGGTTTGTATTAGAAATTTAATTCTTATTAATTGTATTGATTTTTTTTTTCATGATTCATCATAAAGAAAATATCAAGGACGATAAGATGTATATGCACACATTTGGGTGCACTACAGTGTTAGAGCATGATATGTTCCTCATACTTTTATGACCAATTGAGTTTTAATTGGAACTAGTCGACTAAATTCATATCTAAAATTTATGTGTAAAATAATTTTTTCTTTAAATAATAAAAAACAATACAATTTAAAGAGTACATTTAACTACATACCATCTCAAAAAAATGGATTGAATTTATGAATAATATTTCTTCTTAAATGGTTCATATAATTTAAAAATATTAAATTGACATTAATATGAATTGAAATAATATCCATATATAAATTATTACTTAAGTATAAGGGATTTGTTGTTGAAGTTAAAATATAGGGGGATAATTTATGGACAATATCTAAAGCCATTTTTCCTTATATTAGACAGTATAGTAGAATATATACTACTAATATAATTTAGATGGTTACCTTTAATAAACTATGACCATAAAGTAGATGAGTAGGTTGATTCATATAATATAATTAATATATTATTAAGAAAATAACATAGAACCAAACAAAAAATGTTCTAGAAATTACAATAATAATTTTTTTATAACACTATTGGTTAATTTCACTGAAATAAAATTCATTTTGATCATAAAAATTATGTAGTTTATTTTTAGATTGTAAATAAATGGTGTCAATACATGAACCTATAGCTGAAGAGAGTGTGTAAATGGTTATATCAATAAACAAGACTAAAAAAATTATTCTATCAAAAATTTAATTAAATTAAATTATAATATAAATTTCTCGAATGTAACTGATTTGGTGACTTCTTTTGTTCAATGATGTCATATTATTTCATATCTTATCTTCCATACCACATGTTAATTATTTAGACAAATTCCTTCTAACATAAATTTTTTTAAGGAGTTAAAAAAACATATTTAGAGTAGACATGAATATATGGACCATAAACTAAATGAATTTAAATTTTTTCATTTATGAAATAACAAAAAAATATGATTTGATTCGGAATGTCATGTTCCCAAATTTAGAATTTATATTTTACTAATTTGGTCTAATAAAAAATTTTGAAGTAATTATCTAGATCATCACCGATGGTAATATAACTATTAAATAATATGTTTATCTAAATATATCATGATCTATATATCCACAGGTTCTCCATATTTTCAAAAATATGTGGAAGAAATTATCATCCAATTTTTTAGAATTATATAATGATAACATCTATGATCATGGATACATGTTTTAATAGGAAAAAAGACTATAATAATCATTAATTTTTATATAGAAAAATCTTTAACTAACAAGATGAAACATTAAGAACCATTTTTAGCACATTTATAAAGAATATTGAGCAGTAAAATGAGTGGAACATTTGGCCATGTCTAACAAATAAGGAATTAAACAATGGATCATGCATTTGAAATGTATTAAAATTATGAAATTTTTGATATCCCAAGTCTCTCTAGATTCATCGAGATGAACATATATCATAATTAAATTCTAATTTTTTTCATCTATAATTATCATTGGAATGAATTATGTTATACTTTAATGGGAAAACATAAAGAGTACATTAAATGTCACTATGTGTAACAACCCGAGATGTTTTAAAATATTTTTTCTTCTTCAAATGAATTGATTTTCATTTTTTATTTCATTTCAAAATGTAAAATATTCCTTTCAGATGAAACTTAATTGTCTTGTACAATATGAAATACTGACTTATGGTGCGTTATACACAACACTGAGTTTCTAAGAAACCAAATTTCATTGTTAAAAGTATTTAAATTAGATAATATTAACCAAGTTGTTAATCTTAGTAACATTAATGGTAATAAATAATTTAAATATTTTATTTATTATTTTTTAACATAAATGAAACATATTAATAATTAAATATATAATTTTTGTTAATGTTTATATAGTATTAAATGTAATATTTTTTTAAATGAGCATTATTCATGTCCTCTTATAAAAAACATTAAAAATAATTTTATACACATTTAGAAATTTAATTTGTTAAATTAAAAATAATTTTTGAATTAAAAATGTAAAAATATTCTTAGGTTAATTTTTAGGAGTTTTTTGAGAAACTTATTTTTAAAATAATCCTGAAAATAATGTACTTTTGTGAAAAAAGTGACATTTTATATAAATAATAATTTTTATTAATTAGTATTTTAATGTTATTATAAAGTAAAAATATATCAATTATATATATATATATATATATATTCAATCAATTTAGTTCATTTGAATCATTTTTATATGAAATTTTTTTTAAAAAACTTATTGAACTTTTGGATTTTTTTTCTATAAATTCCACTTTCTCACCCCGTCTATGAGATTATCGTTAAACATAATGTTCTCACTTTTTTATTTTTATTTGAAAAAATAAATAAACGTTAGAAAGAATTATTATTATATTATTATTATAATATCAAACTATTTTTTTACTATAATGATTAGTGAGTGTGATTAAAATTAATCACAAAAATTAAGCTTTGTTTATGCTTAATTAGGGACTAAACCTTAATTGTAAGGACCAAAATGAGCTCTAAAGGTTCCAAAAATCCATTGGACAATAATAAGATGATCATATAAATTTTTTTGAATTTAATTAATTAGTTGGATGTTATTAAATGAAATTTAACTATTTAAAATGACAATATAGGAAAAAAGACCAAAAGGAAACTTTCCATACCTTTAATATTTATAAAACATACATATATGTAAAAAACATCATATTTTATTTTATAGATATACTTTTGAAATGCAAATGTGTTATTTTTATCATATTAAATGATATAAATTTTTTAAATTGTCTTTAGTTTCATAATATAGTTAAGAAACAACAATTTAGTGATTATTTAGTTAGTAATCAACCAAAATAAATGATATTATAAATAAAAAAAGTGAAGTGAAATGATTGAATTAATCTATTTAATTATTTTTTATGATTTATATAACATGTAAAACATATTAAAAGTTAATATAATTAAATTACAATATTATTTTGATATTCTGTAATTAAAATTTAATATATAATTTCTAATTTAAGATTATTATTTTTAAAAAATAAATGATTTTTTATAAAATATTTTAAAAAGAATAAAAATAATATAATAAAACAAATTATATTTAAGTGTTAAAAAATATTAAATATTTTCTATTAAAAGAACAATTTATCTTTTTTAATTAACATATTAACCCATATAATGTAAAAACATTGTTAGTATGGTCCGGGTTTATGTAGTGTTTGTGCGTCACATGCAGTTGTTTTAAAAATTAATTTCCAAAAAAACAATTTTTTATTTTTGAAATTAGTTTTCATATTTATAATTAATTTTATCTATATTATATAATAATAAAAATTTATTTTATAATTAATTATAAAATTACTTAGTTTAGATAACTTGATGATTTAATAAAAACAAGAAATAATATAATTGGGGAATTTTGAAGTTAATGAACCAAATTATTAAAATGAATATATGATGTAGATTTTTTAGACCCCAATTTCACATTAATCAATTATTTTTCAATTTTTTAGTAACATTAGGTAAATTAAACCTACCATTATTGATTACCTTTTGTAATTTACAAGAGTGACACTCCCCCTCTACTACAAAACGCAAGCACTCTACCCCTTCCCCATGCATATCAGGCCACTTTTAATCATAAAAAATCTTCCAAAATTGTCTTAAAAAATCTCTCACATACTCTTAAAATCCCATATTTTGGCATAAAACCTTCTATGTAATCCCTTGGGTGCATACCAATAGGATGTACCTGATTAAGAGGTAACACCCTCCCTCAGGCTCTTTTCTTTTATCAATTTCTACACTCCATAAAATATTCTTAATCCATTCATTTATAATAATAGTAGTATCCAAAATATACAGGTACATTTTTATGAAATGGTTTTTTTCAAAAAATTAGACACATCTCTATCTAATTGGTAATGAATATACTGTTTATATGTATGGAGAACTACCACCCCTCAAAATGATAATTGTTCATTTTTTCCTTTTCCACATTCATGATGGTCATTATGATGTACACTATATTTATATAAGTTATATAATATATCAATTATTTATTTATGCTTCTTTATTCTTTTTACAACACATATATTTATAATTTCCATTTTCTTTAAATATGATAATTTTGTTTGAGGAAGTGTAGACTATCTCTCCCTCGAAGTGATGTGATTTGTTCACACACTACATGAGACATATTAAGGATGGGTTTAGTGAAAGTATATAAAATATATAATATAATAATTCTACTATAATAATTAAATTTATATATATATATATATTCATATATTTCATTTAGTCACCTTCTTTTAATACGCCAGTAAAATAGAAACATCGTTCTCGCATATGTACGAGCTATCATATCCATGATCAGTGTATTCCATTTCATACATCTATATTATATATATTATTATAATACAAATATAGTTAATATATATTATATTTATATCAATTTTTAAATTCATGAAATAATTATTTATCTATAAGGAAAAATATATAAAAAATTAATACACATGTGAAGAATAAAAAAGTATTACCCAAAGTAAAACCTAAAAATAGGATTTTTAAAAAGATGGTAATATAAAGCCATAATCAAAGAATATATGGTAATATATATAATAATATTCTCCAATAAAATATGTATAATAAAATTATATTTATTATACATGAATATTGTATGAGTACGAATAGATTAAATACACAAGGTACATTGATTTATCTCACATTTTATTTCTATGAGATACGTGAAATGTCCACCACTCTTTCATTTTTCAGGGTGTATATACTGATAATGAAGGTATTATATGAATACTATTGTTAAATTTATGGTTATTTACATATCTTTTTAATTGTATTTCATTCATGGGGTAAAATTTTCAAAAGTTAACAAATCGTTAAAATAGTGTTATCTTTATATTCCTTCTTTGAGACTGATGTTTAGTTATGCACAAAAATTGTTTTTCAAGGTTTATATACTTCTATTTTACATGTTATATAAATAATATAATTATTTTAATGATATTTTATGCCTCCTGAAATTTTAATTTTTTATATGGAGAGTATGATCCGATGTTACCAAGTGATTATAGTTTATTGAAACAATATCACTACTTTTTGAGATTGTTAATGATTATGATTTTTTGAGGAACTATTTTGATACATCTTTGGAGAAAAATCATGAGTTTCCTTATCATAAGTTTTTAGTATATATCCATGTATTAGTACCATTTTTACACTCTTTTGTAGTTAAGATAATTAAGTATTTTTTATGAAAATCTGATCATATTTCACACTTTGGTCAGAAATCTGTTTTATTACAAAAACCAAGTTATGAATAAAGTTTTGGATAATGTTTCAAAATGATCCTTGAAGGTATTTTTTTTCTGAAAAAAGATTTTTTAAAATGGTTTATTTTTTTTTCAAAACATCATTTATATGTATTCAAATCTATATTTACATATAATGTTTTTTAAATGTTTTCATGAATATTTTATTTGATTTCAGTTGAAATGGTTTTAAAAATGTTTTGAATATTATTTTATAAGCTTACAAAGAAAATGGTTTTAATTTTTTTTTCAAGAATTATTTCTAATTTTTGAAATCAGTTTCAAAGGAAATTCTATTCATAAGGATTTATGTTTTAAATATAAATTTTCGGAAGAATAATATATATTTTACTTAAATTTTTTTTATAAAATATCTTTCCAAGATATTTTAAATCTATGATAACATCCATTTATGTTACTAATTCCCTTCATGGAAATAATAGAGGGGGTTGTTTCATATTATTTAGTAATTTTTTTATGTATTTACGATATGATTCTTGTGACATTGGTTTCTCTTTCATAAGTTATATGCTCTTGAATCCCACTTCATTTCATGGTTAATTCATTTGGTGAAATTATTTTGAATCCTATAATTGTTTACGCATGTAATGATATGAGTACTTTTTTATGATACCCATTTAATTTCTTGGGTTATGATATAATTATTTATGATTTTGTATAACATGTATGTAAGATTTCATTATGATATGCGTGGGACCTATCTCTCCTTCCAATTTATTAGGAGAATATTTATATCTCGTGAGATAGAAATGACCGGAATGAGAAATTAACATGGTTTATAATTACAGTGATGTGATGAAAAATGAAATAAGTTTAGTATATAGGGATGGACGGATGAGTAAACCAAGTTCAGTATTACATGGCTAGAATGGGGTATGAACAATTTTTAGTAAAGGAATATTTCAACCATGATTGCATCGATAGAAAAGTCATGAATACTCTAGAAATCATTATATATGCTTATGTGTCTTGCATGCATCCATGTTTTACTCCTTGTGATTCTTTTAATGTTTTAGGTTCATTATTTAATTATGATTTATTACTTATGAACTAGAAGGATTTATGGAATAACTCAGGTTTATGATATAATATATGCCAGGTGTGATCTTCTAATTTTATGATCATGTCCTTATAACCTTATTCTCGAGATTATCCTTACATGTATCCCTTGTTTAACCTTACTGAGAATAAAAGATCACACATGTTTATGTTTCCTTCCACAATTTATGAAGATATATTTCTTGTATAATATGTCTACGAGGTGTTCTAGTCTTAGAGAACCTAGTGGTAGATAATGTAGCATTCCCGTGTACCAGTTTTTGCATTTTCATGTTTTCAAATCACCAAACAAATATGGTATTTGGGAGTTTTTTATATAATGTTTTAAATATTATGAAAGAGTTATGTAATTTTTATATACATCAAGACTGGTTTGTTATATTTAGTATCAGAGTAAAGTTTTAGTCAACCTTCTGAAACTATTAAGAGAATCATTTAAAGATATCACTATGTAAATTTCTCAGGATATTTCTAGGGATATATCTAAATATAGTATAAGGTAGAGTTAATATTTATGAAAATGTCCAGGAATTTTTGTAATGGATAGAGTGTGTTTTTCCTAGAAATAAATTCCTTTCAAGATACAACACATGGATTTGGATCTACCACATATTTACCTAAAGGTAACAACTCCAACAATATGTCTCGGGCCCATCTCAGAGTTATCTGGTATATGTCAATGAGCCTTTTTTCACACCTTATTTGACACTCCTCTAGGATATGGTTTTTAAATTCACAAACTCTTTATGGACCATCATTAATTATTTAAATAGGGGATGAATATGAATAACATATGATGATTATATGGTTTTATAGACTAATGAAGGTGGATAAATGATTTTGGCACCCAATAGGTAATTTTCATCCTTATATGGTATCCCAATATGATAAATATTTCTCACACAATGATTTCTGGTTTTATTCAGTGGAGAGAACTTGAGGGAACATGGTAAAATATTAATTTTTATGTTTAAAGTATGGGAATTATGAAAATATATTTTCCAAGTGAAAATATCACAAATATAATTAGGAAGGTGGTACAAGTATTAGTTACACTTTTGAAGATAAAGAGACCAAAAATGACCTGTCAAAGGCATGTGAGTCTCTTCATGTACTGTTTACATTAAACATAATGAGAATTATTAGATTGATGTTAAAGAACAATAATAAATTATTTATACTTCATATTCTAGGAATGTGGTATTAATAAAAACGTTGATGAAACCTGAGTAATGGTTTATGAATAATGGTGGATGAAGGAAGTAATTTTTTTTCATATTCATAGATTATGTTATATAAATAAATGAAATATATACTAATTTAAAGTATTATTTTTCATTAAGGATTGAAAAGGGAATATTGAATGGTGATGAACAGATAAAATAGTGATTTCATTGAAAGGTGATATATTTATTAAGGTAAGATAAACCATAATTAATACTTTTTGTTGAGATAATGATGTTTGGATAATGATATGCTGGATATGAATATGTAAAATAGGATAGTATAGATTACCCTTGAACTATTAATTGAAGAAGTGGTATAACTCATCAAAGATAAATTTTTTTTCATTTTTTTATTTAAATAATATATATAGTAAAAATTAGAATAAATGAGAATTCATGTTTTCTAAATGAATTTATGGTAATTACGGGAATATTCGATGAGGGTATTCACATGTTTGGAATGTGGAATGAATGTGGTACATTGTGGTATGTGGGGATCAATGTCAGTCCAAAATCATGAAATTCTAAATCATTGATTTTTAATATTTATGAAGGGTTATATGGAAAAAAATTTATAGAATGTGTAAGATATTCTTCAGATTTTTCTATTATGATTAAAGTGTTATCTCTCCATATGATGATTTATTCATATTAGATAACATGATCAAACTACTTTGAGATGATGATAATTGATGGGATCGAATATCATGGGTCTCATGATCTATTAGTAATTCAGGAATAAATAATTAACCATATTTTTTAGGTAAATAGGTTAATTTTATCGAGGAACGATAAAGTATGTCTTTTTGTTTTCTGAAATCATGCATGCATATCCTTTCATGAAAATTCTTCATCTTTAGGAAAAATGATATTTAAGCCAGAATGTTGTCCTAGTACATTTTTTTATAAATCATAAGTTCCCTTAGGTCATCATGGATTAATTGATTTTTTATTGTAGACATTATCCTAACATTGTTCTATATCACTCTCTATCAGAACATGATGGTAAGATTTCTCTTCTGTGTCCATGTTTTCACTTCCCACATATGTTCTCGAATGTGGGAATATCATTACAAGTTAATTTGGATAGCCATTATGGTTTAAAATTTCCTTTTATAATTGATGTTTTAGTATTAATTTTTATAATATGTGTTTCAATGAATGAAAGTGTATCTATTAAATCATGGATAACGCAAACTAACTTTGAGGGTGAAATTCATTTTAAGGGGGGAATAATGTAACACCCTATGATTTTTTGAAATATTTATTTATTTATTTTGTGAATGAATTAATTTTCATTGATGCATATCATTTCAATATGTGAAATATTCCTTTCGCATGGAACCAAATTAGATTGTTCTACATGTAACATTAAATTTTCATGCATTATACGCATCCTTGAGTTTCTATAAAACATCATTTAATTATTATAATTATTTAAATTTGATAATTATAACGTAGATGTTAAACATACTAATATGAATAGTAATTCCTACTTTTTTATTTATTAATTATAATGTTTCCACATAAATAAAACATATTTATAATGAAACCTATAATATTTCAAGTCTTTAAATGTTTAAAAATACTATTTTATAAAATTAACTTCTTTACATTTTACTCTGTGAAAATAAATAAAATTAATTTTAGACACTTTGTGAAACTGAATTTATAAAATAAACATCATTTTTGAATTAATAATGTAAAAATTATCTTAGGGTAAATGTTTTGGATTTTAATGAGGAACATTATTTTTGATGAAAATTGAAAAATGTTGTATTTTTTCTAAAAACTACCTTTTCATTTAAAAAATTATTAATGTTAATATAGTTTTTTAATTTGGGTTTTAAAGTCAAAATAGATCATTTATAAATATATTAGATCATTTTTTTAATTGGAATCATTTTTATATAAATGTTGGTAACAAAAACTTATTGAACTGTTCGATGTTTTTACCTTAAAACCCTACTTTCTCGCCACGTCTACAGGATTAGAATTAAACTTAATTTTCCCACTTCTATGATTTGAATTTGTAAATATATATATATATATATATATATGGTAGTAATATGAATGATATATTTATTCTATTAATATAAACATAAATTTTGACAAAAAATATTAGTGAAATTGATTAAAACTAATCGTTGTGATTAATGTTAGGTTAGTCTTAAGTAGAGATTAAACCTTAATCTTAATGGCCAAGATGACCTCGAAACGTGTCCAAAATCCATTGGATGCCAATACATATACAATATCCCCTATTGGTTCTAATTTTTTGTTTTATTAGGATATTATTATGTGGAAGTTCCCAATATAAAAGGTTAAATAAGGAAGAATCACAAAAAGTAAACTTTCCTTACCATTAAAATTTATAAAACATTAAGATATCTAAAAATAATCATATTTTCAGTTATATATATCCTTTCCAAATATAATGTATTATTATTATAATAATAAATTATCAATATTTTTCTTATTTTATGTAGTTACTAAAAGTTCTTATGAAATTCCTATGTAAATATTATTTAGTTAATAATTAAATAAATAAATAATACTATAAATATGAAAAGTGAGGTAAAATGATTGAATTATTTTATTTAATTAATCTTATAGATTAATATATCATGATAAAAATATCTAAACATTATATATTTTAATTATGATATTATATTTATATTTTAAAATAAAATAAAACAAATAATATCAAAATTAAAATTATTATTATTTTATAATAAATGATATTTTATTAAAGGAATAAAAATTAATAAAAAAACTATATTCTATAATGTGATTTTAATGATTGAATAAAATATTAAATATGGTCTATTAATGAAAGAATTTATGTTTTCTAAATAACCAAATAACCCATAGATTGTCAAAATATTGTTCGCATGGTCTGGGTTTAAGCAGTGTTTTGGGCGTCTCATTCCCTTGTTTTGAGAATAAATTTCCAAAAAACAAGTGATTTTTATTTTTTAAATTAGGTATCATATTTATAATTAATTTTACCTATATTATATAAAAAATATCCCTTAAATTTAGTATTAATGGTTAAATATTCTTTGTATATAAAACATATTATTTAATAAAAACCAAAATAATAAAATCAAGGAGTCTTAGATGAAATAAAACAATTATTAAAATGAAAATATTTTTGTGTAGTTTAGATTTTTTTGGACAATGGTTTTAAATTACTCCATTTTTGTTCTCATTTTGTATGTACATTAATTAATGGATACCTCTCATTATTGAACACCTTTTGTTATTTACAAGAGTTCCACTCCCCCTCAACTATAAAAGAAAAGAACTATACACAATATTTACACCTCTAAAGATTCATTGGTTCATCGATATTATGAAAAAATAGTTTAGAAGCATCCATACCTTCCTCCTAGAATCCAAAATTTTGTTAAAAATCCTTCCATTAAAGGCATTTAGTGAAAACTAAAACGATTTACCTGATTAAGAGGTAACACCCTGCCTCAAACTCCTTTGTTTTATTTATTCCTAAACTCCCAAAAATCCACATATTCCATGATTTTATAACAAAAAAAGTATGAAAAATATACTGTTACTTTTTTTTCTAATGGTTATACCTACACATACACACATATCCATCTAATGGGTAACAAAGATACTGTTTACGTGTACGTAGAACAAACGCCACACGAAATGATTATTGTACATTTTTCCTTTACCACCTATCAAGGTTGTAATTGTTGAAATAGTGGGTTCCCTACACCCAACTATGTTGTACTTTTGATTACCGTATCATGTGTACAGTTAGATATGCATGATGATTTCTTAGCATTATAGGGCAAACTTTTCTGCATCCACTATAATAATGGTAATGTTTAAAGGTTAGTTGTCGTGTCGAGAGGTTATAGCAGATCTCAGGATATAATGAGAAACTCAAGATACAATGACATTGATCTTAAATATATTTTCTATAGTCTAGATACATCTTACTGACTGGACACAGCATATGTCTAACTATCAGGTGTTGGGGGCTCATAAGCATTGAGACTTCTTCTCATGAAGTTTGCACTTGGTGATCTCTAGTAGTGAGATCATGAGGACAGACCCGCTAATAGGAACACCACATGTTTTGGGTGTCATTAGTTGTTCCTATCTACAGACATGTGTATTTGTCTCCTGACTTGAGACCATTACCAATGTATATCATTTAATTACGTACTTTGATGCAAGACGAAAACCATGGCTGTAATGTCATGGAGAGGTAGTTTTTGTCAGGTGCGTCGTTAGTGGCATGATGTTGGTTTAATGGTCAAGAAATGATTTGTCACTTCCAAGTTTAGGAAGTTTTATATCTTAGGCCTGGTTGATCAGGATGGTGTCGCCTTCAAAAGTATTTGGCCAAAGCAGTAGAAAGGCAAATCCATCCAGATAGATCAACAAATAATAAAGCAAGATAAGGACAACGACACAAGAGTCCGTCCTGCTTTATGAGATATTTGATGACAAAGAGACTATAGTACACATTCAGTGTTCGTAGGATGGTAGTCGTTGATATGACTATCCTTATCTGTTTAGGGTCCATGACGGGTTGCTAGACCCCACTCTTGGTCTGTAAATTTTATTCACTACTATCGATATAAGGGCCTAGAGGGTCACACACAACAGCGTATTCAAGAATCCACACCTATTCAGCTGAATAGGTATATGGACATAGTGGGCCCCGCCACGGGGTTCGAGCATTGTCCAAGTTGTCAATCACCAAAATAATTAAATAAATTCATTAATATTCAAGTTATGAATATCTGGGATTGAATTTATTTAATGTATTTATTAGTTTATTAAATATGAGAAAATATTAATCGAACGAATATTATTTTAATATTCAAGGTTCGTTTAATATTAAGCGGGACAATAGGTCGAGTAAAATGGCTCGGATTTTATCATGTAATATATTTTATATATATTACAAGTATGTGATAAAATAATAAATAATATTGGCGCAGTTAAGTTCGTCAAAATTAATTGTGTGGACGTTGAAATATACGGGGGCTGGGGAACCCAACCGGGCATTTCTCAATGTATCTATAAATAAGAGAGGAGGCTCTCTCTCTTTTGTGTGCACATCACAATTCATTTGTTTATGGAATGGAATTTGAGAACCTCTCTCTACTCATACTTCCTAGAGAGAGAAGCTGATGATCCATGAGCTCAGATCAAGTATCTCCTCATGCATCGCAAGATCGACGATACGGTGATCATCGGGACATCGACGATATCGTTGAATAACCCTGCTAGCACCCAGAGTTCGACAATCGGCATTCTCACGGTTTTTTTGAGACGTGTGTGGATGATATAGAGGGATCCTGCTATGGATCCTTCATGCAACGATCACCGTCGACAACAAGTGGTTGACAACGGCTTCAGATATGCAACAGCTATGTTTTCATTTTATTTTGTGCTCTTAAAAATCTACTGTAGATCCTCGGACCTCTCCGGGGCTCGGATCGTCGGCAACGACAAGTACCATCGTTGCACCGATGAAAATTTTAAAATCCCCGGCCCACCGGCTTCCGCTGGGGGCCCCAGAAACCCAACAGTGGTATCATAGGGATCATGCAAATTTTCTGAGCCAAATAAAATTATTTTGAATAAGATTAAGTATAGGGTTCGAGAACGGTCCCAGCGGTTCGAACCGCTCTTCGATCCGATCTCAAACATCCAAGATATGGTCAATTTAAATTTTTAGATTGGATCAAATATGCAGTTTGATCTTGGGTACTAATTTTATTTCATCCAGCGGAACAGGTCAAGTTGAGATTGGTTCAATTGATGTAATTAAAATTATGAAAATTATAATTTTCCAAATTAAATATTTTCACAATAATTATATTATTTTAATAATTATTATTATTTTGTTATTATTATAATGTAATATTAATAAATTATTATTTTGTTATAATAATTTTATTATCATTTAATTTAAAAGGCTATCTTTAGCCTTAAGAATAAAAATCGGTGGAATAAAGAATTAAAAATAAGTCTTAAAGTTAAAAAAGGGACCTAAAATCAAGACCCTCTTGGGTCTTGCTGCACTAATTTCATAACAAAAAAAAGGGAAGGGGAGGGCCACCGTGTGGATAGAAAGAAGAAGAAGAAGAAATAAAAGGAAAAGGCTAGCTACGTTAGAAAGAAGAAAGCAAAAAAAATTGTGCAATTTGCGGCCAGCCTGGCCGTGGCGGGTCTCCTTCCCCGGGACGCCGCGTACAGGGCCACAATACCCCTTCGTCGGCGCCTCCCCTTCAGGCCGGCAGCCCGGCTCCTCCACGGGAGTCCACCCAGGCACTACGGTGCCCCTCCACCCCACCGGTCCACAACGCACAACCGCACCCCTCTACCACCAGAGCCACGCCCAGCTGACCCTACCAAGACCCTCCTCACCGGCTGCTCCCTCCGCCCTACCTACACCTAGGTCGTCTACCCCTCTCCTGGCGGACTAGATCCAAGCCGAGCCCACTGCCTAGCAACAGCTACACCGGCCTGGCTAGTCTCACTCGGGATGCCACACAAAGGAGCGCAGTGCCCCTCTCCATGCGGACCCGCGCACTGCAGCAGGTGACCCTCCCGGGCTTCGCTCCTGCACCGCTCCGCATTGCACCCCAGCCTTCTCCCTGCTCCCTTGTGTGCTCAGTCAGCCACCCCGATCAGGTAGAACCCGACAAATCCACCTGAAACCCCTCCTACAGTAGCACTTCTCCCACAGAACCGTCGCTCTGCTCCCGCGCGATGCACAAGACCTACTGCAACCCCTCAAGGCGCACCACACGCAGCGGACCAGCCTTCTTCGCCCCATCACGCAGTCCGCAGCAGCGGGCCTCTCCCTGGTCCGGCTTGGCCCTCTTCAGACAAGCCGCAGCACGCCAGACTCCCGGTTCCCTTATTTCTTGTGTGTGCAGTGCCGCTGCAGTGCAGGACCAGGCCCGAGTACCGCGGTGGTCTCTGTGGAAGGTACCCCTCTGCTGGACCCGCACGCGCAGGTACCACCGCCACCCTGTCTGGCGACCATTATTGCTCCTGCCTCTTGCCGCCAGTCTCTTATCATATAGGTAACCTACCCAGGTCAATTAATTAATATAAATATTTAGTTTAATTTAATTAAATTAATTATTATATTAATTAATGGTTTAAAATAAATTTTAATAACCGAGAATTAAAATTAATTTAATTATTGAAATTAAATTAATTAATTAATTTAATTATAAGTATTAAAATAAAATTATTTTGATGACCGATAATTAATTAAATTTTTTGAATTTTTTAATTCATTTAATTTAATTAAATTTAAAAAAACCCCTCATACTTATTTATGCATTTTAATTTTTATCGCGCTTTATTTTACCCGTCGTCTAGTCTTGAGCATCGACCCTTGCATGTTTGCATTTAATTTTATTTAATTAATTATTTAAACTGTGTGCGATGATTGTAATTAATTAAATATGGTTTGCACATTGTCTATTTTCGGTTAAACTGTATAAGGACTTGTGCACCCAATTTACCTGATGTAAATTTATACCCGAGTCCCCCTCGCCTGCGCGCAAGTATCATTGTACTTCAGAAGAAGATGATGAGCGACGTCGACCCTGCCAAGACGAGGCAGAGAACGTTGATCAAGACGATGCATGCAAGATGACAAGTGGACTACGCCAAGACGAGGCGTTAATCCAAGACGTGACGTGGACTTCGCCAAGATGAGTCGATTCTCCAGATGAGAAGCAGACATACAGAACGGGCAACCTGCATCAAGAGTCAAGTATACGACTCAGGTACAATGCCCTTAGGTCATTTAGATGCTCAAGACCAGTCGGGTAGTAGTTTTACCTTTATGAATTTATTTATTATTTTATGCATTTTAGAACAGAGCGAAAAACACATAAAATAATAGATATTGAAATGCATAAAGAAGCGGCGTATGTTTTTCTATTAAAAGTTTTGTTGTTAGGGTGACCAACTGGATGAAAAAGTTTAATATAAATGGATCACATTCATCGAGAGAAAAACATAAAACCCTCAAAGAAAATACTAAGTCACAAACAACCTTCCATCATTCATGTTTGAACAAAACTGAGTGTTCGAGGTGTCGGTTCATGCCCTAGCTAAGGGTGCCTGTTACTATCAGGGAGTTCTTATTTGTGTGGTGGGTCTACCTAACTATAATTTCAACAGAGATACAGCCTTAGCTAGTTTGTTGTAATTTTAGAGTCAAGCATTGAGTAAATCAGTAAATTATTTTTGAAGCTAGTACTTCACTCAACAGATCAAGGAACCACGAGCTAATGCGGTTGGCCAGCCAAAAGCCTACCTTGGACCCTCCGAGTAGTGGCGTAGCCCTATATTGTAGACAATGAGGGAGGTTCGGGTATCCCTTCCACTAGAATACTCAAAAGTATTCCGATTCTAGTACAGAGGTCTCCTAGAATTCAGAAAATTAGTGGGAGACACTTAATAATTAAATAATCAATAATTTCATATTAGGTAATCACGTAAAAGTACAATTTAATAAATAATATTTGTAGATAATGGAAAGTAATACCACAATATAACTGTGATAAATATTAGAAAAAGTTAATGTCTAAACTAATCACAAATTCCCTAAATGTAGTATAGGTGCTTGCGCACATTACTACTACAATGGAAATTCAAGGTGATTCTGTCCCAACCTGTTAAGCCACCTCGGGAAGCAAGGGTGTAAAATTGCTTATAAGAGACTCATGAATCATGCATATGTTGGTTCTGTCATAATTCTATCATCAACATCTAATGTTAGTTGTGGTCGCTACATCAATACTAAGATGATGATCACATGTAGTCTCATCTCCAGGATCCTTTCAAGGAGAAAGTGAAGAAAGATTTGAATGTGATGGACACACTTGGTATGTGTAGCGTGAAAGACGGTTCACAATCATTCATGCCATCCCATTTCTTATACCTTTTACACCCAATTACTCTAGTTTCATTTAAGGATACAAATGAACCGTATAGATTAAACACTTCATTTCTGTTAAGGAAATATTCACGAAGTAATAAGAATATTGGAGATAACACCATCTTTTTTTCTTATGGCGAATACATTGAATGACAAGGAGAAAAGGCCTAGGGCAAGTTACGCCAAAGGCACCTTCGTCATGTCCTTCAAAGAAAATTGGTTGGATATTTAATAGGAGGTTATTTGCATCACATATTGAAATAAATTCATGGAAGTTTACTAACTAAAATACAATAAGTAAGTTCCTGCTCCTTGTTCAGTTAATATTCATCAAATAAAAATATTGTTTTCTCTCATACTTCTAGGGTACTAAAATACAATACTCTTTTCACATATTTTTATTGAAATACAATAACCAAGAAATAAGATAAACATTAATAGAAGTAAATTTTATTCTCCAAGCAGCTGAGAAAGGGTGATTCCTAAGTCAGTAGGGAGAAACACATAAAATCTAATTGCCAAGTGAATGATTCAAATTGAACAAGTTGTGTATTATAACCAAAAACATTTATCTCATGTGCCCTTTTGGACATGATGAGATATTATTCCATGTTTTGGAATGAATGTTGTTTGTTGTAATATACTCAACAAATATTTCACTGTTATTTGAATCAATGTCAATACACGATGAATATAAAATTTAAGACCTACCCAGTTGTGGAAATGTGATTCTTTGTCAAGTAAAACTAAAAGCGGACGTCAATTATATAACCAGTATGGTATTTAGGCTTGGCACAGCTAAACACCTATTGTATTATTGACACCCTTAATTTAGAAAAATAAACCATTAGAAATAAAGGTATGCCACAAAGCTTTCTGAGGATTGTTTAACAAGACAGTGTAAACTATTCCAAATAATGATAGAGGTAAAGATACTTCATAAGATTCCTTGAAATAATTAAGGAATGTACCAATGAAGTATAAGTTTGGTCAGAAGATATGAGTTGCTTCGGATCGGC
This sequence comes from Viscum album, assembly GCA_963277665.1. Taxonomy (NCBI): domain Eukaryota; kingdom Viridiplantae; phylum Streptophyta; class Magnoliopsida; order Santalales; family Viscaceae; genus Viscum; species Viscum album. The sequence goes on from OY728144.1 coordinate 445,157,162, forward strand.
AGGCCAAAGAATATCTTGACCAAGCAATCATCGATCATGATAATGTAGCGTGGAGTAATTCCAAAATGCATATTACCTTATCTACATCACCGTGTCGAAGGAGGACAGAGGATAAAGTCTTACATATTAACATTGATCAACAAACATGTAGCGTGGAGAAATTCCTAAACGCATATGTTACACATCAAAGTTATGATGTAAGTTGTATCAATGTTACAACTCGTGGAAACTCCCATCATATTTCAAAACGTGATTGGAAAATAACAGCATAGACCCATAACCAATATGCCAACTAAAATGAAAAATGGATTTCATATGAGTCATAGTATGATTGAAAATCCAGTATCTCATAGGACGAGTTTAGATGCTAAGAATTTGTTAGGATTTAAACAAACATGCATCAAGTTAAACTCATTGTGCATCTAAATTAATTATCCTAACAGTCTCTTAGGATAAATCCCTAAGATTGAAAAGATGTAGTCATGTATTAGACTACATTTCTATACAAGGGTGCAAATATCTATTTGAGATCGTGGGAGCTAAATTTACATAGACTTATTCAATGCTCGATATTCACAAATGGTTGGCATAGGGAACAAGTTCCACAAGTACATGTGGAATTGGAATGTTCCAGAGACACATACTGCGTAGGAAGAATAAAACCATGGTGATGGTTTTATAGTCACTGTGGTTGGTGATATGTTATTGATTAAGAATAATAAATCCTACAATTAGGTAGTATATGTCAACAAACTATGATTGACAAGATCAACTAAAATTCAATAATAGATTCCATGTGTCAAATTGCAAAGAGGCTTATAAATTGAATACTGCGGTGGGTATTCAAATGAAATGATACATGGATGGTACAAGTATGGTACCAATAATGCTCAATTGGTTTTACCAAGATGGTACACCAAAATATATTATAATTTTACTTGTCTAAGCCAAACTTCTAAGATCCTTCTTTTGTTCGTTCGATGTCAAGTTCATCTTTAATGGAAGGTGTCTATACGACACAACCAGAAAGAGATGATGACATCAAATGATGCCAATAAGGGTTGCAAGTTACAGAAATCCAAATATGGATTAAAGAAACATGATCTTAGCACATTAATTATAAATTAATATTTTCCTTGTGTCTACCAAAGGTTAGTGGGAGCACCAATGTTTTCCAAGTGAAATATGTTCGGCAACATATGGAAAATAGATCTTGATCTTACAGTTAGATAAGATCAGGTTAAACGTTATTCTCCAATGATGGACTTCAAGAAGCAACCTAAGTTCTAGGGAATAGGATCCACTGAGGAAGATCCAAAGGTTGCTTGGTCCTATTCAATCGTACATATAATGACATTTTATTGAAAAATACAAGTTGGAACAATTCATGTTCAGAATTGTTTCCTATGTCACATGGCTTAATCTCTCCCGGTTAACATGTTCGGAGCATGTGTAGAGATAAATGTTGTGAATTGATACCATATGCTTTAGAGATTAATCAATCACATATGCCATATTATGTACAATAATTGATACTGCCAGGATATAATTTATTATAGGTAGATATCAATTGTTTTGAGGAGCACTGCAAGTGATGCAATCACAACTATCATCTTGTACTTCGACAAGTATAAATGATATGTACCTGGAATAAGGAGAGGAAGGTATACTAGTCATGCTGAGACAGAAAATAGTAATCCTTAGATGAATTTGACCTAGTATCGTAGTTAGGAAAAGTATATGAGCGAGTCAAGATCATAAAAGGTTGTGGTAGCCATACCTACAAATACTGAGTACGTTGCAGCTTCTAAGGCAGCTAAGAAGTAGTAATCAATAGCAACGTTTTGTTCCAGTTCTTAGATTCCCACCCAGTAAGAAAATTATTATCATAATGAGAATTATGATATTCTTACAAGCCATGTTGTCAAGTTATGACGATGGAAAAAAGTAATATACACAGGGATACCCTATCTTGAGAATTTTTACTCAAGCATATGAGGTCGCATATAGAAGATATGCCTCACAGCGAAAACGTAGTAGGCCCAATAGTTAGAGCCATTACTCAGCAAAATCATGGTTTTTATCATGTGAGTAGCTAAAAATTTTAGTTAGCAAGTTGGATCTAGTGCAAGTGGGAGTGTTGAAATAGTTGGTTCCCTAGACCCAACTATGTAGTACTTTTGATTACCGTATCATGTGTACAGTTAGATATGCATGATGATTTCATACCATTATAGTGAAGAATTTTCTGCATCCACTATAACAACGGAAATGTACAAAGGTTAGTTGTTGTGTTGAGAGGTTATAGCAGATCCCAGGCTATAATGAGAACCTCAAGATACAATGACATTGATCTTAAATATATGTTATATAGTCTAGATACATCTTACTAACTAGACACAGTAGATGTCTGACTATCAAGTGCTGGGGGCTCATAAGCATTGAGACTTATTCTCGTGAAGTTCGCACTTGGTGATCTCTAGTAGTGATATCATGAGCACAGACCTACCAATAGGAACACCACATGTTTTGGGTGTCATTGGTTGTTCCTATCTATGGACATGTGTATTAGTCTACTGACTTGAGACTATTACTAATGTATATCATTTAATTACATACTTTGATGCAAGGAGAAAACCATGGAAGTAATGTCGTGGCGAGGTAGTTTGTGTCGGGTGCGTCGTTAGTGGTATGATGTTGGTTGAATGGTCAAGAAAGGATTTGTCGCTTTCATGTTTAGGAAGCTGTATATCTCATGCCTGGTTGATTAGGATGGTGCCTCCTTCATAATCTTTGGCCAAAGAAATATAAAGGAAAATCCAACTAGATAGATCAACAAATAATAAAGCAAGATAAGGACGATGACACAATAGTGTGTCCTGCTTTATGAGATATTTAAAGACAAAGATACTATAGTATACAATCAGTGTTCATAGGATGGTAGTCATTGCTATGACTATCCTTATCTCTTTAGGGGCCATGATGGGTTGCTAGACCCCGCTCTTGGTCTGTGAATTTTATTCACTGCTATCAAGATAAAGGCCTAGAGGGTCACACACAACAGCGTATTCAAGAATCCCCACCAATTAAGTTGAATAGGTATATGGACATAGTGGGCCCCACCACAGGGTCCGAGCGTTGTCCAATTTTTCAATCACCAAAAGAATTAAATAAATTCTTTAATATTCAAGTTACAAATATTTGAGATTGAATTTATTAAATGTATTTACGAGTTTAGTAAATACGAGAAAATATTAATCGAACGAATATTATTATAATATTCATGGTTCGTTTAATATTAACCGGGAAAACGAGTCAAGTTATATGGCTCAGATTTTATCACGTAATATATTTCATATATATTACAATTTTGTGATAAAATAATAAATAATATTGGTGCATTTAAGTTCATCAAAATTATTTATGTGGACGTTAAAATATACTGGTGCTGGGGAATCCAACCGGGTATTTCTCAACATATCTATAAATAATATAGGAGGCTCTCTCTCTTTTGTGTGTACATAACTATTCATTCGTTTATGGAATGAAATTTTAGAGCCTCTCTCTCCTCCCACTTCCTAGAGAGAGAAGCTGATGATCCAAGAGATCAGATCAAGTATCTCCTCACGCATCGCAAGATCGACAATGCAGTGATCGTCGGGATGTCGAAGATATAGTTGAATCACCGCGCTAGCACCAGGAGTTCGACGATCGGCATTCCTGTGGTTTTTTTGAGATGCATGTGGATGATCTAGAGGGATCCTGCTATGGATCCTTCGTGCAACGATTACCGTCGACAAGTAGCGGTCGACAAAGGCATCAGATATGCAACAAGTATGTTTTCGTTTTATTTTGTGCTCTTAACAATCTATATGAGATCCTAGGACCTCTCCGGGGCTTGGATCGTCGGCAACGACAAGTACCGTAGTTGCGCCGATGAGAAATTTAAAATCCTCGGCCCACCGGCTTCCGCTACGGGCCCCGAAAACTCAACAGTAATTATGTTGGGAAATTTAACTATATATTTTATAGTTCAAATTTATTAAATATTTAATGTTATTTATTTCTTTTACAACTCATGTATTTATATGTTCCATTTTTTGTAAATGCGATATTTTCATTTAAAAATGTGGACTACTTCCTGTTCTACGTGATGTGATTCGTTCACACGCTACATGGGAAGTATTATATATAGATTTATTGAACATATATGATATATATTATATAGTAATACAAAATAAATAATTATATATACATTAATATATATATATGTTTGTATGGAATTTACTCCATTTTTTCAATATAATAATGAAAGGAATACAACGTTCATTTGTACATACAACCTAAATTTCCATGAATTTTTTATTCCATTTCATAATTCTATATTTTATAGATTATTATAATACACATTTAATGAATATAAATTATATTTATATCATGGTTGAAATTCTTGAATCAATGATATAAGTATTAGGACCAAATATATTACAACATAATATACCTGTGAAGAATAAAGCGAATAGTACACGAAGTGAAATTACAACATATGATTTTTAACAAGCAGGTAATATAATGTCATAATAAAACCATAAATGGAATTTTATATAATAAAATTCATCAATTTAATAATCATAATAAATATACATTTATTATACATGAATCATGTATTTGTATTAATAGGGTCATGACATAAGGTAAGAGGATTTCATCTCACTTTTTATTTCTATAACAAACATTCCATGTTCACCACTCTTTCCTTTTTCATGGTGTATATGTATCCCATGAATTTATTATGTGAATATTATTTTTACATTTTTGGGTATTTTCATATCCATTTAATGTTATTTAAAAACTAGGGATTATGTTTCAAATTTTATCAAATTAGTAAAGTAGTATTCTCTAAATTTTCATTCATTTAGACTCGTGTTTTATTATGCACCTAAATACTTTGTTGAGGATTATATACACCCATTTTACATGATATTTCGTGAATCTAATTCTTTCCATGATATTTTGAGCTTCATTTAATTTCAATTTATTACACCAAAATTATTATCCGATGTTATGAAGTGATGAGAATATATTGAAACAATCTCATTGCCTTTTAGGAATATTAAAAATTATACTTCTATGACGAAATATTATAATCCATATATAATTAAAAACCACAAGTTGACTTATAATATCTCTTTAAAATATGTTTCCATGTATTATTAGCATTTCTCACTATTTGTATTTAATATAATAAGGAATTTTTTAGAGAAAATTTTACCACGTTTCCATATTCGGTAAGAAATATATTTTATTACAAAAATTATGTTTTCAAAAATATTTTCACAAATGTTCTCAAATGACACATGAAAATTATTTTCAAGGTAGAAGTATTTAAAAAATATTTTATATTTTTCATAACATTATTTTTATGTTTTTAGTATATTATCAGATTAAAATATTTTTAATATGTTTTGAAGTTTAATTTATAAGGTTTCAAAGAAAATGGTTTTGAAAATAATTTTTGGATTATTACATAAGATTTAAAAGAAACATTAATTCAAATGGAAGTCAAGACACAATTAAATGTTTTCAAATTATTATAAAAGGAAATAGTTTTCAAAAGGATTTTTGTATAAAAGATCAATTTGAAAAAAGGATATTTTAATCTAGAAATATATTCAAAATATAATTCTATGTTATATTATATTTACGATGAAATCTGTTACTGTTACTCATTACCTTCTATGAAATAATCCAAAGGATCCATTCATATTATTTATTTAATGGGTTAGTTTTTTGATGTAATGATGAGCATGACACCATGTTTTCATTTAAATGTTACATTCTTTTCTAACATGTTTATTTTCATGGGTTATGCTTATGATGAAATGATTGTGAAACTTGTATATATTTTCCATTGGTTTTGATATGATATCATGATTACAATACCAATTTCATTTCATGGGTTATGATATAATTTTTTATTATTTTTTGGAACAAGAATGTGTTATTTCAATATGGGATGGGTGAGACCTATATCTCCCTCGAATGCATTGGGTAATGATTTAAATTTCATGATTTAAACTTCGATATAATGCGAAATAAACTCAGTTCAGTATTATAGGGATGGAATTATAAATTAACTCAATTCAGTTTTATATGAATGTAATGTTGGGTGATCTATGTTTTGTAATATAGGGATGGAATGGGGTGTGAACACAGTTCAGTAATAGAATGTACCTACTAAAATATCCTCGATAGTAATTCCTTGACTACTATGGAAATCATTATATTTTGTTATGTTTTTTACAAAACATCCATTTTTTCTTCTTATGTTTTCCTTTCATGGAATATGTCCTTTATTTACATATGATTCATGTCTTATAAAATAACAATATTTATTATATGATTCATGTTTATGATCATTGATATTCAGGTTATGATCTTCTATTTTCTTGATCATGTTCCTTTACCATTATGATAATGATAACACATACATGTCTCCCTTTTTTACCCTTAATGAGTATCTGATCTAACCCATTTTTATGTTTCCTTCCCTATGTTATAAAGATATATTTCATAGGTCATATTCCTAATAGGGGTGATAGTCTTGGCGAACCTAGTGGTAGATACTATAGCTCTCTCTGGTACCTGTATTTACTTTTCCATGTTTTCAAAGGCACTAAACTAATAAGGTATTTGGGATATTATTTGTATAATATATTAAGTATTTAGAAAACATTATGTAATGTAAATTTACATCAATACTAGTTTATTTCAGTAATTTTAATATAGTCATTTGAAATAAATAAAGATCCAAAATGTTTCTCAATGGAACAATAATATGCCATTAGAGGAGTTTGTCCCAAGTTATATATGGGTAGAAAATACCATTAGGATTCATAAATTTGTTGATAATTTCTTCAAAAGGACAGATCATCAACATTCTCATTAGAATTATATACTTTTAATTTCGAAATCATCAAATTCTGATTGGGGAGTCTTTAGGTTATTGAAAAGTTCCCAGATCCTTAATTTAGTGATCAAATAGATAAAATAATACGTGATAACATATGTAACTATTACAATGTGAATTTGTTCATATATTTTCACTATTTAAACCTGTATAACATCACACTATTAGGATATTATATAATTTTTATATGAAATCATTTAAAAGTTAAATAGAAATACTAAAAAGAATAAAAATATTAAATGATATTTGGTTTGTAAATAATAGTGTACAGTTCGAAAATATTAAATCTATTTATTGATTGAGACAATGATATTAAATGATACGTTTTTCATTTATGAATTATATCATGTGATCTTTTTAGTTCATAATTGTATACAAATAATTTGTAGTGATTGTATAGAAAACTTATATGGTTTTAATTTCGGAATTATAGAATATGAACTATTTAGATGCTTCATTATTTCATAGAGTTATTCAATAGCTAAAGTTAAATTCATTATTGTATGTGTTTAACACATATGTAGCTTAATTTTATTATATTAAAATTAGTTACTTGATATATTGTTAATATAACACACATTCCATTTTCCCATGCATCTCATTTTTTGTAAAATTCACATAATCACTTGTATATGTTTTCTCATGCAACTAAATCAAATTTTAGAATTAATTTTAATACCACATAGTGAATCACCACTATAATTTAATCTAACATGGGATCATTTTTTACACAGTGTTAGTAGGTGGTTAATCTCACATGAATTCACAATTGAATTTTTTATATTTTCAATATCAATTTTATATTATTCAATAATATATTACTAGAGTAATAAATTCCATTTTTACCAACCAGCAATATGCATTAAAGGATGGGTTCTATGGTAACAAATATTTTTCATGATTAAGAGGAAAAATTATAGAAGTGTTTTATTTTCAAGGACACAATGTTAAATTATATATATTATTATCAATATTTTATATTTTTATATTTAATTCATAATTAAATATCTTATTTATATTTTAAAATGTTTTATGTGGAGGTCCTTTATGATAAATAAGAGGATAAATTCATTCTAAATATTCTACTGAAATAGGCAATAGGTGAGGAGCACCATTGGAAAGCCTATAGTCGATATGGGAAAAGAATCACCCCTACTAGGTATTGGAACTTACCTAGAACCTCCCAAATCTCCCACACCACTGAGTTGTGAAAAGCTTTTGAAGAATCATCAGATGAAAAAATAGCTACAAAGTAGTATAAAAGGGGAAACTGGTCATTGAATTGTTCTTGAACGTAATGATGTTTTTACTATAACTTCCATAATAGATTGGTAATATTTTTGATTCATGTATGCCAATAATGTTATATTTTTATGATTCACCTAGGGATGTAAATGAGATTCCTATTGACAGTCGAGGTGATGATAATCTTGGTATTGGTGGTGGTGGTGGCGGCGATGATGATGATGTTGAATACGATGATGATGGTTCTCAAGGAGGCAATTCAGAAAAGGATTACAACACTAATTATAATGGAACAAGTGGGGATGAGGGAGATATTGATCTAATCTTTTTTTTGAAACTAAAGAGACATATATAAAGATAATGTTTACTGGCTAAAACTAATTGATTTTTTGAATTGTATATATATGTTTTATATTTTAAATGGTTTAAAAACTACTGATAACTAGATAGTTAAATTCAAAATATATAATTTTTAAACTATATTAATGTATACTATAGTTTTTCATTTATTTACATGTTATTTCAGAGGTTCTGGATGGTGCTTCTATGTAATGGTGATATGAAGAAATACCAATGGTTCTATGAACCATTAATATACATTTTAGTTAGAAAGGATTATATATCCTTTGTTTTATAAATCATTGATATAGATGTATACAAAAAGTTTACTTCAAACATTGGGTAATAAATTTGTATGCGATCTATTCCAATAGTTTCCCTTGAAACCATTGGTAAATACTAAAATTGATGCCTACAATCCCCAAGGTTTACTAAACCATTGGAATAAGATATACTAACAGCTTTGTGGAAAATACCAATGGTTCTAAACTGTTGATATAGGATACTTTTCTAGTGGTATAAAAATATTATAAGTATTATATTTCAGATGAATGATGATGTGAAATTATTTTTTTGATAAATATAAGTATTTAGTGATTTTTAAGGAATAAATTCTAATACAATTTTGTAAATTTCGTTTCAAATTCAAATTAAATGAATAGTTTAAAAAATTATATTAATGGTATTTTGTATAATAAATAATATATAATTAAATGATTTAGGTTTTTTAAAAATTATATACTATGAAAAGTGATTGGGATATGGTTTATAAATAAAATATTTCTATTTAGTGTAAAACTTTCTTTTTAATGTATCTATCTTTAACCCTAATGATTAAGAACATTGTTATGTAAATTTTTTTCAAAAACAATTGACACAAATTAAAATAAAAAGATAAATGTAAAAAAAATCTCCTAAACATTTAAAAATCTTATTTAATGTGAGTATTTAAATCCATATTAATCTTAACTTCTAATTATAACTTTCTAGGTCAATTTTCCATGATAATTAATTTTTTTTAAATTTGATATTTTATGAAATTTTTAAAGTTCCCCTCCCCTCACATATAAATAGGAAACTCTTATACTCTTTTATTTACACTTAAAAAAACACATTGTTTCATCAGATACCTACCCATATCGATACAATAATTAAATTTCCCTTTCCTAGAGTATTTTTTTAGAAATACTTACTAGGAATTCTTTTGGTGTAAATCTAAATAGGTTGTCTAAAATAGAGGTATCATTCTTTACCGATCATTTATGTTTTGTTTATTATTCCACCCCCTTAAAAAATATTCAAACACGATGATATAATAAAATAATTATCAACCATATAATGTGGTTTTTTATATTAATGGAATAACCTACATCCTTCTGATATTCCATGAAATGGGAAATGTGACCACCGTTTGTGTGTATAATAGACTACTGCCTTGTGAACCGATATAATTCATTTTCCATCACCACATCTCACGACTATTAATAATGAGAGGGCTAATTTATATATATTATATTAATAACAAATTTATCTTTATTTATGGATAATATATCACCTATACTACTATCTATCCATTCACTAAAAATGATAACATTGTTCTTCCATACATGTGGTCTACCACAACTACAAAGCGATGTGATTCATTTTTGTCCCTGTACCACAGAGAGGATATATATATATATATGTAAAAGTAAATAAATAATATTTTATTTATGATATAATTATAATTATTTAATTATTAAATAATATATTATTTATTTTTAACATGATCATTGAAAAATTGAAACACTAATCATGCAGACATACAACCTTCAATCACCAAGACTGTAACATAGTTCATTTTTCATAACCATCACTCATGGTAGGTATTGAATGTATAATTAATGTATTAAAATTATAAATTTATTATTATTATTATTATTCTATAGATGATGATGTAACAATATCTTGGACCGTAGTTAACTAACCAAATACATTTTAGACTTATAAACCAAATATCATCAAATGTCTGATGAGAACTTAATTGATTAAGTAATTGTATATAACATGGTATTAAATAAAATAATAATAATCAACCTAAAATGTTTAATTATTAGTTAAATAATTAACATAATCTTATTATCATGGTGTTAAAGAACATATATGGCATGTCAGACTAGAGGTAAGGGACTTCCTTTTCAAAAATAATCTTTTAACGTATCCCTTCCAATAATTTTTCTTTTATGTCCATTTTATCCTAAATTAATTGATAAATTTCTATTTATTATAAATTTTATTCTAGACGATGTCCATTTACCTTATTTAATAAACCATTCAGTTTTTTTGAAATTATTTTTTTTATAGTTTTATATAATGGCCCCTTTACATTAAAAACATTGTTTTAAATGATTTAAATATTGATTTCTGAAATCATTCTCTTCGATGTCCGTTTTCTTAAAATTACATTGTTGATGTATTGATTTGGAAATAGGTGAATGATAATATAAATTTTATTCATATTATTAATTTATTTTAATGGTTTTCACGTGGAATATTTTTTTTCATATTTTATCAGAAATATTTTGACTCTATTTAAAAAAATCAATTTTTTTTATATATGGTGTCCATAGATTTTCCCACATCTGAAAATATAATTTTATAATTGTATTTATTGATATTCTTCATTGTTTTCTTCAATGAAAAACAATATTTCTATTTTAACTATATATTTTGAAAATGATATTTAAGATAGTTATAAATGTCAACTATATTTTAACATATATTCTTAACTATATTTTAAGATATTTTAACTATATTTTAACTATATTCTTCATTGTTGTCTATTTATTGATATTTAGAAATGTTTTTCTTATGGGTCTAAGATATCTCTAAAAAAACATTTTCTTTAAGATATTACCTTAATATATATAGATCACTTTCTATACATCTTCAATTTTATTGAATTATTCTCGATTCTATAAATATATCCTTCACATATATACCTATCTTATAAATCAAATTTTTTGTTAGAGTAATAAATTCATTATGTTTATTTCTCAAATACCATCATTATAATATTTATTTTGATTATGATATGAGGGATGATTATGAATCCCATTTATTTACATGGGAAGTTAATATTATTATTACATATATTTGATTCCATGATATGGAATACATGATCATTACCATTATATAATGGGTGAAACTTGATAGTGCATCATTTCATGGGGTAACGATTTTCTCTACTGATACATTATGTATGAGATTATGGATTAAACCAAATCCAATATTGAAAAATGTCCACCTTGTGATTCTATATTGGATGTTATTCTTGATATATTCTTATGTCATGTTTTTTGTTACTGCCACATTCCCTTTTATTTACATGATATTATGATACAATGTTCTTTATGTTTTTCGTAGAAGTATTTATTCAAGAACATTCTCTTTTATGATATCAGATTATGCCTCATTATCAAGAATTCTCTCTTAATGGGATTATTATATAACCCTTTTATTTCATGTCTTCCCCAAGTTATCCTATGTAGTTTTAGGAGATCAAATGGATTTAGGAGCATACTAACGAGAATAAAAAAAATAATGTTAGGTTTTAGTTTCTTTTGATGTTTTATATACCTAGACTTATAATGATATAAGGACTCATAATATTTGGGTTGTAATTATAGGATTTGTATGTTATAGATCATGTAATATTATATGTAAAAGTCATGGAATTTTATAGAGGAGTTTAAGGTATCTTCTATGGATATCCTCCAAATGGGAAATAATATTTCATTTATTATATTTAATCTATAAATATGGTTGATACTACTATTGTGAACATGTTTTATCACTCATAAAAAATCCATAAACAATAAGATACACATTTTAATGTCAATTAATATTATTTTTAATTTATAGGACAACAAGTAGAACGCGTTATAAATATCAAAGATATGAGTTATAAGAATGAAGAGGATGTTAAATCAACTATATCTAGTGATTATGGAAAAATAAATTTAGTTCATCAAAGGTCAAAAAATAAGGTAGAGTTTCAAAACATCAATGGAGATCATGGACAGTTTTTAAAAATTGTTATCACTTTATGGAAAACAAATCATACATCAATTATTTTTCGATGTTTAACTTATCAGTGTTGATGAATCCTTAAAAAATCATGAATGAATTCATTTCTCAAATAAATAATTTGATCTTATTTAGAATAAAAATAGTGGATTGTGTTTTTAATGTTTATAATTAATTATATTATTTTAATAATGTGCGTGTTCCATATCTGGTCAAAGGGGAAGGGTGAAGTAATTACTATCAAATAAAGACTTATATTAAAATTATATTCTTAGGTTTAAGGAATTTATTTTCAGGTAACAATTTCTATAGTTTATATAGTTTATAACATGTTTTTTGTTTTTGTCTCCATCAAAGGAGAAACATAATTTTCAAAATGTATGTGAAATCAACCATTCTTTATAGTATAATAAAATTATGGCTATACTATGATAAATCAAAAGGATTAATGGATAGAGGCAACACAATATGGAATTTTTTACATTAAATATAGTCATTCATGGGTTAAAATAAAATTTATAGTGTTTTATTTTATTCCCAAATCATTCAATAAGTCCTTGGGATTTGAAATAAAAAAATGGATCAAAAAAACATAAAAAAATGAAATCAAGATGGTTTCTCTCATAGTCATAAACTATATTTATGATATTTGATTTCTAAAATATTTGAGAGTTAAAAATATTTTTCAATACAAATAAATGAGACAATTGATATTTCAAGGTAAATTGAGATGAAATACTTATTTTGACATTAAATTTATCAAGATAAGGAAGATATTTTCATTATACCTAATAGATAATAATAAGTTTCAAATAGAGGATGATATGATGCTTTTTAACCCAATTTAAATGGTAGCCATGGTTTTTAATGAAAAATATGGAATGAAAAAAGATAAAAAAGTGTTCATAAAACTTATTAATAATTTAGTATATTCTTTTTAACTAGATTTTTTATAATTTTATGCTTTATATGTAAGGAATTAATGTATTCCAAATCAATCCCATTTCAGTGAAAAAATTATTCTTTGTAACTAATATAAATTTATTAAGATAGGAAGGGTCATACATTATAACTCATACATTGAATATGGAAATATATTCATGTGATATAGATCATAGGCATAGATATGGTAATGTGATTAGATTCATAGATATGCATATGTTATATGGAGAAAAGTCTTGATGGATTATGGTATGGTACACCACTCTCTATGAATTTTCCTTTCCTTCTTAACAGGTTTATCTTGGATATGTATAATCGAGATGATTTATTTATGGAATGTAAAATATCAAAAGCTTTAAATAATTACGAAACTCATTCACATTTTCATTACAATATTTCGTATCAGTTTCTGAGCGTTGGAAAATAAATATTTCTACAAATCATTAAATTAAATGACCTAATATAATGTATTGGGATCCGCATTTTAGTGAGTCTACAAATATCTATTCATTTATAAATCTCTAATATATCATGGTTCTCTATTTTACATCATTAAAGATGGTTCTTGATTTCCATTGGAGATCCATGCATCATTTGATAGAAGATAAGGAATCTGTTGACTGGTGTACATACCAATATAGGAGGGCTCTGATAGAATATTTTATTGTGATCTCTATAAGACATACTCTATCATGATAAATATATATTTCCACAATATTTTTGAGGTACACTATATATTTATTTAATTTTCATCTTTTAATGTTTAATTTATGATGATTGATCAAGAATTTTAATGGGTTTCATCCAATATATTGATCATGAGATGATCCTACATAACCCATAAGTGGTAACACATCTTCCTTCACCTTCTAAAAAATATGTTATTCTTATAATTTCATTATTAATAAGAATATAATATGACATTTTAGGAGATAACATAGAGTACAATATGACATAGTAGTTCGTTTTCTATTAAATATTTTTCATAGATTTATGACATATGATATGACATTTCACATTTCCATTTTTCATAGTCAATGGTAATTAATGGTTTTTTACCATATGGTATTGTAAATTAAAATCATATTTTTTTCTATACAAAAAGATATGATATAAAATACCATAGTTTGTAACATGTACCCCTAGATTTTTGAAAATAGAAAATTATATCATATTAGAAATATATAAAATAATTTCAAATATAACTTGTCACAGATTTGGTAGTGTTGATACATTATGGGGGTTTTCACTCAATTGTCTTAGTGGTTTTACAAACTTCAACATTTATTAACATATAATTACATGTGATGTAGAAATATACAACATTCGTTTGTTCTGTTTCTTTATTTATTCTAAGAATAAATTCCCATAGAAGTGAATTCTTTGGTAATACATGGAATACATCAATCATAGAATTCTATAATATTGGATTATTCTCAATTATTCCAATAAAATCTTGTGTCCTAGTGATAGGATGGGGGATAATCATTTAAATCCATCTTCATAGGAGTTTTTGAATTCTGATGATGGAAATAATCAAATATAAATTACTCTTGTTGTTGAAAATACACTTGCTATATAAGGAAAAAATATATAATGGTTGATAAAAAAACATGATATGGCCTTCTCTAATAACCATGACTTATAGAAATGGGGTACTATATCAAGTATTACAGTTCCAAGGATAAATTCTAACCATATACGAATTCTGGCCATCCACACAAATAGAAATTTCAAAAAACAAAAAGGATTCCATTCAGATATAAAATATACTGGGTTATAGACCCCTATATTTGGAAATCTTATGGTTGATTTATTAAAATCGAGTAATTGTGGAATGAGGAGTTTTTATACACCATGAAACTAAAGATTTTTAATTAAAAAATTATGGATTAGTTAATGGTAAATTATAAAAATATAGATAATGATATTTACTCCCTTGAGTCCAATCATATCTAGATGTAACATGTGGCAACAATTACAGATTTTAAGGGGGATATTCAGTAAGAGATTGATCTTGCCTCTATTACTAATTACATACACTCCATCAATGTTAAACTATAAAATTAAACATTCATGGTCAAATAGAAAAAGGATGGGGATATAAAACCAAATTTAAATTTCTCTTTAAAGAGGTAGTAATTCATGTTGATCCCTCTCTCTACTGAAGGATGGTGAAAAAATAATCGATAATGAAGTGTCTATTATTGATCATATTCTCAAATATTTCTCAAACCATTTAAATGGACTGAATCTGGATAAAGAAATTTATGATGGTATCATTCCAAACATGGTTTGTGATTAGGATAATAATTTTCATACATGTATTTCATTATAATTTGAGGCAAGAAAGCATTTTTTCAACTTAAAGCTAACAGTGCTTTGGGACATCACTATTTTCCTAGTTTATTCTTTCAATATTTTTGGGATGTAATTCATTTGGATTTATTAGTAATAGTTAAATACTTATTTACAACATGTATATTTCCTTATGCTATCAATTCCAAATTTCTTCACCCTTATAACCGATGGTGAAAATGCTTCTGAGATAAACCTTTTTAAACCTATAAATCTCATCATGTCCAGCTAAAAAATTCATTCAACCATGCATTTAAATAGACATACCACAATTGAAAATTTTATTTTATCCTAGAATCAATTTATTTTTTTGAAATGTAAAACTATCCAAGATTATATCATCACAACATTGGATTGTTTCAATCTTATCAAGATAGAAAATAGAGGTTTCAATATTTTTCTAAAGTTAGACAAGATAAATGATTTTGACACTATATATTTTATTTTTTGTTTATAAAGTTCTTAGTATATTTATCTTAAATTTATTTTTTTAAATTGGTTAAATAAAACTTTTAGTCCTCCCATTTTTAAATTCTTATAAATGGTTCTCCAAAGGGGTATTTTAAATTCCCAAAGGGTGTTAGACAAGGTGGTCTGTTTTATGTAAATTTTTATCTTTATTGTAGAAGATTATCTAAGTAGACATCTCAAACATATGGTGGAATATGGAAAACATAAACCCATTCATTCTTTAAGAAATCTTGGTGTTCCCACCCACTTCCTATAAGATGATAACATGACCATTTTCTTGTATGAATGTAAAATAAACATTTAAAATCTTGAAATGGCCCCTCTCACTATGAAATTGTTTTGAGGCAGGCTTCCAATTGGAAAAAAGTAGTTTATTTATTTTTGGACAATAATTTGAGCTACTTGAAAATATTATATATTATTAGAAAATGGTATCAAAATTAAATACTTTCCTATACAATACATTGGTATTTTTTATTATAGTGGATAACTAGAACTACAAACATTCTCAAGATTTTATATCAAGTGAATAATAAAATTACATTATAGAAAGGGAAGTATTTCTCAATGGAAGGGGTTATATTTCCATTCAAATACACCATTGTCACCAAAATGGCCTATTATTTTATGATTTATTAATGGACTATATCTCTATTGAAGAATATAAATGCCTTCCTCAAGAAAATAATCTATAGTGATAGTTCTATCAAAAGAAAAAATAATCATCGTTCATGGGAGAAAATGTCTCAATCCTTTAGATAATGGTGGAATGCATATAAAATTCATCAAGTTATTTAATGAATCTCTTCAATAATGATTCACTTTGAATCATATCAATAGTTATTAGATGGCTCTCAAACATTATAAGAGATAGATTTTTTAACAAAAAAGGGGAAAACTTATTATATAGACTCTTTTATATGGCTATTCATCAACTCTTCCTATTTGAACATCATGTCTCACACCATATGGATTTTTTTGGGATTATTCTCTTAATTGTTTGCTTTATAACTATATGGGAACATCCCTTATTTCTTTGGTTGATCAACAATATCTTCTAGTTGACACCAATGTATCAATTCATAATTTCTTAATTATCCAAAATATAGAGCTACCTGAAAACTATCTTACTATACAGAATACTTAAGTTTTTAACATCACAAGGAAACTCTTATCTGGGAATTTCCAGGACCAGTATTCCTAATTACATTAATGTTTTTTCAAACATTGACTCAGATAATGATTTCTATTTTACTAGATATTTTGATAATCCTAGGATCAATACCTCAATATTGACTCTAATTTTGTGGATTGCTAACTAAATAATTCTATATAACAGATGCATAAAATATTTTGTAATTAACTTATGTTCCATTTTTCTGTTTTATATCAAAATCATAGAGTATTGAACTATTTTTTCCCATGATCCAATGAAACATTACATTTTGAGGTCACTGTACGACATCTATGAAATTATAGTACCCAAAACCCACAACCTCGATGAGTTGTTCCAGCACTGCATCACTATACAGATCCCACCCCATCTCAAAATTTTGTTCATTGTGGCTACATCATATGTTATGTGAATCATCTCAAGTGGAGAAAAAAATTCCATAATACAAAATAAGGATCCTTTATCCCTGTAATATAATCTAATTTTGATCATCATTACGACCAAATGATATAATAGTTTTCAAACAGATCACGACTAGAATTCAATAAAGAAAATCATGGTTCTACAAAAGTTTGGTGAAATTCATATTTTCAAGCTGAAAGTACAATTCATTGAGGTATTCTAGATGTTTCCTTTTTAATGATGGATTAAAATTAATATCAATGGTATCTCAAAAGGTATCCCTAGTTCTATGGTTTGTGGTGATATTTTTTGGGATAAAAATATATGACCACCTTGATGCGACATTGCAACTTTTGTAATTTCTTCTTCCATGGAGTATGAAATCCTTAGTGTTATTCATGTAGTGTACTATATTAGAAATAAAGGATGGATTATCCTTTGGCATGAAAGTGACTTGAAAACTATTTTTGAAGCTATACAGAGTGTCGTAATTCATATATCATGGAAACTCACTGTGAGGTTTTTGGAATGACTCTAATTCCACATTTAAATCAACTTAATAAACAACCATGCTTATATAGAAGATAATGTGGTTTCAGATGGACTCACTAAAAAAGGAGTCAACCAAGAGACCACATGGTTAGATAAAGTACCATCAGATTTCCATTTCCTTCTAAAAAAGACTAAAATAATATAAATTCTTTTTGGCTAATTTAATCATCTTTATCTTCCAATAAATTAGTCTTAGGATTTTTTCCAAGACACCCCCTTAAAAAATCACATTATTATATGTTTAACATATTGATTTGTTCGAGGGAATAATTATTATAAAACTGAAAATCAAGAAGCGTGCATATATATAATGGAATAAAATATTAAATACTAATAAATTTATGTTCTTTAATAGTTATGGATTTATTATATATGATATTTACATTAATTTGATGATATTTTTAATTAAAAACCTCTCAAATACTAGTTATAGGATTCCTTCCAAAGAAAAAACATGTTTGTACCTTAGTTATCTAAATAGGAAAGTCATTATATAGATGGGTAGCCACATATTATCTTATTTAAGATATATTCAGTCTGGGTGATCCTAATATGATTTGGTGATCAAATTAAATAGTGAGAATTGGGATAAACGAGGATGAAAACACCTAAGAGGATTAAGATATTTGAGGAATAGAGTTATGTATACACAATATAATGGATTTGAGTAAATGTTTATCCACTCAAATATACAAGATTCATATGTGACATGATTGATATTATTTCATCTAAAAATAGCCAAATTTTTGGATAAAATCTATAATAAACACATTGATGAGTAAAATATGGTTTTTGTAACATTCTCGACCCTGGTGCCACTAAACCAGTTCGCCGATCTCGGTAGTTACATGACCTCAAGCATGCCTCCCCATACGCCAGAGGTTTACGACTAGAAGTGAGGGTCCAATAGGCCATGTGAGGTGATTGTACCCTCAATACCATTGTGTGTCATAGTAGATAATAATTGAAATAACATAAAAAAGAAAACAATCCATAACATTCCTAATAACCAAATCCAAAAACATGGTATAGTCATAACAATAATAAATATTCCATGTCGTTCTACAGTGTCAACTAATCAAAACCCAAAATAATGAAAATTTTTGAATCCCTAAAATGGTTTGGAATCCATTTATGGAACCTCACCCAAACATGTCCCATGTTTAACTCGTCTTCCTAGCATATGTCCATTGCACTTGTCCTGACCTACATGAATGAAATCATTATGGGTACCCAACGGTGGCCCAAGTAGGGTGCGAGTATAACTCATAAGGCCTCTACCAATGGTATCTAAAAAAATACAGCAAGGTAAATAGTGCATGAAAATGACAAATAAAAGCATGTTATGTTAAATAGTTCTATAGGTCATTATAAACTATGTTCATCTTATTTATACTACCAATGAATTTAGGTTCAATACCTAGAAATTTCATTATTCAATCTCTCTTTTTTATGTGTTCATTTGATTAGTAATATTCAGCATATGGAAATACAATCATGCTCTATCTCAATAGGAATCAGAATATAACAACTTCCAATATCCTCACCTCGAAGCCTCAGTCCAGGTGGAATACAATCATTAGGGGAATTGAACTCTGTCCCCTTCCCTAACCAATGCATTTAGGGGAGGAGATAGAACCTCAGTCCTACTCAACCCATGGGCATAGAACATCACATCAATACCCCACTAGCCAAGCCATGTGCACATGCCTATTTATCATTCACCAAAAAACACCATATCACAATAACATAGCCAACTTCATTTACAATCATCAAAATAATCTCAATAAATTGGAATTTACATTTTCCCTCAATCAATTAACACTTTAATTTTTTAAATTACATAACCCCTTTATCCCCATTTCCATTTTCCATGGCTATCTCTCTAAGCATATTCAAGTATAAAGCTATTCCCTAGCATTTTAAAATTTATCCATTTAACACTTTTTCATGCCAAATAGAGAACCTCCTGGGTAATTAGCCATCCTTGTGGTATTACTAGACACCAATTGCAATTCCTTTAATAATATTAACATAATCATCAAGGTCTCTACATTATTTCACAGTGACTACCCTTTCTTAGCTAACTTGAAGTCTGGGGAAATATCGGCACGCCCCTCTGGTGTCCCTAATTCAGAGGAGTCATATTTCGTGCATCCAAAGAGGATCAAGAGGGATTAAATTATCCATTAACACACCACTACATCACATCATGTCATGGGAATCAGGATCACTTGAAAACAGGGAATGAAAAAAACCCTACATGCACAAATCTACACAAAATCCAAGGGATATAATTTTGTAGACCCCTACCTAAAATCCATTAACAAACACACTCCCAAACAAAGATGTATATCTCATTTCTACCAACCCTTGAAGATATACCCAAAAACAAACCAAAATGCCAGGGTTGGAGATCTTCTGATAGAGAGGGAAAAGAATTAGAAACCTTACAGTAAAAATAATCTCAAGAGGGAGAGAAGCATTACTGGAATCATCAATCTGTAATTGAAGACACACCAAATGTACAAGAATCGAAAGATATCGATCCTTGTGAGCTCTTGGTCCCCTTTGTTCGTTCTTAGGGCTACAAAGGATGAGTGGGAGGAAAATCTAGATTGGGTTATGAAATCCTAGAGTGGAATTTTTGTAACTTATTAATGGTTTCTAGGAAACACGGTTAGCCAAACCGTGCACAATCCATGCAGATGCTTCTGTCCCAAAAGAGCCCCTTTTCACGGTTTACCCACACATGTTTCCAAACCGTGCACAAACCTTGTAGAGGCTATAGTCCGAAAACCATCCCTTCACATGGTTTACCTTGGCTACTCATACGTTTTGAACTAACTATGCGCAAACCATGTGACTAGCCTATAAAACCCATTTTCACCCTTTATTGTTTCCCAAACCCTCAGAACCCCCTGATCCTTCTTAAGGACTTTGGAAAAACATAATTGACCAAAATAAAGGTCCTAAACTGAAACATAAATAAAACATAACATACATATATATCAAGGATCTTAAAACCTCCCCACCTTATAACTGTTCTTCCCCGAGCCACTCTTCCCATGCTTCATGAGTTTCTAAAGGAAAGCGATTGGGCCACTGGACCCACATATCCAATTCCCACTCCCAATTTTCAACATGTACATCTCCATGATCCCATAGAATATAAACTAGGTGCATAACCTTACCCCACAAAACATTCTCATTATGATCCACAATATGAAACATGTGCTCCTCAAAGGAAAAATCAGCCTCAAGCTAAACATCCTCGGCATTTTTCACATGAGATGGATCTAGTTGATACTGTCGGAGTTGTGAAAAAAGTAAAAAATATTGTATCCCACTATACTATTGTGGAAGAGGAAATCGGTCCAATTCTCTCCACAATCTCAAATGGCCCCACATAGCTTAGTGCTAACATTCCCTGCTTACAAATTCGATGGTGACCCAACATTGGTGACACCCGAAGAAACACACTATATCCCATAAAAAACTCAAGAGCTCTATGACACTAATATGGATATGAATTATTTCTACTCTATGCTATTTCCATACGCTTTTCAATCAATCGAACCTTCTCTGACATCTCCCGCACAAGACTCATCCCTAACATCTCAGAATCTGTAGCATCTAACCATCAAAATGGGGATCTACGGAGTCTTTCATAATGTTCTTCAAAAAGGTGGCTTCCTGATTGTAGCCTGAAAAATATTTTTATAAGAAACATCAACAAGTGACGTGTGATTTTCCCACGATCCACCAAAATCCAAAACACATGCTCTCGACATGTATTTTAATATCTGAATTGTACACTTTGACTGCCCACCAGTCTATGGGTGGTAATCTATTCTCAGAAACACCTGGGTACAAAGTGCCTTCTATAGTCCTCTTCAGAAGCACGAGGTGAAACATGGATCATGATATGAAACTATGGTTCTTAGAACACCATGAAACCATACTATTTCCTGGACATAATACTTTCCCAATTGGTCAACGATATAGGTTTCCTGAATTGGAATGAGATTGGACACTTTGGTCAGATGATCTACTACCACCCAAATGAAATCATTCTTCTGAGGCATCCTTAGAATACCTACTATGAAGTCCATCATGACTTCATTCCACTTCCAATCTAGAATAAGTAATGACATCAAAAACCCACCTTGGCACTGATGTTCATCCTTCACCTGCTGACAGGTAAGGAATCATTCCAAAAAACATGCCACTTCATTCTTTATTACTTCTCACCAAATCTATCTACATAGATCACGGTACATCTTAGTCATGCTTCGATGGACTACCAACTTTGATGCATGGAACTCGCACATCAACGCTTCCTGTACATTTTCCGGCATCACAACACGAGCATGAACAAAAACAACTTCACCAGTGTAGAGGGTCTAAATATAAGGTGACTCCCCACATTTAATACTTTCTTTCATAACTAGCCATTCAAGATAAAAAAAATTACTCTCTTTAATTTTGATTAAATGTCTAGACTCACCTGTTATAGATGCAAGCGTCATCTTCATGTGATCCTTATGTACCTCTTAATTCATCACCTCAAACAAGTCCATCATCACCCACTTTGAACTTGATTCTTGAACCACATAATTCTGAGTCTTTCAGCTCATTGAATCAATGAAACTGTTCTCTTTTACCAGTGTATAAACCAATTCCAAATCAAAGGACTTTAAGTAACAGACCCACCGTCGCTGTCAATGATTCAACTCCCATTTAGAGAATATGTATTTGAGACTTTTTTGGTTGGTAAACACCATAAAGGGTTCTCCCAAAAAATAATGCCTCCAACACTTCAAGGAATGAACCACATCAGCTTGATCTAGGTCATGTGTTGTATAATTTCATTCATGTGTTCTCAAATACCTCGACCTGTATGCTGCAATCCGATCATACTACACCAACACTACGCCAAGTCCAACACCGGACACATTTCATAACAAGGTTGACTTCTTACCTTCATTGGGTAAGATAAAAATCAGTACGATATTAAATATCTTCTTCATCTCCTAGAATTCTTTCTCACATGCCTATGACCAATCAAACTTAACCCACTTCTTGGTTTGTCCAGTGTGTGGAACTCCCAAATAAGAGAAATATCTAATAAACCTTTGGTAATAACTAAAAAACTCAGCAAAATCCGAATATCAGAGATGTTCTTATGCTATTCCCAAGACACCACAACCAACAACTTTTTTGGATCAACCGACATGCCTGAATCAGATATGATATTTTACAAAATGTGTACCTCATCAATACAAAACTAACATTTGATTCATTAGCATAAATCATATGCTTTCTTGGTGTACCCAAGATGATTTTAAGATGTTTGGCTTGATCATCACGAGTTCTGAAGTACACAAATATTTCATCAACAAAATCAACTAAACACTGATATAGATATGGGTAGAATATCTAGTTTATTATGGCCAAAAAAATATCTAGTGAATTGGTTAAAGAAAACAAAATTACTAGAATTCCTACAACCTGTACCTGGTTCAAAAATCCATCTGGGGTATGTTAGAAGATCTCACCCTCACTTAATGGTATACTGAACTCAAATAAATAGTGAAAAAAATTGAGGCACCTCTGAGCTGATCAAATAGGTCGTCAATTCTAGGAAGAGGGTATAGGTTCTTAACTTTCATCTGGTTAAATTTCCTATAATTGACACATTGCCTCAGTGATCAATCAGCCTTCGAAGAAGACATCATAGGAGATCCCCATGGTGATATACTAGGACATATATCCCCCTTATACTCTAATTACTCCTATTGAACCTTCTATTTTTCAATCTCTATTGGCACCATTTTGTTTGGTAGAATAGAAACTGGATCCACTCCAAGCTACAATTTGAGCATAAACTCATCATCTCTCTCAGGTGGAAACCTCAAGCATTCATCAACAAACAAATCCAAAAATGGGTCTACAAGAAAATGGAAGACTGACTGTTCTTTATCGCCATCGTCTATCATGAGACATGTCACTTGGGCTGTGAGCTCCCCCATCTGATGATGTAGTGTCCCTGCATGGCCATCCCGAGTATCCCACTCACCACAAAGGACATGAGTGCTCCCATTAAGAGATGTAAAAGTTACCCAACATTGTTGACAATTAATATGGGATTAATATAACACCAACCAATCCATTCAGGCTATTCGGTCAAAACCTAACATGTCTTGGACAAACAGATCCCATAGAAAATGATACCCACCAACCTCTAGAGCAAAACCCTTACACTTCTTGATGTCCTCAACTCACACTCGAAGCAGAGTATCAAGCGACATTACCCCACATGCAGTCACTATAGTTAATCCCAGCACAACTACAAACTGAGAAAATATAAATAAATGTGTAGCTACTATATCGAATAACGAACTAGAAAACAAGGAATTATACAATAATATTACCTTGAAAAGTAGGTAGTCCAATATTATCAACTTCAGGTGTATCCTAAACTGCATGGAGGTGACCTTCCCCTTTACCCTGTGCTCCAGCCTGAGAACCCTACACTGCACTACTCTGTTGGTAAGGGTGATCTATCCCTATAGTTATAGGTCCACCACGACTACTAGTACGGCACATGGAGTTCCAAATATCTGCCCAACAAAGGGTAACTGACCTCCTACCTACACTTGTAATCTACCACTAACCTATATCATTCCCTGAATTCCGTGGGTTCCTGTAGAATCTCTACACGTGGCATAGCCTACCACATGCTCGGCAGTCAACTGGTGGGAAAGGACACATGTCACACGTGTTCCCTGGCCTTCCACATTGAAAATAGAAGACCTGGTCACCACCCTTAAAATATAACCCCCTCTTCTGACTTCACTGAATGCTTCCCCCTTGCTCTAAGGGTCTATTGTGGTTCTTCCTACAATCAGAAGCCGCACCACAATCTCACCCAGCCAACACCACATTTTAAGTACCTGAATCTCTCTTTAGGTTTTCTTATGAGATAAATTCTTAATCCACCAATTTAGCAAATATTTTTAGTCAAAATATATTCACCTAAGACCTTATCTCAGTTCTGAGCCCATTATGGAAGGGTTTTGCCACAACAGCCTCATCTCCTGTCATCGTCAGAGCAATGCATCTCAAATCAGTGATATGGATAACATAGTCCATCGCCGACATTATCCAAGGAGTTGACCTAATAAAATTGGAAACCTTCTCCTACCTCAAGGTTTATCTATTGAACTGCTCAAGAAACTTCTCATAAAAAGATTTCCACCTTATCCCCTCAACTTGTTCAGTCTGAACCATAATATCCCACCGTAATTTTGCTTCCCCCTCATCATATTGTCCGCTAACTTTAATTGCTTCACGAGATGATTCTCTAGATGGTTGAGAATTTTTTGGATGGACTATTTCCAAAACTCTACTACATCTGGCCCACCCTCTCTGGTAAAGGTCGGAGGGTGTTGAATATTGAACTCCTTGGTCAGAATAAACATGCTCGGCACAACCCACCCTTGGTATCATTCCTCATCTTCATAAAACCATAGAAGATCTCGCAGAACTACTCTTCCTTATCCCCTTGTATCACAATTTTCTCTTGTTTCACTATTAGACGAGATTTCATGGAAATGTTCTCATGTCACCCAACTAGCGCATGTCTTCGAGGTGGAATTTTTCTACAATGCTAAACACAGTCTTTAAAATACAACCATAAAGCTTCTATGAGAAGCTATATGTATAGATAGGCTCATTACTTTTGATATCCAAACTAGTTTGTCTACACTACTCCAAAAATCCCACTCACAACTGATTCACTACCTTTGACCATCTCCCTAAGTTCATGACCAAGACAGTATCTAATTATTAGGGTTACATGCCTTGTCTTTTACTCCCATTCAAACCATTTTAATATTCTAATTTACCCCTACAAAAAATTATACCAAATTTAATTATTTTTAAAATACCATTTTCTATTTACTACTCGACATTTTCACATCCCCTTTTACCCATTAATACCATCTTATTAGGCCAAATTCATTACTTTTAAAAGAACATATGCATCCAAACATTTACATCCCACACACCCATCCCGTGTTTGTGCCTATCATGATGCATACCACTTTCATACATAGGTTCCTAGAATGATGTATGAATGCACAACCATATACCTTTTGGGCCATGAGATAAATATCACAAAACTGTAAAATCACAAAACTTGTGCGCCACCCAATTATGGGTTATAACCAAATGTAACAACACACAACAAGAACAACAATCCCTTCAATGGTTGACTTGGGTGTCCCCCAATAAATGGGTTATCTACTCCCAAGAAAGTGCTCATTACCATGGCCTGAAACATAACTAATCTCTTATAAACCATCCTTAAATAGTAATAAATAGAAAAGAACCTCCTTTGATACCACTTTGTAACGTTCCCGACCTGGGTGCCACTAAACCGGTGCGCAAGCCGATTAGTTACATGACCAGAAGTGTGCCTCCCTGTATGCTAGAGGTTTCTAACTATCATTGAGGGTACAATATGTCATGTGGGGAGACTATAACCTAAATACCAGAGTGAGTCACAACATATAATAATTGATGTAGCATAATAAAATGAGATCAATCCATGACATGCATTATAATAAAATCTCAAAACTAGATACAATTATATCGAAAATAAATATTCCATGTCATGGTATAGTGTCATGTGATCAAAACCCAAAAGAAAAAAATTGTAGAATCACCAAAATAGTTGAGAATCTATGTCTCTAACCTCACCCAAACATGTCCCATGTCCCACTCATCTTCCTAGTATAGGGCCCTTGCCTGTTTACTGACCTACAAGCCTGAAATCTACTCGAGTACCCAATGACGACCTGAGTAGGGTGTGAGTATAACTCAGTAGGCCACAATAAAAGGTGTCTACAAAATATCAATCTAGGTAAATAGTGCATGAAAATGATAAATAACTTAAATTTATGGTAAATAGTTCAATAGGTCATTCTAAACTACATTCGTTTTATGTATACTACCAATGAATTTGAGTTCACTACTTAGGCTTTTCATTATTCAATATCCCCTCCCAATTTCTAGATTGAACAGACATCATCCTGAATTGGGGGATGGTAGAATCACTCTGGACAACATAATCCCTTTGGATCCCTTTCCCCTTCTTCCCATTGGTGTCTGCCACTAGAAGGGATCCTCAAGATTTATTTGGATGCGTCTCTCCCCAAGGATGGTCCTGTCGGACTAGGTGTGTTGGCCTGAGATCATTTTGGTAAAATAATTGCAGAAAAACATGAATCCCATCGCGCTCTTTGGGAGTCCTTTGTAGCCAAAGCTACTACCATCCTCACCAGGCTGATGTTTGGCAAAGATCATGGATAGGAAAAAATCCACCATGAGTCAGACTGTCTCACTATTATCAATTCCATCAACCCCAATGACGACGACCTTCAATATTTTGCCCCCTCATCTAGAAAATCCACTCTGTTCATCAATGTTTCACAACATGCACCTTCTCCTTCATCAGAAGGGAAGGGAACAATGTTGGCCATTAGTTGGCGGCCTCTGGCCCTCTTGATGATGACCATCTCTGGCTGCACTACTTTCCGCCATGGCTTCATGCTTGTACTTCTACTGACCTCCATTTTTAATGAATCTGTCTTTTACTAAAAAATACAATCACACTCTATCTCACTAGGAATCAAAATATAACAATTCCTAATATCCTAACCTCGAAGCCTCAGTCTAGGTAGAATGCCACCATTAGGGGAATAGAACTTTGTTCACTTCCCTATCCCGTGCATTTAGAGGCGGAGCTATAACCTTGGTCTTACTAGAACCAGTTTTGTAAAACCTCAAGTAAATAATGCACTCATCCAATCCATGTGCACATGCTTATTTATCCTTTACCACAAAACACCATATCACAACAACATAGCCAACATCATTTACAATCATCCGTATAATCTCAATAAATAGTAATTTACATTTTTCCTCAATCCATTAACACATTAAATGTTCATATTATTTACCCCTTTAGCCCCATTCCCATTTTCCATGCCTATCTCACTAGGCATATTTATCTATGAATCTAATCCCTCACATTTTCCCATTTACCCATTTAACCCTTTTTCATGCCAACCAAACAACCTCTTGGGTAATTACCCAACATAGGTGTATTAGTAGACACCAATTGAAATTCCTTCATATTAACATAATAATCAAGGGCTATACGTTCTTATAAAATGACCTACATTTACTTAGCAAACTCTAAATCTGAGGAAACATCGACACACCCCTTGTGTGGCCCTAATTTAGTCAACTCATCCTCTTTACCTCCATTGGGGATCAAGAGGGGTTAATTTAGCCATTTAGAAACCACTATATCACACCATGTCATGGGAATAAATCACTCTTCAAAAGAGGGCAAGAACAAAAACCATACATGCACAAATCTACACAAAATCCAAGGGATATACTTATGTAGACCACCTACTTTGAATATGTTGGCTAACACACTCCCAAATGAAGACTTACATCTTGATTCAACTAAACCTTGAAGCTTTACCCAAAAAATCACCTAAAATGTAGGGGTTGAGAGCTTTGTTTGAATATAGAAAAGAATTAGAAACCCTTAACTAAAAAGAAAAGAAAGAGGTAGATTAGACTTATCTGGTCCTTCAACCCGCAACTGAAGATAGTCCAATCAGCCAAGAATCGAAATAAATAGATCCTTTGGAGATCTTGTCCCCCTTGGTTTATTCATAGGTATATAAAGGATAAGGTGGAGGAATATCCCAAGTCGGTTATAAATTATTAGAGAGGAATTTTTTTATTTTTTTAAAGGTTTTTGGGTCACATGGTTTTCCCACATGGTTTTCCAAATAGTGAGGATGCTTCTTTCCCAAAAGAGCCCATTCACACAGTTTACCCACATGGTTTTCGAAACTATGCAAAAACTGTGTGGATGCTACTGTCCTAAAACCTTCCTCGGACACGGTTTACCTAGGCTACCCGCACTATTAGCACTAGTCATGCGCAGACTCTCCGACTAGCCCAAAAAACTCACCCCCTCATGCCCCAAACCCTCAGAACACCCCTGAGCATCCTTAAGGACTTTGGAAAGCACTTAATAGACCATAATAATGGTACTAAACTGAAACATTAATAAAATATACCTTATAAAAGAATTTGGGATCTTACAGTTGTTATCCTACAAAAGTTGTTGATGTATAGGTTTATTAATTTAGTATGTGTATACTCATTAAGATTCCTTATTGAAAAGATATAAAACATGATACTTTTCGGTAGAAATGTATTTATTTTATATTATTCAATGCCTCATGAATATCATTTTGAGGTCTCTATTAAGGATAAAATAAAAAATAATTTTTTATTAGTATTTAAGGTAGAGAAGTTTTATCAATGAGAATCATTGTAATCATATGAATGTTAGTGATAAAGAAATATACTTATAAAAATATGTCTTATGTGTATGATATACCAGTGATGAATTATACATTTGTACTTATAAACATCGGCTCATAGATAATAAAACAATTAATGAGTGATCAAGTAAATCTATGTGTTAGTAATAGGGTGTGTATTTTTATATTAGAGGATTTATTTTATGATCTAAAAATACATAGTAAAATAGTTCTAGAAATATATACTATTATTATGTTCATATTATAACCAAAAAATTTATTTTTATATATTTATTGGATAATTGTATTTTTATTCAATATTAAGAACAATAATTATTATATATATATATGAAATAAATATTCATTTCTAGTAGTCCGATATGTGGGAAAAATATCTTGACTAATGAAATACAGATGACTATTAATTCCTTTATCGAGAGATTATGAAAAACCCCTGCCATAATAGATGACAATGTCCATATGAAGGGAATTAACATGATATCGTAGCACCAGTGCTATGAGAAGTAAATGATTGAATCTATCTAGAACATACTTTTTGTAGGTTAGTGGGAACACTTCGCTCGGAACAAGGTTGTTTAGAAAATGGGAGTACATGTGCAGGTAGGGGATATAATGGAATTATTATTTCTATGGTTTCAAGGGATGAAACTATGTGCGATTAATATCAAGGTACATAGAATAGTGTTTTCAATGGTTTGTTGGGTGATCTTGGAAATGGGAAATACAAGATGGGATGAAATTTACTACCCCTGTCACTGCCTTAACATATGATTGATTTAGATAGAGGCCCGATTCGATCAATTAATTCATGGAGGATAATCTTGGGTTGTTTATTGAGATTTAATCTCCTAAATTTATTATTCTGTAAGTGCATCTCCACGAGTTAAGTGGAACTATAATAATTCCCCTAAAATACGATATATATAAAATGTGGATGGTTCATTAATATATTGGATTATAAGAGGATCATGACTTGTCTATGATTGCAGGGGGTCTATGATCATCAGGTTTAGTTCCCTTTATAGAAATGGTGATTCAATGGGGGAAGACACTAGAGTGCTCTTAATCAGGATTGCCTTATACCAACATTAAAATATCATGATTTCTTGTGGTGGAATCAGACTCCAATATCATGGTTGGATTTATTCGAGGAAATGGAATAACATTATGAATTCTTACTTATTTTATCAGGAAATTAAAATAACTAGTTGACAGTGGAATGAAGGATTCCCAAAAATGGAGGTTGGTGATTTTTATGGAAATTATTTTAAGTAAATTCTTCTGTTTTGATATACCTTTTCACTAATAGAACACATTATATGTTCACCATGACTTTAATATTATTATTAGTGAAGTTACACATTGAGTTAACCATTATAGACCTACTTGATTTAATGGTTTTCTTGATGTGGAATAAAAAGAAAATTTTGATTGAGTGTATGTAGACCAATGTGTAATCATGAAATTGTAATTTTAGGTAATTTATAACATTAACTGATGACTTCAGTATATATGGTTATGTGTTTCAAATGCGACATTTTTTTCAAGTGGTTGATTTTTTTAATGAGTTTAAAAAATATGTACAAAACTAGTTGGGTAAAATTATTATGACTCTTCAAACTAGTTAGGCTGGTGAATAGTTAATTTAGGAATTTATTGATCATATATGATATTGTGAATTGTTCCAGATCTCAATCATTTTTGTACACAAAAATTAAATTATGTGCATGATATGAGGAATCAAAAATTTTATAAATTGGCTTAATTAATATTTATTTAGTGTGACCATCATATTTTATTCTTGGGACATTATCTAGAAACTTTTATCTTCATAAAAACTTAAATTACATTTATAATATTAATATATAATATTTTTTCGATATAGTATGAGAATCTTCAATATTTTATTTTTATGATGATTTGTGGTTTTCATGAATATGAATTACGTTCATATTCTTATAATTAAGACAATATCATTAATATGTGATTTTTTATCCCTATTAAAAAGGGATATTTTTTCAATATAACATTTTTTTTATAGTCAGTGTGTCCCAAACTAGTGCATTATATGAAATGTAATATATCAGTTTAGGATTCAATGGAACTAAGCTGAACATGTATTTATTTGATACCATAAAAATATGTGTTCTAGAGGTAAATGTTGGTATCATTTTCCAAAAATTTGTGGAAATAGAACCAACTGATCTCACAAAAGATCGCTGGTAGTTTCATATGTCTTGTTAGAAGTATAAGAGGCATGGATTTGTTATGGAAAGTAAATATAAATTAATTTTTATAGGTGATTTAACCAATTCCTACAAAGAAATTAATTAGTATTCTAATCCTAAGAAATGGGTAAATTCAATGAAATTTGAGATAGAATACATATACACTAATTATGTTTTGAACATGGTCGATGAACCTTGAAGGGTGGGAAATGAATTTTTTAATGATAATTTATTTTTTAGATCTATATATTGTAAAACCTAACATTTTGACATACAAAAAGAGTCTTCTATTGATTGAAATTTAAAAAATATTATTTATTGATTGAATCAAGCTCCTCAGATAAGTAATATATAGTTTGAAAATGAAATAGAAGAGTTTTGTATCATTAAAAACAAAAATGGTTCCTATATATAATATAGTATGTTATAACATTTAAGTATTTATGATACATAATTTAGATGACATAAATCATAGTTTAAATGATGTACTAAATTTAAATTCTATAAATATATGGTACAAAAAATTATTCTTCATAAAATTCATGGGTTATAATCCAACATATTGGGAACGATGATTATTTCATCAGTTCTAGAAAATATTTTTGGGGGAATTTGAAATATATAAATATATTCTAATATTTTATGTTTATATATGATCACAATTTCAGATCAGCATTCAATGTAAGATGGATTCTTGGGGTTTCTATATGAAGACGTTATGGAATGTTCATTGATTGAGTGGGTGGGGGTAGAGCTTATCAAACCATTTAAGGGAACCATTGCCTACTTTTATACCATATTATATCATTATGATGTATTTTACAACCATTCCAAAATCCCAACATAGGATTGGTTACCCCTATAAAAATGATTTGATTGAATCTATTTAGAGATTTGATCATCTATGTGTATTAGAGGTTCTACATTTCTATTATAATTTCATGATGCTTGGGTTTATATCCATTATTGACAACTATGGAATCCATATCTATATTAGGAGACAGTTAGTATTAAGATATTAAGATCAATCCATTAAATTAGGTTTCATATGAGTCATTGTAAATGGATTCAAATCCCATGATGATCGGTGATTCTTAATGGAAAACATCATACCGTTTATGTTCATGTTAAACGTACCTATCGTTGTAGTTTAATATCACGTGGCTAAGAAAAACTAGAAAAAATGTTCCTATAACTAGTTGATATTTGTAATACTTATAATAAATAAATTATGTTTAATACTTCTTGTTTTAAATAAACACGATAAGATATGGTTTTGGCTTATAAAAAGTAGGAAACATAGGTATGGATGTAAACCTCATACCTCTTGGTAACAAGAAGAATAAGGATGTCTAAAGAGTTTGCTGATTTCCTTTTAAAGGATTAACTAATATGGTGAATCCAATAGGATTTTATAAAAATTATACAAATAAGAAATCCAAAAGGTGTATCTTACCTTAAGGTATTATAGAATTGAATTCATATGCTCTTTGTCTTAATGAAAATGTGTATTTGAGGATATCATGATTGCACCACTGAGAATCATTATATATATATTAGTAAAGTAGTCAAAGAATATAATTTTCATGGTGTTAAATTTATTATCACAAGGAAGGAAAAATCCATGAAAGCTAATTTTATATTATATGTGAATTCAATATTTAGTTTAGAGTGATGTTGTTAGGACCAGAGTGTGATTCCTCTTATGTATCTCAATTTTACTAAAGGAGATATCAACCAAACCACTAAGACCAATTATGTCAGCATTGATGTAAGATTCAAGAGATAAAGGATCATTAATATTGTACTATTGTGAAAAAATTATTATTATGTTGGGATTACTTGATAATTTATTCATTGGGAATCCCATATCGCAATGTGCTGACAATAGGAGACTGAATGTGGATTGTAACCTGGTTCATCTCTTAGGGGATAAACTCCTAATAGAAACCCTGATGAATATATTCTTATGAAACGATGAGATGGATCCTAACTCAAGGTATATAATGAAACAATGATCATTATCTCAACTCAAGTTGACAGAGTGGGTAATATGCATGAGTTTCCTGGGGAAACATGAACTATTGGGTGAGTTAGGTGATCATATGTTATGGGGATTAAACCTAAGAAGAGTCATATATATTATATCCCATATGAGTATCTTTGATCTTCGTATTTTGGGAAAATAAGTGGATTATATTAACTCAAGCTAGTGGTATAACTGATAGAAGTGTCTCAACACAAGGTGATTATTTTGTGATTACCCATGAGCTTCATTGTGATACCTATGCTATAAATGCGGAAATAATATGATACTGAGTGGTATGAAGACACGAACTACCGTTATATACCTGATATAGTAGGTGTGTTAGGTAAAGATACATTTTGGGTCTTACACCTAGGAGGAGGCGCATGTGGAATAACCAATAAGAGTATATTGTCTCAAGTTATATGGGATACTGAGTGAATCATCTCAACATAAGGTATATGGGAAACAAAGAGGAGTACCTAAAATCATTATGATGATTGAACTAAGTGGATTGTTTTAAAATATGTTTTATATGTTTTATGTGAGAAGATATTCAAGAATCAATGTGTTTTGGGAAGTGATGAGAGTTATCTTGACTCTAAGACATTCTATATGTTTATGGAAATGATTATTAGTGCCTAAATCTAAAATTTTTCTAACATAGCCTCAACTTTTCATTATGTGAAACTATATATTTCATGGGGTTTAGTGAAATAATAAAATAAACTTTGTCATGGGACTTGATGTAGGTGACTTGGGAGATAAAGAAGCTTCACAAAGAATTAGGGAGTCCATGTAAAAGGACTCTCTGTGATGCCTCAATGTGAGGGAATCTACATGATGACCTCATGTGATATCTTCCATGTGATGGCCCCCACGTGATGGTTTTTTGTAATATCCTCCTCATGATGGCCTCCACATGATGGTCACCACATGAAGGGTTCTCAAAACAGCCTTTGTGTGTTGGAATCTCATTTAAGGCCTTTATGTTATGTATTCATGTGATATCCTTTATGTGATATGTCAATATAATATCCTCCACACGAGGAATACATATCATGAAATTTACATTATGAGTTCACATGATAGACTTAATGTGATTACCTCTATAAGATGGCCTCCGCGTGATGGATTATAATTGAGGAGGTCATTAAGGGCCCTCATATATTATCCTTCATGAAGTGCTTCCAGGAATGTATTTTACTAGAGGATTTAATTTGATGCATCAGAATTAATGGGGGACTCTATAAAGATCTTAGAAGTTTCACCTTATCATTAAGGCCTTTCCCTTATCAATCACCCTAAGTGTACTTTCCCAAATTGGAAACATGGTGTTTATGACCAGTGGTGTGTAAAGAACATCTATAAGTGAGTATATGTTTAAATAGAGCACCTAATATATAAGAGAAGTCATACTATGATTTTTTAAAGAGGATAATATCTTATGGGAACAAGATATGTCCATGAGAGATGAGGCTATCTCATGACAATAAGATATGCAAGCTATAATTTAAAAAATGAGAAAAATATCTCATATTCACATGACGGTTCCAATTTTGTTCCAAAAGTGATGTGGATATGTTATGAACATGTGATAAATCCAAATTTGGTTTATGTTAAACCTTTGTGGTACACATGAAATTTGTTTGGTCATTTTTCTTTTCTAAATTTCATTCATGATAAATTGAATCTTGAATTAAAAGGGTCAAATATTTTGATCTATAGTTATGTTCTAGTCCCATGAATAGTTAAATAAAATCATGATAAATGATATATATCCATTAATATGTGTTATATATTTACAATGACATTTTCAGGGAAACAAGTTCCATAACGACCCTCAAAAATGAAGTTGTAGGCTTCAAGAACCCTTTTTAATAGTTGATGAAATCTTAGGACTACCCCCTTAGGTTGTTTCTCACCACAACGTCACCAGATTAAGAAATATTTTTAATGAATATAATTCTCTCTATGTGTGACAAGTCCTAAAGTATATGGAAATAAAATATTATTCTTCATTAGTCATACAGATAAATTTCAACTCAAACTCCACTTGTGTTGTTAAAGATAACGTAGGTAAAGGATTATAGAAAAGGTGCATGGTATTATCTTTTTTGGTGAAAAAATTATATATAGAGATATATTTATATGGTTCTTTGGTATGAGTCTAAATAAATATATTGGTGATTTTCTAAATCTTTTTGGAATTGAGGATTTCAATAAGGGGTCCTTACTATTGTTTCATAAAAAACTAAGGGTGATTCAAAATCATCAAAAAGATACAAAAAAGATGGATAAAATTACTTATATATCCATTATGGGATCCATCAAATATACGATGTTATATAAAAAAATCTATGTACTATATTGTTCAAGTAGAAAAATTATATTGAAATAGAATCACGTTGATATTCACTAGGTTTCTATCAAGAACATCATTAAGTTATTAAGGAGAAGTAAGAACATGTTCTCAAAATTTGGATGTGAAGAAAATCTCATTTCAAGGGATAACACTTATTATAATTATTAATCTACCAAATTTGACATGATATCTCAATCTTGATTAGTTTTTTACTAAATGGTGGATCAATAAGTTGGAATATTTCGAAACAAGGCACGGTTGTGGACCGAACAATAATCGAGAAAATACATTATTGTATCCATCTCATTGAAGCAATCTATTTGGACTGGGATGTTTAGTTATACACACATGTTGATTCCTAACATTTAGGGAGTAATTATGTTTTACTATGATAATAATTGTTTAATTTTTTAGGTCATGTATTTATGGTCTGAACGAAGCACCGAACTCATGATTTTAAAATATCATCCCAATAGAGTTATCATTGAGAGGGGTGATGTAAAGATTGGCTGGGTGATTGTAGATGGAAATGTAGTGGATTCATTGATACAACCAATTTTTCAACTAAAATATATGGGTCATGTATAATCCTATGACTATAGATACCTTAAATATTGGATGCAATTTTTATGAATCTATCATGTTTTTTTTATGAAGGGAATCTGTATTTATAATTCATTCATATGTATTATTTTTAAGTTAATTGAATATTTGGATGATAATATACCTTTAATTACATAATCAATTATCATGAGAAAGTATTTTGGGTTCTAATGATATGTTATTATTGACATGAGTATAATATTTTATTATATATAATGTGTTTTATGCAATATAAGGAATAGACTCAAATGAAAATAAGTGGAGACATACTATTCAAACTAATCGTCCAAAGAATATCACCTGGAATGTCACAAGATCATTAAGATACAATGGGTTTTATTCTTATTATAATAATTATTATCCATTTTTTGTGAGATAAATAGCATGATAACCTTTAAACATTGATACCTTTCTTTCTCAATAATTGTGGATTTGATAATCAGGTGTGTTCAGGTATATTGTAGAACATGTCATTATTTAGTTCATAAACATGATCAAGATTTTCTTATATTATGATAAGAAGATATATTTTTACCCTTAGTTGAATTAGAATAATGAACTGTATGGCCATCTTAGTTGAGTAATCTTTGATGTTCTTGAATACTTGGTAAAATTATAAGTTATTTATTCTTTGATACTAGTTAGTCAATTTCATAGAATCGCTTATATATATGATGTCTTATAATAGGGTTAAATGTTCTATGTCATATTTTTACTTGATTTCATTCAAAATTGTATTACATAAGTATAAATATTTGTTATATGATATATATATATATATATATATGTTTTTGGAAATTTCCATATAGTGATTCCATTATTTTTTATCAGGATCAGATAATACCCCTTTAAAACTATAGTATCACTATCATTTTGTATTGCATACTATTTACTAATATATATGAAATCAAGATTTCATATTGGTTTTTTATGTTATAAATAATAGTATGATCACTTAGTTTGGCTACATAGAAAGGGCATAGTTTTGGGAAAAATATTTTTTCCCCAAATGAAGTGATTTTGATGGAATGTATACAAATCAGTTTTTGAAGGATTTATAAATAATTTTCATGATTTGAAAATATTTATTGACATAATTGAATTTAAATTAGTGATTTTTTGGAATAAACTAAAATTAGATGTGTTATATTGTTTGAATAATCTATATCATATGGCCTAATATTAATGTGATACATATCATAGGATACAAT
Organism: Viscum album; assembly: GCA_963277665.1. Lineage (NCBI taxonomy): Eukaryota > Viridiplantae > Streptophyta > Magnoliopsida > Santalales > Viscaceae > Viscum > Viscum album. The sequence goes on from OY728144.1 coordinate 445,195,563, forward strand.
ATAGAAATAACATTAATCTCATAGAGATTCATTTTCATATGGTATGCTAGACCTGATGGATTATGATATAGGATATTGGATTCTTGAGACTTACCATATTTTCCAAATAGTTTTACACCATTTATTATTGTTTTGGGATTATTTATTTATAGAATGGAAAATATATAAAAATTTCAAAAATTAAGAAACACCAATGGTAATGGATTATAGAAATGCGTGTCAGATGTCGATGTTGGGAATACATCCCTCCATACCCTTCATTGAAAGAAGAGATATTATATAAATGATTGAGATCCTTCTATTAGTGAGTGTGACACTTTGTAGATATAACCATTGCTATTTTTGGTACATATTCTCTATTTTTCTTCATTAAAAAGGCTCTAACACATGTTTTGTGTTCACATGGACCATTCATAGGGTATGAAGATTAATTTTGATGTGGCTATAGTTCTATGTATATGACAGTACTTTTGAAATCACTTAGTGATAATTATCAAATGCATTTCATCGAGAGTAGTAGAAATTGAGCACAATGTGATTGAGGTATGTATTTTATGATTCATGTTACTCACTATATATTGAATCAATGATAATATATCGAGAATTATAAGATGTATATTCTTTTATAGTTATCATTATATAATCTAAAAAACCCAATATTTAAAGAAAAATAAATATGTATATGTGTGTGTGTGTGTTTGTTGGATTATAATATAAAAAAAATCAGAATTTATTTGGCATTAAAAATGTGAATTGGTATTGATGTATTGATTATTAGTCATCTGCCACTAGTGGAATGCTTTCATCAGTAAAATGTGTGTATCCTAGGTTATAAATTGTAAAAATATATTTTACTAAGTGTAGAGGAAAAAAATATTTTTCTACCACCCATAAATTTAATAAAATCAGGGGATTAATAAAAAAGTATAATATTTGAGTGTGGAAGTGAATAATCGCTTTTCAGTGGGATGTGATAATTATTTAATGATAAATATTTCAAGACATATAGTTCAAAATTTCTGATCAATAGACATTGATGTCAATTAATAATTTATAAATGAGAACATATAGAGGAATACAATTTTTCACTTGAAATTACCCCTTAACATGTTTATATAAATTGAGAATATTTTTAAATGAATGAAAATATTTTTTGATAGAGTTGTTACATTTATTTGATAATATTTAGTTGTGTTTTTTTTTGTTTTCATCATATTAAATCATCAGTCATATTATTTTTCACATTAAAGTTTTGTTGATTTTTATGATGTAATGGAAATCTGCAACAATGGATGTACCAACCTGATCCAGCAAGTATATCCTTATAACATCTTATAATTTCCTTGTATTATTTTTATAAATTAGATGGGTTAATTTTGAGAAAAATATTTGAGGGGGTGTGCGATTCCCATGCCCAGAGTATTTGGAACAATTATTTCAAAAATATTAAATTATTAATATCACACACACATAATTTTCTTGAAAAAAGGGAATAAGACTAAACTGGATTCCTAGATCAGAAATTTGAGGGCACTATTTAGATGAATGGCAGCTACACCCTTAGCACGACCAAACATTGGTCAGCACAGGTCATCTGTAGAAACATTCACTAAGAATGTAATAATAAATAAAATAACTAAATAAAATTAGTTTATTATAAAATCTTAATAACTCAATAATTGTGACTTGGATTGGATATATGTGACCCCCATTGAGTTTTAATGTGGTGTCTTCCCTATATAGGAATTAACATTAGTCAGCATGCGTATTCTATGAAAAAACTTTAAAAGGATGTAATTTTTCTTAAATAAGATAAATTCAAATTATTTTTTGTTTAAGCAATAAATTTTCCCTTATATGTATCCTTATAAAGATATATTAGGGTTAGCCGAATAACCTTTGGATTTTAGAGAATATAAAGGTTGATCTGGGGAAGATATATCTCGAATAAATGATGATGGATCTAGGACCGACAATCAATTTGTAATCGATTCGAAGGAACTATGACAATGATGATGAAAAAATTCACCCTTCATCAGTGACTGATCAGAATTGTGGTAGGGTAGTTATTTAATATTGATCTTTACTTATTCTTGATTTTCATAATGAACATGGGTCAATCCTTGAATATATTATTCTGTGGTTCCATCATTGTAGTATTTTTATAATTGCATCATTTATTTTGGGGGAGTTTTCTAAATTAGTTATTATGTCCCCACTTATCATTGAATGATAATGGATTTAGGATGAATGGAAAATAGCGAGGTTCCTTCCTCAGGTTGTTTTTGTAATCTTTTATCCCCCCATTCATTATGTTCTACACTATTGGACCCCTATGTCCATGGTTCAACATTCTAGGTGGATTTGAACATAATCAGACCCCTGTATTGAAGGAAAGCCAATAGTAGTGGTTAGATATGTGTTGATCGGGACCCATGAAACACAGACCAATGATTGTTTTGTGATTTGGTCATCAGAGTTGGCTCGGTGGTCTGTAGGAGTGACCACTGGGGCAGGTCTTGTGTGATGGTTCAATGAGGCGGTGTGGTGGCATGGTGGGGATATGTGGTAGACACGGTGGTGGCTGAGGATGATAATGATATCGAATGAGTGGGTTGTGAAGAGTGAGGTGGAGCGTAGACTCAATAAGAGTAGGTAGCGAAGCTGGGTATGCAGAAACAGTGTGATGAGGGGACACATTGGATGTGGCTGAGTGGCCTGATAGGCATGACGGGTGGCCTGTTGTGGAGGAGGCAGTTGGGGTAGACAACTAAATGGTACGGAGCAAGGAAGGGTCAAGTGGGCGAGGCCCAGAAGAAGTAGACAAGGCCCATGAGGAATGGGCCGGGTCGTCCTACGTGGAGAAGGTGGTTTCAGCCCAACTGACTGAGCCAAATCCATGTTAGACATTGGGTCAACATAGGGCGGTGGTATGGTTGACTGTGGTGGTCAAATTCCGAGACAGTTGGAGCTACTACAGAATGGAAGAATGGATTGAATAGGGGTAATGGACCATAGGGTGGTTGACCATGTGGTGGCTCGACCATCATGGTCGACCACCGTAGTTATTGGACCGACTATGTGGTCGGTCCACGAGCCCAGTGACCCCATCCTTTGAAATTTCAAACCCCCATACCTTTCCAACAGTGTGCCCATCTAATGATCCATCTATAGCATTGGTAACAAGACATTGAGAAGTTCCTATTGATATTATATGGTGATTTTTAGCTCGGATCAGTATAGGTTTAGAGTGTTACCTTTGGTCCTTTCCTCGAGGGTTCAATGCTATATTTCATCAATAACATTGGATTATAATCCATTCAAGAGTAAGATTCCCATATAGAGACGTGTATCCCTCCCCAGTACCATAGTGTGATCTGCTATCACCCCTATTAGAGGTTTTATAATCACATAACTTCTTTGAGTAAGTCACTGATCCACCACCAACTGGGTCACATCAGAATGGTCTTTGATATCCCCATGTGTGACTAGGTATGACCCCCAACATTTCGAATTGATCCGGATTAGGTTAGTGGTATCCCCCAGTGTGATTGTGTGTGATCACCTCTCAGTTGAATGTTAATATTCCTTGACCAATGTGTTCCCTTTTGGGAAGGGGCCAAACAAGCTAGACCAATTCGTGAGTGTCTCCATTTATATCATTTCTAGAGGAGTGAGTTATCCTAGAATGAGAATTATTCAAGAAGAATCATTTGGATGGTAATTAGTTTGGGGTTACTTATAGACCTTTTGTCTTGTACTGAGTATATCTACATATTCTTTTTTTAAGTTTTTTAGACAAACACATGTGTAGAGATGACTGTGTGGTACACATATGTGGAATTCCTGCGTGGTACTCTTGTGTGGTATTCCAGTGTGGTATTCTTGTATAGAATTCTTATGTGGTAAATTTGTGTCGTACTCCTTTGTGTTAGTCATGTTGTGTATTCATCTGTGGTACTCATGTGTGGTATTCCTGTGTGGAATCCTTTGTGGTACTCTTGGGTGGTACTCTTGTGCGGTACTCCTGTGCAGTACTCTTGTGTCATATTACTTTGTGGTACTCCTACATTGTATTCCTTTGTGGTATTTCCATGTGGTATTCCTATTTCATGTCCTTTTTTAGTATCCATTTGTGGTACTCCAATATGGAATTCATACCTGGTACTCTTGCTCGGTATTTCTGTGTAGTATTCTGATGTAGTATTCTGATGTAGTATTCTGATGTGGTATTCCTGTGTGGCATTCCTATGTGGTGTTCCACTATGGAATTCCATTGTGGTATTGTCATGTTCTATTATTATGTGGTATTCATTTGTGGTGTTACTTTATTTTATTTATTCTTTGAATTCCTTTGTGGTTTTAGGGTGTCCTACTGAGTATTATTTTACTCACCATCGCACGGGCCTTGCCTGTACAATTTGTGTATTGTGAAAAAGATCAGCTGCATTGAAAAAGTCCTAGGAGGACTAGGACAAGGAGGTTCATAGCGAGTCCAAACAGATGAGGTGTGTTCTTGAGGTTTAGATAGTAGTCCATGTACCTCTTTTCATAAAAGTTAGTCTTTTGGTTATGTACAATTCTTTTGGTCTTGTATTCTAGCGCTGAATACATTCTAGTATTTTCATTATAGTACTCTAGTTTTGTGAAATAGTGGTTTTCAGTAATTGTTTACTTAGTTTTTTTACATTTAATCATGTTTGGCATAGATATGTGACTGTGTGTACATGTACTTAGGCTAGTGCCTCCCATTTGTGGGATTTTACTACTCGGTGCTAGTCACCAGCTCCTGGTGTATTGGAGGTTGGATTGGGGTAGTCCTGACACAATCCCTTTTGGGAAAGGTTGTTACATAGTGGTATAATAGGAAGTCATTTATAATTTTTTATGAGAAGTTTGTAATATTGGTTTGGGGAAATAGTGTTGAGTGTTTTGAGTATGTCCTTCCATCCAATGACTCTATTTCTAGTGTGGAAGCTGATGTACGGATAAACCAAGACCCTTATTTACTACATTTCACCTCAGTAGCTATAAACACTTGTTGTATAGGAAAACAATGGTACACGTATCATATATTAATGGTTGTGTTTTCCATGTCCTTCTTGATTCATCATAGAAAATATACTCTATTGACTATGGTAATTCTTGTTTTACTTCAAGATGCCTCCACATATGTAGCCAACCAGGATTCCACCGTGTGATCACAAGGATGATCCATCGGGTGACTAGACATCAATAAAAGGTTTTTTCCAGAGATAACACCTCCATGTGGTGGACTATATTTACCAACACCATTAGAGTAGAATATGGTACCCTTAATACCAGCAAATTATGAGCATAGGCTGAGCACACTTCTCGAGTCTCAGTGGTAGATACTCATTAGGATATGAGGCAAGCCCAACCCTCAGGTGGCTCAAGATTGGTTAGAGGTGGTGACCCATGTTTTCCCTCTAGATCAGACACCATCAAGTTTGATGGCCTTCATGGAGGTGAGCCTTTTACACAGCTTAGCTGGGCGATGGTGGGTTTTGGTTATCTGATCATGAGATGAGGTGACTCTTTCATGGATAGAGTTTGAGATTCTTTTATAGATAGAAGTTATCACCATATAAGAAAAGTTTTATGCATGTCTATGAGATTCAACAACTACATTAGGATGACATGTCGATATCTGGGTGATCATCGTGGTATATCAATTGTTCTAGTTAATCAATGTATATGATACAAGATCAGTACTTTATGGCTCTAACCATTGAGAAAGGATTTCATAGGGACATATGAGCCAGTGTTATCCCTCTATGAATTCCTAACTATTATGGGGGTACTACAGAGTGAAATTGTGGATGAGAGTTCCTTGGATAGTTTGATTCAGCTGGTGGAATTCCACAGTGGGAAATAAATAGCAGAGACCACATCTATGAGAAGTCAATGTCAGTCTCAGGGACATGGACATGAGAGACATTTCAAGAGGAGGTCCCAGGATATGGGATCTTTAGACTAGGGTCCACATGGTTGGTCCAGTCATCCTAGAGAGAGGTAATGACTTTCATGTGATGGAATGGGACATTTTGCTTGAGATTGTCTAAAATATCATGATACTGATAGAAATATGGTAGGTAGACCACCAAAGAAGAGAAAATAATATATAAATATAGATATTCTTGGTGGCGGATGTGGTAGAGGAGTTGGGAGAGAAGTAGGATGTGGTTGATGTTTCGACATGTTAACGCCACCACCCATAGGTGTCCCACACCAGGTTGAAGGATCTAGAGGGATAGGGAAGTCAAAAATTCATGCAATCAAAGAATATGACACCAAGAATCCATTAATGATTAGAATTATAATGTATTTATATTCTACATTAGACATTGTATTGATAGATGCATGTTCTATTAATTATTTTTGTTCCATGAATCTTGTTAAAGACTCAAAGATTTTGGTTGTAGCATTGAATCGACCCTCATGCTTGGAGACTCCTACTGAAGGAGATCCAATTATCATGCCCTGGAGTCGATAGTGTATCATAACTGTTAGTGGATAGAGTTTCTATTGGGATATCATAGTATAGGACATGAGTCCTTGTGACTTTATTTTAATATAGACTAGTTATCCATTATTCCTTCTCAGATTGAAAATTTTAGGTGAAGAGTGTGGTGTGTCCATAGTGATCGAACTAGTTATTCCCATATCGGTAAAAAGAAATCCTAGGCAGTAAAGGATGGACTCAATAATTGGAGGGTGCAGCCGATTACATATCAATTTTCTAGCCTAACCATTGATTTATTTGACGTTTTGACTCCTACGTTTCTTATAGTGTTGATAGAGTTGTGGTGGATCCAGCGATGGTTAAGATAGAGGCATTGGCTAGTTTCTCCAGGACCCTGACTTATAGATTTCTTATAATCATATGAAGGAGGATGCGGTGGAAGATGCTCTCAACAGGAGATCTAGCTTGCAGTTATTGAATGAGGTATTAGAGCTATTGGGCTCATTGCAGATATCCATTATGGAGGGAGATGGGGAAATGTACATCCATTCAATGGTGGTCAACCCTCAACTCATACCAGGATTCTTGGAGGAATTACTCTGGTATACTGACTATGTGACCATACATTCTCAGATATCCACAAGACATGCACTGGTTGGATATTCTAAAGGTGGGTAGAGCATGATTATAATTGGAGGATGCACATTAGTACCGATGACGTTTTGGGAGGAGGTTCTAATGAAATTATATATGTCTTCATTTTTTGTACATAAATGTATGAATAATATGATCTAGGACCCCCGACGTTTGTTTTGGTGGATATGGATGAAGAAGGGAGTTGCAAATTTTTCCTTTTGGTGCCTCAATTGTCAGCAAGTGAAGGTTGAGCACCAGGTTCAAGAAGGTTTAAATCTACCCCCTATATGGATGGAATGGAATTAGGTTGGGATTTTGATGGACTTCATGATGGGTTTAGTACATACATTTATGATACATGATGTCATATGGGTGATCATTGACTAATACACCAAGTCGACCCACTTCATAACTATTAGATATTATTGTTCAGAAGAGAGCTTGGGATGCCTCTACATGTAAGGTATTGTTAGACTTCATTGAGTTCCATTGACGATAGTATCATATTATGCTGATCATTTAACATTGTATTTGTAGAGATCATGGATCGACAAGATAGGATCATTCGTGGGTATTCAATTTATTTATTGATTGTTTAGTTGTAGCATGATAATCTCTATGAATGATCATGAGAGTGGGATGCTCAGATCTGTGCTCAGTACACTCACATATTTGTGTAGACCTTGTTTTGAATTTGATTGGATGTAAAACCCCATGACAAGGATAATGTAACATCTTAGACATTCTAATTATTATTTTTAAAAATTACATGGCTTAAATTCAAGAATATGCAGCGTGGCATTGTGTGATTCTGAGGCCCAGTGTTCCCAAAACAATAGATTGAATAATATTTAATAGTTAATATCACTCACATGCAGTTTTCCTATAAAAGTGGAGTAACATGTATATGGTTCCCCTGATTGAATATCTGAGGGAACCATTTACCTTAGAACTGTGGATTTACCTTTTGCGTGACCTATCATTGGTCGGCACAGGTCATGTGACGAAAAAGTCATCCATGAAGTAATCATATATAAAATAATTAAATAAAATTATTTTAATTTTAAATCCAAAAAAACATGAACAGGGACACATATTGGAAATCCAAGATCACCATTGATTTCATAATGTGTTGTTTTCCCTAGTCATGACATAACCTTAGTCGGAATATGTCTTTTAGGAATAAGGTGAAAAGGACGTAATTTTCATTAAATAATATAAATAAAAATATTTACGTTGGTGCAACAAATTTTCCCTTAAACATATGCTGATTAAAAAATCCCAGGGTTACATTTATACCCTTGGGAATGAAAGATAATCACTAGGGAGGTCTTGTTAATAAATCTCTCAATCAAATGGGGAAAAATCAATGATTGACAATCAACAAGAAGATGATTCGAGGGAACCTCACCAATGATGATGACACAATGCTTGTAGTTCACCAACAACAGATCCAAATTGAGGTAGGGTGGTTACTACATTATAGTGTTTCCCTGTTCTTGCTTTTCATTTTGAATGTGGGTCAATCCACAAATATATTGATCCATGGTATGATCGTTGCGGGATGGTTATAATTACCTGGTTTATTTCGAGGAGGGATTCCTTAATTGGAACTTCACTCTTTTTTCCTCGTCTAATGAATATTTTAGAAGTTCATTCCTAAAGGTGTTCATGTGATTTTATATCCCTCATTCTTCTTATTCTTCTTTATTTGACCCCCATGGCCATGGTTCAACTTGTCAAGTGGTTCTCAGTATTATCGGACACCCATATTTGAGGAAAACCTGCAGAAAAATCTGGATCAATTTATATGTAGACCCTAGAAACGTGGGACACCTAAGGTTTCATGATTTGGGAATTAGATATTTCTCGGTGGTCCTTGAAAGGGACCACTAGCCTGGGTAAGATGTGACGGTCTCGCTAGGAGGCATGAGAATCTGGAAGGGAGATTCTGAAACTAGAGGCTGCGACCATGGATGAGTATGATGGATTTGGTGATATAGTGGGCCACATGGTTTGTGGTTGGAAGGATCCATGGGATGAGGAGGTGGTAGATCAGGGGATGCAGAGATGGAATTCCTTGGGATCTTGTGGGATGCGGCGGAGCGGTCCACAGGATGCGGTGGGTGGCCATGTGCGTAGCCGGTGGTCCCAACGTGCAACCCTGTGGAGTGGAGAATGCTCGAGCCAAGGTGAGAGGGTCAGGCTGGAAAAACAGAGTAGAGATGAGTAGGGTGGGCCCTGGCGGAGTAGACCAGGCGCAGGAGGAGTGGTTCAGGTCAGCCCTTGCAGTGTAGCCGGTTTCGCCCAACAGACCGAGCCAGCATTGGGTCAGACTCACGTCACACCTTGGGTCAACTAGGGTTTGTCAATCCGTCGACCATGGTGGTCAAACACCATGGATGCTCAAGCAGCTATGCCGTGATCACACGAATCAACCGTTCACTCAGTCCACGGGCCCAGTAAACTCCCTCCCTTTGAAACTCCAAACCCCCATCACTTTCAAATAGTGCATCCATTTTAGAAGACGACTACAACATTTGAACCCTGACATTTAGATGCACATTTTTAGACAATATGATTAGTTTTTGTCTTGGATATCTAGATATTTAGAGAGTTACCGTAAATCCTTTCATTAAGGGTTCAGTAGGGTATTACATCCACATCACAGGATTGTAATCCCCTCTTGAGGTTATGTCCTAGATAGAGTCAGGAATCCCTCTCCAAGACTGGACTATGATCCTCATTCACCCCTAGTGGATTCGGTGGAAATTTGTAACCTCGATGAGTTGGGTGTTGATCCCCCACCTAGATGGCCGGATCAATAGGGACTGTGGTATCCCCCATTGTGAGTAGGTGGGTTCCCCTATATTGTGAATTAATCCAAATTGGGTCTATTTTATCACCCATTGTGAATGAGAATGGTATCCTCTTTGTGTTTTGATAATCTTCCTTGAAAACTATTTTATCCTTTGGGTAGTTCCCAAACAACCATGACCTTTTCATGAGTGTCTCTGATTATATCATGGCTCGAGGTGTGAGTCCTACAAAAATGAGAATGCTTTGAGATGAATATTGTGGCCAGTAATTATTTGTTTCTTACTTATAGTCCTTGATTCTTTGACTAAGTATATGTAAATATTATTTTTATATGTATTTCATACATATACATGTATATAGCAGACAGTTTTTACTCCTATGTTCCATTCATATGCGGTACTCCTGTGTGATATTATTGTTTGGTATTCCTATGTGGTATTATTGTGTGTTATTTATTTGTGGAATTCCTATATAGAATTATCTTGTGGTACTCCTATGTGGTAATCCCATGTGGTAATTCTATGTTGTGTTCCTTTGTGTTACTCCTATGTAGTATTCCTTTGTGAAAGTCTTGTGTTGTACTCCTATGTGGTAAACATGTGTGGTAGTCCAATGTTGAATTCCTGTGTGGTCCTCCAGTGTGGTACTCTAATTAGGCATTCTTATGTTGTACCTCTATGTGGAATACCTGTGTGGTATTCTTGTGAGGAATTCCTATGTGGCATTCCTATATGGTATCCCTTTGTGGTGTTCCTATGCAGTATTCCTACATGGTATTCCTATGTGGTATTCCTATTTGGTACTCATGTGTGGTATTTCTGTGTGGTATTGTAGTGTGGTATTCATATGTGGCATTCATGTGTGGTATTTTATTATGGTATTCCTTTTCACTATTCCCAGGTTGTATTCCTTTTTGGTTTTTCATTATGGTATTACTTTATGGAGTTACTTTCTGGTATTCAATTTTTGTTACAAGTTTTCCTACTGAGTGTTGTTTTACTCACCCATGCATGGGATTTTCCCACACATGTGGTCTCTTGTGCAGATGATTGACCTCTTTGAGGAAGTACATGGCAGACAATGACCAGGAAGTGCTTAGTGAGGCTAGACAGATGAGGTGTTTTTATGTGGATCAGACAGTAGTCCCAATACCTATTTTCTTATAGTTTTTACTTGTGGTTATTGACTCTTTTAGTTGGGTTGTATTCTAGCCCTGTTTACTTTCGAGTACATTCACTATTATACTCTGGTTGTGGAATATAGTGGTTTGCATTCATTTTTTACTTAGTGTTTTTACATTTCATAATTTGTGTCTTGATGAAGTGTGTGTGTAGTAACCTATGCTAACGCCCCCATTAGTGGGTATCCCTACCCAGTGCTAGTCACCAGCCACTGGATTATTGGAGCTAGGATTGGGGTAGTTACCACATTGGCCCCTCTCGGGCGGGGTATGGCAAGCCATGCTAGGGTAAGGTTGGCCATTACAACCCCAATCCCAAATCCATATGCCAGGAGATAGTGGCAATCACCATAACTTAATAACATAAAATTGGAGGCATTTTACTAAAGTACATGTACAGATTTACCCAATCATCTCCATCAAATAGTAAAATGTAATAATAAAATATACCAATTTCCAGAGTAATCCATAGATGAAATAGCCTAGCAGGAATATTATTTGATTATAAAAAAACATAAAAATGTTTAAAAGGTTAAAAATATACTTTTTTGTATTATATCATACTAAAATTATATTACATAGAGATTATTTCATGCATATATTACTCTCGATGTTACTATCCTTTATTACTCATCAACTCTGTTTGATGGATATTGTTGGGTGTCTGTACAATTATATTAAGAAGAGGTCTCACATTTTATGTTATAACTACTTAGGGATTTTCGACAGACCCTGGAATATAGTGGACTTCTTTGGGATGTGACAACTCTACCTTCCACCTACTAGGTGGTCCCTATTTGGTCGGGTTGTTACATAGTGGTATTAGAGGTTGTTCATGACCTGGTCACAGATGAAGTTAGAACCATAGTGTTGATTCAGTTGGGACTTCGGGAAATAGTGTCAAGGTGTCTCAATTTTGGCATTCAAGCTAGGTAACCTAGTGTTGGTGCAGTGGTAAATGTATCCACACACCATGACTCTGACTAACTGATTGGCGGATAGGAATACCAAAGAATTAGTTTTAAGAAATAATGGTACGTGTATTATATTGGATCGAGTATTTAAAATTATTTATTGAGTTATCTCCCCATATATATATATATATGCTCATATAACTATGGTATATCACGATCACTTATAGAATGGATTTGTGAATATATTCCTCCATGCTACTGATTTAGGATAATGACAATGATTAAATGAGTGATGATGCCTCTTTCTAGGGGTCATTTCATGATGTATTTCCTATAGGAATATATATAGCAACACCACACCTATTGATAAGTAGATAGTAATAGTAGGGAAGGATGTGTATGCACAGATTGTTATTATGCTCCAAGTGTTCTAGCACCAGATACTACTGAGGTTCTGTAGTGAGATATATCCCCAAGAACTATAGTGCTGGTTTGATTCGATGATCCGAGTCACTATGATTATAAAAAAACCCAACGACTCATAGGGTTGTTCTTGAATCCATTCATCTTTATAGAGCAATTGGGAATTGGTAGATTCTATTTATATAAAAACATAATGAGATGCCTCACTCATGTTCTGAATTTTACTAGTTTTTTTTCATATGTAGTTTTACCCATCAATCTAGCACTCAATTGGGATTCAAGAGATTATAGAGCTGCATTAGGTTAGTATGAGTGTTTTAGAGTATTCCATGATGTTCACTAATTTTATATGGAACTCCCTTTAAATGGTATGTGGTGGTTACTTCCAGTATATAAGTTCAAGAAGGGTCTCTGTAGAGACATACATGCATGTTTGGTCCCCATATACATTCATAGATATCCTGGAGTGTTAGAGGGGGTGTTGCTGATGGTGATATTCTTATATAAGGTACACCGTGAATCTAGAGTTTTAAGTTGGATTCTTGGGGATGATTCATCTGAAGCGGTGAACATACACCATTTAGTAGGATCTTGACATCTGATATCACATCATAGTCAGACACAATCACATGGAAATCCTATGAAGAATTAACTCAGATGAAGATTTCATATCAGAGAGAGAGTGTTTTATTAATGTGACATGAATAATCCCATGGAACATTGTTTCCCAACCCGACACGCCCAAGAAGACATCTAGGTAGAGAATGAACCTACATTACAGAGGCAGTGTTGTGATCTGGGTTCTCCCAAGAATGGCCAAGGTAGCCCCTTGGGTGGTGTTAATGGAATAGGAGTGGGTGAAGCTCCCAGAAGAGGTTCCATTGGTAAAGTGTGAAATTATTTTATTCAGTTACCACCACCACCACTACTAGGAGATCCATGATAGGATCATTGATATGGAATATGGTTACACAGGTTGATTCATGTTGTGGAAGCAAATGACCTAGAAAATCATGATATGAGACAAGGTTCAATCATTGTTTATTATACAATTTTTCTAGTAGTTTTAGAAAAATAATATAGTGACTCATTTATTCATGTATCCCCTATGTGAGAGATATAACTCAACACTGAGAAAATAGAATAACAACTTTTTCAAGAGGATTTGACTTTGTGTGATTTATCAATACCACTCTTCTGCAGACAGTGTTAGATATCGCTTGGTGGAGAGAGTGTCACATGGGGATTCAAGTTTATCATGGTGAAAGATTAAAATTTCATCCTGAATATGGAATATATTACCATAGTATGAGTATATATATATATTCAATACAAGCATGTTAGATGTCTCCAACTCGGTGGGACAATATTCTAATTTTTAGGTAAGAGATATCAAATGACTATGTGAGTGGGACCTTTGAGAAGGAGGATATAGTCTATCAAAAAACGCTTTTTAATATTATACATTGGAATATTGGCCTCTTCTTGAATCCAAATTACTTCAACACTGGTGGACTTTATGGAAATCTTCTCTATGGATGATCTGGGAATACATTTGAGGCGGGAGATGGACATTTTCGTCAACTTTTATGCTAGGACTGCACTGATATATTTAGTGGTATAATCAATTTCTCATACAGAGATTTGGAAATTTTTGTTGTAGTTATTTGACCTTTGAGATAAGTTCTTCGTTAGAAACAATGTGTCATCATGGGAAACCCTGGTTTTGCTCATGAAAAAAACTGATGAAATCTTTTACATTTGCGTGGATTGTAATCGTCTGAATGAGGAAATGATCAAGAAAAAGTACCCCTTGTAAAGGATTGATGAAATATTTTATTAGTTTTAAGGTTCAAGTTGGTTCTTAATGATTTATCTTAGCTATGTCTCTCAATTGTTGAGGGTCTATGAGGCTAGTAGTACGATGATGACATTCTGATGTTGTTACAATCATTATGAGTTCCTGGTGATTTTTTTTAGTATGATAATATATCCTTATGTGTTTATGGATTTCATAAATAGGATATTACATCAATAATTTTAATGATTTGTGGTTTTTATTATTGATGGAATACTTATATACTCTACTCCATAAAAGTATCAGGTGTATTGCATGCACATGGTCCTATACTTACTATGAGAGAGAAAATTTTATGGTAATTTATCAATGTTCTAGTTCTGGATCTGTAGGGTTCAAATTTTTGGGAATGCAATTTATGAGAATGGAATAGATATGTAATAGAAAACAATGATGTAGTTCTTACTTGGGAGCTTCTCAAAGGCATGTCATAGGTGTAGAATTTTGTTAGCTTGGTGGTTTCTACAAGTTGTTCATGGAGGACTTCTCTAGGAATGCATCCCATTTGCTCACCATGATGTGGAATGGGATGTTTTTACCTATACAAGGTTGTTTCATAAGGGCTTTAGGTAGTTGAGGGTGAGGTTGACTAGTTCACCTCTACTGATACTCCTATAGGATTGTGTGGAGTACATATTATATTGGGATGCATATAGAGTTTATCATAAAATTGTATTGATGTAGAGGAAGGAAGTGATCACATATGGGTCAAGGATATTGTGTCTCTATGAGAACAAATATAAGACTCATGATTTAGATCTGGCAGTGGTAGTCTTCAATCTAAATAAGTTGAATCACTATCTTTTTAGAGCATGATTTCTTGTTTTCTCAGACCACTAGGGACTTCAGTTATCTTGATGCAGATAGATCTAAACCTGATATAGTGGTACTAGTTAGAGTTCATGTAGGAATATTACTTGGAGATAGTTTATTCTCATACAATGGAAAACATGGTGGCATATACTCATTGTGAGAAGTCTCATTCTTATATGTTAGAGGTTAAAAATATGCTGTTGGATTCATTATAGCTAAAAACGTTGGAGGAAAGGGGTGCATCTAATCTTTTGTCAATGGTGTGGAATCGTTTTCTTCTTCAGATTGTGGGGGAGTATATGTTTGGAGAACTTGACTATGAATTTCTTAGTGATTAGATATATTTAAAAGACTTTCCAAATGAATTATTTAATTTAGGGGAGTATATAATCCATTTCTGAGGAGTGTTGGTGGTTTTAGTCATGATTTGAGAGTAGGTTATGAGAGATTTTCATACCTCTCCTATAAATTTATTGCCTAGTGTAGGTAATATGTTCATAGTCTTTCAATAGCAGTTTTGGTGGGCAGGAATGAGATAGTGTGCAATGGATATCATCTCTCAGGGTCTCATATTTCATCAGGTGAGAGATGTGAACTGGGTTCTAGTAGGGATGAAAAAACCTCTTGAGATACTAGAGTGGAAATGTTATCACATATCTATGTACTTTGTGACATGGATTCAACGAATAATTTATGGCGATAATGATATCTCGGTGATTGTTGACCAGCACATGATTTTGTTTCACTTTCTTTCCATCTAGGAGTAGATTTTGATAGAGATTCTGTGATAGTTGTACATATAGGTAATCACATGACTCCATGAGGTATCCTCAAAGATCATCTTTGACCATGATGTTTAGTTTATATCATGGTTTTACAGAGGCTTTTAAGGGGAATTTGGGACCGAATTAAGGATGAGTACAATGTTCTACCCCCATACATATGGGAATACTGAGTGCACTATCCTGTTGATGGATGATATGAAATATAATTTTGTTTTGGGAATTGTATATAGCATGGAGGATCACATTACATTATTATAGTTCTCTAATAATAACATATATCACTCTACGACCATCATGTAATATTTTTTGGCCCTATACAAGAGACCCGTTTGGCCACTATAATGTTAGATTGAGATTGGCGAGGTATATCTTGTCCAGACATAGATGGTGTAAGTGACAATATAAATGTCCCAGTTGATTGATGAGAGGATGAGGAGAGCCTATAGCTGGAATAAATCTTTCAAAGATCAATGTCTTGGGCCTTTGGATTTTGAGTAGAGAGACCATGTTTTCCGAATATTAATCCCATGACAAGGATTGAAAATATTTTTCAATGGTGGATACCTATTTATGAGTTTGATTGATCCATGAGAGACAATATAGAGGGTTGGTGGGGATTCTTACCAGCTAAATTTACACCCTCATTTTTTGTGTGTGAAGGAAATCTTCCATGTTTCGCAGATGTGGAGATACATGATTTATCCTATGCACATAATTCACTGTGGTGAACTAGACATCAAAGATGAGACCACCTTCAATGTATACAAATTGGAGGTCACAGATTGACATGAGGGGATTCTATGGAGACAGAATATTCCATTGGGTTCTGTGTTGTGATACCACAATAGCATGTAAGAGTTCTTCTTGCTGTTGGATATCCATATGTGTGCTCTGTGTCCCCACCTTTTTATCTATCCTATGGGTTTTCAGGATGAAATATTTCAAGGGGGAATAATTTAGGGACTCTTTTATTCCCTTAAATACATTGAAATATATTAAGGAATGTTTTAAGAGATATAATCTAATTCGGTGAGAGATTATAAGGCTCCGTGTGCCCAAAATTGATATTATAAAAATATTAAATATATTAATATCACGTTCAAAAAGTTGTTCATAAATAAGGGAATATATAATGAGTGGAGCCTTATATTGGAAATATGAGACCATAGTTGAATCTAAAACATGGGGTTTACCCTATGTATAACATAAAGTTTTTCAATACCGAACATTTGGATGAGATACTCATTAGTGGGTGAATTATGGAAATAATTTATTAATATATTAAACATGACCTAACTGTCACTCTACAAATATTTCCTCAAAACGATTCACCAAGTGTTAGCCTCATAACCATTTCAATATTTGAAAGGATGAGGATAAAATTTTTATTTTCCAATCATCATCGAATGAAGAACGGTGATCAGATCGAGGTGGATGGAGATACAACAATGATAAGGGACTTCTCCATCACTAGAGAGAACATTATTTACTATTTCACAATCCATAATGTATATAGGGATCATCAATCGTAATTTCTATAATTGATTAAATTATTCTACCTTGATGTATCTCCTTTTAATCTATTATAACTATTTTTTTTCATGATCCCATCAAGATAATTGAATTGTTTAAGCAATTTATATTTATCATAACATGACAAATCCCATAGAAAACATTGTTATATAACAATTGGTAAATAATTCAAGGCTAAAGAAATATTTACTTGGTTCTTGTAATTTTCATATTTTTTCATCACAATCTTCACCATTGGTGTACATGGTCACAATTCAACATTATTGGGTAAGGTTCAAGCAAGATCGAGCCCCCAAATTCATAAATGTAGAAAAAAGACATGTGGATTGATGGTCTTTATATGTATTAATGAATTATGGAGGATTAAAGTGATACTTCATGGGTAAATGATTTGAGGGGTGATGATATCATTTATCAGGTGTTTGGAGGTGCAACACATGACATTGTGAGCAATGGGGGGATCACTACAATCCAATTTACAGTTATCAAAAGTCATTAATTTGGGGTCATGAGTATTTTCCTATATTTTTTTGTGGTTAATAGACATGATTATTGACGATGAGGCTACACTTAGATATTTCATCAACCGATGTCAGGAATCTAGATGATTGCTGACTATATTTCATGTATATTGGAAGATCATAAGCATTGTACCCCAACGGTATGTGTCTACAGTTCTACATGGAGTTATAGATCACACACCATGGGGCCAGTCCCACACACCTTGTGGAACTCCCCAATTGGGAAGGCTATTTTTAATTAGGAACATTCCCATGATACCATGAAGGATAAAACAAGGTGCCCTCTGGGACTAAACAAGCTCAATGAGGTACATGGGCATGACCTGAAAACCATGGGTATGGGAAAATCATTTGGGAAAGCCCAATGTGGACAAGACATACTATGTGGGATCTTCTACAAGAAATGTATAATTACATGGACTTTAGGCTATGTCCAAAGGAAAACACAAGCATGCATCGGAATGGGACCACATGTTGTGTGGACCCTACACACAGTATTTACCCTTATGAGAGACTTCCACCTTACTAAACTCTCTCATTTGGAATTAGATTTTGGAAAATGAGCATTTTATAATGGGAAATTTTCCACATAGATCATAATTGTTTCCTTCATAGAAGGTTTTTAAGATATGAAATGGAATATTTTGAGTGTGACACTATTTCAGGTGATGCTTGATGTTGAAAATGATTAGGAATGATCATCATAGTGAGTATAGGGTAAGAATCCTCCTATCATCATAGGGTGTGGGTCCCCATACTCGTAGAAAATGTTTATGTGAAACCACTTTATGGAACTAGGGCACATATCTTCGCCCTAGTGGATGAAATCCAAAAATCATAGTAGGTAATGGGCCCTCCATGAATAGAGTAGTCACCCATTTACAGTACTTTGTCATATATACTCTATTTATGAATTCTAAGTTTCATCCCCCTTGACATACAATAGTGTTGGTCACTTAATGGAACCTATTATGGGACACCCACTATTATGCTAGGTCACAAGTCCTTTGAGATTGAGTGGCATCCCCCTTTTACACTAGGTTGTTATTCATCAACACATCAACTGAGTGGAATCCCAATGACGCACAAGGGAATGGATATTCTATATATATAATGAGGTTCATACCCCATACGCACAAGTGTGTGGGTCCTCTATACATCTACTAAGTGGTATCCCTATGAGGTATTGCGGTGAGGTTCCCCTTAACATCTTTATAGTAAAATCCCCCTATCATAATATGTAAATGTTCAACATTATATTGGGTATTATGGCCCCTCAGTCAGTGAATAAAAATTGATGTCTGGGTCCTCCTAATGAATTCTTCTAAAAGAAACTTGATATACTAGAAATTTATGATGGTCCATTGGAGCTTCAGGTAGACTCATTGTCCTAGGGTGGACTCTAAGATGGAGATCCCCTTTCTCTATCATATAGGTTTCGTTATGTGAATATATATATATTTTTTTGTTTTATTTTCCTCTTCCATTGGGTTGAGATAACTACTTCTATCATACCTAATATTACTTCCCCTTTAGTTTTTAGGGAATATTTCTAGACATGTATTTACTAACCCTTGTTTGAGTTTTCCCACACGTATCATGAATTATGAAGATGATAGATAGAATGATGATGTTTTTTATTGGTGTGGAAGTATACTCAGGTGTATAGATTGCATACAGTGGTCAAGCTTTGAGATCTAGAGTCAGGTTCTCGTAGATTCCCATTATTCTGGTTGCTGTCGCATTGTCTCTCTCATAATCTATTCATTTCTATTCATAGATTTATTATTTCACTTTTACACATAGGTTTTATTCTATCATACTCTGATTGTATTTCCTAGACGTTATTGTAGGAATGGATTACACTAAATGTTACTATATTTTATTATCTATTTGTAGTATTTTAGGGATTTTGAATGGAGTTTCCATATAGATACATTAGGAAAAGGCCTCATGTTTTATTTTATACCTTCTCAATGCTTATCATTAGCCCATAGAATATAGAGGATGGCTTGGGTATGTGAATTCTTATCATCCCAAAATCTAGATGGGCTCCGATGGGTCAGGTCCTTACAAGGAAAGTTCATAGAAGACGATTGAACTTGAGTAAAAAAATTTTGAGGTATTTAAAATATAATGGAGAAGAAAAAACACAAGGGTGACCATCCCTATAACACACTAAAATTTAAAAATAATTTTTAGAGCTATATTAGGATATTATGTGACCTTGAGAATTCCCCCATAATCCATATCCTACAAAAAAATAAATGAGGAATAAAAAACCATGTGGAATGGTTCAACCTCAAATAAAACCATACCTTTAATGATCATAAAAAAATATATTTTAAAATATAACCATTCTAAATTTTATTTTTATATATGAATCCAACATGTTAAATAATAATTGAAATCACATGTATCAGGAAATAAGGTGAGACACATGTTAACACCATGAACATAAGTGCTCAGAGAATAAGTATTCACCTCCTACATAACAACCAAGTGGAACTATGACAAACTACTAACAAAGAACAACATATTAACATTACCAATATCTCTAATGGTAATATCTACAGGTCCAATAAATTTCACAATTTGGGTATGAGTATAAAATATTTAGTATTTTCCAAATACTCTAATACTAAACCATTAAAAATACATATCAATATAACTTCGAACTAGTTATGATATATTATTAAATTTATTTGTACAAAAAAATATTTATTCTCCTTTCCAAAAAGAACATTTACTTTAAAATAAATCATAAATTTTAACATTGTAAATTCCATTAAATCAAATTCAATCAATTTCTCAAAACTAAATTTTCTTCCTAGTGGTGATATTATGAAAAAGATGTTTCTATAAATTATTAGAACCCAATGCACTCACCACCTATTCTTCTTATTCTAGTGTTTTAAAAGGTTCTTTTGTGAAAAAATCGTCATTTTCATTGTGAATTTTATAGTATCCTCTCCATATTAGTGTTCTTTCTTCTTACTATGAATATCTCGGTTCAACCTCTTATAAATAATACTACTAATTTCTCACTATTGTGTGATTTTTTCATCAATCATCATTTCTCTATATTCTAGTCCTAGTGTAATAAATCCAATTCATGGTTGAATTCTTTGATTTTTTTGGTTGTTTGATATTGTCATAGTGACATTGATATGTGATTATTATCTCTATTTTTCCATTTTTAGTTTTATTGTATTCATTCATTGGATATATTTCTCATCAATGATTCTTCTAGATCCTTATTCCCACACCCGCTATTAAAGCAAATATATCAGTTTAACCTAAGGGAGTCCTTAAGGAAATTTAGAATTGTGTTGGGGCATGGAATAATAAAAGCTACTAGATTGGCATTTTTATGGCCATCTTATTTCTCATTATCTTTGGTTTTAACCTTATTTTTCTTTATTTTTTTAAAAGGATTTCATTTTTGTTTTGTTTTATGGGTTAGTAAGAGTTTTCAATAGGAAATCATATTCCTCTTACTTTATGGTTCCGATGAATGGTCTTGTCGTGTCTCCATCCAAATATAATTATCTTATTTGAAAGGATTCTATGTAGGTATACTTATTAGAGATAGTTTTCTGATGGTATGGTGGTGACCTCTGCTAAATTTGATGTTTTTTTGAGGGATTGAGGTTATAATAGTGCATGTATTACATTTAAATGTCTAATATATATTGTCAGTTTCACATATTTTTCTATTTTTATAGGTTTAATTCTATTTTCATAGATTATATTCTTCTTTGAAAAGGTATTTATATACAGCAGCGATTTATTCCATTATTATTATTGGTGATAATGGTATTTGGTTTGTTATTTTATTTAGGGTATTATTTTAGTTAATCTTTGTTTTTTTATAAATTTATGGCCAAGATAGAAAAATATTGTGGTTTAATTTTTGAGTTTTTTTATAGTCATTGGGGGTGTTTCTTGTTTCTTCACTGAAGTTTGTATGGTGGTTCTATTTGGATTGTTATATGGTATAAATTTTTTGGTCGATTATTTTAGGAGTATATTATAAAATATTGTATTTTTCAATATTTTTTAAACATTTTTATGATATAGGTATCAATATCAGTGTAGTCAATACTGGGAAACATGGCCTATGATGTCATCTCATCTTTTGGATTAAGTTATGGTAACCATAAACCTCAGTCTTGACTATCACGTGATGATTTTTTTAATTAATTATTAGTGTCCATTCAAGTAGATACATGGCATCAAGGATTCTGATATTTGTTTTTTTTGGAACATGCTTGATGTTTTTGTGGTGTTTTGGGTGTTTCATTACTTTTAATTTTAATTTTCCACCACTCATACTAAGTGGGTCATTTTAAAATGAATAATAAATTTGATTTTTAGGATGTATTATTCCAAAAAAACCTTTATTTTATAATTATTTTCCAAATCCTCATAAAACCTTGTTTTACATAATTTTATAAAAAATCCTAGCTCCCAAAAACCATTACAAAATATCTCTTTCCACATAATATATTCTCATTCTACAGATTCCTAAGCATCAAAAAATAGAAAAAATATTTCACATGTTCTCTTTTTAGCATGTATATTCTATACATGAAATCTATTCATATACTAAAACTCATTCCACAGGGGTTGTCATATATTAATTCAAGTCATATAAAATATTCTCTCCCCTCAACATACAAACCCTAGGTACCCCACATTATAAACATGGATGATTAATGGTTTATAAAATTGGTCTTAATAAAAAAATTTAAACACATTCACACACTAATTTTTTAAAACATAAAATCCATAATGAAAATCCTGATTATAAATTGAATTAACAGTATCTATTTATTTAACTCCAATTAATCACCTTATTTTAAAATTTTTATAAAGATACCTATATTAGAAAAATAACAATATTCGACTGAATTCATCATTTTGAATTAAAAAATAAATATCCAATCTCTTTTAGAAGTATTTTTTTTAAGAAAATAAATCAAAAATAAATTATATTATTTTATAAAACATAATTTCAATTTTACTATTTATTTTTACAAATACAAGGAAACAGAATCCCTAAAATATCCATCAAAAACCATTTATGTGAAAATAAAATTTTTTCATAAAATAAAAATCTCAATGAAATGAATAACATAATTCTTAACATAATCAAAATTAGTCAACAATTATAAGAAATTATCCAGTTTCTATAAGATATCTTATCCACATACCTAGTAATATAATTTTATAGAATTTCTATTAACAGCCCTATAAATCAGATTAATGGGGATAATTAATTTAATACCTAAATATGATGAACATAAAGAATTAATTATTAATCTATTCTATTTTCATGTTTTTTGTAAACATACTTTAATTCAAGAGAATGATATACATATAAAAAAATTATCAAAACTAATAAGAATATTTACCCCTAGCCTTTTTTTCATATTAATCTGATAAAGCAGCTCCTAAACTCCATTTTTTATTGGTGGATAAGCCCTAAATTCACCTATAAATAACCTTAATGTAATTTTATGTATAATGATGGTGTTATTGGGGTATTGATGTGTTAATTTATGCATTGAAAATGGATTATTAAAAATATTTTTTTATGCCATCGTTAGGAACATGGATAATCTTACCAGGATCCTAAATATTCTTCAATTCTTTATCGTAAATCACTAAGCATGTTAATTTGTTTTGTATGATACAAACTGTTATTCTAATTATTCTTAGCTATAGAGTGTTTCACACACATAACAATATGGTTATACTAAATATGATCTTAACTAAGATTCCTCCCAAATTTTTCCCAAAATTTTGAAAATCACATTAAAAACTAAATTTAATAGAAAATGAATTCTAAAACTAAGAACACAAACCTGAAACCCTAAAGTCTAAAGAGGTAATATACTATTTATATTTTTGGAATTAAATTCAAAACAAAATTATCCTCTATAAAATTATTATTTTTTGTGACAAATCCAATAATGACTCAATGATATAGAGCCCATTATGATTTGATTCTAAAATATTATGATATTAATATTTTCCCTTCATGTAATGATGAACAACACACAATGTTTATGTCATGATTATTCGATTTCACAATTTTTTGTAATTTTAATAATGTGAATTTATATGTAGGATCATAATACTAAGAAATTAAATACAGTACTATAATTAAGGTGATGATGAAAAAAGAATTCTTCTCTCTTTATAAAATACTTTTCAGTATAAAAAATAATAGAGTTGATCATGTTCTTAGTTGTTTTGGGTAGTTGGAATTTAGTTATTATAATTTCATGGTTATGTTGTCTTAAATGTTTTCTTTCAAGGATTTTGGTGAACATGCTACAATTTATATCATCACATCATGATTTTTTTCAATATCCACTTGTGATTAAAAATGATGATATAACATAATGACAGATCTATTGGATATCAAATATCAATAATTAAATTCTCTACAACTATTTATGGGGGTCCAGAAGACCATAATTGAAAAAAATATCAAATTGATGTTTTAAATGATGAAAATATAAGTTGAATTTGTTTTTTTAAATTTATACTTTTATTCAAATGGAATGGTATGTAGAATTATTTCCAAGGTAGAGGAGGTGAGATAGATAAAGAAATAAAAGATTAGTGTTGCCTATATTTGGAGTGTGAAAAATAAATAAAGAAGCGTGAAGGAATACCAGAGGTGGAGGATTAATATAGGATCTTAATAAACTTCAGTGGTGAAGTTATAATACTAGGATGTGATTATTTTTAATGCTATATAACATTATAGAGGCTATTTTTATATGTGTTGTAATGTTATGAGTTTATTATTATTTAATTTATTTTAATGAATTTAATTTCAACTAGATCACTCTGTATAGAATATATAATGGTTTTTGGTTATTGAAGATTATAACCATTCATTATTTCATATTTGAATTGGTGTGTAAAGAAGAGAAGATCAATTAGTAATGAAATATTTAAAAGTGGATACTCTTAATGAATAATGATAAATCATTTATATTATCACATGGAAGAACTTTTTTATTATAGGAGAGAATGTTACACCATTTGTATGATATTTTCTATATAACACATGTTAAATTATAAACCCTGATCAATATATCCATGATGATTATGATATCAGGGGGGTTTAGGTTTTCTAGATCATTACATGGAAGAATCTATTCCACCTGAATGGTGAAACTTGTAAATTCATTGTTCAAACTCATTTTGTCATTATATAAATGGTACCAAAGTAAAAACTATAAAATATTCAATCACTTTGACATGTTTTGTAGGTTGTTAAATGATCAAATGTAATGGAAAATGATTCACAAATTCACCCAACCCCTCTTACTAAATCTATATTTTTCTTAATATATATTGGTATCTATGAATCTCAAAAACTTATAATATTTATATTTTTTAGGTTTTCATGAAGGATTCATAGTTTTTTGGCTATTTTCAGTGATATGTGTTCTCAATTGTTATGTGAATTTTGTTTTAACTTTTATATATATACTGGATTAAATTAATTCAATGAATGGTAGGTGTGTTATGTCATTTGATGGTATGAACTATCATATATATAAATATAGGATTATTATATTCATATTATCCATTTTATTTATGTACATGAAGTGAAAATAAATAGTTATATTACTTAGAAAATATATATCTTGTATTTGTTTAGTGAAAGAACATTGAAAATGATGGTTATCTTAAGAATTCAATTCTACCACCACTATTATAGAATTTATTTTATCAAAATAATAGGGATTAATATAGGTAAATGTATTTGGGGTAAATTAGTGAACATATATAAACGTTATATGAATGTGGAAGTAGCAAAATTACAGATGTTAAATTTAGAATATAATAAATTACAATATATGAAGATGAATTTTTTGATAAATTCCCCACATTATTCATTTAATTGGTTATCCCCATTAGTGGTTTTGGTTGGTATACTAATTATTCTATGATACTAAATATTATACTATGTTTCTATATTATAAAATTTAATGTAATGTTATATGAAATTGAATACTATGACTCAAAAAACCTCCATTAGATGATCCTTTTAACATAATTAATTCCAATGACCTGAGGAAGTAAAGAAATAACTAGATTAAGAGAAACTATATTTAATAGATATCTTTTAAATCCATGTTGATTGAAAGCAGTCAGAAAGATACCAACGAAGAATAAGAGAATTATGTAGTTGATTATGATATAGAGATGTTGATTGAGAAATATACGTCATTTATCTTAAATAATATTTGAAAATTGAATGGAAGTTATTGATTAATATTTTCAATATTATTTTTTAAGTATGGAGCTATTGGAAACCTTACAACTTTTTTTCATATATTTGTAGATGAATAAAGTGATTATTAATATAATTACCATGAATAAACTCAAATAATAAATATAAAAATTTCAAAAAAAATTATTTTATTTCGATATAAATTGTTTTATTTACTTTAAATTAAAAAATAATAATTTTCTGGTATATGATAGATGATGAAAAAAGTTGTAAATATGATATTGAAGTTGAAACATCAGTAAAATTAGAGAAGTGGTTATTTTTTTGTAAAATTAATGATTATGAATTCACAGGTAATTAAGATAATGGTGCCATAATAGAATAATAATAAAAGGAAAAAAATATATTAATGATTAAGTTAAAAGGCTTTTAAACAAAGATCTTAATTTTCTAGAAATAGAGAAATAATTTAAAGTGTGATTCAAAATATTCTAGTGACATTGAATTTACTGATATTGGAAAATGATAAAAGAGGTTGAAGGGTATTGATTTATTGAAGAGGATACTCACTAAAGAGAAGAATCCAAAAGTTAAAATTTTTGAAAAGTTAATTGAAAATATAACAAACAAGAAAGTATTTTGTGAAATATATGGGAATTCCAAATTAAAGCAAACATTTTCACGGTTGACATTGGTAAATTAATAAAGGATGGTAGTATAATAAAAAGTCTAATTTTTTGAGGATATTATTATGTATTGTAATGATATATATCAATTGGCTTATAAATTCATGGATGTTTAAATGAAAATTCTGAATTTAAATTAAAGGTTATGGAAGAAATATGGGGTTAAAATAAATCAAATACTATAAATCTAGAAATTATAAAAATGCTAACATGGATGAAAATCTACTATATATAGTAGGAGAAAGCATTTAGGTATCAATTACTATGATAATTTTTTTAGAATTACAAATAAATTTTTCTATGATATCCAATTATTTTATGATGTATCTTCTATTTAAAAAATATTTTTTGGAATAACATATTTTATATGGAACACCAAAATAAAATTAACCATGTTACATTTTTGTAATATAACATTAAATGTTTTAAATTGGACTATTATAATATAGAAATTGAATTAGGGACTTTAAATACAAGTAACCTTGTTATGAAATATACATATAAAAGAGAATCAATGGAATCATGTAGTATATGTTTCCCTTATGTGGGTCAATTTTTCATGATTGGAAAGTGAATAACACCACTATTGTTATTAAAAGACCATGTGCAAGATGAAAATTAAAGTGTATAGCATGAGAGAAATGATCTTAAGATAAAATTTCATGTTCATGAAAATACCTACAAGAACCATGATAATAGAATCACCACCCACGACTACCACCATTTAATAGTATACCCTTAGAACATATTCAGAGGTCGTGGGTGGTTTTATGTAAAATCATGGATGATATTTTCAAGTAATTTTTTAAAAAATAAATTTAATATAGGTTTTAATTAATTTATATATAATGTTTTTAAAATTTTAAAATAATTATAAATTATATACACAATGATGAGTGGATTAATTTTTCACAAATAAAATACATAATTAAAAATTACGAATAAAATTATTAAATTTTAGAGACACTTTTTTCAAATTATTTTTATTTCTATATTATATATATATAAACAAAATTGATAAATTTTATAGGATTATTATAATTATATTTTTTAGTTTAAAAATAAATATATTAATAATTATATTATACAGTAATTGATATAAAACATAAATAACAACACCTAATGGGTTTAAGGGTTAATTTTCTAAAAATAAATTTTCTAAATACTTTTGTTTGATTTAAAATTTAATTTTCTCAAATTTAATGAATTATTCTTATAAATGGTATTCCATTTTTTGGATTCAACACTTTAAATATTTTCAAGTAGTTTAATTTCAATTTTAGTTCTATGAATATGATTCTGTGGTAAAAAAGGTATTACCACATTAATGTTTAAACAAGATATAAAGTGTTATAAGAATTGATAAAAAATATCAAAAATCCTTTACTGTAAATTCTAGGAAGGGGGATTGTGTAACATCCCATTACCTACTTTTAGGTACTTCATGAACCCAATGATGATCTTTATTTATTTGGGCCTTATTCTAGGCTATTTTTGTTGAATTTATTAATTTTTTTAAATATTTTTTTGTTTTACATTATTAGAACATGGTTATGGAAAACCGTGGGGTTTGTCCTAGTATACCATGAACCCCATTTTTTATCACTTGAGGGTAGTGCATGGTATGTTAAAACAAGGATACCTCCCCTCAAAATAATGTGGCTATCTATAGAGGGGGTTTACACTAATGGAACATTATTGTCTAACCATGATTCCAAACCACTAAACCTTTCTTGAGTCCCAGTAATGGTGCATGGTTATGGAGAATATTAACTACGAACCGTGTAAACCACCTATGAAATTCTTTGCGTGGGTTTTAATTTAGTGATTTTTTTCAAAAATCCTTAACCCTGTGGTTTAATATTTAATCTCCCCTCATTCGACCTTAATTAAAATTTATATATTTATTATGCTCTCTATAGGATTTTTTAGCTCCTCATACCTTTCCCCTTTCGAATCAATGTACATGTTGAAGATCTTGATCCCTATCTTATTTGTGGTTTCTATCTTGATTTAGGGATTTTATTCCTTATGTATTTTCCTTTCTAGGGGGGTCAATACTCACGCTGTTTATTGATTTTTTCATTGAATTGATGGATCTTGATTTTAGGGATTCTTTCTTCATCTTCATTACAATAATTATTCATTTTTAGATCCAATTGATGGTGTTGATTTTTCTCTTGTGATTAATTTTAGGTGGTTAGATAAATATGGATCCTATAACTGAAATAATATAATTATAGATTAATCTGATATGAGTTTTCAATTTATTTTTGAAACATTCATTATAGATGATTTAGGTCTTGATTTAATAAGGGTATGGGAATTTGAAAACCAAAAACATTAAAGGCAATTAATTTTTTGAGTAGATATTAAGAAAAATTATGTCCTGAAATGAGAATTGATTTAATGATGTGATTTGATGTTGATTCGAGTTAAAATTTGATTTAAATGAAAGATGATTTAAAATTCATGAATTGTTTTTGAAAACCTTGGATTTGGTATTGAAATTTAAAAGGAATGTTGAAAATAAAAATAGCCAATTGAAATGTAAATAAAAAATTTATTTTAAATGATTTATTTTACAAGGATTGATTGATTCATTGAATCACATGTTAACCTGAGTAGTTATTGGGTGATTAGGATAAGTATGTAGAGACTCCAACTCCTAACCAATGTATTGAGGATGATAACTCTAATTAAAAAATAGTTTGGCATGATTATACAAAATTAGATGTTCATTGATTAGTATTTATATATTTAGATAGGTAATGTTTGGACACATTGTTGAGCCATGATTGATGACCATGTACTGTGAGGATTTAAGAGCCTTGAGCTAACAGAACTCAAGAAATATGACCATGGTTATTGGTTTTGTTTGACATCATTATGCATGATA
Organism: Viscum album; assembly: GCA_963277665.1. Lineage (NCBI taxonomy): Eukaryota > Viridiplantae > Streptophyta > Magnoliopsida > Santalales > Viscaceae > Viscum > Viscum album. The sequence continues at coordinate 445,225,387 of OY728144.1, forward strand.
TTTTTATAGAGATTTTTTATTCATGATGGCTATTTGATATAAATTTTTTATATAAAATTTAATTTTAATATGACATTTGATGTATCTTCCATCAAATAATTTGAAATAGTTTTTTATTAAAATATATAAATCAATTCTCGTTCTTTTTTTTGTTTAAATTTAACGAATAAATGTTTTATTGTTACAAAATCACTTATGGAACCCTGGGTGAGATCCTTATATGAATTTTATCACACACTGTACTATTTACCTTGGGAATTTATTTATTTATTTATACCTTGTCCATGTAAAAGGAAATTTCTACTTGGAGGTGGTAGGTGTTCTCGACCTTTGAGACTATAGAGTGATGACGCTAAATAATAGATCAATGGTCCACTTATTTACCTAAGATTGAGAGACAATTTCTTACTTGGGAATGTTCTACCATTTGGTTTATGTATTACATTGGGATGTTTGTATATCTAATGGTGGTACTTTTCTGTATAGGAATTGTTTGAAATACTAACCTATTATTTTTGTATCTCATGTTGTATCATATCGATGGGATTTTCTCATGGAAAAATTGTTTACACTAATCTTAAATATGATGTCAGGTGTTAGTCATAAGAATTTGGGGATTTGGAATGTCCGTTGGGAAATATCATGACCGGATTAGGTATTAGTTTACTAGTGTATCTAGTTTTGTTTATGAAAACTTTTATCATAGTACTTGAGATTAATTAATTTATGTTATCTTGTAGTCTAGAATATCATTGTAGTAAGAGGTATAATTTTTGGGACATTAGAGATTTTTATTAGTGAGTTCTTAGTTAGATCTCATCATAGAAAATATTCAGTCCCTATAGGTGTTTAAGAATTGTTTAGATGAAGAATAATTAATATGATTGTAGTATTTTTCCTATTCTTGATATAATTATATTGAAATCCCAAAATTTGAATATTTTTTATTGGATTATTATTCCCATATATCTTTATTGAGATAACAATCTATATTTTCTTGTTTTTGTTTTCATGTTTCTTATTGACGTTTTATATAATCATGCCATCGATAAGGTGATTTAATTGGCCTCTATAAGAAGATACTGGTGAACCAAAACAATATAATCTTCAAGGTGATAAAAATATTATTAAGATTGCGGTGCAAGTTTTCCATGATCTGGGATAGAATTTTTCACCCATTACATGTTTATCTTGAGTAGAGTAACATCAAAGGGATGAATCATGATATATTTCCCAACAGTTTCATTGATAGAAACAACCCTCTTCCCAATGATTGAATAATCCTCAATAGGTAGATGAATTGTTGAAAAATATTGATCTTATGTTTCATTTACTTGAAATGATTGATTCGATAAAATTGTAGTGTGATACAATCATGATGGAAGGACCTAGTATGAGAGGGTTGAATTTGATGGTGATAATAAAGAAACATGAGGTCATGGAGTTGAAATATTTTAGATTTCCATTCATCAAGAAAATCCATCATGAATCTTGTGTTTTTGGAAGATTTTATAGAGTTAATCAACCTTCAACAAGGTGATAAAACCATGAATCAATATGAAAAATATTTTTATAAGAATTATTATATTTCACATGCTATGGTAATGAAGGTGAAACTGAAGTCAAGAAGATTTGATATGGGCCATTGATCTAATATTTTGTCTTAGGTTTTAATGATGAAGCTTACATCACATAAAAATTTACTATATAGGGAATTTATTTATGATCTTAACGAAGACGATTGGTTAGGGTTGATGGGAGTACATATTACTCCCATCATAATTATGGGTGGTTATTTTAAATGAAAGAGAATTAATGATGTGTCTGATGGTGGTTTTGGATTTTTGACTCTATCTAGAATTTAAATGGTGTTTAGTATAGTCCCTTTAAATTATTCCAATGTGGCATGGTTGGCTATTCAAAATAATCATCCACTAATAGAACAGAGATCTATAGTTTGTGATGTCTCTCAGACCACCTAGAAAAGATATACCATATATTTTATATACAATGTATTGGAACCAGATCCTTAGCTCCAAGATATAATATATTTAAATTATAATCTTTAATAACTAAGGGGATCCATCTATAGGTATCAGGAATAAAGATTATTCACATAGTAGAGGAATCACTAGAGGAAGCTAATACAGGTCCATTGATAGTGAGAGGTACTATAACTATAAAATCATCTTTATTGAATTATTATTTGGATATTGGCGCATCTTTTTCATTCTCATAAACCCATTTTATGATTTTTTAAAACATTTTTATAGAATGTTTTTTGTGTGATGGAAATTACATTTACCTAATTAACGAGAAGTGAATATGAGCTCTGATGTCTCACTTTCATTTTCTATAAATAAAATATTGAGATCACAAGGATGTTTATAGTTCTCTAGATGAAACACGTTGATTTTATTCATAATATGTATTGGAAGATTACTCATAAATATCATATTATTTTTTATCTTCGACAAGTCTCCCTTATTATGTCTGATGGGATGACCATCGATTTTGAAGGAGAATGGGACACCAATTCATAATGATCTGATCTTTCATTCTGATGTTGGGAAAGGTAATATGAGTGTTTTATTTTGACTTTGAGTGGGAATCATTGAGTGGTGAAATCCCTCTAGTTTTGATCGAGTTTCATTATGTGTTTCCTTCTTATTTATCTAGATTTCCATTGGAAAGGAATGTGTATTTTTACATTTATTTGATAACTAGAACTCATCTTATAACTATTTTTTATTAAAACATGGAATCATTTAAATGAAAATAGTTGAAAACTCCATTTTATGATTTATTAGATAAAGTATATATATTACCAGGGATGTAATATTAGGTGGAGTCTATTATTTTGGAAAATAAAGCTGATGGGATACTTCTATTTTCTGTGAATTACTGAAAACTCAATTGAGATACGATAAAGAAAAATGATCAATTTCAATAGAATAATTATATATTTGACCAGATTAAAGGGGGAATGGTTTTCTAAGATTGATCTTCGATATAGTTATCACCAGTTTAGAATTAAAGAATTTATTATCCTGAATACTTCCTTTAACAGTTTGGATAACCATTTGAATTTCCAAGTTATGTGTTTTAGTCTAATCAATACTCATATAATTTCTATATCACTGATGAACAAGAAATTCCATGAGTTTACAAATTTGTTTGTGGTTGTTTTTCTGGAAGAAATTTCGATTTACTCTAAAAGCATGAAGACTATGTGCATTCTTTGAGAGAAGTTATAGAGATCCTTAGATATCACCTATATTATGAAAAGCTTTGAAAATATAATTTCTAGATTACAGAAGTGAAATTCAGGGGATACATAGTATCATAACATGAAATTTCACTCAATCTTAAATAGGTGAAGGTCATTACGATGTGGTAAAAACCATGTAATGTATTTGAGATTCAAATATTTTTTTTCTTGGTGTGGTATTATGATTGGTTTGATAAATATTTCATAATTTGTTCTCCTCCTTAAACACTATCACTTAAAAAGTGATTATTTTATTATTGGATTTAAAATTTTTGATTTATTTTGATGATTGGAATTGTCTTATGACTTCTATGATAGTGTTGAATCTTTATGAGGCTACTCATAGCTATTCGTTCTTTTTAATGAAAAAAATTTGGTTTGGGATTCATTCTTATACATAGTGACTATGTGATAACCTATGGTTCTAGAACTCTTATAATAGACATGAAGAATTTTCTAACCCATGATATAGAGCTCACAATACTAATGATTGATCCTTTGATTATATTGAGGTCCCTTTTTAAGGAAATATTTACCATGTTCTCTAACAAAAAACGATTTAGTTATATCTTCTCAGAAAAAAATCAATACTTCAGAAGAGATGAAGGGTGATCTATCTATAATATTTTTATATTGAAATTTCTTATAACCTTGTAATCAAAATTTCATTACTGATGCTTTGAGAATGAAGCTTCTGACCCAAGTCATGAATGGATCATCAGAATAGTTGAATTTGATGGACAACTTTTCTTAGTTTCATTTGGGGGTTTGGAATCAGTATATTCTACCCTTTACTATAAGTAAATCTGTGATCAGATACTTTCATAATTATATATGGGTGGTGCGCATAGGAACTATAATGATATCCTATAATATTAATCAATGATTCTGGTGGCTTGGTTTGATGAAAGACATCAAATGGTTTTTTCTTATTGTTATATTTTTGAACCGGTATGTATAGAGCAACATAAACCTTCAAGATTGCTTCATCCCCTTATTGTGATGATTTAGATGCGCGGGGATATTTCAATGGATTTCATGGTGTTTTTTCTTTATAAACCATTATTTAATAATTTAATTTGTTTTATGGTTGAATAGTTTACAAAATCGACTCACTTTGCTCACATTTGAGATATATCCAAACACAGAGACACAACTTTATTGATTCAAAAGCTATATATGAACACTTATAAAGGATTTGAAAACATTTTTATCTCATATATAGAGATATTAAGAAAAAATAAACCATTTATGACATATATTGAAACCTTAAAATGTAATAATTTTGGGTATTTTTATATATAATTTATGATATACAACATCAAATTTAATAGTTCTGATTTTTACATTCTTATTGAGGTACCTATTATCATATGTAACATTTCACTATTTTAGTTAATGGATAAAAATAAGGTTAACCCTATAAAAAATATTTTTTATGGATAATGAAGTGATTATTAAAATGAAAAAAGGATAAAATTAAGAGGTTAAAATATCATACAAATGCTCCCCCAACAATCGCTGTAAATGAACAATAATGTGAACAATGTTATGATAAATAATGAACTACATGAGGAGAAACATGATTTGTAGTCTTTCAGTAAATAATGATGAAATCTTATGGATTCTAATCCACTAATATCTAATAAAAGGTTCAATTAAATAGAGATGTTTTTCTTTATTCTCCAGTGGTCGGACCATAAGAATGTTTTTATCCATTAACCAATTGTAGTGTTAGGATGACCAACTGGGGACCTTTACTAATAATATGATGAAAAATTAAAAATGTTGACTCTATGGAATGAGGTGATTCCAATAATATATTACTCAATAAATATTTTACCATAAGTCCTTGAAAAAAAATATTGAGAGATTTACTAGATATAAAACAAGTGGATAATGGATCCATTAGTATATATGAATACAACCACATGGGACTCACAACATATGACTACAATTTTCATACTAACACTAATACCAAGATTGGTTGATTCATTTGTAATCAAAAACCAATTCATTGAAGTGAATTAGAATTAATATTCATTTTTAGCAATAAAAGTTTCCCCATTATGAAAAAAGGTGAAAAAAATTGACAAACTCTCATGAATCACATGGATTTGGGGAAATGAAAAAAATGGTGTTTCCTGGAATCTCGTTTGAAAAGTCACTTGGATGTAGAAAATAAGATATCAAAATAAATGTTGGAGGAGTAAACCTAGATATTTATTAACTGGAATAGGAATTTAAATTTTGTTTGAACTAGATAGACATTGAACACATTATGGTCTATGGGGGTTGAATATGCCATACGATAGAATAGAGAAGAAAAATGTACCAATTAATACACCACCTCCATATAATGATTCAAATGTAAGAAGTTTATTCATTATAAAAATAGATACCCAACCATGGGGATGAAAATGATAATAAGAGTCAACATCCCCTAGTCCAAGGGATAATAAAGGGCCTTTGCAATCACTACCACTGATGCAGATCATGATAATAATGTTCTCAGAGGTATACTTATTATCTAAACTAGATATATGAATTTATAATTTGATTCTAGTTCATTATATTATTTCATATCATAAATGTTTTATAATAATGTCTAATTGAACCACAAACATTGGGAATTGAATTATCAAAGATACCACTATGTGGTGATTTGATTGAATCGAGGTATGAAAGTGTTCTCCAGTTAATATTTTTGAGAAGATACATCTTATAGATCTATTTCTTATTCCCATTGTACAAATTTCTACAATATTAGGCATATGTTGTATCTCCCTACGTAGATAACATATCAATTTTTGAGAATATGAGAAATAATTTCAAATCCCAAATCTTCCAATTATCTAACATAAATACAGGGAAGATTATGAATATGCATCAGAATTGAAAAAGAAAATATGGTTCAGGATACAAAATAATGATAGTCACTTAGATCTAACAGTTTGGGAGAAATAAATATTTTAAAATATAAGAATTATAAGATATTATATTGATGTATTTTTTTAATTTAATACATCATCTTTTATAAAATAAAATGTTTTTCATTAAATTAATCTCTTTCACGGTTCTAATCCAATGTAAAGTATTTTATAGAGAATATACCCTAATTAATTGGAAGATGTATAGATGAAACATTAGGGGAATATGTATTAGATATTTCTACTCAAAAGTGATTCAATATGGGGTTCATCCGTCCTCTTTATTAAGAATATGTATGGATGAGTGTGCCTTGCATTAATTATCAAAAACTTGGAAAAATCCATATGAATAAAAAGTATCCTATACAAAGTATTGATAAAATATTTTATCAAATTATATTAGATCACTATTTTAATAGAGTGGATAATCGATCCGGGAAAAATAATTTAAGGGTAATGATAAGGTATCTTGGGAAAATTTTTATTTATAAGAAATAAACACTATAAATTTAGAATTATTCATTTTGGACATATAAATGTACATAAAATCAACATTGATATGATGAGTAAATAAGTTAGAGGATACCTTGAAAAATTCAAGGTAGTACTTATTGATGAAATTCTCATATATTCTAAGAGAACATACAAACATGAAGAACATTAATGGATTGTTCTAAAGAGTATAAAAATGAAATACTTTATTCAAAGTTTAGAAAGTATGAATTTTGACATCAAAGATTTCCCATCATATGTTATATAATGATATGAAATTGAATATTTGTGGATCCTTCAATGATAGAGGTGATTGAAAAACGACCCCAACCAGCCACTATGAAAGAGATGCAAATATTTCTTGATTTTTCTGGATATTATTGATGATTTATGGGAAATTTATTAGTATTTTCAACCATAATTAATATTTTAATATAGAAGCGATTGTAGTTCTCCTGAAAAAAAAGGATGTGATGATATCCTCAATGATCATAAGAAGAGTTTGGTCAGTACACCAATATCCACATTAATTTGTAATGGTGAAGAGTGTTTCGAATATCATGATTCTTCAATGAAGGACATGGGGTTTTTCCATAATTAAATTGATAAGGATATAACTTTAGCATCATTTAATTTCATTCCCCTGATTAAAATTTCAAGACACTTGATCTGGAGAAAACAATATTTATCATAAAATTCAAAATCTAGCAGCATTACCTATATTTTGAAAAGTGAGATATATATACTATTCATAAGAGCGTGAAATATATATTCACATAGAATTAATTGAATATGTTCATAAGGAGATCATTAGAGTTAAAAAATACAATGACCGATTGATAAATTACCATGGGGAAAAGGATTAAAATGTGGTGAATTATATAGGTAAAAAGGATCATGAAACATTATATTTGATAAGGATTGAATGGTACCCAATATTCATAGATATTTAAAGTAAAGATATGGAAATCATTAGATATGAGATGAAATCCTCCCATTTTCTAATTATTTCTCAACCATCAATCTATGTAAAGATCAAGGTGGACCAGAAAGAAGATATGGAGATCCAAAAGAAGGTGGAAAGTATTTTGGTGTCCAAATCTGAAAACAACAGAGTTATAATATTTCGAAAAAACATGCATCCCTTAAAAACATGAATTTTAATAGGATTTATTGGATGTTTCATATAGAGTACAAACCAAAAAATTCTATATGCAATTACATATTTTAATAATTTTAAATTGAATAATTTTTTCACATAAAACAAAACAATAAAATAAAATAATGATATATGTTTTTAAGATAATATAATAATTATTGAAATTTATTATTATAATGTTGCTATTGAATCAGTTGGTATAAATATAAGTTACTTCATTTAGAAATCTATATTTAATGAAAATGAAATGAATATTTAATATCATTGCATTTATAATATTCAAATAGTATAACCAAATATCTAAGAAGTCATTTTATACCTAAAAATATATTTTTTTAAATAATTTCTTCATTAGGGAGTATATAAATATATTATTTTTGAATGATGAAAAACTATATTATTGATATGAATGATATATTTACACTAATTTAATTATTAATTAAAAATAAATGAAAATACAAACAATTTATATTTAAAAACCATTTTCATATAAAAATAACTCTTAATTATATTTTATGTTTCCATTTTAAATTTTAAATTGTAAATTTTTGAAATTTTATTTGAAAAAATGAACATCATTTTTATATTAATTATTTTAATATTATAATAAGTCAATTTTTCTTTTCTTCTAAAAGATATATTTTTAGGTGAATAGTAGAAGATATTATTTTTACAATTACCATGATATTTATGACATAATTAAGATATAATAATAGGTTAATTTACATAAACTAATCATTAAAAAAATAATTATTTAATGATTTAAATATGACATTTTAAATTTTATGTATAATTCTAAAACCTATGAATGATATTTTGGAACGTATATAATATTTTTTCTATAAATGCTTTTATATGTTTACACTAATTATCTCAAAAATCATTGTGAAGTGTTTTCTATACCAATAAAATACTATTATCCATTATTTTATACATTTGGACACACTTTCCTTGAATAGTATACTCATACTTTCAGAAGATCGACTCATCTTGACTTTTAAGGGATACTTTACACACCACACTTATCTTCACTACATAATCACTTTAGTTTGACTAAAATCTACCAAAATCCCTGTATAAAACTCCATGAAATTTCCATGATTTCATTATATCTGAAATATCACCCCTAAATGTATTAAAACTATTTAAAAATATTCTATTCCAATATGTAAGGTAAAAATTCAAATATTACTTCCTTTTATTTCTATTTCATTATGTATTCTTCTTATAACTTCAAAATATAATATATTTGGAGATATGATGGTAAATAAAATAAAATTGGGTGGGGCGGGGTGGGGGGGGGGGTTAAATTTTAGATTTAAATACAATATTATAATTTTCACCCACTTTATGAATAATGATAATATGATTTTTATATAACTGATGAAAGCAGAGATTGGTATGTTTTTCAATTTACTGATAAGATCAAAAAAAAAGGATAACTAAATTAAGTAATTTATTAAAATTATATTTTTACTACTGAAATAAAATGATCAAGATTATAGAATGAAAAATAAAAAGATAAATAAGAAGATATTTATCCTTAAAAATTATATAAATTGAAGTTCTAAAAATAAAAAAATTGATGTTTAAAAACAAAACATGTATTATTGGTTTCCAAACAAAATAATCCTTTATAGGAATTTTATTAAAACCTTAGTTTTCATCCAAAGATAAACATGTATCTATAAACCTGATCTTATTTATCCATGAATATCAATATATCATAATTTATCATTGATTTTATAAAAATTAGAAGTCCAATCGATATATTCTTAGATTCCATCAACTATACTTGTCCATAGTAACTCACTTCAAAAAATAAGTACAAGAGATCTATCTTCCTAAACGCATGAGCCATTGATCAGACGATCATATATTACTCTATCATTAAATACCCTAAATCCCTCTATAAATAAATATTTGATGAAGAAATTTTTTCAAGTAACATCAATGTACATTTAAATAAAAACCACACAAAATGATATCTCATATTGAAACCATTCATTAATAAATATCTCACTGATCGAAAGAATACTCACCTATATGAAATTATAAAGCATTAAGATGTAAAAAAAATCTCTAAATGCACTTTTTTACTTCATAATATTGTACATATGATATATGTGGTGTTACTTTATTTATAAGAAATATTATACCAAACTCTAATGGACATATTCAGGACACCACACATTAAACTAATCAAAACCACAATCCAAGCCAAGGGATTTTCCATGTATTTTTACAAAAGGGAGTGTAAAGAATTAATTTATATGAACAATGAAGAAGATATTAAAATATTAGTCTTTATTATGTGGAGGTAATTAACACTCTCAAATAAAGCATTTTAATATTTTAAAATGGTTTATACATCTTTGAGGGTCCACTATGGATTTTTTAAATAAATAAACCAAACCTAAAATACAATTATTTTAAAGGAATAAATTAACCAGGCCTAATATTCTATTTATATTATATTATTACGTCAATATTGAGACATTATGAAGTCATAAAACACATTATATATTTAATCAATTATTAATTTTTAACAAAAAATTTGATTGTTTTAGAAAATTATGAAAAAATAACTAGAAGATAATTTTGAAATTATGATTCCAAATATAATATTCATTTTATCTAAATAATTATCTAAATATGTGAATTTTTACTTTTGAAATAAAAACCAGCATTTATCAAAAAATCTGGGGATTTGACAAAAACAACTTTCAAACCATAATAAAAATTCCAATTGTATTCATAAAAATTATATGATCAATTATATTTAATAAAAAATAATTTGGTAATAATATTTTATTAAAATATTATTAAATGTTAAAATCCTTTAATTCAAAAAAATAGATTTTTTTAATTTAATATTAACAAAAAATACTATTTGTTTTTTAAAAACAATTTACAACGTAACAATAATAAAGAGAATGTATATTTTTATTCTATACAAAACATAATACCCATAATCATAGTAATAGGGTATTGTTACATAATCCATTATAACACTCTTATAATACATATGGGTACAGTTTCTGATGGTGACCGACTCTTGGGGTGGCTTATATAACATCTCTCAAGTCGTAATATATATCAACTTCCACTTCTCCCATAGGTGGTTTGGTTAAATATTAAAATATTGAAGCTTGTCTTGGGAATGGACAAGAGAAAATCCCAGTGATGATACCTCCTTTATGAGCTCCAAAAAATAGCATCGTATATATCAATTATACTTGATGAGGTCACCACTTCCTTTGTCTAATTAAATTTGATTTGTTAAAGCCTTATACTTATACTAATCATGTGATCATTCTTCAAGGACTATATTAGCAACGGTAACAATTATTAATTGTATTTTAATAATGAAAAACATAATACCAAGTAAGTGAATATGTTTATATAACCATTTTATATAATAATACATTTAATTAGACAAAGAGGAATTATCATTAATAAAAGTTTGGGTCCTTTAAATATTTACCTTATGAAATTTCTACCTCAAAATTTCCTTTTCCCATTCTAAAAAAGATGAGGGAAACTCTTCTTCATCACTTCCTCTAATTCCCACATTGCATTTTTGAAAGTTTGGTTCCTCCATAATAATTTGTTGAGGGTCAATGTCTTAATTCATAGAAATAATTCCCTACAATCTATGATAATCACTGGCTTATCTTCATAGGAGAGCTCATTCGAAAATGGTACCATCTCTAGATTTTCAACATCTTATGGGTCATGTATAAACATCATCAAGAGTGATACATAGAATACATCAAGTACTTGAGATATTTTTGGTTGGAGTGTTATTCAATAGGCCACTACTACAATGTGATCTAGGATTTCAAAAGGGCCGATATACCTTGGACTAAGCTTTCCCATATTCCGAAATCTCATATCTCTCTTCCATGATGATATGATTAGGAATACCATGTCTCCAAAATCAATGTATATGTCTCGTCGATGATTATCACCATAACTCTTTTGTCTAATATGAGCATCTTTATTTTGTTGTTGGATGGTCTTAAACTTCTCCACCATTTCTTCATCCATTTATGGACCTATGTGTTTTTGCTCCCCATATTCATCCAAACGTACTGGGGTTCTACTACTATTCCCTTAAAAAGATTCATAAGGTTCCATTTGGATGCTTGAGTGGAAGCTTTTATTGTAAGAGAACTCAACCTGAGGAAGATGTTGATCCCCTTATCCATTAAAGTCCATTGAGAATTCTCTCAACATGTTCTCAAGGGTTGGATAGTATGATCATACTGGCCATCAGTTTGAGGATGATAATCCTTACTAAAGTTTAGATCAGTATTCAAAGCATGTTGGAGACTCTTTCAGAACATAGAGGTGATTCTTGGATCCCGATCAGATAAAATCGATAGTTGTACTCCATACATCCTTACTACTTCTCTGATGTATATATGTACCAGTTGATCCAATGAGAAATGATCTCGAATTTCAATTCAGTGTGCAATATTTTTAAGATGATCCACAAAAACCCAGATAGAATTTTTTTTGTCTTCGGATGTTCGGTGACAAATTCCACGGTGATGTTCTCCCATTTTTACATCGGTATGGCTAATGGTGGAATCATACCCTTAGACTTCTATCTCTCCCCCTTCACATTCTAACATACCAGGAACATTGACATATACTCAGAAATATCTTTCTCGACATTATCCTACCAACAATGCTCTCAAAGATCACAATACATCATTGTCTTTCCGGGGTGAATGGAGAAATTTGAACTATGTGCATCTTCCAAATGTTCATTCTTTAACTTCATATTTGATGAAACACATAGTCTTGTCCCAAATCTCACAATTCCTTCTTCAATACAATTTATCTCGGAGGATTTTCCTTTTCTGATAGTTTCCAATTTCTTTTGAATTCCCACCTCATCCTTTTTATCATTATTTTTCCTTCTAAAAGTGGTGGTTGAAAAATCATTTGTGAATGTATTAATAATGTTCAATTCATTATGATTCCCATGTATATCATCATTAAATCTAAGAAGATTGGATCCTTTTAAATTATCATCAATGATAGAATTGATGAATCCTTTCTACATAGATAATCCACCACCTTTTTCACTTCCCATGGGTGGTAATGGATTCAGCAGTCATAGTATTTGATCATCTTTAACCATCTTCATTGTCGTATGTTCAAATATTTCTATGTGAATATATACTCGATGCTTTTGTCATCCATATAGGTTTCACACTTATCCCCAATGAAGCGATGTCGCAAAATTTTAAAATCAAAGATCATTTCATCCAACTCTAAATCATGTATTAGCTATTTGTCTCATGACGTTTCAATTTCATTGAAGCATAAGAAATGTTTTTATGATTTTGTATCAACAAAAATCCCATTCTATTATTCGAAGAATCACTAAATACCACAAAATGTTCTCGACTTGTGGGTAATGTGATCACGAGTATAGTGATAAGCCTTATTTTCAACTCCATGAAGATCTTTTCACATTGATTACTCCCTAAAAACCTAACTCCCTTCAAAGTTAGCTTTGCAAGAGGGTTTTAAAATCATTAGAAATGTCTCACATATCAGCGATAATATCCAACTAACCCCAAGAACCTTTAGATATCCATCACCAATGTTGGCATCAACTATCTAAAATTTGTAGCTGTATTTGAGGTATTCGAAGATATCCCCTCGCATGTGATGATATGACCCAAGAATGAGACTTCTTTTGACCAGAACTCACACATAATTTACTTTTTATATAGTTTATCCTTTCGCACAGTCCCTAGTATTGTGATTAGATGATCCTCATTCTCCTCCTTTTTTTTGGATTATATTATAATATCATCTATAAACACTACAAAAAAAATTTCATTGTAATATCAAATAACTCTATTCATCATGTCCATGAAGACTGTAGGAGAATTAGTGAGTCAAAAAGGTATTACTATGAATTCCGAGTATCGTACCTTGTACGAAAAGTTGTCTTTAGGATATCCAACTTCTTCACCCTTACTTTGTAATATGGTGACCAAAAATCCACCATGGGGAAATATTTTTCTCCACATAGATACTCAAACGAATCATCAATTCTTGGCAGAGGTTACTGGTTTTTATTATGAATTTTTTGAGCTCACGATAATCAATGAAAATTCACATTGACCCATCCTTCTTCATGAAGAAGTAGAATGGTCCACCCCATGGTGAAGCGCATGGTTGTATAAACCCTTTATCCAAATTATCCTATAGTTGTTTCTTAAACTCCTCAATCTCTGAAATATACATTCTACATAGAGTCTTGGATATTATAAATTCCCCAAGTATTTTATCAATCGAGAATTCAACATCTCTTCTAGGAGGAAGACCGTGCAATTCCTTTGGAAACTCCTTGTCAAATTTCCTCACAATACGAATGTCTTAAAGGATGGTTTCTTCCTTAGACTCCATTATTTGAGCAAGATATTCATGCTCATAGTGAAGTAATATCCACCCTTGAGATGATGGTGCTAAATAAGATTCATCCTCCACATTACACATGCACCAAATTAGGGGTCAATTCTTTATATGGGGAGTGATTTCCCTCCCACGCCAATATATGTAGGATCTATATAATGAAATCCAATCTATGCCAATAATTGCATCTAATTCCACCAGGGGGGAGTACGATGAGGTTTTTTGGGAGGTTTTATCCACAAATTATGATAGGGGAGGAGTAATATTCATGGGTTTCAATGATTGCCCCATTTTTCGTAATCACTCACATCTCTACTTCAATGATTTGTGGTGATATTGGTATTGTTTTAGTAAAATATCTAGATATCAAAAAATCCATAGAACCAGAATCAAACTATATGTTCACTATTCTTGAATGAATATCTAGCATCCCTCTCAATACAACATTGTCAAGGTTTTCTTCAATGGTACTGATGGAAAAAGATAGACCTTGCTGCTTTGGAGGTTGTTGGTTTCCATTGAAAAATCATTGATTGGGATACTAGTTTTCAAATTTCCCAAGTTCTTTATAGTTAAAGCAATGAATAGTTTGTTGAGGGTCGAACGAAGTGTTACTCTACTCTATCATAGTAGTAGGGTTTTCTTGCTGACAGTTAATGGTCAGGTTCCCTTCTCTTCCACACCTAAAGTATTTCCCTATCCCCTTCAAGCAGATGCCGGGGTGATTTTTTTCATACCTTTGGGAAGTGAGGTGGTGGAATTTCATTGCACTTTGGGATTTATCCATCGAACCGTCAAGATTAAAGTCCAGTTTCCACTTGTTATCCCCATGATACCCATGTGATGCACAGAACACCATTTCTACATTGAAGGAACATTGCAATTTTTAATAATTTCTATCAATGTCATTGATTTAAAGGTCTTTCTGTAGGATATTATTTAGCCCACAAAGAAGCGGCCAACCATGCATTCAAGTTTAAGAGAAATGTCAAAGGCGTATCATGCAAGAATTGTAATGTTTTCCTCGAAAGCTCGGATAGATTCATCATTTTTTTCTTGAGGGTAAGGAACTCCCTTTCTATATTATGTTGGAGGGTGTGTGGAAAATATTTATGAGAATACATTTTTCAAGAATCCTTAAATTCCAATGCATCGATCACTTCCTAAGGCATCATATTTGTTTTGTCAAAGTCCACCATCAATCTGCATCACCCTTTATATGTTATGCAGCCATAATAAA
Organism: Viscum album; assembly: GCA_963277665.1. Classification (NCBI taxonomy): domain Eukaryota; kingdom Viridiplantae; phylum Streptophyta; class Magnoliopsida; order Santalales; family Viscaceae; genus Viscum; species Viscum album. Next base: position 445,240,926 of record OY728144.1, read on the forward strand.
CTTATATTTTTCATGACATTGATTGATTGAGAGGATATTTTCAAGTCATTTGATCTACTATTCAATGATTGATGGATCGAATTATCTATAAAAAGTAGGAGGCATTTTTATCATAAACCTCTGGGTTATGACTTGTTCTTTCTTAGGGGGGTTGAATGTTCCTCTTGACCCATTTCATTATTAAACACATGAGTTAACTAATAGAGTATCATGATAAAGTTAGTGATCCCTGCTCCCATTGGATTTGGAATCTCATTATAAAAATCATCACATTGATCTGTGCATGGGTTGTTAGCCCGAATCCCCCTATTACCAAGAATTGGATGGAATAAAATGAAATTAGGGGTAACACAAAAAGGGAATCCAATGAAAAAATGGATAACATATATAATACTTCTATTTTCTTAACCAATAAATTTATTGGCTTCAATCTATGTTATCCTCGACCTACTTCCAATCATATATTCTTAGGGGGGATTATTTTATTCCATTAATAATGTATCATACTATGATTATGAATATACCAAATCATCTACCCTGGGTGTTTCATAAACAAGAGTGTATCAAGGCCTGTTTTTTTTGCACTAGTTCCCATTCGAGTCTAGATCAGAAAATTGTTTTTGCTTTTTACCCCTAGATACATCTATACCAGTTCCAACTCTACTTTCTCGTATCTAGACAGTGATGTATTTTCTTGATAAACCACTTAATCAATTCTCCAAAAAAATTAGGGATGTTTTTATTATACTCATTATTATCCCTATGTATTTCCTTAGGGTTTTCTAATCCTAATACAAATAATAACTAAACCTATCCTTTGATACCAACTATAACAACCCTGCTCTTTTTTACACACTTAAACGTGATTTATTACCTAAAATTTCACTTAAAGAAACATTGAGGATAGATAGGTATTGTGTATTGGGTAATTAGGAACATTACATAATAACATAGGACATAAACCACAACTACTTTATTGAAAACTTCTTTCACATCACCACAACATTCATTCGTACTTTTCATTTCATGAGATAACCTGAGAACATGACTAAGAAAAGGGAGGTTTATAAAGACCTATAAGGGATTTATAAAATCATAACATGAATAATATAGTACATTTTCAGCATTAAGCATATCAATGGAGCACAAAATTCATGAACATAAAGGCATGATATAGCCTGATTATCATAACTTGGAAATGTGGCAACAAAATTTAAGATGATATTAGTATGATCCAGGGCGCATTGCATATAGTGCATTAGTAAACCCTCATTTCTCCTGAATTAACATGACTAAATCCTAATTAAATTTTAATTATCTAGAATAAACCCTCAATTCACTTGACATATCATAATACTAGCCTTTACCCAATGCATTACAGAGCAATCAGGGTGCACCCTTCTTAATCATTTCATTTGTTGTATAAGTGTGCCACATGTATCATATAACATGGATTCGTTAAACATCATAATTTATTCCACAACAAAGTAATGTGTAATTTATAAATTATAATTTATAATTAGTAAGTAAATGTTTATAAAGGTGAACACCGTTGATAGAAAAATGGGCATGGTATTCACTACAGAGTTACTTTGTCTAGGAAAATCATGGTGCAATTTCAGCAGCATAATTTCGTGACATAAGAATTCATAAAAATAGTAGATGATAGTGAAAGTGGTGTATCCTGATATGTAAATGAAATGGAAATTAAGGGGGTCATAGAGATACATTTCCAAACATATGTAATGAAATTTAGATTCATTAAAAAAAGAATTGCTTGAATGTAAATTAGATGAGGGAATTTTCTTTCAGAATTTCGGCATGGTAACAGGTGTAAATGGGAGGAATTAATGAGATAGAAAGATACCTATAATAATTAAAACTCAAGAAGGGATGTATGGTAGAGTTTCCAAATCATACCCCAATATTTGTAATTGAAAATAAAAGGTCATATTAACATAATGAAATTTGGAAAAAAATGAGAAAGGATGCATTCCCTTAATTGGAATTATGATACCAAAGGCCTGGGAGAGGCTTGAGAGATGTTTCATGAATGTTTTGGGGGGACTTGGGAGGATTATAGAGAGAGGAGGGATGGGGTTGGTCGAGATCTCAATGGTTTTAGTGAAAAGTAATGGGAGATTGAGTGGGTTTATATAGAAAGGGAAAGAGAATTATTTATCATTTATGTTTTGGACACCACACATTAAACAAATCAAAACCACAATCCAACCCATGGATTTTTCCCATGTTTTTTCCAAAGGGGAGTGGAAAACATTAATTTATAAGGAAAATTGACGGAATTATTAAAATATTTGGTATTCTTATGTCGAGGTGTGTAACACTCTCAAGCAAATCATTTTAAAATGATTAAATGATTTATATGTCTTGGAGGGTCCACTAAGACTTTTTCAAAAAATTAATGCAAACGTAAAATTAAATTATTTTAAAGGTAAAACATATATTGGTCAAAAAACCAATTTATAATATTTTATTATATCAATATTGGATTAATATCATGTCATGAAACCCATTATATATTTAATGGGTATTTAAGTTTTATAGAAAATGCAATTCTCCCGAAAAATTATGAAATATTCCATTTTGGAATATTATGAAATTCAGATTCCAAAAATAATATTTATTTTATCTAAATAATTTTCTATGTAATTTAATTTTAACTTTTAATATAAAAACTGGCATTTATAACAAATTCATGGGTTCTGAAGAAAACAGATTTAAATCATTAATAAAAAATTTAATTGTATTCATAAAAATTTAATGATCATTTATATTTAATAAAAAGTAATTTAGTGATAATATTTTATTAAAATATTATTTATCTAAAGAATCCATAAATTCAATAAAATATATATTTTGTAATATAATATTAAATAAAAATACTATTTGTGCATTAAAAAATATTTACAATGTAATAATATGAAAAAGAATGTAAATTATTTATTATATACAAAAAATAGTGCACATAATCAAAGTGATAGGGTCTTGTTACATAACCACTTTAACTCCCGCATAATACCTAAGTGTACTGTGTGGGATTATGATAAAATCTTGGGTTGGCTCAGTTATAATCGCTCGAGTGGTAATCTATATCAAATTCTGCTTCTCCCATAGGTGGTTCTGTTCAAGCTTAATGTGTTGAATCTAGGCTTGGGACTGGACAGGAAAGAATCCAAGTGATGCTACTTCCTTTTCAAGCCATGAAAAATGGACTTCTTAAAGAGAAATTCTACTGGTTGAGTCCAACACTTCCTTTTTCTGAGAAAATTAGATTTGTAAAAGCCCTATATTTATACAATTCATGTGATCACTGTTCAATGACTATATTAGCAATGGTAACAATTCTTAATGGTATTTTAAAATCAAAAAACATAAAACGAAGGAAGTTCATATGTTTATATAAAACTTTTATATAATAAGACATTTAATTAGATCTAGATTAATTTACATTAATAAATTTTTCGGTCTTTATAGGTTATGTGTCAAGGACCTAGTCACCTAAAGTGTAGTTACATTGTATAAATAAATTTTTTATTCCATCAATTATTTTTTTAATAATAGTTTTTTCCTAAAACAATTTAGATGGAATTTGATAAATTGATTTTTTATACTGAAATTGTAATTTCAAAAAAAGATATAAATATTTATAATAAATTAAGAAATTATGAATAATTATTTTATTAGTTTAATATTATGATAAAACCACTCTAATTTAAATATAAATAATAGATTTTTTTTGATGTGTCATAATTTTTAATTTTTTTTCACTCTACTATTATTTTTTAATAAATAAGAAATTGAATATTTAAATTTTATAATTTTATTTTTATGTAATTATTATATAAAATAAATATCATTTTTAAATTTGAACACCAAAATTATGTTAGGGGGAATTTATGAAAATTTTATAAAATACTTTATGTTTTGTCAATAGTAAATATACAGTACGAGTTTCTTGGTATGTTTAACGACTTCTTAATTATGTAATATTTATTTAATGTCAAATAAACTACATTCCAAAAACTTAAATATATTATTTTATTAATATCAAGTGTTTTAGTAGATTTTTATCATTCTCCAAACCTGTAATATACTTTCCAAAGTCTAAAAGGGAAACTTTGTCATTAAAAACATTATTTTGGTGGAAACATTACTTTTCTATACTAAAATCAGCAATATTAAAATATTATCAACTATTATTGTTTATAATAACATAAAATATGTCCCATGCCTTCATAACCATTTCAAAATACCATGGAAAATAACTCAATTTTTCATATTCCACAACCATGGTTTAAAGTTCCTATATTTTGAAATTAAAAAAATATACTTTTTCAATAAAACCCTCCTATTTCACCATTTCGATTAATTAATAATTCATCCTCAATGAATATCTGGTAGTTTTACCTCCTATTTTTTCCTTAATACCCCATTCTCCCAATCATCTCATTTTTTGAGTAACTTTATAAGGTAAGGGAATTATCCTTCTTCTCTTTTCGATTCAAGAACCTATTTCCATATCTTTCTTCTAAATGATATAGTAACTATATTTTATTACCCTTTATATCATACCATTTCTTGAAAAATATGTTTCATCAATGATAGAACCTTTTCCTCTATCTTTTAACCATTTTTTAAAACCAAATTTTATACTCATTGTGCTATTGGATGTACTTCATAAAATTTAACTTCATTCCTTATGAAATTATCGTTTATTTTCTTTTTATGAATATGTACACCTATTTATTTTCAAGTATTATCCACATAGATGTTAAAATATTTTTTAATTAGAAAATTAACATATATAAAACATGTATTCCCTTTCATTGGGTTAAAAATGACAAAATGATCTTGTCTTTAAGAACATTTTAAACACACCATTCTTTTTTTATAGAACCCATTTCTATTATTTTACACATGTTGTTTATGAAAAATTTATTTATGATATATACAGATCATATTAATTAATACATTTGAAGGGAACTATATGATAATGATCCAATGAAGTGGATATAAAATTTAATCTCTAAAGATGGCATGTTTAAGGATACCTTGGTGAATGACCTTGGTAATGTTTATGACACCACGGTGAAAACAATTTCTTATATGCATATGAATGTATCCTTTGAATTTTTTTAGCCATATTATCATGTAATTATTAATATAATTATTATTTTATGCCTCACATTCCCTTTTTCATTCCATAACGATATTCTTCATGTCCTTATTGATATTCCTCAAGATCACTTGCAAATTATTTCCCTTTCTTTCCATTACTGGGCCTTAGGCTCACCCTTTCCATTGGATAATGTCCCTAGGATATGAGATATAGTATATTCACTAAGGATGAACCCATGAAGAATCCATTAAATTTTATTAGAATAATTTGTTTTATTTTCATGTATTCTGAACCTTTTCCCTATGAAATTAAACTTTAAAAGATCATTTTCTTGTACAATGTAATGAAAAGTTATGTAATAAAATGAAGGATTCCATGTTAAACATTTAAGAGGTGTATATATTGGAGTATGGTGTGAGGTTAGAAGTTGAAATTCATGTGGTTTAGCCAAATTTAGGTTCACTACACTATGGATAGGTTGTTCTGGCATAGTTTCCATGTACATGATTGGGGGCCACAGTGCAAGAATGAATATTCTATATTGTCCCTTTACCTAGTTTATAGAGCATAACTACTTATCCTGGTGTACATTCCATATGCATGTTTGACAATGAAAAACTATAGAATATCCAACTCCATTGTGAAATATTTGTTTTCCATTTTGGGACACATGATAGTGTGAGCCTATGAGAAGTGATGTAACTCCCATTTTTTATAATTTATATAAATTCATATGTCCCCACCATAAAACAGTCTTTTCACAACCTTTACACTTGGAAATAGGGTAATTTCTAATGATTAATAAAAAGTCCTTCCACCCCCTAGGATCTTAGCATCACCCCTGATGATGATGGATTGACACTTGATGGATCCAGGTATGTTATTTCATGCTATAATTTTTCCCACAATTTTATTATGTTGTAAAGAATGTATAATCATATGTTTCTATCTAATTCGTTGATTTTAATCTAACACATCATTTTTGGTGAATTCAATTTAGTTATCAGAATCTATTATCGTGTAGACTTGTTTCAATTATTGTGAAAATGTGGTTCATGTGACAAAACTCTTTACAAACCATGATGTTGATGTCAACAACGTGGAGCTTGGATGACCCTTTGTAGTTAGGGATAATATATTCACTTGTTTTCTTTATATTATTATTATTTTTTAATAATATGATTATTTTTCTTGATTCTGTTCTCATGTGGGTTTTAGTGTAGTCCATGATACATGTTTATTATACTTGATGTGATGGGTCTGCTTGTAGATTGGATGATCATGTTTGCTATTGATAAAATGAAATGTATGTTTACAATATATTCTTATAATGATATAGTGTAATTTTATTTTTATGATCTACCATTTCATGTGTGTTACCATACCATGGGAGGTATTATTTATTTTTTCTCAAAATAATGTGATGGTTGTGACATGGTTATCCCTTATAAAGGGAGTTTTCACGTCCTGCAATGATGTCGATGATTGACCTGATAATAGGGTAGAGAAACAATAATGTATCTTGGGTATTGTGTGGTTCCCTCAATGACTAGTGTATGTAAAACATCATATTTATTCAAGGCCTAGTCGATTCTATGTTGAACTATCACCCAATTTGTTTTGGATACTGATAACATGACTCACTTGATTCATAGTGGATTCCAAGTATCTTTTCCACACGAGGATAAAAAGAATATTTTCATGCATTATAGATAGTTATTGTTTACTTCTAATATATTGATATTAAATTCAACAAGGAGATAATTTTGGAATAGAGGAGGGTCATAGTTAGATGTTTATAACACTGGTTCTTTGTATATGATAGTTTCTGATTTCACACACATATATTGATATCATGGAATACAACTATTATACATGTGAATATTTTTTGAGGTCACATTGGTAATTCCCTAGTGGGTTTTATTACTCACACCTTGCAAGGGATTTTTAATGATCTTATATAATTTATGTACCAGATTAGGAGTAAGGGAAAGGGGCATATGGCTGATAGTTGAGTTATAATCATGGCATTGTTAGAGAAATCAAGACATACTATGGAGGATTTCCACAAATTTTACTTTATGTAATCATCTTCATGAATTAATTAATCTAGTTTATCATTCGACACTTTTGGCCCATTTATTTGTTCTATCAAATATGAATATTCTAATAATATATGACTCTACAATTCATTCTTTATGTTCTTAATATTTTTATTATTATTATTGGTGTAATAATATTTTGCTATGGGTACAGTGTCCCTACATAAATTGCTTTAACCCTAGCGGCTAGGCAACAACCTCTTGCATAGAGTAGGAACACATAATACCTTATGTCAATTTGATTCAAATCTGGTAGTTGTGGTTGGGGAATTACACTAATGCGATTTTAGTGTGATGATAAGTGTGGTAATAAAGGGCACCTTTTATAAGCAAGAGGGGTGGAAGTATTGTAAATATTCTAACTTTATCTTAATGGCATGAAACTTTAAAAAGGAAATTTCCTCAATATAGAAAATAATGGTGACGGTGTTCATTTCTGTTTTGATCTATATGTCATATAAATAAATTGTGAATATTTTTTGGGACATTTTTACCTTACCCTTTTAATTTAACATTTTTCCATTACTTACGTTTATCATGGTAACTCTTTTTTTATCACTAATAACTCATTTTTGTGAAAAAATTGAAATTTCCATTTTCCCTTATTTTGGATATGATGATTTATAATATTATAAATATTTTATTATATTCGCATTCTAATGTTGGTGGAAAAGTTTTTTCATTCTATCACAAGTGACATGTAAAAACCATTTTTTATAAATAAATGGATTTGTAAGTATAAAATGAATTTATTATCATTACTTAGCCATAAAATATAGATTATTTTTAATTAATTTGAATGAATAATTAATATATATCATTAATATAATTCCTTAATTGTGAATAATTTAATTTATTAAGAAAAAGTACCTTGCACACAAAGAAACATTTTTCTCAAAAACATCTCTTATTACAAATAAATTTTTTTATATTTATCTCTAATCAATTAATAATATAAATATACATCATCATTCATATATTTTATAGTTAAAATTATTATTTAAAATGAATTGAAAAATAAAATTAATAGTTTTTTAAAATAAAATAAATTAATATACTATAAAAATATATTTCCTAATATTTTATTATCCTTGATAAATTGAATTGCCAATAATTATTATTTTGATATTTTTTTCTTAAATTTTACTGATTCATAATACCTTTAATTTCATTAATACATTATACAGATATAAATCTTTCAAATTAATAATTTAAGAAATGAAATTTGTATAAAAACATCATTGTATAAAATTATCCAAAACAAATATATATATAATTTATTATATAAATAATTACATGTTTGTATTAACCTAATTTGTATATATATATAAACCCTCATAATTTTACCATACGATATAAGGATGATATAATTTCTGGTGATTCCCATAGGAAGTTGTTTAGCTAGATTGGACCTTGTAGGAATTTGTACAATCTCGAACATATCCCATTTATTATTTCATAAAAACTATAATTTTAAATGATCATATTAGGTTTTTCTGAGGGAAAATTACACTGATAATACCTCCTTTCAAAACATGGATCAATTATCCTCAAAATATATACTTTTGATACTTGATGTAATTTTGTAAAATCACTGAATTGGATTCATACTATGGTTACATTTATTTAAACTCACTAATTCAATGGAAACGTTTTAATGTTCACATTTTATTATATTTAACTTTATCTCATTAAAATAAATCACAATTCATTTTATTTTTATGTTATGTGTGAGGTATGATTTTAAAAAAATTATTTAATTAGTTGAAATGTATATTAAAATATCAGGTTGTTGCATTCTAATCCTTTAAATAAATTATTCCTCAAAATTTTAATTTATATCATTAATAAGAAAATTTTATGATAATATTAATATAGTCATGATCTGATATATAGTTTTTAATAAAATATAAACATACCAACATGGGTATGTCTAGTAACTCATTTCATGATTGAGAATTCAGAGCAATATACATATGAAACAATTTCGATAAAGAGGTCATAGTTGGTCTTACACTGATATATGATCATAGGATTATATTGAATACAAAATATGATTACCCAATTTAAATAATTGATATGGTGTATAGGTTGAAATATTGTGTCCATTAACAAAAAATACCTCAAACTCAAAAAATAAAATTATAATATAGTTTTCATAAAGCACATTCCCCAAAAATCATCTTGGGGTATAATAATCATATAACTATAAATTATTATTTATATTTAAATATCAAATCATTTAGGTGGTGATTTTTTTAATTTAAAAAAAACTTTGACACCCTATTTTGGCTAGAAAAAGAATCCAATATGGTAACCATGAATTATGAGTGGTGGATAAGTGTACCTTTTTTATTATTAGCTACTTTATTGGAAGTCATTGCATAGGTTCTTCCTTATTCTAATGGTCATGTATCATTATTGTGTTTATTTTCCTCATTATCCCATGGGTAAGGGAATCAATTTTCATAATCCCAAGCTATATTCATTTCAAAATTCTAATTGTTACTGAAACCTTAGAAAGAACATTATTTTACTTTACCACATTAACAAAATAGTCATTTTACCTGAGTATTTTACTTCTAAAAACTTTATTTATGATATATTAAACATCTTGAAGTTCCTTTAAGAAATGTCCCTCATCACTTGTTACCACATTCATGACATGTAGGAAATTTAATATTCCTTCCCTTATGATCATTAGAAAATGAACATCCTTGAAACTCTGCTATTATCTCATTTTAGGTGTTTGAAAATTCAACTATATTAAAATGATTAATCATAACTTGAGATAATTAGTTAGTAAAGACATCAAGGTTTTTTAATGTAGATTTTTATCTTATTTAGATCTTCATTTGGAGAATCACAATATTCTACATGACACTCATTAATAACTTAGTTTCTCCAGGATTCTTCAATCACTTTATAATGGAATGTTGATGTATGGGAATACATAAATTAATACATATTTGAAAGGAAAAATATTAACATAAAAAAATTAAATCCTAAATTACATATACACCATATAAATGTCAATGTTATTGTTTAGGTTACCCATGGTCATATTTATATTAGCTTCCCTACAAAATATAGTTATATGTTACATCATTTAATTTAAATCCATCGTAATTTTTTATGATGATTGTTTGAATCCAACAAACAAACCTCATGAGAAAGACAAATCTGGTGTGGAATTATTTCCATTAGTTGTGAACTAATTGAATATGGAGTTAATTCTCAACAATACATTCCATGTTATTGCTCCTAGGTTCAGTTAATCCATAGTCTACATCCCCTCATTTGTATCCATAGGTATTTAACTGGTAGAAACCCATTCAATATATATTTTGTTGACATTTTAGGATGTTTTTCGTCAATTAGGATAATCCAGAGTGTTTTCAAAAAAAATATCTTGTCCTACTACCCAAGAATAACTAAACATCACAGAGATAAAAGCAATGATTCCCCATACCCACAATCATAGTGTAACATTCTAGATAATGGGAACACACTCTTTTATGTTTAAGATATTTTTCCTTGGGATCATACTGGATGTGATTTTATTTTTCGATCTTTTGTAGAACATGGGATAGTCTTAGCCTATTGGGCATATTATAGTTTAAATTTGTTGTTTATAGTACACATATGCCTCTATTTTTAATCAGTGAAAATGTTTTTTGGTGTATATCAATTTCTATCATACTTCAACTTTTTTATATCAAAAATATATTTACCATGATTAATTAACCCAAAGAGATGTAGTTTTTTTGTATACATTAATTATGGGGAATTAATCCATAAATACCTGATATAAAATGAAAAACCATTATGTCCAGTAGTTTTTATGTAAACCAACCCTGAATAAGAACTCATATGGTTATATTATCCATTCCACATACCCTATGATATTCCTGGAAAATATTTTGGAGCCTCCTAATATTTTGGATCACTTCATCCATCTCTCGATCACCAGTTAGGTTGAGTATCTTCTCTTTAAAAAGTTTCCTTTCTGTTTTTTTGTTTCCACAATTGTGGTTGCAGTTTTTGGATGTGTTTATGAATCAAATTAATTTACGAGTATGTTTATTCTTTATTCATTATATCTCCATTATTTATCTTCCACTATGGACTAGTTCTTGTGTTTGTTTTGGTGCCTCCTGTGTGGTTTTAGATATATTTGTGACTTATCCTTTGTACTGAACCTTTTTTATTTGGAATTTAATTCGATGACCTTGAAATAATTTTTTGGGCCTCCGTTATTCATTCTATGTTCTTTTTGGTGGGTTTGTATCTCAATGATTATGGTTTCCAGCCTGAGTATGTGGGAGGCGCATCCATCTTTAGACAATACTACATGAACCATGATACTTCTTATATTATAAATTGTTTTACAAATTAATTTTCAACCTTTTATATTTATTTGTATGTAAATGGTTTTTTATAGAATATAGTTTTAATTTTATTTTGGTAAAATAATCAGTATTTTTAAATCATGGTGAAATGGATTCATTAAATTGTTTTCAAATTTTTTTTAATAAACTAATTTTGGAAATGTAGCACATGGGAATCCTTAGGTACTATGGTGGAAGTCATAGTCATATTCATCATATTTTGATACTATTGTAGGTTTGAATACTGGTGTGTTAATATTTTACATAGGCCATGTGTCCCAGTAACTTGTTAGATAGTATAGGGGGATAGGGGTTCAGTTATGGGATGTTCCTATTCTCCCATTATTTAATGCATATATCAAGGGTCTTGATGTAAATAACATTTCTATTTTTGTGTATGACCGATATAGCTTGAATGACCTATAGTGATCCCAATAATTATTTTCATATGCTTCAGGTTTTACTATTTTATCTTGGATTTCGTACCTTTATATATGTGAAATATTTTGAAACAACATACCCAGAGTGTTTTAAACTATAGAAAAGGTGGAATTGTTTTTACTTGAATTTAATGTAATTTTTTTATCTAATTATCATGCCTTGTTATATTTATATTTTTATCATGTTATGTTTAATTTTTAGAGTAGTGATATGAAACACTTCGGTGGGATCCAGATGAGCATGTTTATCATAAACCCTACACACACCTACAACTGTGTGTACACCTTATTATGTCTCTTGATATAGGAAATGGCAAGGTTCTACAGTGAGGTGGTGAGGTTCATATATGTTTTGTATGGGTAGCTGGTGGTGAGATAATGAGACATTGACTGCATATCCAACAGAGTAGTGGTATCTTTTTTTTGTTTCTCCTTTTTTTGCTAGACTTGTAACATTGTATTTCTTGTTAGGATTTCAAGTTATATTGATTCCAGTGTTTATATTTTTTGTTGTATATATTTATTTTTGATTGATTACATGGTTTATTTATACTATTAATTTATTTCATGTTTCATTTTTAAAATTGGGAGAAATTATTCCCTTAGGTTTTTATTTGTTGTATGGGTTCTAGTTTCCATCCTGTATGGTTCGGAAATGACTTTTAGGTATGTTGAATATTGGGTCGACGATTATTACTAGAGGAAAACATAGGTGAATTCGTTATAAATTGCTATTAGTCCATGGTTCTACCCAGTCTATGGAATTTTATATGTGGGAGATAGAATATTCATGACATAATGAATAGGTCATAGTGAGTTCCTGGCCAGATCCTTCCCTGACGAGCCTCAAGTTACCATGAAATGTTTGGATATGAGTCACTTGATTTGATTTTTGATGTTGACATCAGTTTATGTTTATCCTTTTCTAGTTTTAACTAGGAATATCATGTTGTATAATCATTTAACTATACATCTAGTGTGTATTCCAATCATCCAAGACATCTTCCATGGGTTCTATAGGATGGTACTATGAATTATAATCAAGAGAATCATCCTCTAGATAACAATATTATAGAAGTTATCATCCATGAAGTTCATATCATAGACCAAAATGTACCATGAGTTTAGAAACAATATGTTGAGGTATATCTATATGATGGAAGAGATAGGGATTGATCTGGAAAGTTCAAATGAGAGACAACCACATCTATTAAATGTACACATGAACCAAAAGAGGCAAGGGAATGTGTAGATAAGATTTATAAAATCATCAATATCCTAGATACACCTAAGGCTATCAAGGTGATGTTTTTGATGTTTAGACTCAAGCGTCCTTTAAAGCGGTGGTGGGATTCTATATTACAAGAAGATAGACATGCATGAATATATTGGAAGGGATTCAAGACCATCTTCTTTTAGTAGTTATTCCAAGAGTCATTGATAATAGTACAGTCTATATAGTTCCTATAATTGTAGTAGGGGTAGTTAACTGTGTCTAAATAAACCAATATTTTATTAGATCTTGTTTGTTTTTCTCTAGAGGTAGCAATGAATGATCATTCGAACGATCAGAACTACCTGCAAGGTTTGTGACCAGATATTTGACTGTAGGTGTATATGCTGACACGTTTTACATATAGGTATATGGTATATATGGACATGATGGATGATGTGAAAGTAGAGGATATTATGTTTTCTTTTGTCCAATATATTCCACCCTATGGTAACTTTAATAGTGCATAATGAATGAATAAGAAGTGGCATGATAATTGCAAGAGTTGTGGATGTGGTTCTCAACATCAAGACTTCTACACCATTAACAGTTGTCAACACTATACCTATAAACTGTAATAAGTGTTGTAAGGTTGGGAACACCATGTTTACTTTTCCATTCACTCTCAAATATTTACAATGTTTTTGGATACATAGACCATCTACAAAGGTCCTTCCAGGTCATGTACATAACTCTTTGTTGTCCGAGATAATTGGCTACATCGGAAAATGTGGTGCAATCAAAAGCATCATGTATACAACTCTCCATCAACATTCCTCAAGAGTGAATTACCTTAAAAATGTTGATAAGTTCCCTAGAGAGGTTAACGTGGGTCTGACAATAACGAGATGTATGATTTTTTGTTGAATGTTCTATAGAAACATCCTTATTTGATATTGGTTCCTCACACTCATTTATGTAATCCAATTTCATTGATTTTATTAAACATAGAACAAAGATCATGTTCTTTGTTATGGGGATATCAATTCCTCTTGGAGAGAGGAAAGAGTAGCAGTTTCGATGTCCATCTTGTTCTCAATTGAATGCTGATGCAGAGTTAGTCTGGGATTTTCTAGTTATCGATATTTTTTTATAGTGTCTTTATGATGAATTATATTATTTCCCGCCATTCTAAGATTGATTATTATCAATGAAAAGTTTTGATTATTACTATTAATTGGTTCTCTAAGGTGTTTTTGGGAGTGTGGGATCCAAGTTCTGGTCATGTAAGACCTCCCTGCCCGGAGCTCTGGAGTTAATTTTCTATCGTTATAGTTGAACATAATGAAGTTACCGATTTTGATAATATTTTCATGGTTGTTGGGTTATTGTATTGCACCATCCCAAATGAATTCTATAGTTTTATTCAAGAGAAAGAGGTAGAGTTATCAATTGATCTAGTTTTTTATACATTGGATATTGATACACTCTTATAATATAGAATCAAATGAGATGAAGGAGTTAAAGATCAAGTTGGAAGACAATAATGAGGAAGGATTTGTTCACATTAATTTTTCACCATGGGTAGCCTTCATTCTCTTCACTAATAAGGATAATGATTCTCTTTTATTGTGTGTGGAAAATATGAATTTGAACCAATTTATGGGGAGGAAAATATATCATTTACATCTTGTGGATTATTATATTACCATTTAAGGGGGGATATGTCATTTTCAAAAATTGATCTCGGGTCTGGTAATCATCAACTCATGGTTTCTGAGTCTCATATTCTAATAATGTAATTTAGGGGTTGGTTTGAATATTATGAATATTGTTTAATCAAATTTGGTATGAATAATGATCTAATTGTATTTATGGATTTGATGAATCATATTTTAATTCATTATATCAACACCTTCATTGTGGTTTTTATCGAGTACACCTTGATTTTTTTTGAGATCTAATCATGAGAATACATGCCATCTGAATTTGGATTTTGAAATTTTGAGGATCCAATGGAATTATGAATGTTTTTTGAAATTCAATTTTCATATTAAAATATGTGATGATCTAGTGGAATTTTATTTATGAAAATGGACTCTCTATTGATCCAAAAAAGGTGCAAGTTGTTTTATCGTTAGAGGTGAAACATAATTTTTTCAAGATTTAGAGATCTTTATATTTATCTAGATATTATCAATGGTTCGTCAAAAATTTATAAATGATGGAATCACCCATGACTAATCTTTCTTAGAATGTGGTTAAGTTAACATCATATAAAAAAATTCATATTTATTTTTATAACTTTTAAGGGATTCTAAAATTAGATCCAATTTACATTTTACCTAATATTGGTAAGGTGTTTATGGTTTACTATGACACTAATGGAACTGGTATGGGATGTTTACTAATATAAGATGATGGATTTGTGCCCTATGACTCTCATATACTTCATTATGATGATAAAAAATACCCCACTCATTATTTGGAGCTTTAAATAGATATGAATATGAAAAAGGTTTCGTAAAACTATATTTATGGGGAGTGGTTCTAGGTATTTTTTGACCATTGGATTCTGAATTATATCTTTTATCAAACTAACTTAAATCATAGACATATGTGGTGCCTGAATTCCTCCAAAGGTTTGGATTCTACATCGTCTATACCCCATAGAAGTGGAATTTATTTATTGATGATCTCAATAGGAATGTTTTATAACATATTAATCTTGAATCGAATGAAGTGTGGGACATGATGGTACTTTTCGATCAGATGCATCTAAATGCTTAGGAGGATGATTCAGATATGGTTCTGAAAATATTTCAGTTATCAGGATCTATCCTATAATATATTATATTAGGTTAGTAGTAGGATGATGAGTTTATAATAATCAGGGAAACTTTGAATGGTGGGAAATTTTTTTCTAGATGGTCTCTCACTTTTTATTATATTTTCCTCTAATGGGATTGATTTATAATCCCAACATATATGAAGAATTAAATCTTGGATGATTTTCATTGTTTGGTGTGGGATATTCAACCAAACACAAAAAGGATGTATTATGATATGATATATTATATCAGGGGGCTATCTATATAGAATGATATTATTAATTATGTGTCTTATTGTTAAACCTAACCATAGATAAAGGCATATCACCTCAAACCTTCTATCCTGCTCCGACCTCTTCCAGTTCCACTTTGGATATGTGTTTATGTGTTAATGTACATTGTTATTGGATTATCACAGACTCCCCAAGGGTAGAAAGATATATGGGTGTTGATTGATCAATTGATAAAACCAGAATATTTTATTCTAATTAGGGACCTCATTAAGGTAAAAGATCTAGATAATTTCCATTTATATGAGATAATTTGGTTACATGCATTTTCTTCTTCCAATGTCTCATAAAGGGATCTTGGGTTTACTCTTAGATTTTGGAAAAGTCTCCAAGTACTGATGGAGACTTAGGTCAGGTTGAGTATAACTTACCATTCATAAATAGATAGTTAGATGAAGTTTTATATTTAGATCCTATAGGATATTCTCCATGCATTCATCATAGATTTTTCTAGATATTAGGATCGTAAGATGGGTCTAATTGAGTTTTCTTATAAAAGACGTTAACATTTATCAATCAAAATGGCTCACTTTGAGGATTTTTATGATCTCTAGTGGGGGTCACCTATTTTCTAGGAGGATGTGGAGGAATCCTCTCTTGTGGGAATAATTCTCATTAAGGATACATTATTGAGTATTTTTCATATAAATCGACATTTTTTTTATAGTGAAAATTCATTATAAATCATATGTGAATCATTGATGTCATCCTTTATATTTTTCCATTTGTGAATATGTTTTCTTTAATTTTTCTCCCTGAATGGATCACCATCATCTTGGAAAATAGGGAAAGATAAATCCAATATATATAGTACCATTTAATGTGACTGACCAACATGGGTGGGTATCCAATCAGTTTGAGATTTCTTCTTGGATGATAGTTATCCACGTTGTTTTCCACACATCGAAACTCATGAAATACCATCATAATCTCTATTATGTTTTTATCTGGGTGTAGATTGAGTTGGATATAGAAATTTCTATTGTGGATAAACATGTGATGATCATTGAAACCCAATTAATGGTAATTTTTGAGGAGTTCATTAAATTGTTTAGAGTGTTATGGAAACACGAATTACATTTTCATGAGACATGGGAGAAAGAAATAGTGGTGACGAAGTAGTGGAATCACCTCTTTCTCAAGCAGCCATTTTACACATAACATCCTAGGGATATAAAGTCCCATGGTGGGTAAATTATATCATCCTAGATAAAATTTACACTTTCTTTTATGATAAATAGTGCTTTCTTTGGGATCAAAGTGGGTATGATATTTTTGGAGCTTATGTAAAACCTAGGATGGTTGTATCTTGAAGGGAAAATTATAACATAAATGTGTTGTCTATAGTGTAAATTAAAAAAAATATATAAGAATTGAAAATTGATTGCGAAAAAAATCCATTTATGTTGAACATCACACTTTTATGACATAAATTTGTTTCCTAGAAAATATTTACCTTATCTGATGTATTCTTCTTCATATTATAATTATTTGGAATTTAAACCATAAATCAATGATTTACAGAATAAACTCCTCATACTAAGTAGGTTTTATGTTCTACTAGTTGTAATCTCATATCATTGAATTTATTTCTCCCTCCCTTGACCCTAGGCCCATTCAACTGGTTTTGGGTGTCCCAACCACTTTCAGATCTCTTCATTTAGCATTCGATATTTGATTGTGTTATTGTAATAACCTGGTTCTTCTATTAAGTAAAAATATTTCCTATTATTTTTTACATAATGAAATGGAGGAAAATGTGGATTGCACACTATGTATTTTGTAGAACATGGCGTGTAATAGGGGTACCCAACATGTACTACCTAGTACAACCCATGTGATGGCCTGGCCAAGAACTTTGAAAAATATGAACAGATGCGACATGTAGCTTTAGGTACATGATGTGTAATTTTCTTCTGTGTGTGGATAAAATGGGTATTGGCCTTCTGTTTCTTCATTCATAAATAACAATCATCCATGTTTGAGAACAATAGCACTGAGGTCCATTTTCACCCCATTTTTATGTTTGAACTTCGAATCAAACACCGTCCGAGGTGTTTGAACCCAATCAGTAGGCTCTAGATTACTATTGATACATTCCTCACGATTATACTTTTTAATGAGTTATCGATCGTTGAGAATTTATTCTCATTTTTTAGATCTACTCCGTTCTTGGCCGAATTGGAGGCCGACGTTGGACAAGGAGGGTCGTATGACTATGAAGAAGGTGGTATTCTGCCATTTGCTCAATATTGAGTTATTTATATGTTTCGTAGTGTCATTCTCCCATGTTTAGGGTGTATACCTTAATTTAAATTGACCCTTTTTGTGGACTAATTATGAATAGGTAATGTATCAATTTAATTTAATCATTTTGAGCTTGTTTAGTTTGATTAAGGGCTAACATGTTGGTGCCTTTCCCTCAGATGGTCATTTTTTTGACATTTGGACTACAATGCATATGGGAATGACTTTTAGTCCCTTTTTAGGGTTGTTTAAAATAAAATTAGTTAATTAAATGTTTCCCACTAGAGATGAAATTTGCATAAGCCATGTGATAGCTTAATTAACATGTTATATATATATATATATATATTTCCAAAGTGAGTATATTTTTTAAGCCTTATAATTGTTAGATTACATATTGGGCTTGTGATATAAACCTACCATGTGAGTATATTTGTTGAATCTTTGTATTTATTAGATTATATATTAGTCTTATGATATAAACATTCTATGTGAGTATAACTATTTAAGACTTGTGATAACATAATTCACATGTTTCCTTTTATGTATGATTCTCACATGAGTTGTTATTATGTTAACCATGTAACAATGTAAATTACAAGTTTATTTAATTATGATGAAATGATTATACACTGGGCAGTGTCCAGAAACATGTTGAAATTCATATAATCTGGGCTGGCCCTCAAACAAGATGAAATTCTTATATACCATTTTTAACCCAGAAACAGGTTGAAATGATGATATACTAGGCTCGACCCTGATTGGCTGTTATTCCTATGGGATAGTATTTGGTATTCTTGCAGGAAAATATTTTGTTGTCCCTATGGGCGAGGATTGGTTATTCTTGTGGGTGGGGTTGTTGGGTGCCTGTGGGTGAGGGGTTGAATTGAATATTGAAATAGAATGAATAATGATGCATCTGCCAAGCCAAATCACAATCTTGGATTCAGTCTTCACATTACTTGTTTAGATAGACTTCTAAGGTATCTGTTGTGATTAATTTTACATGGGTATTATCATACATAGGTAGGATCATAAGACCTATATAATTCAATGTACTTTAATTGATAATAATCACTAAAATGATTTTAAATAGAAACCTTAGCTTGTCAGACTGTTTATTTTTGAGTACATCCTAGCTTACTTCTTTCTTTATTGTACACTGTTGTTATATAAATTAACTAATATATTAGAAAATATTATTGGTGGTTTCATACAAGGATTTATTCTCACACCCTATTTGGGCCATGTTTTTTCCCCAACTAGATTATACTGTTTTAGGTGTCAATATGGGATAGTTCCTTTCTACAGGTACTTAGTATGTTGTTTAGGAGACAGATAACATGGTACCAAGACAAGGATTATGATGCTTCTGAGTTATATTTTGTATTTATGAACCCTAGTATTGTATTTTTCACATGATTTTAGTGTATCCCCTTTTGGATTATTTCATTGAATGTAACAGGGTGCATCATATTTTGTATGAAATGATTCCTAGTTACTTCTAATATCAGTCTTCCTCTGTTTACATCAGTTTTATGTTGTTTAATTCTTATTATATTATATAATTATTTATTCTATTTTGTAACACTCTATCAATGAGGTTATAGTTTCCCCACTTTCACACATAGGCCCCCACTTCTAATCGGCAACCTCTAGGGTTTGGGGAAATGTGTTTAAGGCCATGTGTCCAACTGAGTACGGGGCACTTTTGAGTGGCTTCTGTATCCAGGACATTTCAAAGTGGTATCAAACGAATTTTATTTTCTTGTTTTCCCTAATTTTTAGTGACATTAGATAGTTATAGGAAGGAAATGTAGTTTGGTGGTCAAATGTGTTTGGTATTAGCTTCCCTGCATACCGGGAAAAGCCAAATTACCCTATATTGAATTGAAATTTTGGGATTTTTAGCAATTATAGTTGTTTAAATGTCACTACAGAGTGGAACACTTGTATTGTGATGTTATTATTGATTAAATTGTGGTTATATTTTTCTTAACCTGATGAAATGTGGGTATTCCATCTCATGAATCCTATATGTACATGTTTGAAATTATGCCACAGAGTGTTTCCATTCAATTTTTAGAGAATTTCTCATTACATGTTGTTTTGAACGATATGGTTCTAGAGATTGATGTTGTTTTGATAGGTAACAAGATATATGTACCTACTATTGGGATAGGTGTATTGATATGTGTTATGCTTCAAATTGAACAAATGCCATTCTTTGATCCATGAGATGTATGAGCCATCCTGGATTGGAATTTGGTGGATCATGTTTCAATATTTTGCATAGAATTTTATAGTGATATTTTATGATTGGGATCCAATCATTGATTTGGGGGTAGTATGGGACATCATGGATCAGATGGTGGAATTCTACTTGTTTGTATTTCTGTAGAATAAGGTTTTTTTTGAGAAATATGGAGTTTATTTCCTGAAACAAACTCCATTTACATGTAATGTAGATTATCCTAACACGTCATTTTCTCTTTCTATTTGGGGAAGGAAGATTTCATTTCATGGTTACACACCGTGTACTCTTATGACACACCATGTGGTAAGTGACCGTGTGTCCTGCCATGTGATAAGGAACACAATATTGTGGGTTTTGCAAGAACATAGCGGTGTAATTTTTGTAAACGACATGTGGGATTACACAGGTAGAACCCGTGTTAATCTGGCTGTGTCACGATACATGGGAAGGAGGGATAATTTGATTACATGCCATGTGCCGAGATGACACACCATGTACCTGGGATGTTTACACGCCAATTGCGATAGGAGTGCATGCCATTGTAAGAGCTTGAGGGTATATGTTGTGTGGGTTTTCAATACACCGTGTACTTCTTTCTGGATACCCTTTGAGGGTCTTTTCCAGTTTTACCCCCATTGATAGTTTGGGACCATCGATTATTCATCTCTTAGTAGTATTCAACTTAGAACGTGTTTGTGAAAGTCGTGGAGCATTCTGAGGACTCCTAATGGATGTTTTGGGGATTCTATCGAAATGGAGAGGTTCTTCATCTAGTATCCATTTTCAATCATCATCTGAGAGTGAGAAATGGAGTGGACGATCGGTTGGGTGTTCGGACCAACCTAGTTGAGGATTTTGATCTGAGATGAGATGTGAGTTGTCTCTCTTGACCTTTTCTATTCTAGGGAATCACTTATAGGATCCCTATGTTGTGTAATGTATGAAAGGATCTCTGATATAGGATGTATTCACTCATTTTTATCTAGAGGATCCCACGTTGGATGCCTCCGAGTCATTAAATTTACTAGTCCTGACCATAGTAGTGGGGTATTGGTAGTATCTATTGTTTTTTGACACACAAACCTGACCCATGGGATAGGAATAGGTGAGAGTGATTAGAGTAAGGTGTTTACCTGTACTCTTTTGATATCTATGATTTTTATATTTGAGTTTTTCTTACACATAGAGACCCTTGTGTATAGTAGTATAATGTTTTGGAGTTAGGACTCAGAACAGAGACATGAGTGATCATCCATAGGGTATTTTTATTATATTTTTCTTAATTAAAAAGGGTCTTTTGATCCTATTAAATATGTTTTTGAGTGACATAGTTCAAGTAGTCAATGATTATGCTTTGTAAGTTGTTATCTTCTGGTAGGTAGCACCATTAATGCTTGTTGACTTGTTTCCCACTGTGAGATTTCTGACTATGGTACTGCTTAGGTTCTTTTTTCCCCTGTAGGATGTTTTGTTTTTAGAGAGGTTGATTTTTTTGGATGACTGATCCTTGTATCTTAACCCTTGATATGGTAACGAATATTGAGGAATTATCAATTCAGCAGGATAGACATTCCTTAGGAATGGTCAGCATCTGAGGAGGGCGTGTGATGAAAGATTTGGTATGTTGTCATTTATGTAAATGGTTGATCTAATTTCGAGGCATTTCATACATGAGACATATGGTACTAGGATGAATAGGTTTGAAAACCTATGAATAGTATAAATATGTGCCATTGTATCTTGAATACTTGGGGTAATATATGTTTACTTATGTGGTACCCATCGAGTGTTAATTGATAAACAAGCTGTTGAGTTTGGTTAAATAGTTGAGATTTGGGATGTTGTGCATGTTCGTGGGTTATCTCCGAAGTAGAGTAACCTGAGCATTATGGATCCAAGTTCATCCCACTACTTGGGAAGTCTTTCTGAGGCTTAAGTGTTTTAACATTCTAGTCAGTTTAAATTTCAACTATCATGCCATGTGATGTGACATGGAAATCATGGTACATGGAATGAAACTTGTGAATTTAAATGTGTCCTTCCAAGAAGAAGGATCACAAACAAAGACCATTCTAAAATGGTTGGTTCTACATGAATGCCTTTGAAGATTTTGAGTCTTGTTTCATGTTGATGCTTGCTGGGAAGATAGAAATTGTTGCAAATGTATGTGTGTGCAACCCTTTTGAGACACCGATGATCATGGATGGAACACAATGGTTAAGAATTAATTATTAGGTAAATTCCTTGGAATAAAAAATTTACGTTCGGTTAAATGGGGATGTGTTGGAGAGTGACTCTGAATTTCTTTCAAGGGGTTGGCTAGTAGGGTTTCGACAATCCTTTTTATTAATGGTTGAAATTATCTTACTGTGATATTCCTTAAAAATCATGAATGTCCCCCTATCTTGATTGCATCTTGAATTCACTAAGAGTACATTAGTTATACATCATGATATTGTCGAAATCTGTTCGGCAAGATTGAAATATGTTTACAGTGTTCTGCACTGGATTTGTTGGTTTAAATGAGGATTTGTTAATATTGAGTGATACATGTGTTCTCATGTAGGAATTACATTAATGGTCTCTGGGTTCCTACAACTTTCATGGACGTGACCTCCAAGAAAGTTCCACTTTGGATTTGGTCAATGATATTATGTGGACTTTTGGCCTTGTACCAAATTCTCACCTGTAACTGGGAGTATGGACCACCTTAGTGAGTTTTATGGACTTCGATTTGATGGATCTATGGTTATATCAGACATATAGTTGGGGTTAGATGTGATGATTTGAAAAGTTGTAATGATTCCTGTGTGATGGATCTGGAATTTTGCTTTCACTCATGTTGTGGAACGACCTTTTAATTGATCAAGGGATGGATTAAAAAAGGAGCATCACAGAGAGATAGGTATGAACTTTAGTGAATGGGATTGTTGTGGGAATATGGTTACTTTGGAGAAAGAGTTGTGTTCTATTGCAATATGTCACCCTTATAAGCAGGGAATTACAGAGATAATTCATGAAGTGATGGATTGACTCGTTATCCTTATTGTTCATTGTTTTTGGTTCCAGTGAACCAGTTTAAATACTCCGCCTGTTTATGGTGGGTGTGGTGTAAAATTCTACAATTCCTTTTGAGGAAATATTTTGTGTCCATTTTGATGAGTTTGATCGGGGTTTCGATGGTTCTTTGCAATAAGGTTGTGGATATTAACTCAATTGTGTATAGGATCACCTAGTTAAAGAAAATATAAACTTGGAAGCATCACTTGAACAATCACGGGAGTGTTTTGTGGGGTTTCTTCGATGTTGGAGGTATCCTAGTAACAATTTCGTGTAATTTGTTCTTGAATGGATCATGAAGTTTTCACATTTTATGCTAGTCAAGGAATCCTTCAGTGTTGATGAGCTTGGGATGTTTTATATCTGTGTGATTGTATGAAAGTTCTATGTTCCACATTCTATAATTTTAGATAGAAACACTGAATTTATATATCATTTCTTATAAGGGCTATAGAGGGAACTGGGTACATAGGTTCTTTAATCCACAACTAACCACCCACATATAGATGTCATGTAAGAATTCATAATTAAAGTGCTCAAGGGCATGCTTTGATCATGAATCCAGTTTTTCAGGGGTTCTTGGGAGATAGACAACCCCTTGGTTGAGTTCTCTTATAAATTTAACTTGTGTATTACTATTCAAATGGTTCCTTACAAAGCATAGTATTTTAGACCATGCCAATCACCCATGTGTTGAATGGAGGCAGGAGAGGAAGCTATGTTTGGACATCGTCTAGTACAAGAGACAACTGAACACGTAATGGTGATTCAGAAGTGGGTGACTAGTGTATAGTATTGTCAAAAATCCTATGTTGATTGACACTGAATACGTCTGCGTTCGAGGCCAGGGATCGAGATTTCCTATGTGTTTCCCCAGGGTTAGGACACAAAAGAATCATGAACTGGGTAAGCTTTCCCCAAGATACATCAGTCTATTCAAAATTTTGAAATGATTCAGATCATTGCCTACTGGTTAAAGTTACCTGATAGACACAAGGATGAGCATGGCATCTTCCATTTTTCTCAGTTGCAACATTACCTTTCAGACATGTCTCTCGCTTTTCAACATGAGGAGGTTGAGTTTCAAGTAGATTCATCTTTTGAGGAGCATTCTTTTTTATTGTGTATAGTATAATGAATGTTCTTTGTGACTAGTATGTTCCTTTAGTAAGGGTTCTATGGAAGTATGATCGAGTAAGAGGCAAGGCCTAGGAGAGGGGGACAGATGTATGATTGTAGTGGCTAGAGTCATTCAATGATTTGATTCTTCACCACCCTTAGAAGGGAATTTTGGGGATGAGTTATTTCAAGGGGGGAAGTTTTTATGAACGTTATTCTTAATTTTTTTAATAGATATTTCCTTTTATGTTTGTAATTTAGGAAATGGAGGAATAATATGATTACATGCCATATATTTTCATCAACACGTTGTGCAATATGGGTACACACCATGTACAACCCAATACAAATCATTTGATGGCATGGCCATAACCATCACAGAATATGAGCGAACACATCATGTAATTTTTTTTGCCAAAATGGGAAATAGCCTTGTGTTTCTTCAGACAGACAGAACCCTCATTCGGGTTCGCAAATAGCGGCACCAATGGTCATTTTTACTCCATTTTTTCTGTCTGAACTCCAAATCAAATGTCTTCAGAGGAATTTGAACCCAATAATTATTCTCTTTAATCCTATTGAGCTATTCTTAATGATTTCTCCTATCGAAATAGTTATTATGGGTTGATGATTTATTATTGTTTTGTAGATCTACTCCATTCTTGGAAGAATTAGAGTCTGACGTTGGATGAGGAGGGTCATATGACTACGAGGTAGGTGCTCTTGTGTCTTTCTCTCAATTTAGAGTAGTTTATATGTTTCTTAGTACCATTCGACCATGTTCAGGGGGTATCCATGAATAAAAATTAACCCGTATTGTTTCATAAAGGATGTTTGGTGATGGATAAAATTAATTTATGCATGTAGGATTATGTTAGTTTTGATAAATGGAAACCTCGTGGGTGTGTTTCCCTCGTTTAATTATTGTTTAGTCATTTTTTATAGGATGCCTATGGGCATCAATTTGTTTCCCATTTTAGGGGTTTTTAAAATGAAATTGATTATTTGAATGTTTCCCATGTGAGATGAAAATTTCATAGCCTTGTGATAGTTTAACTCACGTGTTTTCTTATTATATATATAAAATTACCAGGTGAGTATATTTTTTTAATCCATGAAATTGTTAGATTACATATTAGTCATGTGATATAAAATTCCCATGTGAGTATATTTGCTTAATCTTTGTAATTGTTAGATTACATATTGTTTTTGTGATATGAGATATCCATGTGAGTTTAATTGTTTAAGCCTTGTGATTGATTAATTATTTTATTTCTTGTTATGTATGATGACCACATGAGTTGTTATTATGTTAGCCATGTTATATTTTATATTACATGTGTTTTTACTTATACTAAAATTAATATACATTGGGATAGGCCCTGAAACATTTTTAAATGCTTATACACTGAGATTGGCCCTGAAACATGCCGAAATGCTTATATACTAGGTTTTACCCTAAAATATGGTAAATAATGATAAACAACACTCATATCTAATTTTATATTAAGCCTACTGGTGAGGATTTGTTATGCATGCGGGTGATAATTTTTTTATATCTGTGGGTGAGGATTGGTTATGCCTTTGAGTTGGGTTTTCTAGGCCTATGAGAAAAGTGTTAAATTGACTATTGAAATGGAATGACCTATGATGCGTCTGCAAAGCCAACTCACAAGATTGGATTTTATCTTCACATTACTTGTTTAGTTAGACTTCTGAGGTATATGTTATGCATATATTTACCTAGGGATTTTTGGGCCTAGGCCAGAACCTGAGACCTATATAATTTAATGTACTGTAATTTTTCAAAAACACTAAAATGATTATAAATTAAAACTAGTACTTTTAGCACTCTTTAATTTTTAGTATATCATTTGTCAATACTTTATTTATTTTACACAACTGTTATATGTTTTAACTGATAGATTATTACAGATAATTGGTGGCTTCCTACTAGGATTTAGTCTCACTCCGTATATATTCATAATTTTGGGCCAAAATAGATTATGTTATTGAAGGTGTCGATAAGTGAAATTTCCCATCTATAGGTACTTTATATACTTTTTAGGTGTAGGAGAGCCTGGGACCAAGAAGGGGCTTAAGGCACTGCTATGTTTTCTTTTTTTATTTATGTAACTTGGTATTGTATCTTGTAGTTGATTATATTGTATTATGTTTTGGATACATTATTATAACATAACCGTCTGCATCATATTTTGTATATTATGATTCTTGGTTACTTCTAATATTAGGAATCCATTGTTTACTTTAGTTTTATGTTGTTTACTACTTTCACTATTATAGTATTATTTATTATGTTCTGTTATACTCTTCCAAAGAAGTAATAGTTTCAATAATACCACACTTAGGCCATTGATGTGAGTCGGCAGCCTCTAGCGTTTGGGGAAACGTGGTTGAGTCCATGTGGCCAACTAGGTACACGGCACTTTTGAGTGGCTTCCAGATCCAGAGAATTACAGTTAGGTTCCATCAAATAGGTAATAATACATTCTTTTTATTAATTTCTATTTTGGTATTCAGTGTTGGGTTATGTTTATATATTAGTTTTTCATGTGTTTACGTTTCTCATTCATTCTTTCAAGAACGACATGATCTTCTCCCAAAGGAAAGTTCTTGAGTTTGTTATAGTTTGTAATTATTGGTTCTCATGGTTCTCGTGACCTAATATATCCGATGATACCTTTTTATATAGAGTTAGACTCTAAAATATGGGAATCATTGTAAGGGTCTATGTTTGACATTCTATATTCCTTCTGGTGGTTTTCAATCTCATCACTTTTTGTGCATGACCTAAGTTTGTGGCAAGTGGTTCTTTCTCTAGACGATGAGGGATGATCCATGATAGAAATGGTTTTATAAGAAATTCTATTAATTAATTTAAATTATTTATTTATTTATGGGTGTCTAAATCAGTTTTTTATAAAAATGGTTTTCCCATTATTTTATTAACGAAAAAAATATTTTCAAAGTTTTGTGAAATGGAGTTATGAAATCATTTTCAAAGAATGGGGTTGATGGCTTCACTTGGAAAATTTACCACACATTAAGTATTGCTTACTTAGGTGTAAGGTGTCTTAATAAGCCTCATCCACTGATACAATCTAGGTGTTCACTCAAGGGGTGTTCCACAACTCCTTTTGTGAAGTGTCCTAGTGACATGATGAAAATTGTTAGTGGGTTTACTTTCTAGAGTGTTACAATACTCTCAAGATTTGATGCATATGTCTAGGGGAACTATTTTTTATCTTCCAAATTTTCAAATAATATTACCCTAGTAGGACTTTACACTAGTAATCCTTGGAATGAATTACATATGCTTGTTTTTATGCAGTTTGGGCTTATATTAGCTTCTATTGTATATGTTATATGATTTGAATTTTCTTCCCAGATTTTTTATAACTATTGAAATGGGGAAATGTTTTACTATGATTAAGATGTAATAAAGCGGTTGAACTTATTAGCATACCGTTTTTTCTTATAAATTTCAGAAAGTTTGTTTTTTTGTATAGAGACACGATATGGAAAACTAAGGTGCTTGGCCTATTTATATGACACCCTACACACCCCTTCAATAGTGGGTAGACCATGGTACATATTTTGACGATGCAAAAGGAAAGGAACAACAGTGAGGTTGCGGGGTTCATATCAACATATTTTGGGTAGCTGGTGGTGAATGGTGGGTATTTCCTATATATCACATGAAATAGTGGTATCTCTTTTTGGTTGTCCTTTTTACCATTTGAATTTTTCCTTTGGGATTAATTTATTTTTTATTTAGATCACTACTGTTGTATCTATTTATATGTGAAATATATTTATTTTATTTTCTTCACCTATTTATTTTTTATGTGTATATATTTCATGTATTAGGTTTCACCTTTAGAAAAATCCTTCTTATATTGTTAATTCATATATACAATTTTGATTCAATTAATTATTCTTTGAACATACTTTGATTATGGTTTTAGTGTTTTTTGGTTTATTTTTTTATGTACGTCTGAGATAAGGTTGAATAAGAAGGAAATTGGAAAATGTGTAATGTTCAACACTATTTACACTATAAAAATATTTTTAAAGCATAAAATCATCATGATATAACAAATACAGATCTAGTTGTAAGAGTTATTCAAGTGGTAAAATTTCCATTGAAGAACAAAACATATAATAAAATATTATTAACCATTATTCATAATAATTGTGACTTGAAAATCCTATGAACATTTCTCAAGTTGTAAATCATGGAATATTTAAAAGTAATAAAGAAAGCATGTTTACAGTTTCTATATAATTCCATAATGTAATGTCTAAAACATCGGGTAGTGTATGATTAAATATGACATATGGACTAAAGACTATTTATTCCATAAGTTTATGTGGCCTATTTATGTTATAGTAGCTATAATTTATAGTTCATTCAATTATATGGGTTTGAATATTTTTGGTTTGAGAGTTTTTTCATTTTTATTCTTTATGTTATTAGTTTTATATATTTTCTTTGGTTTCATTTTCATTCTGGAATGCTACTATGTTGATTATAAATAAGAAGATTTCAATTCATATTGTCATTTTTTTCTTCAATGTCTATTATTCTTCTACTATCAGCTGAGTGTTTTGATTCTTCACATTTATGGAAAAATCTTCTCCTTCATCATAATACTATAATTTAATTTTTTCATTTAATTATGATGAATTTTATTTCATTTTTTATTATTGTGATAATGTTTTGCTAAATTTCATATATTATTTTCATTTGTAATATGACCATTTATATAAGTGGATAACCCACCCGTGGTTAGGGGTTAATGGTATGGTTGGAAAATATATAATGAATTTATAAATCAAAACAAGTGAAATTTATTAGATATGAATTTAGGTTAAAGATAAAATGTAATACCATTCCTTTAAATGAGCCTAACCAGAATATTGAATGTGACAAAATCAAACCTAATTGGAAGGAATTGAACTAGGACCAATAGTTTCATATGTTTACCACTTTTTTATTTTCACCTAATTCTCCTCGGGTTTTAAAAACTTCTTGAGCAAACTGTGGTTCCCAATAAGGGTAGATTCAATTTTCCATACATCATCTAAATTGGTGTCTCTTGAATGGCTATGTGGTCTACTCTAATATGCATTCCATTGTTAGACTTAGGGTTGTCCATTGTGTATTATCCCTAAAATTGACAACAAACCCTTATATAATCAGTATATGTGTAACCTAATTGACTTGATTTAAACCCAACCTTTGATAATCATACGAAGAATCAACTACAAGGTTCCAATTACATGGTTTCTTTCTTTACTAGTTTTCTCTTAGGGTTTAAACATATATTTCAACTATTCAATATATATTTTTTGTAGTGGTTTTTTGGTTTTATAAAATTTTAATCTACTCATACATATTTGGAATAATTGAATTTCTTTAGATTCATAATATTTTGGAACCATTATTAGGGAATTGATGTTTCCTTGCATAGTGACCTTTGATATGAACATGTGACTTTCCCACAACCTCTTTTACCCCTTCCAATTTATGTTCTATAATTTTCACCCATAGATTAATTTCTTCATCGAATCCTTTATCTACTACTTAAACCATTCTCCTTTGAATCATTCATAAATCCTAGAATCTCGATAAATACATTATTTAATCCCTAAAATCAAAAGATATATATCTTCATGTCGGTGTTCAAACATGGTTGATCAAAAAAATGTGCATGTGTATGAATGTATGTTTTTATTTGTTGTATTAAATTTAATTTTTTGTTATCAAATATCTAAAACCCTTTTATCATATTATGTGAATTTTTTTTAAAACCTCTCTCTATTTTAGTTATAGCATGAGTTGTGTTTATTATAATTTTATAATTATTATTTCATATAAGAGGTAAAAATATTTATAGAACTTTTATTAAACAATGATGAATTCTAATTATATCTCTAAAAGTTATAATTTTTATCCCAACATGGTACATGAATTTGGTTTCAATAAATGTTTTCAGTTTAAACAATATTATTGTTTTATTCTATATTTTAATCATAACATGATTTATGAAAATTAAATTCATACAAATTTGTTCCATTAGAAATCCTATTAATTTATATTCATTTCCTTTGAATAAATGTATTTTTTAATTTATTTTTTAAGGGGTGCACAGATTTTTCAGAGACCATGCTAATATTATTCAATTCTTAATTTCCCAGAATTTAAAATATTTTATTTTCATTGGAATATAATTTTTTTAATCAAAATCAATTAATATTTATTCTATTATAAATATAATTTATTGTTCTTAATTTCATTAAACTACATGAAATTTTGAAAATGTCATTTACATACCTTAAAAATGGATAAAGTACTGTAATTTATTCTACAGTTTTCAAAACATGTGATCACTATATTTGGATCATACATGCTTCTATAATTGTTGGAATTAATAGATTTCTAATTATTTGGAAATTTCTATAATTTCTACTAAATTAATTTTTCTATGAAAAAATATATTTTAGTCATTTATATGGATTAAAAATTCACAAAATATTTATTGTCAAGTTTTAAATATAAAATTATGAATTATTATTCATCATCATCTATGTCAAGTGAATTTCCTCCAAGGAAGATATATAAGCTCTTTATCCTTCATTAGTAGAATCTTTGAAACCATCCTCTTCCTCATTTCATGGTTTCTACTACAACTACATAACTCTTAGATTAGTTTTATACCCAAAGTTGGATGAAACATTAACCAAATGTATGTACTTCATCATGAATGGATTCTCCCTCTCCACTATTGGGTTATCTATCTATATATGTTGTATATTTTCACAACAAAATGGTAGATTTTATTTTAAAATGGTGGAATTTTACAAAAATCAATAGTGGATATGTTCCCTTTGCAACATAGGTACATTTCCATCTTTTTAATCATGGTAGTTTCATTTTTTCCATCTAACATTGAGTCATTTCTTCTTCTTCTTGTGTCTCATTTTTTCTTCTAGTAGGGGTTGTTTCATTTTTTTCAATCTAAAATTGACTCACTTTTTTCTAAGGGTTACTCATTATTTCTTCAAAAGGTGACTCATTTTTACATCTAACAGTGAATCATTTTTATATCTATTGGTGACTCAATATATTTCAAATGGTGACTCATTTTATTACTAATGGTGACTATTTTTCATTTAAATAGCGTAGTAATTTTCAAATATTCTTGAAATGTCCAAAAATTAATTTTTTTCACCAATATGTATTTCTTCTACAAACACTTAAACTTTTCTAATACACTATTCTCATCATTTAATATTTTGAATAACACCATGCAGATTATAATTCATTTAAGTGTTTTATTGATTTTAAAAATTAATATATATTATATATGTTCCATGATATGTATTATTATAATATCTTAATTATTTTTAAAATGTTATTAATTTTTTTTATAAATGATACATAAAACATACATTATATTTTTGATATATATAATTTATACATCTTGAAGTTATTTTTTGGTCTAATTCTTATTGAAGTTAATATTTATTAAAGACCATCATATTCAAACTTATTTTACATAATTGAAAACCATATAATTATTTTTTAAATTATATAATGCATAAAATTAAAATGTATGTAATATTTTATTAATGATTCTACTGATTTCTATGGGATTTATTTAATTTTTTTTTAAATTTAATGTATTTTCCAAGATGTTTGACATGGTCTTTAGGTTTTAAATTTAAAAAATATTTGGAACTATTATTCTGGTGGATAATTTTCAATCTCATGAATATTTATATTATTTTTCAATTTTAATTTCATTACCAGATGATTTTTTTTGTTGGTTTTTTCAAAATCCTATTTAAATATTACATGACACTTCAAGAAACACCGCTGGTAACTTCTTATTTGATTCTCGGTTAATATTCAATAAATAAAAATCTGTGAAATTTCAACCAATGGTATAGTTTGTAATGTCCTATGAGATACCATTTTTCATCATTTAGATGATCTTGCAAGTTCTGAATTACATCCTCTACAACCTCTACTACCTTAATGAGGATATCTGATCTATTTCTCGAAAAACATTACCTATTTTTTTATTATCCTTCTATATATTTCTTATGACTTCTTCATTATGTAGCATTAAGTTCTACATTTCACAAACACTATATTTTCCTATTTTTGAATTTTCATAAAAAATATTTCTTCTTCTCTTCTTTAGGGTTGTAACTCAATGATTCTAAAGTCACAACTATTCAGGTTGGGATTTTGAATCTCTAAAGTTAGGTTGTAATTGGGTTGTGGCTCTCCATAAAGTAGTTGATGTTGTAGTTATCTCTCTACTATAAATGTATTATAAAATTGGGTAACAATCCCCCCCAAAAATCAATATTGTGCACACATATCTCTCACCAAGTAAAGAGGTATAAGACTAGAGTGGAACCACTTATGACCAAGCTAGTATAAAAATCTCGATGTTCATTTTTTTATTTCTATGTCTAATTAAATATCGTAATTAAATTAAATAATCAATTTATTTGGTTAAAATTATTAACCTGGTCTATTCACCCCCTCTAGACCATCTTCTATTTCCCCATATGACATGAAAATTGGTATTAATGGATAACCTTATTCAGAATAGTTTATCCCCATAATTCTCAATCTCAATTAAAAACATTGGTATCAGAGGATGTCCTTTTATAATAGGTTAATTCTTCTATAGAATATGATATTATTGCATTGGTGCAAACTTATTCCTAGACCTCACTGTATGAGGATAATGATCATATAAAATGGAAGGAATGAATACAAATGATGCATGGATTCCTAAAAATACACAACACATTGATGTTAATGATTATGGGTACTAGGAATCCAAAATAGAGGTACACATTAAATAGTTTAGCCTTAAATACTTGTTCATTAGGGAAGAATAATACACTCTTCCTAGAGTTGACCCAGATACACATAATAAAAATGAAAACAATATATGTGTTTTAAAGTAAAATGATGTTAATATTTTATATTATTTTATTAACAGATGTGTTTATAGTCATATTTATGCTTGTAAGATAGCTCGCGAAATTTGAAAGATTCTATAAGTCACTCACCTTGGTTCAAAAAAAATATCGTAACAAAACATGAAATGCTTCATGTAGGGAACAAATGTTGCATGATTGGTGAAGATGAAACATTAAACCATGTGTTTCATTTTTTTCACAAGATTTTTTAATCGAATGAACTCACATGGAGAAGCTATTGAAAAAATATTACTAGATGAATGGGTCTTATGATCACTATCGAAGAAATGTCATGCAAATAAGTTTGGTATTTATAAAATAAAGAACTTTAAATAGTATAATATCAATGATTTTTTTGGATCACTTCTTTAGTATGAACTAGAAGTGAGGAACACAGTATAAGAGAAGAAATAAAGGTGTATCTTTTAAATAGTTAAAGGATGATTCTATTGACTCATCTAATTCTAAACTACAAGATAGTGAAAAAAATATACTACTCAGATTACGAATGGGGGTTTACAAAATATTTAAAAATAAAGGACTCAAGAAATGATTTAGAAGAAATAGTCAAAAATAAAAACATAATAGAGATAAAAAAAGTGGTACAAATACAATTCCTTAAAGATAAATTTTTATGAGTCTAGTAAGAAAGTGAATATCGAGCATGACTATCCTAAACTTTTGAATAATGAAAAAAAAGTGTGATAAAAAGGAACTAAATATCAATTGAATTTTAACAAAAGCATCTTATTTTTGTGAAAACTTAATAAATGGAGAATAAATTGTTAAGATAAGCATCAAAGAATCACTGGACATGGTTATTTATTATGTTTTTTATGTTGTTTGTTCTGATAGTGACCATGATTCCAAAACCTCAAATGTTTTTTGATTGAATATTGAAATTGAATGATTAAGAATAGATATTTTCAATGTTGATGATCTATATAATAAACTTGAAGAAAGTAATGAGAAACATTTTTCTTGAAAATAAATTTATTTTATAATAAAATGATATACCAAGAATAAATGTTTCTACATCTCATTCTATGGTATATGGAAATTTGAAATGTACTCAATATTTGAATGAAATATAGAAAATTAAAGTTGAAAGTCATAAAAAATATTACATTATTTTATCAATGGTTGTAAAAATACAATAATATAATGTCTTTAGATGGAACTAATAAAAATAAAAATGGAATTCTCGATGATTGAAGATTTCCTCAAATGTTACGAACCCATTTTATTAAAAGTAAAAATGGTTGTAATTCAACTTTTACTAGTTTTAAATATGGAATGAATGTTTAAAATACAAAATATTGTTCAATTACATTTAAAAAACATTTGGGATTTATAAAAAAATAATATATTTAAATACATGTAATTTGTAGTACCATATACTACTTTTTTAAATTATTTATGGGTACCTGAAAATTGCATTACTAATCCTATTTGACCAAAATTAGCATGGGAACCATAATTGTCAAGTTGTTTATTTTTATGAAAAATGTATTGGATGTCTCAATAACAACATATATAAAATTTAAATTGGATTCTCTATTAATATTACTAGAATCCTATCAATGTTAACCACTTAAAACTTATGTGATGAATGCACTATTGCTTTTGGAGATAATTCCAAAGGCAATGTAAAATGATTTATTTGAGTCGGTATATAAAATTATTATTCTATTTCTAAAGTTTTATTTGTTGATGGATTAAAACATAATTTAATTATTATATCATAATTATGTAATTTGTAACAAAAGTAAAATTTCAAAATTTCAAAATGTTTATTTTTTAAAATTATTCGTTATTATTTTATGAAAATCAAAAGGAATATCTTTATATTATTTATTTTGTTGAAATAACTATTCTACATATTATGTGTTAGAATGTTTTGTGGAGTGAAAACATCCTTGGAACTAACATTTATGTCATGAAAATTTTATGATGATACGTAATCTATAAAAACATAACAATGTGTCGTACTATAATTCTTTGATGAAATAATAGCTCTATATTTGTAAAGATTTCACGAAATGAAACAAATGTAAAATTTATTTTTGACCAATAAATCAAACAACTGCTCATATAAATTTAAAGTTAGTGCATATTTATTTATTTAGTCATATTCAAATTTATAACCTTGTTGAAACTAAATATACTTTAGTTAATTAATTATGATTATAGTATATTTACATGGTTATAATTTTTTATTTATAAAAATTAATCATTTTATATATTTAGTAATTTTTACAATTTAATTAAAAATTGAAATGGTTATATGATTGTATTTATTCCAATAGATAAAGATTTGAATTTCAAAATTTATATTTTTTCAAACTTTTTGAAAATAATGGTTAATTTCATAATGTTTCTTCTCATAAAACACCAATAAAAAATGGTTTTGGAGAAAAAACGTATAAATCTTTTTGATATGACTAGAACAATGTAAAGGGAATATAATTTCTTTAGATAGTGTTGGTTTGAGGATGTTTTTTCTTATTTTTGTATTTCAAATACAATTATTTGTGGAATTATTTGAAAAAAATACTTATGTATTATTTATAAATAAAAAAATGGTTAATTTAGGGTTTTTAGATGTAAATTTTTATTTAAAAGTCAATTGAAAATTTATATAATTTTGATAATATAAAAGATGAATATATTTTTCATGTATATTATAGTAATAATAAATATTAGAGTTTTTATAATAAAATAACTATGGTTGTTGAATAATATATTTATGTTATGGTACCTGAAAATAATTTCAAATTAAATTTAGATTCTAATGATTTTGATGATGAGTATATATATTTTAATGTTGGTGAAGAAATATATCAGGATAAGGGTGAATCAATTTAGGGGGATCATAATCCTACTCGACCTAATCCAAGATCATAGATGATTCATAAATATCATCATGTAGAGAAATTAATGGAAAATGTTGAGTTTGTAATTAAAACTAGAATTTTTTAAAAAAAAAAATTTGGGCCAATTTGGCTTTTATATTCTAATTTTTTCACATATAATATTAATGAGGATTTAAATGATTCTAAAGGGTTATTTTATATTTAATATGATATTAATAAATTTATTAAAAGTAATTATTGGTATTTAGTATAATTTAATGTGGATGACAATGTAATTTGTACAAAGTGGATCTTTAGAAACATGCTTAATTAATGTAGATAGATTTTCAAAAACAAATCCGTAATGTTTAATCAAGTATACTATCAAGAAAAAGGTATAGAATTTGAAGATTCATTTTCACTTAAAATCATGTTATAGGTTATAAAATTTTGTTTTTTTCATTTTCTTATTTTTAACATTCAAAATTATATAAAATAAAAATAAGAATTTCTTTCTTAAATGGATTTATAACTAAAAATATTTACGATTCCCGACGTAGTGTTTTTAAAATTAAATATTTCAAAATCAGGTATTTAAATTATCTAATGCTTTGTATGGTCTCAAAAAAATACCTATTTCTTACTATGAATGAAATTTTTTGACATTATTATATAATGGTTTCAATAATGGTAATATTGATTTTATGATTTTCATGATAATAATTTCTTATTATATTTTAATTAGAAAATGTTATGTTAACTATATGGTATCTAGTTTATCTAGTGAAATTATTTGTAATGATTTTTATACTTTGATATCTTCTGATTCTGTTATGATTTTAATGGATTAAATTTATTTCCTTGAATTAAAATTTTTCAACGGGAAAATAGATTTTTTTCAAAAAACATTTAAGTATGAAAAAGAGTTAATTAAAATATTGGGACTATATTCCTCTAAATCTATGATATATCATATGGTTAATAATTATAAATATGATGTTGATGTATCTGGTAAATATGTTTATATTTATTTTTCTATATGTGTGATATGTATCATGCTTTATTAAACTAAAAATAGATGCGATATATTGTTTAGTGTTTGTTTGTGTGCCAGATTACAAGATGATCTTAAAGAGAGTCAAATTAAAGATGTAAAATGAATTATTAGATATGTTAAGGGGACAAATTATTATAATTTATTTTATAAAAAATATTATTGTTCTTATCTAACATCTTATTTTGACTCTGATTTTGGAGGCTATATAATTAACATAAAAATCACATCAGGTATGATCCATTTTCATGGAAAAAGTTTAATTCCCTGGACATATAAGAATAAGCTATCTATTACTCCAAATTTTTCATAATATGAGTATATTTATGCTACCTTTATTTATTCTCAAGGATTATGGATGATGCAAAGAATATGTTATTTTAGAATTTATCTTGATAAATATAAAATTTATTATGATAATATATCTGCAATTTATATTTCTAAAAATCACTTAAAACATTCTAGAAGAATTAATATTGATTATAGATTTCATTTTATTAAATATATTTTTAAAAAGACTGATATTATTTTAGAATTTTTCCATAGAGATAATCAGCTAGTAGAAATCTTTACTAAACCTTTAGACTTTTTCAATTTTAAAAAATAAATTTGATCATTGAATGATGAAAATTTAATTATTTTATTATTGTAACTATTTTGGGGTTGTTTTTTGTTTTATTTTTTGTTTATTTAAAACAAATTGTAGATTTTTGGTTTTAAAAGTTCATTTTTTGTAATAAAAAGTTATTTTTTCTCATTTTAATGCATATATGATTTTCTATTTCTACTTGATTACATGTTATTTTAGGTTTTCAAATATCCCAAACCCACTTATCATTTTATGTGAAGAACTATTTTTTAAAACCTCTCTTTATATTATTTATAGCATTAGTTGTATTCATTAGAATTGTATAATTATTATTTATTATAAAAGATATGAAAGTTTTCAAAATTTTATTAAAATATTAGAAAGTATGATTCTGTATCTATCATGTTCAAATTTCTATTGGAACATGATATATGCATTTCATTTTGAGAAATATTTTTATTTTAAACAATATTGTAGATTTATTCACTATTTAAAGTATAACTTCTTAAATACATATCATATTATTATGAAACTTGTTATCTTATAAATAAAAAACTTTTATCTCCCTTTTAATAGAATAAATTAATGTATGAATTTATTTTTTAAGGGGTGTTCTGACTATCAGAAGATCTGTAATTTTTCTGATATTCTAAATTTTTCAAAATTGAAAATATTTTTTTCATTCGTTTATAATTATAATTGGATAGAGTTTATTTGACTAGAAATATAATAATTTTTATTCACTTCATTCAACAACATGAATATCTAAAATTTTCATTTACATACCTTAAAATGGTAAAATTACTACAATTCATTCTACAGTATTAAAAACTTGTTTAATAGTTTTTTGATCATATTGACTTATACACTTATCATAATTAAGATATTATTAATTCATTGAAATTATATAAAAATAAACTTCAATTAATACTTATAGAACAACATGTAATTATTTTATTTATATGGATTGAAAATTTAGTGAGATTTTTGTTTCAAATGTTTCACATAAAATGATGAATTACTATTGATCATCTTTTTCCACATGAATATTTCCTCTATGGAAACTCTTAAATATCATTCCCCTTTATCATTAGTAGATATGAAACTATCCTCTTCATTATTTCCTCATTTCTACATCAACAGCAACACCCTTAGATGTGTTATATACCCAACTGTGGATGGAAATTTCTACAACAAAAGATGCTTCAACCTACTTTCCTTATCGCTATCACATGTTCGATCATCTAGCGATAACAATCGTTGTTATTTAAAAAATGGTAGATTAGATATTTCCGTGGTGGATGTTTATCCAATTCAATAGTGTATATGTTCTCTTTTCAGTTGATTCTCACTTCAATCTTTTCAATGGCATGTCTTTCATTTGTTTCCTTCTAACAGTGACATGTTTTTTATTCTAAAAGTGACTAATTCTTTCTCCTAATGGTGGGAATTTAAATTTTTTCCTTTAATAGTGATTCATTTTTCTTCTATTAGTGACACATATTTTCTTCTAATGGTGAGTCATTTTTTCTTCAAACAATAAGTCATTTTTCTTCTAATTGTGATTAATTTTTCATTTCTAAAAGAGAATCATTTTATTTCTAATAGTGACTCAATTTAATAATATATATGACTATTTTTCATTATAATAGTGGCACATTTTTGGACAAATGGTGTATTATTTTTTATCTAAAGGTCTCATTTTTCAAATATTATTTCTACATCGAGGTATTAATTTTTCCCACAATTATGTATTTTAATAGCATTAAATAAAATTTCATCTTACTATGTTTTTTATATTTTTTATATTTAGATAAACTTTACACATAATATAATTATTTTTAGTGTTTTATTGATTTAATAAAATAATATATATTATATATGATCCATGGGATGTTTTATTATAACATTTTCATTTGTTTTAAAATGTTATTAAATTATTTTTATTAACCTTATATAACACATACAAAATAGTAATAATATTGATAATATTTATATATATAATGGTTTGTTGTCCTTATTCTTAATTAAATTTTTTTTATTGATAACCAAAATATTGAAAATTATTTTATAGCATTTAATAATTATATTTATTTTTTAAACCAGACATTACAATAAATTAATATTTAAATAATATTTTATTAATTATTCTTATTATTTTTATTGGATTTAATTGATTTGTTATTATAATTTAATAGGTTATGAAAATAGGTTTTAATTTGTATTTAACTTTTGAATTCAAGTGATATTTGTTACTATTATTCTAGAGGATAATTTCCCTCTACAGAATAAGTCTATTATGTTTCAATTTTTATTGATTTAACAAGAGATTGGTTTTGTTATTTTTGATTTCAATAAACTATTTATTGTTGTTAGGAAACTTCAAGGCCATTTACATTATTCTTAGATACACTATTTGTCATCATGAAAGAGAAATCCATGAACATTTAACCTATCGAACAATTTTAATGACTTGTGTGATACCCTATTTCGTCATTTGGATGATATATTAAGGGATAAATTATATTTTCTTCAACTTATGCAGCCTCAATGAGACGAGTCAATCCATTGGTCAAGAACCAGTACCTATGTTTTTAATCTTCTTTTATCTATTTCATCTAGTTTCATGAGTTTGTAACACCACTTCTTATATGTCGTGCACACACAATTTTTTATGCTATT
Organism: Viscum album; assembly: GCA_963277665.1. NCBI lineage: Eukaryota > Viridiplantae > Streptophyta > Magnoliopsida > Santalales > Viscaceae > Viscum > Viscum album. The sequence continues at coordinate 445,282,232 of OY728144.1, forward strand.
ATGTATAAATGAATTTATTCTTCTCCTCCTCATTCAGTGAATCATGGATTCTAAATTCAAGGTTATTTGGATTGTCACACTCAGTGTCTAAATTCATGTTGTAATTAGATTCTGAATCCTAGTATAAAAGTCATTTTCATGGTTATTTACAAGTACATTATTAATACATAAAACTTATAACTATTTATGAACTCATAAATACTGTAGAAAAGTGGTTCATGGGATTGAGCCTAAGGAATGTCTATAAATGTGATTGGGTAACCAATTTTTTTTAAAAATTCCATTTGTAAATAGTTGACTAAATTTTTTTTATAGGTTACCATTTCTTATTTTTATGAATGATAGTATTATTGAAACAATAACTTTTTCAAGAACTATTTGGAATTGGAGTAATGAAGATATGTTAGTGAGGACCTAGTTTGAGGAAAACTAGTCAAGATAAATGATTGGTTAAAAACAAATTGTAATAGAAAAAAGAATAACTCCGTCAATCTTGCCGGTTGAATCTAATGTTTTTTCATTAAAATTGCAAGGCGCACATTCTTTTTTGAAAACAAAGAATTGATCTCAGTGATGGATTCTGGAATTTGTAGAAAAATACATGAAGAGGATAAAATAAATACGCAGAAAAATAAAAAATCATTGAATTAGAGAAGAATACAAATTATTCATCATCAATTTAATAAAATATTATTTGAATTACCAAATAAATTGGAAAATTAAGGATAATAGTTGTTGCTCGATCAATATCCACGCTACTCTATTTTGGTCTACCATATCTCCAACATTATCTCCTTCTTTTTCCAGATTCAGTAAAGTTAAAGGTTCCCCCATCCTTCGTTTTCCTCCCAATTTAATACTCAATCATTCATTGAATTTTCATTTGTTATATATACCTAATTAGCTGGGTGTTCACATCCCCTGAACATGTGTCACTATATTCGCATTTGATTCACTTGTACCTAACATGAAAAAAGACTTATCATAAAATTCACCCAATATTTGGACAAAGTATATGAACTAAATTCATGTTTGGTTAGGTACATTAAAATTGGGAATAATTAATAAATTTTTATTATTATTAATAGTATAGAAAAATAAATTTTATAATTATATGAAATCCATAATTTATAGAATTTGTATTAAAATAATTAAAAATAAAAATATTTATTATCAATTAATTAAATTTAAAACATATTTGTTAATTTTTATTTTTATTAAAATAAATATATTTTAAAATATACATAATTCTTGTCATTGTTTATTTTTTTATATAAAACTACACAGAAATGTATTTTAATATAAAATTATTATTAAATATAAAATTATCATTTTTAATATTATTATATTAACATATATATTATTATATTATGTTTAATTATTAAAATTTAATTATTTCATTTTATTATTATTTAAATTATTTTATTTCATTATATTATTTATTTTATTATTATTTTCCTTTTTATTCATTTTCTTTTTTTTATTTATTCATCTGCAGCGGGTTCTTATTCCCCATGAAGGGGAGATCAGCTGGTCTGCAACTCCTTCCACCTGGAGAATGTCGTTATGGGTTGTCTCGATTATACGATAGTAGAAGGGGCTTCGAGCAGCACAATATTCATGACGGTGTTTGGTTTGTCTCAATAGCAGAATGTCTGGTTATGGTGGTGTTCCGCTATTATGGTGGAATCTTCTTCAAGATTTGATAAAGGGTTCAGTTTAATGAGGTGGTGGAGGTTATCTTCGATGGATTCCATAAAAGGTCAGTGGTCATCAGTGCTCTTCGATGATGGTTCAAGTATTTCCATATCTGAGGAAATTGGGATTTTTTTGGGTTTTGTCATCTTTGTTGTTGGTTCAATCTTCAGATCAGGTGTGGCTACGTCAGTGGGGCTATTGCAATTTTATTTTACAATTGGTTGATGATGGTAACATTATAAGTTATACAGAAGGCATGTTATCTATGGGATGCTTCTCACTTTGTCTTAGTGGCTTAGGAGAGGCATCACTAGAATAGGGGAATAGATACTGGACAGTGTAGTTCCTCGCACTAGCACCGAGTCTTTGGTGGTGGGTCCACAATGGTGAGTTAGCTGGTGGTGACACAATTTTGCAGAAGCACTGTTGAAGGTTGGGGTGGATCTGGTTGTGAGTAACTGGCCACGAATCACTACCGGTGACTCGCTAAAAATATTTAAACAAACAATTAAGCATAAAAATATTAAAACATTAAATAATAAAGATATTAAAATTTTAAAAAACCTAATTAAGTTAATTAAATACATAAAATTCAAATTAAAATTGAAATAAATTAAATATTTAATAAAATTCTATAAGAGATTCTTAAAAATTGAAAACTAAACTATAATTAATGTTAAAATTAAAAATAAAATTATTTATTTATTTTCATAATGAATTAAAATTTGATATAATAAATTAAAATTCCAAAAGGTTAAAATTATATTTGAAAACATATTAATTATTTAAATTATAAAATACTGATTCAAATATATTTAAATACATTATTAAGTGACATAAATTTAAATAATTGTTCAATTACTTAAATTAAATAATTACAATGAATTCATTTATTAAAAAAGAAACTAAAATTTAATAACACAATGTTACGCATAATTGAAATTTAAAAATTAATTAGAAATATAATTTAGTGAAAATATTTCAGACAAACTTAATGATTTTAGAAGACAAAATGTACAATATTAAAACATAAAAAGTGATAAATTAACAAAATCAACCACAAATTTACTAAGATAAATAATTTGACACTAATGTAAAATTTATTTAATTAATTAATAAAAAAAATAACAAAAGGATGTGGAAAATAAAAAAATTAATGGACACATCAAATTCCCTCATACATAATTATTTTATTTATGTTACCCAATTAGCAATAAATTTTTGTTTGAAATAAAAAATCTCAAAATAAAAAACGGTAATTCCACAATGAATTTATTAATGTAAAATGATTATCCCCCCAGAACCCAATTAAAAAGAATGGGTAAATTATATTTTAAAACAAATAATATTGTGTGAAATTTTACTGGTGTACTAAAATGATTTCATTTGGAAAAAATTTATTTAAATTAAATAAATATAAACATGTATTTAAGTGAGATTTATAAACTTCTCTATACTGTTGGATGAGAAAACAAAAATAATTATCACTCAAATAATTAGATAAAACTGAATGGATGAGTGAGTTCAATAAATACAAGAATGAATAATTAACTCATCCAATAGTTTTCTATTAATGATAAAAGAAAGAATGAAAGAAGGAAAGAAGCTCATCCTCGATTAGGATTTTCATTTCATAGCTCTTATAAATGAATTTCATATAACCATTATGTGATTAAAAATCATAAATTGAATAATAGTTGTATAATATTATCTAAAAAATCATATTATGAACATATGATTTCATGATGGTATAAGATAATTTAATTAATTAAATTCATTGTGTAACTAATATGTTACCTTTTCAATGGGGCTTCACAACTTTCAAAATTAAGAAAAATTTTGACCCACTGAATGTGAAAGTAAACACATGAAAAACAACCATTTTTTAGACAATTAATGGATTTGATTGTAATATATTAAATCATAGGTTATCCAAAATTAATACCCTATCCCCCACACTTAAATCCCTAATTTTTTCTAAAAGTTAAATTCATAGGTTGATAAAAAAATATGACTTTACATTCAATATAGGTTTACAATTAGGAATTTTAATTTTATTTTCAATGGAAACATTGATGTACAAAAAATAAAAAGTTTTCCATAAAGAAAATTATAAAATAGATTATGTAAACACATTAAATACCGTTAAATAAAACTGGAAAAAAATAAATTAATTTCCAAAAGTATCTTGTTAAATATTGAGTACACAATGAATTGGGTGTCATCAATTTTTAATATTTTACTCAATTATATTTTTAGTGGAATAGAAAACGGTTTTTTAAACACCCAGCAAAGATAAATTTAACCACATAATGGCATAAGGTGAGGAATAAAACAAAACACTTAACTTTACATTGTGATTGAATTTAAGAAAATTTTAGAATAATTTTTCAGAAAAAAAACACATCCATAAAATTATTGAATAAAAATGGGAAAAAAAATTTAAAAAGAGAAAAAATATCAACAGTTTTAATGAATATGTTTTCATTTTAGTGAGGCTAAAAAAAGATTTTTTCACGATAATTGAAACTGGATATGTAAAATCTACACTTTATACAATACTTTGGAACAACCTTCATTAATAAAATGAATATGAAGACCAAGCACATAAAACCATCATAGTGATAAAAAAATACAGAACAAGAAACATTTTATTAAAATAAATGAAATAGTCAAAAAAATTAATTACCACGGGTTAAATCCCATAAAGCACTGATTATTTTTTCCTCAGTTAGAATTTAGTGAAAATAATCTTAAAACATGGAATGAATATGTAACGGGTGAGAAAATTTTATTTTGATATTCTTAAAAAAAATAAAAAGATATATTTTATTTGATGAACAAAAATAGATTTAATAAAATAAATAAAACCGCGAGTTTCTCTCCTGAAATTATAGTTTTAATATACCTTTCAGAACACTTCTAAAAATCTATCTATGGTATGTATGTGGATTTTATTTCCTATACCGATATCACCAAATGTTCGAAGCCTTAATATTTTTAAGAGAATAATGAAATTTAGGAGAATCTATAATTTTAAATCAACTATGTGCTTTCTTATCTAATGAAAATTGACCTAGAAAACACCATTAATCATTTAGTGACTAATCAAAGACATTTCTTAGATGAATAGATGATTCATCACCATAATACACTTCTTTAGTGGTTTCTGTCCATTTGGTCCCAGGATTAGATGATTTGACTCACCCTAAATCTACCAAGAAAATTTTATTCTCAAATAGAAAAAATGAATCAAAAGGATGACACCTGGTAGGTGAGATTTACACTTATGAAATTTTCACAATTTTAAAAATGATGGAATTTTCATGAAGGGGCTATAGTGAAACAAGTTCTCCTAGAGGAGGGAAATTATGTTCAAATATTTTTAACTCATTTATAATCACAACTATATAAAAATAAGGTGTATTGGGAAGAGTTCTTCATTACAGGTTCTATAAGTGTTTTTAAAAGAGAAAGATGCGTAATTTCCCAATTAACAATGAAAAAGTTCTCTTCTTTCAATCCACTCATAGTCCCAAAACGAGATTTATCACACAACTCAATTTAGGAAAACATATATAATCCGAGAAGATTAAATTTTTGATTATGTAAAAAGTAATGTTTAACCATACTATAAAACACATCAAAATGATCCTCATCAAAAAATAGAGAATTATTGTCAAACACTTCTAAAAATATAATTCATATTAAATCATTTAATTTGTCTTAAAAGCCTCCTCCATGTTTCAAATTGTTCAATTTTTTAAACAATGTCTAATGATTTTTGATATTCAGTTTCAATGCAAGAATTTTTCAACTCATATTTAATAAATTAATATTCTCTAAGGTTCAAATTTAATCAATTTTCCATTTGTATGAAAAAACTATTTTTCATTTTTAAACTAATCTGTGGAAATATAAATACTACGAGCACCATTAATTGAAATCTCGTTTGTTAACATTTCTCCAATGAAAATACCCTCATATTGTTCATAAAACAATTTCATTTATTTTGGGGTTAAAAGTTTCAAAATATGGAAGATGAGTTTTCATAGTATGCTCAAGAATTTCAAAATCAGTGGTTTACATGTTTGTGATCTCTCCCAACATATTACTAATTAATGGTCCATTTTCTTTATTTAAGATTTCTAGAAAAAAGTTTGTATACTTTTTAACAATTAAGTATTAATTTACTAATTTATCCTCAAAATGAGAAACCACACTTTAAATATTCCTATAAAAAATAGTATTTTAAATTTGGGGATCATGTAAGGAACACTGCATCCCTCTTTAATCACTTTTATTTTTTTCAACTAAATCCAACTCCTTTTCAATAAAATTATTATTAAATTATTTAATTTGATACTTTAATTCAAGGATTCAATAATGTTGGTAAATTTGTTTCTCATAAATTTTTTATTCTTCAAATAAAGTGGATTTCTATTTAAAAATTTCAACCTCTCTATCCTATTAAAATTCCCTCTAAATTTCTTTTAATTAAATTTCATCTTCACTTGTTTAAAATTAATTTTTTTCATCAAAACTTTTTATAGTAACTCTTAGAACCTGTTTTTTATCATTTGATGTTTGTAATTTTGTTCCTAAAATTTTTTAATTTCAATTTCATCATTTAAGTAAATCATAACATATAGTTATTTTAAAATTTATTCAAATTTTGTTAGAAAAGTAGGTGAAGGCTCGGTGTAATGTTTATTTCCATGGTAGTATTTATATTGTTATGGTTGATTATATAAAAACATCCTCATAGTGGTTCAATGATTGCCATAACACACAATGAATGGTCCACTAGCATGATTTCAGACCTCAAGTTCATCAACATTAATTAAACTCTCAATAATTTTTTAAAATAATTCATAAGGAAAAACCAAATCAAAAGAACATAGGTGTAGTAAATAAAATAAAGCACCCACATTCAATGAGAACTATCCAATAAAATTCAAGAAACATGAAATGTATATCATTAATATCTGAAATGTTTTATTATTAATTTAATCCTTCTTAGTATATTAATGCTTATAATAGGATCAGACCTAGGGAAAGAATACAAGTGTGATTGTGTAACCAAATTTTCAAAAACTTCCACTGTAAACCATGGAATAACTTTCATTTTTTACATTTTACATTTTTTATTTTGAAGAAAGACAGTAATGTGGACAATATTATTTATTTTATAGAACTAATTGGAATTGAAGTAATGATAAAATAGTAGAGATGATAGTGTCTGAATAAAAATGATATGGATAAGTTCTTATGCAAAAACTAATGCTACTTTTTGAAAATATAACTTCTTCATAGTATTTATATTGAATTTGTAGCCTTGAAAAGATTGATTGGTATCTCTCTGCAAGAGATAAATCATGCAGAAATATGATACTTAAAAAATACCACTTCCTATATTAATTTAACAACTATGTCTTTTAAAGGAAAATTTAACCAAATAATTCTCATAGATTGAATCTGATAACATTGAATTAAAAGTGATAGGACTAAAATTTTTTTTTTAAAAACATGAATCGATCATGTCAATATATTCCGAAATTTATAGATAAAAAATAATAATAAGAAGCTAAAAGAAATAACAAGAAAATATAAATATCTCTAACAAGAAGATATTAAAAAAATCATATTCATTTCAATAAAATGGAATTTTAATTACAATATAACTGAACAAAAAATAGGAAGAATAGTTCTCCCTAGATCATGATCGGTGCTACTCCTATATATCGGTCTACTGCTATCTCCAAATATGCCCCAACTTTTTTAAAATATTTAATAAAGTGAAAGACTCATACTTTTGTCATTTTCCACCCCATTTAGTGCTCCATTATTCTCGAATTGGTTTCTAATAATGTATCCTAACATAGATCAGTGTTCACATCCCCCAAACAGAACTTTTAGTATTTTAATTTGATTCAACTCTACTAGACTTGAGGAAATTCATCTCACTAAATTTGACTAGATGTTGGTTAAAGTATTTGGATTAAACTACATCTTGGTTCTTTTTATTAAAATGTTGTATATTTAACAAATTTTTATTAATAATAATATTATAGCTAAATAAATTTTATAATTATAAAAAATTAATAACATATTTAATTAGTATTAAAATAATTATGAATAAAAATATTTATTGTTAATTAATTAAATCATGAATATTAGTTATAATTTTTATAATTATTAACATAAATATATATTGAAAAATATATAAATATAATTAATTTTTTAATGTTTTATTAGAACTGAATATAAATATATTTTTATATAAAGTTATTATTAAATATAACATTTTAATTTTTAATATTATTAGATTAAAATGTAATTTATTATATTATGTTTAATTATTTAAATTTATAAACTTTATTTTATTAATATTTAATATATTTAATTTAATTATAATTACTACTAATTATTTTTATTACTAATAATAAGTATTATTTATTTTATTATTATTTTCATTGTATTTTTGTTTGTTTTCTATTTCTATCTATCAGCCTTCTGCGAGTTCATCATCCCTGGGAGGGGTAGATCATATCATCTAAAACTCCTCTCACATAGAGAAAGCATTCACATGTGGTATTGGTTTAGCAGTATCATAAGGGGCTTTGAGAGTTGCAGCCATTATGGTGGTCGTCTACCTGTCTTGTTTGAGAAATCCTTGGTTTTGGAGGCACTCAATTACATCTGTGTTAGCGTTTTGATATGTGAAAGGGGGGTTTGATTTGATGAGGTGGAGGGTTCAATTTCCTGACCCCGGTTCCACACACTAGTTCCCCTAGCCATTTGGTTTTAAGACCTCAATAGCATCTCACCATATTCTAGAGGCTACCGACTAGCAGGGAAGGTCTAATATAGATACCATTGGGAGACAATGACCTCATTATCAAAGAAGGAAAATGTGAAAATAAATAGGATTAACCAAATGATATAAAATAACCACACAAAACAAGTATCACATGTTGACTATATCATATATACAACATCTAAACCAAACAGTAGATATTTTAATGAAATTACATTTCAATATTCAAATGATAAAGCAGACTAAAAACACATTGACACTCACAAGAGGGTCCCAAAACCATGTTTGATTTCCTTATCCATGCTCCATTATAACTTAAATGTATAATATAGGGATCGTTCCCTTATCCATTCCAATAAACCTGAAGTATATTCGGGTAATGATTAGGTAGCTTGAGTGATGTTTGAGTACAACTAATTAGGCCACCACAAGTAGCTTATAAAAAAATATACGTTCAATAATAGTGTATGAAGTTGTATAAATAAAAACATAAAATGAAAAAGGTAAACATTTATCAAATATCATTATTATTTAAATAAAAAATAGTTTCTTCGATTCATGATTTCACCCAAATTATCAATACCTGCTTCCACTCATGCTACAGTTTTAATTATCCCCAGAGGATAAAAAATATCAAAATAACATGGTTATCATTTATCATTTCATTTAGTATCTTAATATGTCCAATTGAATCCATAGCCCAATGCCAATCTCATGTTCATGGAACATCATGTCTAACATCCTATGGATATTTTGATCTCTTTTCCATATCCCACGGATCAATGTTAGATAAGAATTTGGAACCCCAATACCTACCTCAGACTTTAGATCCCATATGGGTATTTGGAGAACTATTTCCTATAACACACTAATTTATCACATACGGGAATTTAATTACCTAATATGTGTCCCACACTCATTTATCACATATGTGTGTTTGGAGCCTCAGCCTATGTCCCTCACTCGTATATCAATCTATCACACATATATCACATCATTCAAATTAATCATGGTTAATCAACAATAATCCTCTTCTCACATTTCACATCATAGATAACATTTAAATTACAAAAAAACACAACATTTAATACTTTAATCACATTGAATAATATGAATAATTGACTATTAGACCATTTTTCAATTTTTAACCATATCAACCATTAGCCTATCAAGGTTAAGAAAAGAATCCCATTATTTATATTATCGATCAATTCCATAATCAACATTTCACCAATTACACAATCCCAATACCCCATCAATTACACAATCCCAATATTCCTTTAACTAGTTATCTAATTAATTAATCCTATTCAACCAATTCAAGTTGTCCTTATTTTTTCAAATTTATTATCGCATGGAAATTACATTAAATTAGTTCCATGGTTCCATAAATGAAATAATAGATTAATTAACACAATTTAATAACAGATTACCTATTTTTACAATTTAAATTTCACAGCACGTAAGTGCAATTGGAATTAAATCTAGACCCCCTCCCTCAAGACTAATGATGGACGAGCACCAATTGAAATCCCTAGTTGAAGTAAAACAACCAAGATCACAGTGATGAATGAGATCTAGATATGAAACCAAGATCCAAGATCAAATTTATTATATGCATGTAAACTTAGATTTATATCCATTTCAAATGGGGGAAAATACCCCTTTAAATGATGAGTGAAATGGGGGGAGAGAGGAGAATCTAATTAGGATGATAATCTCTTACCGAGAGAGCTGAAGATCATCAATTCCAGCACCAATTCATCAATATGAAGGTTATAATGCCTTCAAATCCTTATGGGGACCTCAAAAATGTGATAAATAAGTTTAATGCCGATCTTGGGTGTTTTGGGATATATGTTTTGGGTTTGGGATATTTTAAATGAATTTTTCATATAATTAAAACCATACACACTATTTCCTATGTAGGGGTGTATGATTTTCAAAACCATACACCCAAACCAAGTCCCTCTCATGAGGGGGGTTCACAGTTACTCCCAAGAGAGTGCACGGTTAAAAAAACTATGAACCCACTATGCAATCCATCTTTTTCTGTGGTTCTAGGGTTTTTTGTGTGTAGGGGGCATGATTTGGAAAAACCATGCGCCAATCAAACATTTCCCAAATCCCCACAAAAATGATTCAAATTTCAACCAAACATACCCAAGATAGAACCCAAATAAGATATACTAAAATAAGACAAAATATTATCTGAAAACAACATCAAGACATCTCTAAAATGGTATTTATATTCCAATATCCTCAACATATAACAGGTTATCCTCGAGCTGTACTCCCCGGAATATCTAAGATTCCATGTCAAAAAGATTAGGCCTATGAGCCTATATATCTTCTTCTCTCTCCAAAGATTCTTCCTAAACATGGGTATGATTCTGAAATTTTAAAACTATTCTCATTATCTTCCACACAACACCTTATCATTGTGATCCACAACATATATAAGCTTCTCCTCTAAGGATGTATCGATATAAAGCTCAACATTCTCCACATCAATAACCTGAGATGGGTTAGGGTGATATTTCCGATGTTTGGAAATAATAAAAACATCTTTCATAATAATATACATATGTAGAAGTGACAATCGGTATTCCACATGCTGAATTTTCCCTAAAACCAGAAATGGCCCATGATACTTAGGAATAAACTTTCCTAAACTCTGAATCCCATAGTGACCCAATCTAGGAGACACTCGAGGAACACTTGATCAAAATCTACAAACTCTAGGCATCAAAGGCATCTATCATCATATGACTTTTTCTTACTCTTATATGTATCCATATAATTCTAAATTAGTAAAACCTTCTATGAAATCTCATGCATGAGACTCTTTCCCAACAACTCAATCTCACCTTCCTCCATCCAACATAGAGGTATTCCCAATGTCCAACCATAGAGTTCCTTATATTGTTCCATATGAATAGTTTCCTGATAAAAATTTATAATAGGTGAACCCCACCATTTCTAGGTTCTTGTACCAAAACCCACCAAATTCTATGACACACATCCAAAACATATCCTTAAGCACTGATATAGTAATCTCAGAATGCTCATATATCTGTGGATATAAATTCATACTCTATAAAACTTATGTACAAGGAGGCTTCTATAGGACCTATCATAATCATGATGTAAAATGTCTTTCACATTCCAAAACAATACTCCAGGGAACCCTGTGCAAATAGAATATCTCCTAAATAAACATATCTTCCAACTGGTCCACTCATAATGTCTCTCGTATATGAAATAAATGTGATACATTTTTTTGTAGGTCCACAACCACCCATATAGGTTCACTATTATGATCATTAATTAGTTGAACCACCAAAAAGTACATAAAAACCTCATCCCACTTATATAATAGAATAAGAAATATATATATTAAACAACCTAGTCATTGATGCTCAACTTTCACCAGTGGATATGTGTAGCATCATGTCACAAACCCATTAAATTACTTTTTTATTTCCTAACCATAAGTGCTGCCATCGTAGGTCATAGAACATTTTTTCAAACATGGATACACCAACCACTTGAAGCAATTAAATTCTCTCATCACCTCCCCCCTCATACTCGTATGTACAACCACCTAATTCCTAACATAGATGATCTCTTACTCAACTATAGCCTAATTGAATGGTTACTCCCCACCATTATGGCATTACCTCAACATCAAACACTTCATATAATCATACTACCTCTCTCTAATATGGATCAAAATTGTGGACTCTAATCTGTTTAGTCATCCATTCGATGTTCCGTTACTAGAGCTTGAATGAGATTGGGTTTGGCTACCAATACCATATCTTGTACAAAACACAACACTATCACAATGAGATTATAGTCAACCTGAGGGTTATATCATTAATTTTCATTTGAACATCCTGTATTAGATGAGATAAGACTTTTTCTTTGATACATGATGATAAAAAACATCACAAGAAATAAATAAAAACCTTAACAAGTTCATTTTGATCAACAACTCAAATAAGAGTATAAAAGTTTCAACCAGATAAAATTGAATTAAAATGTTTGGGATTATCATAAAACTACAATAAAATAGAGAAAATATTAAAACTATAAAAAAATTCTTATAAAAGTCACTTGTCCCTACCCCCCATGGTGACTAAAGTCTTATTATGACAAAATCCTGTTATGAAATTTCACATAATTACCTATTATTTCATATGAATACAACATATTATCTACTAGGTCTGACCAAAACACTTACCAATTTCTGTAAAATATGATCAACCTCCCTTTTATAACACATTTTCATGAAATATCTTAGTTACCATGGTACCTTGATACCCGAGAAAATAATGTTAAATCTAAAAGGGTGTTCTCGATCCCTATGGTTTGGCTACTCAAACCTGGAACCATACATGAATAAATAAGGAATAGTTATTCCACAAAACAATTAAAGATAACCAGATTAATATATGTATATCAACAATCCTCTTGGAAAAAGTACCAGATTTCAAACATGTATAATAGTACCCAAGAATATAGATATCAAACACAATGAAACATCCACCAAAACTGTAACCAAGGAACTATCAAAATTTTGATAACCATTTTTTAATAAGTGCACCTAATCTCCACTGGTCACCAACATAACTATAGGGTCCCATGGATCAAGAACATAAACCACCTATAAGTTGGAGATTTCTTTTTCCCCACCCTAGCATAAAAAATTCTATAAAAATGAAAAGGAAAAATGTAGGTTGTGTGATAAAAATCCCAGTAGGGTCTCACCTAGTGTTCCATAATATATTTTATAATATTAAACCAACCATGAATTAAATTTAAATAGAACATTCTATGGAAGAAAATATCATTTTTATATTTATAAAAAACATGATTTATTTTCAATGGATGAAAAAAAATCAAATATAGAATAAATAAAAAGTTATAAAATCATTTATATTAATCATTTATTACGATAAATAGAGTACTATAATCAATGGATTACATAATCAAATCATACATAACAAGAACCATGTTCATATTCCCTAAATTATATTAGTTTATAGATATAGTATCCTAACACTACTTAAATTAGTGATAACGAAAAATACTATGTGTACATGTCCCACATGCTCATGATGAATAGGACTCATCAACAAACCATTAGGGATAATAATCTTGAACGAGGTTTTTGTTTGAGTTTTAAATTTCAACAAATATATTGGGGATCAATATCCTAACATTATATTCCTAAATGACCATACAACTACTAGGATCAAATGTTTTCAATCTATCTATCTAAAATTAAAAAATAATATCACTTCAAATAAAATCATTATTATAATTAAATTTCACAATTCTTAATTTCAATTTTCCAATTCAATTTAAAAACAAAACATAGATTTTTCAAGACTTAATTTCTTTTCAATACACAAAAATAATGGGTTTTCATTATTTAAATTTAATCCATTTTATCAAATAAAACATAAATCATTTCATCAATTCCATCTATAAACCATTTTCTCAAAAATCAATCCATCATTTTCAAAATTCATCAAACAATTTAAATTTCATTATAATAGGGGGTTTTCAAAAAAAAAAATAGATTCCATTCAAATTTTGTAATAAATTCATTCCAAATATATATTTTCAGAATAAAATTAAATCTATTTCATTCAAATAAGTCAATACAATCTTTAATATTTATAGAATATCACAAATTGAACCACCTAACTTTAATCATGGAAATAAAATGATGAAAGCCTACAATATGAATGCTAATGATTATTGAAGGAAAAAAAGATATAAAAAAATTGATATAGAAACAATATTTAACAATAAAAGTATTTATTCCATGGAAATGGATTTTTTAACCATCAATAAAATTAATGTATAACACTATTTATAGAGAAGCAAAGGAAGATCCAAATAAGAAACACCCGAGGAGAAATACTTATTAGAGATGAATCACATCTTAAAATGAAACATAGAATCACCAAAGGAAAATGTTAAAAGATCCAAAATCGATTCTTGAGATCCTCTTAGGAAATAAAATCATATAAGGGATGAATGGTAGTGATTATCCACTAAAATGGGGTTTTTTGATTTTTAATATTATCTTTAATGGAATTAAAAACTGTGTGACAAGATTCATGGAGAGGGATGCATGGTTAAAAAACTATACACCCTAACCATGCGCCCCACAATACTTTTGGATGGGGTACATAGTTTGGATGAATGGTTAAACTGATAATGAACTCAACATGAATTTCCTATTGTACAAGGGGTTTATGATTTATAGGTATGACCTCAACATTTTGATAAATCTTGTTTCCCCATCCTATGGCTTCTAACAGGGATCACTGTTTGGTAGTCTAAATAGCATGGTGTTCTCCAACCATTCTGTAACCCTTAGAAGCCCCATGAGCATCCAAAATTATCAAAATTTCCACCAGAAACACCCCAAAATAAGACCCAACCAATAGAAAATAAAAAAAGATAAATAAAAACATGAAAAATTTAATGGGATTTTATATTGGTGTAAATAAATCAATCAAAAGAAAAATTAATTATAGAATACTGATGAATATTTAATAGATTAACAGAGGCATTTTATGGACTAAATAAAGCTATAATATCATAATAATAAATGATTAATACACTCTTAATGATGTTGAATATTTTAAAACAATTAGTTGATAATAATATCTATATCCAAAACTTGAAAACCTGTATCTTATTTTATTATATATATTGATGATATAATATTGACTAGAAATGGAATAAAATATTTTCATAGGTTTTGAAACTCAAGGAAGGAATTTTTTTAATTTTCAATATTGGGAAGGAATAAATTTTATTTAGTCTTTAAAATATTTTCTAAAATGAATTTAATTAATCATTTGTTATAAATGTATTCCTTGAATCCTTTTCAGAATATTATAAATGAAGTAGAAAATGAATATTGAACTCTTATTTCAGTGTGATGAAAAAAATTCAATGAATAATGATGGAAAGAATTTGGTCAAAAAGAGTTCAAAAAACCAATTGGTTATCTATTTGAGTTCTTGGAGACTGTATTTCATATATATTTTCACATTGTTTGTGCAGTGTAAAAGTAAATGAAATAAATCAGATTTAATTATAAAAAATTAAATTAAATGTTATACTTTATTTTATAATGAAATATAATATAAAATGATTATTAAATCTATATGGTTTTGTAGATTTTAATGATATTGAAGTGTTCATGATATGAATCCCATGTTTAGTGATGTATTTTTTGGGAGATTGGATTGTGGCATGGAACATGAAATAAAGTTATATTACATTAATTACATCATATGTGGAGTATGATTATTTAACTTAAGAAACAAGTCAATTCATGTTGATGATAACAAAATTAAATGATCTTATGGTGGGTTTGAGGTTGAATTTTATTATGAAATTTAATTATCAATGTGGGAATAATAATTTAATATATCATGTTTGAAATTATTGATAAAATACTATAGATATAATTTATAACTTCATTAAGGAAATGGATGATAGTAGAATGTTGTTATTTGAGATTTCACATAAATGGGAGAAAGTAGAAGATATTTTTTTAAGTGGTTACATAAGGATTAATTGATGATTTTGATTATAGCTTAAATTGGTTATTCATAAAGATGTGGTATGTTTTTACATCATTTCTCTAACTTTTCATATGTATGTTGTATTAAAAAGTTTAGAAAGATAACATCATAAATCTAAATATATAAATTTTTATAAATTGGGGAGAAATATCTCATTAAGGTGGAGTATATTTTTAGTTTGAAATTATCATAGGGGAAGGCATTAATTTAATTGTATGTGTGTCTGTATTTGTATGTGTGAACTATTCGAACATATGTGGTATGTTTTTATGCCTGATTTTTATCGAATATATAAAAATTGTTTGAGATTTTGAAAAACATAATATAATTGATATATAGTAAATATTGTTTGGTTGTTTTGTTAGTAATTCATATAAAAATATTTATAATTATTTTTTATTATTATTTATAAAATGAGTTTACTACAATAAGTTCACAGTTATTAAATGATCATTCATTACTATGATTAATGAATATTTTTGTAATTTATTAATGCCAAAATCTAGTGGGGGATTGTTAAGACCAAGAATTTATTTCAATATCAATGTTCCCTAGATGGTGATTCTATATAAAAGGAAAATTGTTTAATTTATGACAATTATATAAATGTAGACATTAGTAGGTTATAATATAAGTTATTCATGTTCTATTCTATTTTAAACACATTGACACATTGTTTAACACATGAATCACATTCAAATTAAAATGATTTAATTGAGTTGATGTCTACTTGGTATTCTTCAATATCGTTAACGATGATTGAATTTGAATCAATTTTTTTAGATATGATAAAGAGATTATATAGAATATTACGTTTTAAAAATGGATATCATGTTGTGATAACCCTATGTAAGAATAAAATTTTGGATAAGAAAATACAATCACAAAAAATGATAGTGATCATTATATGATTTAGTTTTAAATTTTGATGGTGTTTTTAAGGTCATTTATGAAAACCTTATCAGATCACATTGGGTGAAAGATGATTTTTATGTTCACAAAATTTTAATTATAAATAGAAATTATCCATGAAGGATTTCATTGTGTAGTGACATTAAATATATGTCTAATATTATGTTGTCTATAAAAACACATCACTTCTCAATTTGTATATGCTTTTACTTTCTGCACTATAATTATGTTGATCACACCGTGATAATAATAACATTTTTGTCATATTTTAATTTTACCACTAAGGATAACTATATGTTAATTCAAATGTGCTTTTTATCATCCATTGATGATTGTCATGTTTTAATTGATATGTTTATAACATTATTTGTTTTGAAATATTATTTCAAGTAAATTTACTAAAATGTTCCCAAAAGAGATCTATGGGTAACTACAATAAGATCCTTAAAGTCCAATAAATCCATTATGGTGACTATAAATTATATATTTATTCACAAGCTCAAATTTATATGAAAGAAGTAAAAAATGGAATAATCTCACAACCCAACCCAACATTACTCTAATATTTTATTTATTTTTAGGTATCTATTTATTTACCATCCTATCAGGATGTTTTCCATTGAAATTGGGAGTATTGGATCATACAAATAAAGCCACATAGTTAAGGAACACAACTATTAAAACTGTGTGCCAACAGTGTGATAACATCATAATTTTTGACACATCTAGACTACATGGTAATTAAAATTTTTTACAAACCATTTGTTATTAATTTATTTATTTTTTAAGATCCTAATATAGGTCATATGTTCTGTGCACTATTTTCCAACCAATACTTCGTGTTTATTTTTCTAAAAAAATAAATATAAAAAAATCCAGATTTATCTCCTCTTTTTTCCCTTAATGGGTTTAACCCCTAAAGTATATCACATTCCCCTTTAATCCTAAACTATTCCCCATTTGGTTTCACATCACACTAGTAATCCTACCATCTATGCTTCTATATTCTCCTCTCCATCCATTATGAATTGATTTTTCCTCCCAATTCATAGTGCAAACATCTCTGGTGGGTATCCCTTCTCCTTAGCCTCATCCTTCTTCCACATTCTTTCCTACATCATTATAGAGTGAGGTTTGATGATCCAAAGGGTTTTCAAATAATCTGATTTTGGGGTTTTTTGGATTGGGATTCTCTCCATCTTTCAAGAATCTTTGGACTCGAATGAGGTGGGAATGGGTCTCGCGCATCGAAGGCAGCGAGTCTATCTTCATTTTTATGTAGGTTACCCAGTGTCCAATAAATAAACATTGAAATTATGATTTATTAATGGTTTTAAAGTGTTTCTTAAATATTATATACATTTTTCATACTATGTAAAATGGATGTGTCATTTGTAAATTGTTCTTCTCATGTTTCTCATGTTTTATCTATGCTATGAATAGGGGGGTTTTCTTATAAAAATATGTATCCAGATTATTTTCAAACAAAATAAAATTAATGTTTATTATTAATATTCTAAATATAACTTCCCATAATAAAATATAATTCCAAAAAATTATTTATTCTACCAAATATATTTTATAATGTCTTAATGGAATATTTTTTTTCTAGGAATCCTTATCGAGATTTCTGATACAATGGCATGTTCAATGTGTACTTTATATATACATATATAAATTCCCTATAGGTAATTCTTAACCCATGGGGATGGAAACATGTACATTGGTTTAAGTGGTTCTTAAATATATATCTTGGTTTATATGTTCTTAAGCATGAAGAATTGTTTAGGAACCCAAAACGCTTTAAAAAAATTATTATAAAAGAATATTATTTCTATAAAAGAAGTGGGTCCCTATTGGAACATTGTAATCCTTTGTGGAATTAAAATACCCCTCTTAGATAGGGGCCTTTTAATTGGAAATGTGATATATGTGTTAAATTAGTGATTATTTATATGTGACCGGTGAAGTGGTTGGAGTTTGGTCTATATGACAGGAAAGGGGTTGTACTTATAAAGGGAGGCCAAATGTGAGAATGTGGAATATTGCTTTAATGAAATGTCATTATGTTTATATATTTTCTTAACAGAAATAAAATCTTTCTAGAGGTCATGGAATGTATTGGGTTGTTAGGTGGGAGCCCAAGGTAAACATGCAACACTAGTTGAGATTGTGCACTAACTAGTGGCCTGGAGTAAATAACCTAACATTCAATGGGATTTTCCCTTCGGTCAAACCAGGGAGGTTATCCCAAAGAATTTGGGTATTGTTTAACAATATCATATATTAGTAGATAATGATTATGTGAGTATTTATAGATTATTCTTATGTTATATCTTCCAACACCTATAATCCCATGAATCTTATTTTATAAGTACACTAGTTAAATTTATTTTCTAATTTATTTATAAAGTGAAATATCTTTTTTTTATTTTCATAAAAATAATCCTATTTTAGAACTGGTTATAATTTTTAATAAATTTATAGAATTTTTTGTAAATTTCATTGAAATAGTGATGGGAAGTAGTTTTTCATAAAGTAGATGATTGGTACTTTTTTTAGAAATAAATTAAAACAATATCTTGAAAAATCTTATTTTAAAAACTAGATCGAATATAATTTCTATTTAACCATAAGGAGTAGGTTGTTGTTTATACTCAAGAATAACTACAATGTATCTTGATACTCTTTCCTAAATCATCATTTTTAGTTTCAGGTTATCCCAGTTCTGGATTACTAATGGAGTGAGCAAGATTTTGTGGATGGAGGTGACCCTTAAGGTCATATGGAGGTACGTGTAGTTATTTTTCTCTTTTTCACTTCAATTTT
The DNA here is from genome assembly GCA_963277665.1 of Viscum album. NCBI lineage: Eukaryota > Viridiplantae > Streptophyta > Magnoliopsida > Santalales > Viscaceae > Viscum > Viscum album. The sequence goes on from OY728144.1 coordinate 445,302,116, forward strand.
ATTATTTTATTTTATTTTATTTATTTATATATTTTTTACCGAATAAATAATTCCCTTTTTAGTTATATTTTATGACATGCACTAGTTTCCAATACAGGAATATTGGGAACAACCATAAGGAAAAGTCATGAGTCAGCTTTGGTGATCAGATTAGGTTTCACCGGGTTTGATTCATGAAACAATGGTATTAGAGAAATTATAATTTCATATTTTGGAATTTTTTAAAATTTGGAGAACAACATTTCATATTTCAATTAGTCATTCATGGTTAGTTTATTGATATCCACCTATTCATAAGGATTCTTGTATTTCCATGGTAGTTCAAGATAGTTATGCCTCAAAATTAGAACATGGATCTTGGATGTATTGGAGATTTTAGTTTTTGTATTGTTTATGAATATTTTTTATAATTTATGGGTCATTTTGACAAGATATAAATCAGTGAATGTTTATTTATAAAAATTTATAGGTTTTACTGTTACTGTACATAGTCTGAAAAACCATGCACAGACTATGTAGTTTCCTCTATTGCCACCAGTGTACTCACATGATTGATGCATCATCTATTAATTTATGAATCCAAGCTATGTGTAGTATAATTTTTTAATTTATTTTTAATTTTGATTAGTTAGGTGTTGAGTTGATTTTTTTTATTCTTGGGATGGGTTTTTTGTGGTTTTGTTGTGCTACACAGGTATTTTGAAAATTAATTTTGGTTTACCAAATTTGTATTTTTAAGTAGAAAATTTTGGTTTCTTTAAGAATGAAATGTTTATTATTTTGAAGATAAGGGAAGTTGTTTTTTATTCTTGAAGTATTTTTACAATATGAATTGAAAAAAAGAATGGTCAATTTAAAAATATTCTGAAAATAAAAGGAGACATTAAAAATTGGTCGTTGTATCATAAATATTGGTTTGAAAAGTGATCATGCATTTTTATTTACCCCTGCTGTTACTATAAATTCTTTCACATGTGGATGTATGTATGTGGTAAGTGTATATCTATTAGTATGTTTGGATGGTTTCTTGAGCTGGTAATACAATTTATATATGTGAAGCTTCATGGAATACCATTGAAAAATGTTAACCTTTTAATATTATTTTTCTTTCTAGGAATTGTTTTGAGAAAGAGAATGTGATGTTTTGATAAGTTGGTATTGTTTGATGTTTTCATTTTCGGATATTGGGTTTTGTTATGTTGAAATATATTGGATTAGTATTTTGAGTTTATTCTTAGTTTTTTTATTGAGGTTTGGAGTTGTAATTTATGAATCATTTTCATTTGGTTTTGAGATTCATTTGGTAGGGTATTTAGCTATAATGTTTTTGTAATGAGTTGATGGATGGTCTCTTGAATGTATTCCTACATGTGTAGTTGAAGCTTAGTTTATTGAATTATGATTGAAAACCATTTTGAGGCTTGGGTTGGGTGATTATGATGTAACTTTGGTCTTGAGGAAATTTAATGTAAATATTTCCCAGATTAATCGCCTTTCCTTATAAATTACCAATTGTTTAAATTATCATCATTTTTGTTGATTTGCATGACTTTTTGTGGGTATCTCTTATTTAAATGGGAAGTATTGGGTGTGTAAATACCCGACACTAGTTTCCCAATGTTAGTGCTATATTACATTACATTAGCATGGTTACATGAAAATCATATCCTGAAGGAATGAATAGTTTAGTAGATTTGGAATCGAGATAAATATATAAGTTCAACATTACATCATGATAGAAAATACAACACTAATTAAGTCCATTAGAAACATCAATGGCTTCTAGATTATTATTGAATGTTAGTCATAATTTACTTCTTCATGTCCTGGAAAAATAAAACACAATAAAGGGGTAATCTCAAATCCCCCTGAAGATTATGATATAAAAAGGAATATAACATTAACATTAGGCATGGTTAATAATTATAGGCACATGACTTTAAATTTTTTTGAACATGATATGACAGGAATATGAGGTGAGTAAATATTTCTATAAAAAACATAACCATGGGTATAAACTCTTGAACGTTTAATTTTTTGCTTCATAATGTGGCAAATTTATATTACAGACATTTAGAAACATACCGTCAAGGCCTCGTCCAAGGAGTCTAAAAATGATTAAGGTATCGGCCAAAACCATATCTCCAAATGGGAATGGCCTCAGCAAATTCCACGTCTATTTTTCTCATGATACCTACCAAAGAATCAAGGGGCTGTAGCAATCCCCAACCATCACATAATAAGTCCAATTCATTCCTCATATGACTAGAGATAAACATAAAAAACATATACATTCATATTTATACTAATATATGAAATTTAAATAACTTTCCTCAAATATTAAGCTTAAACACTTACCATTCAATGTAAATTGGGAAATCGTTTCAGGATAGCACATTTAAAATAAAACTAGAAATAAACCATCCAATTAAATATGGTACATGATATCATAAAATATTAATCTCATTAATAAATTATAATCAACAATATTGTTTAAACAAACAAAAATACACCTATAAAAATATTGAGTAATTCTTGAGATAAATATTCTTTTATTGGGAAAAAAAGATTTATTTTTGGAAAGAATTTGTATAAAACCATAAATGAAGTAAGAGAGTATTTTTAAAAATAAAATTAGTTATTTTAAAAATATTATTTGGGATAAAAAAATATTGTAGGGTTACTTTTAAAAAGGTAAGAATTTGAAAAATTCCCTTGAATCAGTCTTATATTTTGGAAATAATTTGGAATGTTTCTTTTAAAACATGGAACTCCCCATAAAATAAGGAAGGATTATGGTTTGAAATAATATATTGAACACTCACACAAGATTAATTATGATTAAAAAAAATACATTATAACTTCATTTAGGTAATTAGATAATAAAAGTAACCCGGATGAAAATGGAGGTTCGAGTGGAAAACCCTTACCTTAAGTCCGAATGTGTTCCGCTCTTGAACATAAGGACATGGAATATAAAATTAGACTTATTAGTAACTTTATTCAGAGCCATTTATACATGTATTTATTTTATCATGGTTTTTTTTGTCCATTTGTGTTTTTATTGAGAAGTTATAAAATTGAATTTCATTGTTGTAGAGCGTTTGTTTCCTTGGTTTTCATAATCAGTTCACTTGTTTTTATGTAATAGATTTCATGTGGAATGGATGTAAATCCCCAAAATTAAATTTAAAAATTATTTATGACAATACATATGTGTTAATGGAAATTTATATCATTTTTTTACATGTAATGAGGATGAATCATTAGATTAAATATTAATGACAAACACATTGGTTATTTTAGCGGTATTTTGATTATAATGAATTATTTTGTCATATGATTTAATATTACAAACATATACTAGTTAATTAATATTAAGTAGGTAATAATAAATATATTATAGTCTGTTTCAACCACAAAAATGGTTTCATGAATAGTAATGAAAAAGAAATTTTAGAACGAAACTTCGTCGTCCACAAAGGTTGTAAATATTTACCTCACAGATTATGATTTCATTTATAACATAAGAGAGAGAGGGAGAGAGTAAGAATATTAATGATGGTTCATCCATGAAAATGATATAATTCTAGTATATATATGATATTGGATTTTACATGGTCATTTGGATAGTGTATGTGATGAGAGGATAAAAATAAAATAGAACATGAAATGAAATTGAATGAAATAGAATGTCAATTTACCTATTGAATCCACCTCTTTGAGAATATCATTATGGGAAGGGGTTTTGGTCTTTTGTAAATAATAGGAGATTTTAGTCATGGGGAGTGACTGGGTAATGGAATTTGGGCATAATATTTAGGAGGTTCAAGGCTTAGAAGTGTTAAGTGAAGAGGGAGATATGGGGGGGGGGGGTCATAGTGGAGGAGAGGAGTATTTTTTAAATATCTTAATCATTATTTTATTATTTTGAAAAATACAACCAACAGTATTGATTATTGTGACCAGGAATATTAATATGTGCATGTGATTTTGGACCCAGTGATCATACATCATCCTTACATCACCAACGACTCAATAAATCATGTATTTTTCATTTATCATAAATTATGGTATTTTATTATTCACCCAAAATTCATGTATTTTAGAAATATCCCCAAAATTTATCCTCACAATTTTATACATGAAGAATAAAAAAATGAACTCCATTTTTAAAAAATATTTTTATAAATATTATTAATTGAATTTTTAAATTAAATCATATTTTATTTGAAAAAAATGACAATAAATCTATTACTAGTTTTATAAGACCGAGAACATTTAATCAAGGTCCCATAAAATTATCTAAATACTATAAAACAATAATATAAAAATTTAATAACACATTTTTATTAAAATATATTTCCATTTTAAATTATTAAATTAATAATAAAATTTTAAATAAAATATTTATGACATAGAAAAATACAAATACTTATACTATTATTGTTTTTTACACTTTTAAGATATATAAATTGTATATATAAATTTATTGGTGATGTTTATTTTTTTCCAATCTACAATTCACTACTATTCATTACTATTCATATGGGTATGTTACTATTTATATGGTTATGTTATTATTCACCAAAAAAATAAGATTTTCTTATTGGACTCTAAATATGTTACTGAATGCAACCATGTATGTTAGTTTTTCAAAATTCAAATCATATAGGAGGAAAAATTTTGTTTGTTGGTTAGTTTATGACAAATTGATGTTTTATAGAGACTTAGTGTTTCATTAATTCAATTTGAAATTTATAAGATGAAACTTGGGGTGTTATAGGGTGAGAAGATGTGAAAAATGATAAGGGATATTAATTTTTATTGAGTGGATGATTTCCTCAAGGGTTGGTTTCCTAGGAGTTGGTTCGAGGTTTTCCTCCCTTGAATAGATAATAGTACTTATGGTGATCTTGTTGAGGAATATTTTATTGGGGATTTATCAGTTTTATCTTGTTTTCTTGTTCCATTCAGTGGGGATTCTTGAGTCACCAAAAAATTTTCTATGAGTTGTACTATGAAAGATGATGTTTTAGTTATGTATTATCAGTTCTTGGTTGTGGGGTAGTAGATGCATCAATATATTAGGGCTTGATCCATATGCCTCATAGTAAACATTTTCACATAGTGAAGGATATTTCAGGTATGAGTAGGTTATCTTGGGATACTTATCTTATTTTTCATATTTATTATTCCTTTGGGTTTTCCTAATATCATTATCCATATATATATTTGTTGAAGCTGTGTATCTATCTTTCTAATTTTAGATGTTCAGGTTTCAGTGAAATTATCCTTCTGGGAAACTTATAATCCTATTTTCTTGGATTAGTGGAGATTATTGTTCCATGTATTGTCACTTGTAACCTTGGTTTTCAATAAGTATCATGAAATTGTTCCGACATGGGAAATTAGTGTCCATCTTGAGTCATAATATTATGTAGATACCACCAAATGAAAGAGAACATGGTGTTCTTTGGACTTTAAACAATTCATGAGGGGGAAAGTCCTTATTCATAACACCCATAGCCTCAATCACTATATCTTGGACACTGGATCATGTAATATACTCTTGAGGAGAACCTTAAAACCCCATTATGCTATTCTTTGGTGTTTTTTATTTTAGCAATTGAAGTGTTCCATGTTTTGTGTTTATGATTAGATATTTGAGTATTTTTTTGAATATTTTGTTATATGGTTCATGTTCTTTAGACCGACATGTTCTCCCATCATGTGTGAGTTAATTTATTTGAGGATTAATTCTTTTTCCCATTTTTCCTCATTTGGGGGGGGGGATAAAGTTCTATATTATTGGTCTTCATGTGGAAAATGTTTCATTTTGGGAGTTTTTTTATCCATTGTTTCTGAATTAATCAAATATTTTGAACATTTTAGGTGTTCATGGTGTCATTGGTGGGGGAATTATCAGACCCTGACTCAAAATTACTATAAAATATTAAAACTGAAGTGCCCAGATCAGTGTGAATCACTGAGAGGGGGAGGGGGTGAATCAGTGATCCCTTAAAACTTTTTACTAATTGATTCTTAATCAATTAAACCTCTATGACTGGTTAAAGCCTCGATCCACTCTTCTTGTATCTCTCACCTTTCCACGAATGATGCAGTAAATGTAAAGGCACTGGACACAAGGATTTACAAGGTTCGGCACCAAAGGCCTGCATCCTTTCCATGCTCTCTCAGCATGGATTCTCCAATTATAACTTGTTAGAATTACAATGGTCGATACAGAGTCTCACTGTATCTCTCCTGAGTCCCACAGGAGGGTCTTTATACAGCGTCCCACAGTGTTACCAGAGTCCCACTGGCCTGCTCCAGAATCCCACTGAAGACTTCTTCTCCCTGAGTCCCACAGGGTCTTCTCTTGGCTCCTCGAGTCACACTAGTAGCACTTCTTCACTTTAAGTTCTTCAAGTAACTTCAGCAGCCTGGGATAAAGGCTGCTGGCCTTGCTCTTCTTCTGATCACTTGTGGTGATCAGGGTCTTCTCAATCTGCTGAAAACTCAGACAAACAATATCTTTCACTTCAGTCTGGCTCAGTCTCTGTTCACTTCAACATCATGCACTGAGTGCATGGCAACTCTTCAAGATCTTAAAGTCTTGGACTCCTCAGATGCACACCACTGATTTAGCACTGTTCACGTGTGCACGTGCATGCATGCATGCATGCACTTTCCCTTTCCTCTTATCGGTGCAGTAGACCCACAAAGGGTGTAATCACTTTTGAGCACACACCTACTTCACACACTTTATGCAATTTGCTTACACACTAGAATGTGTGTTATACTTTAGTGTGGATGTCCTCCTTTCAACTTCTTCTAAGTGTGTTCACTTTTAGTGCACACCTAGGTTCGGCCACTTTTTTAGTTTGCACACACAAATTCTTCACTTAGCATACACTTGTAGTGACCTTCCTCTTCTTGTTGCACACACACACTTTAGTGTTCTTTTAGTTGTTCTTCAATGTATGCACACACTTAACCCATAGGTGGTTCTTCAATTTAGCACACACACACTAAGGTGTTGTCTTCACTTCACCCACACAAGGCTACGGCCTTTCACTTCCTTTGCACACACAATTTGTTCTTTCTCTTTTAATCTTCAAGTGTGCATACCCAACAAGGGCTACGGCCTTCTTCTTCAAATTGCACACAAAGTGCCTCGGGTACTTCTTCTCCACTTAGCACACACACTGCCAAGTGTGTTCATCCATTTGCATACACACCAAAACTAAGGTCTCGGCCTTCTTTTCAAATGCACACACAAGAGGTGGCCTTCTTAGCACATGGCACACAAGGTTTGTTCTTTTATTCTTCTTTGCACACACCCAAGGTATCCTCGGCCATCTTCCTCCTTCACTTGGCACACAAGCACAAGTCTCGGGTCTTCTTCAGCACACCCACTGCTCAAATATAAAATGAAGGCGTGCAAGGGGTGCGGCCAACTTCTTTTCTTTTATCATGCATGGACTTGGGTGCACAAGCACTCGGGTGTGCAGTATGCAACACCACGAGGCGCGCAAGCCACAAGGGTGCAAAGACACCTTGGGCGCGCAAGCTTCTCCTGCCGCGCAAGTATGCGGGCAGGGAGAGCTCTTCCTGTCGCGCAAATAATGCGCACAGGGGACTCCTTCTCCTCCTTCACCTCTTTCGCGCAAGGGGTGCGCGAGAGGAACTCCTTCGGGCCTCGGGTGGCACCGAGAAAAATAACCGCGCAAAGTTTTTGCGCGGTGGCTTCTTTCTTCGCGAGGCAGAGCACACGCGGGACTTCGGGTATTCAACAGAACTTCAGCAAACATCCAAGTGCTCGGGCTCTCTTTTTATAGGCGAGGCAGAGGCGGTTCTTCCGCGTAGAAATAACTCCAAACACCCGAAGTTTTCGGGTTTTCAAGATTCGGTGAAATCTTGTTTTTCTCCTCAGTTTCCACCGCGGGTTCTTTCCTTAATTTTCTCCACGTGCATGCGACTTTGAACGCATGCACGGCCTCTTTAATTCCAATCCATGCATGCAAAGCACGAGCACCAACTGGCCTCGGCACCTTCGGTTTGCCTTCGGCCAAATCTCGAATCCTTCTCTCGTTGCATGCAAGCCCACTTTTAAAGCATGGAACAGTTCGTCTTGGCCAGACGATCACAGTGGAGGCTTCGGTTTACTCAGAGGTGGCCGGGAGCTCAAAAACCGTCGTCGGGTTGCTCCTGGTTCGAGCGGAGCTCGCGGGAAGGCGCGGGGAGACCTCTGCCGAGCTCGGGGAAGAGGACGAAGCGGGAGCCGTCGGATCGGCCATTTGAGATATATCGGACGGCCGCGATCTGGAGATCTCGCGCGGGATTAGATGAACGGCGGAGATCTGGCGCGCGATGAATCGAGTGGCCGAGATTTGCTCCCGGTGAAAATCCCGCGTCCCACATCGAATCCTTCCGCGGATTTTCCGCGCTTTATCACCCTGGTGCTCCCATTGAGCGGCCAGTTGAAACTTCTCCCCTCCCGGTGCCGCCCCGCACCGGGTTCTCTCTGCGGGCGCGCTCTGCGCCCACTCTTGCTCCTGCGGGCGCGCTCCTAGCGCCCACTATGCACCTCCGACGCGCGGGTTTCACCACCGCGTGCCCTCGGGGGCTTATACATGGCCCCCCTTCCTCTCGAGCTTGCACCATGGGATCCCCCATGGGCATGGCGCCTAGTGCCCATATGAGCCGTGGGGTTGAACCCGTGGGCTGGCTTGAGATGGCCAATTTTTTGGCAAAGGACAGAACCTAGACTTTGTAAAAACAAAGTCCTCCTTTATGTAAAACATACCAAGTGCCAAATGCCAAATTCCTCCTTCTTCTAAGCCATTCTTCCTCCTCTTTATTTCTTCTTCTTCATTAGAATTCATCATCCTTCTTCAACATATATTCATCATTTAAGAATGGAATTCTTGAAGGTTCTTCCTTCAACCGATGCTCCTGAATCAAATAATTCATCAAAATTCTTCAATGATCCAATCAGAGATCAAGTTGGATCTTCTTCATGTTCACATGCACTATGTGATAGTGCATGGACTTCTTTAGTGCACATCATCCACTTAGTAGGTGTGGATGGAACTCCTTTCAACTCCTCATGCATTGTGAAGACAATGCATGGTCTTCAATCAATGTTGTGACTTTGTATCATCAGGATACAAGTTCTTTGAACTTAAAGATCAGCTCAACAATCGTCAGATTTTCTAGAGAATGTTTCAACCACATCTCCTATGCCACTTAGTGAATCTCCTAAGTGACATGCATCTTAGTACCATGGCCATTCTCCTTCATCACCATCACCATCACATCCTTTGTCATTCACATCTTGACATTCCTAGACTTCCATTCATTCCAAGACAACTTCATGCCTCATTGACAACAAATGCAACACAATGCACTTCAATCTCCCCCTTTGTATTTGTTGTCAATACACTCCTTCAGCACATATGAATGGGTCAATATGTGTGCCAATATTTCTCCCCCTTATTGGCAATCAAATGCAAAGGTGTGGTGTGGTTCTCTTCCAGAAATATCTTCCTCCCTTTGAAAAGTATTATCTTGAAAAACACTGAGAGAGGGATGATGTCACATGTTCACTTGAGAAATGAACCTTTAGTAAATCAGCTCTAAGTCTACTTGGGCTAACCCAGTGTAGAAAACAAGAGTGATATAACCAAGATTTTTCAATGCTGTCCACATTCACTATACATGTGAGATCATGCTTCAGGGGTTTGGAATTTTTTTTTTCAGATATAACAACGAATTGCTAAATCCTGCACATACTTCACAAAACTCATTAGAAAGTTCAGTGCAATGATAAAGCTCCCCCTTTCATCCATTTGTCTTCAATCCATACTCCCCCTTAATTGACAAGATAAACTCAATTAAGAAACAAGGGATGAAAGTATGATTGGAATACCTTCAGCTTTTCTCAAGATGATATTAATTTTAGAGCATCATCTTCTCCAGATTGGCTCCCCCTCAAGGGGTGCACTCCATTCTGTCCAAACCATCCTCCAGTTGAGAATGATCATCATCTTCAATTCCCTACAATGTTAGCACATGTAAATACCAATGTATAAGGGAATAAGATGGAACCTCCTTGGTTCATCAATGTGAACAACAAGGTTGATAAGATTCTCTCAACCGAGATGTCCCATTTTCACCAGTCTTCACACTTGCACATTTGATCTTCATTGATGATTGTGCTGGTGTGGTTCTCAAAACATCTTCATGTGAAACCTTCTTCTTCCCCTTTGCTTTTGCAATTGCCAGAGCTTCATCTTCAACTCTTTGTAGTTCTCTGGCAAGTTGGAACTGATGTGGCCATATGACAAGTAAATCATTTGGAAGAGTGGCCCCAGTTCTGGAAGTTCCACATGGTTCCTTAGATGCTGTCAAGCTACCTTTCTTAGGCAACTTTTTTTCAATCAATCCCTTCTGCTTCTTCTGGATTGATTGTCTGTTTGAGTCCAGTCTGCCTCTATTGAATTTCATGGCTTCTTTACAAAGATCCATGATATGCCCTTTCTTTCCACAGTAGAAGCATTTCTTGGTGGTCCTTCTGGATGCATCACCCTTCTTGGACTCAGACTCCAAGGACTTCTCTTTATTTCTCAAACACTTCTTGGGAGCATTTTCTACTTTCTTCTTGCTTCCCAAGGAATATTTTTGAGCCAGGTTCTGTGATCTTTTCTTCTTTTGAGCTCTGGATATAGTTGGAGATTGACATGTATCTATTTGACCACTTTTGCAATCATCCCAGATGTTGTCAAGTAATCCAAATCTATTTGCAGTAAACAGATGTCTCTGGACATGTGGATGTTGCTTCCTTCCTTCTGGCTTGCTCCCCCTTGGCATGGGCTTCCTCTGTGCTTTGGCATTCAGTGGATTGAACCAACAATCCTTTGCACAATGCCCATACTTGTTACAACACCAGCATTGTCCCACGAATCTTGACCTTTTCAGTCCTTCTGATTGTAGGGAACTTTTCTTGACCTGTTGTGCTGTTTCAGGAGAGCTCTGCTTCTTTACTGTCTTCATCCATATTTGTCTGGAATTATTCTTCCATCCTGCACTTATTGTGGAAACACAATTAGAAGCATCAATACAGGATGGTATGGATGGTACCTTCTTTCTAGAAGATGTTGCACTTTTATTAGAGGATGTCTTTCTCTTAGAATCATCCTTCTCAAAGCATACTTGAGTAGCAACATTTCTCCTTTCAGTTGACTGGGAGGATTCAGCTTTGGGTGATTGCTGATTTTTCAATATCACCACTAGTTCTAAGCATTTCATATTGAGGGAGTTCTTCTCATCCTCAATAGTTCTTAGCTTTCCTTCCCAATTCTCCACCAGTTGTTTCATCTGGTCTTCATGCACCTTCTTTAATTCTTGTAATGAATTGTCCAGCTCCTTCACCAATTTGACTTTTTCTTCAAGTTGAGCATCTCTGAAAACCATTGATACTTTATGCCACTTTTCCAGTGCATGGAAAACATCTTTGATTACTACTTTAAAGAATTCTTTCTCAGAAAGGCTTCATTGCAATTCTTCAGCAGTTTCTTCATATCTTTCATTGCAAAGAGATACTGTTTCATCTTTGGCATTTACCAGCTTTCTGAGAGTGTTGGTTATGCCAACCCTTTTTGCCAATTGATCTTCCATTGCATTGGCTTCTTCTTCTAACTGTGATTTTTCTTCATGAAGATCATGGATGCCTGTAGCTATACACTTTGCCACTTCCATGGGAACTGTCTTCTGAAGATATTTGAGTGCACTCTGAAGATCATTCATTGTTTCAACTTCATCACAGCTAGGACAGGCTTTCTTCATCTTCTTGGCTTGTTTCTTCTTTCTATTTTTCTGAGTCTTGGCAGATATCTCCATTTGAGGCTGTTCTTTCATTTCCTCAAATCTGCACTTCATAAATACTCTCTTGGATCTTTTAGAGGTAACCTCCCTCTGATACCAATTGAAGTGCCCAGATCAGTGTGAATCACTGAGAGGGGGAGGGGGTGAATCAGTGATCCCTTAAAACTTTTTACTAATTGATTCTTAATCAATTAAACCTCTATGACTGGTTAAAGCCTCGATCCACTCTTCTTGTATCTCTCACCTTTCCACGAATGATGCAGTAAATGTAAAGGCACTGGACACAAGGATTTACATGGTTCGGCACCAAAGGCCTAAATCCTTGCCATGCTCTCTCAGCATGGATTCTCCCATTATAACTTGTTAGAATTACAATGGTCGATACAGAGTCTCACTGTATCTCTCCTGAGTCCCACAGGAGGGTCTTTATACTGCGTCCCACAGTGTTACCAGATTCCCACTGGCCTGCTCCAGAATCCCACTGAAGACTTCTTCTCCCTGAGTCCCACAGGGTCTTCTCTTGGCTCCTCGAGTCACACGAGTAGCACTTCTTCACTTTAAGTTCTTCAAGTAACTTCAGCAGCCTGGGATAAAGGCTGCTGGCCTTGCTCTTCTTCTGATCACTTGTGGTGATCAGGGTCTTCTCAATCTGCTGAAAACTCAGACAAACAATATCTTTCACTTCAGTCTGGCTCAGTCTCTGTTCACTTCAACATCATGCACTGAGTGCATGGCAACTCTTCAAGATCTTCAAGTCTTGGACTCCTCAGATGCACACCACTGATTTAGCACTGTTCACGTGTGCACGTGCTTGCATGCATGCATGCACTTTCCCTTTCCTCTTCTCGGTGCAGTAGACCCACAAAGGGTGTAATCACTTTTGAGCACACACCTACTTCACACACTTTATGCAATTTGCTTACACACTAGAATGTGTGTTATACTTTAGTGTGGATGTCCTCCTTTCAACTTCTTCTAAGTGTGTTCACTTTTATTGCACACCTAGGTTCGGCCACTTTTTTAGTTTGCACACACAAATTCTTCACTTAGCATACACTTGTAGTGACCTTCCTCTTCTTGTTGCACACACACACTTTAGTGTTCTTTTAGTTGTTCTTCAATGTATGCACACACTTAACCCATAGGTGGTTCTTCAATTTAGCACACACACACTAAGGTGTGGTCTTCACTTCACCCACACAAGGCTACGGCCTTTCACTTCCTTTGCACACACAATTTGTTCTTTCTCTTTTAATCTTCAAGTGTGCATACCCAACAAGGGCTACGGCCTTCTTCTTCAAATTGCACACAAAGTGCCTCGGGTACTTCTTCTCCACTTAGCACACACACTGCCAAGTGTGTTCATCCATTTGCATACACACCAAAACTAAGGTCTCGGCCTTCTTTTCAAATGCACACACAAGAGGTGGCCTTCTTAGCACATGGCACACAAGGTTTGTTCTTTTATTCTTCTTTGCACACACCCAAGGTATCCTCGGCCGTCTTCCTCCTTCACTTGGCACACAAGCACAAGTCTCGGGTCTTCTTCAGCACACCCACTGCTCAAATATAAAATGAAGGCGCGCAAGGGGTGCGGCCAACTTCTTTTCTTTTATCATGCAAGGACTTGGGTGCACAAGCACTCGGGTGTGCAGTATGCAACACCACGAGGCGCGCAAGCCACAAGGGTGCAAAGACACCTTGGGCGCGCAAGCTTCTCCTGCCGCGCAAGTATGCGGGCAGGGAGAGCTCTTCCTGTCGCGCAAATAATGCGCACAGGGGACTCCTTCTCCTCCTTCACCTCTTTCGCGCAAGGGGTGCGCGAAAGGAACTCCTTCGGGCCTCGGGTGGCACCGAGAACAATAACCGCGCAAAGTTTTTGCGCGGTGGCTTCTTTCTTCGCGAGGCAGAGCACACGCGGGACTTCGGGTATTCAACAGAACTTCAGCAAACATCCAAGTGCTCGGGCTCTCTTTTTATAGGCGAGGCAGAGGCGGTTCATCCGCGTAGAAATAACTCCAAACACCCGAAGTTTTCGGGTTTTCAAGATTCGGTGAAATCTTGTTTTTCTCCTCAGTTTCCACCGCGGGTTCTTTCCTTAATTTTCTCCACGTGCATGCGACTTTGAACGCATGCACGGCCTCTTTAATTCCAATCCATGCATGCAAAGCACGAGCACCAACTGGCCTCGGCACCTTCGGTTTGCCTTCGGCCAAATCTCGAATCCTTCTCTCGTTGCATGCAAGCCCACTTTTAAAGCATGGAACAGTTCGTCTTGACCAGACGATCACAGTGGAGGCTTCGGTTTACTCAGAGGTGGCCGGGAGCTCAAAAACCGTCGTCGGGTTGCTCCTGGTTCGAGCGGAGCTCGCGGGAAGGCGCGGGGAGACCTCTGCCGAGCTCGGGGAAGAGGACGAGGCGGGAGCCGTCGGATCGGCCATTTGAGATATATCGGACGGCCGCGATCTGGAGATCTCGCGCGGGATTAGATGAACGGCGGAGATCTGGCGCGCGATGAATCGAGCGGCCGAGATTTGCTCCCGGTGAAAATCCCGCATCCCACATCGAATCCTTCCGCGGATTTTCCGCGCTTTATCACCCTGGCGCTCCCATTGAGTGTCCAGTTGAAACTTCTCCCCTCCCGGTGCCGCCCCGCACCGGGTTCTCTCTGCGGGCGCGCTCTGCGCCCACTCTTGCTCCTGCGGGCGCGCTCCTAGCGCCCACTATGCACCTCCGGCGCGCGGGTTTCACCACCGCGTGCCCTCGGGGGCTTATACACGGCCCCCCTGCCTCTCGAGCTTGCACCATGGGATCCCCCATGGGCGTGGCGCCTAGTGCCCATATGAGCCGTGGGGTTGAACCCGTGGGCTGGCTTGAGATGGCCAATTTTTTGGCAAAGGACAGAACCTAGACTTTGTAAAAACAAATTCCTCCTTTATGTAAAACATACCAAGTGCCAAATGCCAAATTCCTCCTTCTTCTAAGCCATTCTTCCTCCTCTTTATTTCTTCTTCTTCATTAGAATTCATCATCCTTCTTCAACATATATTCATCATTTAAGAATGGAATTCTTGAAGGTTCTTCCTTCAACCGATGCTCCTGAATCAAATAATTCATCAAAATTCTTCAATGATCCAATCAGAGATCAAGTTGGATCTTCTTCATGTTCACATGAACTATGTGATAGTGCATGGACTTCTTTAGTGCACATCATCCACTTAGTAGGTGTGGATGGAACTCCTTTCAACTCCTCATGCATTGTGAAGACAATGCATGGTCTTCAATCAATGTTGTGACTTTGTATCATCAGGATACAAGTTCTTTGAACTTAAAGATCAGCTCAACAATCGTCAGATTTTCTAGAGAATGTTTCAACCACATCTCCTATGCCACTTAGTGAATCTCCTAAGTGACATGCATCTTAGTACCATGGCCATTCTCCTTCATCACCATCACCATCACATCCTTTGTCATTCACATCTTGACATTCCTAGACTTCCATTCATTCCAAGACAACTTCATGCCTCATTGACAACAAATGCAACACAATGCACTTCAATCTCCCCCTTTGTATTTGTTGTCAATACACTCCTTCAGCACATATGAATGGGTCAATATGTGTGCCAATATTTCTCCCCCTTATTGGCAATCAAATGCAAAGGTGTGGTGTGGTTCTCTTCCAGAAATATCTTCCTCCCTTTGAAAAGTATTATCTTGAAAAACACTGAGAGAGGGATGATGTCACATGTTCACTTGAGCAATGAACCTTTAGTAAATCAGCTCTAAGTCTACTTGGGCTAACCCGGTGTAGAAATCAAGAGTGATATAACCAAGATTTTTCAATGCTGTCCACATTCACTATACATGTGAGATCATGCTTCAGGGGTTTGGAAATTTTTTTTTTCAGATATAACAACGAATTGCTAAATCCTGCACATACTTCACAAAACTCATTAGAAAGTTCAGTACAATGATAAAGCTCCCCCTTTCATCCATTTGTCTTCAATCCATACTCCCCCTTAATTGACAAGATAAACTCAATTAAGAAACAAGGGATGAAAGTATGATTGGAATACCTTCAGCTTTTCTCAAGATGATATTAATTTTAGAGCATCATCTTCTCCAGATTGGCTCCCCCTCAAGGGGTGCACTCCATTCTGTCCAAACCATCCTCCAGTTGAGAATGATCATCATATTCAATTCCCTGCAATGTTAGCACATGTAAATACCAATGTATAAGGGAATAAGATGGAACCTCCTTGGTTCATCAATGTGAACAACAAGGTTGAGAAGATTCTCTCAACCGAGATGTCCCATTTTCACCAGTCTTCACACTTTCACATTTGATCTTCATTGATGATTGTGCTGGTGTGGTTCTCAAAACATATTCATGTGAAACCTTCTTCTTCCCCTTTGCTTTAGCAATTGCCAGAGCTTCATCTTCAACTCTTTGTAGTTCTCTGGCAAGTTGCAACTGATGTGGCCATATGACAAGTAAATCATTTGGAAGAGTGGCCCCAGTTCTGGAAGTTCCACATGGTTCCTTAGATGCTGTCAAGCTACCTTTCTTAGGCAACTTGTTTTCAATCAATCCCTTCTGCTTCTTCTGGATTGATTGTCTGTTTGAGTCCAGTCTGCCTCTATTGAATTTCATGGCTTCTTTACAAAGATCCATGATATGCCCTTTCTTTCCACAGTAGAAGCATTTCTTGGTGGTCCTTCTGGATGCATCACCCTTCTTGGACTCAGACTCCAAGGACTTCTCTTTATTTCTCAAACACTTCTTGGGAGCATTTTCTACTTTCTTCTTGCTTCCCAAGGAATCTTTTTGAGCCAGGTTCTGTGATCTTTTCTTCTTTTGAGCTCTGGATATAGTTGGAGATTGACATGTATCTATTTGACCACTTTTGCAATCATCCCAGATGTTGTCAAGTAATCCAAATCTATTTGCAGTAAACAGATGTCTCTGGACCTGTGGATGTTGCTTCCTTCCTTCTGGCTTGCTCCCCCTTGGCATGGGCTTCCTCTGTGCTTTGGCATTCAGTGGATTGAACCAACAATCCTTTGCACAATGCCCATACTTGTTACAACACCAGCATTGTCCCACGAATCTTGAACTTTTCAGTCCTTCTGATTGTAGGGAACTTTTCTTGACCTGTTGTGCTGTTTCAGGAGAGCTCTGCTTCTTTACTGTCTTCATCCATATTTGTCTGGAATTATTCTTCCATCCTGCACTTATTGTGGAAACACAATTAGAAGCATCAATACAGGATGGTATGGATGGTACCTTCTTTCTAGAAGATGTTGCACTTTTATTAGAGGATGTCTTTCTCTTAGAATCATCCTTCTCAAAGCATACATGAGTAGCAACATTTCTCCTTTCAGTTGACTGGGAGGATTCAGCTTTGGGTGATTGCTGATTTTTCAATATCACCTCTAGTTCTAAGCATTTCATATTGAGGGAGTTCTTCTCATCCTCAATAGTTCTTAGCTTTCCTTCCCAATTCTCCACCAGTTGTTTCATCTGGCCTTCATGCACCTTCTTTAATTCTTGTAATGAATTGTCCAGCTCCTTCACCAATTTGACTTTTTCTTCAAGTTGAGCATCTCTGACAACCATTGATACTTTATGCCTCTTTTCCAGTGCATGGAAAACATCTTTGATTACTACTTTAAAGAATTCTTTCTCAGAAAGGCTTCTTTGCAATTCTTCAGCAGTGTCTTCATATCTTTCATTGCAAAGAGATACTGTTTCATCTTTGGCATTTACCAGCTTTCTGAGAGTGTTGGTTATGCCAACCCTTTTTGCCAATTGATCTTCCATTGCATTGGCTTCTTCTTCTAACTGTGATTTTTCTTCATGAAGATCATGGATGCCTGTAGCTATACACTTTGCCACTTCCATGGGAACTGTCTTCTGAAGATATTTGAGTGCACTCTGAAGATCATTCATTGTTTCAACTTCATCACAGCTAGGACAGGCTTTCTTCATCTTCTTGGCCTGTTTCTTCTTTCTATTTTTCTGAGTCTTGGTAGATATCTCCATTTGAGGCTGTTCTTTCATTTCCTCAAATCTGCACTTCATAAAGACTCTCTTGGATCTTTTAGAAGTAACCTCCCTCTGATACCAATTGAAGTGCCCAGATCAGTGTGAATCACTGAGAGGGGGAGGGGGTGAATCAGTGATCCCTTAAAACTTTTTACTAATTGATTCTTAATCAATTAAACCTCTATGACTGGTTAAAGCCTCGATCCACTCTTCTTGTATCTCTCACCTTTCCACGAATGATGCAGTAAATGTAAAGGCACTGGACACAAGGATTTACAAGGTTCGGCACCAAAGGCCTACATCCTTGCCATGCTCTCTCAGCATGGATTCTCCCATTATAACTTGTTAGAATTACAATGGTCGATACAGAGTCTCATTGTATCTCTCCTGAGTCCCACAGGAGGGTCTTTATACTGCGTCCCACAGTGTTACCAGAGTCCCACTGGCCTGCTCCAGAATCCCACTGAAGACTTCTTCTCCCTGAGTCCCACAGGGTCTTCTATTGGCTCCTCGAGTCACACGAGTAGCACTTCTTCACTTTAAGTTCTTCAAGTAACTTCAGCAGCCTGGGATAAAGGCTGCTGGCCTTGCTCTTCTTCTGATCACTTGTGGTGATCAGGGTCTTCTCAATCTGCTGAAAACTCAGACAAACAATATCTTTCACTTCAGTCTGGCTCAGTCTCTGTTCACTTCAACATCATGCACTGAGTGCATGGGAACTCTTCAAGATCTTCAAGTCTTGGACTCCTCAGATGCACACCACTGATTTAGCACTGTTCACGTGTGCACGTGCATGCATGCATGCATGCACTTTCCCATTCCTCTTCTCGGTGCAGTAGACCCACAAAGGGTGTAATCACTTTTGAGCACACACCTACTTCACACACTTTATGCAATTTGCTTACACACTAGAATGTGTGTTATACTTTAGTGTGGATGTCCTCCTTTCAACTTCTTCTAAGTGTGTTCACTTTTAGTGCACACCTAGGTTCGGCCACTTTTTTAGTTTGCACACACAAATTCTTCACTTAGCATACACTTGTAGTGACCTTCCTCTTCTTGTTGCACACACACACTTTAGTGTTCTTTTAGTTGTTCTTCAATGTATGCACACACTTAACCCATAGGTGGTTCTTCAATTTAGCACACACACACTAAGGTGTGGTCTTCACTTCACCCACACAAGGCTACGGCCTTTCACTTCCTTTGCACACACAATTTGTTCTTTCTCTTTTAATCTTCAAGTGTGCATACCCAACAAGGGCTACGGCCTTCTTCTTCAAATTGCACACAAAGTGCCTCGGGTACTTCTTCTCCACTTAGCACACACACTGCCAAGTGTTTTCATCCATTTGCATACACACCAAAACTAAGGCCTCGACCTTCTTTTCAAATGCACACACAAGAGGTGGCCTTCTTAGCACATGGCACACAAGGTTTGTTCTTTTATTCTTCTTTGCACACACCCAAGGTATCCTCGGCCGTCTTCCTCCTTCACTTGGCACACAAGCACAAGTCTCGGGTCTTCTTCAGCACACCCACTGCTCAAATATAAAATGAAGGCGCGCAAGGGGTGCGGCCAACTTCTTTTCTTTTATCATGCAAGGACTTGGGTGCACAAGCACTCGGGTGTGCAGTATGCAACACCACGAGGCGCGCAAGCCACAAGGGTGCAAAGACACCTTGGGCGCGCAAGCTTCTCCTGCCGCGCAAGTATGCGGGCAGGGAGAGCTCTTCCTGTCGCGCAAATAATGCGCACAGGGGACTCCTTCTCCTCCTTCACCTCTTTCGTGCAAGGGGTGCGCGAAAGGAACTCCTTCGGGCCTCGGGTGGCACCGAGAACAATAACCGCGCAAAGTTTTTGCGCGGTGGCTTCTTTCTTCGCGAGGCAGAGCACACGCGGGACTTCGGGTATTCAACAGAACTTCAGCAAACATCCAAGTGCTCGGGCTCTCTTTTTATAGGCGAGGCAGAGGCGGTTCATCCGCATAGAAATAACTCCAAACACCCGAAGTTTTCGGGTTTTCAAGATTCGGTGAAATCTTGTTTTTCTCCTCAGTTTCCACCGCGGGTTCTTTCCTTAATTTTCTCCACGTGCATGCGACTTTGAAAGCATGCACGGCCTCTTTAATTCCAATCCATGCATGCAAAGCACGAGCACCAACTGGCCTCGGTACCTTCGGTTTGCCTTCGGCCAAATCTCGAATCCTTCTCTCGTTGCATGCAAGCCCACTTTTAAAGCATGGAACAGTTCTTCTTGGCCAGACGATCACAGTGGAGGCTTAGGTTTACTCAGAGGTGGCCGGGAGCTCAAAAACCGTCGTCGGGTTGCTCCTGGTTCGAGCGGAGCTCGCGGGAAGGCGCGGGGAGACCTCTGCCGAGCTCGGGGAAGAGGACGAGGCGGGAGCCGTCAGATCGGCCATTTGAGATATATCGGACGGCCGCGATCTGGAGATCTCGCGTGGGATTAGATGAACGGCGGAGATCTGGCGCGCGATGAATCGAGCGGCCGAGATTTGCTCCCGGTGAAAATCCCGCGTCCCACATCGAATCCTTCCGCGGATTTTCCGCGCTTTATCACCCTGGCGCTCCCATTGAGCGGCCAGTTGAAACTTCTCCCCTCCCGGTGCCGCCCCACACCGGGTTCTCTCTGCGGGCGCGCTCTGCGCCCACTCTTGCTCCTGCGGGCGCGCTCCTAGCGCCCACTATGCACCTCCGGCGCACGGGTTTCACCACCGCGTGCCCTCGGGGGCTTATACACGGCCCCCCTGCCTCTCGAGCTTGCACCATGGGATCCCCCATGGGCGTGGCGCCTAGTGCCCATATGAGCCGTGGGGTTGAACCCGTGGGCTGGCTTGAGATGGCCAATTTTTTGGCAAAGGACAGAACCTAGACTTTGTAAAAACAAAGTCCTCCTTTATGTAAAACATACCAAGTGCCAAATGCCAAATTCCTCCTTCTTCTAAGCCATTCTTCCTCCTCTTTATTTCTTCTTCTTCATTAGAATTCATCATCCTTCTTCAACATATATTCATCATTTAAGAATGGAATTCTTGAAGGTTATTCCTTCAACCGATGCCCCTGAATCAAATAATTCATCAAAATTCTTCAATGATCCAATCAGAGATCAAGTTGGATATTCTTCATGTTCACATGCACTATGTGATAGTGCATGGACTTCTTTAGTGCACATCATCCACTTAGTAGGTGTGGATGGAACTCCTTTCAACTCCTCATGCATTGTGAAGACAATGCATGGTCTTCAATCAATGTTGTGACTTTGTATCATCAGGATACAAGTTCTTTGAACTTAAAGATCAGCTCAACAATCGTCAGATTTTCTAGAGAATGTTTCAACCACATCTCCTATGCCACTTAGTGAATCTCCTAAGTGACATGCATCTTAGTACCATGGCCATTCTCCTTCATCACCATCACCATCACATCCTTTGTCATTCACATCTTGACATTCCTAGACTTCCATTCATTCCAAGACAACTTCATGCCTCATTGAAAACAAATGCAACACAATGCACTTCAAAAACATTTGAGACACTATTTATTTATCTTCCATTCTGAGTGTTTTTCCCTGAATTTGGGAGTTGTGGGGAATATAAATCATGTCTCCTGGCTAGGGCACCCGAATTTCTTTTCCATGTGGAAACCATGATAAAACCTTTTAATTTATTAAATAGATGAACCGGATAGTCATCACATGCTTTTATAAACTAGTTAGTCCATCTATACGTGGTTCTTTATAATCCTAGAATATAGTGCCTAGTTCATTCCTATTTTTCCAAACCGTGTGTCGTTTCGAGTTAAAAGAACTAGTGCCCCATTTTCACTTAATTGGTTTAACCAATAAAGGGTCTTCCCTCCCACTTACATTAAAACCCCACCCCCATGTTTTCCCTCATGCACACCACCATCCTATCCATTCACCACTCTTCTCATCTACCTTCATCTGGGGTAATTTTCTCTTCTCAATTCATGGTGTGATTATATGTGGTGTGTATCACTTATCCCCCACCCATTCCTAATTCCTCCATTTCCACTCCGTCATTATGAAATAATGTTGGACAAACCATAGATTTACCTCAAGGATATATTTCTGTATTTTTCCTTTTGGACATGGTTTCTTTCTATCTTGTGGTCTTCCTTGGACTTGATTGAGGTGGGACTGGGTCTCATGAATCGATGACACCAATTTTATCTTTGATTTGAGTTTGTTTACCCTATGTTCAAGGCATTAATTTGAAAACTAATATGTATTGATAGTTTTAAGGTATGTCTTCATTATTATATAAGTTTTTATACAACTTAAAATGGTTTCAATGCTAGATAATTGTTCTTATCATGTTTCTTATTTTTCCATATAATATTAGTATGATATTTTCTTATAAAATTATTTTTTGATGATTGTTTTGAAATTTAAAAATTCTTAAGAGTTTTATTAGTTTTTAAAATGTGTTCTAGCATATAAAATTGTAATTCCAAAATAAATATCTTATACTTTAACCTGATTTTATAAATTCTTAATGTCATGGTTTGTTTTTCTAGGAATCTTTGAGGGGATTCCCGGTCCTTTGTCTTGTAGAATCAGGCTTACAGACATACGTATATATAATTTACCTTTGTATATATTCCCTCCTAGTGATGGGAACACGTATTTTGGGTCTGGGGTGCTTATATATATCAAGGTTTGTATGTTTTTAAGTTGGAATAATTTGTTTGGAAATTGAAACTCTTTGGGAGAAATGTTTTTTTTCTAAAAGAAGGTTATTTCATTAAAAGGAATGAGTAATAGTTAGTACAATTAAATATTTTATAAAAATATAAAAGACATATTATGGTATATAACATTAATTTTAAATGTGATGTGTTTGTGATTTTTGATATGTGCCCAATGAAGAGTATACTTATTAGGTTGTGTGACTCAGAAAGGGGTTGTGCTTAAAGAGGGAGATTTGAGGAGAGAAAGTTGATTTTTATTTTAATGAAATTTTATGATATTTATGTGTATTGTAGTTTGAAAATATAACCTTCATCTATACATTAATGTAATTATGGTATATTTAAGTGGGATCCCTATGTATACATGCTACACTAGTTGACATTATGCACTAAGTAGTGTCTTGGATTAGATAACCCGACA
The DNA here is from genome assembly GCA_963277665.1 of Viscum album. Taxonomy (NCBI): domain Eukaryota; kingdom Viridiplantae; phylum Streptophyta; class Magnoliopsida; order Santalales; family Viscaceae; genus Viscum; species Viscum album. The sequence goes on from OY728144.1 coordinate 445,325,212, forward strand.
ACCCATGGGATGTTCCACTGAGTAAAACTTAGGATATTGATTCTAAGTGAATGAAAAGTGTTTTAAGATAAAAAGAACTAGTATATATTGATTATTTGAGAATTTATAGGTTATTCTTAGGCCATCTAGAACAGCACTTGAGTTCCCATGACACCTATTTTACATATACACTACTTCCCTATATTTTTATACTTTTTTATTGGGTTAAATATATTTTTGTATTATTAGAATCAAAAACCTATATTACTACTATATTTTATATGGAATTTATTGAACGTACATTCATTTTTTGAAAAATATTTTGAAAATGTTATTGGAACTAGTTTTTCAAAAAGTGAAATCATGATTAAGGTTTTTATAAAGAATGGATATATCTATGATAATATGTATTATTTTCAAACAAGCATCATTTGGATGTCTATTTAAACATTATTCGTAAGGTGTTTTTTATCATTAAGAATAACTCCTAATCATCTTAGTGATCATTCCAAAATGATCATTTTATTTCAGGTTCTCCTTGTTTAGATCACTCATGGAGAGGGAATGGTTCTCTAGTTAGAGGTGACCTGTGAGGTCACATGGTGGAATGTGTAGTAGTTTTTTTCTTTTACACTACCAATTGGTTCTTTTATTTTATTAAAGTTTATTTGTCGATTTTTAATGGATAAACCATTTCATGTGTGTTAAATATTATGTCCTATCGTGGCTTCCAACCCGATAGGATTGGGAATTCCTCTCATTCCTTATCACATATCAGCTCACATTCCCTTCTCAGGGTTGTCCCAGGTCAGTTCATGACAATTATATATTGTGATTTTTAATTTAAAATTGAAATTATATTTAAATATAATTTATAATTATATATAATATATAGAATATGTTATTAGAAAAAACATGTGTTTTCATGAACATGAAATGTGATAGAAAAAAATATGGAGAACTCATCAAAGAGGAAGAACAAAAATATAGGCTCTATAGAAACAAATGTCTCAATATATGAATAATTTGATATGATGCATTTTTATTCTACTAAATATTATTATTTATAATTTATATTTTTAGTTTATTTTTTAGTTGGTCCTTATTGATTGATATTTAGTGAAATCAATTTCACAAAAATAAATTAGTGAATAAGAATAAATATATCTAAATGTTTATAATTGTTATGACATGCCATTTGATGGCATAATAACTGTATGGAGAAGGTAAGAGGAGGTGTTACTCATATTTAACAAGGTGGGTTATCTTATTGGTTGGTCAAATATTCTTCTTTATATGTCTATAAAGTTCACATTTTATTGTGTCGAGATTGATACATTATTCAGAATACATTTTGCATACAAAATTATTTTTTTACATACCCTAGTCATTATAACAGTGATTAATAATAGATCATGTAGTAATGTATTTTTATGATCATTATATGGATGTAACCATTCATTTGGAATGGTTTACCCTATATATTTTCTATTTCCATAATTTTTTCTTTCATGAATTGATTATAAAATCATAAAAATATACATGTTAATAACACTAATAGCTTATGAGGGGGTTTTTCAATGATGAAATATAAAATAATATTATTAAGTAATTCATCCATCCTCAGTTTTTAGGTTTATAAAATCTATTGGTAAGGATTATGTTATGTAAATGTTACATGACTCCCGCTTTTTCTTCTACAAGGATGAAATAGTTGACATGAACACTTAACCAACCCCTTACCTTGGGGGGGGGGGGGGGGGGTGATCCTTCCTAACCGATTTGGAATTTTTTTAATTTCTCTTTCATCCCCTTCAAGATCGTGAGTTTTCTACCCAACTTTAGTGAACTACATTTCTTCCACAATATTCATTCCCATAAATTTGATGTTCCTATGATTATGATCTCCATTTGGAATTTATTACTACCTATTTTTTTAATGAATCTATACATGGTTGATCACTTCATAATGAGCCGCCCATCGATGAACTCAATAAATAGATATCTTTTAAACTACTACGGTTAAATAAATTGTGTGGGTTTGGATAAAAAATGGTAAACATGGTTTTTAATAGTGAATAATGCAACATGACCTCTTGCTCATAAGTTCACCTGGGTAGAGATGTTCAATGATAAGAACAAACTAGAAAATTTCAATGAATTTCTCACATCTGATGCTAGAACTTCTGGGGTTCAGGCTTCCACAGGGGGGAATAATGATGAGATAGAAAACTGGAGGAGCATAAGGCATTATAGATGGATACTAACCAGCCAGTGGAATCTATACATGGTCTATTAGGTTTGTTTGATGCTATTCACAATCCCATAGATGGAACAAGTAGCTCTCCCGCCCCAATGAGAGATCATGAGGCACTCCATGAATCTCATGAAGCAGTCCAAGAGGGGGACTAAAGTACCCACTCCGAGTCATATGAGTCCTTAAATGATATTGGTGACCAAATCTATTAGATTGAGGAAGATTATTTAAAATATTGTTCTTGGAAAGGAAAAAATCTAATGACTTACTTATAGGGTTTCATCACACCAAATCCCAAGAAATCCTGGAAACGTAGAGACTACTCTATCATTGATAGGATAATTGTTACTAAATCCTTTGGACTGGACTACCCCCAAAACATAGATCCCACCCCGTAGCCAATTGAGGAAAACCCTTCTTGCACTTCTGATAGTTAATTTATTCAAAAATAATATGTTTTTGATGAAGATGTTGATCCTACTTTGAAGGCTACTTAGAGAGTCAAGGAGGGGTTGGGGGAGGAATTAATGACCTGGATAGAGAAACAAGGTGCAATTGTTTTTCAAAAATATAAAGATGGAGAAGTCACTACTCATTTCTATATTCAAGATAGAGAATGAATGCTCACTAAAATGGAGGTAAATTTTAAACAAAAACCAAACTTTAAATATAGTGACATCCCTTGGAAATGATTCTGATTTTTTTGTTTTAATAGAATATTTTAATCCTTATAATGGTATATTTGCAGGTATTGATTAGCGTTAATGGTGAAACATTTTTGGATTCAATATTTACTAAGTCATGATTGTATTTTTTTGACAGTTTTCTAGATATTGTGGGTTACTCATTTCAGGTGGTTTTCTCTCTTCATATGATCTTCATGACAGTTGATTTTGATTTTTTTGGAAAGTCTATGTGGTTCTCCATCTTCAAGAAGTATGTCCTGTGTGTGAACATGCTGAGGGGTTGGTGATGTCATATAGATAATTGTAATGAACCTTTTTTTGAGTGAGTTTTATGACTCATCCTTAGCTCTAATCTGGACTACAGGATTACTGGCAAGAATACATAGATAAAGTTAACCTATTTGACTATTTAGAAGGGTTTTTAAGAATTTTTTATAGGTTGTAAATTATAAGCTGACAGAATGTCGGAGTTGAAATGGTGGCTTATTTTAACTCATGTAGAGTTGCAACCTGACTTGGCAGCAGATGTAGTGATGAAGCAGCACAGACTGTTCTCCCAGATGTAGGATTTTCACAAAACCCATTTTTCATGATGTGTGGATGATGCAGGTTTGAGGTCTCTCTTTTCTATTTAATGGTCAATGCTTAATTAGTTGTTTTTTTAATTTTTTGATAGTATAAGTGAATTACACCTCTTACTTACTTTGTTAAAAAAATTTATTCAATAAATTCCTTTGGGAATTAATTGGGTGACCAATTTAGCTAATTTTCCTAAAAAAACAAGGCAACACAAGCACTACTCAAAGATACTGAATCCCATGGGAATTAGATTGGTGGGAAAATATAATAAAACTGAGACACGGGTATGGTAATTTGAATAATCACATGAAGGGGGAGATATCGAGGTTTTTTAATAAGGTTGAGAAATATTCAACTCATTATGTTGAGACAGTTTTTCCTAAAGGTTGTAGGATGATGGATCCAAAACAGCCTCTTGGATTGGAGTTATCTAATGGTTCATGAGAGAATGCATGAAAAGAGGTAGTTGATAATGATAAAGAAATGATGATGATTATACACGTAAACCAAGAGATTTTAGAGAATTCCTTGAACATAAAAGAACTAAGGATGAGGAAGATTGGATGTTTGAGTGTTATCTCCAATTTGATCTCAATGATGGGAAAAAGGTCTTCATCAAGAAATAATACTGGATCATAGATCATGGAATTAGCACATGGAAAATAATATGGTGGAATATATTCTGAATTGGGATAAAATGGCCTATCACTTCAGGTATATCCTCAATGATCATATTAAAATTGAGGTAGCCAACATTGATTATTTTTTATACTGTATAAAATAGTTATACATGTTTAATTGTTTTAGGAATGTCATTGTTATTTCATATATGGTTGATTTTGGGGTAGGTTGATTTTTTTGTCTCTCACATTCCAATTAAAAGTTTGTTTGAATAAATACATATATTTTCAGTCAATATTTATTAGTATCTAGGTCACTTTCCATGAAAGAGTATTTTTCAATAAAGGAAAAATTCAAATATGTATTTTCCAAACCAATGTTTAATGATTTATTTTGAAAAACATGGTTGATAATAAAATTTAAATATATTATAAAGGTTTTATATGGTTTCTCATCCCCTCTATTATTTTATTTAATTTTTTTAATAGATGGTGATATAAACCAATATAAGAAGAATATATTTATTCCTTAGACATAATATGTATATGGGGTTTTTATAAGGTTATATCTTTTAGTTTATTATACATCTATAGTTCTATTTATGTTAAGCTATGATTTTTTTTGTAATTTTTGATTATGTGTGTAGTATGTGTTATTCTAGCTAATATAAAGAACACTGTTTGTAATATTATTTAAGGGGATATATTATATGGGATATTTAAATGTTCCAAATGAAATTGTATGGAATTCATTCTTTAGAATAAATATGAAATTATTTTACATCATTATTGTTTTATAACCTATGTTAACTCACCCAATCCATTAATAAAATAATTAAAATTATTTGATAAAGTTGAGAGTGATTTATTTTTTAGGGATGATAATAAAATCTCAAGGGGAGAGTATTTATATTTGGAAGGTGACTGAGTATGATGTTTCCTCATGATATTTTAGCAATAAAGTGGATATTTCCAGTTGTTGGATATGTCATGGGGATGTTATGGGTGAGGTTGATTTTTGATTTTCTATAACACATCAGTATGTTTTTTAATACATTAAAGATATATGGATAACATTTGACCATAGATAAATTAGGATTATCCATATGAGCTGATGAAAATTTTAAAAAATAAAATGTGTTTAAAAGAGGATTAATGTTTATGAGTTATTCATATATGTGATAGTAAATAACACACCATAATGGGAATACATTATATACTAATGTACTTTATAGAGTATAATATTTTGTGGGTTAAAAGAAGTCACTATAAAATTTACATGACCATGTCATGACTTTATTTTAAAATATAATTATTATGGAAATGTTTTTCCAAAACATGTGGATAACATTCCATTATGGAGGATTTTTTTGGTGTTTACAAAATTTATTGAGGGATAAAGGCTTTCACTATAATGGAGGGGTTGAAATGTGAAGTATCATATCTTGATACAATGTTTCTTCCAATAAATATTCATGATACTTTTTTTAGAATATTTTAAAACGTATATCTTCAATAAGGTGTGTAATTCCATAACACCATGGGGGAAAATATTAATTTTATTGTATTTGGTTGTAAATATTTTAGAAATAAATTTTTTTGTGCATTGAGACACTTAAACATGACATGTTTAGTGATTAAGTCCTATTTCAAGCCTTTTTGTAATGTGGATTCAAAGATAACTCATGGGATGCTCTAAATTTAGTCTCAAAATTCCGTAGACCTGAAAAGGTGAAAAAGAAGGTTGGATTGTTCTAGTGGATTATATTAAAGTGGTAAATATAATTGAATAATATTGTTATAGAAATATGAATTAGAAATGAAAATTAAATAATATAGCAAAGTATTATGTTATTTAAATGTAAATTAATATTACTATGATCTGAATTTGAGAAAAATAAAAGGATTGAAAAGAAAGAGTGAAATATATAAATATATATTGAAACTAATTATCAAGTGTTATTTTAGAGGAATTATTAGAATGTAAATATTTAAGTCATGAATTTAAGATATACAAATTAGTTTGGTTGTGCAGCAGGGTTTCAGAGTATGTTTATGTTATTTATGATCAATATTACAACTAGATGTCAATATTTCATATTTTAAGAAGGACCAATATAATGGGAGGTCTAAGGGAAAGGATTATTTTTTAAATTTAGTTTTCATTATAAAATAATATAAGATGGGGTTGATATTTTTGTGATAATGAATTTGGATATTATTACTAACTACAGAATATTTTTGTTTTTTTAATTAAAGGTTTAATATTGAAATGGGTGGGGGAAATTATACTTATTGTGAGACATTTATAGACACATGAGTTTCAAGAATAAACCATGATCATTAAAAAAAATTTATGATTGTAGAAGTGGATGATACCACATTATAACTAGAATTTATCAATTCATTTTGAGTTGTGAACGTTATGAATTAGTATGTTTATGTTTTATTTTATGGATGTAAATATGAAATTAGAAAGTTAATATGATTAATCTAAATTTTTTTTGAAGAATAAATGTTCATTATAACTTCTATTTTTTATCATCCAAATCATTGATCATGTTTTATTTGTAATGAATCATAAAATATATTTATTCACTTATTAATTTCCATTTTTTAATGAATACTTGTTATAGTACCATAATACATTAGGAATGGAATCCAGTAATGTAATTAAAATATTCTTCATGAATAACCAACCATCCAAGAATTTCCATTTAATATTTTTTTCTAAGGAAAATTTCGAAATTTTATATTACAGGTTTCATAGGAAAAAGCATACAAAAATTTCCCTAAAACTTATTTATGCAACAACGTTACCCCAATCTGGATAGGTGTGATCTTAAGGAAACATGTCTAAATATATCTCAAACTTATGTATGGTCTCAAAGTGGTAGATCCATATCAATATGATTTAGGTTTTTTTACTCAAACTTAAACATAAACCATAATTTTTATATAGTTGTTTCATATCATGATTAATTTAAATGAATGGGTTATTTTTTATTAAATTATATATTATTGGAGTGGTGTTCTTGGGTGGATATATTGATTATTGACCACATATAAATGGTTGAGAAATGTTATTTATGAAGGAAATGGTGGATTAATTTTCATTTGGTATTTTTATATCAATACACATGGATTATTTTCATTATTTTATATTTTATAAAAGTAATTTTATTAAAAATAAAATTGAAATGTTTTTAAAAAATTTCCTTTATATTTTTTTATTTGATGTAATTATGAGGTAATATTTATTTAGTTGTTTAGGTTTATCCCTTATATATAGTTTATAGTATTTTTCAATTGAGGAGTATAGTTGTTTCCTTACGGCAAACCACAACTGAGGTGTTGTAGTGGTGTAACACTAAATTATTACTATTATTAATATTATATCATGTGAACACATATAGAGGTATCAACCAAATCCTATTATTTTCTTTTTATTCATATTTGATGTGTGAAGTTATACTATTATCATGGTATTTTCCTCCACTCTATGTTGAAAATGATCACACTAAACCCAAATCCCTTCAATAATATTAATTTTACCCCTCTTCCCTTGATTGTTTTGGGTATCAATGTTTTAATTTTCTGATTTCTGGGTTGTTTTAAATGCAGACAGTAAAAAAGATCGTCATTTGGATTTAGTTTCATTGTCATCCGAGTCATCATTGATTAATAATTCAGTAATTATTTGGGATATGGTTTTTTAATTATTCAATAAAGCTATGAATTTATATGAAAATGAGGTATTCTTGTATGGTTTTTTAAAATTTATGTGTCTCAGTATAGGTTTGGTAATAACACTGTAGTGTTCTATGTTTTTTTAGAATAATAAATTAATTTATATATTATTTCATTAATAAATATCATTATTTATAAATAAAGGGTTTCATATATGAAAACATTATTGAGATGTTATTATTATTCTTCTATTTTTTTCTTTAGAGAAATTAGACACTATTTATCCCTCACGTGACTTATTTATTGTTGGAAAAATCACTACTTAGTGACATAAAAAATATTATTATTATTATTTCAATTATGTTCTTCTCCATATAGTCTTAGATGGGGTTTTGTATCAAATCGTTAAATGTTTAAATTGAAACCCCGTGAATTATTTACAAAAATAATAGAAATCTAGAATTAGCCTATTAGTAATCATATGAAATAGTAGTCAATCCTTGTATCATAGAACAATATTAATTGAGAGGTGATTCTACATATGATGGATAAAATAATATATTAAGAGGATAATAGGTTGGTAATTAGTATGAATATTTTTCCTTAATAATTTTAATTAACTTTTCATCATGTTCCAATGTTGATTAAAATTATATCTGTTAGTGTGATAATTGAAAATGCCTAGTCAGGATGATTTTATAACTGAGAGGGGTAGAGGTGAATTAGTTATAACTTTTTCTTTTTTGTTTCCTTTCAAATGAGACAATATTAACCACTTATTAAATATGTCTTTCCCAAATGAAAAAAATAAAACACACATATACAAGAACATAAGTATTTACAAGGATCACTATAAAATAATAATAACTATATCCTTAATATGGTCTATAAATAATATAATAATACACTATAAAGTATAAAACAATCCTTTTTGTAGAATACAATGAGTATGATATTCCCTTTCATTCATATAACTCTATTTAAAAATCAAATAGGGTGTGTGATCCTCGAAGAAAAAATGATGTAATATAATTTTTTTGTAAGAAAACTTGTTACTTGTATTTCGTTATCAACATAAAAATGTATTCCGTAAAAAATGCTTCACTTTTTTACCCAACAACCAATAAGAACAGTGTAAAATTAATTATAATACTCAATCCAATTTCCCAGTCTGAATCCCAATTTAATTGTTCAACATGAAAAATCTAATTCTACCAAATTACACATGATATAATTCTTAACACATACTTACTCTATCCAAAAAAAATACTATAAAATAATTCATTTCTGATTATCTTTCTTTATATGAAGATCATCTGAATATGATGAAAAGAAGAATATGATAATTAGTTAGATACGATGATCATCTGAAAAGGTTTTGACCTTATCTTTTCTTCTTTAACCTATATCCATAATAACTTTTACATAAAACAAAATCTAGAAAAGAACATATTATCTCTCAAGAACGTTGGTGATTTTCTATATTAATTTTCTGAAAAGTACATCTATCAAAAATTAAAAAGTACATTCTCATTTTATACTCACCTTAAATATGGTTTAGGAAGGGATCCTAAAAACATTCATGCTCAAAACAATTACCTAATTTTTCGTGTTTTATTGAATTTTGGGTGCATCCTAACATCATAAACACAACTCAACTCTTCTTGTTTCTCCTAGATCCTTCCAAAATATTCTAAACACATCATATATCATCTGATATTATCTAAAAACACCATACCAATTCAAATTTTCCAAATATGATTACTTCAAAATGATTGTCCAAGCCCATTGTATGAAAGATGGAATAGATGACTACAATATACTTCACAACCCCTAGATTGATTCCATTTCTTCATTCTGATTTCCAGATATTATTTATCCATTATATTGGTTTGTACCAAATGAATGGAAATCTACCCATTTAGGTTTTATCATTACAATAATCTCAATTATGATTGTGATAAAAGATTTTTTGTATCTTCTTTAATCCCTTCTACTTCTTCTTTTATTTATGGAGATGGTCCAGTAAGAAATCTAATACGATGTATCTTGACCCAATTAATAAAATCAATTGAAAAAAATGACACCATTTCATTCTATTATAAATACATTACCCATCAACATCAATATATTTTGATTTTTATCTTTTGTATCATGGTCTGACTGAAAACCTATATATTCAGTTTCTCACATTTTCAATAAATCATCCCAACCTTCAATTTTCATGCTCCCCCTTTTGATTTCTCATCCAACCATATCCTCCACCCTGTTTCCTAACTCATGTCTGATTCCAATACAAATTGACATTAGAGACATTCAAATTAAGATGAAGAAACATATTTGTCTCACCCTTAGTATTGATGAGAACTATTTTACCTTTGATGAATCTAATTGTATACTGAATACAATAGATCGATATTCAGAAATTTCGACTTCAAAAACTTCTTGAATTTATGGACATGTTCTTGTGTCAGGACTCCCTTCATGACTTTTAATACATTTGAGATTTTGTTCACCATCATTTGACTTATAATGGAATGTATTATAACTTCCCATTCCACCAGCAACATCTCTATTTCCTTGATTTCATAAATATAATTGACAATATTAATATAATCATGGATATGATTGACAACATATATTTCACCACCTTTTTCATTCATCAAGTTTGAATCATATTTATTATAGAATAATTTTGATTTAGGATTACTCTATGATCAAAAAAGAATCATCACATTCATTTTTTCATTACCATATATACTCTGATTCAACCCCATTATAATCATTCCTTTCATTCCACACTCGTTGTGAATCTGATTATACATTTCTTCATGGCAACTTCTCTTTAATACGATGGACCTTTTCAAGAATTGTGATTATGATTCTGTGAATATAATGGGAACTCCACATTTTACAAAACCAAAAAGTTAGGTGATTTATTTTATTATTGAACTCATTTGAAATAAAAAAGAGAATACCTTTAAAAACATCTTCATATTCAAAAAACCTTCTCCTGTGAACTTAGTCCAAAAAATATCCCCCTTTTCATTTTGATATCATTCCCTATTGGTATATCAATAAACATTGTTTCCTTAAGAAATGTATTAGTTATCAATAATTCTAAGCCTATGTGAGCTGACTCATTGTAAGGAACAATAATGTTTTAATACAAATCCATGTTGTCCAAATGTAGTGATCATGAAAACTCTTCATGTGTTCTTCAAAACATTCCTCCTCAAATTTTTCACTTCGTAATCTTATTAGGAATAAAAAAATTATTTCCTACAACCACTCCAATAAAAATTAATAATATTTTATACACAATAAAATTCAAAATCCACAGCCTACCCATAACTCCCCCTATTTACGTGCTTCTATAAGGATAGCTTCATGAAACAATTCTCCCCCATGAAGAAAGTATCCAAAGGTAAGATGATAGATAGGAAAAACACATACCTTTTCCATGATGAGAAATTGGTTGGATTCCCATTATCAATTGGAATTTAGAAAAGGATTCATTCTGTAAAGTTTTTGTGAAAATATCAATACCTTGGTCCGATGTAGAAATATACACAAGCATTAATTCATTCTTCTCTATATTCTCTTTGATGAAATGATATTTTAAATCATTATGTTTTGAACGATAATGTAGAAATGGAATCCTGGGGAGATTTATTTTACTTTTTTATCACAACGAAAGATCAAGGGAATCGTAACTTCAGAGAGTAAACCTTTTAATTGGGTATTCATCCACATATGTAGGGTAATATCTTGAGTTGAAAAAACACACTTATATTCATCCATACTGAGTGTTACTAAAAAAAGTTTCTTTATATTCCAACTAAAACAACTATTTATAAAACATAATACTCCACAATATGTGGATATAATGTCATTCATATTTCATACCCAATAAAAATCTAAATACTAAAAAAATCAATACATTATATGTTATGTTACCTGATTCTGAAACATGTTGTGGCTCTGATATATCTAAGAATTCATTATCGAGTAAATAAATGTCATTTTTTTGGAGAAATCTAAAATCATTAAAAAAAATTAACATCAAAATAGTAATGTCGAGTCTTGAGGTTGTCAAATACAATAAACATTCAATCATCATCTAAAATTCTTTTTGATAAACGTATTTAAATTCTCTATATTTAGAAAACCTTATTCCAATTAAAATCTTCATTGAAATAGGATTTGAGTTTTCCATTTCAAATTTATTTGGATGTTCCTTAGAATACTTTTCATGAGAAAGAAAAATATTTTTCTAATTTTATAAAAACTTGTAACCCAATAAAGTATCTCACTTCCCCATATATGGAAATATTAAACTACCTATTCATTTCTTTAGAAAATCATTCAGGATACCTTTCATCATTCATAAATAAGATAATAGAATCAACAAAAACAATTATAATGTGGGAAAACTATTGAATTTATATGATGTAAATATTGTTATCAACACTTCAATTTTGGAAACTCATTGTCCTTAATAATGTAAAAAATATACAATATCATGCCCTAAGAGCTTGTTTAACCCTATACATGTTTTCATTAATTTAGAAACATAAATTTATTATTTCTGATTAACAAAGCTTCAAGTTTGATCAACGTAAACATACTCATCAGGATCCTCAAATAAAAATGAAAACTTCACATCCATTTGATAGATTTTCAAACATTGTTGTGTTGCAATAGAAATAAAAATTATAGTTTCTTCTAACATTTCCTATGAAGCGAAAGTTTCAACCAAATAAAAACCTGGAATTTGGTATTAACAGTTGCACACTAAACGTTATTTTTTTCTTAACACTTCACATTCTTTATTCATCTTATTCCAGAAAATACACTTTTTAAGAACAACATTTTTCTTGATTAAGAACAAGTTACCTTATATAATTATTTTCTATATTATACAGCACTCCATTGATAGCCCAAACCCATTCCAAATACTCAAAATCATCATTCACATCATTCGACTCCAATTTTGAAAACAAATAAGAATTTGTAATAGAATTTTTTGTTCTTCTAGTTTGAACCTTTTGATGGTGACCAACAATATCATTCTGAACATCCACTTCTTTCCACAGCCAAAGATGATATTTTTTATTATTTTTCTCATAACTGGAAATAGATGAGTATGATTCCTCTTCTAGAGTAGGATTACAATTGTTTGTATCCTTGTCATAATTTGTTTCTTATCCTGCACAAATTCCTTATCTGCATGTGTCTATTTATCTTTCTTTGTATTATTAATAACATTCATATCAGAAGAATCAAAAAATATTTGTGTTTATTTATTGAAATATCTGTATATTCTTCCATTTAATTAATATAGAAGGAAAATTTCATCTTTACCTTTCTAATCAAACTTTCAAAATATTCTTCCTTTATTCTCTATATGCGTTGAATATCAAAATATCTTAAGTGTTCAAAATTAGAGTTCTTCCATAAAACAAATAATATGGAGTCAAATCAGAACATGGTTGGTAGGAACATAAGTTTTGATTTTTTACAATAGTACGCAAGGCTTGTCTCCAAATGTAATGGGAAAGACCATGTTCAAGTAACATAGTTCTCCCCATTTAAAAAAAATTTCAATTCATCCTTTCAGTAACCCCATTTTTTTGAAAAGTCTATGGTGAACTATACTCATTCCAAATTCACTGATTTCCAATATAACCTTAAAATTATTCATTTTGGTGTTCACCACCATTTTCAGTTCGATACATCTTCACGGAGTACTCAAATTATCTATTAGAATTCCTCTTAAAACATTATACATATTGAAAGAACATGATTTGGGTTCATATAAATTACACAAGTAATATAATAAAAGTCCTAAAATAATGTGATTAAATAATATTCTCAATTAATTGATTGTTTTCTCATCAGCCTAAAGATATGAAAAATGATATGTTCCAAGGGTTGTTTTGAAAAAGTAAGAAATTTCTTATGCACTAAACATATAATCTTTCATTTTTATGAAATAGTTCAACATCAATATATTTCTCTTGGAAAATAAGGAATGAATCTGACACTTTTTATTTTTAGATAACTTTCTCTTATTTCTTTGACACATGTTCCCCAACCATTTATAATATAATTGAGTTTCTTCCAGTATAACCACACACAAAGAGTTTTGAATTTTAGTAACCTGAAATAATGTTTACTTTGTATATAGGAATATTTTTACAATAGTTACATCATTTTCACATTCAATAAAAAATATAGCATTCGTAGAAGTACATTTTATACCTTCATCACACCATTTTGAAATAATTAATAGGTTATTTTTCATACCATCAAGAAATAAATCATTCTTGGATTTCAATTTTTATTTTCCAATGATAGGTGATCAAAAAAACATTGTTTCGTAATGATTCATCATTTCTGAATGTCATGGTTCCTTCTTTGAAATATTTTACATTCTTTAACAATATTAAATATCATATCATATGAGAAGAACACCCACAATCATGAATCAAAGAGTGTTCCCCTTTTATATCATTCTATAATTTTTCAAAAACATGTGATTCTTATTCTCCATTTATATTAGTCTCCTCCATGTTATAAGAATTGATAGAAACTTTTGTTATTCTAGTAACAAAAAAAGGAAAACCCTTATAAAGATGTCTAATTTGTTTACACCTTTCATAAATAGTTTACATGGGTTGAAACCTATTTTCAATCATTACAACAACCTTATTAGTTTTCTTCAGATTAACCATCAAAAAATTATTTATTTGAGGAGATTAAATCCTCCTAAAAATATTCCTTTGATAACAAATGGATTAACAGTAATTTTCATTGTTAAACCGACACATATTATCTATATGTATGAATCCTCTACAATACCAGCAACAACAATCGAAAAACACTTTCCCCTAAAACTATCATACTAACATGATTTTTAAACAAGTATCTTATCAACCTTATTACTTTTCATATATGAATCACCATGATTTCTATTATCAATCATAATCTTCTTTTTCTCCTTAATGTTATTTCTAGTTATAATAGAATCAGAAGTATTCGAAACTTTTTTAGATTCAGAATATTTTGGGACTTCTGAATTCACCACTTTATTAATATTTTCCACATATATAATCATTCAAAAACTTTTTCTTCAAAAAAATTTCAGATATCTTTTCGACCATCGAAGATAAAATTTGTTGATCCTTCTTGGGTTCACCCTTTCCAAAGCATTCACCAACATATGAGATAGTGTTCTCAAACATTTATTCCTCAATTCAGATTTTGATAGTATTTGTTGGATATGTTCCATCTCTTCATCTTTTTTCCTTCATCATTACTTCTTGATAGTCCATATGATAATTTTTGTACTGATGAAATTTCATCAAATAATCAATTTACATTAGTATGCTGTAATTCTCTTCTAAAAAGCAGTCTTGATTTTTTGTTGAGGAAAATTCATATTAAAACATCTTATTTTTTCTCAATCCTTATGATCTTTCATATTCATTCTTTAAAATATTCTTTCAAATGACTTTAAAGTTGTTTTTATTCTTCATTAGAACTATTGATTTCAAATTTTTGTCGTTCAATATTTTTAAAAATATATTCACACATATATGCTTTGTGATCTTTTCGAATTCATATTCAATGTTGTATTGTTCTTTATTTTTAGACATTAATCTACACTTTTTAGATTTGGTGAATTTTATATCGTTCAATATGGTACAAAATTTTTCTTTCACACCATATTTATTAAAAAAACTTCTTGGACTTCTTTATTATTCAATAATATCTTATTCATCCATTCATCGAGTAATGTTAGCCACAAAGTGACCAATAAATCCACATTTAACAAAATTTATGGAAAATTTTCATTTGTATTTCCTTGTAACTATTTTCACA
Source organism: Viscum album (assembly GCA_963277665.1). Taxonomy (NCBI): domain Eukaryota; kingdom Viridiplantae; phylum Streptophyta; class Magnoliopsida; order Santalales; family Viscaceae; genus Viscum; species Viscum album. The sequence goes on from OY728144.1 coordinate 445,340,913, forward strand.
TTTTTATAAAATTAGGATAAATTGGCTATATGATTTTTACATATCTCATTTGTGGAATTAGAACCACTTGCTTGTTCTTTAATAAGAATATATTTAGACTTATAATTATCGGGTTCATTGAAAGATATTTCTCTATATACTTTTATTTTTTATTTCCATATCATTCTCCCTTATCATTTTATAAGTGATTAGAGTGTTATACAAAAAATCTAGAGATAACATTTTGTGATATCAATCATTCAATAAAGAAATGATTTCATTAAACATGTCATGAAGGATTCTTAAGATCATTTCAAAAAAAATATAATCTTATAACTTTTTACCAGGATATCTGATAGTGTTGAAAGTGTCATTTAACCAAGTAACCAAATCCCCAATAGATTCATTATCCCTCGTTTTCAAAGATTCATACTTCAGTCTCTATATTTCTAATTTCCCCTTCTTCCCTTTTTTATTTCCTTCATAATTTTTTTTAAATATGTACTATATACATTTGGATGTCCAAAAAACATTCACTATTAAGAATTCAATTTAAAAAACTGATGATAATAGAGAATTCTTCGCCCTTCCGTCATACTCAATATTCATATCAGCAATATATATAATTGTAACCTTTTCATCAATAGGAGGAAACCAATATGTTACAACTTCAAGAACATCATATCAAATACCCATGAGATAAGGAAACATTATACTTTTCTAGATATGATAATTCATTCCCTAGAAAATTGTAATTCCTATATTGTTCACACTATAGTGATTCTGCATCAAAATATATTCAAAAAATAATCAAATAATACAAGAATGGATCCAATGTTCTAATACCAATAGAAATTATCCAATTTTGATGATTGTATAACCGAGAGGGGAGGGGGTGAATTAGTGATAACACATTATTTTTTGTTTCCTTATAAATGAAAAAATTTCACCACATGTTAGAGATTTATTTCCATTCCAAAAAAACAGAAATACACATCTGCATGAACAAAAGTATTTATAAGGTTCACTATTAAATAATAATAGTTATGTCCGTGATATGGTTTGAATATAATATAATACCACACAATCCTTTAGAAAAAAAACCTTTTGTAAAGAATACAATGGGTAGGATATACACCTTCACCCATGTATCAATAAGTGAACAATCAAATAGTCCGTGTGCTTTTCCTAGAAGAAATGACATATTACAATGTTTTTGTAACAACACATGTTACTTGTTCATCATTATCATCATTAAAAAATGAATTATTATAAATAAAATCTTCAATTTCTTACCCAGAAGATAGTTGGAATATTTTAGACTTCTTAATAATACTCAGTATGATTTCCCATTCAGATTTCTCAATAAAAAAATATGATTCTATCATAATAAGGTTGAGAAAATTCTAAATAATTACATCCTTAGTCCATAAATCAAACTATGATAATTTATGTCTGAATATCCATCCTGATATGATGATCATTCGAATAGGAAGACCTGCTAAATTCAATAATCAACTAGATAAGATGATCAGCTGAATACATTGTGATATTGTCTTTTATCAATTCACATATTTCTAGAATTACTTCTTCATGAAAAACAATCAAGAAAAACACTTCTTATCTCTCTATAACATCATATCATCTCTCTCTTCCTTTCATGAATAGTACATCTATCAAAATGTACAAATTACATTCTCCTTATATACTCACTCAAAATTTGGTTTGGTTGGCATTCTTAAAAACATTACCTCCTCAGTAGCGACAATGCCTTCTGAATTTCAAGTTTCATATTTTGAATTTATCCCGATAGCGTATGTGGTTTCCACTTCCCTTAAGTGGACTTTCAAAAAATGGAATAAAAATATAAATTTCAGTCAGTCTTCTAACCTTATTCACACCCACCAAACCTATCTTGATGTTCCCAATATGATTTCATCAATACAATTACTCAAACCAATTATATTCAAGAAGGAATAGTTGGACTCAATATTCATTAAAAACCAAAATATGATTCCATTTCTTTATTCTGATTTCTAGAAACAATTTCTCCATTACATTTCTCTTCCCCAAATGAAAGAAAATTTGACCATTCTTATTTTTTCATTTTAATATTCTCCACAACGATGAAGATAACAAATTCATTCAAACATCTTCAATCTATTATATTTAATATTTTCTTTTGGATGATGATCCAGTATCATATCCAATGTGATGGATATTGACCCAATTGATGATATCCTTTGAAAAAATATCATATCGTTTCATTCTATTTTGAATATGATACCCATAAACTTCATTCAATTGTGATTTTTATCATTTTTAAATTTGTAGGATTGAAAATCAGTGTCTTTGGTTTCCCACAAATTCCGTAGATCTTCCCAACCATTAGTTTCAAGATCCTCATTTTCATAGAATATCATTCCATCTCCCTCACACTCTTTCTAAACAAAATTATGATTCCAGTTCAAATTGAAATTACACAATGTCTCTTTACGATGAAGACAAATGTTTGTCTTACTATCATTCTTGATTCTAGCTATTATCCCTTAGAGAAATATTACGGTATAACAAATTAAATTTATCGGTATTCAGTAACATAGACATCAAAACCTTCTTTCATTCACACACTTGTATTTGTATCATCACTCCCTTAAAGACTTTATATAAATTTGAAATCAGCTTCAACATCCCTCAAATTACAAAGGAAAGTATTGTAACTTCCTATACCCCCAACAACATTTATCTTTCCTTCTTAACATGAATACATTTGACATGATTATGATAAGTCTTGATATTATTGTTCTTACCTCTCTGACTATTTATTTTTTCATAAGGATTTCAACACAATTTTTATAGAACACTTATGATTTATGAGAACACTAATATTGGTAATGTATCACCATATTTTTTATTGAATCCATATAGTCTCTGCTTCTTCTCCAATATAACCAGTCCTTTATTTTTTTATTCGGTGTGAATCTTATGAGCCTTTTCTTCTATCCAGCTTCGCTTGAATGTGATGGACCATTTCGAGAATTGTGAGTCTGATTCTCCAAATATAATGGGTAGTCTGAATTTTACCAAACATAATGTTAGGAGATTTGTTTTCTTCTTTAACTCCATTGACAAAAAAATATAATACCATTGAAAAATAAACATCTTTAACTTATAAAACCCTTACCTAGATAGCTTTGTTCTAACACCACACATCTAATGTAATAACAAATTGTGCATTGTATAATTATCTTATTCTAGGTTTGATGGAATATAGAGAGGTTTATTCCCTAATAATCACTAGGATCAGGTGCCTGGAATCAGAATGATCTTCTATAGTAGTGGGGTTGGAAGATAATTGGATAGTTTTTTCTCCATATATTTGGTTGAAATGAAATTTTATTGGATTTATGTAGACTAATGCCCAAAATAATAATACTTATGATGCCTAAAACCAATGGTATGAAGCAGTGGTAAAAATGAAAAAAGTTAACATTGAACAAACTGTCTAAGGTCAGGTATATAAAAAATCATATAATAAAAACATACTATTACTAGTTTGTTTGAGAAAAGCCATTTTTTGTAAATACAAAGTTTAGTTTATATGGGTTTTTATTTTAACAATTTGGGGACTATTTTCCTTTAAAATTAGGTCCATTCATGTATGTATCTATTTTTGTTTATAATACTTATTAACAATAATAAATATCAATTATTTATACTACTAACATAAATATATTCTTTTTATTTTCTTTATTATAATCATAATCGTCAATATATTTAGTTCAATTGATGTTGATGAAATGTGTTATTTTATTCAAATTATGTCTACGTCATCAAACAAGGATGTTTTATCTATTTGTATTGGGTTATTTGAAATGTTTATTTTAATATTTTTATAGGTATATATCCACATTTAATATTTATGAATTGGATAAACCATATATTGGTGTTATTATAACAACCAGGTCGTTGAACTTTTATGGGATGGATATAATACATTGAAACCCTTCTAGTAATATAGAATTATTACTTATTATAAATAATATCAATATTATTATTATTATTATATTATTAAAATATTATTAAATTATTATTACTACTATTATAATTATTGGTTGTGGTGTTGGTATATGGAAAAAGTTAAATGATCATTTGCTATATCTCAAAACTCAAATCGGAAGATGTATTCAGTTAATAGATCCCACAAAGATGGTGCTTTTATCATTGGATGATGGTCACATGGGGAATTATAAATGTTATTTTTCTTTGAGATCTTGTTAAGAGGTAGTTTTTTTATTGATATTTTTTAATAAAACTTTAGGTCATGGTGTCATAAGAAATAGATTCCTTCTTTTCATTGAATATTAAATATGAGTGAGTTTGGTGATATTTAATTTGATGGATTGAAATAAATCATCACTGTAGTTATTAATTAAATTTTAATTTTTTACGATATGTTTTTTAATTTTGGGGGTATTTGTAAATAATTTTTAATTTGTAGTGAATGAGATAAAGTCCTAAATCTCAAATCTCATGGGGTAATACACAATTGTGAATTTATATCATATTCTATTGTATAATAATAAATAAATGATATATTCTATATCATATGAATTGGTATCTAAATATCATTTTCATTTATGAAATATTTCTTTTTTCATTCACATAATTTGAGGATGCACATAAGAGAATTTACAATGAATTTAATCAATAATTTAACACTTATATCTATAAAGGTTGCAAAGATTGTTTTAATATATAAATTATAAATAATTAAATGCATTTTATCTATGTGAGAATAATATGGGAATTGTATAAACCATTGATTAGTATATTTTTCAACATTCAATGAAGAGGGGATATAAAGATGGATCTATGCCTCATTATAGTAGATATTCAATGGAAGCCTATTTCTTGATTAACTTATCTATCATATACTCTCTCTCGCCCTTACCAATGCTGGTAAATTAATTTCTTGGATTAAATTTTATTTTTTCTAATAAATTTTCTTAATTAAAAATTTCCTTAAAAAATTTCGTAACATAATTTTTTAAATATATTTATGAAACCAATATCTTTTTAAAAATATATAAAAAGACATGAATAACACGTTATCACATATAGTGATACTGGTATATAAAAAATTTTATATAAACATTGCTAATATAGTTATTATATGTCTGTTATATCATTATATTTAATTAATTGTTATCATAGATCATCAAGTATGTTATTTTTATAAATGGGTGTCTTTAGCATAGATATATAACCCTGATAATGATCTGAAAATATCAACGACTATTTAAATCCTTTGTTTTTATTATATCGTGAAGTATAATATGTTATATCATATTGTACAATGATAAAGCATAACCAATTACATTCTTCAAGATAGTAACACAACAATAGTAAAATATTTTTTATAGTAAGTTAAATGTGATATTATCACCAATGATTTAAGTATTGGGATATAAGATGTCGTTATAAAACATAGACCAATGCAATATGTTTTTTCTATATTAAGGGAAGATATATAGTGATATTAATAGCTTTGAAAAGGGTATTTTAAAATGAAAAATAACTTTCAAGAAATGAAAGATATTTTACAAAAAAATAGAAGTTATTAAATAAATAAAATATAAATAACCTTAGTTTAACTTCTGAAATGTGAAACAATATTCATCTAAAAGATGATTTATTCATAGTATAATAATTAAATATTGTGACAGATTTTAGGAATATAAATATTCATGTTATTTTATAAATATAAATTGTATTTTTGTTATTGATCCCAAATTCATAATGATTTTAGATTATACTCAAAAATTATAGGTAAATTAATTTTTTATTTCAAGTGTTTTTTATGTGGAAATAATTATTAATGTTTTAAATTGTTTATTAATAATCACAGATGAATTATTCATGTAAAGTTTGAAAAACATATATGAAGAGTTTTGTTTTAAAATGAAATTTTTATTTTAATAAATATGAAAAATTCATATTTGATATATAATTATAAGTATGAAGTGTTTATATTTTCATTACAAATGTGAAATGTTAATATTTATATATACAATGTATATATATAATGAAGTCACAAGTTTATATTTATTAACAATTCATTTATATTTTTATTTTTTTAATAATCTAATTAAATTAAATATTCATATATGAATGTATGTTTGATTAATATAAAATGTTTAAATTTCATATTATACCAAGTATTTATGATGTTTAATTTTATGTATAATAGTTTATTTAATTTATTTCAACCATTATTAAGGTTTAATTTGTTATAATTATGTAGTAGAGATTTATTATAATAATTTTAATATATTTGTAATTAATATTATGGTGAAACTTTAAATTACTCTTGGATAATGATATATGTATAAAAGGACTATGTTTTAGTTTTCACACTCGATTGTAGGCTTTGTAGAGTCCTATAAAATTATTTTATGGATACATGTCATACCCTACATCCCTTTTAGATGGATTTTTGATTCTAATAATTTTAACAAACAACATGAAAATGGTTTCATGTACCACTTTTATGTGATGAGTTTGTGTATAATTTGAATATTATAATAAATTTTTCACAATTAAATCATATCATTATTTCTATAATTTTTTAACATAATTATTGTTGGACTATATTAATTTGATTTAAAATATGAATATTAACAAATTTAATCACTAGAATCATTCATGAATAAAGGTAAGTGATGATATCAATGACAAATGATATTTTTATTAAGATTATTTGTTGATATTATTAAATATTTTTAAAATAAAAATTGTTTTTTTACATGTAAATTAAGAAATCATCAATAATATGATAATTTTTTATGAGTAACCATAATTATTAGATTCCCATTGGTTATTTTGTGTTCAAAAGATAAAATAAAAATAGTCCAAATTATTTTGTGCATATACATTATGTGACCATTTAGATACAATTAATTGTGTACCTATAATGGTTATGATGTCAAAACAATGAAATTTTAATAATTCGTCATATGAATTTGGACATGTTCATCTTGTTTTATTAATTGAATAGATATTGATGATATAATTTACATAAAAAAATATAAACAACTTCGTGATGGGAAAAAAATTAAATAAAATAAAAATAATAGAGAATAATATTTACCATAGCATACTTTTAAATATAATTTAAGGGTTTATCATTTTAGTCAAAGTACATATAAAAATTTCCTTGATGAATACTTCTAAATAATTTTAATTATATTTAAAATACCTTTTTTCGAAAGTATTTAATCACAATATTCATTTGTAACAAATATTTATCTTTTATAAGGATGAGTTTTAATAAAATGGTTTACTGTTTTGGAATTGTAACATTAAAAATTGTTATCATTTAGGAATAAAAGCATCATTAGAATAAGTAAATTAATTTTACAGTACATAATATCTCTACATTTGACCAGGACTATGATATTGGTGTACTTAATCACACATTTATTTGTATATATAGGAACTTAGGGATGATAATGTGTTAAATAATTTTGATTTTAATATCATTGTTTTAAATGGAGTAACAGTTTATTAAATGATGTGAGGTTTCATAATCTAAACCTATCTAGTAAATATGTGATTGAAATTTTGAAACAAAAATTATGACTTCATCACAAATTTAGATTTTAATTCCATTTTATTATATTTTATTAAATGTATTTTTTATTTTATAAGTTACATTTTGGATGTTTTATAAATATTAATCACGTATAATATAATCATTTAAAACTGAACATTATTATTAAGGTTTTGTATTCTATTTTTTTTCTAAATTACTTATAAATGCCTTCCCACTTTTTCCTCAATAAATATTTTTCCTATTGTCCGGTCATTCAAAAATGGTGTTCTTTGAGTCCCACTTTCTTCCCTAGAGTTCACTCGAGTATTTATAATGATGGATCTTTCCTTTGTATCTCCTTTCTTGAAGTATCTACCCTTTTATTGATGGATGATTATTTTCAAGACGGTACAGCCCCCATTGACAATAAATGTGAGGTAGGCAGAATCGTAGGAGGTGGGTGGCCAACCCCAATAAACCCATCAGTGGGAGAGGAGTAGTAGGGGGTATGATTTTCATATAAAATGCAGCGGGATATCTTGTTTTCTGCATCTCATCTGAATCTCGAGTTCTCAATTTTTTTTCGGTATTTCATAATTTGGTTTCCCCACTCTTTCAAGATACATTTTTATAAGGGATTTATCATTTTAATAGTGAGTGAGTGTGTACCACTTTTACCCATAGTGATCCTTATATTTGCCTGAGTTTTTTTACACCTTCCATTTGGGGGGTCTTCCATATTACATCTATTGTCATATATTTCTTAATTTTATACTTCATTTAATCTCATGTGTATTTTTTCACTATGGGACAACTATTTTTTGGTCAACAATAGGTGGTATTAGAGGAAGGTTTTGGCTGGGTGTTGATCACGTTTTCGGGTAATAGTAATTACCCTCAATTTGAGTGTACTCAATTATTGTGACTCAGGTTGAACTTTTACATAATAAAAACGATATTGAGGTTATTAAATACACCATTATGAAGCATATTAGTTTTTGAAAAAAATGACATGTTCATATGGAAGAAAATGTTGGGATCGAAAAATTCAATGGGAATAATTTTTTTGTTGTGGAAAATAAAGATTAAAGTAGTGCTACGGAAGGATAATTGTCTACTAAAAATTGGAGAAAATATGGTGGGTGTGATGGTGGAGAAATGGAAAGTCCATGATGGGAATAATTTTTCCAACATCCATTTTTCTTTGGAAGATGAGTTCATGTTGATCATTATAGAGAGAAAGATTGAAAAAGAAATATTGGATACTCTATTAAAGCTATTCGAGGCCAAGTCACTTCAAAAAAAATTCATAAGGAGAAACTTGTACACTCTTATGATGGTAGAGTCATCATTAGTGACCAGCCACGTCAGCTACCTCAATACCATATTCACCCAGATCAGAACATTGGGCTACAAAATTATGGATATAGAATGGTGTAGATTCTATTACAGAGTTTTCCAAAATCTTATGACCAACTCATCACCAACCTCAGCAACAATATTCTGATGAATATGATTCATTTTAATGATTTTTCATCTCTGGTTCTTGAGGAATAATGTCAGAACATGAAAAGGGAGGACATATAGACAAATTCACATCCAGAAGAGGCTTTGTCAATGGAGAGAGTAAGGATGAAGGAGTGTGGTTCTAGTGAGATCCAAAATCATGGTATGAACAAATCAAGGAGTAATAAGATGAATTTCACATGTTTCAATTGTTTTAAGAAGGGGGACATCAATAAGGATTGTTGGAAGAAGAATAGTAGAGAAAAGTGATCTTAGGGTAATGGAGTGAGTAGATTTCGTTGTGGAGATATACTAGCATGCGAAGTTGATATGACTGGTGGACGATGGAAGAATGTCAAAGATGCATGGATAATCGACTCAAGAGAAATACGTCACATAATGTCTTGGGGGGAATGGTTTGACCAATATGAAACCATACTAGAAGTAATTTTTTACATGGGTAATGATAACACCATAAATATTATTAGAGTTGGTACCATCCAAATGAAGATGCATTATGGCATAGTACGAAACGTTCAAGGATTACATCATGTAAAGGGAAAAAAGAAGAACATATTATCTCTAGGATAATTTTATGACATCAGATGAAAGACTCAAACCGAGAATGGAGTGATGAAAATTGTGAAGGGTGCACCTCTTGTATTGATTGTGGAAAATATCTAAAAGAACCGCTATGTGCTTATCAGTGAAACATTCAAAGAAGTGGAAATAGTTTTCACATCAACTAACTCAACAGAAGCATTGATGATGTTATGGAGTCAGAATATTGGCCATATGTCAGAATGATACCTTAAGATTATTGTGGATCATAAGTTGTTTCATGGGATTTACAAGGTCTCCTAACTATTTTTTGAGATTTTTTTCAAAATGCATCACAGGCTAATGTTTAGGAAAACAATAGAAAGAACCAATGGATCTTAGAGTTGATCTATTCCAATGGTTGGTAAGAACTTGTTATATCCATTGAAGGAGCAATGTAATTTGTATTATTCATTGATGGTTATTCTTAGAGATGTTGGTTGAACCCAATCAAGAAGAATGTGAATGTATTTGAAGTCATTAAAATAATAAATGTGTGGAAGGATATTGAATCTAGAAAGAAGATCAAGTGTCTAAGGACTAATAATGGTGGATATTATACAATAGAAGAGTTTAATATTTTTTGTCCACATGAAGGAATCAAGAGTCAGTTCAGGGTGGAATACACTCCATATCAGAATGGAGTGGTTGATCGGATGAATAGAACCTTGATGGATAGAAAAAAGTTGATGTTGAAGACTGTATGAATTTCCAAAACACCGTGGGATGAAGTAGTGAATACCGTCAGTTACGTGATCAACTGATCTCCTTCAATAGTGATCGATATAAAGACAGTGATCGATATGTGGACTGGAATCTCAGCTATCTATTCTCAATTATATAATTTTGGAATTCCTATATATGAAATGTTTAATTAATAGGAATGACTGAGGTTTGATTTTAGATCATGGAAATGTATCTTCTTAGGTTATTTTGATGGCGTGAAGGGGTATCGTTTGTGGTAACTCACTACCCACAAACTTATCATCTGAAGAGATTTCCTTTTTCAGAAGATACAGTAAAAATTACAATTGATCATGACATGGATAAAGAGAATACAGAAACTGAAAAAGTCAAATTTGAGGGAAAATCCAAGGAAGAATCAATTTCTTCTAAATCTTTAATAAATCAGGAAGGTCAAGTACCGGTTGAGTCTGGACAACGATGGACAACATAGGAGAAAAGAGAACCAATATGGAACTCATACTATGTAAATGAGATAAATATATATATACTTCTTATTAATGGATGATGGGGAGCCATCATCATTTGTGGAGGTGACCTAGATCCATATGTATCCTCATGGGTGTCGGTGATGCAAGAGGAACATGAAGACCTTTTCAAGAAAAAGACATGGAATCTTGTTCCATAACCTCATATAGGGAAGGATATCATAAAAAAAATTGGTTTTTAAGATGATGCGGTGTGGAAAAGACCAGGTGGAAAGATATCATGAAAGACTTTTTTTCAAAGGATATGCTCAATAGGAAGGTATTAAATTCAATGAAATATTTTCTCCGGTTATTAGACTAAAAACTATTCAGATAGTTCTAGAGATGTGTTCTATATATTGTTTACATCTAGAGTATCTATATGTGAAGACTTATTTTCTTCATGGTGATCTTGATGAAGATATCTATATGCTTAAACCAGAATGTTTTTAGAATAAGGAAAAGAGAACTTGGTTTGCAGGATGAAAATAATATGTGTACGGTCTCAAACAGGCACTGAGGAGTTGGTACAAGGGATTTGATTCCTATTTCATGATCCATGGTTTCAATAGACATCAATCAGATCCTTGGACAAATGTTAGGGGTTAAGATTGTAATGGTTTCATCATTCGTTTATTGTATGTGGATGACATGTTAGTTGTAGGCCCCCACAATGATCAGATCTAGGAGAAACAGGAATAGTTTTTTATAGAGTTTGATATGAATGACATGGGACTAGAAAACAAGATTATTGGGATGCATATTTACCAAGAAAGAAATAATTGGAAGATTTGGATATCATAGAATAATTACTTACATATAGTCTGGAAATGATTCAAAATGAAAAATTGTAATCCATTCTCTAAACATATTCCCATAAATTCCATGTTATCCTCTAAGATGAGTCCTAACAGTAAAGCATAGAGGATTATGATGTCTCGAGTACTATATATTTCATTAGTTGGAAGTGTGATGTTTATTATGGTTTGTACTTCACTTGACATTTCACATGCAGTAGGAGAAATTAATCGGTACATGGAGAATCTGGGATGTGAGTATTGGAGAACATTGAGGAGGATCATGGGATACATCAAGGAGACCTCAAATGTTTCATTATATTATGGAGGATATGTTGGCACTATCAAAGGATATTTCTATTCAAAACATTCATTAAATTATGACTATAAAAAATCCACCACTGGTTATGTGTTTACTCTTGTAGGAGGTGCTATGATCTGGAATTAAAAGTAACAGTTAGTTTTGTCTTTATCCATGATAGAGGTAGAGTACCTGGATGCTACAAGGGCTTGAAAATAGCTGATTTGGATGAGAATATTGATGGATGAGCTTGTTCATAGAAAAAAGTAGATTCTATTGTGTTGTGATAGTTAGGGAACCTTCCACATTGCAATGAATCAATATTTCCATTCTATGACAAACAACATTGGGGAAAATCACTTTTTTCAAGATGTGGTGGAGGAAGGAAGTGTGTATATGTAGAAAATTCACACTAAATAAATCTAGAATATTTCATGAAAAAGGTTATTGACTCTGATAAGTTTAGATGTTGATGATCCTCAAGTGGCCATACAGAGACATGAGCAGCTTGTCTGGTAGATAGAAAGGATGTGCGAAGATATGATTATTTCTCAATAAAATATCCAAGAGGAAGATGTTTTAGTGAATACTTATATGCAGGATGCTGGTGACCCCTTTGAAAATATAATGGAGGAAGACAATTTTGTAGGTGGGGGTGGCCAACCCAACCAAACCCAGTAGCGGGAGAGAAACATCAGGGGTAAGGTTTTCCTATAAAAAGAAGCAGGATCTCTTCTTTTCTGTATCTTATCTGGTTCTCAAGTTCTCAATTTATTGTGGTATTTCATGAGGTTATTTCCCCACTTAATCAAGAGATTTTTTATAAGTGTTTTCTCCTTGTAATTGTGAGGGAGTGTGTACCTACTTGTACCCACAGTGATCCTTCTATTTTTCTGTGGTTTTCTTACCAATTACATTTGGGGGATTTTTCCATGTTATATATGTTGTCATTTATTTTTTCATTTATTAATTCATTTTATCTCTTGTATATTTCTACATAGTGGGATAAATATTTTTTCGTCAACATCACCTAGGTGGATTACTTCAGTTGATTTATTTCCTCTTTTTGGTAGTTTATTGAATAAGGGATTCTTAAGAATTTGGACTCAAGGAATATCTTTACTCAGTTTCTAAATGATAAAGACCATATGTCCGATTTTTCAATGATCCTTATGTCCTCCCAGGTTTCCTTTATCCACTCCTTTTGTGGCCATTTGATTTTCACCTTTAGAGTGATTCTCCCATCACAACGATCCAGATATCGCTTCTAAGTCTTGACATAGATTTTCAAAATCCACTGAATATTAGTTTGATTAGAAATTTGGTGGGATGTTTTCCTACTCCTGTATCCCCACCTACACCATTTGTAATCTTGTCTCTCCATGGGTTTTTATTGAAGTTGATGTGTCCAAAAACCTATGGTATTATATCTACATAAATGATGAAGGAGAACTGCATTTTTTATCAAAAGGATTTCAACAAATCATGGGTTTCTTTTTTATTCAGCCTATAGTATTCTTGGTCATGATTTTGGTAGTTTTTGGTGTGGACTGTTTTACAATTATTAGAAGATCCATCTATCTATGGGAGATGATCACTCCATGTATCTTTTAGGGAAGGATTCTCTAATCATAAACTATGGATTTTCATTAAAATCCACTAATGTGGATCCAATAGATACTGGGGATTTGGGGAATATTAAAGTCACCTAGAAGGAGGTGATGCATATGAATTCTAAACATTAGATACAAGAAGTTTTTTTTCAATTGAGATGTTATTTGGGCTTTAGTTCAATATCACGATAGGTATCGAGAGGTTTAAGGAAGGACAAATGTATGTGTACTATCCTAAGATGTTTCTCAAGGAAATATCCCTCATTTTTTGATGTTATGATATATAATTGAATTTTTCCTCAAGAGGTTATGATACATGAAAAATATGAGGATGGATCATTTGGAGCTAGTAGTTAGGAACATGCATGACAGGGGGATTTAGTAGTACATAGAGTTGGGAGGAGATCAATGAACAAGGAATTCATAGCAAGGGTTTTTAAAGAATTGGTTCAAGGTGATACTAGAAAGCCTCCCTCTTGTGTAGGCATGGATAATGCTGGAGTTTCTAGTAATCGTTCTCATAACCATTATATGGTTTTGGGAGATGGAGATTCTCTAGAATTTGAAGAATATACTTTTGAGGAGGATGGATATATATAGTACATTTTATCATCATTAATGAAAGAAATAACAGCATTATGGAATCATATGGTTTAGTCAACATATATGGAGGCTGTAGAGAAGGAATAACTACTCAAATATTCCAAGTGATCCTTTATTGTGTCCTAATAAAATATTTTAATCCCCCAAGTGATATTGAATGGTTTTTTTAAAATCCAATAGAATATGTGGAAGGGGTCTATTATATATGTGGATCGAGGAGTCGATGAGAAATTGAAATACAAATAGAGGAAGAAACTTTCACTAATCCAGTGAATGCAGAAAAGGAGTTCATTGAGTCAAAAAACACCCATTATCATCTCATGAACACAAATGAACAAATGATATGGGAGTCTTTCAGGATCAAGGTATCAAATGGGGATACACATAGAATGTTTGAAAGACCATTGCGAGTTGATTTATATTAATAATAGTCCATAAGTATTAAAAAATACAATAGGATCATGATGCGTAGTTTCAATGAGGGGAAAATAATTCTACAAGAGAATGTGAAAACATAGGATAAGATGACCTTCCACTTTGATTATCTCATTAAATATAATACGGAAATGGAGGTTACATTTATTTAATAGTGCCTATTTTAGGTAAATAATTCTAATCATGTTAAATTTTTATTGAATGTCTGGATAAAATTTTATGAGGTTTCAATTTACCAATATTCTGAATATCATTGGTTTCCCACATTTCCATAAAATGTTCTTTTGAATTAAAAATTTTATTTCCGTTTAATCTCTATTTATATTTTTGAACTAAAACATATTGATATATACTATATAATATAAACATAATCCTAAAATGTATAATTTTTGAATTATTTTAAATATTCATGGTCTTCAAATTAAAATAAAAAATAAATTTAATATAATTAATTTATATCAATATCATTGAGAATGATAATATTTGAACCATTCATTTACTATTCTATTGAATGTGGAGATGTTTTTTATTTTGATCAGTAATAAATTCCTATGAATTGACTATAATTTTACACAATTTAATTTAAATTATAACACACCAAATATGATATGTATTATAAATTTCATTATTTTTAATTAATTATAATTTAGAATATTTTAATTCAGGTAGTCTCAACAAGTTTCAATCCAAATTTGATAATTTCTTATTTGTTTTAAAAAATTAGTGACAATCGATTATTTTTAAGATTATAAATTATAAAAGTGTTTTTTGGTTGATTTAGTTTATTCCTTGAGAATTACAATATCTGTTGATAATACAATGAGATTAATTTGAACATGTGGTGTTTAAATAATAAAAATATGTAATACATTTAATAAATACTTTATATGTCTCAAATTATACACTCAATAATAGAAGAGAAGGTAATGATACATGAAAATAATGTATACCACAAGACATTTATAATATCCCATCATATAAGAAAGTGTTATATCCGTAACATACCATATATAGGAAAACATGGAACATAGGTTTCTCTAGGTATAAACACACACGTTGAGTGAACAAGAATAAAAAAATATACCTCATAAGACTAAAATAACATAACAAAAATGATTCCAAAAATCCATATAAATCGTTTCTAATGTAAAAGACATCCTACCTTAGGTACAATGGTGATTTGAAAAAAAGGGTATAAATATGTATCTAATTACACCATTGAATCCATAAACCATTCTGAATCCTATATAATTTGGAATTTTATGATCATGTTTGAAGAAAAACCACAAAAAATATTATGAAAATATCACACTTACCTTAGATGATATTCCACCAACAAGGGTCTAGGAATGAATGATACATAATCTCTATTACCTCCTATATGGGTGTATATTCA
This sequence comes from Viscum album, assembly GCA_963277665.1. Classification (NCBI taxonomy): domain Eukaryota; kingdom Viridiplantae; phylum Streptophyta; class Magnoliopsida; order Santalales; family Viscaceae; genus Viscum; species Viscum album. The sequence continues at coordinate 445,356,951 of OY728144.1, forward strand.
GTCAAAATTAAATAAATACCAATTTAGACTATGTAAAAACAATTATATAAAATCAATAAATATAATAAATAAATGTTTTTGATCAAGTATAAGTGGATAATATTGGTAAAGAACAAGTAATAACTCATTATATTGATTGGTATCAACACATTGTCTAGGTGTCTAATAGTGGAGACAGAAGGGAAGGAGAGAACTCTAAATTACTAGGAGAGGGATCTTAGGGTTCTAGGGGTAGAAGTGGTCCTGAGGGAATGGGAGAAATTGATATAGGGTAAGATTTTAAAAAAATATGTACTAATCAACATGACTACTAGTCTACGAATGATTCCACCGTAATATGATAACCTCCATCAACCTATTGATGGCCGCCAGGTGTAACAAGTTCATCCTTGGTGTGTCATCGGCCAGCCGATGGCCTCCACATATAGAATAGTTTTCACTATGAAGAATAGATTATATCTAATAACACTATTAGGTATATGGTGGTATCTTTAGTTATCATACTAATCCTTTAGACACCATTGGCTAGCTATAAGAGTACAACAACCACTAAGTGGAGTTTCTTTAGCTTTTTTAAGCTACAATATTCCAAATTATCTAGAAATTTATCAATTTTTTGTTCTTAAACACCACTAAATCATCTCAAATTAATTAAAAATATTAAAAAAGTATAATAATGAAGAAAAGTGGAAAATTATAAAATATTTTTATCAAAAATATGATAATAAAATAATCACTTTCATAACCATATTGAACCAGGAATTATAAAATGCTCTTTTCATGTTGGTTTAACCACCTACATAAATGATGAAATAAATTTCCATCATGTATGAATATGGAAACAATATTATAGTTATAATTAGGGAGATAAATATATCTTTGTTAATAATGTATTGTTTTTATTTTTTGAATGGTAATATTAATACTTAACTCGTTCATTAGGATACAAACTTTTGTAATTCAAAAATCGATGAGGGAAGATCATCACATATTTTACCTCCACGAATCATAACTAAAAAACTCATGGAATAATATTGAAACATTATATATAATTAGGGAAAATTTATTATAATAAATTAAATAATATTTTAATGATTGTATTTTTAATGTCCAATGAAGGTAGATATCTTTATTATTAATCATATACAAAACAATCAGGCTCCCTAAAATCTGATGAGGAAAATAAAAAAAAATAACTATTAAATGTATAATGAATGAATAAAATAAAAGTTTATAAAAGAAAATATATGTGAATAAATTTATCTAATATATTATAAATATATATTTTTTATTATACAAGTGGTTATATGCTTTCCGACCTAGCAGGAAAACAATGTCAGTGTATATCTTCTCAATTTTCCTTTTTTAGAACTGTCTCACTTTCTACTCGTATTTTCATATATATATATATATATATATATATATATATATATATCTGTGTGTGTGTGTGTTTGTGTGTGGGGGTGTTAGATAATACTTATTTGACCTATTATATCATTATTACAGTTATATTTATTTAATTAAATTTCAATTACATATTCTCTATTTAATGTCATTTGAAAAAAAGTTTACCAAAGATGTAAGATATTTTTATTAACTCATTTTCCATACATTTAGTTATGATATATCTTCTTAAACATTATTTAAATTGGTTAGGAACTTTTAAAAAAATTATTTTTTTAAATTTTACATTAACCCTTGTTTTTATATTTTTACATTAATTTCTAATGAACTCTTTTTTGAAGGATTTTTTACAATAATCCTACTTTTTTTCAAGGATTATTATATTCATAAAAATGAAGCACTCCAAAGAATACTTATCATTTTATTTAATGTTTATTTCTCCTCTACATCCATCTTATATAATTAATAAAATGATTTAATTTATTATTCGATGTCCATTTATGTATTATCTCAAGTGTTATATGTAACGAATCAAGTAGTTATAAGTAAAATTTACCTTGTGATTTAATTAAATGTATTACTATGTAATGTGGTTATAGAAAACAAATGTACTTTTTTGGTTTTATTATATTCTATTATATTGAAGTGAATGTGAAGAATCATTACCATTGATAATATATTCATTGAAAATGATCATATGATTGATATAAATATATTCTTTTAACATATCCAATTATCACAGACAAAGGAAGTGATGACCTCAACCAGTAGGATCATACATTTTGAAGCCCATTTATCAGAGGTTCTGAGGGATATAACATACCTAGGCCCTATCCTTGACCAATCCTAAAATGAGATCCAACAATATAAGCATATGAAAAACTATTTACGGTAGACGTTCAAGATCCATGAGAACATGACCCAAACCATGTTCGTTTAACTACCTCGTGAAAGTAACACAATCATACACCTTACCCTTAGGCAATTATCTGGTGTATTGAAGGGATATGTATCATGACCCAAGAAATATAATTTTTCACATTATTTATTATTGAATAATTAATATATTTTAATCATATTATTGTTACTTTATAAATGATTTTTATTTTTATACTATAAAAAAATAGTTTTTTGGGTGATGCCCAAATTCAATTAAAGAATTTATTTTGATAAATAAATAGTTTTTTAAGTAATTATAATTTTTATAAAATATTATTAATTATTAATTTTTATCAACTATAAAAGATCATATAATTTTTATGAAGTCAAATATAATTTTTATTAGTGTTCAAAAATAGTTATTGTCATAGAGCCCATCATTACTAAATAAATATAAATTATTATATTAAATTGAAAATAAAAATATTGGGAAAATGAATTTGAAAAATAAATGTTATTTTGGTAATTAAAATGTTGAAATTATCCAATGGTTCATTTTTCATAATTTTCCAAGATAGGTGATTTTTTTGGTAAAAATTAAATATCATAAAAAATACGGTGTCTATTATGACATCATAATGACACAAAAGTGATTTAAAAAAAATAAATGGAATATTAAAACAAAATTATGTATTAACATTAATCCAATGCTATGGTGGTCAAGTGGGGTTAACCACTGAAACATGTAGCATCATATTGTCGAGGGTCCCGTGATCCACCCCTGAAGGCCTGCATTATAGGGTTTCTTGGTGGAAAAATTTACTACACACAATGGTATCCATAGTGATTTCTGTGGGAGTCTTCATGATGGTGAAATTTTGTGTAAATCCATTATGGTGGCTGGAATCATGCTATTGATAGGTGGATAGATTGGGTGATCATGCGGGTGATATGAAGACCTGGAGGATCGACAGTGTCCAACCACCTAGGAGGTCTCATTGTCAGAGGATGAAAGGTTGTCTAGAATAAAATTTTGTTGGAGGAATATGAGTGGTGCGATGTTGTCCCTAGGGAATAAAGATGGGTACATATACACATAGTGGAATAAAGGGAGGAACTAATGATGGTAGAATTTTCTTCTCCTTTGATAGAGGTTGACTGCTAGGTTGGCCCACAGGTATAAAATAAATAACCTACAGGTTTGGGTTGTCATGATAGTAATACCCATAGGATCGATGCACTACATACTCAAAATAAAACTAGCATGATGGGAGAGATATCTCTTTATGGAGGGATATAGACTACATTTAGTGCATGAGTGTGTGTTTTAATGTAATTATACCCCAAAGTCCCTAATATATATATATTCAAATTAAAATAATCTTATTTTATGTTTAGTTGTTTAATTTTATAAATACTTTCTGATACCTCCAAAACCGGTAATATATATTAAGGTTTTAAAATCATTTATTTAAGAGTTTGACTCACCTCCACATATTAAAGGGTATTATTTTATTATGTTCATCCCATGGCCTTATAAAGTGATTAAAAGAACTCGCATTTCATAAAAACTATGGTCAAACCCCATGATAAGGTTTTTGTTTTTGGTCATTTTATTATATAGACTCCAAACGTAAGTTTTAGAAATAATAAATAATTCCCCACTAATTTCTATATAAACTCACCCATTCTCCCATTTCTCCTCACCAAAAATACTTCGAGAATGTTCGTACTCTTCCCTACTAATATTAGATTCCTCCCATGGTACGCCCTAGCTTTCTAGAAGCTCTACCCAAGCATGTGGAGTCACCCATCAAAGTAACATATCCTCAACTTATCTTCTTTATATAGGTTAAATTTCAAATTAAATATGTCGGGATATGTCTTTACATGTCCCTATTACTACCTATTATATGTTAAAATTATTAGAGTCAAATTTCTCCCTCATCAATCCATTTTATGAATATCTATATGATGTCGTTATGCTGCCACACATTCAATGCCATTTTTTATACTAAAACAATTGTGTAGTAAACACATTACCAATTTCTTATCATGCGTATTATACTCTATAAACCAATACTTGTTTTACATGGTACTTATATGTATGTATTTGACACACCATTGGCGTGGAATAAAAAATGATGATTAATTAATCTATTTTGTATGATCTATGTGGCACACATAATCTTTAGAATGAAATGTAGGTGATGGGTGTGTCTTGAATTATATAGTTATCCAATGAATTGGGTAATGTTTAGTCTCATGATATGTCATGTTGGGATAGGAGGGAACATTATTCCTTTAGGATAATATTTCTATTATGATTTCATTGCATTTATCCTCGACCTATGTTTAAAATGCAGTGTTTTAAGTTTTTTGCACATTTCTTAAGTTTCCTTTTTGATTATCATGATATATGTTGCCTTAATATTCTGTATTCCTTTATTAACCATTGATATAAATATTTTCTAACATGAATTACCTCATTCCATTTTTATTACCATACTAGGATTTATATCTCCCCTCTTTCTTATGTTTGTCTCTAATTTACCTCATGTATTTTTAAAATCCAAGAAATTATAGAAGAAAAATAAAGATATTTTCAATAATGTTGTTGTATAATATGTTAATGATGTTATTCTATACATAATTAAAAATACACAAGACCTATTGATCCTATGGATTGTATTATGTGTGATTTTATGTAATAAATCACGAGTTAATGTTCAATAAACTGATGGGTTTCTATAGTTGGTATCGAATGAAATGTTTAGATATTTTGGGATTTGGATTAGAAAACTCTAGTGAAAGCCTTAAGGATAATACTAATTAGAAGAAAACATCCCTATAAATTTTTACATATATAATATGTGATTTATGATGAAAATACATCAATTTCTTGATACTACAAGTGGATGTGGTTCTGACCCAGCTGTACCAAGGGGAAACAACACCGATAAGGTGTGTCGGGCCTAAAAAAGTGTAACCTGAAACATGAAAATATGCCTTATTAAACACCTAGTTTTAAAATAACATTCCGATTGATTTGGTAATCTTATATGTTCATTATAAAACATTATTAATGGAAAAAATCCCACACTAATATATCATAGAATATAGATACTGGATAACATAGATTGAATCCTCGAAATTCATAAGTTAAGGAAATAAATTTAATTTGTAAATTATCTCCTTAATTTAATTTAGTCTTGTTTATGTGTTTAATAATTTAATCATCCCTAATTATATATTTATTCAATCCAATGGATAAAAATAGGATTAACCCGGAAACCAACCAATGTGACAGGTAATTTGATGACGACCTCAATGAGATACAAAACCTGATGGGAGTGTGAATTGAAATCTTTTCGATAATAATATCTCAACTGACCACAATTCTGAATATATACCAGGATTATGAGTAGAATCTGAATACCCCAAAGAAAGAAAAATATTCAATTGTGAGATTTAGGCAATAAAGTCATCCATCATTCAATGGATCAACTGATCCCTTAATCAGGGAACAATGGATAAACTCCATTAAAATGATATTCTTCAGCCATTAATGTTTCCAAAAAGAGAAGGTACTATTTTATACATATCATATGGTCATAGAAGCTGATCATTAGAGGAAATTGATAAATAATATGAAGCCTTATTAAGAGATCAATGAGAATTAGTGTAAGTAATTATTTAAAATATTTTTTAAAAAATATTCCCCTCACACTCTCCAACTTAAAATAAAAAGAGAATTCATTGACCTCATGAAAAAAAGATGAAAAATATATCAGGGTGTATGAGGAAAAATTCAAAATACATGCATCATAAACCTCTGTATTTTTCTTTACCCATGAATTCAATCTTGACTACTTATTTTTTGGGACAAAATATTTTCTGTAAAAATCCATTTTGATCATTTTCATTAATAGCTACGAGGAATTCGTATAATAATCCCTCAAAGTTGAAATGGAGATCAGTGAATATCATGTGTATCATGGGATAATAATTGGGAAGTGGAGATATATTTTAATTACCCAATGGAAAAATATTACAGTGCTATGATATTTTCATATCCCACTAGTCAAATGTGTGGAAAGAAGCACCCCATAAATTGCCTAAGTGGAACAAGGAAATGCTTTATGTGCCAGAAGGAAGAGAATGTAGCTAGATATTGATAATATGAGAAGCCTAGAAATGTGATTGAGGAAATTAATTATTCATTCAACCATCATCACTTTTTCAATTACTTCATCATTGAGGAACTACTGCACTTTGTAAACAAGTTCCTTGTGAAAAAGGGTTTCGGAGAAAACCATTATCCTCCAAGACATAAAGGATGTGATTTTTCCATCTCCACCACAAATTTGGATCCTAATTCCTAAGTGGTGATAGGTATTTTATTTATTAATTCATGAATATATAATATACATTCTTAAGTTATTTTTACACAATCCTTCATATCCCTAATGTTTAGTAGTACTATTCAAACACCACCACAAAGAATAAAAGTAGAGCATTCGGTAAAAATGAAAAATTGAGAAATAATTGAATCTGAAGTGTATAACTCTTCCCCTATCGAAATATTTGGACTAAACATACTAGTGTAACTTTTAATTCTCTCTTGTGTAATTTGAAGCAATTATGGGCATGAATTATCTTTCCTATATAGAACCAACATAAATTTCCATTAGAAGAAAATCGTTGTATATATCACAAATCTTCCTTTTATTATGTAAAAGTGAAAGTAGGTTAATGAATATTATATAGATCCAACAAATAAAACATAGATGTTATTTCCCTATGATAATGTCTATCTAGATCAAATGATTGAGTATAAGTAAATAATCATCCATAATGACATGCCCATCGTGAGGGAATATGAGGATCTGTTTCTTAAGGAAATGTCAGGTCATTCTCCTAATCAAGAGGTTGAATTTTCAATAATTCCTATACCTTTGGTGTCACCGTTATGAAAGAATCCTTATATAATAGTTTTAGGAGAACATTAGGAGTAGATGAAACAACTATAGGAGAATCTGGATAATGGTTTCATACACCCAAGTTATTAGTCATGGGGTTATCCAATCCTCTTCATCAAGAAGATGATGGTCCAATGCACATTTTCACTGATTATTGTGATCTTAGTATGATCATGATAAAGAACAAGTATCCTCTACCATGGATTTACGACTTGTTTGATTAGCTATATGGAGCACAATACTTCTCCGTAGTGGATCTATTGTTGGGATATTACCATGTTAGGATGAATAAGGAGGGTATCCCCAAGACTTATATTTGTACAAGATACATGAACTATGAGTTCAAAGTAATTTTATTTGGAATTTATAATTCACTATAAACCTTCATAGACATGATGAATATAGTCTATTGTGCTTAACTGGACAAATTTTTTGTAGTATTTATAGATTATATTCTAATATTCTCTAAAATATGGATGAGTTTGGGGATAATCTGAGCACTGTGATAAAGAACCTAAGAATAGTGAAACTCTATTCCATGTACAGAAAATGTGTTTTCTAGTTGAAAAAAGCCTCATTCATGAAAAATATCACTATAATCAAGGTGATATATGTGGACCCTTTAATGAAATAAAGAAATAAAGGATGGATGAGGCCAGAATCTGTGATAGATATACTTAGTTTCTTTGGGTTAGTTGCGTATTATTGATGCTTTATGAGAAATTTATCATAATTTTAAAACCCTATAACCATGAATAATTGAAAGGGAGTCTGATTTTCTTAGAATGTTGATTTTTATGAGCGTTGAAAAGGAGTTAAAAAGGAGGCTTATCATTGAACCTATTCTCATGTTGTCTATAACTAGAGAACTTTTCATGGTGTTCAATGATTCTTTGATGGAGGGGTTGAGCTATGATTCAATGAAAAATAAAAAATTCATAGCATAATATTCATGGAATTTTCATGTTCATGAATAGATCTACTCATGATATGATTTGTACTTGGATGTAGTGATATTTCCTTTGAATGTTTTGTTGAATTATCTCTTTGGGGAGAAGTGAGAAATTTATATATATCACTATGTCAACAAGTATATATTTACATAGAAAAAGATTAATATGTGGTAATTAATATGGTTAGAGATTATTAGGGACTATGAAATCTAAGTTCACTAATACAGTACGAATGAAACTAAATTCGTAGATTCTCTTTGTAAAAAGGATCCAACAAATATTATCATTGGTTAGAATTGAGAGGGATCTCATCTTATTCAATTTTCAAATGACGGACAAGGGAATACAAAAGGAATTAAAATCATAAAATCGTTCACAAATGATTTCTAAAAAGTCTTTTCTGGAGAGGTTAACGAATTCTAAAATTAATGATGTTAGAATTAAGATGAATGTGTAAGCTACACGTAATGTGAAATCCTTGGAATTAAACGTTAATGAATAATGGTTTGTGATATTTTTTTCAAGGGTATGTGTACCATAAAAGTTTGAGTTAAATATGGCTTTGTTGGATGTTGCTCATAGTTGAACCTTCTCCATCGACCCATGAATCACAAAGATGTATTGATATATTTGACAAAACTATTGGTGGGAAAATATGATGAATATTATCAAAGAGTATACAAAAATATGTCTCGTATGTCAATAAGTTAAGGTATGAAGTAAAACATCCATAGGGATGATGCATCCATTACCTACACCAACATGGAAATGGGGAGACATCACCATGGAATTTTTCACTCATCAATCAAAGACATCAAGATGGAATAATGCTATATGGGTTGTAGTGGGTCATATTAAAAATAATTCACACATCATTTCAATTTTGGAGGTTTTTTAACTAAATAAACTTGTATGGATATAAATCATTAAAGATATAAGGCTTCATGGAGTACAAATATTGATTATATTTGTTCAAGATCCGAGATTCACCTCTATGTTCGGGAAGAGTCTCTAACAAGCTCTAAATATTGATATCATATTCAGCATATCCTATCACCCTCAACCTAATATCTAATATAAGAACACTATCTATACACTTGAGGTAAATTTGGGAGTATTCTAAAGTTAAATGAAAGGATGATGGGATCAACATATTCCTATGGATGATTTTTCTTACAACAAGAGTTTCTACTCAAGGATCCAAATCGCTCCCTATGAGTCCATTTATGTCAAGATGTGAAGAAGACCTACATGTTTTCATGAACTTGAGGAATGAAAAATACTAATTCCTAAAATGGATGAGTAAATGGTGGAAAATGTTAAGATAACTCTGAGGAACATCAAGGATACTCAGAGTAAAAAAAGAGCTATTCTAAAAATCATCGAAGAGAGATAGATTTTGATGTTAAAGATATGGTATTTCTATACATATCTACATGGAATAAAGTGATTATATTTGGGACGAATGGAAATCTTAGTCCAAGATACATCAATCCCCTTGAAATCATTGATTTCATTAGAGCGGCATCATATTGACTAGCACCCCCACATAGCCTATCTCTTGTACATGATGTATTCCATGTATCCCTCTTAAGAAAGTACAAACCAAAACACTTAGATGTACTTAATCCATAATTTTAACCATTAGATTATATTCTCTTATTTAAAGAGTATCCGATAAAGATGTTATATCATAGAGACATTGTTCAAAAAAGTAAGATAATGCACCTGGTCAATGTGCTATTAAAAAACCACATGTTTGAAGACGTGATGTGGGAACAAGGTGAAAGAGAATTAATCTCCTCTATTTTAGTGTTGGAAATGACACATTTGAGGGAAAAATTTCATAAGGGGAGAATATTGTAACAACCCAAATAGTTAAAAATAAGATTTCCCCTACGATTTAATTAAATGTCTTATTTTATAATATCATAATAGAAAATAGATTCAATTATTTCGTTTCATTATATCCTATCATATTTAAATGGACATTAAGTATTATTAACATTTTTAATATATCCATTAAACAATGATCAAATTATTAGAATAAATATAGGGTTTTAAAAAAATCCAATTTACATAGACAATGGAAATGATGGAATAAACCAGAATAATCATACTCTCTGAACCCGATTTATCAGAGATTACGAGGAAGATAACATCAGTTGGATTTTCCATGACCTACCTGAAGATGATATCTATCAAAATAATCCTGAACAAAACTATTTATGAGATAAGTTCAATCTCATTGAGATCACGACCCAAACCATGTTCACTAAACCACCCCATGAAAATCTCACAATCACACACCTTACCCAAAGGGAGTTCTGTGGTGTACTGAAGAAATATGCATGAATACCCAAGAAATAGGTGTTTGTAAATTATTTTATATATAATAATGAAAATATTTTCATCCAATTAATTTTAAATTATAAATTATTGTTATTTTCTTACATTAAAACACAAAAAGTATTTTTGGGTAATAATCAAATTCAATTAGGGAATTCATTTAGATATTTTAATGGATTTTTGAAATAAATAATATTTAAGAAAAATATTATTAATAAATTATATTGTATAAAAATATTATTAATAAATAATATATATCAAATATAAATTATAATATAATTTTTATGATGTAAAATATAATTTTATAAGGGTCTGAATACAATTATTTTTAAAAAAAACCTAGTATTTCTTAATAAAGTTCAATTATTATTTTAAAAGTTAAAATAAAAGTATTTAGAAAAATATTTTGATAAAATAAAAATTAATTTTAGAATTAAATCATTGAAATTATCCAACTTTTAATTTTTCATAATTTTCTGAGATACTCAAATTTTCTGGTAAAAATTAAATAACGTATAAATATATGGTTTGTAGTACGACATCATAATGACCCAAAAGTGATGTAATGAATAAAATAATGTCTATATATGACAATATATATGTTTTTACATTAATATAATGTGATTTTATGTTTATTTTATATTTTTTTAATATATTTTGAATCCTCCCAAAACATTAATATAATTTTAGGTTTTAAAATCATTTCAATAAGAGTATGGATTAACTTTAAAGAATAAAGGGTATTATATTATTATATAAAGACCTTATATATATATAAAAATAAAAAAAATAATTGGTGTAAACAATGGAGAAAATCAATGAGAATGTTTGTGTTCTTGGTTATTTTTTATAGGGAGTCCAAAACCATTGTTCTAGAAATAATAACAAAATCCCCACTTATTTTCTATATAAACCAACCGATTATCCCATTTATCCTCCCTAAAAATCCATGGATGATGTAAATACCCAACTATCCCCTCTATAGAGTCCTCTCCGGGTTCCCATATGCTCTCAAGAATCTCCTCACAAGAATTTGGAGTCACACACTCAAATAAGGGATCCTCATTTTCTCTTCTTTATTCATATTTTTTTATTATCCTATGTCTCATATTTCCAATAACTTATGTATGGATATTTAATTTCATTTCTCTATCACTGCCTATTTGATTTCCAAATTATGATATATCACTTTCTCCCTCATCGACCCATTTTTATAATTTTTATGTGATGTAGTTTTGTTGAATAATTTTAACCACGATTTTAATGCCAAATAGATTTGGAGTAAATACCATATCTATTTCAAATCAAGGGTATTGAAATTTATACATATATACTTATTTAACACGGTAATTGAATGTATTTATTATATACCCCTTTACCATGTAATAAATTATGATGTTGAATTAATCCATGTTGTATTGTCTATGAGGAACACTAAATCGCGAGAATGAAAGGAAAGTGACGATTGCACCTAGAATTATACAGTGCTCCAATGCATTGGGTAACATTTACTCTCATGATAATTCATGTTGGGATAGGTAGTGAACCTGATTGTTTTATTGGAATTTTTATATCATTATGTCTTGTAATTTATCCTTGACTAATGTCTATGATGAATTATTTTAAGTTTTTTCTACATTTCCCCAGTTTTCCTAATGATTATTATATTATATAATTCCTTTTTTCACATTACTTTAGTCCCCCATTAATATTCATTTTGATAACATGTATTACCCCATTCCATTTTTATTCCATTAGTGGGATTTATATGTCATTTTTAATGTTTGTTCCCAGGTTATTCCATTTAGTTTTAAATTCCATTGAATTTTAAATGCATGTTAAGGAAGATTTTAATAATTTTGTTATGTCCCATGTTCAAGATGTTATGATATGAACCTAATTACCAATGACACTAGACTTGTAGATCTTTTTAGGTTGTATTATCTATATTTTTATGTAAAAAAACATTAATATATGTGTAATAATGAGGTGAGTTGTTATATTAAACTTATTTCACCTTACCTATTCTCAAATGACATTTCATTATGATGTGGGATTCAATAAATGAATTTAAAAATATTAATATGGTATTTCATTGGATGTTCATATATTTTATCTTATAATTCATTCTTATTATGGGTATCATTTTTTGTTTTCCAAGGTTCTACTATTTGGATATCATTCTAGGTTATTTCTAAAAAATTATTCATTTCAACTTATAAAATGAAATGTCTTCCATACTATTATACTTTTACACAGCCATCAATTGTCTCATTTAACAAAATTTATACCTATATTTTTATGGGTTTTTAGTATCATTTTATTATTTCCTTAATTTTTTAAAATATTTTATCAAAAGGTATGAAAACAAATAGGATATTTATTCTTATATATATATATATATTAATTATCGTATAAAATATTTCTTTATTCATGTTGACATTTTTTGATATTTCTTAAAATGGATTGGTGATTCTCATTTAACATTGTCCATTAACATTATATAGATTTATTATAATCATATTTTGTTTAAATAATCATGAAAAATATCTCTTTCTTCGGATAATTATGATTATTTGAAATTATAGATGTATTCTTTTGTGAAAACTTATGAATGTACATAATTTGATGTGATGGGTTGGCCCAAAATTATATATCCCTCTAATGCATTGGGTAAAGATTTATGTCTCATGATATTACATGTATATGAATTTATCAACTAGGTTTATTTAAAAATTGAGTAATCCTAGTCTATTATGGAACTATTTGTACAATGTTATATTGTCTTTCAGTGTTCCTTGACTAATCTACACGTTTTTATGTGTAATCTTGTTACTTAATTATTATGATTCCATAATCATATGATTTCTAATTATTTATGAAAAAATAATGATGATAGGATTCATAAATTATTATCCATGTTTTATAATGTATGATTTATTTATGATGAATTATGTAACCGTATTATTTTTTCATACCCACATGTTTTTCTTATTCTCACTTTTGATTGTCTATTATTATCACATATGTTTATATTTACTAAGCATTTTATCCCACCACCTCTTTATGATTCCTATTCCCCATGTTATCATTATGAGTATAATGAATGAAATTTCAAGATAGAAATTTAGTATGGTATGATAGTATAGAAATATACACAAGTACTATAAAATAATTTATTACATAGATAATCCCTAATGAAAAAAATGTATAAGTATAAATATAGAACAAAATCATAAAATTTTTATAAAAGTATTGGGTGTCTAGTTTCCAAACAAATACCTCTAAAACTATATATATGAATGTGGATATAGGATCTAAATCATATTCACCTGGTGGAAAACCCCTTGAAACTATTTGGTTTTATATTAACTTGATCATGAATCACTGAACAACTAACATACCTAAATACACATCTCGTTTGATACACATGGGAGATATTTTTTGGATTTTTCACATTCCTTTTATAAAACATTATGAATATTTATGTATAATTTGATTATTTGATAAATAACTATTTTGGATAGATAACCTAACAAAATATGGTCTATGGATATCCTATATTAAAACCTAAATATTCTTATGTTTTGGTATACATGCCGTTTGTGAGTAAATTTTTCAAAGTTAATAATTTTCATTTATTAATTAAAGTTTTCTCATACCTAAAAATTCCTTTATTAAATGAAATAGAGGTAACCTAGAGAATCCAAGTAAATTGAGTTGAAAAATATGGGGATTTGCCCAATAAAAAATTGAATGATATTGGATATTGGGTGAGAAATACTGGTGTTATGCTTTTCCTACTATCTAAAGTTATAATTTACCATCAAAATCCTATTGAATTTCTTAACACACCAAATAATATGAAAATATAGTCTCATGTATGTTCATGTGATAAATAACATGATTGAATAAAGAATAAATTTTCAATATATCATGAATATAAGATGAAGCACACAAGGACATGTCCACAATGAAGTGTAAGATGTTTTATTTATTGTAATAGAAATCATAAAGTATATAATGTTTTATGAAACATTAAGAGTTCAATTAAAACAATAGAGAAACATTATGTTCTTCCTAAAGTAAATCTATAAATTCCATGTTCAAATTGAATTTTTATTCAATAATTATGAAAATAAAATCCCTAATCCAAGGGAAAATTGGGATTATAGACCCTAGTAACCTCCAATAACAAGGGAACTTGGGAGAGAGACTATTCTATGACTACTACCAAAGTGGAAATAAATAATTAAGGTAAACATATCCATCACTTTATATTTTTGGATGTATTATTTGATTATACTTATAGCCACTCTAATCTATTTTGGATGTTTTCAAAGAGAATTAAGTTCCCACACTAGTTATTTGATATTAAATTATAATATAAATATTTAAATCGTATGATTGTTGTGTGCACATTACATTTTTATTATTAATATGATTTTAAAATTACTTAGAATTATTAATTTATTTTAATGTAATGTTATTTTTGAAATGTTTGTCTATATTGACATAAAATTTATACTATTTATCAGAAAATGGGAATATAATTTTATAGTGATCCATACTTTTCATACATAACCGTCACATATTATTATATGAATATTATTGAAAAAACATGATTATCATTTACAAAATCATATAGGTCTAGTGACTTTAGTAACTTTGATACATAGATAACTAGTCAATATATTTACTATAATATCTCCCACATTATTCTTCATAACTAGGACCTTTCTTATACATATTATGCATAATAGATTTCTTCATAGACTTGTAAAAGGAACATCAGAAATGGTATACTATAATGCTCAATAAGATTAATCATGGGAGATAACAATGATCAAATAATAATAAAATTAACACAAGTTTATGAGAACATGTGTTTAAAATTTTAAATCCATTTAGCACGTATCATAGATCATAATATTGAGTTATGGAATAAATCCTAGCAGTTCATAAGACATGAATCCTAATGGAACTCAAAAATATGATCCCTGAGAGACTAACAATGGCATAAGACATAGATTTGTGGAATATGCATAAGAATAAAAAACATATTTCATGAATATCCACCATGGAATTCATTACTTGTTCTAATAAGGTTAACCACTGATGTACCAACTTTGGGATTGGGATAACTTCCTATATACCCTCTTTTGGGACTGAGATAACCTCTTGTGTAAACATTGAGAACATTCATCACATAATCATTATTTAATGGATTTTAGGGGGATATCATTCCCACCAATAAAAATCTGAAAATAACATATATTGTTTCCTTAAGATTATAAAATAATTTTCATATCAGAACACATTACAAGAATTTGGTTTCATAATCATTTTAACGTAGAATATCCTATGGAAAAGGAATGAGTAACATAAAAATATTATCATCTTAAAAATTAACCATCTATAATAATATTGTGTATAATATCACTGGACCATAACACAAACAATTATTAATTAATATCAAAGGATGATATCTTATATTGAAAAATAATTTTGAATTATTACTTGGAAAATTTAATGAGGAAAATAACCTTTCCGTTTCAAAATTACTTCTTTAAAATATAAAAAATTCATAAATATAAAATAAAATTTATATATTAACATAAGCATGGTAAATTTTTAATGAATAATAAAATTATTGATCATTCATGGTGGTAGGACGTTTTTTTCATGTTGTTTAAGTTAAAAGAAAACATTTCATTGCCCTTTTCAAAAAAAACATAAAGTACATCATTTAGAAATTGATAGAATGATAAAATTTGAACCATTTTGAAAAAAACTAAGGAATGGGTAAAAATGGTGTTGAAAAATCATATGATACTTTTAAAATCTTTTTAAAACATTTTTATAAGACAAGATTATGTAATAAAAACAATTTTTACTAAAGAGATATTTAAATTCAATTTTTTTAAGAAAACTTGTTGGTCTCTTGAGCGCATAAGGTGAAGAAAATGTAATGGGAACATTTATTTTCTAGAAATAAAGTGTATAGAATAAAATTAATAAGTTTATTATGATTTATATCATAATATTTAATCATCATACATTTAATCATAGTCAATCTCTATAAATAATTATATGTTAACATTAAACCCTAACCAATTTTGTAACATTTTAATTATAAGTAAAAAAAGAAATATACATATATAGATATGTAAATCCTCAAATTTTTCATAGTAATGATAATAAAATACATATATTTAAAGTATATACACCAAAAAATAGGTGATGTATAAGGCATATATCCCACAAAAATAAAAGTGAGATATAAATCCCTTACCTTGAGTTCTACTTGCTTTGAAAGCTTTCTAACCATCTATATTTCAAGAGAATTACATTATTTCATTTATTAAAGAATACAAGGTTTGTATTTTGGGGATATTATCTCCTCTAGAAAATATATAATGTTTTTTAGAATAATTTTTGTTTCATGGCATGGATGATCTAGATAGCTCGAAGTGTTGTGAAGAATTGAATGAAGGGGTGTCCTTTTATAAGTGATGGAGGGTACACAGTTGTAATTTCATAAAATATTAAATTATAATAACATAATTATCAATTAAAATAGTAATAAATGGTCTATAAAAATATAGGTTATGATATTTTCTAACATATCATATCCCTATATCCATTGTTAATATTTTTTTGATTTTTAATTATTTTAATAAAAAATATTGAGGTAAAATATCAATAACATAACTTTTGACCCTATAATTTAATTTTAATTAAAATAAATAAAGATAAAATGGAATTAAAATATAATTATTTAAAATAACACTGTTATTTATTATTAATCTAAATTCTTTTGGGAAACATTTAATCACTGAAATTATATTACTCTTAAAATTTTTAGTATAATTATTTATTTTTTTAATTAAGTTGAGAAATGTTAAATCTGGGTTTTATAATAATGTAAAGTCATTATATAATTAAAAAAAATTCAAAAACAAATTATATCATGCAATTAAATTCATTAACCTGAAAATTAATATCATTATTCAATCATAACTAGTTTTTTCTCGATGTGAAAACATTAATGTTATTTAAAACTATGAGGGTGACCCTTTGTAACATTATTTTTTAAAATATAAAAAATTCTGTTTTCAAAGAAATCTGTCTATTACACAAGTAAATTATACGAATAACATGATTAATCTGGAATTAAATTCATCTAGTAAGAATTAAGATGAAATAATATGTCCTTATCATGTAGTTTTAACGTAGATTAACCTGATTTACCCTTTATCATGGTGATAAATTGTACTACATTTACTATTAATTTTTTAAGAACCTGGATCTTCTTTTTAGGTACGTTTTTCTTTACTAGTTGTTTTTTGAGAAAGGAGGAGTTTCCAGAAATTTCAGGAGTACACGCCATGTGCTTTAAGTACACGCCCTATACCCGGTTGCCGTGGGTGACTATGAACTGGCCATGTAACGATCGAGTACATGATCATGTGTGGTGACCTGGAGAGCGCCTAAAGCAGAGGCCGGAAAAAGAAAGTACATGCCATGTACTTTTAAGGAACACGATGTGTACTTTTTTTCTTTAAACAGGCCGGGGTTGTGTTTGATGAACAAAACTCACTTCTTCTTTGTATGTCTCATCTAGGAGAATCTCTATGGCCACAGATCTTCTCCAAGCCCCCAACACGTTATCCATTCTCCAAATCAACCACTATAGATTTCATTGGAATCAACATTGTGAGTTGTTCCTTATTTGAGAACTTCATCTCAAGATTTCTCCCCTCTCACGAGTTATCCTCGGTTGAACGTTTAAATAATTTATGTAGATATACATCATTCGAGGGTGATTACAGGCATGAGGCTCACGTATATCGATCTCATGAATCCAAGGTAGATGGATTATGCCTTTTCACAGATTGTCTTTGAGTTATATGTTCAAAAAATCCCAATACCCTTGTTTGGGGTATTGCATGTTCATGGTTTTTAGCCCTTTTATTGTCTGATATGCCTTTTTTGTTTTGATAGAGGTTATTTGTGGTGAATAGGGTTAACATTGCCATCATATGGATTTTTCCATGTTTTCTTGTTATTGACCATTTTTTTTATCCTTGCCTGTTAGTCTCCTAATTTCTTTCTATGCCTGGTATTGTTAGGATGGAGTGATTATTGTTTGGAATGTGATGATACGTTGTAGTTGTTTAGCAAAGTAGTTCATGAGGTTTACATTGGCTGGTGATTATCATTTGTGAGCAATTTCTTACACAGTGCTACGGGAACTTAGTGTAGAGAGACCAAAGGGGGGATTTACGTTGAGTGCTCCCTCAAAGTGTATATAGTTACGTTATGAGGCCACATGAGAAATTGACATTGAGTGCTTCCTTATAGTGTCTGTAGACTACATTTAAAGGAATATATGAAGAATTTACGGTGAGTGCTTACTCATAGATTCTTTGTTATATCTTCTATTTTAATGTGCTCTAGAGGGGTTAGGCTACGAGAACTACCTAGAGGGTTGCTTGTATTTGTTTTTGGTTTATTAAACACTTAAAAGTAAGTGAATGTAAATGAAACTGTAGGACTATTTACTTTTGAGTACTTTCTTATTTAGTAATTCTTATTCTTATTACCTACCATATATATTCACTGAATGTTATGAACATATATTTGGGTGGTTGCCTACTGGGGTTCATCTCACACCCTATTTGGGTCAGGATTTTTGGTCCAAGCTGATTATATAATTGCAGGTCTAGATATCTACAAGCACCCTTCAACTTCAAGTACTTGACAGCTTTGGAGCTAGAGAGCATGGGACCAAGTTGAGGCTTGCGATGATGTGGAGAGATTTTAATTCTTTTCCTTGTACTTTAATTTAGTATTGTATTCTGGCATTATGACTTTTTTGGCTACTTTCCTAGACATATGTAGCATGCATCATATATATATGTTCTTAGTTGTTGTTTCTTATTGTATTCCACTATTTATTTTTATATTGTATCATTACTTCTTTTTCTATTTCTATCTAGTTTACTTCCACTGTGTTACTCTTCCACAGAGGGATTATTTTCCCCACTATCATACCCAAGGCCCTCGCTACTAGTCAATATCCTCTGGCATTCATGGAAATGCGTTTGAGGCCATGTGACTAACTGGGTATGGGGGGACTCTAGGTGGCAACCAAAACTGGAACATTGCAAAGTGGTATTAGAGGAATTGTTTTCTCCTTGAATTATTATTTGGAGCCTATATCTATGGATAGGATGTAATGGGTTCTTGGTAATAAGTTGTGCTTGGGCGTAGCTAACCCATGTACAAGTAAAATCCAATTCTCTTTATTATTGAAATTTTTTTGGTTTTTCAATTTTACAGTTGATTTGATTTTACCTTTGGTTGATTCACATGTTTTTTGATGTTATCATTTTCATTATTGAGGTTCTATTTCTATTTCAACGGGATGAGATGAGGGTATACCATCTCATGCATCATGTAGGGACTTGCAAGAGAACCCATGTCATGCATTCTTTCCATGCAATTTTGGTTGCATTAGTGATTGAATTTTGTTGTGATAGATGTTGTGCGTGATATGAATGTTGTTGTGAATGATTCCTCAAAAGAATACATGCTTTTTTATAGGGTATTAGTTTGTTTATGGTTTTGTTTTAATGGATTCCAAACATTAGTTCTTGAAGTGTTATGGGCCCTCATGTACTGGAATTCGGTGGATCATTGCTCTATTATGTTATATATAACCCGTATAAGGTTTAAAGCATTGATTCATGGAATGTATGGGCCCTCAAAGATCAGAATTTGTCACATTAATGTTTTTTTCAATGTTTTCTTGGTTTCCCGAGTAGTTTCTGAGGGATATTGTCTGGAAGACCCCTAAATACACTGCGTGTAATGATGAATACATTCCATGTGTCCTTCTATTTTGGAATACACTATTTTTATTATGTACAAGTCGTGTACTATATATACATACCGTGTAGTCTCTAACCGTGTCACTGGATGTGTGGACAGAGACACAGGGGTGGGAAATCTTGGAGGGACATGCCGTTTACCATATGTACACACCATTTTGTAGAGACCATGTGTCCACCCTTGTGACTAATGACACAGATGGATAAAACATTGGTTATACATGCCAATTCATGTTTGAACCCTCCATGTAGTGTGGCCCTTGTATCCGACCATGTAACGAACAACATGAGGTAGTGAAATCATTCTAGTAAATGTTTTGTCTATCTGGAACAAACTGTGTAGAGAGAGCCGTGTAACAGGTTGTGTGACTAACAACATAGGTTGGTGAAGTTTGTCCAGTACACGGTGTGTCTTGAACTAACACGTTGTTTATCCTTTTTCTAGGGAAATCATGTTACTTATCCATATAGAAGAACTCGGGCAGGGTATGAGGATTCATGTACATGTCATGTTTTACGAAAACACACCGTGGGTATGGGGTGTTACAAGACATGGGGTTGGAATAAGTACATGCCCATGTCAAGGATTAAGGTAACACACTATTTAGGCATTATAAACTCCATGTATCCATGTTTTCAAAAACAATAACACTTTATTTCTTTTATTTCCTTCATACAATTCTATGTTTCAGTCCCTATTAATCATTATCTAAGGTGTTCACTTGACCTTTCAGAGTCATGCCACTGAGATGTCCTCTGGTTGTACACTAGTTACATGGCAGTGATCAGACACCATATATCGTTGATCAGGGACTACTAGCGGACCCTCTAGTTGTGCTAGTCTTGGAACCAATTTTCATCCCAGATAAAGGTGTCGAGACACATTTCCAAGAGGTATTTTGAGGTTTATCCAGACCTTATAGGGATTACAGCATCCTACCCTGGTGATGGTAGAACTGACACTGGTCTTTTAGCAACGGCATCCTCACACTTTCTCAGGGGATGGAGGATCCCTTGCTATAGATTCATGGCTAAAAGCCATGCGAACCATCTTCAATCATCTGGAGAGGCCTCTGGAGAGGAGGGTTAATCTTGCTACGTATATGATTTGTGATTCTACAAAGAGATAGTGGGATGTAATCTCATAGGCAGTATTTCCATCGTTTATGGTGTGGGATGAGTGATAGCACGCCTTCTATGACTACTTCTACCCGGAGACTTTTAGGGCCAATCAAGCTAGAGAATTTAAGAGTATGGAGCAGAGTATTCATTCAGTTATGGAGTATTATTCTCAATTGACATAGCTCCATCACTTTACACCCTTTCTAGGAGTTGATGAGTTATTCCTTGCACATAATTTTGAGGATGATATATGTTAGGATATTCGGGCTCAGGTGAACATCTTTAGGTTGAATTCCATCACTTATATAGTCAACCAGGCACTGATCACGGAGCAAAACCTGAGGGATTCTGGAGCTATGTTCTAAGGCGGTTTTCCTTCCAGAGTTAGTGCTTCTTTGGGTGATAGTAGGAAGCGCCACATGGAGTCAACATGTGAAGATCATAGTAGGTGGGATGCACCTCCATGTAGCTATGTGGAATGCTACAAGTGTGGAATATTCAGACATACTTAGCCACTTTTCCCAAGACACCTACTGAAGTGCTGATCTTACGACATGATAGGTCATCGTTAGTGCTTCTATCATATCTTCTCACCAGTAGCTGGTGACAAGGGTTCTCCTATGACTCTCTGTTCAGGAGCATCACCACCAGTTTCAGATCAGTGTGGGAATTGGAGTTCATCCGACCGTTTAGGTAGAGGTGGAGGTTGTGGCCGAGGTAGCCAGTCACCAAGATATTTGTGATAGTAGGGTGGATCAGCTCTGGGTGGTCAAGTAGGGTCGTAGGGCCGAGAGGCTGGTCAGAATTTTTCATTGGAGCAGACCCAGCAAGAGCAGGATCTCACACCCTCTACTATTTGAGGTACGATCCTTGTTTCCACATTTCTAACTTCTACACTTCCCGATACAGGGGCTTCCCATAGCTTTATTTCTGTTGCTATTGTCGAGATCGTCAGGCTTTGTTTATTTTCAATTGAAAATTTCATGCTTCTAGGCACTCTGTTTGGAAAAATAATACCTAGTGTACATTAGTGCATGAAGTGCCCTCTTGAGGGTGGTGGGGGACACTTCTTCTGGGACCTCTGTGTCTTGGTGATGACGGGCTATGATGTCATTCTTGTAATGGACAGGTTGGTTCCTTTCTAGGTTGTTATCAATTACTATCATTTTGGTGTGAGTTTCACATCACCAAAGAGAGGATCATTTCTTCCCAAGGGTGAATGGGATGTTTAGGTGAGTAGAGCGGGACCCGAGCATCATGGGTTGGGACGATTTATAGCCTCGGTTTCTAGTCTGTATTTGGATGTCCAGGGGCTTCACATATGGAATTTCCTCTAATGGTGGATAGTTTCTAGGAAGTCTTCCTAGATGACTTATCTGGTTTTCCTCCAAAGAGAGAGGTGGAATTTTCTATTGTGCTTGAGCTAGGTGCATCATCGATGTCCATTACTCTTTATAGGATGACAACACTAGAGTTACGGGAGCTCAAGAAGTAGTTGGAGGATTTTCAGGGAAAGGGTTTCATCTGACCCAGTACTTCTCCTTAGGATTCCCCTATCCTGTTTGTGAAGAAAGCGGATGGTATCCTTAGACATTGTGTGGATTATCAGAAGTTGAACCAGTTGATAGTACAGAAATGATATCCCTTCCCGAGGATTGATGATCTCTTTGATCATCTTCGAGGATCCTAGGTGTTCTCAAAGATTGACTTATGATTCAGTAATCAACAGTTGCACATTATACCATCAGATATACCTCTTACATCCCATTGGAGCATGTATGGTTTATAAGAGTATGTGGTTATTCCATTCGGTCTCACAAACACGCCTGCAGTTTTCAGGGCACTGATGAACCGAGTGTTCCATCCATACTTGGATTCTTTTGTGGTAGTCTTCATGGATGATATCTTGGTCTACCCTCACCCTCGACATGACCCTGACACACATCTTGAGAACCTTTTGACTACACTGTGGGAGCATGAGTTATATGCTAAGCTCTCAAAATTCCACATTTGGATGGACCCGATTAACTTTTTGGGTCATGTTATCTCAAAGATAGGAGTATCAATAGATCCAAAGAATGTGAGAGTAGTAGTTTCTTGGGAGCATCCAAAGAATATCTTTGAGTTACGAAGTTTTCTAGGGATTTATGGTTACTACAGATGTTTTATATAGGACTTTTCATGCTCAACAGAACCACTGATGGGCTTGAGTAAGAAGGGTCTGAAATACTTGTGTCCATATTCTTGTGAGTCAGACTTTCAGGAGATGAAATGGAGGATGAATTTTGTACCTATACTAGTATTTTAAGATCCAAGAAAGAGTTATACTGTATAATGGGATGCATCAGGTTCAGGCTGGGAAAATTACTTATATAGGGAGAAGGAGTTGTTGCGTACGGGTCTCAGAAGTTGAGTACACATGAGAGGAACCACCTAATGGATTATCTCGATCTAGCTATAGTTGTTCATCATTTATGATATTGGGGAAATTATCTTCTGGGAGATAATTTTGTGGTTTTCACTAAACAAAAGAGTTTACTATATATCTTCAATCAACGTGATTTGAATTTGAGACATATAAGGTGGGTTGAGTACCTTCATTCCTTTAACATTGATCTTGCCTTCACACAAGGGAAAGGCAATTCTATTGGTGAAGCGTTGAGTAGGAGGACTCAGATATAGGCAGTTTAGGAGGCCAGTGGTGAGTGGCATCTTATGTATATGTTCTCCGAGATGAATTTGGAGGTTCATGATAGTCAGGGGGAAGAAGTTTCATTCTTTTGTGGATGTTACCTCTACTCTACATGATTGAGTGTGAATGAGGCAGTTATCATATTCAGAAGTCCCAGTCCTACAAGACAGTGAGGTGGGAGAGGACCCTATTTCTAGATGGATAGTAAGAACGGATAAGATCTTGTGTTTTCATGGATGTGTGTGGGTGCGAGAAGACATACGTGAGAAGCTGATGTGAGATTGTTATTCCTCTGTTTGGGCAATTCATCCTGGTGTCACCAAGATGTATCGAGATTTGCACCATCAGTATTGGTGGCCAGGTATGAAGAGAGATGTTGATGATTTTTTCATGAGGTGTTACACCTATCAGCAGGTGAAGGCGGAGCATCAGCGCCCATTAGGGCTTTGCAGCAATTATCCATTCCTGAGTGGAAGTGGAATGATGTTGCGATGGATTTTGTGACAGTTTTGCCAATGTTTCCTTGAGGGAATGATGCTACATGGGTTGTCATAGATATAATCATGATGGTTTCCCACATATTTCTGATTAAAGAGACCTTTAGTATTGATTATTTGGGTAGGAAGAACATCTTAGAGAGTGTAAGTTTACATGGTGTTCCACACTCCATTGTTTCAGACAGTGATTCTCGTTTTACTTCCCTATTCTGGCTGGGACTTTAGAGGGATTTGGGTACACATGTACTTCTGTGTACAACATACCATCCCCACATAGATTGAAAGTCCGAGTGTATGATTCAGGTGCTTGAGAACATGCTTCGGGCATGCATCCTAAATTTTGGAGGTTTGTGGGAGAATCACATATCTATTCTGGAGTTTTCCTACAATAATAGTTTTCAATAAACTATTCAGATGCTACCACTTTAGGCTTTCTATGTTAGTCCATGTCGATAACCCTTATACTAGATAAAGGCAGGAGAGGTAGCTATGTTGGGACCTCGACTTGTCCAAGAGACCACAGAGCAGATAGAGTTGATTCTAAAGTGGTTGGCTATGACATAGTCAGTGAGAAAGTCTTATGCTGATTGACAGAGATGACCTATGGAGTTCAAGGATGGAGATTAGGTTTCCCTACGTGTCACACTGAGGTTGGGACATAAGAGGATAAAGAGATAGGGTAAGCATTCCTTGAGATATCTCGGGCTGTTTGAGGTTTTGTGGAGAGTAGGGTCCGTTTCCCATTAGTTGCAGTTACCTCATAGGTACCGGGATATGCATGATGTCTTCCATGTTTCTAAGCTTTGATGTTACTTATTAGACCTGTGTCATGTTTTCCTACCCGAGGAGGTAGAGTTAGAGGTGGAAACATCCTTCGAGGAGGATTATATCCAGATTGTTGATCGATGTGCAAAGATTCTCTGTGACTGGTTTGTTCTTCTGGTACGAGTTCTATGGAAGCACATGCAAGTACGTTATATGATTTGGGAGGGGAAGGCTGATGTATATTCATAGTGGCTGGATCAGTTTGACGTTTATTCTTCTACGCCACCTTGTTAGTGAAATTCGGGGATGAATTTCATTAAGGGGGGATGTTTTTACTAACATTAATCTTATTTTCTAGTATGTTTATCTTTCCTAGTTGTTTTTTAGAAAAGAGGAGTTTCAGGAAATTTTAGGAGTACACGTCTTGTACATTAAGTACTTGTCGTGTACCCAGTTGACGTAGGTGACCATATACAGGTCGTGTAATGACCGAGTACATGTCGTGTGTAGTGACCTGTGGACCACCTAATGCGGAGGCCAGAAAAGGAAAGTACACACCATATACTTTTAAAGAACATGATGTGTACTTTCTTTTTTATATTTAATTGTACCAGGGTCGCTTCTAATGGACAGAACACACTTCATCTTCGTCTGTCTCATCCAGTAGATTCCTTATGACCACTAATCATCTCTGTGACCCTGACATGTCATCCATTCTCCGTAACTACTACCATCGATTGCTTTGGAATCACCATGGTGATTTATTCATTTTTCTATAACATAATCTCAAGCTTTCTCCCCTCTCAGGAGTTATCCTTGGTTGAAAATTTTATGCCTTTCTATAGAACTATGTATTTCCAATGAAACTCAAGGCATGAGGTTCACGTATATCGATCTTATGATGCTGGGGTAGATGATTGTGTCCTTTTGTAGATCAACATTGAGTTATATGTGAAAATTTTCCCAATAACATTGTTCGGGGTATTGCGTGTTTATCATTTTTATCCCTGTTATTGTCTTCTATGACTTGTCAATTTGGATAGAAGTCAATTGTTGAGAATTGGGTTAACCTTTCCATGATATTTATGTTTTTTCATGTTTTCATATTATTGATTTTTTTGTCTATCCTTTCCTGTTAGGTTGATTCCTTCTTTCCAGGCCTATAATTATTACAATGGAGTGATTATTGTAACACATGCTAAGATATGTTGTTCTAGTTTAGACAAGAAGTTCATGAGGTTTACTTTGACAACTGATTATAATTTTTCTACAATTTCTTACATAGGGATACAGGAACTTGGTGTAGAGAGACCATAGGGGAAATTGATGATTAGGGTTTTTCCAGAGTTTCTATTATAATTATCATGCTGTGAGACCATATGGGAGATTGATGTTGAGTTCTCCCTCCAAGTTTCTATATTTATGTTACGAGGCCACAAGTGGAATTGATGTTGAGTGCTTCCTCAGAGTTTCTATAGATTATCGTTAAAGGAATATATGAGGAATTCATGTTGAGTGCTTCCTCAAAGAGTCATTGATCACACATGACTATAGGGGGAATTGACAGTGAGTGATTTCGTAGAGAGTCGTTGTTATATCTTCTCTTGTAATGTGAGCCAGAGGGGTTAGTCTGTGAGAACTACCCAGAGGGTTGATTGATTTTTTTGTTTGATTAAACACTTAAATGTAAATGATTTTAAATGATGTTATAGGACTATTGTCTTTTGAGTACTTCCTTTTTTACGGCTAATTTTTCTTATTATCTGCCTTATATATTCACTAACTGTTAGGAACATGTATTTGGGTGGTTTCCTACTAGTATTTGTCTCACACCCTATTTGGGTCATGATTTTGGGCCCAAATAGATTATATTTTTTTTGTCTAGATAAGGTCAAGTGCCCTTCAACTTTAGGTACTTGACTACTTTGGAGATAGAGAGCATGGGACCAAGCTGAGGCTTACGATGTTGTGTAGTTATTTTCTTGATTTTCCTTGTAAATTGGTCTTTTATTGTATTCCAACATTTTACTTGTTTTGGTTCCTTCCAAGACATATGTATCATGTATCATATATATGTGCTTAGATGTTATTACTTCTAGTCTTCCGTTGTTTATTATTGTATGGTATTATTACTGCTTCCGTTATAGCTATCTGTTTTACTTCCATTGTGTTGTTATGTCAATGAGGGCATAGTTTACCCACTATCACACTAATGACCCTTTATTCTAGTTGGCAGCCTCTAGAATTCATGAAACTTTGCTTAATTCCATGTGACCAATCGAGTACGGGGCGCCTCTGGGTGGCACCTAGAACCAGAACGTTACACATGTTTACCAAAAATAAAAATCACCAATTTAAAAATTTTGAACCTAGTTATTAAAATTGGTGAATTATTTTTATTTATTTCAACAAATATTTTTCAATGAAATAAATTTTAAAATATGTGCACAAAATTTGAGAAAACCTGATTTCAGAATAATACAGATTTGGAGCATAAAAACATATTTAATTTCATATCATGCTTATTTTATGGATGTTTAAAACAATTTATTAAATATATTATATATCAATTTCATTAAAATAATTCACTAATAGTAATAAATTTAATTTATTAGGATAAAAATTCATTGGGTGCATAAATGTAATTTTTAGAAAATCATCTCCTTATGTTCAGATGTTTTTTTATCTTCGTTAAGAATTAATTGATTATTAATGAATTGATTTTAAAAATCTATATATTATAAATTTTCATAATTATTTTAGTAATATTTATACCCTCCATTCCAATGGATATTTTATAACATATAAAAATTATATTATAATAGTATATCGTGGTTTTTTGGACTTGTTTCATTATGTAATGAAATCTAATGATGAAATAAATTTATTTAAAAAAATGATGAAATATTTGGTGGTTCAATTCTACCCCTTTAAAATGAATTTATCCCTCAAAATTTTTCCCTTGCAAAAAAACAAATTATTACATATTTTTTAAATTATATCATCAAGTTCCCACATAGCTTCCTCAAATTGGATTTATTGCCAAAAAACATTGATATGGAGAGTGGGAAGGTTTTGTAGAACTCTCTCTAAATGATCAACAATGTCCACCAAATATTCCTCATTGTAGAGATATTTATCAAGTGGGATGACCTTTTAGTTCACTACTTGGGAATCTTTTGCTATTCACATCCTCAGGAGTGATACATAGAACACATCATGTACAAAGAGATATTGAATGGATTCACCAATAGATAAGCTACCTTCCTTAAACAATGAATAATTTCGAATGGATTGATATAAATAGGGATTTTATTTCCCATACTTCCAATTATCATCACCCAATTATTTTGATAAATTCATATCAACAACTTTCCACCAAATCAAAACTACAAATCTTTCTTACAAATATCAATATAACTCTCTTTCTGACCCTAAGATTCCCTCATATACAAATGAATGGATCTAAGATTCTCTTCCATTACCATATATAGGTTAATTTCCAATATCATTATTTCTGCAAATTCATTATTTGAAATTTTATTTCTGCAATTTCTATTATACATGGACTTATAAGAAGCCTTCCAAATGCTAGAGTGATAGATATTATAGAATGAGAGTTACACTAATAATAGGTTTTGATCCCAAACCCTTTTTAATTTAAAATTTAAAAATATCAATATATCATATAGGGATTGAATAGTACTCTAGGAAAGACCATATATTTAAGAATTTTATGTAGTATTGAAACTCAAATATTTATCTAGATCCAATTAATGAATTTTTGAAAACATTAAGGTAAACATCATATCCTGAGAAGTTACTGTGGAATGTGGTACTCTGTGAAACCTTACGACATCATTAATATAAATCTTGGAAAGATGGTCTAATGTAAAATATTCTCTAATAGAAATTAATTTTTATAACTTTATAAGGATATTGACTATAAAACATAAGAAATTATGAAAAGTAGTCAATTTTGGGCATCTAATGACAGAATTCATGGTGATGTTTTCCCATATCCCCATTGGTATGGCTAAAGGTTATAACATCCCATCATAATTTTATCTCTCAAACATCACATACAGACATACCTATTAGTAAGATACAAACTCTTAATATATCTATTTATATCATCCAAATAGAAATACTCTTTCAAATATTTTTACATATTTGTACTTCCACGATGAGTAGAGAATGAATAATTTTGAGATTTATTCAATAGTTACTTATCTAAACCCAATTTAGATGGGATAAAAACACGGTTCTAAAACCATATCACTCTATTACAATCAAGGTTGAACATAGGAAAATTTCTCACCTTCTTCTATAACTCTAAATCTTCCATATATACCCCTCTATTCTTTATATGGATAGTTCAGTGAGCACTCATTTGAACCAGATAATATTTCTCTCATTCCTCTAATATTTATATCTCCATCCTTTGGAAATAAAACAAATACTAGAACTTTTATGATCCAAATAATAAATAATCTAGCATAATCAATTTGACTCAAAGCATTAGTCACCTTGTATGATTTCTTAGGTTGGTAATGTATTAAGAAGTCATAATCATTAATAAGATCTTGCCATATTCTATAGCACATATTCATCTCTTTTTAGAGAATATGTACGTCAAAAACATTATCATTATATATATCACTCCTTTCTGTATAAGTATTATTGCCCTATATCATTAATGTAAAAATTACCATAGTTAACTATAAATCATGAGTTTTTGTTTTTTAACAATAAATATTCATGAGGCATAATCTATAACATTATCATTTTTCATGTGGTAACATAGAAATCCATTATTTTACTCATCACAATATATTGAAAACACTTATATAATTAATGGTAATGTAAGAAAAAGTGTGATTAATACCCATCGCTTCGTCTTCCAGGACATTCCTCATAATAATTATTCTAAAGAAACTTGTCTCCATTTCGAGTTCACTTGGTTAGTAGATAGGAAAACCATGAAACATTGTGTCCAAACCATCCATAATATCTATAAAAAACATGGAAAATATATATATCAGTAACTATGGTTTGTCTAGTCAATCATTAAATATCTTCATTCTTATATGGATCCACATATATTCCCCCTCCTAAGATTATATGTCCCAAAAATGAATATTTCTTTATCCACAACTCACACTTTGTAAATATATCATACAACATAAACATATTTAGGGTCTTCTATAAAATCACCAAGTGTTATTCATACTCTTACTTTCTCTTAGAATATATAAGAATACCATCTATAATATCAATAAAAAACTGATTAAGGTAATATTTAAAGACAATATTCATTAAATCGATTAAGATAGTATGATAATTAGTAAAAAAAATATAAAACTATGTATCTATAGTGTTCATACCTTTTTGCAATATGGTTTTGGGTATATCCTTTTTATTAACCCTCAATTGATGACTTCCAGAATAAAATTCAATCATGAAAAAATATTAACCACCCCAAATCTGACCAAACAGGTCATCATTAAGGGCTGTGGGATACTTTTTCTTGATTGTGATCTTATTAAGTTCCCAATAATCAATTATGATTCTCATTAATCTAAATTTATTTTAGATAAATAAATATGTTCACCCAAAGGGGGAAATATCTTGCTAAATGAATCACTTGATAGGATTCCCATGGAGTTTCCTTTTCAATTCATATTACTCCATTGAGGAAATATATATAGTTCCCTTAAAAACGTATAATAAGGCACGAGTTATCATGATAACTCAACATCATGATCCAATATAAAGCGAATAAAATCTACTAGAATAATATATATATATATATATACAAACTCTCACGCAATAATAATATATTATATGTTGATTTTCTACACAACCATAAGATCTAAACACCCATGTTGAATAGGACTCATGGCCTAATCATGGATGTGATTTCTGTCAGAAGATAATATTTATCACTAAATGGAAAAATGGTCATAGGTTGGATTGGAATATAAAAACATAATTCACATATCTAAAAATATATATGGGATTTATGTATGGAAAAAAATAAATGCAACAAATAACTTCAAACTCAACCATTGGTATTATAAAAATATTTTTAGGAAGCACATTCCAACATAATATAAAAATAGAAAATTAATAGATTTAAGATGTGATTATTATTCTATTAGGGGTTTTCATACCAAATTCAACAACTAATCATTAAGGTGTTATTATAATACCATTATAAAATTAATAAAAAATAAAATAGTGTAGAAAAAAATGAAATAAAATAATATCATTTCTAAATTGGATGAAAAGGGTACCTTACACCACATCATCATCACAGCTTTACAAAAAATATTGTTCACATGATACTCCAATAGAATCAGGGATTTAGTGGTTTCTGACAATGATAATCGTCAATAACTTTGAGATTTGGGCATGGGTTTCGCATAATTCTCATACTATTAGAATTTGAAACTGTTGACGCTCCTTTTAGTCACATTGACTAAAAGAATGGAAAGGGAAGGTGACTTAGAACAAATTGATTCATTCTTTGAAGAAAACATCAAAAATAGACAAAGGAATGAAAAAGGATTCAAATGAACATGGGCCGCACAAGTTCCTTTACAGTTGCACAAGTATACTTTTACACCGCCTAATGGTCATGCAGGTGGCTTGAGTAGCCTAAGTGATAACCGCTTGGGCTCTTCTCCATCCTATAAATAGACCTGATGGGCCCCCTTTTTCTTGAGGAATTTTTCTAGAATTCAGATACCGAGCTCTGAACGCCCAAGTCTCTTCTTCAGGTCTTCCGAACACCTCTAAGGTAATTCTTTACCTAGAATGGAAGGTCTAGACAAGAGGAGTATGGTCTAAGTATTAGAATTCACTAACACCTACACGCCTAAGGTGTTTTACCCGTAAGGGAAAAGGATACACCTGGGCGTTGCCTTACATCTTCATTAGAACTTGCTCGCCCCTCTTCTGGAAGTACCTCAGGATAATTCAAAAGGCTTTGGTCAAGAATCACCCAAGTGTTACCCTACTAGTTAACAATCACGCAAGTACCCATATGTCACGCGAGTATACTTGTGCGACCAGGACTTTCACGCCCACACAGTTCCTGCACGTCTGCCAGGACATGCGCACCCCTGCCTTTTTGGGTGCCTTTCTTGCCCATTCAACCCCTCTTATTCCATTGCACCTCTATTATTCAAGATTTATTCTTCAAGACACTCTTCAAATCCATTTATGGCATGATTTATTGATTTGACTTCCTTATCTGAATGGAACTCTGTGGAACATTTCTCAAAAAATAGTGTTTTACACATCATTATGTCACTAAAGATTGATATTTCATTCATTCAAACTCATCCTTTAAGATGAGAGAACCCCTTAACATGGGCGTCCTTTTCTGGAGTAAGCCTCAGTCTCAAATATGGGCCTCCTTCTCAGGAGTAATCCCCAGTCTTAATTTTTCATAACCAGTCCTAATTTACTTTTGATTTTGGCTTCCTTCTCTCAAGTAAAACCCAATCATAAGTCCCTTCTTAATTTGGGCCTCCTTTTCAGGAGTAACCCCCAAGTTAGAGTATACAAATCTCCATAAAGAACATATACCTTTATGGACCATGTTCCTGGATTTCTTCCCTGAAGTAAATCTTAATCTTCATCTGATTGGGAAGTCATACTTAAATAATCCCCACATCATTTCTTATGATTGCATCTTTCATGGAACAATTGTTTGGTTTTTACCAATACCTCTTGTTTCTCACACCGAGCATTCCTCACATGAGCTTAGAGTGTAAAAGTAATTATGAAATCTTTCTTTGAGCCATCAATCATAAACATCATACTCCCTTACTCGAACTATGTGGGTTCTGATTCCTTCTCCAAACAAGGATACGTAGGTAGCCCATCTGCGGGTGTGGTCACAACTTTGAAATAATCCATGTCCTTCTGAATGACAATGAACATCAAGTTCCCCACTAAGTGGGATTAAAACCAATATGGTCATCATAATGACCAAGAGAATTTTATGTATTGAAGGATACCATTGGCTAAGAATCTCTAAACAAATATAGATGATTCTATATCGATGAAGAACCTCGAATATATATAAAAGATTCTATAAATTCCTTACATATAAATCATTGATTGTCAGATCTAAAGAAAAGCTCATTTTATACTTGGTAATGTAATAAGGATTCAAGAACATAACTTAATTATATAAAGAGTGTCCCGGAGTAGACAATAATTCCCCAAAAAAAAGTTGTGATTAGTTCGACCTCCCATCCTCTCGACCAATGTAAATTCCTAAGCCTCATCAGTCTACAACTAATGAGCACATACCTTTGGAAAGTAGGCTCAAATGGATATGGAATCATTGGATGTTTCCGGTTCTACGAACAAACCTGTTAGAAAAAGCACGGAATGTTTGAATCTTAAGTCAATGAGATCATCCCCAATTCTGGAGGGAAACAAAAAATGGTAAACCCGGCGTGAATCCTTAACCAATTCAAAATGATGTTTTTCTTATTTGTTAGGCCCCAATTCAAAACTAAATGAGAGGGCCAACAAAAACAATCATTGACATATGTGCACATCCAAAAGATATAGTGGCTGAATTTATCTTGATTACATCTATTATATAAAACAGGTACTCTTTTCCATGATCTTCTGCATTTCAAGAATGGCTTCTCTTAAGCTCACATCCGTGAATACGTTTGCTGTGAAAACTTCTGCAGCAAATGCCACTACTGCTACTCCTGCTGGATCATCGTCCGCTCTGAGGACGATATCACCTACTCAACATCTTCAACGCTGGGTATCAAACGCGCTGGTTAAGGAGTACCGTCAAAATGGTACTATTCCAACTCTAGAGGCTACCTGACAATTCCTCCAGGTAAACAATTCACCCTGGTCGTCCGGACAATGACAACCAGTGATTAAGAAGCATGTGGTGATAACCACCATCTCCAACTGTTTCGGGTCGTTATCCCCTGAACGAAATCAACATTCACTCCCATATTCTGGGGAGGTGAATGAGCGGGTCCCTTAGGGCCATAATTCAAAGAGACAGGAGTCTTTCCTGAGGGTTTCCATCAATAATCGTAGCCAGACTCGTGCGACAGTCCACCCTCAACATGATGAGGGTATCGACTCCAAGTGTTCGGCTCAGGTTCCTTGAACCCAGGCAGGTAAGACGAATCGCCAGAGGCGAAGTCCAGTTAATAGTGATCAGGTTCTCATCTCTGCCATTTTCGGAGAAGTCCACCAACCTAACTTGGTGGCAAGCAACGAGTGAGCACACACACCTGGCTGTTTTAATTCTGCTATCCAGCAGACTCGTCTGTAGCATCTTGCCAATCCCGCCAGGTAATTCCTTCAGAGTACTATAGGTAGGAACATACACCTTTTTATACATCATCAGCTAGTCAGCAGGGTCGTCTGACTACATATGATAGAGCTTGTCAACCACGTTCAGCGAAGTGAAATCAGCAGGCACATACACCTGCTAGTATTAATCAAGTCTACCAATAGTCTCGCTTGGTAGCTGTTTTCGACGCTTTCTGTCGGGGCGCGCGCGCATCCATCCCTCCGCAAAGGGGGACGCGCGGCTTCGTTGCCCCGCATTCCCGCTTTCCAAAGGCGGGAGACATTCGTTCCTTGTTTAGGTACGTCTGCTCCTTGATCGAAACGGGATGGTGGGATGTCGGTTCTTCCCTCCGTGGATTCCTCCTCGGAGCTCGTCACCTAGTTCGGGTCTCCCTCATAGATTTAATACGTAGTTCATGAAACTCTTCCTAGTGCCATGTTTCTATGGATGTCAGTTAATTACATTGCTTCTGTCGGGACATTCCAAAGGGTCCGGTCAGGGCAGCAAACTTCAGTCGGGGGAGTAGTCACGTTGAGGCATCAGTAGCATGTCTGGATGCTGGGGAACCTGGCGTGTTTGTCTGTCGTCCCTGGTCACAGGGCTTCTTGAGGGCATGGAAGCCTGAGGCATCCCACATCGAACGCGGGGAATTATATGCCATAGACACATATCTGAGGTTTTCCTCAGCTTCCCGTGTTTAACACAGGGTATGCCACGAGTTTAACGTCCAGTGGAGACGGATCAACCCAACCATAGCATTAGCTAGGGTAGATCAGATTGAGGGATTTTCCTTGATGGGAGGTCGATACCGGGGCCAACCCATGGGCGGCCGCGAAGAAGAGCATACCGACATGGTCTCACCGAGACATGAGGCCCGGGCGAGGATCAGGGTGGATAGGGGATGAATGGAGTGGAGGGGAGTGAAATGGGACCATCGTAGGGGCGACGATGGAGTTGGGCTTGAGCCTTGAAGAGGCTTCCTACGTATCCCCATGGTAGGGAATCAAAGTCTGCGTAGTTCGGGTAGGTGCCGGTAAACCGGCACGAGGGTGGACCTTGGCCCGATGGGCATCATCAGCAAACCGATGTGAAAGTAGACTCGTGAGTCCACTAATGGTGGGCTTGAACCTCGGGAAGGTTTCCTACGTACCATGCCTTGACATGGATCTAAGACCTCGTAGTTCATAGAATTTATGGGATACAGTTTAACGTCATGCGGGACGAGAATGAGCCCTGACGTGAATGAACGACAGGCATTGGGTGTCGGTGAACCGACGTAAATGGGGGACCTTGGTCCAATGGGAGATGGGCTTGAACCTTGGGAAGGTTTCCTACGTACCATGCCTTGACATGGATCAAAGTCCTCGTAGTTCGGATTAGTCACAACGGCTTGCCATCGAACTGGAATTGCAGTTTAACGTCGAGCTGGACGTAGGTAGAACTCGACGTGAATTGAATGATGGGTGGGCTTGAACCTCATGGAGGTTTCCTACGTACCACGCCTTGAAATGGATCAAAGACCTCCTAGTTCAAATGGGGCTTTGTCGGCGAACCGACATGAAGGTGGACCTTGGTCCGCTTGTGGTGGTCTTGAACCTTGGGAAGGTTTCCTACGTACCATGCCTTGACATGGATCAAAGTCAGCGTAGTTCACTTTGATGATGGGTCGCAATGGCTTACCACTGGACCGGAATGGGACCCGACGTGAATGAGCAACAGGTGGGCTTGAACCTCAGGGAGGCTTCCTACGCACCATGCCTTGGCATGGATCAAAGTCCTCGTAGTTCACTTGGATGATGGGTCGCAATGGCTTACCACTGGACTGGAATGGGACCCGACGTGAATGAGCGACGGGTGGGCTTGAACCTCAGGGAGGCTTCCTACGTACCATGCCTTGGCATGGATCAAAGACCTCGTAGTTCACATTGATGATGGGTCGCAATGGCTTACCACTGGACCGGAATGGGACCCGACGTGAATGAGCGACAGATGGGCTTGAACCTCATGGAGGCTTCCTACGTACCATGCCTTTGCATGGATCAAAGTCCTTGTAGTTCACATGGATGATGGGTCGCAATGGCTTACCACTGGACCGGAATGGGACCCGACGTGAATGAGTGACGGGTGGGCTTGAACCTCAGGGAGGCTTCCTACGTACCATGCCTTGGCATGGATCAAAGTCCTCGTAGTTCACTAGGGAATGGGTGTGCAGTTTAATGTCATGCAGGACAAAGAGACATACAGTTTAACGTCATGCTGGATGGGAGTGAGCAGTTTAATGTCATGCAGGACGTGGGTATGACCCGACGTGAAAGTAGACCCCTGAGTCCACTAGTGGTGGGCTTGAACCTCGTGGAGGCTTCCTACATACCATGCCTTGACATGGATCAAAGTCCTCGTAGTTCACATAGATGGGTGTCAGGGTCGGTGCTCACTCTAAGCCCACGTGAGTCATGCTTGGTGTGAGAAACAAGAGGTTGCAAGGACCTGACGAACACGTCGCGAAGGATGCTTCTGTGAGAAGCGAAGAGGGGCTTACGCATTAGGAGGCCCATGGTGTCGGGACTTACTCTAGGATGGAGGCACATTGTGCGACAAAGCACGAGACAGATGGACCTTGGTCCAATGATGGGAGGTACCTCATCCCATATCACGCCCTCCACTGACCTTTGTAGTGGGGAAGTACGGAGATGCAGAGGTGCAGCCATCCGTTGGGGAACTAGGGTCGCCCTTCTCCTACGAACATACGCCACTCCGAAAAAGAGGATATCATCCCTTGTGGAGGGTGATTCCATTCCCATGGAGACGAGTGGTGTAAAGAATGTTCGAGGTGAGGAAACCCTTCGTGAGGGAGACGAGGTTGGGTCACAGTTTAACGTCATGTGTTGAGGACGTGGTGCTTTGCAGTTTAACGTCCTGCAGCTCAGACGAGGTGGGTTCACTCCACACCCTTAGGACTTACATAACCGGTACCCTCTGGTCCTTGGGGGAGGGAAGGTACCAGTAAGGCCATGGCCATGGGGGGTTGTGGAATGAACCATCGAGGGGTCCACGTTAGCGTGGCTATGCGAAGAAGCAATAGTCGTTAGCGTTCCTATGCGAAGAAGCATTAGGCGAAGCAACGCTACGGGTGGTATTGTCCATGGGACTTTGAAATCACATCGTGAAAACCTGGAGGGTCGCACAGGAAGAGGAATCACTAAGCAAAGGAGTGTGCTTCGCGAAGTGGAGGGATCCTGCCTTAGCATGGGGCGCAGGTGGGAATGGATGGTGCTTCGCGAAGTGGAACAGTGTTCGCGGAGCA
Organism: Viscum album; assembly: GCA_963277665.1. Lineage (NCBI taxonomy): Eukaryota > Viridiplantae > Streptophyta > Magnoliopsida > Santalales > Viscaceae > Viscum > Viscum album. Next base: position 445,395,155 of record OY728144.1, read on the forward strand.
CTGCCTCGCGAAGAAGGGGTGTCTCGCGAAGCAGGGTCCTGCAAAGCAGTGTGCTTCGCGATGTGGAGTGATCCTGCCTTAGGATGGGACACGGGTGTGAATGGGAGGTGCTTCGTGAAGTGGAACAGGTCACTGCCTCACGAAGGAGGGGAGCCTCGCGATGGAGGGTCCTGCAAAGCAGTGTGCTTCGCGATGCGGAGCGATCCTGCCTTAGCATAGGGATCACTCGTATGGGTTGGGTGTTTCGCGAAGCACAAGTGCTCCGCGGCTGCTCGGGTTCCCTTGGGAATCCCATTCCTTCGCAAATGCCCTTGAGCTTCGCGAAGGGCATCCCTCTCGGAAGAGGGGCTCAAAACGAGACAAAGAAGAGTCGTCTCACGAAGTAGGAATACCTCACGGAGCTCATGATTCCCGGGAAAAAGAGTGCTTCGCGATTCCGGAGAGGAGAAGCTGAAATGTCGGATTGTCCGTCCCCTGGACTCAGGGGGAGTTCAGTATTTATAGGGAAGGGGCGCCACGAAGCAGAACACGCGCGCCGCCTCTGGTGCTTCGCGGCGGCTCGCGAACGTCAAACGCGTTCGCGGAGAATCACCGGCTCTGGAGATTTGCGGAAGCTCGCGATCGTCAAACGCGTTCGCGGAGCATCATCGCCTCTGGAGCTTCGCGGCGGCTCCTGAACGTCAAATGCGTTCGCGGAGCATCACTGCCTCTGGAGCTTCGTGGCGGCTCGCGAACATCGAACACGTTCGTGGAGCATCACCGCCTCTGGACCTTCGCGAGGCCGCGAGGGTCGGGGCGCTTCGCGATGGGGCTTCGCGCGAATGCTTCGCGTCGGTGCTTCGCAAGGCAGCGCGCCTGCATTCCTTTTTTTGCTCCTTTCTTTCAGGCCATATTTTGGAGCCAACAAATTCCCCCCCTCAGACTTGGAGCCACGGAGGGCAAGGGTCGAAGTCTAAGGGAAAATCGCCAAAATTGTTGGAGGTTCGCGATGTCTCTCCGCGAAGGGGACCCGCGATGCTGACTGGGGCCGTGGATCAGGCGCCTCGATGCTCCGCGCTGGGGACGCACCGCGATGCTCCGGGGTCGCCGCCTATAAATAGGGGGGTCGACCACTTTTGTCTTCACGTGCCTTCTTTGTCTTTTTGTGCTCTCGACTTCGCAAAGCTCCGCGTACTCCGCGACAGCCCTTTGCGAATCGAGCTTCATGGAAAACCTTGGGTCTCCGGCTCTGCGTCCGCACTAAGCGAACATTTGCTTGTCGGCCTCAGCCGGGCTTCGCAACTTTCTCTCGTGACCGACCTTCGCGGTTCAGCTTCGCGATTCAGCTTCGCGATCGACCTTCGCGATCCAGTTGAAAAAATTCTTTTCTGAGGGCTAGATATAAAATGACCCATCAAGAGGCTGCATTGGGGGTAATGGCGGATGCTGCTCATCGGGATGAGATGGCCAACCGCCCGGGCTTGGGGGAGATGATCCGGAGCTAGTCGGACCACACGTCTTCAACGGATCTACTATCGGAGGGTCAGAAGGACTATCCGCAATGCAAGAAACTGCCACTATACGGCTTCAGGCTGAGGGATGACGTCTTTATCCCTGAGGCGAGTAGGGATGAGCCAACTTGCTGGTTTAGGAGCATACCATGTCAGCACCAATGGTTTAGGGCGGCCGATGGTCACGCACAAGAGAACTTCACACCCGTCACTGTTGACTGTCTCTACAACCATGTGAATGACATTGACGGCAGGCCACTACAATCGGAGACGTCCCCTCCTCTCTACCGCACTATACTGAAGGCGGCTTTTCAGGATTCGAAGAAAGGATGGTCCGATGAGTGGGACCTATGCCAGGCTGGCATCTTTACCGATGACTGGGCCTGGGCCAACTGGGTAGGCGCCTCAGGCGAGGAGTTCGGGGCTGAGCTGAGGAGAGTGGGGCTGTATGAGGCGGCGTGGGCCTCCCAATTCCACATTTACCAACCAAAGCAACTGATGCCGGAATTGCTGAGCAGATGGTCTTCCAGGACCAACACATTCCACCTGCATCACGGGGAGGTGGGCATCAGCCTATGGGATGTCCACCAAATTTCTGGGGTCCCGATCTTTGGGGCCATGTATGACGAATTCCTTCCCATCATCAGTGCATGGGAGGATACGGAGCAAATTCCGCGACTGGCGTCGGCGCTGATGGCACTTGTCCCTGGAGAGGACAAGGAGGCCGTCAGGGATGTCAATTTTAGGAGATGGTTCAAGCGCTTCCTGAACATCCCAGAGAATCGAGAGTTCCCTCCGAGGCCTCAAACATTTCCAAGGGCGGCCCAACGGGGCAAGGGGCACTCGTACTGGCGGGTCTTGGAGGACAGCCAATGGAAGACTTGGGGTTTCAGTGTCAGTACTGAACAACAGCCGATAGTCAGGCTGGCGGCATTCATCGCGGCTCTCATCTGCGGCTGGATCCTACCGGTGAGAGATACAGGCATGGGGGTGCGGCCCAGCTCATTTATCATGGTGTCAATGTTGGCCATGGGGCAACGGATCAATCTGGGGATCCCAATGCTCACCAAATTGTACAGAATGATGCGGCATGTCAGCGAGGGCAAGAAGCCCCCACGGATATGTGGGCCTTTCCACCTCCTGTATGGGTGGATCGTAGCACACATCAGATGGATTTACGAGTATCCAAACCCCATTTCGCCGCCGGGATCGAACTTCCGTCCCTCCATCCTGAATGCGGTCGGGAGCTTCCCGTTCAAACTGGCTTTTCTGATGGTACTGAATCGTGTGTGGAGGGTGGACGAGTTTAATTTCCACCCCTTCCCCTTGCCAACGGGGATACTTACTGATGACGGGTGGGGAACGGAAGAACATCGGGCTTACCTCCTGGCCTTCTGAGGCGAAGTTTTGGTGCCACGGATAGATCGTGAGCCACTCTGTGAACCGTACACCCTGCATCGGTTTGCGAGGCAGTTCTGGTGCCTCCAGCGGTTGACCCTTCAGGTCTACTGGGAGGTGCATCACGAGGAGCACCCGTGTGTGATGAGGCAGCTATGGCTCATGTTCACACGGGAAGATGGAAAGATGCGGATTTCCTTGCCTCCATCCACCGCTGCTTTTGGATTGGTGAAGGAGTACGCTATCAGTTGGGAGGCTGCTTACCCAGGAGAGATGTTGAAGCAACCAACTATCCGGGTCGGTGACGGTGGACCTCCTCTATCTCGAGGTCGGGGTCGGAGGGCAGCCAGAGCCTCTCGCGGTAGCGGGGCTGTCATGGCGGCGGGACCCGCATCGGCCGAGGGTATGGCAGCAGCGGTGGATCCGGTGATTCTGGCAGAGAAGGGTCATCCGGAGGGGCGGCCATTGAGGGGATTTCGCAGGATATCCACTCAGGCTCTGGGGAAGCGTTTGCGTCATATTGACATGGCAGAGGATGCTGTCTTATCGGAAGCTTGGTACATTTGGGATGTCATCCAGCAATTCCTCAGTCCACCCGAGATGTGGGCCCTCCTGAACCGCCTCGGGATGGAATTACCGGGTATAGGCCCAGTTCGGGCAGGATTCATGGCATCTCTGGCAGAGGCAGAACAGTACATGACCGAGCTAGAGGATTACGTCCACTCTAGTGGTGTGCCTCGCCCAATGACAAACCGGGTGAGGGTACTATTGAATCAGACAGTCCCTCGATAGTTATCGGCTGCCAATCTGAGGGAGCGCTTCCCCTTGCCAGAGGAATCAGAGGACTCCTATCGGGAGGATGAGGCTGGAGGAGGGAGCCCGTTGGAGGAGGGCGAGGTCGGAGACCGAGGCTCAGAATCCGATGACTTCGCAGAGGCTCTCAAGGTAGCATTCCGAATGTATCTCCTTACGATCCATTCTTGGGTCACTTTGGAATTCTCACCAATGTTTGAGCCATGCATGAGGAACTTGTCCGCAGGGCTTGTTCTCACCACTTGGCGGGTGAGGATGCGGGACCTTCAGAACCTGCGCCCATGGCTGCGTCCAGTTCTACGTGTGGTGGTACCAGAGCACCCAAGGTGCCTCCCCCGGAATTTTCAGACCTTCCAATAGTATATAGAGGGCCTCGCCCCGGGGTCCCATCAGCACCAGCTCAAGAGCCGGGCCAGGAGGTCGATCTCCGTAAGTCTCCTCCACTGGTCTCCTCGTTGTCACATGTAGACCATGCCAACTAACGTTTATGTCTCTCTTTGTCGTATAGTTCTTCGACTGGTGTGGGCTGCCATGGCAAGACTGGTCGGGATGTCTGGTGGCATCCCTCCTAGGGGCATTCCGGTGATGGTGGCGATAGTCCCCCAATCTCCTCAAGCTGCGACGCACACCATCACTGGCGGGACCATCAGCGGGGCCGTACCCTATGTCATTGAGGTGGACTCCGAGGAAGAGGATCAACCGGTCGGTCCCAGTCCTGTCGCGCCTGCTTCGGCGTCAGGTGTCGTACCAGATTCAACACCAGATGTACATCCTGCCGAGGATTTCTTGCGGGCGTACCCTGTGTATGAGCCTGCTGATCGCGCAGACTGGGACGAAACGGCCTCCGATGAGGAAGACAGCAGCATAGTCTGCCGCCGGTCATGGAAGCGGATCACGTGCTTTATCAAGGACACTCCCAAAGCGCAATGGCTGGCCGAAATGGGTAGACTTTGCTCGTGGTTGCGTGAACTGTGTGCTGGGGGAGTGGATGCCCACCGTCCTCATGCACTCATCCGAGATCTTATGGCTGAGAAGATCCGGGAGCATGATCGGGGGCTCAGCGTGGGCTGGCAGCGGAGGAAGGCGACCAGCACCAAGAAGATTCAGGATGCTGAAGGCGAGGTCCAACAAATGCAGATCCGGGCAGACGAGCTTTCAGCCTCTCTTGATGCACAATCTGAGCTTGTCTCTCGACTGAAGGCCCAGCTGGCAGAGGCAGAAGTGCAGATGAGACAGACCTCTAGAAAGATGGCTACTGTTCAGGCTGAGGTAGAGAGGGCCAGGGCCAAGGCTGACGAACTGCGCCTCGCCGCTGCTGAGGAGGAGCGGGAGCTGATTCAGCGGTAGCAGGCCTTGAATTCCGCAAGTCAACGGGTAGCGGAGCTGCAATGCTCTTTTGACGGGGTCAACCCGTCCATGGGGGAAGTCAACCCCCGAGTATTGTAATAAACCCAAAATCCTTTTGTTGGTACTTTATTGCTTCAATTTTTTTGTTTTGAATGCCGTAGCGCGCACGATTTCCACTGTTGAATTGCCCAACAATGTTTGCGGGACGTTCGGTGACAATTCCCCAAGCCAGTTCAGATTTCTGAGAGACGGGAGAGGCTTGAAGGGAGAAGGAACTTTCGGGATAGCAAAATTACCATTTCTTCAGCATGCTCTTATGCACGAACGGGGCAACGACATGGGCGCTGACATCGGTCCAAACAGATGAAAATGGGGAGTGTGAATCACGATACCCAAGATTCGGAATGCTGTGGGAATGGCATGACAATAAGGGACAACCGTTAACCTCAGAGGAGAAGCGGTATCCTTACTGCGTTAGTCTATAATGGGGACAACAAGCGAGGGTCGACCGTTGACCATGTTCGAAACACTGGACCATGTCACAAATGTTGTTGATCAATCCTTCAAGACGTTGGCCCAGGACAGTCGGCGGACCATAGGTCAGACATTCTTACTATTAGGGGGTCCTTCCAGGCATGACCCGTCTTCCGGAACGTTGGCCCAGGACGGTAGGTGAGCCGATACGGCATAAGACCAGGCCGTTAGGGAGTTCTTTCAGACATGAAAAGGGGACAAGGGTCCGAATAAAGGGCATGAAAAGCATGGAATATGGAGTGATGGTTTGTCCGAAAAGGATCCAACACTTAGGCAGTTACACCGCTGTGGTGGGAGCACACCAGACGGGTGCATCGGTCTGATCGTGGATCAGTCCTTCTTTGGGACAGGACCTCTCTGGCGAGGGGATCTGTCACTTCCCAATGAGATCTTGGGGCATCCTGAACTTGTTTAGGGTAGAATCGCAGTTTAGTGTCATGCGTTGTGGAAACACAGACCCCTGTAACGTCATTCGATAGGACGTGGAGCAAGAGAAAAGATCCCAGAGAGCGTGTAGCATGGTATATATGAAACCGACGCGAATGAGGACGTAGTCCAAATCATTCCACATACCCCTAGAGGAAACTCTTCAGATCGATGGACCAAGAGTGAGGATTAGGCTGGGCCCAAAGCAGAGCGGTCAGGCGTTCCTACGTACCCCATGAGGATGGGAATCAAGCCATACGTAGTTCTGAAAGCGTAGTTTAACGTCATGAGGGACGATGAGAAGCCTGGCAATGTTGGTATATATCCTGCCAAAACTACTAAGCCCACGTGAGTCGTGCTCGGTGTGGGAAACAAGCAGTAGTGGTGGGAATTTCCCGACACAGAAAGGAGTAGGTTAGGACAAAGGGACGCTCGGTGTATACCGGCCCAGCGACACTAACATGATCATTTAGAGCACCTAGATGCACAAAGAGGAAGAGTCGAGTATGATGGAATTCCACTTGAACATAAGGAAGTGGAAATGTGTGAATCATAGCGCTCGTGATTCAGACCACGATGGTGGCGGCGTGACGATGGAGGATAACTGTTGACCATGTTCGCAACACAGCATCCTGTCGCATTGTCCTAGAAAGGGAATAGACAAATGAGGGTGGACTGTTGACCATTTTCGAAACACGGGACCATGTCGCAAATGCTGTCAAATATCTGTAGGGATGTTGGCCCGAAACGATTGGAGGGACCTTAGGTCCAGCATTCATGGAGAGCCCTTAGGCTTAGTATCCATGTCATCCGAGGGTCCTTTTGGATGTGGAAGAAGATGAGGATCCAAATAGCGAGCTCACGAATCTTGGTCATGGGATGAGTGGAATGTCCCCATGAAAATCCCACACTTCGGACTCTTTGTCGAAACACATCTAAATATGGCAACGAGACGTATTAGATAGGGGGAGCAGATTCCTTTCCCTTGGGGAGATCTTAGTTTAGGGTCGTAGAACTCGGACCATGGATGGGTAAGGGGAGTAGGGGATACATGGCAAGGTGGTTACAAAACCTGACGTAAATGAGGACCTAAGCCCTACTTACCTTGCATTCTCTGGGGAAGTGCTCGAGTCGAGGGACCGAACACGAAGGATAGGATGGGCCCACGGGAAAGTCTCCGGGTGCTCTTACGTATCTCATAAGGATAATAATCAAGCCAAACGTAGTTCTAGAGGGTGGAATGGTAAGGTACCAGTGCCAGGGGAAAAGGGAAGTGTGGGCATGACCATTGCACTAAAAGAAGCAGAATTTGATAAATCTTGTTTGTCCTTTAAGGTGAATGGTTTTTTTTGTGAAGCGAAAGACCTAGAATAGTAGGTCGTGATGTCGCCACAAGGATCAAACCGTGATGGGCGTTGACAAATGGCATGGCGCGTGACCAATACCCAACGTGATGTCCTCTACAATGAGGTCGTCACAATGCAGTGCCATTTTTCGTCGTGCAGCCAGGATGATAATGTCACAGTTTAGGGTCGTATGAATAGACCACGAACCATGGGAGACCTGAAGGATGCCATATTTTAGCTTTATCTCCCTGACATGCAAAGGTGCACTGAGGGATAGCACCAAAAGTGTCGAGATTCTACCTGGACATGATGAGGTGAAAGATAATGTGAATCATGTGACCAACATTCGAGGACCGAAGGGGCTTGCGTGACGACAAAAGATTACTACTGACCAAGTTCGCAACACAACATCCTGTCGCGTTAGCCTGAAATGGGGACAAAAAAATGAGAATCCACCGCTAACCATATTCGCAACGCGGAATTCTATCGATTTGTTGTCCGAAACCCTCAGGGGCGTTAGCCCGTAACGGTAGGAGAGCCCTTGGGCGTAGTATCCAGGCCGTTATTGGGGGTCCCTCCAGGTGTGAAAGGTTATGATAGCCCGAATGGAGGGGAACACGAAGCTTGACAAGTGGAAGTAACTTGATCAAGTTGAGTCTGACACTCTCGGTCCTAGACCAGAGTACTCTTAACATATGGACGAACCACTGCAAGGGGTCAAGAGAGTCAACTTGATGGTAACCAAGAGATGCGGGCTGGACCCGATGCCTAGACATTCAGGTGGTCCTACGTATCCCATGAGGATGGGAATCAAGCCACATGTAGTTCTGAAGGGTGCCTTTTAATGTCATGCAGGACACGAAATAGGAGGACTGAACCTCAGAATGGGGGTGTGCGTGGTGCAGCTATTGCAAACCCGACGTGACTGAGGACGTAGTCCCTCACTATGCCACGCAGCCCCGTAATCGGGGTCCTGAAGGCAAGACTGGAGAGGCGAATTAGCTGAACACAATCTGGACCCAAGGACAGGAGGTCTGGGCATTCCTATGTATCCCATTAGGATGGGAATCACGCGTAGTTCCAGATGAGGATCTTAGTTTATGGTCTTAGATCTCAGACCATGAATGGGTGACAACTTCCCGAGTAAGCACAGATGTCAACCCGATCCCTAAGCCCATGTGAGCTAAACTCGGTGTGGGAAACAAGGGGGGTATCCTCATCGCAATACTTGGGGGAGTCAAATGGGAGTTGGTAGAGAGCCCCGAAGGACACCATTGACATGGCTTGTTTCCCCATCCTACAGACGTGCACGGAGGAAAAGTACCAACAGTTTTCAAAACTCTACTTGGAAACAATGAAGTGATGAAGGGCGTGAATTGTGCACCCGTCATTTTGGGCCTAATGGGTTGGCATGGCGAGAGAGAAAAACTGTTAACCATGGTGGAAACGCAGCGTCCATATCGCGCTAGCCTGAAGTGGGAACAACAAATGAGCATCGACCGCTGACCATATTCGCAACGCGGGATTTTATCGATTTGCTATCCAAAACCCTCGGGGGCCTTGGCCCGTAACGGTAGAAGAGCCCTTGGGTGTAGTATCCAGGCCATTCATGGGGGTCCCTCTGGGTGTGAAGGATGATGAAAGCCCTGATGCAGTGATACACAATGCATGGAAGGTGATGCGGATGTGTCCGAGTAAAGATTAGCATTCCAGGTAATAAACCATAGTACTCTTAGGCACATTGGTGAACAACCGAAAAAGGGATCGACGAAACAGCTCAGGAGGGAGAGGTACATGGCGTGGTCATTACAAGACCGACATGAATGAGGATGTAGTTCTACACTACACCATATAATTCTCTCATGAAGGAGGGGTATGCCAAGGGGCCAAGATGGGATGAAGATTCCTGAGGGATGGGGCTGGACCCAAAGCCTAGACGTTCAGGTTGTCCTACGTATCCCATGAGGATGGGAATCAATCCACACGTAGTTCTCCAAACGTAGTTTAACGTCATACATGACGAGGAGGGGAGTAATATACCCCTAAACAAGAGAGGTGAACGGCATGGTGAAGAAACCGTCGTGAATAAGGACGTAGTCCTACGTCACACCACACGATCCTATAGGATAGGACTTGGGCCGTGGCCCGAAAAGGCCAAGGGGCCTGGGGCTGAGCCTCAGTCAGGAAGGTCTGACTGGCTTGCAGTTTAACGTCTTCCAAAGAGGACGAGGGGCCAGGGGCCCAAGGAGGCCATGGGGCCTGAGGCTGGGCCTCGTAAGGGGAGTCGTACGGCATGGTACATGATCCCGACGTGAATGAGGACGTAGTCCCACACCACACCGTACACTCCGGGTGAGAGATTGGGGAGAAGTCCAAGGGGCCTAAGATCATGCATCAATCAAGAAGGCCCGACGGGTCTGCAGTTTAACGTCTTACATGAGGACGAGGGTTGGGGACCCGAGGAGGCCAAGGGGCCTGAGGCTGGGCCTCGTAAGGGGATTCGTACGACATGGTAGATGATCCCGACAAGAATGAGGACGTAGCCCCACACCACACCGTACAATCCTATGGGGAATCAGGGTCGTGGGCCTGATTGCAAGCACCGCCCCAGGGAAGTTTGTCACCTCTAGATGGGGCAGAATGAATCACTGCAGTAAATGGATAGAACATCTCGGGGTGGACCCGAAGATCCAGGACACTGTTGACCATGTTCGAAACACAGAGTTCCTATGGTGACCCATTATGGTAGCAACAAATGAGCGTCGACCGCTGACCAAATTCGCAATGCGGGACTTGTATCGGCTTGTTGCTTGAAAACCCTCGGGGGTGTTGGCCCGTATCGGTAGGAGAGCCCTTGGGCATTGTATCCAGGCCATTCTTGGGGGTCCCTCTGGGTGTGAAAGACGATGGAATCCCAGTCAAGCAGTGGATGAAACAAAGTTTTATCCATCCATGAAAGAGGAAAACATCTCTAGGGGGATATGCAGTCGGGTCGAGGCTTGCTCGATGTGAATTGGGGCAAAAGTGTGCGCCCTGCCATATCATAACTGGAAGGGAAGATCTTGGCTTTTGGGCTGGGCCAATGGACGAAATGCCCGGGCGTTCCTACGTATCTCATTAGGATGAGAATCAAGCCATACGTAGTTCTTGAAGGCCATGCAGTTTAACGTCGTGCGGTGAGGACGTGGGAGGATAGAAGAACAGGAGTGGGCACATGGTGTGACCCTTACAATCCTTGTGCAAGCGGGGTTATATGAATGGGGCTAAAAAACCCTACTCCTGCTGCACAAAGATTCTCCAAGGAATCTACCCCCAGGGGGGGTAGTGGAAGAAAAACGCTTGCGGCTGGGCTCAAGAAGAGGCGTCCGAGCGTTCCTACGTATCCCATGAAGATGGGAATCAAGCCGCACGTAGTTCTTGACATGTAGTTTAATGTCATGCGGGACGAAGGAGGCCAAGGGGCCTGAGGCTAAGCCACGGTCAGGAAGGCCTGACTGGCTTTCAGTTTAACGTCTTGCAGTGAGGACGGGGATGCAGTTTAAGGTCGTGCAGGACCATGTCGCAGTTTAGGGTCGTGCAGGACCCTCTCGCAGTTTAGGGTCATACAGGACCACTTTTTCCCTAGGCAAAGTATCGCTTGAGGAATTTGGAATTGGTGGGAGGGGTTATACGCTCTCCATCTGTGGTCACCAAGGAGTATGCTCCATTGGGGTAAACCTTGTGGATGATATAAGGCCCTTCCCATTTGGGTTCTAATTTGGGTGGTTTCCTACCGGGAATCATTGGCGCTCGAAGGGCCAGTACCAGGTCGCCCTGTAGAAAAGAGCGGAGACGAACCTTCTTGTCGAAGGCCCTCGCTATCTTGTCCTGATGCCTTTCTAGATTGTGCAGGGCACGAAGTCGGTTCTCGTCCAGTGCTTCCAATTCAGCTAGATGGATCTTGGCTACCTCATCTGATGTCTGGTGATCATAAACTGCAGTGCGTAGCGACGGCAGCTGGATCTCAATGGGTAGGACGGCCTCAGCTCAATACACTAGGGAATATGGGGTCACCTGGGTGGAGTTGTGAGTCGTCGTCCAGTATGCCCAGAGGGAATTGGGGAGCTTGTCCGGCCAACTTTTCTTGTTCTAGCAAACCATCTTCTGCAGAATGTTAGAGAGGGTCTTGTTGAACGCCTCGATCTGTCCATTCGCCTGCGCGCGGTAGCGGGAGGTATGGTTCGACCGGATGTTGTACTTGGCGTACAATTTATTTAATTCAGCCGCTCGGAAGTTGGTGCCGTTATCATTGAGAACGGCGTGAGGGACCCCAAACCGGTGGATAATGTTGGAGCCCACGAAGTCAACGATGGAACGGGCCTTGACCTCTTTGAGCGGAACTGCCTCTGCCCACTTGGAGAAGAAATCTGTAGCAGTCAGGATGAACCTACACTAGTGAGCTGTTGCCGGTGGATACGGTCCCACTACATCAAGCCCCCATACCGCAAATGTCCAAGAGTACTTGGTGAGGTGGAGGGGCTCCGGCAGCCGATGCAAGAAGTTGGCGTGTACTTGGCACACGTGGCATCTTTTGGCATACCCAATGCAATCACGGATCATGGAGGGCCAGAAGTACCCTAACCTCCGGATTTGATAGGACAGCTTCGGCCCAGCTTGATGGGCGCCATAGGAACCGGTGTGAACCTCTTGCATAACTTGAGGTATCTCTACTCATTGGATTCAACGGAGGAGGACACCAACGAAACTCCGCTTATAAAGAATCTGTTCAAGACAGGGGCCACTCTGGAGGGTAAATTGCAGCGCGCGGCATCGGATTCGCTCGCGCTCGCCCCAGTCATACGGGAGGCGACCATTTTGGAGATACTCGACAAAAGGTGCCCTCCAGTCGGGAGTGGCTTCAATCACTACGTCTGACGAGCCCGGGACCCCTGACATAGAGGGTCCGACAGTGAGATGACTTACCCACATGCCATCATTGTCCTCTTGGGTGACGAGAGTAATAACTCTCCGGTGTGCCACATGTATGATCAAATCATCTTGCTCGGGTTCTGCGAGCGATGCGGCCAAGCCAGCTAGGGCGTCCGCTTGGCCGTTCTGCGACCGTGGGACATGGGTGACCTCTGGTCGAGAAGAGAATTGGGCCATTAGGCGAAGGGTGTACTCCAACAATGGTGCAAGCTCTGGCTTCCTGACGACATAGTCTCCATTAACCTGTTTTATTACCATCTCGGAATCTCCCATCACATGTAGATGGGGCACATGGATCTCAAGGGACAACTCAAGGCCAGTAATGAGAGCCTGGTACTCTGCCTCGTTGTTCGTACAACCTTCTGACAGTAGGAACGAGTATGGCAGGACGGCCTGTGCTGGGGTGATGAAGACAATACCCAGGCCCACTCTGTTGAGCTTGGGATCGTTGAGCCTCCTACCGGTGGGGCTCCGGGAGGCGTCGTCGAAATGCATTTGCCAACATGGGACATCATGATCGACCGAGAGGATCGTATCGTCAGGGAAATCCAGGTCGAGGGATTGATCCGCGGAGATCAGATGGGCAGTTAAAAAGTCTGCCAATGCCTGTCCCTTAATGGCCTTCTGAGGTACGAACCTGATATCAAACTGCTGGAGAATCACCGCCCATCGTTCGAGTCGACCAGTCAGCATGGGGCGTTTCAGGATATACTTCAGTGGGTCTACCCGGGAGACCAATTGCACCTCATGGTGCTGCAGGTAATGTCGCAACTTCTGCATGGTGAATACGAGTGCAAGGAAGTTTTTTTCGATAGGGGAGTATCTTACCTCCGTATCGAGAAGCATGCGGCTGAGATAGTAGAGGCTGTTCTCAGTACCCTCATTATTCTTCTGGGCGAGCAGCGCATTGCGAGATTTCTCCAGGGCGGTCACATAAAGGACCAACGGCTTTCCGGAGACGGGTGGCATCAAGACCGGAGGTTGGAGCAGATACTGCTTAATTTCCTCAAAGGCGGTCTGACACTCCTCATCCCATTCGTAGGCGGCGCCTTTCTTCATTAGCCAGGAAAAGGGCTTACACTTGCCATCCAGATTCGCGATGAATTGGCGTATGTAGGCTAAGTGGCCTTGAAGGCCTCAAATCTCCTGAATGTTGCTCGGGGGAGGCATTTGGCTGATGGCCTTGATCTTCTCTGTGTAACGCCCCAACCCCAGCTACCCAGAGCCGGTGCGTTACTTCGTAACATTGGCATGATCATAAAAGATCAAGTCTCGAAAGACCGATTAGTTTAGTAGCCTTGGAAACACTAGATACATTCGTAAACGTTACATTACATCATAAAGCGAAAAACTACAATAACAAAGTCTTCATAGTCCACACTAATATCCTCTTCTGACTATCCCTGTAGGTCATCCATAAAATACTTCTTCACATCCTGGAAAATATTAAAACATTGAAAGGGGTGAGCTCAGATGCTCAGTAAGGATAACAATAATGCGGAAGCTTTGATAAATAAACATTAACATTTAAGGCAATGTATAACTAAAACAAAATCCTTTTAAACATGAACTTCAACATAATATGGCAAAAGTAAAATGAAATAATGCCATTTACTTCTTCACATGGATATTCTACTGGTCGAATAATCACATGAAATATCAATAACCACTTTCATAATGATGGAATGTATAATGCCGGACATTCTGAAACATTTTGTCAAGGCCTCGGCCAAGACGTCTAAAATTATTAAGGCCTCGCCCAAAACCATAAATCAAATTGGGAAAGGGCCTCGGCCAATTCCACGTCTAGTTGTCTCATGAGACCTACCGATGCATCGAGGAGCTATAGCGGGCTCCACCCGTCACTTATTAAGTCCAATGCATTCCTCATATGAATAGGTTTAAACATATCATAAACCATAACATAATCGTATCACATAAAACATGCATAAAGGAAACATAACATTTCCACATTTCAATCACAAGATATCAATACAACACATTGATATAATAAAAATGCTTTCAAAACCATTTTCAAAACCAAAATAAAGGAAAGTTAAAACTTTGTATTTATTTTTCGTTAAAAAAAATGATGGCTTGTAGAGAAAGCCGAAACTGAAATAATAGTCATGGCGGCGGAGAAGTCATTGTCGCCGCATAAGTACGGAAAGAAAAACATTCCCTTTTGTCATTTAGCAAAACGCTTCATATAAAAAAGATTCCTTTTGAATAAACGTAAAAGTCAAAGGGTTTTATACACCGTATAAAAGGAAAGTTGTTTATAAAGCCAAATATGCCTCAATGAAAGGGGATAGAGACGAAGTCCTTAGAAAGATCATTTTTAAAATAAAATAGATCTATTATGTGTATTCACTATAGGTACACATAAAGAAAGTAAAAATACAAAATAGGATATAATAATATCATGACATAATTTGAAAGTAGGATATTAACCCAAAGAATGGAAATTGGGTTAAGAAGTTCCCTTACCTTGTGTCCGACTTGACTCAACCGTTCTTTAACCTCCTGAATAATAAACTAGAGTTAATATCTACCTTATTAAGAACCATTTTCAATTTCATTATCCTTTTTATATCACTTATTACAATGTTATGAACATTATGTAATTATTTAAGTTAATAATTGTCGTTTTGTCGATCTTTGGTACTTGAGTCAAAAATAAACTTCTTATAATTACAAGTTGTTCATGTGGTGAAATATCCATTATATCCGGAATTATATTCATGATGTAGATATCATATATATCATATATACAGTATATACATTCATTCATAATGTCACGTAACATTTAAAGGTAAGAAATGAAATGCACCGTTCATGGAGACGGTAAGCCGTACGTACGCATGAACGCTACTTTCATTTCAATTTCATATTTAATGGAACTAAATCATAATGATATAAATGTATAATATAATTCCAGTATAATATAGTGTATAATACCATTTACTCCATCCTTTATACATCCCACATATGGCATTTACGATTCAAATCACTTTGAGGGGGCGGTAGTCCGCACTTCCTAAAATGAAATTATCGCGTTTTACCCATAATGGAAATCATAAAGTATGCCATAAATGAGAAATACAGAAGCATAAGTAAAACAAAAACATATTATATATCATATATAAAAATAGTTACATCTTAATGGCCACCTTTTAAGGTGTTATATGAGTGTTGAAAAATCATCGCTTCGTGAGGCAGAAATTCGCCATCCACAGAAACCGTATGTTCTTTAACCATTAGATGTAGGTGTGTGTAAGTGTAGCTCGAATACTTCTTATAACAACATCCTAGTATATTGAGGATACTGGTGTTGTTACAAAAGAAATGAATAAAAAGAGTTTAGGGGGTTGGAGAAGAAAAATAAAACAAAACAACATTATAAAAGACATTACCTCAAAATCGGGTAACTCTTTTTGATTTGAGCTAAAGGCTTCCTTGGGAAGAGTTCTGCAAAAAGTGAGGTTTCTAGGAGTAAGAGAGGAATGTTGGGAGAGTATTTTGGAAGATTTTGGCCGAGCCAAATGGCTTGAAAGTGTAAATGAGGTGGGAAAGGTGGGGGCCTTTTATAAGTGGAGAGGAGGGGCACTTTTGAAAAGATTGAAATGTTACATTATTTCACAATGCTTTTCGGATTCTAAAGGTCCCACACTTATATAATTCGAGGCTAAGGTGATAAGGTTTCTAAATATCCTCATCCAATAGGCTTTGGACAAGTGTAAGCCTTGGATTTTGCATTATCTTCTCATTTTATTTAAATCGTTAAATAATGAGGTCATCGCTGCATCATAATGATGTCATAAATAATTTACTTTATTTAATGTCTAAAAATTATAAAAAAAATACTATGATGTAGGAAATATTTTTCGCTTTCTAATGAATATTTATAGTAAAAATTTGGACTTGTGTAACCCTACTTAAAAATTGTTTTAGTAAAACAATTTATGTTAGTGTCATTTTCACTTTAATATTAAATAAAAAGTAATTTATGTTATTTCCCAACAAAAGTGGATCCATGGGGTCCCCAAGTTAGGCCATGGCTTGTCTTGGTCGGCCATGACACAACCAATGAGGTTGGGACATGTGTCTAGGTCATTTAATATTATTAAAGTATTATTTATACCTTCAACTACCCTAATTACCACTAATCGCGATTAAGAACTTAATAAGTTACTATTCACCAAAAAATTATTATAATCTCATTGAACCACATTTTACATACTAATTACAACCATGTATGTCGGATTTTCAAAATTCAATACACATTAGTGGTAAACTTTCATTTAACTGAAAAATCAGTTTGCTTGATTGCCACTTAGTGGTTTCACTATTCATCAAAAATCGAAGTTTTTCAGAATAAGGCCAAAATTTCACCCTAAGCTATAATTGATATTCCAAATTCAAAAATGATGTCTATTTTACAAAATTCCAAACATATAAGTTGCATTAATTAATTTTATAATTAATTCCCGCTGTTACGACAAATAGCGTGTTTTTAAGAAACAATTTATATCAAAAGATTGGCAATGGTTTATGTCCAATTTCAATGTTAAATTAATTCTAATGACCACCATTGGATAAAATGGTAAAAATATATTCTAATTATACTTTAAAACCACTAAATAGTATAATTTATCACTATTAATTATTTTTATTAAAAAAGTTTTTTTTAAGTATTTTTCACTATTCATAAAAAATTAAAAGTTCTCCGAAAAATACCAAAAATTCAACATAGGATAATTTCGATATTCCGAATCCAAAAATGAAGTCCATTTTGATAAATAAAATTTATAAAATTTCAAAAAGTAGGTATTACTATTCACAACGGCTAGTTTAATTAGTTGTGGTGTGTGTTAGAGCTCGAGGTTGCGTACAACACACGCTATTGCATTATTTGAAGTGAAACGTACCGTGGAAGCTTGGGGTGTTACATTCTCCCCTCCTTCAATAAATTGCGTCCTCACAATTTGAAATTTTTCTTTGAAAATAAAAGGTTGAAAAGAGAAAATACCCTTGAGGAAAACCCACATCGGAAATAAAGTTAATAAATATATAACATTAAAAGAAAGCAAGATAAGTACAAAGGTCACCCGATATAGCCCATTCTAGGTTTATATGAAAATATGGATATGGAGAAGAAACAAACCATCAAGGTCTGATGGAGAGTTATAGAAAACAGGATTAGGAGAATGTTTAACCACAAGAAAATCACAAACTTGTGATTGGTTAAACGGTAATTGAATCCCCAGTTGGAAAAGTTAACCGACAACATTTTTGTTTTAAGTTACCTTTTATAATGTTGAGGAATTTATTTAGGAGATTTACTAAGAACGTAAGGGAATATACATACTTGTTATGTATACTTTCATTCGTTAATAAATTTTTACCACAAACCTAACTTTTACTCCCAATGGTAACAGAACTCAAAAATATTTATTTATCCTAATTGTATAAGGTTCTAAATGTTAACACATACCATTTAGATTAGTAAAATTATTTTGTAATAACCAGGGACTTCCTGTAGGCTAGTGGTAGGAAATAAAGGCCTGTCGCACTATGATTGTGGGTTCGATTCCTGCAGCTTTGTCCGACGCGACGGGTTATTCCCCATCCTGCAGGTTGTCCTTTTGCTAAAAATATAGTATTATAATAATCTTCGGAAATGCTTTAACCTTAAACAATACTATCCAAAGATCAACTTAATCCATTCCAACCTTAATAGTTATCCAAAATACCTCTGTCCAGACTTTCCCTAAAAGGTCTCTAAATTCCAAAATCAATTGTAACATCAGATTCCCCAAACAAATTAAAGTTTCTCTTTTGTCACATACTAAAAATATGATTACCTTCATCATATTAAAACCTTACTGAAATCAAAAAGTACTGCAGTACAATCCTTATATAGATCACATTATTCTAATAACCAGAATATAATCCTTGAGTCCAAAAGCACCAATACATTAATTATTCTGCTTCAACTGTAGTCACAGCATAAGAATGGCCTTGATCCCTTGGCCTTTTCTGAGGTAAGTTTCCCTGACGCTTAGGACATTCATTTGCATAATGACCCATTTCTCTACAATTGTAGCATTCAACTTTGACAGCCTCTTTCTTTCCCTTGCAATCACGAGCCTGGTGACCCTTTTCCCCACATTTATAACAGACTCCCATTCCTTTTAGGCAAGTACCAGGGTGATTCTTCCCACAATTATCACATAATGGAAAATCCTTCTTTCCCTTTTTCCCTTTATCTGTCTCTTGTTCCACCGTTCTCTTCTTCTCTTGCTTTACTTTGTTGTCATAAGACTTAGAGAATTCCTTTTCTGTCTTGATAGCACATGAGACTATATCTTCGTATGTTGAGAAAGATTGTGACACTAGAGCTCGACAGAGAAATGGTATTAACCCATCAAAGAAACGATCAATCTTACTTCTTGGGTTACGTATATAATCTGCAGCATGCCTCGCTAACCTTGTAAAGTTAGCCTCATACTTTGCAACATTCTCATCCTCCTTTTGTCTCAGACTCAAAAATTGCCTTTCCATATCCGCTCGATGGTCTCGAGGAAAGTATTTTTCTAAGAACAGCTCTTTGAACTCCTGCCATTCCATGTTTGTTAATTCATCATCTTCCTTTGTGTTTTGAATTAGCGACCACCATTGATCGGCATCTCCAGTGAGGCGGTAAACTGCCATGACAACATTCTCCCTTTCACTACTCCCCAAGGCATGGAATATTTTCTCTAAGGAATTTATCCATTGCTCAGCTACTATAGGATTTGTACTCCCATTGAATGTTGGCGGTTGTTGCCTCATGAAACGGTCTAACATTGATCCTCCACGTTGCGGATCAGGGTGCTCCATACGAGTAAGGTTGTTATTCATAACCTGCGTGAGTTGTCCCAGTATGGTAATAAGTTGATCAGCACCAGTTGTATCTCCAGGTCCACAATAATTATCTTGAGTAGGAGGGCAATCCCTACACGGAGTTCGTGCATTGATACAGTTTCCATTCCTTCTACTAGGTGCCATTTCTAAACAATGGCATAAACTAGATTAGTTTATGAATCAAAATACATAATTCCATACTTGTAAAATACATAACATAAATTGAACTATTTATGGATATAATCCATAATCATAAAAAGGTTTTATTTGAGGAAGTATATACTCATAACCGTTCATAGTGGTTTGTAAAGAAAATGAGAATTATCCTAAGCATATCCCCCAGGAGTGTCGTAACCAAGAGTGCAGCAAGGCCCGTTGTCGTGCACCAGTTCCCGTTCGAGTCTAGCTCAAAGCGGTGTTTTCGGGTTTTACCCCTAGGTACATCTGTGCCAGATCCGCCTCTACCTGCTCGTATCCAGACAGGGATGTATTGCTCGGAAAACTCATAACATCTCTATAATACCAAAATTCTAGGAAGTTCTTCTATAGTAATCCTCAAAGTCTATCTTTGGGCTATGTGCTCTAATCAGAGTTTATCTAAATCTAGCTTCCAATGTTAGTACTAAACTGCCTCTGATACCAACTGTAATGCCCCGACCCCAGCTACCCAGAGCCGGTGCGTTACTTCGTAACATTGGCATGATCATAAAAGATCAAGTCTCGAAAGACCGATTAGTTTAGTAGCCTTGGAAACACTAGATACATTCGTAAACGTTACATTACATCATAAAGCGAAAAACTACAATAACAAAGTCTTCATAGTCCACACTAATATCCTATTCTGACTATCCCTGTAGGTCATCCATAAAATACTTCTTCACATCCTGGAAAATATTAAAACATTGAAAGGGGTGAGCTCAGATGCTCTGTAAGGATAACAATAATGCGGAAGCTTTCATAAATAAACATTAACATTTAAGGCAATGTATAACTAAAACAAAATCCTTTTAAACATGAACTTCAACATAATATGGCAAAAGTAAAATGAAATAATGCCATTTAATTCTTCACATGGATATTCTACTGGTCGAATAATCACATTCAATATCAATAACCACTTTCATAATGATGGAATGTATAATGCCGGACATTCTGAAACATTTTGTCAAGGCCTCGGCCAAGACGTCTAAAATGATTAAGGCCTCGGCCAAAACCATAAATCAAATTGGGAAAGGGCCTCGGCCAATTCCACGTCTAGTTGTCTCATGAGACCTACCGATGCATCGAGGAGCTATAGTGGGCTCCACCCGTCACATATTAAGTCCAATGCATTCCTCATATGAATAGGTTTAAACATATCATAAACCATAACATAATCGTATCACATAAAACATGCATAAAGGAAACATAGCATTTCCACATTTCAATCACAAGATATCAATACAACACATTGATATAATAAAAATGCTTTCAAAACCATTTTCAAAACCAAAATAAAGGAAAGTTAAAACTTTGTATTTATTTTTCGTTAAAAAAATGATGGCTTGTAGAGGAAGCCGAAACTGAAATAATGGTCATGGCGGCGGAGAAGTCATTGTCGCTGCATAAGTACGGAAAGAAAAACATTCCCTTTTGTCATTTAGCAAAACGCTTTGTATAAAAAAGATTCCTTTTGAATAAACGTAAAAGTCAAAGGGTTTTATACACCGTATAAAAGGAAAGTTGTGTATAAAGCCAAATATGCCTCAATGAAAGGGGATAGAGACGAAGACCTTAAAAAGATCATTTTTAAAATAAAATAGATCTATTATGTGTATTCACTATAGGTACACATAAAGAAAGTAAAAATGCAAAATAGGATATAATAATATCATGACATAATTTGAAAGTAGGAGATTAACCCAAAGAATGGAAATTGGGTTAAGAAGTTCCCTTACCTTGTGTCCGACTTGACTCAACCGTTCTTTAACCTCCTGAATAATAAAATAGAGTTAATATCTACCTTATTTAGAACAATTTTCAATTTCATTATCCTTTTTATATCACTTATTACAATGTTATGAACATTATGTAATTATTATGTTAATAACGGTCGTTTTGTCGATCTTTGGTACTTGAGTCAAAAATAAACTTCTTATAATTACAAGTTGTTCATGTGGTGAAATATCCATTATATCCGGAATTATATTCATGATGTTGATATCATATATATAATATATACAGTATATACATTCATTCATAATGTCACGTAACATTTAGAGGTAAGAAATGAAATGCACCGTTCATGGAGACGGTAAGCCGTACGTACGCATGAACGCTACTTTCATTTCAATTTCACATTTAATGGAACTAAATCATAATGATATAAATGTATAATATAATTCCAGTATAATATAGTGTATAATACCATTTACTCCATCCTTTATACATCCCACATATGGCATTTACGATTCAAATCACTTTGAGGGGGCGGTAGTCCGCACTTCCTAAAATTAAATTATCGCGTTTTACCCATAATGGAAATCATAAAGTATGCCATAAATGAGAAATACAGAAGCATAAGTAAAACAAAAACATATTATATATCATATATAAAAATAGTGACATCTTAATGGCCACCTTTGAAGGTGTTATATGAGTGTTGAACAATCATCGCTTCGTGAGGCAGAAATTCACCATCCACAGAAACCGTATGTTCTTTAACCATTAGATGTAGGTGTGTGTAAGTGTAGCTAGAATACTTCTTATAACAACATCCTAGTATATTGAGGATACTGGTGTTGTTACAAAATAAATGAATAAAAAGAGTTTAGGGGGTTGGAGAAGAAAAATAAAACAAAACAACATTATAAAAGACATTACCTCAAAATCGGGTAACTCTTTTTGATTTGAGCTAAAGGCTTCCTTGGGAAGAGTTCTGCCAAATGTGAGGTTTCTAGGAGTAATGGAGGAATGTTGGGTGAGTAGTTGGGCAGAGGGTGGCCGAGCCAAATGGCTTGGAAGTGTAAATGAGGTGGGAGAGGTGGGGGCCTTTTATAAGTGGAGAGGAGGGGCACTTTTGGAAAGATTGAAATGTTACATTATTTCACAATGCTTTTCGGATTATAAAGGTCCCACACTTATATAATTAGAGGCTAAGGTGATAAGGTTTCTAAATCTCCTCATCCAATAGGCTTTGTACAAGTGTAAGCCTTGGATTTTTCATTATCTTCTCATTTTATTTAAATCGTTAAATAATGAGGTCATCGCTGCATCATAATGATGTCATAAATAATTTAATTTATTTAATGTCTAAAAATTATAAAAAAAATACTATGATGTAGGAACGCTTTGTAGCTTTCTAATGAATATTTATGGTAAAAATTTGGACTTGTGTAACCCTACTTAAAAATTGTTTTAGTAAAACAATTTATGTTAGTGTAATTTTCACTTTAATATTAAATAAAAAGTAATTTATGTTATTTCCCAACAAAAGTGGATCCATGGGGTCCCCAAGTTAGGCCATGGCTTGTCTTGGTCGGCCATGACACAACCAATGAGGTTGGGACATGTTTCTAGGTCATTTAATATTATTAAAGTATTATTTATACCTTAAACTACCCTAATTACCACTAATCGCGATTAAGAACTTAATAAGTTACTATTCACTAAAAAATTATTATAATCTCATTAAACCACATTTTACATACAAATGACAACCATTTATGTCGGATTTTCAAAATTCAATACACATTAGTGGTAAACTTTCATTTAACTGAAAAATCAGTTTGCTTGATTGCCACTTAGTGGTTTCACTATTCATCAAAAATTGAAGTTTTTCAGAATAAGGCCAAAATTTCACCCAAAGCTATAATTGATATTCCAAATTCAAAAATGATGTCTATTTTACAAAATTCCAAACATATAAGTTTCATTAATTAATTTTATAATTAATTCCCGCTGTTACGACAAATAGCGTGTTTTTAAGAAACAATTTATATCAAAAGATTGGCAATGGTTTATGTCCAATTTCAATGTTAAATTAATTCTAATGACCACCATTGGATAAAATGGTAAAAATATATTCTAATTATACTTTAAAACTACTAAATAGTATAATTTATCACTGTTAATTATTTTTATTAAAAAAGTTGTTTTTAAGTATTTTTCACTATTCATAAAAAATTAAAAGTTCTCAGAAAAATACCAAAATTCAACATAGGATAATTTCGATATTCCGAATCCAAAAATGAAGTCCATTTTGATAAATAAAATTTATAAAATTTCAAAAAGTAGGTATTACTATTCACAACGGTTAGTTTAATTAGTTGTGGTTTGTGTTAGAGCTCGAGGTTGCGTACAACACACGCTATTGCATTATTCGAAGTGAAACGTACCGTGGAAGCTTGGGGTGTTACACTCTGGGTCGATCTCGATACCTCGGTATCTGACAACAAAGCCCAAGAACATTCCAGAGGTGACCACGAAGGCACATTTCAGCGGGATCATCTTCAAGTGACGAGAACGAAGGAAACCGAACAGTTTCTCAAGGTCTTTGAGATGGTCCTGGCGCTGACATGATTTTACTACGAGATCGTCTACGTAGAATTCCACCAATGTCCCGAGGATCGGTTTGAATATGCGATGCATGGCCCTCTGATAAGTGGCACCTGCATTCTTCAAACCGAATGGCATAACCTGGTAGCAGAATGTACCTTGGGGAGCCCTGAAGGCAGTGGACTCCTCGTCTTCAGGGGCCATCCAGATCTGGTTGTACTCGGAGTATCCATCCATAAAAGAGAGGGCTTGGAACCCGGCTGTGGCGTCGATCAATAACTCCATCACCGGGAGTGGGAAGTCATCCTTTGGGCAGTGGCGATTAAGATCGTGGAAGTCGATGAAGACTCTGATCTGCCCATTCTTCTTCCTGACTGGCACAATGTTGGTGAGTCATTTGGGGTACTGGACCTCCTTAATGAAGTTGGATTTCATAAGCTTATCAACTTCGGCCTCAACCATGGCACCATGAGAAGGGTGCATTTTCCTGGGAGGCTGCTTAAACCCACAATGTTTTGCCAGGAGGCCCAGACGGTGAACGGATACCTGGGGATCCAGTCCTGGCATCACGTTGTAACTCCAGGCAAACACATCACGGTGTTGTTTGAGGAAGTCTATGTACCGCTGCCGCTCCTCGAGGGACATGGCTGCACTGATCAATGTGGGTTTTGGATCTGCCTCGCTACCAAGGTTCACCTGCACCAGTTCATCAACCGTGGTGGAGACTCCTTCTTCAAAGTTAGGGGGAGCATCCTCCAGGTCTTCCTCCCCACCCGTGGGGGGGCTTCCCGCGACTGGTGGTACTTCTGGGCCATCAAGATCCGAGGGGCAGCTGGTGCCGGCTTGGGCAGCAGTGGTCATCACATCGGGAGACCCACTTACCATTGAGACCATAGCAATGAATGCATTCGATCCTATCCCATCTGGCCTTCGGCCTAAGGGGCCACATTTGATAATGTCAAAGCAGTGGTGACGTGTCGGCCTGAGTCGGTGGATTCCAGCCTGGCGGAAGAGACACGTATGGCGTACCGCTGTCGTCATAATCTTGACATCCCGGTACTATACAGGGGTAGGATGTTCCTGGGTGACCTGAGCCTAGTTGGTGTAGGAGTACGAGGTGATTTTCCATCGTCGCTTGGACACATGAACATGCCTTCCTTGTATACCCAAAACAAAAAAACATTGCCCCATGTCGGGGGTCGTGGCCTCCAACCGGTGGATCGAAAGGACGTAGGCGTCATCCATGCTTGCCCAAGGATCACCTGTGACCGGGGCAGGTCCATCGTCACTTACCAGGATTTGTTTACCCTTCCTTTTGTAATAACCCGCATCCAGATAGCGGGCCTCACAAGAAGCAAAAGGGGACGCATCTCCTTGGAGCACGCCTACTCGACCGTTGAGGGAGTACTTGAGGCACTGGTGATACGACGAGGGGACCGCTGCATGGAATGGAGCCATGGCCTACCCATCAACGCATTGTAGGCAGTGTCCTGAGAGACGACCATGAACTCGGTGCTGGCAACTAAGCCACCAAACTGAGTCTTCAGGCGGATCTTGCCGACTGGGGTTTGCTCAGTCCTTTCGTACCCCTGGATCCTGAGGTCAGAGGGAGTCAAATCACCTTCAGACAGACCCAGCTTTCGCAACATCCGGGTCGGAATTAGATTTATTTCAGAACCCGTGTCAACGAGACAACGGCGAATTTCCACGCCATTAAAATGGCCAGTGATGTACAGCTGGCGAATGTGCCCCTGTATAGGAGGGTCCTCATCTTCACCGGAGAACGAGATAACTGCCTGACACTCGGCGTTTTCAATCATCTCACTATGGAAGGCTTCCGCAGCTGCTACCACCGTCTCAAACTGGAGGGGGCTCTTTAAGGCCTCGGCAAGTGCCTCGCGCATTTCGGATGATAGGCGGAGGGACTCAAGGATGGAGAGCCTCGCCGGAATGCCGGCCAGGTGTTTCAAGACATCATATTTGCGTGCCAAACGCGAACCTCTGCTTACAGAAGGTCGCTCGACACTTGGAGATACAGCGGGTCCTGCTGGTTGGACCGGCGATCGGCTAGTACTGGGTATATCCTGCTGCCTACCATTTGAGGCCTGGAGGATACTCGCTGGACTAGGATTGGGCAGCAGAGGCTGGCCTGTAGACGGGCAAGATTGACTGTCATACGAACGAGGCAGCTCTCCCCGATCAAGTAGCATGAACGGCGGTGGAGGTAGAGCCGAGGGCGTTAAATGGGGTTGCGTGTGCTGAGATCTGTGCTGAGCCTGCTGCCTAGTCTCAGTAGTATGCACGGCTTGGACAAAAGTGCCTTCTGACGTACCTCGATGACCGGCACGATTTCGATTCCGCTGACGTTGATGTCGGCTGGGAACGTTGGGGAGGTCTGCCTGGCGTTCCCTTTCACCGGGGGTCGTATAGGGCTTTACCAACTCCACGGTGTTAACCGAAGCGTACCCTTGACTGTTGCTCGAGGAGTCATCCGCCACTGGGAGGATTCTGGGAGGAATCCCCATTTCAGGGGGCATAAAATTGCCGAGAGTGCAGGATGACGACGGCACCGGGGGTGCGCGTTGCTTCTTCTTGCATCGCCGCTGCTTGCCCTTTTGGGTAGAGGTCGACTGCGAAGATGATGCGGAGGCACCGGCTGCTTCTTCTGAAGGCTCCGACTGCTTCAAGCGAGCCCGGATAATACCTTGGGCACGGACGACGGTTTTTCGAGCCATCCATTCATCGTATTTTCGGGATCAGCAGCTGGGGACCTGCTGCCACTCGCCTTCGCTGTCGCTGCCGATCTCTGATCCTGCAAAGACACCCACCACTTGCGCTGGTGCTGGGCCCAACTTGACTATGTTGTTATTGACCTGGTCTTGAAGCCAGTCTTTGAACACATATCATTGCTTGAGGGTGTTCCCCAGGATCCAATGATAAGGGCAGTAGTTGGGGTGATCGGTGAGATTTGCCTCTGCCGGCCTTCTAAACTCGGGCAAGCGCAAAATCCCTTGCTCAAGAGCACTTCGGAAATAGCCAGGGACCTAAATTTTCGTTAAACGAATAAGTCTGGTACCTTCTTTCCGGATAGGGATCCCTGGGGGCTTGGCCCTAACAAGGGGCCGGAGGGGCCTGCCGAGGAGGCGGCGCCTAATTGTCCCGCCTAGGTGGCGGTGGCGCATTGAGCGTGGGAACCTGTCGGTTCTGAGGTAGTCGCTGGTGGGCAGGAACCTGTGCTTGAGGTGGAATTCCTCTGCGGGGTTGCGGGTGTGGTGCCGCCAGCAGCAACTCCAGCTGCCTCGGGGCTTCTATTTGGGCCACCGCGGCAGGTTTAGCCCTGGCGGCCCTCCTGGCTGGGATCATGGGGGGCAACAAACGTGCCTGGCTAGCCTGTTGCAGGGCTTCCTCGAGGCGCTGATCCTTATCTGAGAAATCCCTGAACCCTCAAGGGTAGTTCTTGGTGATCAGAAAGTGTACCTGCTCTGTCTTTACGTTCCCCACACACATCGTCAGTAATTGCTCTTGAGTCAGTGGCATATCGAGGGAATACGTAAGTCCCTTCCACCGGGCGATGAAATCGGCAACCCGCTCATCAGGCCTCTGCTTGCACTTGAAGAGGTCCGCAATACTGGTATTCCGCATAGTGGAGCTGAACTGGTACAAGAACTGTCGTCGGAGATCCTCCCAACCGGTCACCGATCCGATAGGGAGTTGGCTGTACCAAATGAATGCCGGAACTTCCAATGTCTGTACGAAACATCAGAGTTTGGCGGTTTCTTGCTGAGCTGGGGTCCCCAGCATGGGGCCACACCTGGAAGAGAAATGAGCCAAGTTCTGGGGCGGGTCCCCTGTCCCGTTGAAGGGCGAGAAAGTGGGGTTCCCAAAACCCGGAGGTGCGGGCATATCATCCACCCACGCGGGATAAGGCTTGCCATCCGGTGGGACTGCCACCTGCCGCGTTTCTAACGCTTCAAGGCGGGCTGTGAGTGCCGCAATAATATCATCCGGTCGGGGGTCCCTGTCTTGACGGGGATCCCTAACCACAAGTGCATTGCCAGGTTCTTCAACACAGTAGACGGCTTCGACCGCTCGTTGGTCAACTGGCTGGATGACCTGCGGGGCGACTGGGGGAACCCGAACTGGATTCTATGGGTTGCCCCGTCGCTCAGGAGGGGTTGGTGAATCGTATCGCGCCCTCTTTCCATACGTCCCGGCTTCTTCCCTGTCTGCGGAAGTAGCATGATCAGGGTAGCTCGAAGGCATCTCACCGGGGGGAACTGTTCCTGCCCCGGCCTGGGATCACCATAGTCGGGTCGCCGCTATACGGTGTGCTCAGCTAGAAGTTCGTCAACCAGCCTCTTCTGCTCGGCAACCTTCTAGCGTAACGAGGCTTTTTCGGGATCTTTGCCAATTTTCTGCAGAGAGGCAGACGGGTCAGAGTGCTTGACAGTTCCGACATGCTCCTTACCCTTGTCGGTGTTTTGACTGAGTATCAGCGACTCGGTGGGTATGGGGAGGCCCAACAGGTTCCTCTGCTGACATGTATCTCTCCCTAATGGGTCCAGCAGTGACTCAAGGCCCTCAAGGGGTAGGTCTCCATCAAGGAGTTCGAGGTCATCTTCCTTATCCATGATTTCGGTCATGTGGGCCGCAACGCCTCTCAAGGGCATGTCCTCGATGTTGCATAGCGAATCGGGCTGCCGTCGGATAGGGTCGAAGAGGAGAGCGGCATAGTGTCCCCAACCACGGACTTGCACATGGGGGGTGGCTTCCCTGATGATTCTGCAGAGTGCTCTAAAAGTCTGAACGCATTACCGTTGAAGGGCGCTATGGCGGCCTGGCGACTCAGGGTGTTGGGCCACAAGAAGCGCGGCTGCATCGATCAAGCGGCACTGCTCACCGATTTCTTCGAAGTGCTCCCGACTTCTGGGGTACACTACCCGTTCATAACGGAGGCGGAAGTGCGTCACCCATAGGGTTGGACAAAAGCACCCCACTTCCTCAGGGGTAAGAGACTCTGGTACGCGAAAATTCAGCGCCGCTGTCTGCCAGAATTTCTCTGGGAAGTAATCTACTGCAAGAATACTCCAGAAGCTCCTGGGCTCGAACTCTGGGTCTCGCCCTGTGTTGCCCCACTCGTCAACCGGGGGCGGCTGAGGGACCGGTAGCGGCACCGAGGCGGACCTCTGGTATAGTAGACTTGGCGGCGGAGAATACGGCGAACGAGCTAACAGGCCGCCAAACTCCGGGCCATCCTCCAAAGAGCGAGGTGACCTGGCCACAATGTCATGGTACGATGGGCTGATAGCCACAGATTCTGGCATAGGAATCGCAGATACTGGTGACCAGTCATGTTGTTGATCTACTGCCATTGGCCCCCAAAATAGCTCTCCGTGGTCTCTGGTAGAGGTAGAGGGCGCTTCTGGTGACGATGGTGGCAATTGCGCGGTCGAGACCTGTGGAATTCCCAGAATCTCTTCCTCCAGGATGTACCTGTGGAGGGAGATGGGAATCCGATGGACCTCATGTTCCAGGAGAATGAGGCTAACTCGTCTGGTTCCTACCCCAGTCCTTGATACGGAGGAGCGGGGAGAAGCCTCCATGGCTGAATCGCATTCCGCTTCAGATTCGGAGAAACGGGCAGGTTTGATCTCCACCCGGGATTTCCCAGAACTCTTCTTGTGGCGGCGAAGACCTGCTCTCCTGCCCCGGGGTGGCGCTTCAGGACAGGGTTGATCCCTATCATGGAGCCCCAGGGCAGCGCTGGCGCCATGGCGTAGAGGGCCCCCTCTCGAGATGGCCGACGTGCAAGGGGCACCGGGGCAGATGTCGAAGGGTACATGGGGAGGGCCTCCATGAATATCACCCATGTAGGCTGGGCCTCTGTTGGAATTGGCAGGAGCATGGGGAGGACCTCCATGGTTACTGCGGGCAGAGCGAGGTTGACCTTCACTCATATAGTTGCCGGGGCGAGGAGGAGCTTCACCGGTTGCAGAGAGGACGTAGGGAGGGCCCCCACATTGGAGAAGGACCGGATGGACGGCTCCTTCATATCGGTGGTCAGGGGCAGGTGGATGGACTCCATACCCTGTATGGTGGGTGCGGGAAAGATTTCCACACTGGGAATCACTGCCATGGGGTAGGTCTCCCTTGGGGATGGGGGTAGCATGAGGCATGCCGCCATGACGGACTTCAGAGCGGGGAAGTCCCACGGTCTGTGAAGTAGCGGCACAGGGAGGACCTCCGTACGGGGTGATATCACCGTGGGTTAGCTCACAGCGATCACCAGTTGGGCCTGCAACTTGGAGAGTCAACCTAGCCTGCCCGTGGGGCGGTTGGGGTCTCAATCCTGGTTGGGTAAAAGAGTGCCCCTGCTCAGGGTATGCGGGGGCTTCGTGATACACGTCGGCGGTGGCTCGGGCCACTATAGCTGTCGACGTTGACGCGCCTAGGCGAGCGTCCTCGGCCCGGGCCCGACGCTGACGTCGGGTCAGGCGAGCTGGTGCAGGTGGTGCAGGGGCATGGCCTGCCTGTTCTTCCTGCAGAGCCGAACGGCGGCGCTGACGCGGCCGAGCGGGAGCTCTCGCCTGGAGCCCTTGGGTCGGGGCCCTGAGTGGACTGAGCTGGACGGCGTCCGCCTCTTCGGCATTAGGAGAGGAGTCGTCAAGGCGTTCTGGGGACAGGCTCCCGAAACGGTTGAACGTTGGGGTGGGGAGCAGGGGCTCCCTGCGCAGCCTGTGAGGGCGGCATTGACGACGAGGCCTGGACTCCTCCAGGTCCAGACGGGCCATATCCCTAGTTGGGATGACCCCTTCCTCCTCGTACCTGCGAACGAGGTTGTTGATCACCCTTCGCTGGATGACCTCGGATGGGGAAAGGGGGCGTGGGCGCCCCGTATTCCGCGATGTGGCAGCCGTCGTAGCAGTAGTGGCGCCATGTGGGGTGGCTGTGGCAACATTCCCCTGCCCCTGCGTAGGATAGCGGGCGATGATCGCGTCTCTTTAACAGCAACCTGGTTCCTGAGAAAGGAAGGGATCAACTCCTCAGTACTGATAGGAAAAGTATTGACAGCCAGTGCCCCATCGTCCTTCAATTCTCCACGTCTATGAGAAGGATCCACGCCAACACGCTGCAGAATGGAATGCCCCACGTTCTACTGCCCTGACTTCCGGTGAGTTTCACGACAGGCCCGCTATTTGCTTGGTGGGACCAGGCGCCAGATATCTGGATCCGGCGACACGTCAATCTACTGGTGTCTCGAACACTACTAATCTCTATACTGAGGAGAAGAATTTCACGTCGGGTTCACCATTTCTATTTCCGACGCTTTCCGCTGGGGCGCGCGCGCATCCGTCCCTCCGCGAAGGGGGATGCGCAGCTTCGTTGCCCCACATTCCCAATTTCCAAAGGCGGGCGGCATTCGTTCCTTGTTCAGGTACGTCTGCTCCTTAATCAAAATGGGATGATGGGATGTCGGTTCTTCCCTCCGTGGATTCCTCCTCGGAACTCGTCAGCAAGTCTGGGTCTCCCTCATAGATTTAATACGTAGTTCGTGAAACTCTTCCCAGTGCCATGTTTCCATGGATGCCGGTTAATTACAATACTTCTGTAGGGACATTCCAAAGGGTCCAGTCAGGGCAGAAACCTTCTGTCGGGGGAGTAGTCATGTTGAGGCATCAGTAGCGTGTTTGGATGCTGGGGAACCTGGCGTGTTTTTCTGTCATCCCGGGTCATAGGGCTTCTCGAGGGCGTGGAAGCCCGAGGCATCCCACATCGAAAGCGGGGAATTATATGCCATAGACACATATCTGAGGTTTTCCTCAGCTTCTCGTGTTTAACACAGGGTATGCCACGAGTTTAACGTCCAGCGGAGACGGATCAACCCAACCAGAGCATTATCCAGGGTAGATCAGATTGAGGGATTTTCCTTGAAGGGAGGTCAATACTGGGGCCAGCCCATGGGTGGCCGCGAAGAAGAGCATACCGACATGGTCTCACCGAGACATGAGGACCGGGAGAGGATTAGGGTGGATAGTGGATGAATGGAGCGGAGGGGAGTGAAATGGGACCATCGCATGGGCGACGATGGAGTTCGGCTTGAGCCCTAAAGAGGCTTCCTACGTATCCCTGTGGCAGGGAATCAATGTATGTGTAGTTTGGGATGGTGCCGGTAAACCGGCACAAGGGTGGACCTTGGCCCGATGGGCATCGTCAGCAAACCGACGTGAAAGTAGACCCGTGAGTCCACTAATGGTGGGCTTGAACCTCGGGAAGGTTTCCTACGTACCATGCCTTGACATGGATCAAAAACCTCGTAGTTCATAGAATTGATGGGATACAATTTAACGTCATGCGGGATGAGAATGAGCCCTAACGTGAATGAACGACAGGCATTGGGTGTCGGTGAACTGACGTAAATGGGGGACCTTGGTCCAATGGGAGATGGGCTTGAACCTTGGGAAGGTTTCCTACGTACCATGCCTTGACATGGATCAAAGTCCTCGTAGTTCAGATTAGTCACAACGGCTTGCCGTCGAACTGGAATTGCAGTTTAACGTCGTGCTGGACGTAGGTAGAACTCGATGTGAATTGAATGATGGGTGGGCTTGAACCTCGTGGAGGATTCCTACGTACCATGGCTTGACATGGATCAAAGACCTTGTAGTTAAAATGGGGCTTTGCCGGCGAACTGACATGAAGGTGGACCTTGGTCCGCTTGTGGTGGGCTTGAACCTTGGGAAGGTTTCCTACGTACCATGCCTTGACATGGATCAAAGTCCTCGTAGTTCACATGGATGATGGGTCGCAATGGCTTACCACTGGACCCGAATGGGGCCCGACGTGAATGACCGACAGGTGGTCTTGAACCTCAGGGAGGCTTCCTACGTACCATGCCTTGGCATGGATCAAAGTCCTCGTAGTTCACTTGGATGATGGGTCGCAATGGCTTACCACTGGACCGGAATGGGACCCGACGTGAATGAGCGACAGGTGGGCTTGAACCTCAGGGAGGCTTCCTACATACCATGCCTTGGCATGGATCAAAGTCCTCGTAGTTCACTTGGATGATGGGTCGAAATGGCTTACCACTGGACCGGAATGGGACCCGACGTGAATGAGCGACGGGTGGGCTTGAACCTCAGGGAGGCTTCCTACGTACCATGCCTTGGCATGGATCAAAGTCCTCGTAATTCACTTGGATGATGGGTCGCAATGGCTTACCACTGGACCGGAATGGGACCCAACGTGAATGAGCGACGGGTGGGCTTGAACCTCAGGGAGGCTTCCTACGTACCATGCCTTGGAATGGATCAAAGTCCTCGTAGTTCACTAGGGAATGGGTGTGCAGTTTAATGTCCTGCAGGACAAAGAGACATAAAGTTTAACGTCATACAGGACGGGAGTGTGCAGTTTAATGTCATCTAGGACGTGGGTATGACCCGACATGAAAGTAGACCCATGAGTCCACTAGTGGCGGGCTTGGACCTCGTGGAGGGTTCCTACGTACCATGCCGTGACATGGATCAAAGTCCTCGTAGTTCACATAGATGGGTGTCAGGGTCGGTGCTCACTCTAAGCCCACGTGAGTCATGCTTGGTGTGAGAAACAAGAGGTTGCATGGACCTGACGATCACGTCGCGAAGGATGCGTCCGTGAGAAGCAAAGAGGGGCTTACGAATTAGGGTGCCCATGGTGTCGGGACTTACTCCAGGATGGAGGCCCATGGTGCGATAAAGCGCGAGAAAGATGGACCTTGGTCCAATGATGGGAGGTACCTAGTCCCATATCACGCCCTCCAATGACCTTGGTAGTGGGGAAGTACGGAGATGCAGAGCTGCAGCCATCCGTTGGGGAACTAGGGTCGCCCTTCTCCTACAAACATACGCCACTCCGAAAATGAGGATATCATCCCTTGTGGATGGGTGATTCCATTCCCGTGGAGACGAGTGGTGTAAAGAATGTTCGAGCTGGGGAAACCCTTCGTGAGGGAGACGAGGTTGGGTCACAGTTTAACGTCATGTGTTGAGGACGTGGTGCTTAGCAGTTTAACGTCCTGCAGCTCAGATGAGGTGGGTTCACTCCACACCCTTAGGACTTACATAACCGGTACCCTCTGGTCCTTGGGGGAGGGAAGGTACCAATAAGGCCATGGCCATGGGGGGTTGTGGAACAAACCATCGAGGGGTCCACGTTAGCGTGGCTATGCGAAGAAGCAATAGCCGTTAGTGTGCCTATGCGAAGAAGCATTAAGCGATGAAACGCTACGGGTGGTATTGTCCATGGGACTTTGAAATCACATCGTGCAAACCTTGAGGGTCTCACAGGAAGTGGAATCGCTAAGCAAAGGAGTGTGCTTCGTGAAGTGGAGGGATCCGGCCTTAGCATGTGGTACAGGTGGGAATGGAAGGTGCTTCGCGAAGTGGAACAGTGTTCACGGAGCACTGCTTCGCGAAGAAGGGGTGTCTCGCGAAGCAGGGTCCTGCAAACCAGTGTGCTTCGCGATGTGGAGCGATCCTGCCTTATCATGGGACACGGGTGTGAATGGGAGGTGCTTCGGGAAGTGGAATAGATCACTGCTTCGCGAAGGAGGGGTGCCTCAAGAAGGAGGGTCCTGCAAAGCAGTGTGCTTCGCGATGTGGAGCGATCCTGCCATAGCATAGGGATCACTCATATGGGTTGGGTGTTTCGCAAAGCACAAGTACTCCGCGGCTGCCCGGGTTCCCTTGGGAATCCCCTTCCTTCGTGAATGCCCTTGAGCTTCACGAAGGGCATCCCTCTCGGAAGAGGGGCTCAAAACGAGACAAAGCAGAGTCATCTCGCGAAGTAGGAATACCTCGCAGAGCTCATGATTCTCGGGGCAATGAGTGCTTCGCTATTCTGGAGAGGAGAAGCCGAAAGGTCGGATTGTCCATCCCCTGGACTCAGGGGGAGTTTAGTATTTATAGGGAAGGGGCGCCGCGAAGCAGAACTCGCGCGCCGCCTCTAGAGCTTCGCGGCGGCTCGCGAACGTCAAACGCGTTCGTGGAGATTCACCGCCTCTGGAACTTCACGGCGGCTCGCGAACGTCAAACGTGTTCATGGAGCATCACCGCCTCTGGAGCATCGCGGCGGCTCGCGAACGTCAAACGCGTTCGCGGAGCATCACCGCCTCTGGAGCTTCGCGGCGACTCGCGAACGTCAAACGCGTTCGCGGAGCATCACCGCCTCTGGAGCTTCGCGGCAGCTCGCGAACGTCAAACGCGTTCGAGGAGCATCACCGCCTCTGGACCTTCACGAGGTTGCGAGGGTCAGGGCGCTTCGTGACGGGGCTTCGCGCGAATGCTTTGCGTCGGGGCTTCGCGAGGCAGTGCGCCTGCATTCCTTTTTTTCTCCTTTATTTTGGGCTATATTTTGGCGCCAACAGTAGCACATGGAGAAGTCAGTCGGAAAGCTCCGGTGACAAATAGGAGGCAGACTCAATTCTCTTCCCCCACACTTGAGTACTGTCAGGATTCACTGACAAGAAAAGGAGGACATGAGCATGCACATACTCCTACTCCCAGCACGGAATGGACGTATATCCCTGTTCCGGTAGCTGATGTCACCATGCATATTATATCAATGGTGAAAGAGCAGAAGAAAATCCCTGCTCATATTCTGGATGCTTGCCAGGATATTATAACAACTTCAAAAACATCTTAGAGAAAGACACATAAATCTATCCCTACCAGTGGAGTGACACATCAACAGTTCACTCCAGAACTGACACCCACATCTATTCCAGTCCAATATGGTTGTGGGGCGTACTCCCCCATATCATACGGACAACCAAGTCAGGAACATACACCTGGTTTGAGAGAAGACAATCAGCCTAACCTGATCATTTCTCCAAAGCAGGCACACACACCTGCTAAATTGAGTAAGAATGCATCTATGAAAAAGACCCGCCCAACACAGTCAAGAAATAAAGAGCCAATCTATAACAAGGCCTTACTCTATGATGGAGTTCTTAAAGCCCTCAGACAGTTATCTGTTGGAATGCAAGATTCTACTCCCTCAATTTCCAATAGTGGGAAGATTAATTCCGATGGTCTTCAACAGAAACTTCCTCATGAAAGCATGCTTCATGACAATTTGGTCAATCTCGAAGTTTCATCTTCAGATGAGAGCCAAATGAACCCTCTGTGTGGTCAGAAGACCAAGGAGCAAGAGATCTCATCTTTTGCTATAACCCACCATGGTGGTCCTACCCATGATGATGAAATTTGCTGCTAAAGTCCTCTCCACAGTAGCGATGCACATTGCCCAATAAATGCTTTAGTGGAAAATGTAGTGGCGAGAAAGCCCTCTTATCTTGAGGCACTTGAAAATGCGAAACCAGTCATGTCTGATGCTTCATTGCTAGCAGGTGAAA
The DNA here is from genome assembly GCA_963277665.1 of Viscum album. Lineage (NCBI taxonomy): Eukaryota > Viridiplantae > Streptophyta > Magnoliopsida > Santalales > Viscaceae > Viscum > Viscum album. The sequence goes on from OY728144.1 coordinate 445,431,316, forward strand.
TACTTTCTCAATCGGAAGATAGCCCAGGGTGTAGTTCATTCTCCGAACCACCCCTATGTCATGCATCTTCTAGTTCGATCAATGATTTCTCTACCAATCTTGTTGAATCCAATGAAGCAACAAGGAAGCACCAACTCTGGTCAAATTAGGTAGAAGAATATTCATTTAATGATAAAGAGGAAATACTGAACATGAGAAAACAACTGGTGAAAGGTGAGGTGCCAGTCATGTTTTGGCCTCTAGCTGACTCTCAGTATGACATTCCAGAGATGTTAACGGAAGATGGAATTCATGATATTCGTCTCAATATATGGAAAACTCTTTGTCAGTTGAAAAAGAAATTATAATCTTATGATGAATATGAAAATCATGTTAAGATAATAGAAGGGTTACAATGTCAGATTGACTTGGCATCTCTATCAGCCTCTCGATATCCGAAGGCTGAAAAGTAGCAGAGAGCCCTTCAGCGTTCATGCCTTGGCGCACTAAGAAGATTGTGCCAGTTAATTGCCAATTCCCCATCTGGTATTCATATTAGAGGATGGTGTGTTCATGGAGCACTACATTTCACTGTGCTCTCCAGATAGTAAATCCCGCCGAAAATTGTCTCATGCAATGTTATTGCTTGTGGCTAGCCACAGTCAATGGGTTTTGTTTGTAATCAAAAGCTTTCCAAAGAACATGCCTCAACTAGTTCTTCTCAAAATCAAGAATATAGAGAAAAAGTTGTTGAATTTCTCCTACATCAAGAAAATGAGAATATTGAATAGGCCTCTCGTATGGAGCAAGCACATCATCAAGTGATAGAAGTGTCAAAAATCATCCAACGGTCTTTTCAACCGGGTGATTAAAGTGGATGCAGGTTGATGCATACAACTAATTTCAAGACTAAGGCCTGAAAGACAAGGAGAGCTTTTAAGAAAGTCTCAGCCATAGCATTTCAAGAGCCACCCCAACTCGCCAGATAGGGGACTCTTTTAAACCAACCCTCGTAATCATCAAATAGGATTCGAGGAATTGAGCAAAGATAGCAGGAACAACCCCAGTCCACTGGATTGGGGACTTTTTCAAATCATAACTCCCCTCCTCAGTGAAATTTGGTCTTCGGAAGATTGGGGAAAAGGCCACTAGAGGAATGAAGAGCCAAATTATCAGGAGATTCCCTCCAAATTACAGTTTGTCAAGAAATTTCTAAGGGATCAAATCAACAAAAGGCAATGTCTCATCAAAGACATGGAAGAAGACAATATCACAGAAATGCTGATAGAAGGGATGCGATGTGTTATGCATCAATCAATGTCATCAATGAAGTTTTTGCTGATCCACCAGATGAGGCTCATTCAGAGGGATCAGATGAAGAGTTTCCTGCTCAAGAAGGTGTACGCACAGACACAAATGAAGAAGGTGTGCATACACGAAATAAATAGATTACTCAGAACCTAGGTAATCCTTCAAGTATCCTACTTCCCCCTCTCTAAAAGAGATCAAAAAAGGGGAAGGGAAAGAATCAGGTTGCATATTCTTCCTCTGTAGAAGGCCAATCACTTTTAGTAGAGCAAAGATTTGCGCAACAAGAGGAATAAATGAAAGAATTAATGAGCTTGAACGCATAACTACTTTAGGGTAGTCTTCCTCCTAAGGGTACTGGAGTCAGTCAGCCAAGGGATTTTGTTGTAGCTACTAAGATGGATGAAAAATATCCTCATTTATTAGTACACCCTCATTGGTCTAATATTATGGGTGAAGTTCAACAACAATTGGCAGTCCTTCCATCAGTTGTAGTACCAGCTTCCATACCTTTCCAAGCTCCAGTCAGTGCACCTGTTTAGCTCCAAGATCAACTGGATGTTTCTCAAAAGATAATAACTACTATTGAGTCATTAACATCTCAGTTATAGACTATAGAGGGAAAGCGTGCGCAGGTTCAACTAGAAAAGAAAGCTTACCCTAAATGGGTAGATTTAATCTCCCCCATCAAGTTTTGAGAACCATGTATTCCCAATTTTCAATGGATCAGGCGATCCTGAATAGAATTTGACACATTAAGTGTCTTGTTGCGATCCTATGATGGGAACTCCGGAGCAGCAAGAAGCAGTTAAACTTAGATGCTTTGTTCAAACCGTGCAAGGATTAGATTTTGTCTGGTATACAAGATTGAAATCCTGGTCAATTACCAGATGGGAAGATCTCCGTCAACGTTTCTTCTTCAATTCAGTTCAACTTTTCCAAAGGCAAAAGTTTTCGATCATAAAAACTGTAAGCAAAGGGAGAATGAAAGAGTCTCTAATTTCATTGCTCGCTGGAAGGGATTAACATATTCCCTAAGCTTAGCACTCCCTCGAGAGGAACTATTGCCAATCTGTGTGGCAAATCTGTGTGAAGAATTTCGCACGTTGTTGATCCCTGTGAAATACATAGGAGGGTTTCGAGACCTTACTTCAATCACTCAACAGATTGAAGATTATCTTATAAAGACTAAGGCTAAATCTCGTGTAATTCCATCAGCTCCAGGAAGGAGAATGGGTAAAGCAGAGACTGCTACAATTATGCTTAAACAAGCACATGTACCTACTTCTACTTCAAAACCTTCATCTTCTCGAAGGGATCCACCTCCTGAGCACCAACAACAGATACCGTTTCATCAATATAATCAAAGAGATCAAAGATGAAAACAATTTGAGGATTTGAAAAGCCAAGTTTACTCTTTCTAAAATGAACATGTTCTTGGTTATTTCATTTCGACTCCGAAAATAATTTGGTTCAATTGCCAATGCCCAAGAGGCCAAAAAAGGAAAGAGATGAAGACCCTATCAATTATTTACCATATCATCAGATGTTGGCGCATCCCATCCAAGAGTGTTTTGTCTTCAAAGACCTCATGCAAAAGATGGTCGACTTAGGACAAGTCAAACTAAAAGGCTCTTCATCCTAGGTAGCATGTGTTACTACTACAGTTCCAGAGGAGGAAGGCAAATGGAAAGAAGTTAAGAACACAAATGCACGAAAATATGATGATTTTATGGTCATAAAGACTATCAAACAAACTCATGCTATTTTGAAAACACAATTGAAGAAACCAATTGTGCCTTCTGCCATGAATACCGCAGCAAAACCCTCTTTATAAGAGGGAAAATACTCAAAGAAACGACATGATTCAAAGAAATAAAAAGAATCAGAAGAAGATGAGTATGTATCAAAGCCTATGTTTTCTTTGACTCTGGTAGATTTCATGCCATCTACTTCGATGCCATGGGCACCGCCCCACCAAACGGTAGAGCCTAAATAGGTTAATCAGGTAGAGTCTTCATCAGATGAAGAGTTAAACTTTGGTTCTGCTAATATGATTCAATTAACAGATCCATATGCCAATAACAATTTTGATTTCAATGAGCCTGAATTCCCTGTATCAAACAGAGGAATCAGAGGAAGTTCTAGAGGCTCAAGATACAGGCGAAGATGTGGATATTTCAGAGGCCACTATTCCAATTCTACTCCTGCTAGAATTGTGTATGCAGCAGAAACTAATGGTAGAGACCTTCAGTGAGCTCAACAAGAACAAGCAAGTTCTTCCACCAATATCAAACTCAGTCCTGGAACAATTGTTCTTTATGCTCAGTTGAAGGTTCCACTATCTGCCACTCAGAAAATAAATTGGCCTAATCAGTATAATCTTCCAAAACCATTAGTATTATCAACTCCTACCCGATACAAGATCCATAAACTTCCAAAACATCAACTTACAAGGAACCTGTTAAACCAAATGTTCCTTTTGGGAAACATAGACCACTGGATCAAAAGTATGATGTATTGAAACACTTGGCCCAAGTACCATCCAAGTTATGAATTCTGGATGCTTTGATTCTGTCAAAAGTTCTTCGGGAGGCACTCATCGAGGCTTTGTCAAGTCCTCTAAAGTTTGAAACTGAAATTGCTGCAGCTGAAGTCTATCATATAAATAATAATCCTGCAGAATTCCATGAAGTAATATCTTTTGCTGATGAAGATGAAGATGATGTCATGCATGGACATATTAGACCTTTGACTTATCTGTAAAGGTCAATGGAATAGACGTCCGAAGAGCTTTTGTTGAAAATGGTTCAGGAGTCAACCTCATGCCCATTCGAACACTTCATCGATTGGGCCTCACAGAATCTGATTTATCTCCTTCTACCATGATGTTACAAGGATATGATAAAAATGAACAAGAACCATTGGGTGAGGTTACACTCAGAACTCATTTTGGAGATCTTGTATCTAATTCAGATTTCATGGTTATTGATCAAGATTCAGCCTTCAACATCATGCTTGGATGACCCTGGCTACATCAACATGAGACTATCCCTTCATCATACCATAAATGTCTCAAATATTGTTTCGATGGTCAAGTTGGGACATTGTATGTTGATAAGGCCCCGTCCAAGACATGTGAGTCTCAATACATTGAGGCAAAATTCTATCACATGAAGGGAAAGGATAAATCCACAATCAGGGAGATTACCAAAGTTAATTCTCCATATGGTTTGGAGAAGATCCCAATAAATCCATTTACACATGTGAGTACAGATTATGTGTTGCCTATCAGTCAAATCGACAAGATATACCCAAATCAAAATACTATAATGGAAAGATCCATAATATCAATTACGAATATCGAACCAGACAAACATGGGAGAAATCGGTAACCCACCAAGAAGTGATGGAAGCTCAAATGGAGATGTCTTCATTTCATCTTCTGAATTCTAACAAATCTATACTTCGCCAATCAGACCAGAAGAAGTTATAGCAACATCGGAGGTGAACCATGATGTCGATTCTCAATCCATCATCTCCTCTTTATTTCCCAAGGAAGACCCTTCATCATCAATTGGGTCAGAAATGGAAGCTTCTTCTTCAAGATGTTCAAATTTTAACATCACTTCTGATCATGGAAATTATGCTTTATCATATACTATTCAATTTGAAAAATAAGAAATAACACATGATGAAGAATAATAGGAAGATCTCAGAGATTCTCCTCCAGCATTTTATGAGGGTATCTCTACCACCGTGGATGAACTTAGAGAAATAAATCTAGGTCCAAAAGAACATACACGTCCCACTTTAATCAGTGCGTCCATGACTCTTGAAGAGAATGAGATGTATATTTCCTTTCTAAAGCAAAATAGAGATATTTTTTCTTAGAACTATAAAGAAATGCCTGGGCTTGATCCTGATATTGCTACTCATCATTTGGGTTTACCAGAAGAACATTGAGGATTTAAGCAAGCCGCGAGAGGAACACACCCAACTTATGCTTCCAAAATTGAAGTTGAAGTGGATAAGATTATCAAAGATAAATTCATCAAATAAGTTCAATATCCCAAGTGGTTGGCTAATATTGTCCATGGGAAGAAGAATAACTGACAAATTAGAGTTTGCATTGATTTCAGAGATCTTAATCGGCATTGTCCTAAGGATGATTTCCCATTTCCGATTACAGAACTTCAAATTGATGCAACAGCTGGCTATGAAGCACTTTCCTTCATGGATGGATCTTCTGGATATAATCAAATCTGAATGGCCCCAGAAGACGAGGAATACACAACCTTCAGAGCCCCTCAGGGTGTGTTTTTGTACTGGGTAATGCCCTTTGGCTTAAATAATGTAGGTGAAACATATCAGCGTGCCATGCATCGTATCTGCAAACCCTTTTTAGGAAAGTTTGTTGAATGCTATGTGGATGATTTGGTGGTCAAATCCAAAAAATGTTCTAATCACTTGGATGATTTGGAAGTCATATTCCGCAAGCTTTGACAACATAATTTGAAGATGAACCCCTTAAAATTTTCTTTTGGGGTAACCTCAGGAAAGTTTCTCGGCTTTATTGTATGCCATCGTGGTATTGAAGTCGATACTGAGAAGCAAAATTCAATCCTTGGTATGTCACCTCCTCGAAATTTGAAATACTTAAGAGGACTTCAAGGAAACTTAGCCTATATTCGGCATTTCATCGCTAATTTGGCAGGCAAAATTTCACCCTTCACCAAATTGATGATGAAGGGAGTCACTTACCAGTGGATTGAGGAATGTCAAGAAGCATTCGATATTCTCAAGAAATACCTCTTGAGTCCACCAGTACTCATTCCACTTGTTGAAGGAAGACAACTTATCCTCTACGTGACAGCTTTAGAGTGATCATTGGGTGCCTTTATTGCTTAGAAAAATCATGCTGGGAATGAAAACAGCCTCTACTACCTCAGTCGGACTATGCAAGAAGCAGAAACCCAGTATTAAAGTATTGATAAATGCTGCCTGGCATTAATCTATGTAGTTCAGAAGTTGATACACTACCTGTAACATCACGAGGTCTAATTTGTATCTCGCAATAACCCGCTCAAATTCATCATCTGTCGTCCAATGCTTACAAGACGTCTGGAAAGGTGGGCAGTTATTTTGCAGCAATTCGACATTCAATATGTGTCTCAAAAGGAATTAAAGGGCCAACCTCTGTATGATTTTCTAGCTAAACACCCTTCAGTGGAAGACACATCTTTAGATATTGAACTCCCTTATGAGGAAGTCTTCTCTATTCAAGAAAGTCCTCATGCATGGGAAATGTATTTTGATGGTGCTTCCGGAATTCCAACAGGGAGGAAAATGGAAAATCCTAAAATCAACAAAGTTGGCTTATGAATTGAGCTCATTTCTCCAGAAAAGGCAGTGTTACCTTATTCCTTCTTATTGTGGGAAGGTGGTACCAATAATGAAGCAGAATACCAAGATCTAATCACAGGCTTGGAATTGGTTCTTCAAGCTCAAGTGAATCACTTAAAGGTGAATGATGATTCCGACCTAGCAATCAAACAGTTCAATGGGGATTATGCCATCAGAAAAGAAGAACTAATCCCTTTGTATCATTACGTCAGAGAGTTAATTGTAGAATTCCCTTCGGAACCGAAATTTTCTTATGTCCTGCGATCAAAAAATGCTCAAGATGATGCACTGGCTAATATAGCCACTACTCTGGCAGATCCAAATCGGGATGAGACAACCATCAGTATTGCCCACCATTGTGCAATTTCACCTTATGTTCGAATCGGAACAGAGGAAATTAATGAAATTAGTCACATTCCTAAACCGTATGGTTATACTATAGGAGAGATGTCACCGATCAGAAAATACCTTCAAAATGGAACACTTCCACCTGATAGAGCTGAGAAAGAACAAATCTGGCAACGTGTGGTCAATTTTACTCTTTATGATAGCCTAGATCACCTAGAGAAAATTCTCTACAAACATGGTTTTGATGGAGTTCTCTTCAGATGCATTGATAGTGAAGAGACAATGGCTGTCATGAAAGAAGTGCATACAAGAACCTGTGGTGCCCACCAGTCTGGACATAGACTGTCAGATCAGATTTGAAGGCTTGGATAGTTTTGGCCTTCAATGATACAAGATTGTATTGATTTCCAAAAGAAGTTACATTCATGCCAAGTACATGCCAACTTCATTTATCAACCTCTATAGTTTCTTCATACAGCTAAATACTCGTGGCCATTTTCCAAATGGGGAATGGATTTGGTGGGACCTTACCCTTCAGCTACGACCAATTAGTTTAAGTATATTATTACTACTACTTATATCTTTTCCAAATGGGAAGAGGCAATACCTCTTAAAGAAGTCAGTTCTAAATGCATTGTAAGCTTCATCAAGTTTAACATCATTTCCAGATTTTATGTCCCTCATACCATATTGGCGGACAATGGCACCAACTTCTGCTCATCCTAGGTGAAGAAGTTGTATCAAGAATACAACATCAAATCTAACCATTCATATCGGTATCATGCATTGGCCAATGGCCAGATAGAAGCCTTCAATAATACTCTTTGAATTATACTACAAAAGATGGTGGATAATGATAAGAAATCATGGCCTGATAAACTCTTTCATGCTTTATGGGATTATCGGACTACCACCCGCACTACAATGCAGTCAACTCCATATTCCCTATTATATGGAACGAAAGATGTCTTGCCTATTGAAGTTCAACTACCCACGCTCATAGTAGCTATTTGTGATCAGTCATCTACAGATGAACAATCTAAAAAGCGATTGAATGAATTGGAACAGTTACATGAGAAATGATTGTGTACTTTGCACCACTTGGAAATCTATCAGAATCGAATAACACGTGCTTTCAACAAAAAAGTTCATCTTCGTTCATTCACTCAGGGATAATTGGTATTAGTTCTCAGAACTCCAATGATACCAGGAAAGAAACCTCCCAAGCATGAGCCAAAATGGGAAGGACCTTACTCAATACATAGTGTCTACTCCAATGGAGCTTATTCATTAATCTCGATGGATAGAGAACTCATCACTACTCCAACCATTGCCATATTTTTGAAGAAGTATTTTTTATAGACACAAAATATATCATCATTGGTCCGGTACGACCATATACTGCACTACCTTCCAGAAAGGCATTAAACTACATAACCAGCGGTCTATTCATATTACCCTAAACTATTTGCAAGTCCCTTACGTCCAGCAAGATGTTAAACTGCATCATCCACGGTCCATGCATACGACCTTAAACTATTTGCACATATGTCCAACATGACGTTAAACCGTATCATCCTTTTTTCGTCCAACATGGCATTAAACTGTGAAAAAGTCCCTAATACGTCCAACATAACGTTAAATGGTGTACTATTTTGTCCGCACTTCATGACATTAAACTGCACAGTCCCCCTTTCATCCAACATGATGTTAAACTATATTGTCCCCGCTGTCCTAACTACATGACACTAAACTATTCAAAAAGTCATTGATACGTCCTACATGACATTAAACTGTACTTTGTCCCTGCTACATGACACTAAACTGTGCAACACCAATAGTACTAACTGCAAGACTTTAAACTACATAGTTCCTTTATATGTCCTACACGACATTAAACTGTTCATCGTTATGGTGGTTGTTACCTCTTGTTTCTCACACCGAGTATGAATAATGTGATCTTAGAGAAAACTTCAACCATAACACTCTCTCTGGGCTACTAACAATGTGTAAGTCCTAACAACAACATTGTTTAGGTCATTGTCCCCAAGAACAACTTGATCATTAATTCATTCTTTAATTGAACTACGCGGACATTGATCCTTGCCTTCCAGGCTTGGTACGTAGGCAAACTCCCAAGGTTCAAGCCCAAAATCAATCTCTTCACATCATTTCACCTCTATCTCATATGTTGTTGATTCATGAAACCGCCCCTAGATTCAATACCTTTACATTGGTTCACTTTCGTCCTTTCTATATGATGTTAAACTATACAACACTTTTGTCCAGTATGACAATAAACTACAATATTCTTTGATACCCTCACCTGAGAGGGAATCATTATTTACATTGATTTTCAATCATGTTTCATTTCAAAGACTACGTGCATACATGGAAATACCTGAACCTTTTATCATTGGTTAAACCATCATTGCACTAAAGTCCCCTTTCACCCTTCACATGTACAAACCTAATTTGTACAGAGGGTAGTTCTAGAACTATGTGGGCTTGATTCCCATACTTATGAGATATGTAGGAACGTTCGAGTGTCCCTCGAATCCAGCCTCAAGTCTTTTGGGCCTAACCCCAAATTCATTTTTCAGTCCTCTGGCTGAAAAGTCCCCATGAAAACCCACACTGTGTATTTCAAATAATGGTCCAATCTCTATGACCCTAAACTAAGATCTCCAATCCTTTTGTCCCACACAACGTTAAAATGTAGTTCAAGAACTACGTATGCCTTGATTCCCATCTTTATGGGATATGTAGTGAAGTCCAACATTTCCATTTAGAACTCAGCCACAACATGATTATGGTTAGCATTGATCTATGCATCTCTGCATACATTGGACAATACCCATCTTTATGTGTCATAATCCTAACCATAAATTTTTTCAGATCTTCATAACCCTTTTCATGACTTCCAGTGACAAAAATGTCAAATTTCTGAGAGTTCTTTTGCCTGACTATACAGCACATGCCCTTAGGTGGCCTTGCATAAATAGTCTACATAACAGACCTGTCAGCCAAAAGATGATATTATTTAACTATGCGGCCAATGCCCTTAGGTGTCCCTGCATAATTAAACCCCCTAACAGGTTTGTTAAATACTGGTAACTTCATTCTTTGGAAGAAATCTTCTTTTTTACTTATTTGTCTTAATGACAATATGTAGGGATCCACAAAAATATCCATCCTTAACATACTTGTCCCATATACTTTTTCATGATCTGAAAGTATTCAAGTCTATGGTTTATATTCTCCTTCCCTATGTCTGGGTCAGACCTTCGTTGGAGTGATATTCATCCAGTTCTTCGATAATCTTGTTTGTAAATATCTTCTCCATATTCAAGTACCTCTTTCTATACAACAAACTCTATACTTTGGAAAATTTGAATCTTCATAAACTTTTACTGGATTTTTAGCACTAGGAAAGTAATTTTTTGAGAGTTCTTTTTCCTGACTATGCAGCACGTGCCCTTAGGTGGCCTTGAATAAACAGTCTACATAATAGACTTATTATCTAAAAGATGCTATTTATTTGACAATGTAGCTAATTCCCTTAGGTGGCCCTATATAATTCAACCCCCTAACGGGTTTGTTAAATAATGGTAACTTCGTTCTTGAAAACTACTTCTTCTAATGCCTTTTAGCTCTTTTTCATATCATTCCTCAGATCCAAATTTTCTTAAGCTATAGTTTACATATTTTCCCACATATTTGAGTATGGTAATATGTTTTCAGATAAATTTTCAAATAATTGAGTCGATTCTAATTCATTCGGTCAAAGCTATTTCGACCTTAAACATTAGCCTCTTTATGTCCGATGTGCATGAATTTAAACTACCCACAAAAGACAAAGGAACTCTGAGTAAAATCCAAGTTCCAGGTCACTAATCATACATTTTGTATGATTTAGGTAATATTAAGCAATTAAAAGATTCAATGTTTGTAGGGTTATTTATATTAATCCTAGTAAAAATCAAACTAGGATCACTATGCCCATCGAATTAGGTAAAATTTAAAGCAAGTAGCAGGAAAATACGTGCACAAGTGATTGAAGATGAAAACATTCTTTCCATTTGTTGCACAAGAATTAGAAGGACATCCACAGATTGGAGTCCCTTCTCTTTTTCAGGAAATTACAAAAGGCTGTCGACATAGGTCTTCAATTGATGTACAACATCACGAGCTTCATCATCAGCTACTTGAAGCTCATGTACTTGACCAACATCACTCTTTTCATCCCAATGGAGTGCTTTCATAGCATCCTCAATGGTATTCATACCATTCGTTTGAACTTCCTCCAGTGAATTATTGAGTTGGTCAAGTTCCCCAGTAACAACATCTAACTGTTACTGAAGGTTCATCTTCATGATGACTTTTTCATTGATCTTATGCTTCAACCCCTTCATCTTGGCAGCATAGTCAGCCTCAGCTCGGGATACCACAACCTCAAATTCGCCGATGTTGACTAAAAATTTCACACTGGTCAGAACTTTGTGACACTTTTTCTCATGCTCCCTCCAAAAGATGACTTGTTTCACCGTGGAATGGATCTCTTGGTATCCAAAACCACCACGTCCTACCATGAAGAACTGGGATGACAATCGAGGGATCATCAATGACAGCTCTTCTAAAAACACCTCAGATATGATTTTCCATATCTTGTTCCATGCCTTGCGTCGTGAAAAGCTGAGCGCCTTAAGCACCTCTAGGTCTGATTCAACATCATCATCATAGGGGGGCATGTAATCTGTGATTAATGCACTTAAGGAAGTGCCCTGTTCTGCTCCTTCCCCCCTGACCTTTGCTTCTTCATTTTCAATTCCCATTGGGGCAGAGGCTGAGGCCTCACCTCCAGATCTAGTCACTACAGTTGATGGACCTGTATAATTAATTGAATGCTTTGGTTAGTTTCAAAGGATAACAAAAGAATCGATTATCTTGAACATTAAGTACAATCACAAATATTGTTATCCCTTACCCAACGGTAGATTAGCAACCTGAGAAGACTCCTACCCATCTTTCCCAATCTCAACAGGATCTTCATTATAGGTCTTAGGAGAGTTTACCGAGTTTATCTCTATTTGAGCTAATGTTTCTGTAATGTTAGGGTTGACATCAATGTCCACACACTCTAGGGAATTGGTAGTTCAACAACTTCTATGGATGGAACTGCATATTATTTTCAGCCATGATTAGAAGTGTAAATTATAAGAACATTTACTGGGCAAAGGATAACACTCACGCCCAAGGTCTTCTAAGTCATATGATAACTTAGCATGATCATAAAATTCTTCGAAATACGTTCCATGATTCATCATTTCATCCAATGATATTTCAGAATCTTGGTTAGTATCACCAGTGGGAGCATTTGATGTGTCTTCTTGACGACTTACGTCCGGCGGCCTTTGACCCTGGACAACATCTTCAGATAAAATCACGACATCAGTTGCAACAACCGCCAGAAGCTATAATGCAGGAGTTGAACATGAAGTATCATAGAATGGAAGTAAGTCGATGTTTCTTTCAACATTTTTATGAATCATTGTTAACTAACCTGAAACAGGTTCTTCTCTTCTTGTAAAAGTTGTAGGAGGGATACTGGGAACAGATGCTGGCTCTTATCCAGGAGCAGCCAAGTCATCTTGAATTTGCATTTGTTCCACATCACCCTCTGTGGTCCTTGAAGGAGGATCAGTCCTTTCCCTCAGGGGGTAAATTGAAGAATCCCCTGCAATCCCCAGAAATATGAGTAACATTTTCATGTGAATAGACTCATGATTATCTGAAGGACTTACCGCTACTAATGAAGCGTTTAGCTGTGGACTTCGTCCTTTGTTGCCTTTTCTTCTTTTGTTTTTTGGGAGTATTGGAAGTCTCCCTTTTTGGCACCTAGATTGGATAATGAAAAGCCATTGCCAGCTAATCATCCTTGGCCTGCTGTCCTGGAGATATCTCTCCCGGTTCGCGAGGAGATTCATTAGTAGCCCTGATGGCAGTACCACCAGGGCTATACTGTGGTGAAGGTACCTCAGTAGTTCCTTTCTTTTCAAGCTACAATATGAGTAAAATAACATCCTTAAGCAACAAAGCTTCGACTAGATTCAGGTTGCAAAGAAAATAAGGAATGAGGAAAACATACATCTTCAGGAGCCATGTAATCGTGCCACTCCACATCAGGCCCCTCCGCGGCGCCACGATCAATCATTTCCTTCACCCACCTGGTGACAGGAACAGACTCATCTGTGGAATATATGAGCATTTCCAGCTCTCTAATGTAAGCCCGCACTTCATTGGGGTTATCCTCGAATTGGATATCTGTAGAAGCCAGAAGATTTCCTATTCCAGGAAGTTTTAGGACCTCACACAAATCCAGCCACCCGGTCTCAGTACCACAATATAAATACTACCATGTTTGGACAGCCTCTTGTCTTAGATATGAAGGCTGTGAGGAAGGCCCTACAATCTTTGATTTCAGTTATTTCTCATCTCCTGCAACTACATATAGAGAATAAGAAAATAAGACTTATTGCTTTATAATGTAGTAGTGATTAAATTTCCACAATGAAGTAACTCACCAGGAGTTGATGGAGTGGTTATTTTGATTCGGACCAGAGGATTATATCGGGCATGAGGCCGCTTTTCCACTTGTTGTGTCTCATCATCCCCATAATGGGAATCCAGTGAATCAGTCCTAGAGGAAGAATCTGGTGAATCAGCTTCAGGTGGGGAAGCATCACCTTCATGAGGAAAGGGTTTCCTTCTCTACTATCCTCTTCTTTTTCCCCACATGATAAACTGGGTGATTCAGCAGCCCTTTGGGGTATGATGCTATCCAGTGCTCGACATAATATGTAGTCAAGTTATGTCCCACGTTTTCAACTGGTAGATCAAATACCGCCCCAGTCTTCTCCCTTGTCGTCAGCAGCCACAATTGCCGAGTAAACATCAGATGTTTCTCTAACCTAACATATACTGAAGAAGATACAATAATCTGTTATTGAAATTTGAATTGATGTGAAAATCTATATGGAGCATAGGCCTCGCATATAATTTCTCCATCAATCCTGGCAACTAGCACGCCATCTCTGCATGCTAGCATGTATGCCCTCAAATCCAAATGGGTTCTTCCATCATCAACAAACCGCCCGGTTGGCAGATTTCCATAAAGAAAGAAGTTTAATTACTTAAACATTCCCATCCTCACTTTCATGTCATAAGCATTAAGATCTAATGGAGAAACTCCAGAGAATTCTTGCACTAACGTCCTGAATGAACTTCCAAGAATTTGTAATCCATTCTGTACATTATAAGTTCTGAAGTGAGTGGTGATCCATCCTCATAAAACATGGAATGGTACAACTACTCTTAAAAGTGATTTACCCAGGAAGACATGATGTAAACTCCTGTGAATCATTTCTAAAACGGGGGTAGCAAACCCAACCATTTTTCCCTCATCCAACTTTTCCGCAATGATGATGGTCCCTGGCATGACGCCTCTCTTCGAATCCCTGACTGGCAAGAGATAAACACTGAGCCACAAATCCAAGAATCCCGCCAAACGAGTCTTCTTCGAGATCCTTTGATTCACCTCATATCCCCATTTTTCAAACTCTCCTGCTTAAAAAGTTGGCCAGAATGTGCCCGGAGCACCCCTCTTCTCAGGATTTGGGCAGGTGCTAGGACGGGTGGGCCTCTTATCCTTGGATTTCTTTTTCTTGGATCCTTTCTCCTTTGGATCCTTTTCCTTTGGATCCTTCTCTTTCTTCTCAATAAGAAATATATTCATCCACTCCTCCGGATGAATATCCTTTCTAGAACGAGTTAATGAGGTCTCTGAACTCTTGATCCTGTGGAAGATTTTAAATAATTCTCGAGTTAAAGAAGGAGTGTTCTCTGAATCATTCCAAGTCACCTTGGGAGGAATGAATTCATCATATATGTCTCCCAAAATTGGATCCCCTGAGATCTTGTGGACATCCCACAGACTGATGCCTACTCTCCATGAGTCATATGGAAAAAATTAGTTTCTGGGCTCCTGTATCTGAGTATTTCCGACATGAAGTTATCATCCCTATAAAAATATGTTTTTCCAACCCAAACAGATTCGTATATCGCCACTCCATTCAGATCCTCGACAAACTCTGCATAGGTTTATCACACCTAGTATGCTCACATCCATGTTGGCTTCACACCTCCCCTAGGATGGAAGTCCCAAATTTTCTTCCAGCCTTTGGATTGATCCATCTGAGCATTTCTGAAGACTGAAAAATGTCAATGTGGATGTAGCTCAGGTGTATGAGGTTTTAAATCTGGAATACAAGGGCGATGATGCATCATGTGGGCATTCTCCACAGTTCCAGAATTTATAAATCCTCCTCCACATGAGATATTTACTGAAGCAAAGTTGGTGTAATTTCGAAACCACGAAAATGGGAGATAGTTATTTGCTTCTGGAATAGTGACTTCTTGTAGATGACCATAGCCATACAAAGGCAGATAAGTGCTTTGGGGTAAGTCATGATGATATTTCTTTAGATGATTATCTAAATCTGGAAGAGTGCTATCTTTGATGGTATAATAATTGTGGCCAATGATGTTCATCATATCATCAATCCGCTTGCTAGCCAGTTCATCATCTTTTACAGTTCTAAGAGCCATTGATTCTGCACAAAAGTTGAATAAATTAACTCTTAAGTAAGTTGATTTTTCATAAAATTTGTGAAGGAAATTCAGAAAAATGGAAAAGGCATTAAGGCGTGCAAGACTAAACTTGGCTCGCAAGAATGGATGTGTCGCGCAAGTGTTAATGTGGCGTGCAAGTTTTATGCGCACAAGTATCTCAGTGCAAGTCCGATTACCTTGACAATAGCGCGACAACGAAGAAATAGCAGAAAACGAGCAACTTGCGTGGCAAAGGGGACCTGCGTGGCTAGAGATCAAAAATCCGGAAGTCAGATGCTATGCACTGAAAATGACCACATATTTATAGGCTAGGCTTCCCACCTGCGCGCCTACAGCCAGCGCGCTCCATCCACCACACTCCAGCCCTGTGCGACTCGCACCTGCGCGATGATGGTTGCGAGGTGAACACCTGTGCACCTCTTTCCCTTTGGGTTTCTTCTCTTCCTCAGAGTGTTATCCTTATTCTTTTGGATCCAACTCTAAGGGGAGACTTTTTTTGATGCTCCTTTTCGTCACATTGTCTAAAAGAATGGAAATTGAAGATGACATAGCACAAATTGATTCATCCTTTGACGAAAACACAAAAAATCGACAAAGGAATGAAAAAGGATTCAAATGCACATGTGCCGCGCAAGTTCCTTTACAGTCATGCATGTATACTTGTGCATCGCCTAATGGTCGCACAAGTGACTTGCACGACATATGTGATAACCGCTCAGGCTCTTCTCCAGCCTATAAATAGACCTGATGAGCCCCCCATTTCGTGAGGAATTTTTCCAGAATTCAGATACAGAGCTCTGAACGCCCAAGTCTATTCTTTAGGTCTTCCAAATAATTCTATGGTAATTATTTACCAAGAATGGACGGTCTATACAAGAGGAGTAAGGTCTATGTGTTATAATTCACTAACACTTGCACGCCTAAGGTGTTTTACCCTTAAGGGAAAATGACACACTGGTTGGCCGCCTTACTTCTTCATTAGAACTTGCGCGCCCCTCTTCTGGAAGTACCTCAAGATAATTCTAAAGGCTTTGGTAAAGGATCTCCCAAGTGTTACCCTACTGGTTAACAATTGCGCAAGTACCCATATGTCGCGCAGGTATACCTGTGCGACCAGGACTTGCTTGCCCACGCATTACCTGCGCGCCTTCCAGGACTTGGGCGCCCCTTCCTTTTTGGTTGCCTTTCTTTCCCATTCAACCCCTCTTATGCCATTCCACCTCTCCTGTTCAAGATTCAGTCATCAAGACACTCTTCAAAGCCATTTATGGCACAATTTTGTGATTTGAATTCTTTATCTGAAAGGAACTCCGTGGAAGATTTCTCAAAAACTAGTGATTTACACATCTTTATGTCACTAAATATTGAGATTTCATTAATTCAACCTCATCCTTTAGGATGAGAGAACCCCTTAACCTTGGATTCCTTATCAGGAGTAAGCCCCACTCTCAAATATTGGCCTCCTTCTCAGGAGTAAGGCCCTGTCTTAATTTTTCTTAAGCAGTCCAAATTTACCTTTGATTTGGGCTTCCTTCTCAAGTGTAAAACCCAATCATAAGTCCCTTCCTAATTTGTGCCTCATTTTCAGGAGTAAGCCCCAAGTTAGAGTATCCAAATATCCATAAAGCACATAGACCTTTATGGACCATGTTCCTGGATTTCTTCCCTAAAGTAAATCTTAATCTTCATCTGTTTGGGCAGTCATACATACATATTCCCCAAATCATTTCTTATGATTGCATCTTTCATGGAACAATTGTCTGGTTTTTACCAATACATCTTGTTTCTCACACAGAGCATGACTTAAGTGATCTTAGAGTGTAAAAGTAATTATAACATCTTTCTTTGACCCATCAATCATAAACATCATACTCCCTAACTTGAACTACGTGGGTTCTAATTCCTTCTCCAAACAAGGATATGTAGGTAGCCCATCTGCGGGTGCGATCCAAACTTTAAAATAATCCATGTCCTTCTGAATGACAATAAACGTCAAGTGCCCCACTGAGTGGCTTTTAAACCAGTATGGTCATCATAATGACCAAGAGATATTTATGTATTGAAGGATACCATTGGCTAAGAATCTCTAAAGAAATACAGATGATTCTCTATCAATAATGAACCTCGAATACATATAAAATATTCTCTAAATTTCCTACATATAAATCATTGATTATCAGATCTAAAGGAAAGCTCATTTTATACGTGGTAATGTAATAAGGATTGATGAACATAACTTAAATATGTAAAGAGAGTCTGGGAGTAGAAAATAATTCCCCTAAAAAAAGGTGTGATGTGTCCGACCTCCCATCCTCTCAACCAATGAAAATTCCTAAGCCTCTTCAGTCTACAACTAACGAGCACCTACCTTTGGAATGTTGGCTCAAATGGATATGGAATCATTTGATGTTTCCGGTTCTACGAAAAAACCTGTTAGAAACCGCTTGGAATGTTTGAATCTTAAATCAATGAGATCATCCCCAATTTCATAGGGAAATAGAAACACTAGATTATGGGTGGTGTATTCTGTTGATATTTCTATTTATTCACATCACCGGGTAAATTCTTGATTCTTATACATAAACCATTTAACTGTCCCTATAAGATAGTATCCTCTATGTTTCCCTCTACACTTTTATCATGAAGGAAATATAATTTTTTTGCTCCAATATTTTTAGAGTTTCTATTAAAAACCATCATTATTTTATAATAAAAATTAAGCTATTAATGGGTAACTCTAATACTCATTTCTACATTTTTATCATAATAAGTTATTCCTTCTTGTTACCGAATTATCTTTTGTCCAACGCTATTTAGTGACTAGGTTTTAATCCATTGAATATTGATAAATCTTATTTTATGTTGTCAAATTATTACCGAAGAATACCTCTCATGTCTTGTAAAATCATTCTTATAGGTATCGGTGGATTTACCATCCTTCTATATTAACTCATGTAATTACTTCTCCATTTTAGTTTTACGAATAATAGGAATGTATTTATTGTAAAATGAAATCTTAAATTCATCCCACTAAATAGAGTAAATCTCATCTTTTTGCCACATGTTCTTGATAAGAGTATTCAATTGATCCACTTCACTTTCCAAACAATAAAAAAACAAAATAACTTTTTCATGATACATGCAATAGAGAATAAAAAATATCATTTGATGACAATGATGACTTACACATCAATTATTCGATCAATATACCCACTAAGATAGGGTGGGAATTACTTCATAAAGGACATAGTATGATATTCTTTCCTCCTTTTATTTTTTAGAGGTTCAAAATGATTCATATATTGAAGATTTGAGTGATCATATTATTGATATGTTTCATTTTCCGTCTCATAATTTTTTGTTTCACAAGTGGAAAATCATTTATTTCACCATTTGCATTACCAGTAACAAGATTCCCTTTCATTCAAAGAATCGACTAAAACAAAAAACAATAGTGTGAGGAACATTAATCATTGGGGGAAACCATATAATGATGAAAATACATTTATTGTATGTCTAAATCCAGATATATTCTTTTCAATCTATGACACCATATCTTTAACATAGGTTATTATTGAAAATTACCAAAACATTAAGAGTTTATATTATACATAGAATTATCACTAGGTTTCTCACTAAGGATTTCCCATCATAGTTGATAAATTTTAACTAAACCTTTATATGATGAAAACTATAGTTACCCATACGTTTAATAAATAAATATAAAATCTTATTAGATGAATATTTTTTACATAACATGATGATCCATTCCAGAATCATGTCTTTGTAGTGCCTTTAGAAATGTGGATACCTAAAAAATTGGTTTATAAGTGAACTAATCCATCTCCAACTTAGTTAATCATTATTGGAACCCTTATTAGATATATCAAACATAATACATTTCTTCATATCCTAAGAAAATGAAACATAGGGAAGGGTGATCTCTAATGCTCATTAAGGTTAGAAAGGGATATATTTATGATCACATAAGTATTAAATGGGCATAAGATAATGTGAATGTGATTTTAATATTTGAAATTCTATCCCTGTATATCATTGACCATAATCTTTACTCATGCCATAACGCTTGGCAGTTCATAAGATCTGATTCGAAAAGGAATCAAAGATCATGATCCATGAGATAATATAATTAGTTTAAGACATATAATAATAGAATAAATATAATTATACAAAACCTTATATCAAATTTACCCAACAAGACATTAATAAAATGTTAGTCTTAGACAAACCACCTATGTACCTAATTGTTTATTCGAATTATGTCTCATGTACCCTATCTTGGTCTTGAGATAAACTCATGAGTACCCTTTGAGAACCTATAACATTAATCAGTACAAAATTAATTAGAGGGAGATATAGGCACCACCTTCCACATAAGGAAAATGTTACATATTCCTTCTATAACATTATAAAACAATCATCATATCAGAACTTTTGAAATAAAATGAGTTTCATAATCATTTCATCATAGAATAACCTATGGAATAGTAATTGGTTAAAAAAAATTATCTTCATAATGATAAAATGTAAAGAGAAAGAATAAGTATGGTATCATTAGATCATATCACTAGTAAGGAATAAGTATTATGAAAGGATGCCATTATAGATGGATTTTGATTTTGAATGATAACTTCTAACATTTCCTGGGAAAAATTACCATTCTATTTTGAAAGAACTTATTTTAAATCTAAAATGTTCTTAAATAGTATGGAAAATTTTTTGTTTCAAAATAGAAATGTAAATTTTTAAATGAATATTCACAAAATTGAGTGTTCATGGTGATAAAAAATTATGTTCATGATGTATAAGTTAAAATAAAACATTTCTTTGCACTTTGGTAATAAAAATCATTAAGTACCTCATTCAGAAAAAGACAAATGGATTCATTTAAAACCAATTTGTTATAATTTTAAATATGATTAAAAATTAATTTAAAAACTCATAGGAGAATAGACACATTTTTTGAAACATTTTTTAAAATGTAGATTTATTAGAATGGTATTTTTCGATCTAAGAGAGAAATAATTTTTTTAACTTATTTTTAATATCTAAAGATCTTAAGATGTGAATAATGAAAGGAAAAATTTTATTTTCATGAAATAAATATTAGATAATATAATTAAAAAAATTACTTAGTATTAGAACAAAATATTTCATCTTGAAGAACTTAATAATAAATAATCCTGATAAATAATGATATTAAAACCTAAAACCCATACTAAATTTGTATGTTTTGAATCATAAGTCCCATAAAATAAATATTCTTATATGGATATATAAATACATATAATATTCATAAAAAGAATAATAAAAGATATTTATGTTATGATTATACACTAGATAACAGAAAAAAGTGGTGTATAAGGCATGTTTACCATAGATATAAAAGTGAGTAAATAATCCCTACCCTTACTTCTACATGATTTTAATGCTTTATAACCACAACAGTTTCTGGAGACCGCCTTAAGATCATTTCTTGAGAAATTTTTGGTTAGTTTTTTTTGGGATTATCTGAACCTACAAAAATTGTCTAATGATTTTGAGAATACAATTTTGAAGAGGATGGTTGATATAAATCGCTCAAGGTGGTGTAAATAATATAAAGAAAAAATTTCCTTTTCTAATAGAGTGATATAACACACTTGGAATTCCATAAATGATTAAATTATAATAAAGTAATTTTCAATCCAAATGGTTCCTGATAACCTATAAATTGAAAATTGATAACATTTCTTGAGCTTATATTATCTTCTTTGTCCCCAATTAATATTTTTTTCTTTTAAGTAATATAATAAAATATTATTTCGATAAGATATTAATAATTTCTATTTTCCCCAATTATTTATTTGGAATTAAATATATAATAAAAAAAATTAATTTGAATATAATTTTTTTAACTAACTCTTATATGTGTTATTCATCAAAAAATTGGTGGAACACATTATCTCACTCAGATTATATTTCCTTTACACTTTTTTAATTCATTTATTTCTTTAGTAATTGGATAAATAATGCATCAGTGTTACATAATAATTTAGGGGAATAATATAATTGAAATTATTACAAATAATTTTTTATCAAGATTATAAGTTCATTAAAATATAAATTATAATAGGTATTAATTCAAAAATAGTTTTCCATCCTATATAGACAAATAGAATATATTTAAAATTGAGAGAGTGAAACTTATTAGAAAAATTTATTTTAAATATTATAAATGTATTTTATTAGAAACGTTTCCCTTAAAAATCAAATTTCACTAATAAGCTATTAATTTTAAAATTATATTCAATAAATAAGAATTGAGATGATAATAGTTTTCCATAACAGTTTTTTTAACCTACATTAAACCGATTTTACCATTAATGATGTGATACATTTTAGCACGATTACTATTTAGATTGACATAAAATATAAAGGTACTATTTACAAAATTCAAAACACCAATTTCAAAGCATGGAAATAATTTTATCAAAAATAAATACCTATACATGGAAAATAATAATTTTAATGTGTGTGAAAAATATAAATAAGTATTTTTTTTTAAAAAGTTGTTTTAAGAATAAATCGTGATTTATTTTTACCTCACTCCTATTAGATTAATATTTTAAACATTTTATTGAATTTATTATATATAAATATCGTTAAAACATTCCAAAAATACTGAAAATTTTTATTTATTTTGATAAATATGCATTTTTTTACTAAAAAAGTATAAGAACTTAGCTTTTCTATCTAGTATAGATCCTTTCAATTTCAGTCTAATACATTATTTTGGACCCAATATTAATTTATAATTTGTTCGAAGTTGTTTCACGGGTTTCTAGTTCATGTTTGAAGATCATAACCCCACCTTGTGGATAAAAACAATTGGCCACATGGTTAATATAGAATGTCTACCCAAAAAGCATGATTTATCCTAACATTGTGGGGTTGGACTGAGGAAAAAACAGGGTGCACGTCCAACCCAAACCCTGTACCTAGGACCAAAATTTCATCCCGGTATCTAGAAAAACATTAGCATATACACGAATGATGGTTGGTTCATGGTTTCTCAAATCATGTATCCTAATCGTGTGGGTATCATCCTTAGATAATGAGCAAAGAACAATTGGTGCACAGTTTGGTTAACAGTGCATCAAAACCATGATCCCTTTTTTTGAGTTTAAATGATAAAAATGACCCTAAATATATTATAACATCCCCCCTCTCTTACTTTCCTCATTTTTAATTGTATGTGGATTTAATCATTAAATCGGATCTCCCAATCCCCATTTTATAGCTTTTGATGTTCATTTGCCATCCTAGATCAGATTCAATATTTGTTCATCATGTTGTATTTCCATATGTAATTACATAATGCCTTTGGCTTGTTTCATTATTTCTCTTCCCATAAATGAGGATATTTTGATGCAAGATTATACGACCTATTTTCATGTTGTTGATCCAGTCTTCCACTTTCTTCCAATCCAGGCCAAACTAAGGGATGATACTGGATGAGGGGAATAATATTGGCTCGATGTTTGTGGTCTATGACTTATCACTCATGTATCATCATTTTATAAACATTCATCATAGTGTGCATTCTGATTTCTTTTGGTGTTTTGTACAAAATTCATATTCCCTACTTTTAATCAATATTATAGACTTCTAGATCCCCTTGTACTTGGTATCACCACCTTGATGGAGGATGAGACCTCAACGACGACCAGCTTAAGTAGAGTGTTTTTAGAATTTTTCCTGGGTGAATCAGGTTGGTTTATCTGCACCATCGGTCAGGTGTTCGATATCTAGGGAATAATAAATGAATGTGTACTAATTAATTTAATTAATTTTTAAATTTATAGAACCTCAATAGTTATCACTTAACCCTTCTAAGTAATTCAACCCAATTAATTAATGAACATCTCAATTATTAAAGAGAAATTATATTTATGGATATCAGTAGTACAAGTAAATTATAAAGGATTTTATTTTTGTTGTGTTTCCCTATCACAAAATTTCATGGTTGTGAAATATAAAAGAATAATCCGTATATATGAATATGTAATTAATCTATGAAATGGTTACATGTCCTTTTAACATTGACACTTAGTATGAAATGGAATGGAATAAACCTCCTAAATTATTTAATGGAATGAGTATTACATTGAATTAATTAAATAATAAATCCACTATAAATTTATTTTTGGATATGTATCTTTTTATATTTATATTAGTGGTTAGACGTGAGCTAGATTCGGTTTCCAGAGAGAATGCCTTGAGCACCTAGAGGATTCAATTTTGATTTATGGATTCAGTATACAAGGGAAGTACTGACCTTATAACAGAACGTTGTATACTAGTCGATGAGAAACATGATATTGCATGATCCCTTCAATATCATATAGATATTATGATTCCATGGATACATTCCCTAGATATATCTTTATGACTTTAGACATGTGGTTTAATGGATTGGCCCCATTAGGCCCTGTCATGCTTAGAATGTTTTACCTTGGATGAGATCTAAGGTCCCAGTTAGAACTATTTATAGTGGAATGAATTTGGATATACCCATTGGATTACACTCAGAAAACATATAGTTTGGCTAAATGTTATTGATGAGTTGGCATGACCCCATAGGTCAAGTATGCCTTGGTTATTACCTCAGATCCTTATTTATTATTATCATAATCAAGTGTTCCTTGGTTATTATCATCGATCCTATGTTATTATTTTCATTATAGGATATTTTGTTCATAACATGGGTCCACATAATTATCTTATTATAAAAAAGAAAATAAATAATTTAATTTTTATATTCCCATATATATTACTTACTGATGTTGAAGCAGGTATTAGTTAGCTTCATAGAATATCTTTACAAGTTTATATACTTGCACACTTTCAATTTATATTTTTCATATTTTATGGTATAAATTACATTAGAGGTTTACTATTGATTTTTTATCACACCTTATATGAGTCACCGATGGTACACGAGAATATTACATGTATGTATGTGCTGATAAGGGGATGAGTCCATCTTTGGACATATGATCCTGAATTATTGAATTATAATGTATATAGGTATAATATTATTGGTCAAGTGAACTGGATTATTAGATTGTTTTTGGATTTTTTTACTTCTTTTGTGTAGAATGTATTTCATGTTTCCATGTATGCATATTTTCATGTTTTTTGTAGAGCCCTATCAATTATCATCATAATTTTGTATATGATTAAATTTCAAACGTTTGACTATTATTTAGTTCTTGTATTTTTTTCCTTATATTCCAATGATATTTGTTTATTTATTATAATTATTACACTATTTAATTGATATTATAAATCCATTATGTTACACTATGGTTATGAGGGCATAGTACTCCCACATACACACCCTAGGATCTCGCTTTTAGTTGGAAGACTCTGGCATATGGGGTAGTGCAGTTGAGGCCATGTGGCCAACTAGATTTGGGGAACCATTAAGTGGAACCTGGTTCATGATGTCACAAAGTGGTATTAGAGTATTTTATTCTCTTTTGTATTAGAATTTTGGAATATAGATAGTAAATTAGGACAATATAGAACTTGGTTATAATCAGTGCTTGGGAGTAGCTAAACCACGATTGGGGTAAATAAAATGTTGTATGGGAATGGGAATTTTTTGTTTAGTATTTTGAAAATTTAAGTTTATATAATATATCTGATGGGTGACAGACATGTTGTGTGACAGTTTTTATTGTTATTGTTATTATTAGTATTATTATAATTATTGAGGTTTATCTTCAATCATTTGACTGATGAGATGAGTGAAATGAATAATTGTTACATCCATAATTATAGGCACCATGAATTAACATGCCATGGATATCTCTTTCCATATAGGTTCATCCCCCTACTTAGAGGGATTGTTTTTCCTTTTATTTTTGAGTGATCCATGGTTTTTTTTCATATTCCTGGGATTATAACAACTTTAATAGGTTAAGGTGTTGGTTTTTTAAAGTTTCAATGTCAATATAAATAGTGTTTTCATGTATAGTTTGACATTAGCATCATAAATATCTAGTTTTTACCAAAGTCGGTTTTATACCTCTAGTTATATGAGTTACTCTTTGGTTATGATTGAGTTATTTCATGTTTTAGTTCATGATGTGTATAAACCCTTGATGAATAGAATGTGTAATTTACCATGTTGATCCATTTTAAATTACATGTTAAATTCTGATACTGAATGTGGATAGGGTTAAATAGAAATTTAATGTGTGTTCATTTCAGTGATAACGTGCATAGGACTTTATTCAATGGGAATGGTGATCTATTTAATAAACCATGATATGTATAAATAATAAAATTCAAAATATAAATGTAAATATTTAATTATAAAATAAAAATATTTCATGTAATTGAAGACAAAAAATTTCACTAACCCTTTCACTTACTGAAATACCTGTAAATCAAAGATAAACACTTACTAATACCTAGACATCAAAGTAGAATTATGGGGTAGTATACACTGTTAAGTGATCCCTTATTCTAATGTCATGCTTCCAATTGTAATTCAAACTATTTTCAAATCATGAAATGATGCATGTACTTGGAATTTATTGAACTATTCCACCACAACATTCTTGATTCATGCACCAGGAGGGTGGAAATGGCCATGCTCTAGAGATGGTGGCCCTTGAGATACCATTATTACCTAAAAGAGTTCAGCTTGAGGCACTGCCTGTTATACCTAATGTGGGAACTAAGGATTACCTTCATGTGGTATTACTAAGTATATACATCACAAGAATGGTTCTCCACAACCTACACCTATGATGGATGATCTGACACATGTGTTATAGAAGCAGCATCCACCCATCTTCATGGGGGTTGAAATCCACAATATAGTATGTCTTTGATGGAGAACACCTAACTTATCATTGATCATCTTGATATTCATCCAGATAGTAGTTTCTGTCTTTCTACTGACATGTTGTGTGATTGTGAAATTTGATGGTGTGATGTGATTACCTGGGATAGTCAACATCAAGGAATAGTTTGGGATGACTTCAAATCTATATTTAATGATTAATTTTTTCAAAATTAATTCTAAACTAAATGATCCAAAGAGTTCATGCATATACATTTGGGTTCTAGGTCTATTTTGGACTAGTCAGTGCCTTTTCTGGAGCTACAACACTTTTCACCACTTATAGTAGGAGTTGATTTATCTCATGCTTGATGTTTTGAAGATGGGATCAAATATTACATCCAAACATAGGTCTATTTATTTCACCTACCAACCTATTTGAGATCATAAATCAGGCCCTTATCATTGACTGCATCCTAAATAAAGGTTATAGTATTGAGAACATAGGGTCAATTCCAAGACAGGGTTACTATTCTTCCTGTAGTAGGATGCATTCCCTTAAGGTTTATCATCATTGTAGATGTAGTCATAGAACCCACACTTGTAGTTCAATTATATTCCATGGGTGTGGATGGAAGGTGCAACTCAAGACTTAGGGATATAAAGACCCTTTTGAGTGTCGTTATTTTAGTTTTATTGGGCATCTTTGGATATTCTTTCAGAACTTTCCATATGATTTGAGTATAAGAGGATTTGCATTAGCTCCACATTTAATGTTATGATCTTTTACACCATATCAGAAATGGATTTGGAGTATCAATAGAAGGACAGGTTGAGGATGGGGTCATGGATTTTGTAGCCAAACATTTGATTATATACATCAGTAGATCTGACCTACTTATGGTAGTCTAGCTATATTACTGGTCAGAGGATCAAGTTAGTTGCATGATTTACAACTGATACTAGAGGACCAAATTGTATGACCATCTACAGTATGATGTACTATTCTAGTCGCCTCCACTACTGTATATACATTATTTGATACATGTTCATATCACTCCATTATCTGTTTATTTGAATGTGGAATGTATTACGTTGTCAATATAGTATTACTCTTGTGTTATGACCCTAGATATTCTATTTGATGTCTGGTCCAAGGGCATACGTCTATGCAAGGAATTCCTCCTTCAGGTAACATGATATCCCTTCTCTTGGAACCCCTTAATACTTGAGATGATAAGTTTTTATTTCATTATAAAAATAGATTTTTTGGTTCCATATCAAGTCTATATGGACTTTAATATCCATAGGGTTTCATTTACATCACAACAGGTAAGCAGTTATCATTATAAGAGTGAGTTGGATATCTAGAGTGGTTGAGCTAGACTAGAGAATCATGGAATAGGTGGAGTGACTTTTCGAATTGTTTCCATGTTCATAGAAGAACTTGGAATTCATATGACCCAATTTTCTATGGTAGTATATAATATCATGGATGTTTTTTCTAATAAATTTTATGGATTACCTCATAAGAACTAGATAAATTTTATTATTGATATCCTTCCTATAAAAGTTCCACTATCCATTCCTCCATATAGGATATAACCTATTTATCTCGATGATATGAAGAGATAGTTATAGGATCTGGAGTCAAAATGTTTTATACTTCCTAAAACATATAATTGGGGGCTACCCATTATTTTTCTAATAAATAAGATGGTTCCATTTGGATAGTTGTTTGTTATCAACAGTTTAACCAGCTTGCAACTAAGAAACAGTATCCATTTCCTCTAAAAGATGATCTCTTTGACCATATCCTAGGAGCTAGGGTATTCACAATGATCAATATGATATCAGGCTATCATCATGTGCGAGTTATGTCTTCAATTAGATCTCATACATATTTTCATCTATGTTTTGGTCTATAAGAGTACTCATTATTTTTTTGTCCTTACAAATGTTCCCACCATTTTAAGGGATCTTATAATAGGGTTTTCCAACCCTACATGAATTATTTTATCATCATCTTTGTGGATGAAATCTTAGTGTATTTTCAAACGCATACTGGTCATGATATACATCTCGATATCATTTTGAATATATAGAGAGATCATTTTA
This sequence comes from Viscum album, assembly GCA_963277665.1. NCBI lineage: Eukaryota > Viridiplantae > Streptophyta > Magnoliopsida > Santalales > Viscaceae > Viscum > Viscum album. The sequence continues at coordinate 445,460,030 of OY728144.1, forward strand.
TTTATGCCAATATTTATAAGTGCCACTTCTGAATAGAAAATTTTCACTTATTGGGTCATATCATCTCAGAATCAAGGGTATAGTTTGACTAAGAGAAGGTTGGTGTTGTGGTTTATTTGGAGAATACTGAAATTTTGTTAGATATATGATTTTCAATCCATTTGATTGATATCACAAAGAAGGGTGTGAAGTTCTTGTGGACAGAAGAGTGCAAAGAATCCATTGAGATGCAAAAAAGGAAGGATTGTTTTTTGAACCAGTTTTGATTCTTCCAGAGCCTAATAGAGTCTATATAGTTTTTTGGGATGCATATGGTATCTATATAGGTGAAGTTATAATGAAGGAGGATATATTTGATTCATATGTATCTCAAAGGTTGAGGCATTATGAGAGAAATTACCCAAAACAAAACCTTGAGCTACCAGTAGATGTCCATAACATATGTTTTTGGAGACACTGTCTAATTTTTGAGCACATTGTGTTGTATATGGAAAACAATATTCTCAAATATATTTTTATGTAGTGTGAAATGAATATCATATAGTTAATATGTGTTTATTACCTTTTTTAATTTGACTGTGAGCTTTACCATACACCTAGAAAAGGCAATGTGACAAAAAATGCACTGAGTAAGATAACTAAGGCACATATCATACATGAAGACAATAATGAATTATAGTTGATGAAAATATTTTTTGTGATGAGTCTAGAGTTTTAGGAGAGTCAATATTAGTATTATATTACAACCTTATTAGATTCCTCTTCAATCCATGATAGGGTAAAGAGAATGATGTTTTTAAATCTTGAGGGGTTGGTTCATCAGAAGAGTATTGCTGATGGGGACCCACCTCTAGATTTTTCTATAGATTGAGATGATATATTTAATAAATATCGGTGTATTATAGGTACTATAGATATAATAGAGGATCTTATGTGATATTTTCACATTTATTATTTATAAGTACATCCATGAATATCCAAGATGTGTTGAGATATTTGACCCCAATATTTTTGGCTAGGAATAAAAGTTAGATATCAGGTATTATCACTTTGTATTCCACCTATCATTAGTTGAAGATAGATAACCAATGTCATGTTATCTGGCTAAATCCACATTTGGTCCTAGAATATAAAAGAGAAGATTATTCCATGGACATTTTAGTTATATTAACGAGGTCTCCTTGAGGTAGCAAAGTAGTTTGGGTAGTCTTGGATTGACGAATTAAAATATCTTAATTCCTTCCAATATGGGTGAATTTCTCAATTGATCATCTATAAAAATAGTTTGTCTCTGATATCATACAACAACACAGGGTCCCTCATACTATAATTTTATATAGTCATAGTCATTTGACATCACATTTTTAGCATGGGTTACTGAATTCTATGGGTACACAAGTTCTTCTGAGCATAGCCTTTCACCCTATGACCATTGGATATAATTATTAGATGATATAAGTGTTAGAGGACAAGATATAGTCAAAATTCCTTGATTTTAATATTTATCTTGAGAAGAATGTCCCTCTATTCTAGTTTTCCCAAAATAATATCATTTATGAAATGATCCAAATGGGTCCTTATAGGGCCTTATAGGGTAGTTCGTTCTATTAACCCCAATACTCATTATAGGTAATAGAGGAAGTTCTACTAAGTACTTGTCTCATTTAGGAGGCTTTGGAGTAGGTTTAGCTAATAAAAAAGCATATGTATACTTATCAGTCTACACAGATATCCTATGTTGGCCCTCGTTGATGGCCACATGATTTTGAGGTTGGGGGTCATGTTTTCCTGCAAGTATCACACAGGATTTAGAAAATAGGGATACAAATGTGACAAAATTGTCACCTTTTTTTAGGGTCGTTTGATATCATGTAGATATTCTGATCGGTAGCCTATCATTTGATATTACCTCAGAGGCAACATTCCATGAATGACGTCTTCCACGCTTCATAGCTTCACCATTATCTTGTTGAAAAATCTAATACTTTCGATCTAGAGGATGTGGAGTTAAATTCTGATGCTTCTTCTGAGTAGTATCAAATACGAATCATTGACTAGATAACGAATTTAAAAACCTATGTTCTTTTAAAATTATTTATTTTCATTCTAACATTAAATAGTCAAATTCATTATAAATATATAATGAAATAAGTTGTATTTATAGAAATTAATGAATTTATACTAATGGAATGGTAACATGACCTTATTTATAGTAACAATACCATTAGGAATATTAATCTTTCCAATATAATAGTAACATCACCTAGAAAGGTATAAATAATATTTATACATCTTATAAGATAAAATATTTTATATTTATATCATTGATCGTGTAAATAATTTATTTTGAAAATAATAAATTAATTGTTGGAATTTTCATGGGTCATAGTTATTTAATCACAATTTTATAATTAAAATATTTCTTTAAAAGATGATATATTTTTATGAAATATATTCCAAAAATATTATTTTATTGTCTTATTGTTATATGATAATTTTGAAAGAATTTTAAAAAAATTTCAAAGTGTTATATTATGTATTATAGTTTTAAAACTAGTATTTTTTGAATAAATTATGATCATTACAAAATAATTTTATCTTATTTAAAATGTTTTTTTTCGAAAAATATAGTTCATTTTTTATTTTTACACATAGAAAAGATTTTGGGTTCAATTTTTTTTTTATGTAATTGATATTTTGATGAATATTGAAAAAGTTAATTTACTATATAAGCAAAATACAGGATTTATTTAGTCATAAATGATGTAAGGATGATGTAGGCCCAAATTTCAGAAATATCCTTAAATATTTTAATAAATTTTATGATAGTTATCAAACTATTTAGAGTCCTGATCGAGAATAATAGACTAATAAATAAAATAATCAAAAACCCCTCCTCTCCTCCACTGTTAATATCACCACTCACCACCTCTTCTCCTCACAACTGAATTACTTGTAGCTTGTTAAATTTCATCTAAATTACTTTCCAATACTCTTCACCATATCAATATCTCCAGGTATCACAAAATTTCCCCAATAAAGGCCTTTCAGAAAGTTCTCAAGGAATAGAAATGAAGATGTACAAATCCTCTTTCATTTGCATTTAATTTATTTTCAATTTTTTACATTATTATACTATCTTCACATCCCATTATCCTAGAGTCCTAAGAACATGATAATATTATATATAATTTCTTTTTAAAATTTTTAAGAAAAAATTCATCATCATACTTCTTATCCTCTTCATATTGTTCTAAAAATAAAAATATCATCTATGATGTGTCAATTTACCGACATCATGGATGATGTGTTTGAAATTTCCAATACCTCCATCTAGGATAGTCATTAAAAAATTAATATGGTTACATCATATTTTATAATACATATTATATGTTATATTATGTTATAGAACTATTTTTTTATAATATTAATTAGTAAAACAAATGTAATTTGTAATGATCAAATTTCCCCAAAATAAAATAAAATTCATCACTAATAAATTATCTAACAATTCCTACTTATAAAATATACACAATATGATATATATTGCAATTAAATATTTTATAATTTTATTATATCATTTAATTTCCATTCACGAATTTTTATACCATCCAAAAAATCAATAATAAACCAAACATGGAAACCCTGAAGTAAATACACCAAAAACATTGAATATAACAAAATATTATTAATAAATGGGTGGATATATGTTATGAAAATATAATATATATAATAAAAAAATTAAAATGGTTCTTTTAATAAAATAATAACACTCTTTAAACAATTATAACTGTGGTTTTAATAGGTTTTATCTAAGACAAATCTAAGGTAAGGGAATTCGTAACTCAATTTCCCTTCATGGGGTTAATCTTCAACTTTCTCGATTATGTGGTACAAAGGTTATTTGTGAAATGGATTTTTAATGTTTAATTATGTTTATTTACATTGTATACACATATTCAATTTTATATCAATTCTTAATTCAATTATATGATATTTTTATGTTACATTTAATTAAAAATCCACTATTAAATTTAATGTTTTATATAATTCAAAATGAATGTTTTAAGAAAAGTATTAGGGTTTTATGATTTTGTACTATATGTTGATAGTTGTTTATGATAAAGGGTAGGACCTATATCTATCTCCAATTCATTGTGTATTTTTATGTTAGAGGTATTAATTATGGTTTCTCCATGTGTAACTATGATGGTTACACCATAAGGTAGCTATGTGGGATACATTATAAGGTAAATGTGAGGGTAACATTGTAAGGTAGATGTGGAGATTCCAAATCTTATGGTAGTTTTAAAGGGTAAAAATCATAATTATCTAATTCCCCAACATACCATTATGGATTTATATATGTTCTCTATGTTTTATGGGAATACATTATTTCCACAATGTAAGTATATGATGCTTTATGGGTGAGAAGTATGTCTTTCTGAAAATGATTCATATGACTATAAGTATTAAGGTACTTATAGTTTCTCTCTATATTTTTATATCCCTTACTGAGTTATTGTGATCATACCATGTTCTATAGTTTTTCAAAGGGTTTAGGGATGGGTAATAGAAAAGGAGAATCCAAAATGACTATTGTGAATAATTTTATTTAATAGATTTCATTTTTTTATTAAATACATTTGTATTATAAAAAATTGATATTGTATTAGTAGGAACCACTTTGTATGATTTTGTGTTGATATGTATGAATAATGTGCTAACATTATAAACCTATAAATTATGAAGATATTTGGGAATGCAAAGAAGTTACTTTCAGAGTAATTTACTAGAATATGTAATGTTTATGGACATGTCCTTATAGTTTGTAAGAGAGAACCATTTAGATAACTTTATGGATTAAGATGATGTTAGTAGAATACCATAATTTATATTTATCATAGCATTATTTTTAAGTGATATTGGATTTTAAAAGTACCACGTTGCTTCATCTAAGATATTCCTATTTAGAATTGTAATTGTTTCATCAATTTGAAGATTCATTGAAGGGACATAGATGTGTTCTAATACAAAAGGATCATGTAATTTATTCTTTTTTAAGAAAACTAAAACATCAGGAGTTAAATTATCCTACATATGATTTAGAATTAACATCTATGGTTTTTTGTTTTAAAATTTGGAGGCATCATTTATACCGTGTTAAATGTGAATATATACATATCATATAAGTCAGGAGTATACATTCACAAAGAAGGAATTAAGAATGTGGTAGTGATTATGCATTTAAATGATAAATGATTATTATTTCATGATCAATTAACATCCTTAAAAAGTAAGAAAATTGGTTAATTCTGTGAGCTAAAAATATCATGTTACATTAACCATGTTATGTTTTAACCATCACCAATTGACTGGTGATTTGATAAATTTTGTCTTGGATGTTTTTGGTGCTTGAAATCACTCTATTTTGTTTCCTATGTTAGTGTAGTCATCTATATTAGGCAAAATTATGCATGAATTTAATAAAGACCATTAGTTATACATAAAAGAATAATTGGTCAAAATGATATGTTTCCATAATTTAATATTTATAAATATTTTGTTTTGAGATTTATAAAGAGATTATGCATGCCTTATGATCCCCACCTAGAGAGAGAATTGTTAAGTGAACCTAATAGTTCTCCAATTTCATTTCATCTGATAGTTCTAAGACGTATAGATATCGTCAGAAGTATTACTCATGGTATAGAATGAAATGAAATTTTATATATTTATCTATGAAATGTTTTAAATTTTAATAGTTTAAAGAAGTGATACAATGACCAATGGGGAAGCTGCCTCCTTTGCTAGTGCGAGACCAGAAATGTGAAAATATTTCCATGGACTTAATTGTGGTAATAAAAAATACTTACTAGGGAAAAATGTGATATGGATTATGAATGACTGACTAACTAAATCTATACATTTACTTCTTATTAGATATAATATTTCTTTATATTAGGTTTATCAATTGTACCCCAAATATATTTCCATCTTACATGGAGTTACTCTATCCATTGTATCTTATCATCATCCTAAGTTCACATCTAACTTTTTTAAAGGAATTCATAAGTCATTTGGCACATAATTACATTTCCAAACTACATTTATTCCTCGGTAAGATAGAAAAACTAAAAGAAAAAAACATACATTGGATGATATACTTCGAGGTTGTTCAATTGACGACAAGGGAAATTGGGATCAGTATTATTATTTATTTGGGTTTTCTTATAATAATAGTTTTTATTTTAGAATACATATGAAACCTTTTGATAAATTATTTTGGAAGTGGAGTGGAACACCTGAATTTTGGGATTAAGTGAGGGAATCAAAGTTGATGGGACCATAATTTGTATAGAAAGTGGCTAAGAAAGTGAAGATGATATAATAAAACATGAGGATAGCTTAGAGCTGACCGAAATGTTATTACGATAAGAGAAGTAGAATTTTCTTTCAAAGTAAGTGATAATGTTTTTCTTAGAATCACAACATGGAAAAGTATTATGTGTTTTTTTAATAAAGGAAATCTAATTCCATGGTTCATTGGACCTTCAGAAAACATGGGTAAAGATGGAATATACACATATTGAGTAGATTTTCCTATGAGTTTATCTCAGGTACATAATGTTTTTCATGTTTCAATGTTTAGAATTTATGTTCCATATCCATCTCATGTTTTCATCCATTAAGTTGTTTTGTTTTAAGAGAAAATTTATTGTAATGAAAATCTTGTTTAGATTCTTTATCATATAGAGAATGCATTTCAGAGTAAGATAATACACTAGGTTAATGTTTTTAAAGAATCCCCACAGTTGTAGAATCAACTTGGGTATCTGAAAATTCTATAAATGAAAAGTATCCTCGCTTGTTTAATAAGTAAATAATAATTTTGCGGACCAAATTTTGAGTAGGTGGGAATAATGTAACAATCTAGGTACTTATAAAATTATTTCATTTAATTATTGAATTACATAGTACAATTAATTATAAATTTATTACAAAATAAGAGGTATTTGTAAAACATAATGAATTTATACTGATGGAATAGTAAGTTGACCATATGAATAGTAACATGACCATTAGGAATAGTAATATACCCAATATAAAAGTATCCTCACCTAATAAAGTACAGAAAAATTTATCCGTCCGGTAAGTGAAAATATGATATTTTTATAACATTGAACAAGTAAATAATTTTTCTATAATTATAAATTAAGTGATGTAATTTTTTTGTGTCAAAAATATTTGATTACAATGTTATAAATTAAATAATTATTTAATATTTTTTTCATAAAATTGTTTCATAAATTATTATTATTTTTTCTTACTATTATAATATAATTTTATGAGTCATTAAATAATTTTTCAAAGAGTTATAAAATTGTTTATAGTTTCAAAACTGATATTTTAATATAATTTATAATTATAATGAAAAACTAAATTTCCCATACCTAGAAAATTATTGTAATAAAATATTGTCCAGTTATTAATTCTATATGTTGAAAAATGTTTTGGGTTAATTTTTGTGATTATTCTGAAATACTAGAATTTTATGAATAGTGAAATATGGTAATTTATGATATAAGGTAAATACATGATTTATTGGGTCATTGTGGATGTATGGATCATATAAGCCTAAAATATCTTACTCTAATTCAACATTTTAATATATTTGATGATAAAGTTTCAAATATTCCAATTCTTGAGCCAAAATAATATACTAAAAAATAAAATAATCAAAAACCCCTCCTCTCCTCCACTATGAAGACCACCCCTCACTACCTCTTGTCCTCACAACTCGAAGCCTTTTGGATTGTTAAATTTATACCTGAATCCCTTACCAGGCTTCTTAACCATGTCCAAGACCTGATTTTCTCAACAAAATTCCAAAACCAAGGCCCTTATGGAGACTCTCAATGAATGGAATTCCATAGGTAAAAAACCTCTATCATTTTCTCTTATTTTCTTTTAAATTATATTTTTTTCTTATAATCTCTTAAAATCCCTTTATTTAATCGGTATGAAAAATTAATTATCTTATATATACTTTAATTTTATCATGTTTATGTGAAAATTCTTCACCATACTTCTTCTCCTCTCCCTATTTTTTCTAAAAATAATAACATCATCTATGATGTGTCAATCTACCAACATCATGGTATATGTGTTTTCAACTTCCGTTTCCACCTTCAAGGATTTTTATGAAAAAATTAATATTATTAAACCATATCTTATTATAAATATAAATATTATATTATATTATGTTCTAGAACCAATTTTATGCATTATATTAATTAATAAAACAAAAGTGGTTAGTAATTATCAAATTTCACCAAAATAAACTAATATTCATCCCAAATGTTTTATCTAATTATTTATACTCATACCATAAAAAATTATATATAATTGAATTTAATATAATATTTTTCATTAATATCACGTAATTTCAATTATAGAGTTCTTCCCTCTTCTGAGAAAAAATTTATAGCAAATAAACCATAGATTCAATGAAATAAATGCACACAAAACAATGAAAATGACACAATATTATTAATAATTGGGTGGAAATATTTTATTATAATATAATATAAGTAATTATATGTATTTATATATTTCTATAATATTTTTATAACACTCTTTAATATATTATACAGGAGGTTTGAACAGATTTTAAGTAATAATATGAACATGTGGTAAGGGAATTTTCAACCTAATTTTTATTCATTGGGTTAACCTTCAAATTTATTGATTATGTGGTACTATGTTATTCAGTGAAATTAATTTTATGTGTTATTATATTTATTTATAGTTTATACACATATTACATTCTTTTCAACAATTCCTACTTCAAATATATAGTATTTTTAAGGGACATTTCTTAAAAAATCCTCTTTTAAATTTCTTCTTTTAAAAAAATAAAAATAAAAGTTATTATGTAAGTACTCTTGTTTTATGATTATATTTGCTTCTAGTTAAATACATATGATTAATGCGAGGTGTATATCTCTCTACAATTAGTTGTGTATGTTAAATTTGGAGTTCATTTGTATGGTTACTCAATGTGTAACTATGATAGATTCATCATAAGGTAGTAGTAAGGGTTACATCATAATGTAGTCGTGATGGTTACATTGTAAGGTTTATATGAGTGTTTCAAATCATATGAGATATTTGAAGGTTAAAAATCATATATAACTAATTCTATAATATACCATTATGGTTTTATTTATGTTATATATGTTTTATGTAAATCTCTTCTTTCACAATGAATGCTTATGACACATTCTGGGTGACGACTATATATCCAGGAAATGATTTCATATGATTGTATATATTCACATACTAATGCTTTCTATCCATATTTTTAAATCCCTTACTATGTTTTTGGGTTCATAACAAGTTTTTAGAGATTTTCATAGGATTTAAGGATGGGTAAAAAAATGGAGAATCTAAGATTAATGTTTTGAAGACATTTCATGAATAGATATCATGATTTTTATTAAAACAATAATATTATAAAAAAATCAATATTCTTTTAGTGGTCGAAACATTGTATTATTGTTAGTTGATATGTTCTAATTATGTCCAAAATTTCTAAAACACTAATCAAAAAATATCTTTGGTCATGTAATGAATTTATTTCTAAAGGTTTTTTTAGATTGTGTAATTTTTAAGGCCTAGTCCTTATAACGAAGGCTATCTATGGCCAGTTTGTCTGTTTAGTATGGGTTTTATGGAGGTAGATCCATCTACGTAATGATACATCAGATTGGGTGGCATATGTACATGCCCAATGTATGAATTTGTTCTCAGATAGTGTTTCAATGCCCTGGGAAGGTGAACTCGGTGATGTGTTCCTTTAAGGGGGAAGACTATGATAACCCCATTTTTATTTTATGTATGGATAATTTAAAATTATATATAATATTTTTTCTGTAACTAATATGGATTTCTAATACGATCATGATAATTTTTTAGGTTTTCAGGGATTTTTCAGAGCATAGAAACCTGATTTGCGGTTAAAAAACTAGGCCACATGGTTATTTTAAACTGTTCAACTCAAACCGCACAGTTGCTCCGGACTGTGTAGGGCTATATGGAGAGAAACTCGATGCACCCAAAATTCCAAATCATGCACCCATGTCCACATTACCATGTTTGAATCATTGAAAAATGTTGCAGAGCATTGTGGCATGGTTGGCACATGGTTTCTTCATCCATGAAGCCTAATCATATGAACAGCTTCCTTAGATAGTGATCCAACTAGGGTTGGCACATGGTTTGTCCAACTATGTGGCCAAACACCATACCTTTAATTTTTGAGGGTGAAGTGGCCAAAACTATCTTATATATATATATATATATTAACCTCACCCCTCTCCTTTTTATATCATTTTAAGGGGAATCGTGCTTCTTTCATCATGTTGAAACTCCCAAACCCCCATTTCCATGTTTTTTATCTTGATTGATTTTCTAAATAAATATTTGAGATCAATTCATCATGATTTATAACCATTAGTATTTTATTCAACAATTTATATTTTTCATTGTTTCTCTTCCTATCGATGGTGCTATTTTTATATAGGCTCTTATGACTTATATTAATGGAATTGATCCATTCTTCTAATTTCTTCTGATCCCTTCTAATCTATGGGTCGGCAAGGGATGAGGATAGTGTTATAGGTATGAGGTGGGTGGTATATCACTCATCCCTCGTGTATCATCATTTTATAAATTGTAATAATTGTGCACATGTAGATTCCATCAGAAAATTCCTATTAATTTCATATTCCTTTATTTTAATCAATATGTTTGAATTTTTGATACCCATCTATATGTGATCACCTCATAGTTGGATTCTGAGACTTCAACTCCAAGAACCCCATGTAGGTAACTTCCTTAATTATGACATAGTGACCCATGTGGGTCTATTTAAACAACTTTTATGGTGTGTTTTGACATCTTATTCAAAAATATAGGTGTTATAATTAAAAAAATGAATTGTTAAATGGTAAGCACTTCCATAGTTATCAATTAACCCTTATAAGGTAAGCATTTAAAATAATAAATGAACATTTAACTTATTAAAAGGCAAGTATATTTATAGATATCCTTTGGACTAATAAATTATAAATAAATTACATATGGTTGAATGTCATTATCCCACCTTTCCTATTTATAATTGGTAAATTAATTATCCAAATAGATGAATATTTAATTAATATATCAAATGGGTTCATGTCCTTTTATTTTTGTCACCCAGTAAAATAAAAATGGAATGAACATACTAGATTTTTAAATTTAATGTGAATTACATGGTATTAATTTCATAATGAATCATGTATAAGGTGAATATTTTATATGGACCTTTTCATCTTTATAGGAGTGGTTATACTTGAGATAGACTTGGAATCCTGAGGGAATGAATTTATCACTAAGAGGATGTTATTTTGATTTAAGGAGGCAATGACCAAGAGAGATACCCACCATAAAACATGGTAGATATATACCAGTGTATGTCTAACATGACATTGATTGATCCCATCATTATCTTTCAGATATTAGGACTCCATTGATACAATCCTTTGATTCATCTTAACGTCTTCACAAATGTGGCACCATGGATTCCCTAAATTGGTCCCAATCAAGCATGTCCCACTTTACATTAGACAAGATCCTTGGACTCTGTTAACACTATTTAAAATGTAATTCCTTGGTAAATTCCCCTTGGAATACACTTTGATCCCTTATAGGTAGGATACATGTTATAACTGAGTTGGATAGACCCCTATGGTCAAGCATTCATTGGTTATTACCATGGATCTTCATTCATTATTACTATCATCAAGAATGACTTAGTTATTACCATGGAAATGTTATTATTATTATCATTATAGGATGAATTCTTCATATACTAAATACACTTACTTCACTTATGATAAAATAGACTGTAATTAATTAAATGATTTCTTGTTCAGATTCATTACCAGTTGAGGTTTAAGTATGTATCAGTTAGATTTATATCATTTCATTACATTTATATATAACTACACACTGTTAGTTTATATTTCTAAGATTATCTTGTATAAACACTATTGGAGGTAGCCTATTTTTATTTATCACACACCCTACCTAAGATGTCGATGGCACCCAAGAAGATTATATAAATAGGGGTTGATGAGGAAAATCATCCTACATTAGCCACCTCATCTTGATTTCAAGCATTGGGATGGAACTTGGTAGCCAATGAAAAGGACAGTTATCGGGATGCTTAGATATTTTTGGGCATGTTAATTTTTCTTTTTTATATCATATATTTCTTACTCCAATGTATCTAGGTTTTCTAGTTTTTTAGAGACATTCCATGTGTCATCATTATTTTATATATGATTCAGTTTCATTATTTTACCTATTATATGGTGATTAAAACATTATCCTTATCATTCACTATAAGGATTTATTTATTATATTGGTTCCTCTATTTACCTGTTACTATATATTTTTTGTGGTACACTCTAGTGGTGAAAACATAGTATCCCCACAAACACTCCCTAGGCCCTCACTACTAGTTGAAAGCCTCCAGCGTATGGGGATTTGTGCTTGAATTCATATGGACAACTGACTTTAGGGACACTTTCGGTGTCACTTGTGTTGGGATGCCAAAAATAATATTATATAAATACATCTACTTTACTATAATATTATTTTTAATTTTTTTTCTAACTAATTGATAATCAATAAATTAATTTTATAAATCTGTAATCCATAAATTTTCATAATTTATTTTTTTCTTATAAATAATTGAAAATAAAATGGACATGTGATAACATATAATAATAATAATATAATAGTATATTTATTTTAGTTTATACACGTTGTTTCATTTATCTTCAGTAATAAAATGAGTAAAAATTGCTGATAAAACTGTTTTATAAAATCTAATGGTGTAAAAAACATCATATTCCAAATAAATTTATCATCATCTATCAGTTCAAAAAAAACTATGAAACCACTAGGAAATATTAATCCCCATATCTGAGTCTTAATACTCAATCATGAAGGGTCATTAACTTAAATGGTTAGTAAATAACTAGATATTAAGGATTTTATAAATATAATGGAATAAATTTGATTCATATTATTTACTATGATAGAGAGTTTACTATATCATTTATAATTTTCTCTTGAGTATTTTCTATCATATAGTAACAATCTAAAATATTCAATATGGAGTGATAATTAAATTTATGAGGTTGTAATTTATTTAAGGGGGTTTGAATGTAATTACATGACATTTTATTACATATTTACCCTCAATCATATATAATGTTGAATTGGAGGGTATAAATAGAAATAACCAAATTAGAAAATCAATAATGCTGAAGAACTGACTTATAGTAATATATGTATCCCTTATCAGATTAATTTTCCTATGCATTGAAAGAGGTTGTATCACTAGATTTTCCCATGGACCATGACCAAGATTAACTTCAACAAGTATAGTTTGAGATAAATAATTTCTTGTTGGAAGATTATGATCATAGAAATTTTGATAACATCCTTATTAGATGAATCAAAACCTATGAGAAAAACCACGAATTATCGTATCCTTATGTTTTTGGTGGATATCATTAGGACATATGAAGGTAGATGTTAAGATGATATGACAATGTAATTATCAGTGAAATAAATTATTTACATATCACATTTATTTTTTTATTTTTCAAAAATTTATTTTTATGGAAATGTATTGGTCATTTGAATACATTGGTAAATACTTAATGTACAAAATAACAAATATAATAATTTTATGCATAAAATTGTAAATCACTGAAAGAATCTCTCTTCTACACTACACATTTTATTTCATGATATATAAAAATATTATAATAAAAAAATATTTTAATAAATTGTATTTTTATATTAATAATTGATTAATAATTATTTAATTAGTAATTTATTGGAAATAACACTAAGAATAATTAACATTTACAAAGTCAATTTTCTAAAAAAAAATTATATATATATTATGTTTGGATTTAAAATTTAATTTTCTCATTTTTATAAATTGAAATATATTTTGTAGAGCTAAAATTTAGTTTTAGAACATTGAAATTTGGTAAGAGGGGTCATCTTTTATTTTATATGAAAATAATAGTTATCAAGATAACTATTTCTTATATGATAATTAGGGTAAATATTGATAACATAATATGGCTTAAATATTATACAATTTACTTAATAGTTAGATATTACAAAAAACCATTATTAGTTGAATGGTAAACCCCATCTATTTCTTACCTTTCCCTACCTAATTCTCTTAAATCCCTTGATATTTGATCATTAACCCCTATCAAACATTCATTCTCACTGAAAGTCCCTCTTTTCCATATATATTAGGAGTTTACTTCAATCCTATTCAAACCACTCTATCACTTAGATATTCTCTTGAATCCTTTGGAAATTATACATATCCTAAAGTCATGTTTAAAGTTTGGCCACCCATTTCTACAAGAAATTTTCCTCATTCATATTTTTAAAATATTCATATCATGATGAGATACAACCCTCAACATATATATGATTATCTCACTAAATGTTTATTATTTATTAATGAAAAACCCATTATATAGTTCCATTATAAAATTTTGAAAAATTAATATACAATTCTTGATATATGTGAGTTACAGTCTCTATAAATGATAATTTTTTCATGATGTCATTTCATGGATGGTTATAAAAATATATTAAATGAATAAATATAATATTAATTGAAAAAATAATTTTATAGAAAAATAGATTTTTAAATCTATTAACAATTTTATAATAAATTATTATTTTCTAAAAAAGATTAGCAATAGGAAAAAAAAAGTTCTTCATTGAAATTAATCACTTCATATCTTGTCTTATTCATCCAAATCTTCTCCAATATGATTCATTAACACAATAAAATTCTAAATAATAACATTATAATTCAATTATAGTGATTTTATTATAAAATAATCTCTATCATAACCATACTCTCCCATGAATTTGGACATGTTCATGTTGGGGTCAGTTTAACCACCTACATGTATGATGCTTCAAATTTAAATCATGGATGACTATGGAAACAAAATTATTGGTAAAATATGATTTAAATATGTTAATAATATTTTTTTCTTTATGGAGTTGTGAAATTAAAATTTCACACATTAATTATGATACTCGCTTTAGTTTGTTAAAAATCATTGAAACCAGCATGTCTTCCAATTCACCATGATGAATCATAACTAAAATTATCATTAAATTATGTTTGAAATTTATAAATTATTAGGGTTATTTTATTATAAAACATCAATAGATATTGGAATATTTAATTTTTTAACAAATTATTAATATGGATATCTCCATTATGAAAATTAAATTAAATAATCAATGTTTCCAACATCACATAATGAAAATAAACAAAAACAAAATACTAATATAAAATGAATGATTCTAATTAAATTATAAAAAGGTTAATATATTTGAAAAAAATTATGTTATTAATATAATTATTTTTCTTTTACATGATTTTAGATCATATCTGACCAAGTGGGAATCCAAATTAAGGGTTTCTCATCTAATTTTTGATTCAATGATACATATTTCTTATTATAAAAGTATTTTCATTTTTATGGTGTATATACTACCTATTTGATGTATTATATAATGATTATATTTATATTAAGGTTATTTAAAGTTCTATTACATGTTCTCTCTTCAGTATTTTGTAAATTAATGGCTACCCATGTCTTAAGTTATTTTTATTAAATCAATTTTCCTATATATAGTTATGATTGTTCTTTGTGAACTTTATACTTATAGGTCAATGTATTATACCTTAGGACTAAATTTTAATTTAATTCATCAAATGTTACATGGGTTTTAAATTTTATTCTATTGAAATATTTTTTGACATACTAGTTACATTAATTCTTCTACTTTGACTGATTCCTTCCTTCATAAAAATATAATGTTATATAGAATAATTTACATCCAATTTAATTATAATATATACTCCTAGATTTTGATTTTTCTTTCATAAAATAATTTTTGTTTTTAATGAAACCCAAAATTTTATTCTCTTTTATCATCTTCTTTTTTCTCCTAACAACTTCAAATAGTTGTTTTATTATCCTCTTTATGATTTGGGTTTCCAAAAATTTATTTTTAAATACTAAAAAGGTATTCCTTTTTTTTGTCGGAGTGGATAATAAAGAGGGGGGTGAATTGAGTTCCAATTAAAATTTATGTTAAAAAAATTTCTATTAAAATACCCCAATTAAAAACTATGTTAAACTGTAGTGAATTTTTAAAAATGTAAGGGTTAGATTTGGTTCTCAAAATAATGATTAGGTCTCAGTTAATTTATTCAGAAGATTAAATTAGCTTTTGAAACTAACCTACTGATTTATAATAGTTACAAACACTTTCTAGATTAACTATCAAAGTAATAAAACAGTTTTTTATTCCAAAGTAATTAGCAGTAGAATATGAATTATATGGTATACTTTAGACTTAATATAAAATGCACAACAGATGTAACCAAGAGTCTCAGACTCAAGCCGAGACTTAGTCCTCTAAAACATTTATATAAATTTTATCAACAACCTGGATCAGGGTAAAAAACAGTACAGAGACTGTCCAGGTACTAAGACCTCTACCACTATCCATAGTGGGAAAACAAAAACAACAGCACACTGGCTGTCCAGGTCCTACTTGACCTCTACCACTATCCAAAGTGGGATACAAGAGAGTTACAGAAGGTTTGTGTGAGGATTTAGAAATCCCCCATCTTAGCTCAGGAGACAGTGTGTGTATAAAATATACAGAGTGTTCACACTGCTCAAAATGTAAATAAAAGAATCACCGAGAGAGTATATATGAGTTTTAGAATTATCTAATGATTTAATGTGCAGCTCTGGAATAATTTGATTAATCAGGGATGATTATGATTCCTTCTCTGGTTTTTGTCAGAAAAACAGAGCATCGTTTTCTTCAAGTTTAGTTTGATCAGCTTTAGTGTATGAAGAGATCGGTGTAGTTCTTCACTCTTTGACTAAAGTTCAGCTTGTGTTCTCTTCTCAAATGAATGGCTTCATGTATGTACAATGTTCTTCTAGTATGGATGTAGCCATTGTGTAAGCACCATTTTTCAACACTCTTCATCCCATGTTTTTTGCACTACTATTTTACCCAGCCTTTGTCCTTCCTTTTATAGATTTCAGCTCTGGTAATCGGAATTATTACCTTTTTACAAGTATGAAGTATGGTTCCCTGACATGCCAAAAACTATCATTAAATAACATTAATTGCATTAAAATAATAAAATATGATCGTTCGAATTATAATATTGACAAAGTATAGAATTGATGAATCTGAAACTGGTTAAGTCTTCCATCAATAGCTCTATGTTGGTATACCTGTATCGGTGGACTTTATATAGTGGTGAGCTCCTATCAGTTGCTCTTTATTCTAGTACCAGTAGCTCCTTGTATCGGTAGCGGTTACTCTGTGTATCAGTACCTCTATGTACCAGTGACTCCTATTGGTAGCTTTGGTCTATCGGTAGCTCGTCTTTATATCAGCGAACTTAATAGTGGTAGACTTGCTTATACAGGTATAATTACTCAAGTGGTAGCTCTGGTGTAACGGTAGCTCCTATCAGTAAACGTTTTTATCAGTATTCTGTGCATAAAGGTAGATCAGTTCTATACCAGTGATTAAGTGAATTACTGTGGACTTATGCACACTAGTTGACTTATTCTATCAGTAGCTCTGCTTCTACCGGTAGTTGTTCTGTATCGGTGGATTCTTTCTGTAATGACAGCTCTTATCGGAAGACTAAATATATTAGTGACATTTGCTTACCGGTGGACATTCACATTCCGGTAGCTCTGTCCTATGCAACACATATCCATATTGAGTTAGAATTATTTCATCATATGTATAAGAATATATAAGAATAGATTAATATATTCCAATGATTATTCTTATATTCTTATCAACTCAATAGTAGGAGGAGAATGTAAATAATATATAAATGAACATTATTTTGGGAATATAAACATATTAAGACATAATTGAGATTATCAAAATAAGTGAGGTCAACAATATCCCCCCTTTTGATAATTATAACTTAGGATATGATAATTATAAAATAATTAGAAATTTATTAGAGGATATAGAATTATATCCAATTATATCGGAGATATTAAAAACAATTGTATCAGAGATAATAAAAACAATAATAATAATACAAACACTCCATAGGTAAAAATGTATGATTTGAAATGTTAAATGTATCAGAGGTAGAATTAAATGAAATGGTATCAAATATAAAAGCAAGTTTTCAGGTCTCTCCTTCAGTTTTGTTCTCCCTATTTGTGATTACAGAAAAGTGGGAAACATCAAAAATAAAAGGAACAAAATGGAAACGAATAGATGACCATTTGTATTTCATGGTCCAAAAAGGAACAGAGAAAAAAACACAAGTGATTCCTATGAAATATCTTAGCCATATTTTCAATCCACATCCTCAATGTGAGATTTTCCCTTAGGAGCAGAAGAGGATTCAGGATGGGTGGATGCAGGTGGGGGCTTAGGAACACCAGAGATGATCAGAGGAGGCTGAGCTGCTGAAACTGTACCTGGCCTATATTGGGGAGCTCTCTATGTGATCATAAAAGTAAGGCTGTGGATGGATTGGTCTAGAGTCATCTGAACAGGAGAACTAGTAGAGGAAAATGCAGGTAAAGATGGAGGTACAATCACTAGCCAAGCATCTACATGCAAGAAGGGAAACAAGAGATTTCTGAAATCCATAATGATTTCTCCTCCACTTTCTATAGAAGAAATGAAAGCATCCTTGTTCTCCATGAATTTGTCTAGTGCAGGTGTAAATTCTTCGAGCTTGCTGACTTGTTCTCTGAAGTCTTGATTGACTGGTGGTAGCTTCATGTTTTCTAATATAAGCTTGAAATGGTTGTTGACCTGACGCTTGGTATAAACCCTTTAAAAATAATAATCTACCTTGTCTTTCACCTCTTTCTAGGAAGCATAATCTTCTCTCATATAGTCTTAAACAAACTTCATGATATCTCAAGTTGTATCTCTAGTAGAAGTTACCACTTTGGCCAGATCAGATGAGTCCACAGAGCCACTGGTTGATGCTGAACCAACATCCTCCTTCATCAAATCTCTAATATAATCCAAGTCCACTGAAGGACTAGAAGAAAGAGGACCAATAGAGAAGGTCATAGTTTCTATGAAACTCTTAGTTAGACCTTTAATAATATTTTTTACTGTAGAATCTTGGGTGCTAACATGATTTGTAATGGAATGATTGAAATCCTCAAAAACTGATACAATTTGACTGACCACACTCTTCACATAATCCAAATCCTTGATTGCTTGAGATTTAGAACTCATATAGGATTCCAGAGAGATAACTGATTGCTTTATAATTTCAAAATTCTCTGAAAATCTAGATACTTGAGTCTGGAAAGCTATAACTTAATCCACTATCTCTGCCACAAAGGTTGACACATTACAACCAAGAGAGAGTTCAAAAGAATTTTTCATATTGCACATCTCTTAAACAAAGCAACTCTTTAACTCAAGGAAAGAAGTTCTCAAAGACACATTTAGATTGTCCTTTAAGGATTCAAGATCATCCCTAGTGATCATATTTTTGTGAAAAACTAAAGGTGGTCTTTCAGACACAATACTAGTCATTGAGTCATTCATAACTGATTGGATGGATTACACCAATGAAGCTTACAGTTTTTTATCTCATCCACAAAACTAGCTTTATGATCAGACTTTAACTTATCCATACTACCTTTTCTGACCACATCATCAGGTAAAAACATGGATTAAATAACATAATTGACTTTTGGTCAACTGAGGGATGTCTCATTATCAGAATCATGGTAATCCAATCCAAAAACCATAAAACCTGGTTCTTCTGCCCATTCTTCAATATCATTTTCCACTGAAACAGTGTCAAAATTGGTAGGATGCTCCCCCTCAAATAGTGCATTCTCCTGTACAACAATGGCACCCTCAGCAGCTCTATCTTCCACATCATAATCCTCTACAACTAATTAAATTTCTCTAATATCAAGATGCTCCTCTGGAGAGGTACATGTCTATTAACTTCATCAAACTCCTTAGTAGGCATTAGGGAGTGTCCAATCAATGGACTAAGGCTCAAGCTGGAAGAAACAGATGCTTCACTTGCATGAACTTCTTCTTCATTCTCTCGAGCAGCTTCTTCCTGATCTGATCTCTGCTGGTCTTCCTCTTCCGAAGGTGCCTCTTCATTTCTTACAACCAAAACATTTTCTGTAATAGGTAGGTTCAAAGAAGAACTTTCTTTTTCTTGTGATATAATTTCAGGAGTTGGTCTAGGAGGCAAGTTCAGATCTCCTTCATCTACTGCAGAGGAATCCTCCACTTCTGAATCATCACTATATTGTAGCTCCTCTTCATCAGGTCCTAGACCTAGATCCCTCACATACTTAGGTATTGAATGATGATCCACAAGATTAAACTTATCATCAGCTTCTTATCATCAATAACCCATTCTCTCTTCCATGGATTACCATTGATCTTCATGTATTTGAAAACTGTGCTTATGATACAAAAATTATTCCTTACTACCATTGCTTCATCTTGAGACTCAGCTACCCCCTTCACTTTAATCATAACAGAAATCAACTTAGCAAAGAATAAAGCATTAGTCTTTGATTTGGGTCTGGTCGTATCCTCCATTTGAATCATTAACAACCTGCACAGATTCACCTTCACTCCATGTATCAAGAGATGTAGTAGATAGATATATTGATATAATAGATTATCAAAGTCACCACTCTTTGGACTTAGCACATGTTACACAAACTTGAACAACAATACGTTCTCTCCATCCATTTCAGCAGCCACCACCTTTCTTTTCTTTCCACTACTGTTGAGATCCTCTAAGGCAGTCTCATCGTCCAAAATATCACTGGTAGGTGGTATGGTCTTCAATGAATAACCATAAACACCTACATGTGGTACTCTCAAGTACTCAGCCCACTCAACATATGAAAAAGATATTTCCTTTCCATTCACAAATGAAATCATTTGGTTCTCATCTTTGATTTCTCAAAACTCACAAACTCATAGAACTATTTTACAAGCTTTGGATAGTATGGGACATTATTATTTGAGAAGAATTCTACAAATTTATGATCTTCCAGTACCTCTAAAACTATCGATTTACTAGATATCTGTCATTCCACGCATAACACTTTCTCGATTACAATATATCTATTTTGTGAAGGCGGGTTCACTGGATTCCTCCGAAACCTTGTTCTACTAACACTACTATTTGATTCAGGTCTTGTCTTCCTCTTCTTCGCATTCGTCTCATCAATGACATCTTTCACAGTAGTCATTTTGGTTTTTTATTTTTCGGGTTCGTGGAACTAAGGTTTTTCGCGAGATTCAGGAGCTAAGACTTGAGGGTAGAGGGTTTGAGGTGGATCGAGAAGTAAATAAGACGTAGTTTTATCATTTAGGAATCATAAAATAAATAATTAAAATACAATAAGTATTATTTAAACAATAATTATTTGAGCGGTTTACAACTACAAATGTTTCAAAACAAATCAACCTATCGATAACTCATACCGGTGAGAATTCCTAACAGTGAGGTATAACGGTGAGGTTTACTAATATTGAGGTTTAACGGTGAGGTTTACTAACAGTGAGGTATAACGGTGAGGCATACTAAAAGTGAGCTACAACAGTGAGGTTTACAAACAGTGAGAGTTTATCATCCCAAACTCAGGTCTAATGTATCTTAACCTATACAAAATTAATGGTTTGGTGAAAATGTCAGCTAATTTATGTTTAGTATCTATAATTCAAGAGTAATATCACTTTTTTTGTAGTGATCTCTCAAAAAGTGGTGCCTTACATCAATGTGTTTGGTCCAAGATTGAGATACAAGGTTATTTGAAATATTAACTTCACTAGTGTTATCACAGTTTATTGAAACATGCTTAAAATCATATCCATAGTCTAAAAGAGTGTGTTTCATCCACAAAATTTGTGCACAGAAACTACCAGCAGCTATATACTCTGTATTATTTGTAGACAACGCAAAACATTTCTGCTTCTTACTACACCAAGATAATAAAGTTTTTCCCAATAAATGACATGTTCTAGATGTGCTTTTTCTATCCAAATTGCAACCAGCAACTTCAGATTTTGAATAACTTATTAATTCAAAAGATTTTCCTTTTGGATAAAACAAGCCCAAATTTGCAGTATGATTAAGATATTTGAATATTATTTTAGCAGCATGTAAATGAGATTCATTTGGATTGGCTTGAAATCTTGCACACATACACACACTGAACATAATATCTATTCTACTAGAAGTAAGGTAAAGTAATGTTCCAATCATACATCTGTAATTGGTTTGATCCACTGGTTTCCTAGTTTCATCAATGTCCAACTTACAAATAGTAATCATAGGTGTATGACATTCTTTAATAATATCCAAACCAAAACATTTTAAAAGATCATTTGTCTATTTAATTTTATTCAAAATAATACCATTTTTATTTTGAAAAACTTGAAATCCATGAAAATATTTTAGTTCTCCCATTAAACTCATTTCAAATTCATTTTGCATAATCTTTGAAAAATCAGTACATAAAGAATGTTCATAAGATCCAACAATAATATCATCAACATAGATTTGTACTATAAAAATATATTTATAAATTATTTTAATAAAAATAGTGGGATCTTCAATTCCTTTAGTAAAACCTTTGGAAATAAGGAAATTTGTTAGTCTATCATACCAAGCTCTTGGAGCTTGTTTAAACCATATATAGCATTAGAAAGTTTAAAAACATAATTTTAAAAATGGGGGTTTGTAAATACAGGTTGTTGTTCAACAAAAGCATCTTCAATTATAAAACCATTTAGAAAAGCACTTTTGACATCCATTTGATATAGCTTGAAATTTAGATGAGCAGCATAGTCAAGTAGGATCCTTATAGATTCTAATCTTGCTACAGGGGAAATGGTTTCCTCATAGTCTATTCCTTCCTCTTGACTATACCCTTGTGCAACTGACCTAGCTTTGTTTCTAACTATATTTCCAGACTCATCAACTTTGTTTCAAAAAACCCATTTAGTTTCTATGGTCAAAGTGTCCTTAGGTCTGTCAACTAATTCCCAGACTTCGTTTCTTTCAAATTGATTTAATTCTTCTTGCATATCCATTACAAAAAATTCATAGTTGATTGCATCACTGATATTTTTAGGTTCTAACTGTGAAAAAAAATTCTTGATATTCAACATGGTTTCTTAGAAAAGCTATAGTCTGTGTCCCTATATAATGATTACCAACAACAACATCTAAAGGATGATTCTTTAGAATCCTACTTGATCTAGTAAAGGTGGGACTATAAATTTCAGGTTCATCTGTAGGTTCGGGTTCTATAGAAGCAGGTTCTGGAATGTTTCCAGAAATAGTTGACTTTACAAAAGGGTCACTATTTTTTTCATTAAGGTTCAGAACAGATAAATCTTCTTCAAGATTTTCAATAGAAGGTTTAGGTTCATGTGGATTAGTTTCATCATACTTGAGGTGAACAAATTCTTTCCCACAATTGGTTCTTTTATTAAAGACTATATAGGCTTTTGTAGTTAAAGAATAACCAAGAAAATTTCCTTCATCACTCATAGAAGCAAACTTATCAAGATTATCCTTTTTATTGAGAATAAAAACTTTGCATTTAGAAACTCTAATGTAATTAACCTTAGGATTCCTATGGTTCCACAACTCATAAGGGGTTTTCTTGAGAACAGGTCTAATCAAAACTCTATTAATAATATAACAAGTTGTATTTACAGCTTCATCCCAAAAGTAAATTGGTAGGTCATACTCATTTAGAAAATTCTTGCAATTTCTTGAATGGTTCTATTTCTTCTTTCTATTACACAATTCTACTGAGGTGTTTTAGGGGCATAGAAATTGTGACTATAGCCATTGTGTGATAAATAAGATTCAAAGTCATGATTTTCAAACTTATGACCATGGTCACTTCTCAATGTCTTAATCTTATGTCCACTAAGGTTTTCTACAAACTTAGTGTATTTAATAAAGAAAGAACAAGCTTCACTTTTGTGAGCTAAGAAGTATACCCATGTGTACCTAGATTAGTCATCTACTAAGACATAGACATAGTGATTCCCATTTAAAATAGAAACTCTAGAAGGTCCAGTCATGTCCATGTTAACCAACTCGAGAGGTTGATAAGTTGAAACTTCTTTCTTTGATTTAAAAGAAACATTATGTTGCTTTCCATTTTGACATGGATTACAAACATTGTCTGTTGGGAACTCAAGTTTAGGTAAGTCTCTAACTATGTTTTTCTTATTCAGCTTTCTAAGTGAATGAATGTTACAATGTCATAATCTCCTGTTCCATAGCCATGAATCTTTATGAAAAGCATTTAAACAAGTAATGTTTTGTTTAGCTAAAGAATTCAATTCAACAACATAAACATTTTCATTTTTGAAAGTATAAAATTCTAAAATATTTTTAGAATTAAAAACATTACAATAATAATTTTCAAATATAACATTGAAACTATGATCACACAACTAAGAGAAACTTAAAAAATTATATTTAAGTCCATCAATAAATAAAACATTGGAAATTAAAACTGAATCAATGTTACCAATCTGGCCTAGGCCGATGATCTTTCCTTTAGAATTATGACCAAAGGTGACATAGCCTCCATAAAATTTGATTAAATTTTTGAAGCATAAGTAATCTCTAGTCATATTCCTTGAACATCCACTTTCCAAGTACCATACCTTTTTATGGGAACTCTTCAAGATGGTCTCTTACAAAACAGGTTTAAATAGAAAATGATTTTCATACCCATATTTTCTTGGGTCGAGACAGGTTAGCAAGAAAAGCCTTAGTTACACAGATTTTTCTTATGGGTCTCATATAATTTACAGAATCAACAGATTTTGAACGATAGACTTTATTTGATCTATAACTATGTGAGTAACTCGTTGAAGCATATGAATTTCCAAAACTATAACTAGTAGTATTCTGTCCAGATTTAGAAATAAATCTAGTTTTAGTAAACTGTCTCTGTCCAGAATGATAGCCTATTCCAGTGGTATATTTTGGTGCAACTTTCTTTCCTAGCATTTGATTTAGCGTATCTTTTTCATTTGTGAATTTTTCTAAGTCCTTCCTTGATTTCTCATTAAACAATTTTAGGTCAGTATTTTCCTTAAGTAATTGAGCATTCTTTTCCTTTTCTATATCAAGTGCATATTTTACAGAGCTGGTTAGAGCATGCTGTTTTATCAAGGTCTTATAATTGTCCTTCAATTCATTACAGGTTTCTTCTAGCATATTAAAGTATTCAAATAATTCTTCACTAGACATATTTTCAGATTCAGAATCAGAATCAACTCCAGAATAATAAAAATTTATAGCAGGAGTATCCAATGTTACCTCAGATGTGTTTTTTATGAAACACATGTTAGATTTCTGAGATTTTTCATCCTGAGTAGAATCACAATAACTTGAACTGTCATCTGAAGCACTCCAAGTTTTATTCATATATTTCTTATAATATTGGTCCTTGTTGTCATGTTTCTTCTTGAATTTCAATTTTGGATAGTATTTTTTTACATGACCTTTCCTTTTTCACTCATAACAGACAATCTCATCACTCTTATCAGACATCCTCTAATATTTCTTCCAGTGACATTTGTTGTCATATTTACATTTATAATTTGAATTTATGAAGACTTTTTTCTTCCTATATAACTTCTTGAATCTCTTAGATATTTGAGCCATCTCAGCATCACTGTCAGAATCTGAAACTTCAGTTGTTGAGCTTTCAGTAGGTATGTGAACTTTCTCCTTATCCTTTCTCTTTGAATCAAATGTCTTGAACGCTACTGACTTCTTCCTTGGTTCATCATCTTCTTCCTTATTTACCTTAATTTATTCTTCATACATCATAATCTTACCAATTAATTCCTTAACAAGTAGTGAACATATATCACATGATTCTCTTATTGAAATAGATGTGCCTCTCCATCGTTTTGGCAGACATCTTATTATCCTCATGATCTGTTCCTTTGCAGGAACAGCTTTACCAAGAGAGCTCATAGTATTGACAATCTCATTGAACCTGAGATACATATCATAAATAGGTTCATCAGGCTTCATTTTAAATTTATCATACTCAATAGTATAGGTGTTAAGTCTCATTTCTTTAACATTGGTTGTTCCCTCCTAAGAAATAGCTATAGTGTCCAAAATTTAATAAGAAGTATTAAAATGAAGACATGTGATTAAATTCATCATCTCCTAAATCACAATACAGAGCATTAATTTTTTTTACAATTATTATTGTAAGCTGTCTTAGTAGGTTCATCCCAAGTAGTTCTTACAGTTTCTGGAATCTTATATTGAGCCTCTATATCAGTCCAAATGTCAAATCCCATACTCTCAAGATGGATTCTCATTTTATGATTCCACTAAGCATAATTAACACCATTAAAGAATGGTGGCTTGTTGGTATCATCAATCTCTAATATATTATCCATAATAAGATTTTAGCAAATATATTTAATGAGATAAAATTTTGAACTAACAGAAATTTAAGATATTTAAGATACAACTAAAACCACAGTAGAAAAATAGAGTTTTTCAAAAACCTTTAATAATAAACAACCCTCTGATACCAAATGTTGGTCATAGTGGATACTCAAGAGGAAGGGTGAATTGAGTTCCAATTAAAATTTCTGTTAAAAATATTTCTATTAGAATCCTTCAATTAAAAACTAAGTAAGACTATTACGAATATTTAAATCTACAAGGGATGGATTAGGTTCTCAAATGTTGTATTAGGTCTCAGATAATTTAATTAGAATATTCAGTTATCTTTTGAAACTAACCTACTGATTTAAAATAGTTACAAACACTTGAAAGATTAACTATCAAAGTAACAAAATAGTTTTATATTTCAATGTAATTAGCGACAGAATATAAATTATATTGTATGCTTTAGAATAAATCTAAAATGCACAACAGATGTAACCAAGAGGTTTAGTCTCAAGCCGAGAGTTAGTGCTATCAAACAATTTATATAAATTTGATCAACACCCTGGATCGGGGTAAACAATAGTATAGAGATTGTACAGGTACTAAGACCTCTACCACTATCCACAGTGAGAAAACAAAAACAATAGCACACTGGATGTCCATGTCCTACTTGACCTCTACTACTATCCACAGTGGGATAAAAGAGAGTTATAGAAGGTTTGTGTGAGGATTTATAAATCCTACAGCTTAGAACATGATACAGTGTGTGTATAAAGTATAAAGAGTATGCACACTGTTCAAAATTTAAATAAAAGAATAACTGAGAGATTAGATATGAGATTTAGAATGCTCTAGTGATTTGATGTGCCGCTCTGAAATCCTTTGATTAATCAGGAATGATTCTAAGTCCTTCTCTGGTTTTTTGTCTAAAAAACAGAGGGTCCTTTTCTTCATGTTTAGTTTGATCAGCTTGAGTGTATGAAGAGCTCCTTGTAGTTCTTCACTCCTTGACCAAAGTTTGGCTTGTGTTATCTTATCGAATGAATGGCTTCGTTTATGTCCAGTGTTCTTCCAGTATGGATGTAGGCTTTGTGTATACACTTCTTTTCAACACTATTCAGCCCTTATTTTTTCACTACTCTTTTGCACGACCTTTGTCATTCCTTTTATAGCTTTCAGCTCCGGTAATGGGAATGATTACCTTTTTGTACGTATGAGGTATAGTTCCCTGACATGCCAAAAAATATCATTAAATAACATTAATTGCTTTAAAATCATCAAATATGACCATTAAAATTATCATATTGGCAAAGTATATAATTGAAGAATCGGAAACTGGTAAATTCTTCCATCAGTAGCTCTCTGTTGGTAGACTTGTAACGGTGGACTTTGTATAGTGGTGAGGACATATAGGTAGCTCTTTGTTCTTGTACTGGTTGCTACTTGTATCGGTAGCAGTTACTTCGTGTATCATTACCTCTATGTACCGGTGACTCCTATTGGTTGCTTTGGTATATCAGTATCTCGTCTTTATATTGGTGAGTTTCTTAGCAGTAGTCTTTCTTATACTGGTAGACTTACTCCAGCGGTAGCTCTTGTTTAACAGTAGCTTGTATCGGTAGCTTGTGCATACCGGTAGCTTCATTCTGTACCAGTGATTAAGTGCATAGAAGTGGAATTATGAACACCGGTCAACTTGTTCTATCGGTAGCTCTTCTTCTATCAATATCTGTTCTGTATCGGTGGATTCTTTCTGTAACGGTTGCTCTAATTAGTACACTGAATCTATCAGTGATATTTGCTTACCGGTGGACTTTCACATACTGGTAACTCTTTCTTATGAAACACATATCCATATTGAGTTATAATTATTTCATCGTATGTATAAGCAAAGATAATTATTGATTAATATATTCCAATGATTATTCTTATATTCTTATCAACTCAATAGTAGGATGATAATGTAAATAATATATAAATGAACATTATTTTGGGAATATTAGAATATTAAGACATAATTTATATTATCAAAAGAGGTGTGATCAACACTTTTGAAATTCATATATTATATATTTCACTAATTGATTCTTATATATGACTATAATTTATTTTTAAGGATATATAATACAGATATATTTTAATGTGTTTTTTGAAATATTATTCAATTGCACATCTCAAAAATGAAACATTTTCTGTACCAACACATTTCCACACCACCTACATTAGTTAATCCTAAGAAGCATCATATTTATATTTTCAGGATTATCACAAGGAAATTTATATTCATAATGAATTATATAATATTTTCCAAAAATTTATAAAAAAATAAAAAGTTGTTTCTTATTTTTTCTCAAAGAAAATTTTAATGCTCTAATAAAAGTGTTTTAAACTTTGTCAACATACTTTGATGTTAAACATACTTCCCTCGGTATATTATCTATTGATACCATTCATCCTGTTTTTTTAGATAAATTATGATCATATCTGATTTAATTCATCGAGAAATACATTTCATTCTTGAGATACATTTTCATTGATGATATTATATTTCTTTTCCTATATGTAATATGTGTACACGTTCTTATAAAAATATTATGGTTGGTAACAGAATTATATATCCCTCCAAGGAATTATGTAAAGATTTATATCGCATGAGATTACATTAATGAAAAGGTGAATAAACTCAATCCCCTAAGGGACTCTATACATTATGTTTAAGGGAATAATTATTATTTCTAAACCACTAAGAGACTGTATAAAGTCTTTTATGTTGTCTTGGTAGTGAGCATTGACATGTGGTTATGAATTCATGTTTAATGTTGTATCCAAATTCTTATGATTAATTTATCATATTATTTATACATCATTACTAAAATATCCATAAGTTATGATTCATGAATTATGAACTATTGTTTATGTATGATTTCCCGATGTTAGATTCTTATTTGTTTTTATGTCATATACCCACATGTTTACCTTATTCTCACTTATGAACGTCAATTTTTAACACTTAGGTTTATCTACTGAGCAATTGAGATCACCAATTTAGTATGAATCCGATTTCCTAATTTATTATTATTAGTATAAACTATGATTTATCTTAAAGAAAACATTGTATGGTTTTATTAGGTTCAATTACTCACAATTATTGTAAACTATGATTCTTAAATTTGTAATCTACAGAGAGAAAAAAATAAAGGTTCTCAAAATTGTTTGATATTGTCATGAAATTTACTGAAAAAATGAAATAAATGAAATTTTATATTGTTTTATATCACATATACTGAAATATAAAATTCATGGAATGGGTTTTTATTATCGAACCAAGGATCATGGGTCTGGGGTGCCTTAAATGTTATTTATATTATTTTATGGAAATAAACTTTTATTCATCATGAAATGAATAAGGTGAATACTTTTTGTTAAATTTATATCTTTTTAGTAGTGTTTATTAGAACAATTATAATATAAAATAAAATTCTAGTTAAATTTTGGTGAGTACCCTATATTATGTTTATGAATATCATTAAATACAAGATAAAAAATAATTTATTTTTATAATGCCTGTAACACCTTGAGATTTGAAAATAGGAACATAATATTCGAGAGGGTAACACCCTTATATTGTATTTTATATTTATTTTTAAATAAATTCAATCACTTTGATATCTTCTAATGCACACAACACCAGGTTTGAACGAAACATGATACTTTGTTAAAATATTATTATTTAAACATTACCATTGAAACCAAGATATTAAGATGGATGGTATAAATATTAAAAACTAAATTATGTAAATTAAATGTTTTAATAATGTATAAAATACATTCAATTGTTATCTATTGATTTTAAAGAAAAAAACCATTTGAAAGAGAAATATTTTCTGAAAATGTTATTATTTATAAATGCCGTATTATCCACACTTTTCACACATAATTTAAAATTAAATTTTAACACATTTATAAAATTTATATTACAAAATAAAATTTCATTTTTATATCAATATTTCAAAATTTTATTTGGATCGATTTTTGTGAATTTTCTAAAATGATAAATTTTATAATGAATAGTGAAAAATATTGGTTTTTATTGAAAACTGTGTTTTCATTTAAATTATATAAAATGATAAATTATATTTTAAATTATTTTTAATGTAAATTTTTTAAAATAATGTTCAAATTTAAATAATTTTTTTCATTGGAATAAATTTCAAATTAATGTTTCATATAAATTTTTTTTGTACATATGTTAATTTTCTCTTTGGAAAACTAATCTTTCGTTCTTCCATGTTTGTGATTTTAATTTCAAAAAATTATTCCATATTTGTAATTAGAATAATTTATATTTTATAATATGTTCAACTTAATTTATTATGATAATTAATTATGGACACTGTAAAAATTAATTATTGTGGTTAAGTTAAAACAGTGTTTATTGTGGGTTCAACTAAAGAGATAATGGTCAAAATTATATAAAACATTTACAAAAAAACTATTTCATTAATATTTAAACCTTATCACCTCTAATTATCTATTATTTATAATTTTGGAGTATTTTCACATGATAAAAAAGTGTATCACTTTATCTTTTAAACAATTCCATGTGTGCCCTCTCCCTCACTTATAAAAGGCCACCCACTCCCCCCCATATTCACACATAAAAATCCATTTTAATTAGTAAATAAATAACAAAATACATTCCTTAATTCTATAAAAACATTCTAGAGTCCTTATTTGTATTATAAATTCCTCCTAAATAGACTTTTTGTATGAACCTTGTGAGGCTCTATGAAGAAGAGGTTAAATTCATAAACATAAATATTCCAATTATTTCAACTTCAAAATCCTTCAAACCATATTAAAATGTTATAAATTTATATCATTGGAATATAATATATATTAAGATTTTATTATGTTAATGTATTAACTAATATGCATCTACACTTCCATCAAATGGGAAACAAAACCATCGATAGGGTGTATATCGCGCTACCGCCTCACAAATCGATATAATTTGTTTTCCATAACCATATTCGAGGGATGGATATAATGGTGGATTTAATATTTATATTATATTTATGAAAATATTTTTTTTAATTAATTATTATGTCATATATACCTTCCTACATTCCATTCTGTGGGGGATACACTAATGTCACTCGTCTGTACAGTGGATTGTCACCTCATGAAGCGATTTTATTCGTTTTTCACATAAACAGCACATGAAAAGTAGTGAAGTAAAATTTAATAAATATTTGTTAAATTTATTTTCAAAACATACTCATTTTTCTATGTTATCACATATAACTTCTTACCTTCCAATCTATAGTAAAATAAAAACATCTCTCATGCGTATGTGTGGACTACCACCGATACATAGTGATGTAAAATATTGTTAATTTATTTTTATAGGGATGTAAATATGGATGTATTTTATTGATATAAATTATATATTAATTAATAATGATTCATTAAATATGAATTACATTTTATTTTCCCTTCTTTCCATCTGTCGTGATAAAAGGAAACAACATCCATGGGTATGTATAACCAATCGTCTCTATAAGCATTATATTCCATATCCAATATGTATCTTTAATAGATTAATATAAATATATATATGATGATATATATATATATATATCATATTTTTTAATATTTTAATTTTTTTATATCATTTATCCATGATCAAATTATAAGTACAAAAATTACAAAACTAAAACAAACCAAAAAAACAAAGTAATTATCACCAGAAATTGTGATTATGACAATAAATGTTTATTAAATTGGTGATAGAATACTATATTTATATCATATATGGTATTATATATATTATTAAGGATTTATAATAGATGTATAATATACAAATATTTATAATATTATAGGATCAGACACATATGATAAAATTTGAACTTGATGTAAGGGTTTCTCATATAAAATTTATTTTTATATAACGTATACCATATTCATCAAATATTCCTTTTTATATCGTATACTTTTTCCATTTTGATATGTAATATTATGAATATATTTTTATTCAAGGTATTTAAATTTTCATTGTAATTAATTTTTTTAATGAGTACTTTTATTAAAATGTTACCAAATTCGTAAGGGTTTATTTCAAGATCTTATCATTATTCTGGATTATTTTTATTTAATCCTCCCTTATGGGAATTATTTTTTATCTCTATCATAAAAAATATATATCTACTTATAATATTTTTATTGAGATTTTAATTTAATAGTACCATTTTTCACTCAATGGTTCTTAAAATATTTGAGAGAATCATTTTTTGAAAATATGACTATATTCCTACCTTCAATGAAAAATCATTTTTCAAAAAAATAATTATTTTTTTAAAAACATAAAAACTATTTTTTAACATTTTAAAAATGATTTATCACTGAATTTTTTACGATTTTTTAAACATTAAAATTTATTTTGAATTAAATATTCATGTCGTTTCTAAATCAAGGCTCGTTTGGATTTTATTGAAAATTTGAAGGGAGTAATTTTTTTAATGTGTACAACATGAATATAGTTTTCTACCATCATGGTCATTTAATGTTTTAAATAATATTTTACAAATTTTAAAAATATATTTTTTAGTAAAAATCTTTGAAAATTGTTTTTTAAACATTTTTATTTAAAATTATTTTCAAATTTATAGGTTTATTTTAAAAAAAATGTTTTTATTGAATATTTTATGGTATTTCAATTCATCAATGACATAAAACCATTATATTACTTTTGACTCACTAGGAATATGTTGTATTGATATAATCATTATTTCTTATTTGTATGGTATAGGATGATTTTTACTGAGGATGAATAATTTTATTACCATTCACCATATTACTCTGGATGGTTTATGATTATTTATAATTTATTAGGGGTATTTAATTTTCATATGTAATTTTTTACTATGAATGTTAATATAGATTATGTTCCTTCTTTTAATACATATAATTCCTTGGTCTTAGTAACTGATTTGTGGTTCCTAATCATAAATAGGCCCTTGATGCATCTATATGTCTCATTAGAAAAGTCAGTTGGCCAAATAGGATATGTTTCTACCCACTAATTTAAACAATTTTGTGAAAAGTCCTGATAGTATATTTTTGATGTACAGAATTATGCATTACCTCATTATAAGATCATTCATGGATTCCCATGAGACTATTTGATTACTTATAATATCAAGGGATAATTTTGAATCAGATGTGGTTCTTCATAAGGGTTTATTCAATCATCATTTATTTCTGCTATATTATGCTCAACATATTGATTATATAGAACATGTTTTTTTATTTATCTTATCATATTGATTATTATTATTATTTATTCATGATTACTTCAAATATATTCTTAACATTACATATTATCTAATCTTTCCATTTTTTATGTCTTATTGTCCTGAAGATAACAAAAAGAGGATAATGATTGATATGAAGGGATGCGCTATAGGGAACAATGGTGTTCTGAATGAAAAGAAATTGTGTGTTCTATTATTTCAATTATAATATGAATATCAAGTTAACATCTAGATTACCAAGACATTTAATCTATTCAGGCCTTCAGGATGTGATTCCATGTATCTTATGCCAATGTAGAGAAGTATCTATATACTCTTGGCTACTAGGATCGGGTTCATTAACGATTGGATTAGAGGATGTTTAGTAATAACATTAAGAAGTTTATTTAAGAGAACATAAAATAGTGAATAAAACACTATGGTAAAAATTGGGGATAATTATTTAAATAAATCATAAAGATTTGGTAAGGTATAAATTAATGGGTTTTTCTTATAAAAACATCTCTGTATGGCTACTACATGTGGACTTGTTTTTGGCACATATGTACCTCGGGGTAATAACTATGAAAAAGGAATATCAAGCTTGATACAATAATTACATGGTTGAAAATAATGGTCCTTACTACACACATGGTTTTCCACACCCCTCAGGGTTTGATTTGGATAAATTAAATTTTTATTGTGACCATTACAATGGATATAATGATATTTTTATGATTTGGAATCTTTCTCAAAGAATCAATGTTTATGGTTATAAAATTATCCATGCATAAAATTTTCAATTTAGGGTAGGTGTGTCACTATTTTTAGGATTATACATTATGATAACTAATTTATTGATATAATCTAGTGTATCCCATTTTTGAGGAATGAAACCTAGTAGAAGGAATGGGAAGCTTATCAGTGCACGTAATCGAACGAGTATGAATAATAAATTCTTTGATGGGGTTAATCTATTATGTAAAATGTAACTAGTCGCCCAAAAATTCCCATCATATGATTAAATAGTTTCATGTGTTATAAAAATATAAAAGAATGATCTATGTATTGTGGCTTCAAATATAAGCAAGAGAAGAAGAGGATGGAAGTGAAAAAAACAGATAAAGGAAAGAATGGCTTTCCCACATGTGATAATTGTGGAAAGAAACACTATAGTACTTTAATGAAGGTAATGGCAGTTTTATTCATATATGGAGGGAATTTACATCAAAATTATGAATTCTAGGGTAATAAAAAACATTTATCTTTAGTGTTTTAACTATAGGGAAATGGATAATATTTTAGATGAATTCCCCAAGAATCAAGAGAATGTACCTTAGAAAAAGCTAATGGATTAAGCTAAATATTATCCTATTAATATTGTTGAAATGAATTTATTAAATTTCATGGGTATTTGGATTTATTGACTGTGTTATAGTAGTATTTCAATCAATGAAATTATTATTATAATGTTTATGAAATATATAAGTATTTCACTTCATTACTTCTATTTAAGGATTTGACAGCATATGTTGAATGATACTGATGACTATGAAAAGTGATTTTATATAAATTTGATATTTTTGGAAAATACATGATTGAGGAACTATAACCTTTAATAAGTTTCCTATGCTAAGTTAGTAATGATAAAGATATGTTTCTAGTACTCTATTTGTGATTATGAAATTGGTTAGATATTTAATGCTTTTTATTATATTTTTTGGACATTACTATATCTTTCGATTTATAGAACATATTCAAAGACATAATATTCTATTTTTTAATGTATTCTTGTTTTCATTGAGTCTATACAGTGATCAAGGTAGTCATATATTATAGATTTGACATTAAGATGCACTTTATATTGAATGAGGAATATAATTTTGATTTTGTGACCACTCTTTTGAATATTTGGACATTGAATTCGATTAGACATATTTTGAATGATTATTATGGTTAACTGATATTATAAGATAAGGTAACCCCCGTAGAATTCATTTTATATTTATTTTTAAATATATTCAATATCTTTTATAGCTTTAAATACATGCATCGTCATGTTTGAATAAACTATAGTACTCTATTAATTTTTTAGAAAAATAACAATTATAACATAGCTATTAAGATGGACGGTATTAATAGTAATAAATAAATTATGAAAATTATATGGTTTTTCATAATTATTAAATATATTTTTTTTATATTTAATAGAAAACAATAAAAACCATTTAAGGGAGAAACATATATTTTTGTAAAAAATGTATTTTTTTCTAAAATGATGATTAGTCATGATTTACGCACATAATATAAAATTAAATATTAACACATTTATAAAATATATTTGAAATAATAAAAATAATTTTTTAAATAAAAATTTCAAAATTAAAGTGTGTTTAATTTTTTATAATTTTCTGATATAAATTTTTAGATGAATAGTGAAAATTTATAAATTTTATGGACAAATGCCTTTTCGTTTAAATTATATAATAAGTTAAATTAAAAATTAAATTTTTTTCAACATAAAATGTTTTCATATATATTAATATTTAACATATAGAGGTCATTATAATAAATTTGAAATTGAATTTTGATACTAAAACATTCTATACTTATGAGAAATTTCACTTTGTAAAATCGATCTATCGTCGCATCTATAGTTTAAATTTAAATTGATTTCTAGAAATTATTTTATTATAACTAAAAAATAGATTTTATATTCAGAAACATAAAACACTGCATTATAAAGTGATTTCAACATAATTTTTGACCGTAATTAATTGTGAAAAGTGTAAAAATTAATTATCGCAGTTAAGGTAAAATGGGTTTACATGAGGTAAACAAAGAATATAATGGTTAAAAATGACCTAAAACTTTAAAAAAGAAATAGTATGTCTATATTTCGTCCATAAAACATATAAGGATCAATAATTACCCATTTTAGAGCCTTATTGAAAAAAACATGTTTACAACATTCTCTTTTCATACATTTTATGTGTTCCCTCTCCCCCACATATAAAAGGTCAATCGATATCTTATATATTTCACACATCCTAAACCATTGTTTTTTTCTATGAAATTCCAAAATAAATTACCCAATTTCCATCATATATATTATATTCTTTATTTTTATTAGTAATTCTTCCTAATATGGATTTAGGTATAAACCAAAAGAGGCTCTCCAAAGGAGAGATAAAATTCTTAAACCTGCATATTTGTATTATTTATTTTTCCACATCATTGAAACCATATTCAACATTGAAAATAAATTAACTAAATTATATCATATATATTAAATTTTAATTAGGTCAATTTTATTGTAAGAACCCTGTTTTTTCTGAGAAAGACATTGGAATATTCTTGATGATATTCCAGAGCAGAGCCTTCAGACGGCGTTCGATTCTGTGCCACGGAGTGGCCGGAATTAAATTTTCAGTGCGTTCACACGGGAAATGCCAAATAAATGGGATAAATCCTAAACAGAGCTTTAGATCAGAGATCTGAGTGTACGGATGGGTCTGGAATGGGGTGTTTACCCTAGGAACGACATAAAACTTGTCTGCATGGGATGTTTGGACCCCTCGCCCGCTTCTGGAATGCTAAACGGATAAATAAATTAATTAATTAATTCGTTTAATGGTGAAACTCGAGTATCTATTAAACTGTGGCTTGGATTGGAAAATAGAGGGCACAGTTGAGTTCGGAGCGTGCCGTTTACCCTAGGAGGGGTATAAGCTTCGCGGGTGCGAGCCGTTTGTAAAAAATAGCCCCAGGGGCGTTTTCGTAATTTTGCGGATTCGGACGTTAAATTTTATAACATTTGAATGGGGTCTCAGATTAAAATTCCAAGACCGCTGTTGTGCTCGGGATGTAGTGTTTAGCCTAGGGAAGGCTTAATCCCAACCCCACCAAGAGTTTGGGTTCGGGACGTCGGGCGGGTGGCTAAGTGTTTTCTATTTAAACACTTAACCCACCCCTCTCCTCTCCCCTTTCTCCCCTAGCGCCAAAATCTCCCAACGACGGAAGAAGATCCTCTTCACCTCCTCCCCTCCGGCAAGGCAGCGGCGTGGTGGCTGATCCCTCACGGCGAAGCTCCGGGAAACGACCACGACGTAGGGTTATGTATTTGGGTTTTAATTCCCGAACCTCCCTTTAAACCCCAATTTTATCATCGATTTGTCGATTTCTCTTCGAGAAAATCCCCTGCTTGTGTAGTACAGATATTATTCTTTCAATCAATTCTTTCAGAATCGAAATCCTTGTTGAGAGGAGGCTGCAACGGTCCGACGAAGATTGCGGGAATTTCGGGGGTATGGAGGTTTTCCGGCCGGTTTGGGAGCTCCGGCGGTAGGAGGCACGGCGGCGCGGCTTCGCTCCAAGGAGGCGGCCGCGGGGCGTCATACTGGTGCGGTGGCCAGGCGGAGCAGCTCAGGTTGGTGGCTGGCACGGACGGCAGCGAGGCGGGACCCCGGTCGGGCGGCGCCGACGTAGCGCGAAGAGGGAGGAGAGCTGGGGTCGCGGCACGACCCCGCGGAGGAGACACGACCAACGAATCGTGGGTCGTTGCGAAGCAGACGACCGGCCACGAAGGCCGGTCCAAATGGACCAAGGGTCCACGTCCGGCCCATGTGGCAGATCCGTGGTCTGGCACTCCGAACCGACCCGGCTGGCGCGAGCTGGCCCAGGCCTGGCGGACTGGCCGGTCCAGGCCGGTCCAACCCAAGGGGCTTTGCCCCTCAGTTTTCCAACGCCTGTAACCATCGCTACGAGTGTCTGTTATCCGTGCCGTCAGCGGTAGCATGGACCTTGCGTCAAGGGGAACGTTTTGAGATGGTTTCGGGAATTTTTAATTCCTGAAACGAGGGGTCGTGGAGGCGTGCTACGTCTTAAAGTGGTTTGTCATTTTCCGGGGGAACTTGTCTTGGACGGCGCAGACGCGTCCGATGTCCGATTTAAATGCCTTCAGTGGCGTTGGGACCCTGGCACCAAGGAAAATATTTCCAGGGTGGTTCCTGGCGTTGAGGCTGAAGTTGAGGTGTGGGCCCCACGACCTGTCTTTTGAGCTGCGTGCAGCTTTTAGCGACTTTTTCCTCGGACATCCGTGCGGGGTATACGAGCAGTCGATATTGGGTGTTTTTCTGAGGGCATCGCGTTGGCGCAGTTTGCCCTCTGTAATTCCAAACGATGGTGCGGGGCCCACGAGGGCTGTTTGGGCGTCGACTGTGATTTTCCACCTTTATCACCAGATGACCGTTTTGGACAACTGAATAGTCCATCTTGTGTGATTTTTTCGAGAGGATCACCACGGTACGATCCGTTCGTTGAGTTTCGGGACCGGGATGCAGGTCCCACGTGGCACCGCTTGAGTGCGGTGCGTCGAGATGCACCTTTTTCTCCGGATATCTGTGGCACTCAAGTGAGTAGTGCTTTTGATGTGTTTTCCCGTGGGGATCACAATGGTGCGATGCACCTGTCTATTTTCGGGGCCGAGGCTCGGGATCATGAGACGTCGTTCGGGCGTGAGGCAGTGTTGGTGACTTTTCCATCGGATATCCGTTGAAGGAGATTAAGTAGTTGATCTCGCATGTTTTTTCACGAGGATTACAACGGCGCAATTCGTTTGGTTGTGCGGAGCCACTGGTGTGATCTTGTGGAAATATGAAGGTGCCCCAGGGGGGGTTCTTCTACTATGTTTGTAGGGGACCCTTGGCGTGTGATCGCACACTCTTGGGAGAGTGATATAAATGTTTCACAAGATGTGGTTGGCCATGCCTGGGCATTTGAGATGGAGTTGTTACGTCACACCTTCACGTTGACGCTGGGTGCCGTGTGCACGATAGCCTTTGGGCTGGAATAAGGTATACTCTGGGAGTATACGAGAGCCCTTGGGGGTACATGTGGTTGTTTGTACTTGAGGATGTTTGTGCGCTCCGTTTGGGTTGACTTGGGGCCACACGTCGTGTGGTCCCCACGTGGGTGTCGTGATCTGCTTTGCGTACTTTCACCTCTCGCGACGTAGAGGGTCCCTCTGTTCTCGTTGTTTGACAAACAGGGTAGAGTTTTTCCCCTGGCTCGGTGCTGGTTTGTCGACCAGCAGGGTTGAGTGGTCTCCCCGTGGTTTCGTTCTCGATGGATCTGCCAGTAGCAGTGCTAGTGGAACCCTGTGATGGAACAGGCGCTGAACCCCTTTGGGTGAGTTGTGCTGGAGTTGGGTGGTTGTGCGATACCCACTCCGTGTTCGGTTGGCCAGTGTTGTACCCTCTAGTAGAGATGACCAAAGCAGTTCTGAGTTTTACCCTCAAGCGGGGCTGGGCAGTGGGTTACTCATCAACTGTTTTTGGTTTACCATCCAGCAGGGCTGGGCAGTGGGTTTCTCACTGACTTCTAGGGTTTACCCTCCAGGAGAGACTGGGCAGTGGGTCACCCGACGCACTTATGGTTTACCATCTAGCAGAGACTGGGCAGTGGGTCACCCTATGACCTCATAGGGTCTACCCTCTAGCAGGGCTAGGAAGTGGGTCGCCCATCATCTAGTTCCAGGTCTACCCTCCAGCACGGCTGGGCATTGGGACGCCTGTCAATGTATTCCAGGTCTACCTTCCATCACGGCTGGGCAGTGGGTCTCCTGTCGACGTATTCTAGGTCTACCCTCCAGCGGAGCTGGGTAGTGTGTCGCCTGATGTTGTATTAGGGTTTACCCTCCAGTAGGGCTGGGCAGTGGGTCACCCGATATTTGGTTATGGTTTACCCTCTAGCGGGGCTGGGCAGTGGGTCGCCTGATGATGTATTATGGTCTACCCTCCAGCGGGACTGGGCAGTGGGTCACCCGATATCATATTACGAATTACCCTCCAGCAGGGCTGGGCAGTTGGACACCTGTTGGCATTCCAGACTCAGTCCTTATTACTAGGCTAGTCAGTGGCTTTCCTCCATGACCACCGGAGCGGGACCCTTGGTTGTACGGGTCAGTGATGGAATGGCTTGACTTTGAGGAGAACTCTCAATTACAGGGCAGTGACAAGGCATGGTTTTACTTAACCTGGAACTCTCAAGTACGAGGGGCGCTTTCCCCCACTGAGACACATTCTTGTGCCGCGATCTAAAACCGTGCGGGCGATTCAGTGCCGCCCAAAGCAGATAGTGTCAAAGTGTGGTGATTTAGACCCTTGGCTTGTGGTTCGGGGCAGACGTGCGGGATGCTGGGCATCGATGATGGAGTTTCTTCTGGGAATGTTGGATACTATTTTCTTGGGCTGAGCTACGTGATAGAGATCCCCTTACGACCTTGTTTGGGCTTCTTGTTGAGCATATGGGATTGTATATACCTTGTTCTAGTACCCACTTCTTGGGTTTGGTTACTCTCTTTCCAGGTGACGTGAAGGCGCATGGGGTATGCCACGTGCTTTCCGCATCTAGCTTCTCATGGTTCGACGAGTCTTCTCTCCAACTATAGGTAGCGAATACTCGACGATAATTTCATCTTCTCATCATTTCCAGCTCCTTGTGTCTGGACGTCTCTACCTTCTTATCTCTTGTGGGGTTGTGTTGGACTCTTTATTGTACTCTTATTGCACTTTCAGTTGTACTCCTCTACTTTTCTATTCGCTCTACTGCTCACCCTTCGGTACCTCCTTTGTTGCTCCCTCGAGCCTTCGGGGTATCTTACTGAGTATATTTATACTCACAATTGCTTGGGATTTGCCCGCACTTGGTGTGCCCTTGCAGACCATGGACAGGTGGAGCGTGACTTCGGTGGAGCGTAGGAGCTTGGGAGCTTGGACCGCGTGCAGTTTTCATGGCCAGGTTAAAGCGGGGAGGCCCATCAGCTGTTTCCTTTTTTTTACCTATTGCCGGGTTGTGGCACCTTTTCTGGTTGGGCGCATGTTTTTACCCTTTTTCCTTTTCAGCACTGTACTTTGTACTGTTAGAGGTCGATGCACATTGTGGTTTATATATAGTAGTTGTTCTTTTTACCCTGCTTTTTCTTTCTTTTACTCTGCACTTTTTCATTGAGTGTGCTGCGTGTGTGTGTACAGGTACTTAGGCAAAGGCCTCCCCGAGTTGTTGTTCCTTTGGCGCTGGTCGCCAGCCCCTAGCCTATGGAGGCGGGCTTGGGGTAGTTGCGGCTCGAGCCCGGGTTGGGTCGGGTCATGAAAAAGTGGTATCAAAGGTGGTTCTTTCCTTCGGATGCTATTCAGACATCCCTAAAATAAAAGGAACTGGTTGGGATTTAGGGCAACTTTGTAACGTGTCTCGAGAGCAGCTCTCGGGATAGGGAGTCCAGTGATGATGCGGTGGCCGAAGTATCCATTCACCATGACCTTGATAACCCGCTTGTCAACTCGTCATGCTGCGATACTTGTTGCAGGGAAAAGTTGTTTTTGCATCACATGAGACTGAGTCTTGATTGTCCTTCTTGTGTCAGCTCCCCATCATTGTTGTTGATGGTATATACATATATGCTCATCTGAATGCATAACTCCTTGATAATATTTATGATGTCTCCGCAAAGACAGCCAGTTAGGATACCAGATTTGGTGCGTGACGACGACCTTGTGAGCTACGAGGCCATAGTCCAGGACCCATCATGTGAGCCCTTTCTCTGGGTGGGCCGCTAGCAGCACCCCAACCTGTTGTGCAGCAGACAGCATCAGCCGAGTAGGCTGAGCTTGAGCGCATGTTTAGCACGCTCTGTGAGTTCCAACGGCAGAGACCGCTGAGGTTCAGTGGTGAGCCAGACCCTCAGGCAGCAGAGGCTTGGCTCGAGATAGTGGTTTTCCTTTTCATGCTTGTGCAGATGCCGACAAATCAGAGAGTGGCTTTGGAAGCCACCCTTTTTCGTGGAGTAGCTTGGAGTTTGTGGAGTCTGGTGACTCATTTTCTTAACGATTCGTCGCTTTCATGGGGTGAATTTCAGTTGTTGTTTTGTGAGGAGTTTTCCCCCTCCTACTTGTGATCTTTTTGGATTCAGGAGCTCCTACAGTCTCAGCAGGGAGGGATGACTGTGGCCAAGTACGCGGCTAGTTTTGCAGACCGTGCACACTTTTACCCGGACTTGGTCCATGACAACAACCTCCGAGCG
This sequence comes from Viscum album, assembly GCA_963277665.1. Taxonomy (NCBI): domain Eukaryota; kingdom Viridiplantae; phylum Streptophyta; class Magnoliopsida; order Santalales; family Viscaceae; genus Viscum; species Viscum album. The sequence goes on from OY728144.1 coordinate 445,503,087, forward strand.
CAGAAGTTTGAGCAGGGTCTCCGCTGAGAGATTCGCGTTGTCATAGTACCCTTGGGAATTTCCACATATGCTGGGGTTCTTGAGCAGGCGTTGGTTACAGAGGGATTCCTGTCATGTTTTGCGGTTGGTAGTGGCAGTGGGCGCGACGGAGCCGGGACGTCTGTCATAGCTAGCAGGCGCCGGAGGACAGGACCTCGATGCAGGTGGCCTTCCCACTGCTGGTTTCGGATACGTGGTCGTATACCACTGTGGTAAAAAGGCGCAGGTCCTCAGCTGAGGATACCCTTCCGTGCGTGGATCTCGGGTCGTGGTCGTACACCACAGTGGCACCGGAGGGCACCAGGGCAGCCCAGAGAGCGCTGGTGCTATGCTTGTGACTGGTGATGTCACTTGGCATGAGACTGCCCGACCTGAGTTGCTGAGAGCTTCAGGCAGGCTGTAGGCGCACCACCATGGCAGAGGCAGCGCCATGATCATAGTAGTACCCAGAGAGGTGGTTCTAGCATAGGATCGGGAGGAGCTGGTAGTGGGAGACGACGTTACGATATCTCCCCATCACCACTAGGCGGTCCATGTCAGGCTCTGGGAGCTGACGGTTGGGACAGTGGGTAGCCGCGAGCTTTGGATTTCTACGATCCTACAGAGCATGGGATGGTGAGAGGTACCCCCTTGCGACTCTTCTACATCTTGTAGTAGAATTGTTGGGCTCTGCGTGTGAAAGGATTTTCTCCCTGCTCCTTGTTTGAGGTGTTACCAGGGTGATGTAGGGCGTCGGGTGTAACCCTCTGTTGGTATGGAAAAAGGCGTGACACCTTTTCCTATAGTCAATGGTGTTGACTCCTTCGCCTTTTGAGCATGTAAGAGAGCATCGATTGTGGAACCTTGCGTGACCAGATATACTTGGGTGTTCTCCATATGGATATTCTGTAGGAGGGAATCACTGGGCCTTGTTCCTGGTGCGGGCGGTGATTATAGTCGCGGCATGCGACGTAAGGGTTTGACCGGGGAGGTGATCTACCCCCGAGGGCCTTCGGGCTATTTGAGACCGTGCAAAGGGATGTTGAGCTACCCTATCACCTTGCCCTAACTCCAAAGTCTGGAGTGGGTGCACGACGTCAGCAAGGGCCTACCTAGCATGAACACTTCAATCTTTTGGTCTTTGTGCGGTGACGCGGAGCTGTGTGTGGGTTCTTCTGGGTATGGGAAAGCCAATTGTGGGCTTAGTACCCTGTGTTCCTCTCTAGTTTTTCTTTTCTAGGATGTAAAACATGAAGTATGGAATGATGTAAGAACCCAGTTTTTGCTGAGAAAGATATTGGAATATTCTTGATGATATTCCAGAGCAGCACCTTCAAACGGCGTGCGATTCCGAGCCCCAGAGTGGCCGGAATTATAGTTTCAGTGTGTTCACACTGGAAACGCCAAATAAACGGGATAACTCCTAAACGGAGCTTCATATCTGAGATCTGAGTGTACGTATGGGTCTGGAATGGGGTGTTTACCCTAGGAACGACATAAAACTTGTCGGTGTTGGACGTTTGGACCCCTCGCCTGCTTCTGGAATGCTAAACGGATAAATTAATTACTTAATTTATTCGATTAATGGCGAAACTAGAGTATCTCTTAAACAGTGGCTCTGATTGGAAAACGGGGCGTGTCGTTTACCCTAGGAGGGGTATAAGTTTCGTGGGCGTGAGCCGTTTGTGAAAAATGGCCCCAGGGGCGTTTTCATAATTTCGCGGCTTCGAACGTTAAATTTTATAACTTTGGAACGGGTTTTCGGATTCAAATTCTGAGACCGCCGTTCTGCTCAGGAGTTAGTGTTTATCCTAGGGGAGGCTTAATCCCGACCCCGCCAGGAGTTTGGGTTCCGGCCATTGGGCGGGTGGTTAAGTGTTTTCTATTTAAACACTTAACCCACCCCTCTCCTCTTCCCTTTCTTCCCTGGCACCAGAAGCTCCCAACGACGGAGGAAGATCCTCCTCACCTCCTCCCCTCCGGCAAGGCAGCGGCGTGGCGGCAGATCCCTTGTGGTGAACCTCCGGGTAACACCGATGACGTAGGGTTATGTATTTGCGTTTTAATTCCTGAACCTCCCTGTGAACTCAAATTTTAGCATCAATTTGTTGATTTCTCTTCGAGAAATCCCATGGTCGTGTTGTACACATTTTATTCTTTCAATCAATTCTTTCGGAATCAAAATCCGATTTGGGAGGAGGCTGCAATGGTCCGACGAAGATTGTGGGAATTTCGGGGGTATGGAGGTTTTCCGGCCGGTTTGGGAGCTCCGACGGTAGGAGGCGCGGTTGCACGGCTTTGGTCCGAGGAGGCGGCTGCGGGGCATCGCGGTGGTGCGGTGGCTAGGCGGAATGGCTCCAGTTGGTGGCTGGCATGGACGGCGGTGAGGCGGGATCCCAGTCGGGCGACGCCGACGTAGCACAAAGAGGGTGGAGAGCCGGGGTCGCGGCGCGACCCCGCAGAGGAGACACGACCCACAACATGCGGGTCGTTGCGTAGCAGACGACTGGCCACGAAGGCCGGTCTGCATTGACCGAGGGTCCATGGCCAGCCCGCACAGCAGAGCTGTGGGGTGGCGCTCCGAACCGAGCCGGCCGGGCGGACTGGCCGGTCCAGGCCGGTCCAGCCCCAGGGGCTTTTCCCCTCAATTTTCCGATGCCAGTAACATTCGGTACGGGTGTCTGTTTTCCATTCCATCAGTGGCAGCGTGGACCTTGCGTCTAGGGGATCATTTTGAGATGGTTTTGGGAATTTTTAATTCCCAAAATGAGGGGCCACGGAGGCATGACGCTTCTTTAAGTGGTTTGTCGTTTTCTGGGGGAACTTTTCTTGGACAGCGCGGACGCGTCCCACGTCCGATTTAAACGCAGTCAGTGGCGTTGGGACCCTGGCACCAAGACGGAGCTTTCCAGGGTGGTTCCAGGTGTTGAGGACGAAGTTGAGATGTGGGCCCCATGGCCCGTCTTTTGAGCTGCGTGCAGCTTTTAGTGGCTTCTTCCTCGGACGTCCGTACGGGGTGTGCGAGCAGTCGATGATGGGTGTTTTTCTGAGGGCATCGCATTGGTGCAGTCTGCCCACTATAATTCCGCACGATGGTTCGGGGCACACTGGGGCCATTTGGGCGTTGACGGTGATTTTCCACTTTTATCACCGGACGACCGTTTTGGACAAGTGAATAATCCATCTTGTGTACTTTTTCGAGAGGATCGCAACAGTGCGATCCGTTCTTTGAGTTTCCGGACCTGGATGTCGGTCCCACGTGGCACCACTCGAGTGCTGTGCGCCGAGATGCACCTTTTTCTCCGGATATCCGTGGCACTCAAGTGAGTAGTGCTTTTGATGTGTTTTCCTGAGGAGATCGCAATGGTGCGATGCGCCCGTCTGTTTTCGGTGCCGAGGCTTGGGATCATGAGACGCCGTTCTGGCGTGAGGCGGTGTTGGTGACTTTTCCATCAGATATCCGTTGGAGGTGAGTAAGTAGTCGATCTCACATGTTTTTCCTCAAGTATTACAATGGTGTTATTTGTTTGGTTGTGCGGATCCTCTGGCGTGATCTTGTGGAAATGTGAAGGTGCGCCGGTGGGCAGTTCTTCTACTGTGTTTGTAGCGGACCCTTGAAGTGTGATTGCGCACTCTTGGGAGAGTGAAATACATGTTTCACAAGATGTGGTTGGTCGTACCTGGGCTTTTGAGGTGGAGTTGTTATGTCACACCTTCGCGTTGACGCTGGGTGCCATGTGCACGATAGCCTTTGGGCTGGAATGAGGTATACTCTGGGAGTATACGAGAGTGCTTGGGGGTACATGTGTTTGTTTGTACCTGAGGATGTTTGTGCGCTCCGTTGTGGTTGAATTGGGGCCACACGTCGTGTGGGACCCACATGCCTGTCGTGATCTGCTTTGCGTACATTGACCTCTCGCGACATAGAGGGTCCCTCTGTGCTCGTTGTTTGACCAGCAGGGTGGAGTTTTTCCCCTGGATCGGTGCTCGTTTGTTGACCAGTAGGGTTGAGTGGTTTCCCCCTGGATACGTTCTCAATGGATCGGCCAGTAGCGGTGCTTGTGGCACCCCGTGATGGAACAGGTGCTGAACCCCTTTGGGTGAGTTGTGCTGGAGTTGGGTGGTTGCGCGATACCCACTCCATGTTCAGTTGGCCAGTGTTGTAGCCTCCAGTAGAGATGGCCAGAGCAGTTCTGAGTTCTACCCTCCAGCAGGGCTGGGTAGTGGGTTACTCATCGACTTCTTCGGGTTTACCCTCTAGAAGGGTTGGGCAGTGGGTTTCTCACTGACTTCTAGGGTTTACCCTCTAGCAGGGACTGTGCAGTGGGTCACCCGATGCACTTGTGGTTTACCCTCTAGCAGAGACTGGGCAGTGGGTCACCTGACGACCTCTTAGGGTCTACCCTCCAGTAGGGCTGGGTAGTGGGTCGCCCATTGTCCAGTTCCAGGTCTACCCTCCAGCACGACTGGGCAGTGGGTCGCCTGTCGACGTATTCCAGGTCTACCCTCTAGTACGGTTGGGCAGTGGGTCGCATGTCGACGTATTCTAGGTCTACCCTCCAGAGGAGCTGGGTAGTGGGTTGCCCAATGATGTATTAGGGTTTACCCTCCATCAGGGATGGGCAGTGGGTCGCCCGATATTTGGTTATGGTTTATCCTCCAGCGGGGCTGGGCAGTGGGTCGCCTGATGATGTATTATAGTCTACCCTCCAGCAAGACTGGGCAGTGGGTCACTCGATATCATATTACGAATTACCCTCCAACAGGGCTGGGTAGTGGGACACCAGTTGTCATTCCAGACTCAGTCCTTATTACTAGGCTAGTCTATGGCTTTCCTCCGTGACCACCGGAGTGGGACCCTTGTTTGTATGGGTCAGTGATGGAACAACTTGACTTTGAGGAGACCTCCCGACTACAGGGCAGTGACGAGGTGTGGTTTTACTTAACCCGGAACTCTCAATTATGAGGGGCTCTTTCCCCCACTGAGATGCATTCTTGTGACGCGATCTAAAACTGTGTTGGCGAGTCAGTGCCGCCCAATGCGGATAGTGTCAAAGTGTGGTGATTGAGCCCCTTGGCTTGCGGTTCGAGGCAGACGTGTGGGATGCTGGGCATTGATGATGAAGTTTCTTCTGAGACTGTTGGCTACTCTTTTCGTGGGCTGAGCTACAGGATGGAGATCCCCTTAAGACCTTGTTCGGACTTCTTTTTGAGCATATGGGCCTGTATATACCTTGTTCTAGTACCCACTTCTTGGGTTTAGTTACTCTCCTTCCCAGAGAGGCAAAGACGCGTGGGGTATTCCATGTGCTTTCCATGTCTAGATTCTCATGGTTGGACGAGTATACTCTCCTACTATAGGTAGCGAATACTCAGCGGGAAGTTCATATTCTCACTGTTTCTATCACCCTGTGTCTAGACAAGTCTACCTTCTTTCCTCTTGTTGGGTTGAGCTGGACTCTTTACTGTACTCTTACTGCACTTTCAGTTGTACTCCTCTATTTTTCTGTTCTCTCTACTGCTCACCCTTCGGTACCTACTTTGTTGCTCCCTCGAGCCTTCAGGGTATCCTACTTAGTATTTTTATACCCACCCCTGCTTGGGAATTACCCGCACTTGGTGTGCCCTTGCAGACGACGGGCAGGTGCAGCGTGACTTCGGTGGAGCGTCGGAGATTGGGAGCTTGGACCGCGTGCACTGTTCGTGGCTGGGTTCCAGCTAGGAGACCCACCAGTTGTTTCCATTTTGTTAACCTGTTACCGGGTTGTGGCACCTTTTCTGGTTGGGCGCCTGTTTTTCCCCTTTTTCATTTTCAGTACTTTACTTTGTACTGTTAGAGGTCGATGCACATTGTGGTTTATATATAGCAGTTGTTCTTTTTACCCTGCATGTTCTTTCTTTTACTCTGCACTTTTGCATTGAGTGTGCTGCGTGTGTGTGTGTACAAGTACTTAGGAAAAGGCCTCCCCGAGTTGTTGTGCCCTCAGCGCTGGTCGCCAGCCCCTGGCCTATGGAGGCGGGCTTGGGGTAGTTGCGGATCGATCCCAGGTAGGGTCGGGTCGTGACATTGATAATATATATCAGTATCCACTTTTATCAAATAGGAAACAAACCTGTCGATCATGTGTAGATATGACTACTACCTAGAAAAGCATTGTAATTTGTTTTACATCACTATCTTAATCACTTTATGATATCACCACTTAAAAGATAGAATAGTTTTCAAATAATTTGATATTTTGGTCAACATTAATCATGTAGACCAGAGATAAAATCCATAAATATTAAGATAACATAACATTAAAACATCATAATATCCTAATTTATATAAACCTTTAGCCTCATACAGACTATGACATCCCAAAACCCGCGCTCCTAAATCTGATGCTATAATTGTAAACATTACATTTTCAGCTTTGATATAAATAAAAGTGGCCCAATTCCATCAAAACGTTTCAGTATAAAACGAAATATTTGATCTGTTACATTATCATTCACATTTTATGTTCAGAGTATTAAATAATTACTAAAAACTCTTACATTAAATTTACCAAGAATTCAAGAGATTGTCTTTCCAACAATACTGAATACTTCATATTCAATATTAGATTATGATCATTATCCATATTAGAACCTTGAAGAAATAATTCACTCAACATCAAAACTGATAACCTCAGGAAAAGGAAAAATAATAAGGGTGAGATCAAATTCTTATAAAGGGTAAGAATAATCACTAACAATTAAATGTAATATATTAGTATATAATGATCATAAGGTTATAAAGAGATAATCAGAGTGCATGATAAAATCATAAAATAACTTGAACCCATCAATACCCAATTTATCAATCGTGGAACAAGGAATATAGATTAAATAATTAAAGGTGACATAGGAATCAATAATCATAATCCTTGTGATATCAATCTTGATCGGGGAAAACATTATAAACTCATATACCGAAGAGATAAAATATGTTTGTATTTTGGAACGCTTTCTTCATATAACAATTACAGAACCCATATATAACTATTAATAATTTAATAACCATATTTTTAAATTATAATGTAATTATATAGATAACATCATAATTTCCCAATGCATTGGAGGGATATTTTTGTACACCCATCAAAGAAGCAATATTGGGATCACCTGGTGATATTTTGGTTCACCTGTCACCTAATCTATAATAGAATCACTCAGGGCTATCTAGGTTCACCCATCATATAAGATATATCGTTATCACCTAGTGTTATCTAAGCATACCCATCATATATGTTATAACAGGCTCACCCAGTGCTATCTGGGAACATCCATCATATGATCTCCCAGAATCATAAATGAAGTAAAAATAGATTATCCGTCATTAAATAATTCATAAAAATAAAGACTATTCGTTTCAAAACATTATTATCCCATGGAAAAGAAAAGGGTTCTATAATAATCTCTTTGAAACAAGATTAAACTATGGAATAGAAAACGGTTCAATAAGAATCTCACCGAGACAATATTAATTCATACAGATAAATAATCGGGATTGTATCAATAAAAATTAACCCCTTTATTACATAAGTAACAACAAGTATTGTTGGCATTGATGAATATAAATATCATTAAAATGAAATTAAATGAATTTTTTATGAAAATAACATTTTATAATTAAAAATTACTATTTTAAAACTATAAATTCAAAAAACAATGTGAAACAACTTTTCCTTGAAAACAACCTTGGAAAAATATAATTGTAGCTTTAAAAATCATTTAAAAAATTTCTAGAGAAAAATATCCATTCCATTTTTAATAACAAATATTAAATAATTTGAAAATATTATTATTCAAATATAACCTAAAAATATATAAAGGAAACACCAAAGAGAATAATAGTCATGATTGTGCAAAATTATATTTATGTCATCAATGATAAAATAAACTTTCTTTTCACATTTTCAGTAAGATCCAAACTATCATTATTTGGAAAATAAAATGATTAATCCTTTCAAAAAAATTTATAAAAATTAAAAAAATCATAAAAAACATATTCAATTAATTATTTTAATTATTCAAAAAAAAATGAAACCATTTTTTAAAAAACACTGTTTTGAAGGATTTGTTTTTGACAAAAGAGTGAAATGATGATGATTTTATCTGAAAACTTTTTTGAACTACTTTAAAAAAAGATTGAGAATATGATACAATTACTTTATAATATCATTAATAATTGTATTATTTGAAAATTAATTTTCAATTATTGAGAGGTATATCACAAGATTTCAACGTTGGATACATAATCAAAAACAATCCTGGTAAGCGATGACATTATAACATAACACTATTAATAGTTCGGTATCTTTGAAATGTAAGCCCCATGAAATGATAAAATTAAATGAAATATAAAATAGCATGATAACAAATAATTTCAGAATATTACAAGTTAGATGGACTTTATATACACCACATATAATAATATCGATACATAATATTACATAAGTCTCAAATAAAAAATTGAGACAAAAATCTAGTACCACTATAATAATAATTTGTATTGTAATACCCAATAAATAATTACCTAAAATGAAAATTTAAATATTCTGATATTAATGTAATTTATTGTATAAAATTTTAAATGGGTTGTATATAAACCATAAAAAAGAAACGTGTGATGGATTTTCATGTGTCTCTAAAAAATAAAAGGGATATTAGAAATCCATTTCCTCAAGCTTTAATTTGGTTGAACATTACTTAAACTCTTGTATAGTGGGTTTAAAGTCAATATAAACTTATTAAATAACCATATTAATATTTATAATATATTACATGTTACTTCTATAACATCATATAACATATTTGTTAATAGTACTTCATTAGTTTCATTGTTTCGTGTGTTGATTTCCTTGTTTTCTCATTCGTTCATTGTTATGAATGTTTCAGTTGTTATGTATATTATATAGTTACATCATATCTATAATAACAATCATGAAATAATTGTCAAATTTATACATCAATTATAATTTTAATACAACTCATGTATTATGGTATTGAAAAAATATGTACATTACATTTATGGAGATGGTGGGTCATACAAACGCATTAGTAACACTTCTATTTATCAATTATAATTATGGGAAGGAGGTATGTAATAATTTGTCATAAAATAATGATAATTATATTGAATATGAAATATTATTTATATAAATATTCTTATATATATAATCTATGTGTTTTGGTGATGAAAAAAGGGTCATATCGAATCATCAAGGTCATAATCCACACAAACACAAATGATGTTATCATAATTTTAGTGTAAAAAATGAAAATGATATATTTTATTTTAAAACTTATAATTATGTAATTAATTAATTATTATGTATTTTATATCAATATATTAACTAAATTTATCTTTACAACCATCCATGTAATGAATATGTCAAAAACCAACTCACATCGCTTCGTAAAGAGGTGGTTTGTCGTACACACGAGAAACTTTATCATATCCCAAAAGGAATTGAATGTAAAAAATTTATATTGTTGTAATTTCCATATTTATTTAAATATTTTATAAAAATCATATATATAATTTATATCCATCATCATACCCAATTGTGATATGTGTTAATGGATAAAAGAAATGACATCAGTTAATGAGGTGATAGCTCACCATACACTCAAACGATGATTTAGTAACCTATTTGATGGAAGTGAAGATCGTTTTAGGGTATTAACATGACATATAATATTATCCATAAATTTAATATAATTATTTAATTATATTATGATTCATTAATAATAATTTAATGAGGTGAAGGATTAAATAAAATAAAGACGCTTAGTGAAGAATATTCCCTTATCTTCGGGTATTCTCCTCAAGATTGAAAAAATGCCTTCCTAGGTTATCCTCATGCCAAAAATATGGATTATATGATGATTTTTCACAATATGAGAGATCAATTGGTTAGGTTTTGGTCAATCAAAATGGATTGATTATTTTGAAGAAGCGAGGGGAGTAAGTTCACTTTTATAATTGAGGCGGAGTTGAATGTTTTTAAATACCCAAAATTATTGAATAATGGGATGTTACGATAACCTCATGTAGATCCATAATTGATTAATAATTTATTTTAGATTCAATATGATCTATAAAAACCTCCAAAAACCTAGAAAACATATATCATAAATATGTCATTCCTTGGCATTTATGATTAGTCCCTTTTTACCACATTAGTATCCACAACTGTAATATGTTTTTTAACATAGTTAAATAAATATTTTACACTAAAATGATTTTTTATTAGTAATATTTAGATTATTATTATAAATATTAAATCCAATTTATCAAGTAAAAATTCCATGTGCGCATAAAATTAATTTTAATAAAAGATCATGTAACACACACAAAACTCCCCTTTGAACCATAATCATTGCAATTATGTTTTATGGTATTTACTAATTATTATAACCAAAAATTATGTTAAAAAGATTTAAAAATTATTAAATACACTAATTAAAAATATATAAATAATTTTAGCAAATTAATTTCACACACATGTCTGAATTTAATTTAAAATTAAACCTGTAGACACGATGAAAATACGAGTTTTCAAAAAGTGTATTTTCCATGAAAAAGATGATTTTATATAAAATATATGAATTGAAATAATAATTTTATAAATACCAATTAAAATTTATGGATATATATTATTTATATTTAATTTAATACATTCCTCATTATCTATATTCTTAATAAATTAATATGGATAAACATTAGTCACTTTAAAATTGTTATAAGAAAAATCCTATTTTTAAACCCCTAAACAAACATATAATAAAATACAATATAATGATGATTAAAATATAATTATGTGAATTAAACATTTTTAAATAATATATATTTAAAAATATATCATATTTAGAACATAATATTATTTTACAATTAATTATTTTATTTAAAAAAATATTTTTACAAAATATTGGTATTTTAAACTATTCAGTGAAAAATAAATATTTTTTGAAAAATTAGAAAATTAACCTAAAGTATATTTTGATATTATAGTTTCAAAAATAATATTAATTATTTCAATTAATTTTTATAAAAGTATCAAAAATTATTTTTATTATTTCATCATGAGAAGAAATAAAAATCATTTTTTGAAGACAACATATTTTTGACGAATTAAATCGGATTACTAAAAATTAATAGATTATTTACCAAATATATTATTAATTGTTTAAATTGTTTTGGTTATATATATTTATTCCAACACTTATTTAATTATATTCATTAACACTAGTTTGATGACTACTTTATAACGGTTTAATATATCATGGGTTGTTTAAGCTCAGTGATGTGTGTTGAATATGATAATGAACAAAAAAACATAGGGTTGTGTGTATCACAAGATATTAAAGAATGGAAATCATGAATCACATTTTATTTTACCCCTCAATATCACTAAATGTTTTGGGATAATGGTGTACCCTCTAGTTAATTCTCTATTATATCATGGAATGAATGATGTGTCCCACATTTATCAGCTTATAAGGTATATGCTTGATCCTACGCATGTTATAGACCACTAGTACATTGAGTTGTAGAAATATTCAACTTCTAAGGAGTTTCCATTACAAAGTTTAGACACAATTAGTTACATACTCCAATGTAAGATGATACCACTTGTTACTGTTTGGTCGCAATATGTAATTAATGCGGATGATATGTGGTAGTGGAATCTGATGTTTGAGATTAGTGTTTAGTGTTATTCAATGAATTCCCCAAGGGATACATCTTGGGGACTAGAATTAATTAGAGGGGTATAATTTTAACATACTTAATTTTTAATTATAATGAAATACAATTTATGTTAATTTATAATTTTTTATGAGAAAATTAAATATTTCAATAAAACCAGTATATAAATGATTTTATGACATAACAGTTGGTTAGAATCCTTGTCAATAAAAAGGCCCCAGTTTTTTCCTTTAGGATTATTTTAATGAATATTTTCCAAGTTAACCATAGATTCATAATGTTATTCTAGGGCCCATATTTCGTAATGTTGATACAATAAACATATTCAATACATTATATAATAAATTAATACTAACTTTAGAATAATATAAAATCTCTAAAATGTTTCTTTAGATTAGAAATCTATGATCACTAATATGTATGGAATACAAGGTTACCCTATTTCAGACATAACCTTTTTGCGCATTAGGTGTTTGGTTTAATAACATTCCTATTCAATAGAGATACATTTTTTTTTACCAATTTTCATTTAATTGTATTGAAATTATATTTAATATTTTTTTCTTTTATTCCATTTTTTTCTATGTAGACTAGTGAAACCCCCCATTCTTCCCATATATTTGATCTAAAATCATGGGAACCACTCATTTTATAACATTTTAAATTTAAATTCCCTAATATGATAAAATTGAAAACTCTGTAATAAATTTTTGGATGAATCAAAGATAAAACTGGTTAGTGTTGATAAACCCCATAGAGTGTGTAGGACCCCAGAATTCCCTTATGCCTAATCAATGATGCTCTGTTGAACCAATTATGGTTCCAGTTCTAGGAATGATATTTTTCTATAATTAATCTTCTCAAAGAAAATTTCACAAGGTGTTTAACATATATTTTTTATTTTCTTTCATATTTCTCTTTTCTAAAATTTAATAAAATTGGTTCAGTTTAAATTAAAATGATAAAATAAAAATTAGCAAATGAAAATTATTAAACATATTTTTAGATGATAATTACATTGAATTATTAAGATATAATAATAATTAATTATCAATATATATTTTGAGAAAATATATAAATATAATTATAAATAATAATCGAGTGATAATAAAATCGATTTATAAAATTCAAATTTGTAGAAATTATCAAGTGATAATTATTGTGAATTTATCCAATTATTCTTATAAAAAATATCAATGGATATTTAAATATAATTATCAAATGATAATTTACATGAATTTTTAATAATGTAATTACTAAGAGATAGTAATATCGAATGATCAATGTATAATTTATGATAATCATTAATGAATAATTATGTGAAATTATCAAAGGATGGTTGTATAGTTCTGTCAAAGAGTAATTATGAATAACTTTCATGTATGATCTTAGATTACTAGAGAGATATAAATACTATAAAATGTGTTTTTATAATTATTCTTAATGATAATACCTCTTTAACATGTTCTATCCGAAATGATAATTTGGAAATTATTCAGTAGAGTGAAGTGCCATCGCATGTTATATTTATTTCTTTTGGAAATAATATATTTCGATTTCATTCTAAGAAACCTTGATGATCCTCCAACATTAACAAGTTCAAAAATAAATAAAAGTATTAGTAATGAGATTTATTAACTATTGAGGTTTCTACTCCATCTTTTAAACCACACACGACGGTATATCCTTTCCATTGACACTCATTTATTTGACTCATGAAGTTCCTTACATTTGTTGGTAACTTTTTTACACATGTTTTGGTGGGGTAATTTTCTATTGTAGAATAACAAATAATATTTATTGATTATGGTAACAGGTGATGGTGGGTGTGGGTTATGAGACACATTATGATACATGTTCCATGAAAATTGATAATGTAAATTTTATCATGGTGTGTGTTGAATCACATGTTGATTATATGTTTTTATTATATTTTTCATGAATTAATGATATAATTTTTTTATCTCATTATAGATTAATTTGTATTATTTCTCCTTTGGAGTTGTGCCTTATTGTACACAATGTAGGTAAGAATCTATTTATGATTAGTCATTAATAGGGATTAAGCTTGACTATGGTGATGGTGACAGCGGAGCATGATTTCCTTTTGGCTTGAACATAACTCGATGCCTTGAGGATTCCTCGAAACATTCCAAAACTAAATGCCTTATGGATACTGTGTTGTGAGATAAATAAATGCCTTTTGGTTACTATGTTCCATGTACACTAAATTACATGTGAATACCAAGTGGATTTTCAATATCGTTATGTATAGTTCTAATCATACCAACATCTATGTTTCCCTTTTAGAATAGAACAAAGCAGGTGCACTTGGGGGCTTGTGGTAACTTGGTTTATGAATGAACACTTGATTTGGGATTGTATAATGTTGTGCTTATTATTAATTTATTATATTCAACAAATATACCTATTAAAATTCACCACACTTGGTTCATGATACATTGGTTGCATCCTACTGATTCTTGTACTCACACTATACTATTTGATTTCGATGCGCTTTTAGATTTCATGACTATAGATTTGAAGAATGAAATGGGTCCTATTGGTGATGAATGAGTAGTGGAGAATTGAAATTAAATTATAATAGGATTAACTATGGGGGCTAACATTTTATTAATTTCTTTATTTTAACTTATTAATCTGGTGTGTCTTTCCACAATAGAAGCATCTTTATTTAGATGAAATGTGTATCATCATTAGATTTTCTCTTGTACTCAAATTTTTTACATTATTTTGTTTATATTAATTTGATCCATGACATGATATTCAGGTTATAATCTCCCCACTTATAGACTTAGTCCCTCACTACTATTCGATAGCCTCTTTTATATGGGGAGACATGCATGAGGTAATGTAACCTTCTAGGTTTGACTCAGTGGTTTGGGTTTGGATGTTACGTGAAGAATTCATGGAATGTATATATTATAGAATACCATGTGAAGAGTCACCAATTACAAAGGGTTTAATTATTCTTATATCCTTGTATTTCTAATAAGACCCCACCATTGATTAGATTTCCCTTCCAAGAGATAGGATTCTAAGTCAATTTTCTCATTGTATGAGAACTAGAGATCAAAAAATATATTATACATCACATTTATAAATTACATGAAAACTATTATATCAAAATACCCACTGAAATGTTGGGTAAATTATTTTATAAAATATTCAAAATCTTGTTTCTCCCCCATGGTTTAATTAAAAAAAATTCATGATCTTCATTACCACAGATAGTTTGAGAGAGATATGTGAGAATAGTCACATGATATTGCATCCTATATCCAAAATTACAGTTCCCCAGTCCTCTTACACATATTATTACAAGATTTATAACATAAAAATTTAATAATTACAACCCAATGACTGTGAGACATGGTGTCTGTATAATACTAGGTATATAAAACATCAAATAAAATTAAAGCATATCATCGTTAATTTGTTATTCTCTTAAGTGAGATCTTAAATAAAATTGAGATCCTAGAAATGTAATGGAAATTGAATGAAAATTATATCATAAGCACCATATTATTTATATAAATAAAAAAAAATAGTATGTCCATGTGATTCAGTTATGAAAATCAATTACATCGCTTCATGTAGGCAGTATTTCACATGTATGCATGAATGACGTTATATGTTTTCAATGATTGTAAACATTAGAATATAAGTGAAATATTATTTTTACTAATTTATAACTATATCATGGATTTTATATACATATATATATATATATATTAAATCTGTCATTATATCTATTTATGATAGGTGGTGATGTAAAATAAATTACATTAGTTGGCCAGATAGTAGTTCATCGAACACACGAACTATGATTGGGTTTCCCATATAATGTAATAAAAGATGGATTTGGTTTATTAAATTAGTATAATACCTTTTAACTATTATAGATATAATAATGATATTAATTCAAGATGTTTTAATATTTTTTGTAGGAGATTTAAAAAGAAAAAATAAATAATGCATGGTAATGAATGATACCTCTTCTTTGGACCAACTCTTTAGGTATATAGTAAAAATCTTTCATGGGAGGGTTTTTATATGAGGGATATTACTCTAGGATGTGTAAAGATATATGTGGAAATAATTTTTTTAGTATTGGAAGAACCAAATCATTTTCTATGTGTGAATAAAATAAGATAGTTTGATCCCTTTTACAAGCGATAGGAGGGGTACTTTTGGAATTTTAAAACATAACAAAATACTATAAATTTCTCATTAAGTATAAAAAGGATCAAAGAAGATATTATTATAATATATGATGTGTATCTATCTAAATACTCCATTAAAATAAAAATTAAATGATTTTAGGTGATTCTTATTACCTTTATCCTTTGTTTTTAACCGTTATAAACCCTTTTTAACAATTATGGTGATAATAATGTTTTCACTCTCTATAGGTCAATATTGTCACTATAAAAATAAAATTATCTAATAAATGGGCCATTTAGGATATTTTAAACAAAATCCCAGTTACGTGACCAAAAATAGTATTTCTTTATTTTAAATCTTTTAATAAATTTTCATTAATGATTAATATGTCATTCAAATCCTTTTCAGAGCTATTCATTTAATTTGAAATTGAAAAAAGCTCAAATGATATGGAATTATAATATAATTAATTAAACTGTAACCAAAATGTTTTATTTATCAGTAAAACTTATATAAAATAATTAATCATTCAATATCTATTATATTTAATATTTTAAAAAAACATTTATTTTATTTTTTATATTAATTGAAAAAATACTATATTAGTATTGAAAAATAATTAAATGCAATTATTTCATTACAAAAAAATTGAAAGATATTATCATGATAAAAAAATCATTTAGTGTTAAAATGACTATTTATAACAAAACATAATTTTTTTATTCGTATAACAAAGTTGTAGAAATTAAATGATATAATCAGGTATTGTTTTCTAATATATTACTTAAATATTATAATAGAAAAATTAAAAAAATGTTGAATAAAGTGGAAATATATTGTATTATTGGATACATAAGATAAAATAAACTCATAATATAGGGTAAAAGAAATTTTTAGTGTCAATTGTTACGCCATATCAGATAATTTTTAACCATAGTTTCCTGATTCACCATTACTATATTGACTATTATTTAATATAGTTACTATTCATAGTGACTAGAATTATAGAGGTCCAACATACCAAATTTGGATCTCCTGATTACAAATTATTAATTCAATTTTCAAGATTCAATAAACATAAGTTTCATAAATTAAATTAAAATTAAACCGTGAAAACATGATGAGAAGAGGTTTTTCAGACAAAATGCAATTTTCATGTAATAGATGGTCTTATATTAACTCTATATCTTGTAACCGTCCTTATTTTAATTTTTATTCATATAAATCAAAATATAATATACAAATATGACCTAAATATTTCTTTATTATGGGTTATTTTCATAAATTAAAATGTATAATCTTTATTCACTTGAAAATAGTTTTAAGAAATATGTGTTTTTAAACCTAAAAAATAAACTTATAATAAAAATTGGAAAAAAAACATTAAAATGAAATAAATTATTTCATTTTCAATAAAATGGTTTATATTTTAAATTAAATAAAAAATAAAAAATAATAGAACATTTAAATAACATGATTTTATAAAAATAATGATAGTATTTTAAAAATTGATATTTTCAACTATTTACTAAAAAATCAATAATTTAAGTAAACTAACAAAATTTCAACCTATGTAAATTTTTATAGGAGTATTTTAAAAAGAATTTAAATTTTATTATATAGTGTTTCTAAAGGATTGATAAATTAGTTTTAACATTTATTCATAAGAAAATCAAGAAAACCATATTTGAGGGAAAATGTATTTTTATAGCTTACGACTTTGCAAAAGAATATACATTATTCATATTAACCATTTGTTCACATTTTTTTAATTATTTATTCTTATTCATAGTTACATTTTTAATTCCATGTTTATAATGTTCGTGTTTATATATTAATAATTTAATAGCATATCATGGTTTGTTTAAACACAATGTTACGTGTAATGGTTGATATCGTAGAAATTAAATTTATTTAAAGTGGAACATATTATAAATTCCCAGTGTGTAAAATAATCCATTTGTTTCTCAATATATTTTTTCCTTCATTATATTTCACATTCATTGATCACATGATTCTTTCTAGTTTCATCCATTTAATAAAACTTAATATATATCATATAGGCAGCAAACTATAAAAATTAGAGTGAACATTCATATATTCTTAAAACCCATGCCTTTGCAACCCTAAATTATTAAATATTATTATCAATATATGACACCTTATATTTAACCTAATTAATTCATTTTCATTATCTATTTGAAACCACTATACTGGTTCTTATAGAAATTCTTAATTGACCCAAGCATATCTGTCATTAGTGTCCGTTCGGGTGCACAATAAGGGACCATTAAACGAATAGAAGAATTATAGTCTAGATATACTCAAAAACTATTTTCAGAGTTAATACCACAATATGAACATGTTCAAAAAACACTTCCCCTTATACTATCTAGATTTTTTTTATAGGAAAACCAAATAGTCTCTACCATACAAAAATATTAGTATTTTATCCGAGAATATCCATAGAGTTTTCAATATATTTATCAATCATAATCTCTAAATATTAACCAAACCCTAATCTAATAAAAACATAGGAGACACAATAATGAAATACATATATATTACATAATTTGATATGAATATACAAAACATAACGCAATTATACATACCCAAAAAATATAATAGTTTCATATATTAGGAGACTACATACACGCATATATTATTTCATTAAGGATCATATACATCATCCAACAATATTCATTATCTAAATAACCGAATAAAAATCATACTTAGAATATTCTATCAAAACCTATTGAAGGAAAACATAAGACATGGTTGTATCAGATTCCCATAAAGGTTTAATATAGCAAATATTAATAAATGATAACACATGAAAATAATGGTATTGGACAATAATCATAACTTAAGGAAGTCACAATAAATTAATTTAACATTGTAATCATAATTTATGGAATAATATTTGTTCATAACATAAGAAAATATCCATAAGAGTGTGAACCATTCAATAATTATTCTTAAGCCACAAGAGAATACATAAATATATAAATATGGTGAAAATTATATTATTACATTTTTAGCATGTAAAATTAAAAATAGGTTCACTAATTTAGTTAAGGAAATAATATCATTTCCCCAAATAATTATATGGCCTTCTAACCAGGTCCAAGAATAAACTCGTGGACATGAAACTAGGTCCACATATAAACAATACACATAAAACTAGGTTTACAAATCATGTTGTGAAGATAAAATTAGTTTAATTCATAATATTATTATGTGATGACGTATTCGTCTTTACCCAATGAATTAGTGGGATACAATAATCCAAACCATGCACAAGAACCTCATCCCTATTGGTGGGGACACGACAAGTGCATCCAAGAAACCTAAGATCAATTTTGGGTGGAGACAAATTTCTTAGTTCCTATAGTAGTACAGTAGTAGGCACTGTAGCAGGTTTTGCAGTAGGTACTATTGGGTTTTGTAGCAGGTGGATCTATTCATCCGTTTGGGATTTTAGGAAAGTTGTTTCGTTCTTGGGTCCCTCAAAGACACCAGGCCACCAAAGGCCTTTGGGCTAGTAAGTCTTATAGGACACCTCAAGGGCTTTTAGAATCTTTAAGGCCTTCGGGCCATCTCATGGTCTTTAGGACACATTATTGTTAGACTTAAATGGACCCAAGAGACTCTATAAGGAATTTGATCCATATGAGGATTCAGAGAAGACACATTCACCAGAGCAGACCTAATGGAATTGTAAGAATGAGAGGCTATTGAAATTTACATCGGGAGCAGCCTGTGCATACATTGGAAGCCTATCCAAATATCCATGAAAACGTGGAGAGTGGACAAAATTATGGAGACGCATGGGAGGGGTAGTTTCATGTAGTTATCATTTGTATGAATTAATTTAAGATATGTCATGTAAATTTGCAAAGCCTATGAGTAATGTAATGGTTTCCCCTAAAACCCTTATAAAGTAGTATTATCTAAAATTAATAAAAACATGTCCTTTGGGCCATTCAGGCAATAGAACCACCCATCACAAAATAATATTCCATTCATATGTACCCTATAAGATCATGAAATGATTTATCATTTAATGATAACATAACCAATGGAAAAAAATAGTTTCTGTAAATATTTAATTATTATAAACATAAAACACATTGAGAATGAAAAGGGAAAGTATCGTAGTATGATATCCCTAGTGAAACGTATGTAATGTTAAAGGATATCATCATAGATGAAAATGAAATTAAAAACTCACTTGGAACATTTCTGGTGGAAATTACCCTTTTTTATTTTCATATAACGTATTTAAAATAATAATATTCACAAAATCACAAGGAAAAGGTTGTATTTTAAATGATTCATGGAATATTATAAAGGAATATTAAAATCATTGAGTGTTCATGATGGTTGTAAATTTCATTCATTTCAAAATTCTAAAAACAAATATTTAATACTTATGTTCGATAAAAAGTATATTGTTCAGAAAATGTTAATAAGATAATTCTTAAAAAATTGTAAGAAGTCAAAAATGGGGAAAAATTACTTTAAAAAATAGTTTTTTAATATTAAAAAAATTATTTGAAACATTTTAGAAATCATGTTTATTGAATAAATGGTTTTTCCATCCAAAAGAGGATAAATAAGTTTAAATTTTCTTCAATACATTTCTGAACAATTTTGAGTATTGAAGAGAAAGAATAATACTAAAATATCAATATTTAAAAATTAAATTAAGGTGGTGAAAATTTAAGATGTTTATAAAATAATGATCATAAAATTTTCTCAATGTAAATTATGATATAAGTAATCCTGATTAAAATGGGATCGAAACATAAATCCCTTACCTCATGTATTTTCATGCTATTTATGCATTAAAACATCTTGTATTGTAAATATTTATTTATTATACATATATTCCAAGACCATATTCATAGATATCATATGATATAAGACTAAATTATTGCATATTATCACCTATTTATTAATAAGTATTTTTTTAAAATCGTTGCTTCAGGTGATAAGTGTTTCTTTTTTAACTCATGTTTGGACTCAATGGTTCTGGAACATGTACATTGATCATCATTAAATCATCTATATAATGTTAATATTTTTATATTGATTATATTTAAAACATCTTTAAAATAAGGGATATTGAATAAATGGTTTATCCAATAAAAATATTATAAATAAGTTCATCCCTTGTTAAATAAATTTCATGGTTCATTTTGACTACCAATGAGAAAAAATGGAAGAAACCTCAAAATTAAAAAAAGAAACATATGTTAAGAAAATTATGGAATTTTTATGAAATAAAGGCCATATAATTTTCCCATTTTAAATTCAGTTATAAACTATCCCAATTAAAATTGGATCGATAAATAAATCCCTTGCCTCATGTATTTTCGTACTCTTAATTCATTAAAACATCCAATATAATAAATATTTATTTATTATATAACTATTATCGAACCATATTCATTGATATAATACCAAATATTATTAAATTATTACTTCTTATCACCAATTTATTAATCATTCCTTATTAAAATCATTACTTTAGGTGATAAGTGTTTCGTTTTACAATCATGATCCGACTCGAATATTTCTATCCTAGAACATTGATAATGGTTCCATCATCAATATAATGATAATAATTTAATAATTATCATATTTCATCCTCATATACCACTACATAACAATTTATTTAATGTGGTGGCCTTAAATGAATTAAATCACTTTGTAGAGATGGTAATATGTACGAACAAATTATTGATGTTTCCATTTTTCAATGGATGGAATGAAAGAAAGGTATATAATAATTCACCGTTAAAAAATAATTATTATAATTACATGAAACTATATAAATTAAATTTACATTATTAGTTTTATTTCATATAGTATAAATGACATAAAATCACTTAGATAAAATAATACAAACATCATAAATGAAAAATGAATGAAATAAGAGGTATTTCTAGGATTTAATGGACTTTTACCGGTAAATTTGTTACATGACATTAAAAATGGTAATATAACCCTTATGAATAGTAAATTGGCACAATAAATAGTAACAAAACCCATGAATATATAAATAATATATACACATCTTATAAATAATGGTATGATATATCATAGTATTAGAAATTGAATATTTTAAAAAATAATATTTAAGTGTTTGTATTTGTTTAAGTGATAATTATTTAAATAAAATGATTTAAAAAAATTATATTCATAAAATTTATTCATAAATTAATAAATTTTTTCTTCTGATATTATTAGAAATTTATGAGACCTTAGTTAATTTTTTAAATATTAATAATATTACTTATACATTTAAAATTTTTATTTTTCAAGTGAAAGATGATTTTAATTAAAAATAAAATTTCTCATATTTAGAAACTTATTTTCATAGAATTGAGTTCAATTTTTAATTATACATTTTTAATAATGTTTAGTGTTAAGTTTCTTTATTTTTATAAAATACGTGAATTTTTGTGAATAGTAAAATACGATAATTTAAGATAAATGATAAATAAATGATTAATTGTTAAATAGATGATATATAAATAATTTAATACCATAATATTGAACTATCCTACATTATTATAATATATTTGATTATAATTCTCAATCTATTAATACTCTTGAGTAGTATAGTAATCAAAATAATAAAAAATTCAAGGAAATCCCTCTCTCCTGCACTATATATACCACCCTCACCCCTTTTCTCCTAAAAACTCTAGGCCTTAATTTTTGTCAATATTATACCCAATTATTTATCCCTAGACTATCCCCACATGTCCCAAAGCACTTTTTCTTTCCAAAATACCAAAAACTCTTTCTCTAAGGAGGTTCTTAAAGAGGATAATCCAAGAGGTAAATCCTCTTCCTTTTTCTTTTAATTTCATTTCTATTTATATTATTTTCTTATCCTCTAATCACATCCTTTGTAAACATGATCATGATAAATCTAGTATCATATATATACAATAATGATGTAATTTTAATTGAATAATCATTATCAATCTCCATACTCTCTATCTAATTTATTTTAAAAACAAAATCATCTCCCAAGAGGTGCGGATTTAAAACCTTCCTGGATGATGATGTTTCGTTCTTCAATTTATCCCTAAAGGGAGGTTATGAAACCATTTTAGTGGTAGAAATAGATTATTAAATAAGTATTAGATCTTACATAATGCTCTAGAGCCATTATATATACATGATATTAAATAATAGTACAAAACGAGTTCACTCCGATAGAAAAAATTCTAAAATTAAGGTAAATGATTATCATTAAGATGTTATATAATGATTCATCCTCATATACGGAAACAATAATAAATAATAAAATTTAAACATATTATATTTTCATTAATAACATGTAATTTCAATTCAAGACAATTTCACATGTTTAATATGAACTCCATTACTTAATCAAGCGAATTTATCCTGAAAGTCAAGCGAACGAATACTCCGGAACAACAGAATTCAATCATACAAATTATCATAAATTAAAGAAATGAACTTAATAAAATTATATTTAAATATATATAACACAAGAGGTTCTTAATTAAATTAATAATGGGTCTAATTTTATATTCCATGACATTACGGTCAAGTGAAGAACACATTGGGACATAAAGTAATGGTTTCTCCCCGAGCCTCCATTTTACATTTGGGATTAAACATTCTCTCATTATGACCCAATTAAATTCATAATAACTCTTATTTACTACAAAAAGTTTCTATGTAAAGTTTCTATATATTTTTATCCATCATAATCATTTTTTTCTTGATACGGATTTATAAGTTTTATAAGGATCTTTTCTAAATTATTCATGATATGTAAGCCTGATTAAAGAGAAATTACTGATTTATTATCTATATGAATATGAATCTATAATCATTTCTAATGAAAACTTATTACTATAAAATAACTCATTTTATCATTGAATAACTATATTACTTCATTTTTATTTCTATGTAAATATTTTTCCAAAATAACCTATCTTTTAAAAGTAAAATAGTATTACTCCCAAGAATTCATTGATGATTTTATAAGAGTATTTTCATGTATCTCAACACCCATATTGAATCTTAAGTTTTATTTCTATTATCATTTTATGATTTAATTTACCATATTTAAAAAATTGATCAGTTTTACTATGCATGTTCTATCTTGATACCATTCAAAATATTACTCTGAATTGTAAATAATTATGCTTACAAATTGGGGAAAGTTATTTAAATTTAATATATAAGTTTCAATATGAATGTATCTATTGATTATATTTCACCGATTTAATATTAAGAATTAATTGGACTTAGTAAGTGTCGGGTGGGTACCTCTATTGCCCACTATTTCATTGGTAGGTCTCATGAGACAAACTAGTTTATGTATGGGAAAACATCATACCCGATTATGTATGGTGTCTTGTCCAAAGCCATGATGTTATGTTTATGATGTACCAAATTATAAATTCCATCATTATGATATTATTATTTGATATTCCATTTTTTTTATTTGAATAGTATAATACTCTAGTGTAAGTATCATTTTTATTTTATTGATTATATGGTTTTATTTTTTCAGTAGTTATTCCTAGCATATTATGCACAATATTTTATTTTAATAGTAAGTGTTTTTAGTTAGTCACCTTTCCCTATAGTTTATTTTTAGATTCCTCTGAATTCTTAACCTCACTGAGAAAAATTTCTCAACACTTTCTTATTCTTGTTTTACCCCAGCATGCCATGATAAATTTTATAAATGACATGAAAAACAAATCTAGAAGAATAAGAGTGTTTTTGAAAGATTCTCTATGGTGTTTTTAATTTCAAGTTGTACTGTTTAACTTATCTATGCATATATTATTAAAAATCTACTAAACTATTTAGTCCATCCTGATTCAAATTCCTTTTATATATTCCAATGTAAAAAATTAAGGCACCTACTCTAGTTTGCTGGGGTCAGATTCTATAAAGTATGTATCAAAATATGTTTAGTTGAAACCATAGAAAATATATTTAGAAAAAATATATTACGAAAAACCCCAAAATATAATTTTAGGATAATCATACAAGAAAATCCTATACATTATTTTTGGTATAAATTACATGGATATTTATAGTAATACATCTCTTTCTTGATACTATAAGTGCATGTGGTTCTATAATATTTTTATATAGGGGAAACAACTCTAACATGGTATCCTAGAACAAACTTGAGGTAATCTTGTATATGAAAATGGCCTTTACTACACAACTAGTTTGAATCACTTGAAGAATATGATTATGAAAATTCAAATTTTCTTTACAACCCATTAATAAGGATTTAAAAGTAAATATATCCCCAATGAATCCTTTTTTATGATTATGAGAATAACTATGCATATAATTTAAATTTATGTTATGTATTTTTATAGTATTGATATTATTCATTATGATTGATAAACTTATCTAGTGCATTACATTATTTAAAAATTATGCATGTTGGAAATAATGGAAACAATATAAATGTGCATATCCCATGTATGTATTTCCCTCCTATGGAAGATAATGATATTGGTTCTAGAGAGGAAAATAGTACTCAGTAACTTATAACTATATTGGGACAATTGACATTGGTTTTGAACAATAACCTTACTTGTATGGACTATCCTAATCCACAATATGTAGTATTAATGTCAACCCACTTTAAGGAACAATAACCTCCATCATTTAGTGGTACTAAAATCCCATTTTTAGTAGAAAAGTAGATATGTTGTTTGGAGAATGTATTTCTCACTTCGGTAAGTAATGATAGGGAAAATGATGTTATAGAAATTTATCATATTTTTGGAGATTCATGTCAATTTTGTTAATTGATTCTAACAACAATGGGAGATTATGAAATAGAGAGCAGGAATGGAGAGAATTTAAAGAAATTTTCTTAGAAAAATTCTTTCCTCGGGAATAGTGAGAACATTTGGGATTAAAGTTTCTGAATATAATGAAAAAGGAGGATTAGAATGTTGAAATCTATGAAACTTACTTCATATGGTTAAAAAGGAATGTTGAATACTACATATGTAATCCAATGAGTAATATTGGTATTTTCATTGATAGTTTAAATCCACTCCTCTAATAGGCACCGGTCTATAAAACATTCTCATTATAGGAAGATATAGTTTCTTGTGATATCAAAAGGGAAAGGATTTCTATAACTCCTATGAATTTATAGGAAAAAAATAGAATAAGTGGGATTCTAAACACTCTAGAAAAGTAAATAAGGAAATGAGAAAGAAGGGAAGAGTTAACATTATACCTAACAATAAATTTGGGAGGAAACACAATAATACTTTCCGGAAGAGAATATACATCTATTATAAGTGTAAATAAAAATTCTTCCAAGCCCATGATTGTAATGGAAGGAAATAATCCAAAAAATTTCAATGCTATGTTTTTAAATATATGGGACATTATTCACATTAATATCTTTTATAAAGGAAGCATTCCCTGGGGAAGGGGAGGGGATAAATGTTAATGTTATGATATCACAACTCATGAGGATGATGTTCCTAATGATGTGGTGGTATGTACTTTAATGATTTCCTCAAACATATCCAATGATTTAGTTGATTATGGACCACCAAATTCTTTTTTATCTTCCTAGTTTTATAAGAAAATTATACATTTCCAGTTTTATTTAATAAAGGGGTTGTCAATCAAAACTCATAAGGGAAGTATCATTGCAATAATGATGTGTGGATCAATCCCCTTTAAAACACATAAAAGTTCTTTATTGAGTGATACAACCATAATACCTATGATTGACATTGATATAATTCTTCATATGGATTGAATTTCAAATTAGGATGCAAAAATATATTGTAATAAGAATAAAGTTACAATTTTTGAGAATGACGTAGAATCCCAGATCATTATAGTAGAAAAACCATTGTATTATTCTTATCTAGATCCACCACTAGTAGATCTTCTGAATGAAATTCTTAGGGGATATAAAATAATATCTATGGGTGATGAAATAAATCAAAAAATTAAGGTTTTTCCTATTTTTCAAAATATGTTGTTTTGTTTGTATAGGATTTACATTTAAATTATACGCAGTGGGAAATTGTATTTTCTATTTATTTAATTCCTTGTCCAAGGCCTATAGAAAATACTCTTTATAGAATTTCCACCATGTAATTAGTGGAACTGAAAAAAACTAGAGGAGTGGAGTAGTAAGGGGATTATTTTCCCAAGTATTTTTTCATGAGGATAACCTATTATTTTTATTTCGAATAAAGATGGATATATGAGGTTGTGAAATTACTACTGGGATATTATAAAAACTTGGCCATAAAACATTAAATAATCT
Source organism: Viscum album (assembly GCA_963277665.1). NCBI lineage: Eukaryota > Viridiplantae > Streptophyta > Magnoliopsida > Santalales > Viscaceae > Viscum > Viscum album. The sequence continues at coordinate 445,530,377 of OY728144.1, forward strand.
TTAATTAAATGAATAATTCACATTGAGGGTCTTTTAAGTATTATAGTTTTAGAGAGTTAGGACACAACTATTACATTTAAAAACATTAAAAAGTATACACTTCTACACTGTTTCAATTTTTTTCATAAAATAAAAACTCTTGAAAAAAGAGTTATGTCTAGTTCCATGTTTAAGATAGCATGACTTTTCCTTGATCCCATCCTTGAACCTATTCCACATTATGTCCTCTGAAAAAGATTTAAAAAACTTGGGATGATCATAAAAAGCTCAGTAAGGGATACACAAAGAAGGAAAACAGTTAGTTTTTTAAAACAACAAGTAAACCATGAATACATTAACACAAGTAATACTTTTCACCTTTATGAAGTAGTAAATACTCTTCACTGAATAAAAGATCACTACTTACCCTTTTGTAACCAAAATATTACCATAAAACCCATATAAAGAACACATAACATATAAGTTAACTTGGGACATAAAAATATATAAATAGAATAATCATACGGTCGACTTCCAAACATATCACTAATAGGAATAGCCATACAGCTGACTTCCATACCCAATGCATTGGAGGTTATAATGTAACCACCCTTCCTGGTATTCACGACACCACCCATCATTTGGTTTATCACGTAACCACCCGTCAAATGTCCAAGTACCATTATAAAATCATAAGAATGAAAAAAAATGTAAAGGAAAGAAAACATTTACACATTTCAATCACAATATATCACTTAAATATATTGACATAACAAATACATTATCAAAACCATTTTCAATACCAAAATACAAAAAATAGTATATGGTATTTATTTTCTTTTAAAAATATTACGGCTTCTTGAGGAAGCCAACGATCAAATAATACTCATGGAGGAGAAAAAGGTCTTTATCACTGCTTACGTTAAAAGGAACATTATTTCTTTTCATTTAGTAAAATTTTTTGTAGAAAAATATTCCTTTTGTATAAATGTAAAAGTCAAAGGGGTTTATACACCCTATAAAAGAAAGTGGTGTACAAATGAAAATATTCCTCAATGAAAGAAGATTGAGACGAAGTCCCTTACAAAGATCATTAAGTAAATATAATAGATCACTTATATGTATTAAATATAATCTCACCTAAGGAAATTATAAATACATGATAAGATAAAAAAATTAATTTTTCACATAATCGAAGAACGACATAAATAAGAAAGATAAGTTCAACCCAAAGAATGGGAATTGGGTTAAGAAGTTCCCTTACCTTGTGTCTGACTTGACCCGATCGTTCTTTAATACCCTGAATAATAAACTAAATTTAATTTCTACTTTCCTAAGAACCTTTTGAAAGTTTATTATTCATTTTATATCACTTATTACCATGTTATAAATATTATTTATTAATTTATGTTAATAACATTCATTTTTTCTATATTTTGTACTTGAGTCAAAAAAGGACATCTTATAATTACATGTTGTTCATGTGGCAAAAGTTTAATTATATCCAGAATGATATTCATGATTTTGATTTCATATATATCATATATATTCATTATATATATGTGTTTATAATAGTACATAACATTTGTAGGTAAGAAATGAATTGCATCGTTCATGGAGACGGTAAGTCGTACGTACACATGAATGCTACTTTCAATTCTATTTCTTATTTTAATAGAATTTAAAAATAATGATACATAGTTATATTATAATTAAATTATAATATTATATATAATATCATTAACTATATCCTTTATACATCCAACATAAGGCATTAACGAATCACATCACTTTGAGGGGGCGGTTGTCCGCACTTCCTCAAATGAGATTATCGTATTTACCCTCTATGGAAACCATAAAGGCTTGATATAATTGGGAAGTACATTAGTATAAAGAAATCATAAACATAATATATATCATATATAAATACAGTTTCACCATAATGTTCACCATGAGATGTGGTAGGATAAAATCGAACAATCATCGATTCCTAAGGTGTTAGTATTCTATCAACAGAAACATTATGTTATTCATCCATTAGATGGAGGTGTGTGTATGTGTAGTTATAATCCTTATCATAAAAATATAATATTATATTTAGGATACTGGTGTTATTACAAAAGAAAGGAATAAAAAGAGTTTAGGGTTCGGAGAAGTAAAACAAAAGGAAACAAATTAAGAGAAACAGTTACCTTTATTTTGGGTAACTCCCTTTTGTTTTAACCAAAAGACTTCTTGATGTGCCTTATTCATAATGTAAGGCTTCTAGGAGGAGGAGAGGGATGTATAGAGCTTAATTTAGTAGATTTTGGATGAGCCATATGGCTTGAGAGGTTTGAGGAATTGGTTACAAGTGGTCTCCTTTTATAAGGGAGAGGAGGGGCTGTTTTGGGGAGTGTGAAAATATTATTTTATAATATAATGATATTCAGTTTATAAAGGTCAAGAATCATTATGGTCGAAAATAATATGAAACATATTCAAAATAAAATCATCCAATCATAATTGGACATGTTTTGGAAAATATTTTAATCATTTTAATCCTATTTATTTAAATCATTTATTAATGAGGTAAATACAGCATCATTATTGTGTCATAAATAATTTAATTTATTTGATGTCTAAATATTATAAAAATATACTATCATGTATGAAACCGTGTTAGCTTTCCAATTAATATTTATAGGCAAAATTATAATTTATATAACCCCTTCTAATAAGTAATTTACTAAAAGATATTTGCTTTTGTCATTTTTTCCTTTGAGTTAATTTATCTAAATTGACGTTATCACTCCCAAGTTGCTCAATGGGGTCCCAAAATCGACCCAAAGATGAACATGGTCTTAAATGACTCATCAAATAAGGTTTTGACTAGTGTTAAGGTAATTTTAAATTATTATTATATTCTTTTTACCTTGAATTATCCTATTTAAGTTTAACTGTGGTAAATAAAAGTCAAAAGTTACTATTCACCAACAATTATTTTCATCTTATTGAACCACATTTTACTTCTTGATAAAAACCATGTATTTCTTATTTTCTAAATTCAATTCACAGAAGTGGTAAAATATTATTTAAATGAAAAAGTCAGTTTTTTAACTACCACTAAGTGGTTTCACTATTCATCAAAAATTGATGTTTTTTTGAAAAATACCAAAAATTCAAACTAAGCTATATTTGATATTCTGAATTCAAAAATGATGTTTATTTTTCCAAATTCATAACATAAAAGTTTCATTAATTAATTTAAAAATTAATTCCTGTTATCAAAACAAATATCATGTTTTTAAGAAACAATAACTATCAAAAGATTGATACTTGTTTATGTCCAATTTCAATGTGAAGTTAATTGAAATGACCAAAATTGGATTAAATGGTAAAAATATATTCTTATTACTCTTTAAAACCAATTAAAAAGAAAATCTATCCATATAAATAAATTATATTAAAAGGGACTTTTGAATTAAAATACAATATATTTTATTATTCATTAAAAAATGAACTTTATCGGAATAATCCCAAATAAATACCCAAAAAAAATTGATGTCCCAATATATAAAGAAGAATTTAATTAGTCAAATATAAAATATTAAAATGAACAAAACTACACTTAAAGAGTGTTCCCCATTAAAAGGCGCTAAATCGACCTTTTAATGTAAATTATGCTTAAAATTAAATTCATTCACATTTCAAGCCTCTAAATTTAATTGGATAAATGTAAATGCATTTAAAAAACATGTATAATCATATTATAGTTAGTTTTGTTCATTCTCTCCAATACAATGGTTAGGAGTCAACTGCCATTTAAAATAATAATATTATATTATTAGTGTGCAACATAAGATTTCAGAGAAACCTGTTATTGCGTACCGGGTATGCTATCGAACATAGCAACCCCTTTAAAGTAAAATTAATTTTTAATTCACAAATATTAATAAATATAAAATATGTATTATTATTCATATACTTAGGATGTTGCATCCTTCCCCCCTTTTTGGAAATTGCGTCCTCGTAATTTTTATTCACTTATCAAAATAGGTGGGGGTATTTATCCCTTATAGAATTTTCAGATTCCCATGTTGCCTCTTCAACCATATGGTTTTTCCACATAAATTGTACCTAGTAAATTAGATTATTCCACAATACTTCCTCCCTAAGGACAAAAATATGGACTGGTTGTTCTTTATAAGAGATATTCTCATCCAACTGAACTACCTCTAGGATCAAAACATGATATGGATCTGACATATACTATCTCAACATAGAAAAATGAAAAACATTTTGTACTTGGGATAAACATTGAGGTAAATCCACTCTTTACCGTACTGATCTAACTTCCTCCAGAATTTCATAAGGTCCAATGAACATCGGACTCCAATTTCCCTTCATACCAAAATGCATCACACTTTTTCATGGAGAAACATTGAGAAAGACATGATCACCTACCTCCAAGGAAATATATATCCTCCAGTTATCTACATAACTTCTCTGTCTGCTCGGAGATGTTCTCATGTGCATCTAAATCAACTGAACTTTCTCTGCCATTTCATTTACCAATTCTGGTCTCATAAGCTTCCTTTCACCTACTTCATCCCAAAAAGCTGGAGTTTGACAATGCTTTCCATATAATGCCTCAAATGGAGCTATCTGTATACTGGAATGAAAACTGTTATTATATGAAAATTAAACCAAAGAAAGATGTTGGTCCCAGCTTCCATGGTAATCCATTGATCATGTATGTAGCATATCTTCCAATGTCTAAATTTTTCATTCTGATTGGCCATCTGATTGAGGATGAAAAGCTGTACTAAAATTTAATTCAGTAACCAAAGACTTCTGAAAGCCTTTCCAAAAGTTAGTAGTGAACCTGGGATCGCAATTAGATACAATAGAGAGGGGAACTCCATGCATCCTGACTATCTCTTTAACATACAACCAAGCAATTTGATCTAGAGAAAATGTATCTCAAATAGGAAGGAAATGAAAAGATTTTGTCAATCGATCAACTATAACCTAGATTGCATTATTACCTCGAGATGTCTTTGGTATCCCCACAACAAATTCCATGGATATATTTTCCAATTTACACTCTGGCATCGATAGAGACTGAAGCATCCCTTTTGGTAACTGCTGCTCTGCTTTAACCTGCTGACAAGTCAAACACTTCATAGTAAAATTAGCAATATCTCTTTTCATTCCATCCCACCAATAATATTCACGAAGATCTTTGTACATCTTAGTATTGTCAAGATGAACTGAAAACGGGAATCTATGAGCTTCACATTACAAATCATTATTCAACTTTGAATCACAAGGCACACATAATCTCTTTCCAAACCTCAAAACACAATCATTATCAATGTTAAATTCAGGTAAATTACCCTTCTGAACCAATTCTACCTTTTTCTGCAACCCACTGTCTTCTTTCTGTACTTTCTTTATTCTATCTGATAGAGATGTTCTCACTGACACCTGATACAAAAAAGAATAATTTCCTGCACCAACAACTTCTTTTCCATAATTCATCAAATCAAAAACCAAAGGGTCACGTAGCAAACGTAACATGGTCAATGAAGTATTACTTTTTTGACTCAAAGAATCAGCCACTTTATTTTATTTTCCTGGATGATAAAGGATCATGCAATCATAATCCATGATTAATTCCAACTGTCTCCTATGTCTCATGTTCAATTGTTTCTGAGTGAATATATACTTCAAACTATTGTGATCAGTATATATTTCACACTTCACTCTATTCAAATGATGCCTCCAAATTTTTAAAGAAAAAACAACAGTAGCTAATTCCAAATCCTGTGTAGGTTAATTTGGCTCATGAGGTATTAACTGACGTGAAGAATAAACAATTACTTGATCATTTTGGATTAGGACAAAACCCAGTACTTTCAACGAAGCATCACTGTTGATAAAAAACTCACCATTTCTAGAAGGCAGTTCCAAAACTGGAGCATTCACCAATCGTATTTCCAATTCTTGAAAACAATCATCACATTCTTTTTCCCAAATGAACTTAACAGCTTTTCGAGTTAACATAGTCATTGGACTAGATAACTGTGAAAAATTTTAGACAAACCTCTGGTAATAACCGGCCAAACCAAGAAAACTACGGATCTTAGTTATATTTGAGGGTCTTGTCCATTCTTCAACAACTTTTGTTTTATAAGAATCAACAGTTATTCCATTTTTTGAAATAATGTGACCAAGGAAAGAAATTTTTTGTTACCAAAACTCAAACTTGCTAAATTTCTCAAATAGCTTCTTTTTTTAAGGTTTGAAAGACCACACTTAAATGACTTTCATGTTCATCATTAATTTTTGAATAATCCAAAATATCATCAATGAAAAAACCCACTATTTATCACCAGAATCAACTGATTCATCATTATAACAAACTATTCAATTCTGATTCGGACCATCATAGGATTCTCATTTGGAAGGCAATTTCCCTATATGCCCTCCCAGAAAAAATTCCATGTTTCCTCTATGAAAAACTATTCTTAACACAGAAATAACATAGGTAAAGAAACATGGAAATATTGTAAATGCTATATGATTTCAACAATAACATATATTACTTTATGGATATTAATTTAACAATACCCTATCTCCAAAAGTTATCTAAACTAACCTATGATACCAGCTATAAGCACCCAGCCTTAAAACAACACATAATCTTGAATTAAATGAATAATTCACAGTGAGGATCTTTCCAGGATTAGAGTTTTAGAGAGTTATTCCATAACTATTACATTTCAAAATATTACAAAGTAGACACTTCTACACAGTTTCCATTTTTTCAAAAAATGAAAACTCTTGAAAAAAAGAGTCACGTCTAGTTCTATGTTTTAGATAGCATGACTTTTCTTTGATCTCATCCTTGACCCTATTCCACATTATGTCCTGTGAAAAACATTTCAAAAACATGGGACACGTATAAAAAGATCAGTAAGGGATACACAAAGAAGGAAAACAGTTATTTTTTCAAAACAACAAGTAAACCATGAATACTTCAACACAAGTAATTCTTTTCAACTTTATTAAGTAGTAAATAATTTCGCTAAATAAAAGATCATTACTTACCCTTTTGTAACCAAAATATTAACATAAAATCCATATAAATAACACATAACAAATAAAGGTAACTTGGGACATAAACATACTTAAATGGAATAACCATACGGTTGACTTCCACACATATCTGTAAATGGAATATCCATACGGTTAACTTCTATACCCAATGCATTTGAGTTTATAACGTAACCACCCGTCCTGGTATTCACAGAACCACTCGTCATTTGGTTTATCATGTAACCACCTGTCAAATGTCCATGTACCATTATAAAACCATAAGAATGAAAAAAAATATAAAGGAAAGAAAACACTTACACATTTCAATCACAATATATCATATAAATATATTGAAATAACAAATCCATTATGAAAACCATTTTCAATACCAAAATACAAAAAAGAGTACATGGTATTTATTTTATTTTAAAAACATTACTCTTTATTGAGGAAGCCAAAGATCAAATAATACTCGCGGTGGCGGAAAATGTCATTTTCACCACTTATGTTAAAAGGAAAATTCTTTTTGTTGTTTAGTAAAAAGATATGTAGAAAAAATATTCCTTTTGAATAAATGTAAAAGTCAAAGGGGTTTATACACTGTATAAAATAATGTTGTGTATAAATGAAAATATACCTCAATGAAAGGAGATTGAGACAAAGTCCCTTATAAAGATCATTTTGTAAATAAAATAGATCACTTATGTGTATTCACTATAAGCTCATATAAGTAAAGTATAAATACATGATAAGATATAAAAATTCATTTCTCACATAATTAATGAACGACATAAATAAGAAAGATAGGTTCAACCTAAAGAATGGGAATTGGGTTAAGAAGTTCCCTTACCTAGTGCCCGACTTGACTCGATCGTTATTTAATATCCAAAATAATAAACTAAAGTTAATTTACACTTTCTTAAGAACATTTTTGGATTTTATTTTTCCATTTGTATCACTTATTACTATGTTATAAACATTATGTAATCATTTAAGTAAACAACGTTCGTTTTGTCGATATTTAGTACTTCAGTCAAAAATAGACTTCTTATAATTACATGTTGTTCATGTGGTAAATGGATCATTATATACATGATGATATTCATGATTTTGATATAATATATATCATATATATTCAGTATATATATGTATTTATAATAGTACATAACAATTTTAGGTAAGAAATGAAATGCACCGTTCATGGAGACGGTAAGCCTTACGTACGCATGAACACTACTTTCATTTCTAGTTATTATTTTAATGGAATTTAAACATAATGATACATAGGTATATTATAATTACAGTATAAAATTATATATAATATCATTAATCCTATCCTTTATACATCCCACATAAGGCATTAACAAATCACATCACTTTGATGGGGTGGTAGCCTGCACTTCCTCAAATGAGATTATAGTATTTACCCACTAGGGAAACCATAAAGGCTTGATATAATTGGGAAGTATGAAAGAATAAGGAAATAATAAACATAATATATATCATATATATATACATTTCCATCATAATGTCCACCATGAGAGGCAGTAGTATAAAATCGAACAATCATCGTTTTGTGAGGCGTTAGTTTGCCATCCACAGAATCATTATGTTCTTCATCCATTAGATTCAGTTGTGTGTATGTGTAGTTCGAATCCTTCTCATAACAATATCCTATAATATTTAGGATACTGTTTTTGTTACAAAACAAAGTAATAAAAAGAGTTTAGGGTTGTATAAGTAAAATAAAATAAAACAATTTAAGATAAACTGTTTCCTTTAATTTGGGTAACTCCCTTTAGTTTCAACCAAATGACTTTTTGAGGTGCCTTCTACCTAAGGTAAGGCTTCTAGGAGGATGATAGGTATGTTGGGAGCTTAATTGGGTAGATTTTGGACGAGCCAAATGGCTTGAGAGGTGTGAGGAATGTTTTATAAGTGGTGTCCTTTTATAAGGGAGAGGAGGGGCTTTTTAGAAAAGTGTGAAAATATTATTTTATAATATAATGATATTCAGTTTATAGAAGTAAAAAAATCATTATGGTAGAAGATAAGATGACTAATATTTTAAATAAAATCATCTTGTCATAAATCGACATGTTTTGGATAATATTTTAAACATTATAATATTTTTTAATTTAAATCATTTATTAATAAGGTAAATACTGCATCATTATTGTGTCAAAAATAATTTAATTGATTTGAAGTTTGAAAATTATAAAAAAATACTATCATGTAGTACATTGTTCTTTATTTCCAATGAATATTTATACACAAAGAGATAATTTATATAACCCCTTCTAAAAATTAATTTACTAAAAGATATTTGCTTTTGTCATTTTTGCCTTCACTTTAAGTTAATTAATCTAAATTGTCCTTATCACTCCCATGTTGCTTAATGGGGTCCCAAAATCAACCCAAATATGCCCATGGTCGTAAATTACTCAACCAATAAGGGTTGGATAAGTTTTAAGGTAATTTTTAATTATTATAATATTCTTTTTACCTTGAATTAACCTATTTACCTCTAACCGTTGAACATAAAATTCAAAAGTTACTATTCACCAAACATTATGTTCATCTTATTGAACCACATTTTTCTTCCTGATAACTACCATGTATGTCATATTTTCAAAATTCAATTCACAGAAGTGGTAAATTTCATTTAAATGAAAAAGTCAGTTTTTTAACTACCACTAAGTGGTTTCACTATTCATTAAAAATTGAAGTTTTTTAGAAAAATACTAAAAATTAAGCCTAAGATATATATGATATTCTGAATTCAAAAATGATGTTTATATTCCGAATTCAAAACATAAAAGTGTCATTAATTAATTTTAACATTAATTCTTGTTATCAAAACAAATAGTGTGTTTTTAAGAAACAATAAATATCAAAAGATTGATACTTGTTTATGTCCAATTTGAAAGTGAAATTAATTCCAATGACCATCATTGGATTAAATGGTAAAAATATATTATAATTACACATTAAAAATGATTAAAAATATAATTTAACCATATAAATAAATTAGATTAAAAGGAAATTTTGAACTGAAATACAATATTTTTCACTATTCATTAAAAAATGAAATTTATCAGAAAAATCCCAAAAAATTACCCAAAGTAAAATTTGATGTCCCAAATCTAAAGAAAAATTTTATTTAGTCAAATAGAACATATAAAAATGACCAAAACTAGATTTATATGGGGTTCTCCATTAAAAGGCGTTAAATCGACCTTTTAATGTAAATTATGATTAAAATTAGATTCATTCGCATTTTAAGCCTCTAATATTTATTGGATAAATGTAAATACATTTAACAAACATGCATAATCATATTTTAGTTAGTCTTGTTCATTCCCACCAATACAATGGCTAGGAGATTACTACCATTTAAAATAATAATATTATATTATTAGTGTGCAACGTAATATTTCAAGGAAACTTGTTGTTGCATATCGGGTACACTATCGAACATAGAAACCTATTTAAAATAAAATTAATTTTTAATTCACAAATATTAATAAATATGAAATACGTATTATTCATCATTTACTTGTGATGTTACAAATATCAATTCTATTATAATAAATAAAAAGTGTCATTTTCTTCACATTGATGATTTATTTCATCAACTTCAAAGAGCCCAATTTATTTTGTTGATTGACCTTAGATCTCGATATCATCTGTTGTGTGTGAGGAAGGAGGATATTCCAAAGATAGAATTTATAACTAGGTATGGGTGTTACGAGTTTATAGTAATGCATTTTGAACTAACTAATAAACCCTCTATTTGTATAGATATAATTAATGTAGTTTTTAAGAAACATATTGATGTATATTTTGAGGTATTTTTTGATTATATATTTTTATTCTCCAAAATAAATGAAGATCATGAGAATCACTTGTTCATTTTTAAAAATACTCTTTGAATAAACGAGTTATATGGGAAGTTTCACAAGTATGAATTATAGCTTCAAAATGTTTTTTAGGGCTGTATTATCTCTATGGATGGAATTTTAGTTGATCATATAAAGAAAAAGGTTGTTCATGACTGGCCTACACCAACAAAAATAGCCAAGGTATGTAGTTATATCGATTTAGGAGGTTATTATCGGTTTTTGTTCTCAGAATTTTTCATGGTTAGCTAACCCGATAACCAAGAATACCCGTAAAGGGGTTAAGTTCATATGAAAAAATTAATATGAATATTTTTTTTAAAAAATTAAATATAATATTAGTGATGTATATGATCATGATTCTACCATTAGGGAATGGTGAATTTGAGATTTATAGTGATGCATCAAATAAAGGACTTAGTTGTGTTTTTATGCATAATGATAGAATTATTGCCTATGAATTGTGGTACTTAAAAATCATGAACAAAAGTATCCAAATCAGGATATTGAGTTAGCAATTGTAATCTATGCTCTAAATATAAGGAGATACTAAATTTGTGGTGAAATATGTGAGATACATAAAGATCAAAAGAGTATGAAATATATCTTCCAATAGAAATAAATAAATATGATTCGATTGTGTTTTCTTTAGAAACTCAAGGATTATTATTTTCTAATACACTTCTACCCAGGGAAGGTGAATAAGGTAGAAGATGCATTGGGAATGAAGGATTATTAAGTTCTGAACAAAATTGCGGTTGACAAGGATCCTATGTAGATGTATCTATTAAGGATGGATATGTAAATTATCAAGGGAGGGTAAGCATCACTAGTTTTTCAAATGGTTTCCAACCCATATTTACTGGAAAATATTAAAATTTCATAGTTTGATGATGATAATCATAAAAACAAAATTAATGATGTGAATTATGGGAAGTAGGAAGACATCATGTTTGGGGATGTAATTATAAAATTTGGGAGGAGGGTATATGTTTCCTCTATCATATATCTAAAAAGGCAGTTATTGGATGATTCTCATAGCTCAAATTTCCATATACACCCTGGTAGCACTAAGATGTACCATGATTTGAAGGAACATTTCTGGTCGGATAAAATAAAGTGGGAAATTAAAGATTATTTATCAAGTTATTTAGTCTTTTAATAGGTGAAGGCTGACAGAAAACATCCCAGAGGAGACTTTCAGCCTCTTACTATTCCTACATGGGAATGGTATTACATCACTATGGATTTTTTCTTCATATTAGCAAAAACTCCAAGAAATGATGATGTATTACAGGTAATTATTGATTAACTTACTAAATCGGTAACATCCCAAGGTTTTACAAATTAATTAAGTGCATGAAATAATAACGCTCTATTAAACAAAACATTGTTTTAAGAAATTTTTTATAAGGTATTTGTTAAAACAAAATTTGAATGCTTCTATGTTTTGAATTTCGATAAAAGGTCATGTATAATTTTGATCAGAAAGTTATTTAGAGTCTGATGAAGCTAAATTAATTTTTTGAGAATATTAACATACCCTTTTGGATAGTAATATATACAGTAATATTCCCCTAATAAATAGAAAATTTTTATTTTTATTTTATAATGTTAAGGCATTAAGATAATTACATATTTATTAATGATTAATGGTGTCAAAAATGAGTTATAGTTTTAAAAAAGTTAATTTTGAATAAAGTTTGATTTTATTTAAAAATTAAATTAATCATAATTATAAAATAATTTTTTAAAAATTTGAGTTCATTTTTAAATTATACACATCGAATAATGGTTAGGGTTAATTTTTGGAATTTTTCTGAAATTCAAGAATTTTTTATAAATAGTGAAATATAATAAAATACTATATATAAAATTATTATTTAAATACACAATTTTTGGAATCATGAATGATGTAATCCCACATGATTTGAAATCACATAATTTATTTAATATTTTGATAACATTAATGACGAATATTAAAAATCTTGGAAAAAATATTAAAACAATGATCAAAATAATGTAAAATCCCACCTCTCGACGACTATAAATGCCACCCTCATTCTCTCAAACCTATCAAGCCTTAAGCATTGATTATATTCTTCCAAATCAACCCCTCAAGGATCTTCCCCATGTCCAAGTCCTTCTGGTCTCACCAAAATGAAAAAAACCAAAGTACTTAAAGAGTATCATAAGGAGAAGAGATCAAGAGGTAAGAATCCTCCTTCATTTTCATTTTCTTTATTTTTGATTAATTTCATTTCTTATACTCTCTTCCTATACCCTTATCCATGAGGTAAAAAATCTACAGAATCTTATATATTATTTATGTCATCATGTTCATGTAAAATATTCATCATATTTATTCCTCTCCTATTCCTCTTATTTAAAAAAATGATAACATCGCTTGTGATGTGTTGTTTACCAAAATTGTGGATGATGTGATTTCAATTTACCTTAATTCCTTTAAACATGAACATAAAATCCTTTTAATGTTTGAAATATAATTTATAATTTATTATGTAATATGTTTATTTTCTATAATGATATTTAATTCATGAAATTAAAATGTATATTGAAACAAATTAATGATTATCAAAGAGCCGCCGAAAATGATATAAAAATATAATTAATGTTTTGTTTAATGATTTATCATCATATATGGTAACAAAATGATTTATGGTATCATGAAAAATTATATAATAAAATGATAACAGTTTCATTTTTCCTCAATAATTTCAATTCCATTTGACAGGAAAATCAAATACAAACAGAAAATAAAAATCTTGAAATTAACATACCCATATCAATGGAAGGAACAAAATATGTATAATTAATTGGTGAAATGTTATTATTAAATGATCATATAAGGTGTTATAAACATTATTATGTTTCTGTAAAATAATAATAACACTCTTTTAAATATTATACAGGATGTTTAAACAAGTTTGAAGTAAGAAAAACCTGATGTATGGGAATTCTTAACCCAATTTCTATTTTTTTGGGTTAACATAATTCTTCATTAATTGTGTGGTTTTAAGATCATTTGTGTGATTATTTTTTTATATTATGTTTTAATATGTGTATCTATAGTTTATACACATATTCCTTTTGTTCTATTGATTCTTATATCAAATATATGTTATTTGTATGTGACTTGTCTTGTAAAATCCTCTTTTGAACTTCTTGTTCTAAAAAGTTCAAAGTGAATGTTTTTATGAAAGTATTATTGTTTAATAATTATGTTATGTTTTTTGGGAATTTTTATGATTAATGGTGGTAGCTATATCTCCCTCAAATGAATTGGTTTTTTGTATGTTGGAGGTCATCCATATGGTTACTCCAAGTGTAACTGCGGTGGTTATACATTAAGGTGGTTTTGATGGTTACATTTTAAGGTAGCCATTAGGGGTACAAATCATATGGTTTCCAGGAGGGTTACAAGATTATGTATTTAATTCCTCAAGATACCATTATTGTTATATTTATGTTCATTATTTTTTGTTTAAATCTTTTGGAAATCTCATGTTTTACAATGTAAGTATATATGGTTGACTAGTATGTCTTTTTGAAAATTATTTCCTACGTTTACAATTATTCATGGGCTAAAGTTTTATTATTTCTCTTTTTATATTCCTTACTAAAATTTATGTGATCATCCACTATTTTTTGATGATCTCCATATGTTATATGTATGTGTAATATGCATAAGGAATCCAGTTAAAGGTTACGAAGATTTGTCAAAGAAATCAAGTTTTATTTGAAATGATTTATATTTTGGATGAAATGGATACTTTTTGTGGAATATGATCTATATAAATTTTGATTATTATATATTTATTATATCCTAATTCTCTAAAGATATAATCTTTAAAATAACTTTAATGTGAAAGTAAATGAGTTCTCGACTAAATTTGATTATTATGTAAGGTAATAAGGTCGGGACCTTATAGTTGGTATCATAGGATTGTTTAGGTAACATTAGTGGTTAGTATGATGTTAAAAGGATATCATGAATTACTTTTAATCTATATTTAACTTTAATTGTTATATCATTTAAATATTACCATGTTTCTTTAAGTAAGATAAGTATGTTCAGAATGGTTTTCAGTTGATGAAACTGGGAACCTAAAGTGGAAAGGCACTGACAGAATGATATCTTTTTGATTATATAGACATGAATGGTAGGGATTGGAACCAAGAATTTTGTAGAGACCCTAAGCTTAACGTACATGGACATTACATTACTTTTGCAGAATACTTAATACATAACAAAAACAGACACACAAGGACCATAATAGTTTAGTGTCTTTGGAAACTTGGAATATAATCTTCTAATCGTGGTGAAAGATCTTCAAAATCTCCCATAAAGATCTTATTTTTTTTTTACCTAAAACCTCTATTTATATCTTGGGGAAAATAAAACATAAAAGGGTGAGCTCAAATGCTCAGTAAGGGTGAACAAAAGAAATATCAATCACATCATATTCATAAGAACATAACATTTTGGAAATCTTTACCTACAAAAGAGATCATAATATCATAACATGGGATAAATCATAGTAGTGAAATATAATCCCAATAATCATAACTTAAAACATGAAACTTTGTGGCATACACACATAATCATGGAGAATCATTTCTTATTAGTCAAGACTCATTTCCAAGACTATCTTAGTGGACAAAGTCCATTTCTGAACCGAGTTCATTCCTCGTTTCAGTCCTGCTTCACTGAACCGGTTTAACCTGCCGTTCCAGCCATATCTATCTCATGAGATATAATATCTTTACCCAATTCATTGGAAGGAGATATAGGTCCCACCCATCTCATAATGATACCATTCTTATGTGTGCCACAAAATATTAAATCATACATCATTGCATAACCCATGTAATAAAAATGGGAATCTTAATCATGGTGACATCATAAAAACAATTCATATAAGATAAAGGAATTCATAAAAATAATTCCATCACAACATAATCAAATCAATGTAATAATATGGATAGAATCAGAACCCTTTATTATCTTATATGGAAAATAATTTTGATAAAAACACTTGAACACCATTCTTGAGGAAAATATCCTTTCTACATCAAAAACATTTTTCCTTTCTTAAAATGTCATACAATTTTAAAGTAAAATATGTTGATTAAAAATAAACATGAAAACCTGTAAAGTAAGCTTCTTGGAAATAATTTTTAAAAAATCCGTTCATGCCGTATAAGTTAAAAAAACATTCTTCGTACTTTTGCCGGAAAAGTCAAAAAGTACCTCGTATGAAAAATGAAAAAAGATTCCTTTCATATCTTTTACTAAAAACTCACTGAAGGGTAAAATTGGATATAAACTATTGTATAAGGATATAAATATTACATATTGAGGAAACATGGATGTGGATGATAAAATACACCCCAGTGAATTTCAAAGTATAAACAATCTCGGATAAAAATGAGATTGTGATATTTTCTCTTACCTTAGGTCCGATTTGCTTCGTAAGTGTCCAAAAATCCTTTATAATTATTTAAATAATGTTATTAACTAATTCCATAATCATAATTATTGTTATGATATCATATATGGTCATATTCTTAGCTTATTATTAGTAATATTTCATTACTACTTGTTATTCGGGTGTTTATTACTTTTTTGTTCTTATGCGTGTTTGTCGAATAAATTCTTACTCTTATCTTTAGGTTATAGATTCCTCATTTCCAGAATGGTATTAGTGCAATATATATCATATTCATTAATTCAATTTATTTATATAATCATTATGAAATGAAGATCATGTAGAACGAGTCGCATCACATCGTGGAGACGGTATTCCGTACGTACGCACGAGTAATGATATCGTTCCTATGATCGTGGAATTGTATTGGAGTGTATGTATACTATTTCAGAATCAATATCACTTTATAATAGTCATATATTGTCATTATTTACACCATTATACCAATCCAATTAAGGTGGTGGTGGAAAATAGATTACACCATGGCGTGGAGACGGTATTCCGTACGTACAAATGCGCGGTGATTTATTTTTCTGTAGGATGGATAGATGGTGAAATAGGGTTGTTTCATACATATAATGAAATATCATTATATGAGTGATACTGATGATATTAATTCATAATGAAACAACTAAATAAGAAGAAGTGGAAGAAGAAATAAAGATGAAAAAATCGGTAACAGACATTACCTCTTCATTGAAGTGCTTCTTTGAGACCTCCTTTTAGGGAACTAAAATTGGTCATTGAAGAAGACCAGAACCTCTAGGATGTTTCTAGGGAAGTGGAGAGAAGAAATTGGCAGGGTTTGGCCGAGTGTGAAGGCTCAAAGTGGTGTGAGGAAGAGGGGGAGGATGTGCCCTTTTATAAGGGAGGAGAGGGGCTCCTTTGGAAAAAATAAAAATATTATTTTATTATAAAGTCAATTTCGGTTTTAAATAGCTCTAAATTGATTTATTTCGAATATAAGGCGGGGATGGGTCGAACACCTCTCATACAATAGAATTTAGACAAGTTTAGGTTCCTATTTCAACCTTATCATTTATAGTTAACTTTAAGTTAGATAATTTTACTTTTACCGTGTCTTCATGTTTTCTTACACTATAAGTTTAATAAACTTACTATATCAAGCCAAAAGAGCCCTAAGTTGTTTATTATTAATATATATAACCGTATCTAAGTCATTTGACCGAACCTCAGATTTTTATTAATAAAATAACAATTGATAATATAATATTTTTTTTAAAAACTATTTTATGTCAATTTTGACACTATTTAGTAATTGATTTTTTTGAAACTCATAATAGAATGATTAGTTCTAAAACTGTTAATTAAATAAATACTAACATGTCATATTAATTTAGAAAATTAGTGGAATTCATAAAAAGTCTCAAATTACATTTATTTTGGTGTTTATAACATCAATTATGTCAATATTTCATTACTAAGATAATTACTGCATCATCTTTGTGTCATAAATAAATTAAATTATTTAATGTCTAATAATTTCAACTAAATTACCATTATTTAGGAAAGATTTTTAGATTTTTAATGAATATTTATAGTAGAATTTATCTTATGTATAACCCCATATTAAAAATGATTTACTTATTAAACATTGATTTTAACTATTTTAACCCTTATTTAAATAAATTAATAATAAATGTCCTAATCTAATCCAAGTGGGCCTAAATGGTCATATGTTATTCCTAAGGTTGTCTTTGATTGAATTACACTTTTCCAATAGAATTATGACATGTGTTAGGGTAATAATAATATCATTTTTATCCTTAATTATCCTATTTACTTTTAACCGTGGTAAAAAAAGTAAAAAGTTACTATTCACCAAAAATTATTTTCATCTCATTGAACCACATTTTACTTACTAACATCAACCGTGTCTCTCGGATTTTTGAAATTCCACTCACATAAGTGGTAAAATTAGGTTTTCTGATAAATTCATTTTTTTAACTACCACTTAGTGGTTTCAATATTCATCAAAAAATGAAAGTTTCCAAAAAAATACCAAAAACTAGGCCTAATCTTTATTTGATATTATGAACTCAAAAATGATGTCTATTTTACCAAATTCAAAACATATCAGTTTCATTGATTAATTTAAAAATTAATTCCCGTCGTCAAAATAAATAGCGTGTTCTTAAGAGATAATAACTATCAAAAGATTGACATTTGTTTATGTCTGGTTTAAATGTGAAATTACATCCAATGACCAATATTGTATTAAATTGTAAAAATATATCCTAAATATACTTTAAAACCACTCAAATTAGTAATTTATCACTATTTATTATTTCGATTAAAAATGTTGTTTTTAATTAAAATTTAGTAATTTTCACTATTCATCGGAAAATGAAAGTTATCCGAAAAGTACAAAAATTTCACCCTAATCCAATTTCAATATTCCGAATCCAAAAATGAAGTCCATTTTTAAAAAAAATTAAAAAAATTTAAAAAATGTTTATTAATATTCATAATGGCTAGTTTTAATAGCATATCATTGTTTAGCGAAACTCGGTATTGCGTACAACACACGCTATCACGGAAGGTCGCACTTGCGTGTAATGAAAGTCAATTCAAGGATGCGTGTTGTGAAAGCTTCTTTTTGTGTAGCGTACAACACAAGACATTAATGAAATTAAAAAGAATATTTTTCATAAAATCTCAGGGTGTTACATTCTACCCCCCTTAAAATGAATTTCGCCCCTGAAATTCGTCAAGGTTATAAATGGTTTACTATTCGAAAGATTCTTTGATTGAAACCCACATCGTAAAAAGGAATACCAAAACCAATCTTTAAAAATAAAAGTATGAAACGTAACAGTTACCCAAATAAACTAATCACTGGGTTTCCACAAAGGTGAAAATATGGATATGGAAGAGAAATCTAACCATCATGTTCTGATGGAGAGTGGTAGAGAACATGGCTATAGAAAAGCTAGCAATCACAAAGCCATAAATTTGTGACAATCTAAGGTACCATCTGATTCATCAGATATAGGGGCACTAAGACAACATTTTTTGTTTTCAGGATCATTTCCCTAAAGTTGATGAAATTGGAATTAGAAGAAATACTTTCGTGATTTTGGTATAGTCTCATCGTTTGTCGTTATTTGGACAATTTGCACTTCATCTCATAATGAAATGAAGTTGAATTTGTCATTAGTGATGTGTTAGCAGATCATGTGATAGAATGATGGGTCATTCCATCTGTCTCAAACAAAAGGTTAGAAAAGTTATCAAAAAACACATAAGTCCATTTATAGTGAGATTAATCATATATGGTTCCTAAAATGGACTTATACTTCATATATTTTACTGCTTAATATAATAAAACTAGTTTCTACTAAATCGTGAATTCTTGTAGGCCAGTGGTAGGTGATAAAGGCCAGTCTCACTTCAGTTGTGGGTTTGATTCCCACGCCCTTGTCCGATGCGATGGGCTGTCGCCCGTCCTGTAGGTTGTCTTTTTTCTAAAACTCTATTACTATAACATCCCATCAATAATATCGAAAAAGTTCTATCCTAACTTATGTCCAACATAATCCATTCCAATCTTTAGGCTTATCTAAAATACTTCGTTCCAAGCTCATAGTATAAAGATAATTATTACTTGAAATGTCAGAGAACAATCACGTGAATGCCATCATTTATCCCCCATATATCATAAGATAAATCTTGTTGGCCAAATTACAAACATGTGAATACTTTAATCATGTATTCTATTGAAGAATGAATACCCATTGAACCTTAGTGAAAACATGAATGCAGTCAAAAGTTAGCTCTTTCCACATACCAAAATCCAAAAATTCTATATACTCAAATCATGATATAACCTTCTCCTTATATCAGCCATGAGCTCAGGAATACTATCAAACACTTAATTTTCTCTTTATCCCTTCATTATGCGCATATCATCTACATTCCAAAAATATCTGAATAACCTTTCATGGATACTGGTACCATTAATCATACACTTTCAAAACTCAAGGAAAGACAATAGTGTAACAATCCTTAGATGTCTCTTTATTCCATAGTACCATGAGATTACTTATACAACATTACACATGATAAACATGTAATCATTCCATTACATTCTTAAACCATTGACCGAGCTTCAACAATTCTTTCATCTCACATATCATTTGTGGTATCTTCAACATCATCAATATAAATACTACCCATACGACCATACTGATTCTTTTCATGAGACTTTCTCTTAGGGCGTTGGTTTGCATAATTCCCATACATTCCACATTTAAAACATTTAACCATTGTTGATGTCGTAGCAATACCATTATCCTCATCCTTGGTGTTAACTGAACCTTTTCCTTTGCACTTACTGGCTTTGTGTCCTTCTTTTCCACACCCAAAGCATCTTCTAGTTCCTTTGAAACATTCTCCTTGATGCCTCTTCCCACATGATTTACATAGGGGAAATTTAACATTCTTTCCTCTATGATCATCATGAAACTCCATCTTTCTCATATTAACCGAGTCAGGAAACTTAAAATTTTTACTTTATTGATCATATTATGAGATTGCTGATTCTGCAAAATAATGATGTTTGGACTTCCAAATCTCATTTCATTTGGTTGCTCATGAATAATATCATTCCATTGTCCATCATATACTCTATTATTGTGAATCATCTTGTTTCCACCCATTTTCTAAAACCCAAAAAGAATAGTGTGAGAGGCAACAATCATAATAAAGGGGGAGTAACTTCAATATCTAACATCTTTGGTTTAATCTAATATCGTTACCATAGTTCTAGGACTATATCCTATACGTATACTAATCCTTAGGGACATCCCTAGACATACCTTAGAAATATCTCTAGGGATCTCACTAACTTTTTCGCATCCTAGTTTCCAAAGGTTGACTAAACTTGTCCTCTGATACCAACTGTAGAGACCTGAAGCTTAACGTACATGGACATTACATTACTTTTGCAGAATACTTAATACATAACAAAAACAGACACACAAGGACTGTTATAGTTTAGTTTCTTTGGAAACATGGAATATAATCTTCTAATCGTGGTGAATGATCTTCAACATCTCCCATAAAGATCTTATTTTTTTACCTAAAACCTTTCTTTATATCATGGGGAAAAGAAAACATAAAAGGGTGAGCTCAAATACTCAGTAAGGGTGAACAAAAGAAATATCAATCACATCATATTCACAAGAACATAACATTTTGGAAATATTAACCTGCAAAAGTGATCATAATATCATAACGTGGGATAAATCATAGTAATGAAATGTAATCCAAATAATCATAACATAAAACATGAAAATTTGTGGCATACACACATAATAATAGAGAATCATTTCTTATTAGTCAAGACTCATTGCCAAGACTATCTTAGTGGACAAAGTCCACTTCTGAACCGAGTTCATTCCTCATTTCAGTCCCGCTTCACTGAACCGGTTTAACCTGCCGTTCCAGCCATGTCTATCTCATGAGATATAAAATCTTTACCCAATGCATCGGAGGGATATATAGGTCCCACCCATCTCATAATGATACCATTTTTATGTGTGCCACAAAATATTAAATCATACATCATTCCATAACCCATGTAATAAAAATGGGAATCTTAAACATCGTGACATCATAAAACAATTCATATAAGATAAAGGAATTCATTAAAATAATTCCATCAAAACATAATAAAATCAATGTAATAATAGTGATAGAAAAATAACCCTTTATTATCTTAGATGGAAAATAATTTTGATAAAAACAATTGAACACCATTCTTGAGGAAAATATCCTTTCTACTTCGAAAACATTTTTCATTTCTTAAAATTTCATACAATTTTACACTAAAAGAAGTTGATTAAAAATAAACATGAAAACTTTTAAAGGACGATTCTTGGAAATAATGTTTTAAAAATCCATTCATGCCGTATAAGTTAAAAAAACATTCTTCGTACTTTTGTCAGAAAAGTCAAAAAGTACCTCGTACGAAAAACGACAAAAGATTCCTTTCATATATTTTACTAAAAACTCACTGAAGGGTAAAATTGGATATAAACTATTGTATAAGGATATAAATATTACATTTTGAGGAAGCATGGATGTGGATGATAAAATACACCCCAGTAAATTTCAAAGTATAAACAATCTCGGATAAAAATGAGATTGTGATATATTCCCTTACCTTAGGTCTGATTTGCTTCGTAAGTGTCCAAAACTCATGTATAATGATTTAAATAATGTTATTGACTTATTCCAGAATCATAATTATTTTTATGATGTCATATATGGTCATATTCTTAGCTTATTATTAGTATTATTTCATTACTACTTGTTATTCGGGTGTTTATTACTTTTTTGTTCTTATGTGTGTTTGTCGAATCAATTCTTATTCTTATCTTTAGCTTATAGATAACTCATTTACACAATTTTATTAGTGTAATATATATCATATTCATTAATTCAATTCATTTATATAATCATTATGAAATGAAGATCATGTAGAATGAGTCACATCACATCGTGGAGACGGTATTCCTTACGTACGCATGAGTGATGATATCGTTCCTATAATCGTGGAATTGTATTGGATTGTATGTATACTATTTCAGAAACCATATCACTTTATAATATTTATATATAGTCATTATTTACACCATTATACCCATCCAAGTAAGGGGGTGGTGGAAACTAGATTACACCATGGTGTGGAGAGGGTATTCCGTAAGTACGCACGCGCGGTGATTTCTTTTTCCGTAAGATGGATAGATGTTGAAATAGGGTTGTTTCATAATTATAATAACATATCCATATATTAGTGATACTTATGTTGTTACTTCATAATGAAAAAACTAAAGAAGAAGAAGTGGAAGAAGAAATAAAGATGAAAGAATTGGTAACAGACATTAACTCTTCTTTGAAGTTCTTCATTGACACCTCCTTTTAGGGCACTAAAATAGGTCTTTGAAGAAGAACCGAACCTCTAAGATGTTTCTATGGAAGTGGAGAGAAGAAATTGGCAGGTGTTGGCCGAGCTTGAAGGCTTAAAGTGGTGTGAGGAAGAGGGGGAGGAGGTTCCCTTTTATAAGGGAGGAGAGGGGCTCCTTTGAAAAAACTAAAAATATTATTTTATTATAAAGTAAAGTTCGGTTTTAAATAGCCTCAAATTGATTTCTTTTGAATATAAGGCGGGTAAGGGTAGAAATCCTCTCATCCAATAGAATTTAGAGAAGTTTAGGTTCCTATTTTAACCTTATCATTAATATTTAACTTTATGTTATATAATTTTACTTTTACTGTGTCTTCTTGTTTTCTTACACTATAAGGTTAATAAACATACTATATCAAGCCAAAGGAGCCCTAAGTTGTTTATTATTAATATATATAACATTATATAAGACATTTGGACGAACCGTATATTTTTATGAATAAAATAACAATTAATAATATAATATTTGTTTTAAAAACTATTTTATGTCAATTTTGACACTATTTAGTAATTGATTTTTGTGAAAATCAAAACAGAATGATTATTTCGAAAAAAGTTAATTATTTCACTAAACACATGTCATATTAATCTATAAAATTATCGGAATTCATAAAAGTCTCAAATTACATTTATTTTGGTGTTTATAACATCAATTATGTCAATATTTTATTAATAAGATAATTACTGCATCATCTTTGTGTCATAAATAAATTAACTTATTTAATGTATAAAAATTACAAATAAATTACCATTATATAGGAAATAGTTTTATATTTCTAATGAATATTTATAGTCGAATTTATCTTATGTATATCCCCATATTAAAAATGATTTACTTATTAAACTTTGATTTTAACTATTTTAACCCTTCTTTAAATAAATTAATAATAAATGTCCTAATCTAATCTATGTCAGCCTAAATGGTCATATTTTATTCCTAAGGTTGTTTCTGGTCGAATTACATTTGTCCAATAGAATTAAGACATGTGTTAGGGTAATAATAATATCATTTCTGTCCTAAATTGCCCAATTTACTTTTAACCGTGGTAAAAAAAGTAAAAAGTTATTATTCACCAAAAATTATTTTCATCTCATTGAACCACATTTTACTTACTAACATCAACCGTGTCTCTCGGATTTTTGAAATTACACTCACAGAAGCGGTAAAATTTAGTTTTATGAAAAATTCATTTTTTTAACTACCACTAAGTGGTTTCACTATTCATCAAAAAATAAAAGTTTCCAGAAAATACCAAAAATTAGGCCTAAGCTATATTTGATATTATGAACTCAAAAATGATGTCTATTTTACCAAATTAAAAACATATCAGTTGCATTAATTAATTTAAAAATTAATTCTCGTCATCAAAACAAATAGCGTGTTCTTAAGAGCTAATAACTATCAAAAGATTGACATCTGTTTATGTCTGGTTTAAATGTGAAATTACATCCAATGACCAACATTGTTTTAAATTGTAAAAATATATTCTAAATATACTTTAAAACCACTCAAATTAATAATTTATCACTATTGATTATTTCAATTAAAAAGGTTGTTTTTAATTAAAATTTTGTAATTTTCACTATTCATCAGAAAATGAACCTTATCCGAAAACTACCAAAATTTCACCCTAAGCTAATTTCGATATTCCGAATCCAAAACTGAAGTCCATTTTGAAAAATGAAATTTAAAAAATTTTAAAAGGTGGTTATTACTATTCATAACGGCTATTTCTAATAACATATCATTGTTTAGCGAAACTCGGTATTGCGTACAACACACGCTATCACGGAAGGTCGTGCTTGCATGTAATGCAAGGCAAGTCAGGGATGCATGTTGTGAAAGATTATTTTGGTGTAGTGTACAAAACAAGACATTAATGAAATTAAAAAAAAATCATAAAATCTCGGGGTGTTACACATTTTGTTATAGTAATGTATGATCTTACATAGGTAATAAATGGAGGGGCCTTCTATACAAGAGAACCACCTGAGGTACCCCAATGGAACATGAGGAGAGTAGAACATTTCCTAAGGAAACTCCCTCTTGTTTTTAGTGGATCCTCTAACCCATAACCAACTGAAGGATATATTAAATCCCTTGAAAAGATATTTGATATTATGGAATTTTTAGATAATAAAAAGGAAATTCTTTGAATTTATCATTTTGAAGGTGAAGCTAATCAGTGTTGGTAAATGTTCAAGAATATCAGGGATATATGGGAGATTAATTCCATAGAGTGGGTGAATTTAATAGTAGTTTCAATAAAAAATAATTTCCTAAGGTGGATCAACTTAATATGGATACACAATTACATGAATTGAAGAAAAGGAGAATGATTCAGTGGCCGTGTATAAAGAAAACTTCACACAACTGGCGAGGTATGCTCCAAATCATATTCTAGATCTTGATAGAAAACTCCCCTATTTTTACGCAGAAATTGAAACCAAGGTATATAAGGGAATTGGATCCCATGAATTAAAACATTATAAGAATATTTTCTAATGTTCTTAGACGGTATAAATATTTTTTTTGATGATCATGTTCACATTGAAAATAAGAAGAATAAGAGATCTAAATAAAATTTAATGGGTAATAATCAATCAAAGAAATATGATGGCATGAAATTATAGTTCCAAGTTTGTGAAAAGGGTGGAAAAAATAACCTTGGGGATTTCCTTCCTATAACTGGGAAGTGTTTTAGATGCGGTAGGTTTGGACGTATACACTAAGATTATAATGAAAATGATACTAGGACAAATCCTGATAAGAAAAATGTAATTTTTTTTAATGTGGCGAGATGGGTCATTATTAAAATTCCTTCCCATAAAAATATTTGAATGATACAATGAAGCCCGACTATAAGAAAAAATGTGTAGTGAGATACTTTGCGACTACATCAGTAGATTCTCGGTCATTCAATGAAGTTGTATCAAGTACCGTGTTCCATTACTCAAATTTTTCTAATGTTTTGTTTTTTATGGGTACTACACATTCTTATATATTTTAGAAAAAATTTGGTAAATTAGATATATCACCACAAAAAATGAGACTGAAAATTATTATTAAAACACCAATAGGGAAATATTATAGCAAAGATTAATTATAAGAATATTTTTATTATGGTATGTAGAAATACATTACCTAAAAACCTTTTGGTTTTTTCCTTATTTTATTTTGATATCACTTTGGGTATGGATTGGATTTCTATTAATCATGCTACGATTGATTATAGATTTAAAGAATTTTTTCGAAAAGAGATTCAGTTTGTATTCAAGAATGAACCCATACGGTTGATAACATATTAAGGAGATGAGAAATTATTTAAATATAAAAATAAAATGTATCTTTCTCATATTGATAAAAACAAGGGGACTGTTTCAAATTAATGATGTGCCAGTGGTAAGTGAATATCTTCATGATTTTTCATATGAGTAACCCTTGGTTATACCCGATGGGAAATTTAATTCAAAACTGAATTATTACCATATTCAAATATGATTAAAAAACCCCCTTAATAAATAGCTCAAATAGAACTATTAGAGTTTAAAAATAAGATACATGATTTTCTTGATAGAGGATTCATTTATTCTAGTACTTCACCATGTGGTGACCCTATTTTGTTTATTAAAAGCAATGATGGTTCCATTAGATTTTAAATTGTTTATAAAGACTTTAATAACATCACTATTAAAAACAAGCATCATTTGCCTCATATTGATGACTTTTTTGATCAACTCTAGGGACCACAGTAATTTTTTAATATTTACATGAGATCCAGATACCATCAGTTGATGGTGAAGGAGGAGGAGGAGGAAATCCCAAAACAATATTACTAGATATGGTCATTATGAATTTGTTTTTAATCTATTTGGGTTAACTAATGCACCAGATATATCCATGTATTTTATGAATATAATATTTCATGTCTTATTGGATAATTTTTTTGTTGTGTTTATTGCTGACAATATGATATATTATAACAGTAAGAAGGAGCATCAAAAGCATCAAAGGATTGTTTTGAGAACCTTAAAGGAGAAGAAACTTTATAGAAAAGATATAAAGGGTTATTTTCCATTGAAAAGGATTTCTTTTCTTGGGAACATGGTAAATAAGGATGGAATAATAGTTTATCCTACAAAAACCAAAGTGGTTGATGAATGGTAAAGACCTCCAAATGTTATAGAGATTTGTTGATTTTGTGGATAAGTAGGTTATTACTGACAGTTTGTTAAAAACATTGCACATTTATCTATCACACTAATTAAATTAACATTAATAGGGGTTAAATTTGTGTTTATAGAATAATGTGACGTTTTTTTTCAATAAATATTGAAGAGATTGGTGAATGCCCCAGTTTTCACCATGCCTTATCAAAATGGTTACTTTTTTACCAACAATAATGCTTCATTGATGGGACTGGTTGTGTTTTGATATAGAATTATCAGGTAATTACTTTAGCTTTAAGACAACTAAAACATAATGATTTAAATTATACCACACAAGATTTGGAATTGAAATCTGTGGTTTCTGCTTTGAAAATTTGGAGGTATCATTTCAATGGAGAAAAATATCAAATATATACTAACCATAAATATCTGATGTATAGATTCACACTGAATGAATTAAATATAAGAAAGGGAATATGTATTACATTGATAAAAGAGTATGATCTCACGACCAATTTCTATCTTTGAAAATAAAACAAAGTGGCAGATGCCATGAGTATAAAACATCATGCATCGTGAACCATGTTATATTTGGAACATGATCCTTTGATTAATGATTTGATGAATATTGGATTAGAAGTTGTTGGTGAAGGAAATACCTAATTTTTGTTTTAGGATTCAGTGTAGTAATCATTATTTGAAAGAATTAAGCAAGCTTATAAGAAAGAATGTGAGTTATATAAAAATTTAGAATTGGTTAAAATGGGAGTTTCTGGAATTTTACCTTGATAAATATTTTTTTTAGATTTGGGAAAATATTTTGTATACCTTTTGATTTTATGATTAATAAATATTTATTGTGTGAATCTCATAGTTATCCATTTTAAATTCATCATGGAAGTACTAATATATACAATGAACTTTTTGGTGTATTACTGGTAGGATGGAGTGAAAAGAGATATTGTAGAATATACCGTGAAATGTTTGACATATAAATAGGTTAATGAAGAGTGGAAATTATTGAAGGTGATACTTCATCCTTTCGAGTGCCAGAGTTGAAATGGGAAAATATAACCATGGAATTTTTTGTGGTATTTATCAATGAATTCTCGATTTAATAATACAATTATGGTTATTGTTGACTAACTGACTAAATTTGTACATTTCCTCCATATTCGAGATATAATGCCATTGGATCAGCTTTCTCGACTATAAATCATAGATATTGTTAGGTTATATGTAGTCAATCTTTCCATTATATCTGACTGGGATATTAGGATCAATTCTAATTTTTGGAAGGTCCTTCAGAAGTAATTGGGTACAAAATTAAATATTAGTACGAATTTTCATCCTTAATTTGATGGGCAGTCAGAATGAACGATTCAAACCATGGAGGATATGCTTCTAGCTAGTTCAATAGACTAAAAGGGAATTGTGGATCATCATCTTTCTTTTTTGGGTTTTCTTATAAAATTAATTTTCAATCGAGTATACAAATGGAAAAAATTTTGAGCCATTGTATGAGAAGTAGTGTCGAACTCCAATTTTTTTGCATAAAATTAGGAAAAGGAAATTAATGGGACAAATGTTGCTAGAGGAAGTAGAAGAGAAAGTAAAGATGGTCTAGAAACACATTAGGATATCTCAGAGATGGTAGAAAAGGTATGGAAAAAACATGACGAAAGACTTTTTTTGAGGTAGGTGATCATGTTTTGTATTAGAATATCACTATGAAAATGTGATATGAGTTTTGTTATGAAGGAAAATCTAATTCCATGGTTCCTTAGACATTATGATATTCTACAGAACATTGGACTAGTTTCCTTTCATGTATATTTTCCTTCGACTTTATCTCAGGTGCATAATGTTGTTTATTTTTTGATTTTGAGAAAGTATGTTCCTGGTTAATCTCATGTCTTGATCCCAGAAATAGTTCAGTTTGAAGAGAACCTTTCTTATGAAGAGAAATAAATTTAGATTCTTTTTCTAATGGAACAAGTATTACAGAATAAGGTAATCCACTAGGAAAATTTTTTGCGGAGAAACCACACGGTTGAAGAAGCCACCTGGGAGTAAGAAAATGTTATAAGGGAAAGACACCCTCACATGTTTAATAATAAATTAAATGAAAACTAATTTTGAGGACCCAATTGCGAGAAAGAATGGAGAATAGAACAAATCACTGTTTTAAAAATAAATGAAATTCATGTAATACTAAGACAATATGACAAAAAGGTTTTTTGAAGATATAGTTATAACATAGCCATTAAAACATAATTTTGTTGCTTCTATGTTTTGAATTTTGAAAAACAGTCATCTACAATTGTGATCAGAAAGTTATTTGGAGTCTGATAGAACCAACTTTATTTTTGGTGAATAGAAACATGCCCTTATGAATAATAATGTGAACCTAATGAATAGTCAATTGTATTATTATTTTATTGTCTCAACTCTTTAAGATAATGAAATTTTGATTAATTTTTCAAGGTGTTACAAAATGAGTTATTGTTCAAAAATTGTAATTTTTTTTAATAAAGTAAGATTTTATTTAAAAATTAAATTAATAGTATTTAGAAAATTATTTTCAAAAAATGGAGTTCATTTTTAAATATATATGTATAAAAATGTTAAGGGCTAATTTTTAGTATTTTCTGAAATTCGTGATTTTATTATGAATAATGAAAAATTGTAAAATACCATATATACAAATTCTCTATTAAACAATCAATTTTTGACACAATGACTGATGTAATCCCACTTATTTCCAGATCAGATGATATATATACTATTTTAATCACAATAATGGTTATTATTCATAGTTTTGGACAAACATATTAAAATAATGATTAAATTAATGTAAAATCCATCCTCTTCTCCAAAATTAATACCACCCCCATTCTCCTCTTAATCTCACACCTATCAACCCTTGATAATTGTTTAAGTTCTACCAAATCCCATCCCCAAGGAATTTCCTCAGGTCCAAGACCTTCTTCTTTCACCAAAAGTGAAAAACCAAAGGTCTTAAGGAGGATATCAAGGAGAAGAGTTCAAGAGGTAAGAATCCTCTTTCATTTTCATGTCTTTTATTTTCAATTGATTTCTTTTCTTATACTATCACTCCCTAAAATTATCCATGTGGTTTGAGATACCCATAATATTATATATTCATTATTTTACCATGCTCATGTATTTAATTCACCATCTTTCTTCCTCTCCTCTTCCACTTGTTCAAAAAAATTAAAAACACCACTCGTGATGTGTTGCTTACCAAAATTGTGGATGCTGTGATTTCAATTTAAATTACTTCCTTCAAAGAAGATCATAAAACCCTTTTAATGGATGTAATAGAATATAATTTTTATGATGTAACCAATTTTATCTTTTGTAATGAACTTATATTCATGAAATTAAATTATATAATGAATCAAGTTCATGATTATAGTGAAACAACAAAAAATGATCTCACCAAATATCACTAATGTTTTATCTAATGATTTGTCATCATATATGATATAAACTTTTTTCTAGTATCATTTGAAATTATGGAATCATTTGAGTATCATTTCATTCCACTTCTAGGATTTCACTTCCACACGACAAGAAAATAAAATACAAACTGACCATGGTTATCTTGTAATGAACGTATACAAAAAAATTGAAGAAACAAACGCCTAATAATTAAAGGGTGAAATGGTGATATGAAATTACAATATATGGTGTTATAAACAATAATATGCTTATTTTAAAATAATAACACTCTTTTAACCATTATATAGTAGTTTTAAACAAATTTGAGTTAAGAAAAACCTGAGGTATGGAAATTTTTAACCCAATTTCCATTCTTTGGTTTAACGTTCTACTTAAGTAATTGAGTGGTTTTAAGATCATTTTTGTGATTAATTTTTCTATATTAATTTTTATTATGTTTTTATACATTTTATACACTTATTACATTCATTATATTCATTCTCATATCAATTATATTTTATTTAAAAGTGACTTTTCTTATACAATCCTCTTTTAAACGTCTAGTTTTACAAAATTCAAAGTGAATATTTTTATGCTCGTATTCTTATTTGATGATTATGTTATGGTTCTTGGGAATTTTTATGATTAATATTGGGACTTATATCACCTTAAAATTAATTTGGTATGTGAAATTTTGTGGTCGATCATATGGTTACTCAAAATTTAATTATGATGGTTTCACAATAAGGTAGCCACGGGGGTTACATTGTAAGGTAGCTGTGAGGGTTAGAAATCATATGGTAGCTGATAGGGTTACAATATTATGTAAATAATTCCACAATATAACTTTATGGTTCTGTTTTTTTCTTTATTTTTTGGGAAAATCTCATTGAAATATGATGTTTCCCAAAATAATTATGTATGGTTGAAAAGTATGTATTTTTGAAAATGATTTCATACGTTAAAAAGTATTCAACTAATAATGTTTTATTTTTCCTCTTTTTATATCCCTTAATGAGATTTGTTTTCTCATAAAATGTCTTTAAATGATCTTTATAGGTTATAATGATTTTTAAGACAAAAAAGGAATCCAAGTTAAATGTTATGAATATTTTTCAAAGAAATCATGTTTATTTGAAATGTTTTATATTTTGAAAAAATGGATACTGTTTTTATAAGGAATTAGCCTTAAACATTACATAATATTGAACTAAGTTAATAATTCACATTGAGGAAATTTTTATGTTTATATATTTAGATAATTTGGTCATAACTAATACATAATAACTTAAATGTTACAAGTAGACACTTCTACTCACTATCCATTTTTTCATAAAAAAACTAAAAAAATA
This sequence comes from Viscum album, assembly GCA_963277665.1. Lineage (NCBI taxonomy): Eukaryota > Viridiplantae > Streptophyta > Magnoliopsida > Santalales > Viscaceae > Viscum > Viscum album. The sequence goes on from OY728144.1 coordinate 445,562,841, forward strand.
AACATGTATAGTTATAGGTTTTAGACAACCTGGATTTTCATGGATCCCATTATTGACCCTATTCCTATTTAAATTATGTGAAAAAGATTTCAAAACTAGGTTTGTGAATAGAAATATCAATAATGGATGCACAAATAAGGAAAATTGTTAGTTTTTAAAAACAACATGAAAAAAATGAATACATAATAATAAGTAATACTTTTATCCTTTGTGAAGTAGTAAATACTATTCACTATATTAAAGATCATTTTTACACTTTTATAACCAAAATATCACCATAAAACCCATATAAATAATACAAAACATATAAAAGGTTAACTTGGGACATAATCATACTTAAATGGAATAACCATGCAGTCAACTCCCACAAATCATTCTTACAAATGGAATATCCAAACGTCCGACATCCATACCCAATGAATTGGAGGTTATAACGTAACCAACCATCCATGTTTTATCACAGAACCACCCATAATTTGGTTTATCATGTAACCACCCGTCAAATTTCTATGTACCATTATATAATCATCACACATAAAATATTTCAAATATCAAAATTTCAATCATAAAATTTTATTTGCAATCACAGGAAATTATTTCAAGCTTTTGAGATAGTAAATCCACTTTAAAACCCATTTTCAATACCAAAATATGAAAAAAGGTTATCTCATAATTATTTTCAATTTAAAAACATCATGTATTGTTAAATAATCCAAATATCAACTAATGCTCATTTCCAGGGAAAAGTCCATGTCGCTGCATATGTTTAAAACCATTCCTTTCTATCTTTAGTAAAATTCTTCATAGAAAAAAGATTAACTTTGAATGAAAGTAAAATTAAAAGGGTTTTATTATACACCGTGTAAAATATAGAGGTGCATATTATCGAAATATTTCTCAATGAAAGGATATGAAGATAAAACCCCATTACTTGAGTCTGGATAGTCACGTATGTTCCTGGTTCTTCCAGAATAATAAACTTATGTTAATTTCTACTTTCATTAGAACATTTTCAAGTTTTTTATTAGTTTTATATCATTAATCATGTTTTTATATAAATCATATAATTATTATAGGTCATATCAGTTGTTTTGTTGATGTTAGGTACTTGAGTCGAAAATGAACTTGTTATAATTAAAAATTGTCCATGTGGTCAAAAGTATATTATCTCCAAAATGGTATTCATGATTTAGATATCATATATATTATATATATATAGTATATATTTATTTAGATACTTTATATATTCATTTAGATCCATTATATATGTATTTTTAATAGTTCATAACATTTAGATATAATAAATGAAATGCAACATTCGTGGAGACGTTAAGTCATACATACGCATGAACACTGCTTTCATTTCTTTTTCATATTTAAAATAATCAAAAATAAATCACAGATAGGAATATTATAATTCCAAAATAATATATATGTTATATATGTTACATAAGTTCATTATTTACATCCGTTATAAGTTCCATGTATAGCATGAATGAGTCATTTCACTTTGAGGGGGCGGTAGTCCGCACTTCCTAAAATGAAATTATCGTATTTATAAATCATGAAAATAATAAATTTATGTTCTAAATGAGAATTAAAAAATAATATAGACAAATTAAATGTCATATATATCATATATAATTACAATTCCATCATAATGACCACCATTAGAGGTGATAGGAGATAATTGAGTAATCAGCATTTTGTGAGGTAGTAGTTCACCGTCAATTGAAATAGTATGTTCAAAATACATTAGATGAATGTGCATGTGAGTGTAAGTAGAATACATGAAAGAAAATCCTAGTATATTTAGGGTACTAGTTTATTAATAAAATAATTGAATAAAGATTGTTTAGTGGGTTGGGGAATCGAAAATAAATGAAAAAAAAACTTGAGAGAAGATATTACCTCAAATCGGGGAACTCCTTTTGATTAAAGCAAAAAGGCCTTCTTGAATTTCCTTCATCCTATGTAAATAATTATATGAGGACAATTTTGATATTGGGAGCTTATTTGAGCAATGTTTAAATGATACACAATGCTTGAGATGTGTGGGTAATGGGTAAGAGGTGGTGTCCTTTTATAAGAGGGAGGAGGGGCACTTTTGGAATGTCTTGAAATATTAATTTCTTATTAATTTATTTTCGAATTATAATAATACCACAGTTATGTATTTAAAATATAATTTGGGGATGTGTATTAATCCACTCATAAAATGGATCTTAGACAAGTTTATGTTATAAAATTAACCATATCTTTTAGCTTTAACCCTTATTAAACTAATTTAACTTTTTCCATGTCTTCTTTTATATTCATACTATATGGTTAATATAGTAAATATAATATCCCAATCAAACTTAAAGTGGATAATTAATGACATTTTAATCTTCATATAAGTCATTTTGATGAATCTATGATTTTTAGGAATATTATATCATTTAATAAAATATTATTTGTTGTAAAAACTCATTTTTGTAAATTTATATACTATTAATATCATTACTTTAAAAAAATCAATCACAACATGATTCATTAGAAAAACCGTAATTTAATTTAATATACCATGTAATAATCATCCATAATATTCTTGGATGCAAAAAAAAGTTTCAAAATAAATTTATTTTAATTATTATAATTTTATGTATTCAAAACAATCATTAATAATGTAATCACTACATCATCATTGGGTTATAAATAAATAAATTTAATTGATGTCTAATAATTATAAAAACAATTTCATGATATATAATTTTTTTTCATTTTTCTAATTACTTATTATAGTCAAAAGTATCACATATATAACATAATATAAAACTTTTTTCGTAAAAGTTTTATGTTTGTGTTATATTTTTATTAACTTTAAATTAGATGTAGTTAAATGCCATTTTCACACACCAGTGGCTCCATGGGGTCATAAAGTTGACCCAAGGTTTCTCATGGTCAGACCTATCTCATCAAATAGGGTTAGGAAATGTGTTTTGGTAATTTAACAATATTATAGTATTATTTTGTACCCTTATTTTCCAGATTTAGCCTTTAAAAATGTTTAATAATATATTTACTAAAGTAACTATTCATAATTCCTAAAATTTAAAGGTACCTATTAACAAAATTTAGACTTCATGATTCCAAATACTGAAACAATTTTTCTAAATTGAAAACACATAAGTTTCATAAATTTATAGAAAATTAATTCCCTTTGTCAAAAACAAAAGAGCTTGTTTTTAAGAAGTAAAAACTACCTAAATATTGACATGTGTTTAGGTCTAATTTCCAATTGAAATTAATTAAAATGAACAAATTTTGATTAAATGGTAAAAATATAACCAAATTACACTACTAAACCAATTAAAATTACAATCTAACTATATAAATAAATTATATTAAATGGAATTTTTGACTTAAAATGCACTATTATTCACTATTCATTAAAAATGTTTTTTTTTGAAAAATAGAAAATGTTTAACCAAAGTAAATTTTGATGTCCCAATTTTAAATGATATGTTTATTTGGTCAAATGGAACATATTAAAGTTACAAAATACTATATTTAAAAAAATTTCACCATCAAAAGGTTGTAAAACTACCATTTAAAAAAATATTATATTATTAAGGCTTAAAATTGGATTCATTCTCATTTTATGACATTAAATTTAATCGGATAAATTTAATAACATTTATCAAACATGATTAATCATAATATGGTTATTTACATTCATTACCTCAAATATTATTTCTAGGTGTTAACTACCATTAAACATAATAATATTATATTATTATTTTCCAGTATGACTCAGTGTTGTGTGCGATATGAGATTTCAAAAAACTCGTTGTTGCATGCCGGGTAAGCCATAAAAAATAGAATCCCTTTTAAAGTAAAATAAATTTTTAATTCACAAATATTTATAAATATGAAAATTTTATATTCTTTATTTACTTGGGATGTTACAGTAATTATGGTATGTGATCTATATAAATTTGAATTGTTCTCTATGTATTAAATACCAATTCACTAAAACTAAAAATATGAAAATATCCTAAATATTAAAGTAAGTGCGTTATTTACTAAAATTCATGATTATGTAATGTAATAAGGCCAGTTACTTATAAAAGTTTCACATTTTCTCATTATAAGGGACAATTTTCCAATGTATCACCATACAAAACTCTATATCAGTAAAGTAGTAAGATTTCATGGAGCACCCCCTCCTTAAATAGTTTCTGATCATGATCCATGATTTAAATAGAAATTAAAAAAAATCATGAGATATGTTTGCATAATAAGATTCATTTGATTACAACTTGTCACTCTCAAACATAAAGGTAGTCAAAAGGACGATCCAAACATTAGAAAACATGTTAAGATCATGCTCACTTGATTTTTAGGGTACGTAGGATAATTATTTAACTATATTATAATTTTCCTACAAAAATAGTTTCGAAATGGAATCATATAATGAATTGTATTGAATGATATGTCTCACAATGACTTGAATCATGTAGTCCCAAATCTTATAGAGTAAACAATGGAAATGATAAAGACAATTCAATCCCATATTAAAGAATCTCAAAGTAAAAAAAGGATAATGTGGATAATTGATGGAAGTATTTTGAATTTCAAGTGGGTGGTGATTTTTTCTTGAAAGTATATCTATGGAAGTGTGTTATATGATTTTGGAAGAAAAGAAAATTGAGCCCCAGGTAAATTGGTCCTTTGAAAATTTTAGAGATAATTGGATTTGTGGATTATCATTTATAAATTCTAACTATCCTTCATAAGGTACACAATGTGTTCCAGATATCCTTCTTAAATAAGTACATGTTAGACCCAACACTTCTACTCACTTATGAAGGAATAGAATTAGTCCTTGAATTGTCTTATTGTGGAGAGCCTATTTTGATTCTGGACGCTAAAGAGAATATGGTGAGGAATCAAAAGACTCGACTAGTAGAGGTACTTTGTAAAAATCATAAAATTTAATAAAAAACATGGGAGCCCAAGGAACGTATGATGAAGAAATACAAAAATCGTTTTATTGGGTGACAATCTAGATATTTCTGAGATGATATTTTTTTTATGTGGGGAGAGTACAAAGGCCAATAACTCCATCAATGGAATTTCCTTCATTTATTTATTTAATATATTATAGATCACATAAAATCACTTAGAGAACATAATACCAATATCATAAATGAAGAATGAATGAAATAATATGCATTTCTATGATTTAAGAAGCGTGTACTAATAAAATAGTATCTTGGCCATAAGAATAGTAATATAACCCTTATGAATAGTTAATTAGCCAAATGAATAATAATATAACCCATGGATGTATGAACAAAATTTAGTCAACCTATAAATGATGTTACAATATAACTATATCATATTATAAGTCAGTGAATATTTTAATTAATAACACTCTAGCATTGGTATTTTTTATGTTATAAATATTTTTTTAAAAAAATTTAGAATTATTTTAAAAAAATATATTAATAAATTAACAATTTTTTGTCTTATTATTTTTGTACAATTTTACAAGACCTTTGTTATTTATTGAAATTGTTGCAAATTTATGTATAGATTTAAAATCAGAATTTTTTTATTAAATGATGGTTTTAGTAAAAAATATTAATATCACATATTTAGAAAATTATTTTCATAAATTTCAGCTATTTTTTTAATTCTACATGTTGAAAAATGGTCAGGGTAATTTTTGGATTTTTTCTAAGATATGTTAATTTTTGGTGAAGAGTAAAATATGATGATTTATGATAAATGAAAAATACATGATTTATTGTGTCATAGATAATGTATGGCTAACTTAAGACTATAATCTCGATATTTACTTCATTATTTTAATATATTTGATGATAATTCTCGAAATATTCATATTCTTGAGCTAAATAGTAATTTATTTAATTAAAATATCAAGGAAACTCTTTATCCTCTACTATAAATACCACCCCTCAACCCCTCTTCTCCTCACACCTCTATTCCATGATTCATGTCCAAATTATTCCAAAATACACTTCCCAAGTCACTCTCCCATGTCCATGAAATATTCTTCTTACAAAAATACCAAAACCCTTTTCCCTAAGGAGGTTCTCAAGGAGTATAATTCCTTAGGTAAATCCTCTTCCTTTTTCTTCTAATTTCATTTTAATTTTTTTATTTGTCTATAATACCCTCACATTCACTATCCAAATGATCATGATAACTCTATTATCATCTATATAATGTAATTATATCATGTTAATGTTATATCCATTATTAATCTCCTTTCTCCCTCTAATTTATTTAATAAAAAAATTCATTGTTCGAGAGTTGCCGATTTACAAAAATCATGGACGATGAAATTTTGGTTATTGAATACCTCCTTTAAGGCTGGTCATGAAACCATTTTTATATTTGAAACATATTATAAAATATTTATTAACTCTTATTTAATGTTCTAGAACCATTATACACACATTATATTATGTACGAGAACAAGACTAGTTCATTGTCATAAAAACCTGTTAAATTTAAGCTAAATGATTATCATCAACATATTATATAATAATTCATCAACATAGGTAAAAATACCATTTAAAATTATTTTTTAAAATAAAAACTTTTAATTATAATTTTGTATATTTATATCGATTTTACATGAACACCGTTACATAGAATCAAGTGAACCGATCATGAAAATCAAGGAAACAAACACTTCAGAACGACAAAATTCAATTTTATAACATAACAAAAAGTCATCAAATTGAAAATATAAAATTATAATAAAATATATACATGTATAATAGTTTATGAATTAAATTATTAATGGGTATTATTTCATATTTCATTACCTTAATGCAGAACACATTAAGACATTAATTAAGGGTTTCCCTCTGAACCACTATTTTTCATTCGAGATTATTTTTTCTCTTTTTATACCCCAATGACATTATAAAATATTATTATATAATACTACTAAATTCTATTTGAATGTTTCATATATTTTTAGAAATCATAACCATTATTTCATTGATGTGTAGTTACATGTTTTACAAGGATCATTTTTTATTCTTCATGATAACCAATCCCGTTTAAAGGGAACTTCCCAATATCATACATTTTTTCATTTGAACTCTATAATATTTTTAAGCCACCATAATTTTTGAAAAAATCCTTTATTTAATCATTTAAAAACTAAATTAGTTAATTTATTGTTTTATGATATTATTTTTCCAAAATAACTATTCATTTCAAAGTAAAATAGAATTACTGACAAGAATTATTTGATGATTTTATTAGAGTATTGTAACCTATTTGAACTCCCAAAATTGAATATTAAGTATTATTTGGATTAACCTTTTATGATATCATTGAAAGTAAATTATCAAAATAATTATTTGTTTGAATGTGGATGTTCTATTTCAAAATCATTCACTATATTACATTGAATGGTTAATAATTATGCTTACTAGTTGGGGAATGTTTTTTACATTTCATATGTTTGTTTCAATGTGAATTTATACATTTATTATGTTTCACTAATTTTATACGAGGAATGAATTGGAATTTTTATGTTTCGGTTGGGTCCTATGATAGCCCCATAATGCATTAGTAGGTCTCATGAGACAAAATAGTTTTGGTATGGGATATCGTATTACCCGATTATGTGTGGTTCCTTGGTTGAAGCCTTAATGATATTTTTATGTTGTCTTGCATTATGAATTCCTTCATTATAAGATTATTATTTGATATTCCATTTGATTATTTTATTAGTATAATATCCATTGGTAAATATTATTTTAATGTGATTATTTATATAGTATTTTTAATTCAGTATTTATTTCTTCCATATTATGCTCAAGTTTTTATTTTAATAGCAACTGTTTTTATTTATTCACTTTGTCTTATTGTTTATTTTTAGTTTCCACAGAATTATTACCCTTACTGAGCACAAGATCTCACCCTTTTATTATGTTTATTTGTCACCAGGATTCCATGATGATTATTATAAAGGACATGCAAGGATAATATATAAGAATAAGAGTGTTTCTAAAGAGTTTATATGATGTTTTTAATTTCAAGATGTAATGTTGAACTTATGTATGTATCTATTTTTTTAATGACACTGAACTATTCAGTCCTTCCGGATACATCTTCCTTGTTTATATGTCAATATACTAATGTAAGTTACTAGATCCGTGTAACTGGGATTGGGGTCCTTACAATAATTATATCTTAAATATAATATACATTCACTAAATATATGCTTGTTACTATCCATATAAACAAAAAATTAAAAACAAATCCAATCACATCATGGAGATGTTAGTACACACATATTCACGAGTGATGTATTCATTTTCCTATAGATGGGAAGGTAAAAGGGTATATAAGATCTAATAATTATAGAATAATAGTTCTTTTATAAATAAAATATATATAAATATTAAATCCATTATAACAATGAACCATAAAATATTTTGATAGAAAGTAAATAACATTTCATTGTGGAGGTGGTGTTCTATATGTAAGCGTGAGAGATACTCTCATTTCCAATTAGATATAATATTTGGATGATAATTCTGCTTCCATAATCATAATTCCATTTTGGAATATTTAGGATACTAAATATAGTATTTTATGATGAATACCACATTTATAAAATATTTAGATGAAGAAATAAATTGATTGAGTTCAAGTAAAATGAAAACCTATTCTTCAGAATAACTACTTTAGATCCCTTCTTAAAGACCCTAGGAATGGTCTTTTATGATTTATAGAACATGAAATTCATGGATTTATAAGTATAGAAGAGAATTTAAATGTTCTGTTTTGATCTATATTTCTCAATAATGTGTAAACGAAATATAGGATGGGTTTCTTTTTCTCGGTGGGGAGAGGTAAATACCTAGAATGGTTTTAATGATGAATATGTTATTAATTCAAATCCTTGGACAAGGGTCCTTTAAAAGAAATAATTTCAACCCAAATGTGATAAGGGTCAAAATAAAATCATATAATAATAATTAAGATGAATAATGTTTTCCAAATCAATTAATTATAAACTAGGATAACCAGATTTACTCTTTTACCTTGGTGAAAAATGTTTCTTATTATTAAAATACATTATAACCAAAATTTATGTTATACTTTTTAAATAATTTTAATTAAGATGATTAAAAAACTGGAATTCATTTTAAAAGATTCCATTTATATAATTTGTAGAAATTTAATTTAAAATTAATCTATAAAAATAGATAAAAATTTATTTTCCATAAAATTTATTATAAAGTATAAAAATATTTACACAAAAATTTAGTATAAATGAAATTATAATGAAATTAATTATTCATTTGTAATCAAAATAATATAATAGAATTTTCAAATAAATTTAAAAACTATTTCACATTATAAATTTTTATATTAAAAAATAGCTTTATTAAATTGTTATTTTTTTACTATTTACTAAGAATTTAATATTTTCAAAAAATACCAAAAATTATCTTAAATATAATTTTGATATGATAATTTCCAAAATATATCATTTTTATAAAATAAAATTTCATAAACTGATGGAAATTAATTATAAAATCCTAACAAAAAATTAAATAGAGACTATTTTTGATGAAAATTTCTCTTTATACTATAAAATGGATTAAAAAATTTAGTACGTATTAATTACACATTAAACAATAGAATATCATTATAATACCATTGTAAAAAATTTTAATGTTTATTTGTTATTATAAATTCCACTAATGTAACCGTTATGATATAATGGTCATATTTAAATAATATTAATTCAATATTATTCATGGTTCCTTAAAGCTCAGTGTTGCATCTGAAGCAGGCTATCAAATCCATTGATTTTATATTATATATTTTTGTGGTACACTAAACATGATAAAGACATGGATTTTATTCAGTGTTTTAACATTCTAAAAAAGCTATAATTATTTCACATTTTACATGATTAATTTTAGTGTATGTGGGACAAATAAAAATATAAGTTCATATTGAGTCTTAATAGAACATGGAGGTTCAAATAATGAGTGGGGTTTAAGTTGAAATTATGAATGATTTTTTAGTGAAAAAAATTGAAAACAACTTATTCACCCCCCCACCCCTCTCAGGTGTGTCTGCACGTTCCTTTGGGACTCCCATTTGATATTATAGTGGGGTTCACTTTGGTTTGGTTCAAATATTAACTAAAATTGATATTAGATAACATTTATATCACTGAATGGAGTAAAGTATTTTTTATTTTTCTTTTAACAAAAGTACATGAATTATCGATCAGATGTAAATTTATATGTTCCTAATTTGGAATAATCTACTTGAATTCCTATGAAAAAATTGTTTGTTACTATCTGTTAATACTCCACAAAACTGTATGAAGAAAGATGCAAGAATTCTATGAAAAATACCAAATAAAATCAAGGTGAAAGATTTAAATAAATGTAATTATAATATACATTTTTATTTTGTGACCATATATTCAGAAACATCATGTGAATTAATATTGCTATGACACAACTATAAGTAAATGATGATGAAAATTGAAGGGTAATTAGTAAGGAAAATGAGTTTTTATAACTCTCTTACAATTCTAATTAATGAAAAGAGAGAATTTTGTTTTCAATGATTAAATTGAGTTTACTAATAAATTATTTGAAATAATCTTTTGATTGAATGAAGTTTTAAATAATGTTATTATGTAAATAGTCCATGTGTTATAAATATTTTATAATACCTTTATAGATAAAATAAGTTCACAAATTGAAGTAAAGATAAGAAAAATAAGGGATTTGGTCTATTATTTACAAGATACAAGGAATATTCATAGGGATCAAGTTGGAAATATGAAGACTGATGGGTATGTTATGATATGATTATATCATTAAAATAATAATTCACTCAATTTGAAAATCATTGTCTCAGTGTAATACTACGAAATCAAGAATTAAACCAAGATAAAACATCCAAATAAGTGATGAAAAATAATTACGACACTCTTACTCTAAAAAATATTATTCCTTCATCTAATATGACGCAATACTCTAGATCAATGTTTTTGAGATAATATATAGTTTCCTCTACCGAAATCACATAAAAATTTATCTCCTTACATAAAAAACCAATTTAGATCCGTTATGGTATCTCTCAATATTTACTGAAAAAGTAAAAATTTATACAAATGTGTAAGGTGAAAAATAATTAAGAACCCACTGTCTAATAAATTGTGGATGTGATCATATACATGAAATGCCACGTTAAATTGAGCCAAAAAATTGTAGTGTTCCAATCCTAAATCAACAAGAGGGGAAGTATTTATAGACTTCATCTATAATAAAATGATCAAGAATTACTGAAATTTTTTGGTTCTACAAAAATTTTGGGAATTGGTAAATGTATTTCATGTATAATATATTATTATGAACAAGTTTATATAGGCCATTAAATAGGGAGATATGTTGATGTTAAAATTAAATCTGTTTAAAATAAACAAAAAGCTTAGATAAAGTATAATCTATCTTTAATGAACATATTTGAATAACATGAAAATTTATATGAGATGTGAAGCATTGGTGGTCATTTCTATAAATAATACTAGTATAAACCTTGTAGGTATTATTAATATTCAAAATAGAATAGATAATCCCTATAAATAGATAATCAAGTAAAGGAGGAAAGTAAATATTGTTATATATCCAAAAAAATCAATGGATAATATTTCACCCTATAATATTGTTACTAAACACCAAAAAAGGTGAATCTTATAAGAATCTAGTGTGTATACTATGGAACGATATCTGAATCCTTGAAACATTTTAGTATTTCTATGAATAAAAATCAAATCATTAAAATATGGAATTAAAAAGAAGTCCATTCATGAGAGAGATAGTCATATTATAATAGTGTTTTATACTCTTAATGAAGTGATGGATGGACTTCCTAAAAAGAGATAATAAAATGATATGAATGATATATATTGAAGGCATAATAATGTAATACATATATCTATCAGATTTATGAATGTGTTTTCTATTCAATTAATGAATAAATGGAATTAACCATTTTCTCAATGTCCCAAGATAACTTATTCTAAAAATAGTATGTAATTAAATAAGAGTGAATATATGTGGAAATAGAGTACATAATCATGTGGTCTAATCTCTTTCAATAGGCTCTGAAATCAGATCATGATGAATATAATGCTCTTGATAAATTTTACAGGGTAGATAAGGTTATAATAACAAAGAAGAAAAGTGAGGATTTAAAGAAAAAGATGGTTCTAAAATGTAAATAGATATATGATATTAAATTTGTAACAATTAGGAAGAAGTACATCATGAAATTTTAGACCTACAAGAAAAATAATGTTTTGGTTGTGAAATATGACTAAATCATACTTCTATCATTGAATATTACATCTTAGCCCACCCGATTTCCAATTCTACTATTTTTTATACTTAAATTGTGGGAATTGAAGGTTATGGTGTATAGAGGGAATCATTTTTGGGAGATCATTTACAAGAATGTGAAGATGTAAGAATATTAACATGTAGTTAAACCTATAATTTCAAAAATCCATTCAAAATCTTAATATTGAGGTGTGATTTTCATTATCCCATAACTATTTTAACTTGTATTCATTTTTTAATCAAGGAAAGGGACTATCATACAATATGGGGATGATATAACTAACACATGAAATTTTGTTTCATGTGGGTTGTAACACTCTTACCAGGTTTACTCTAAATAGAAAATAAACTAAAGAGATATGTGGCTGTTGACACAAATCCCCATATTCTTGAGGTTTCCAAAAATATAGTAAGGATATAGGGTTTTAATATGGAGAGATTATACCATCATATCATAGTTTCAAATAAGAGAAATAAATTCAATACATCATTCATGAAAAACAATCTACTTATGCATAATAAATAAATAGACCAACCAATCATAAAATGATGTGAAAACCTACAATAGTCGTATAGAAAAAAAATCATCCCCTCAACTGATCACATTGATTACTACAAAATAAAATAAAAATACCAGAAGATTTATTACATCCTCAAGGATTACCTCATCCTGATCACTAATCCCTGCCAACATGCACCAACATGATCATAAGATATCGTGCCTCATCCTTGCCTGAACCAACAATAAGTGATGGATGCTTGTGTATCCTTGTAAAATAGACACTTGAGTAGAGTGTGGGTATAGAATTAACTAGTTGACCATGTATGTGGTCGTATACATACCAGTATATGTAGTGTTGGTGTTTGTGACATAACCAGATACATTAAAAGTTAGATTGTTGAGTATAAATAAAGAAATCAGCATTGATCCGCATGTTCTAATGTGAGAATCGATATCATCCATTCCTTATTAGGATAAATCCATATTCTATTTGAGCATATAATACTAAATAATTTAGGATATATTCCCTAACCTAGGATGGAACATACCTACCTCCACTAGGTGTAACTATAGAATCCATAAGAGTTCCCATGGTATCCAAATGATATCGGATATATGGTTTATCAATAAGAGATAGTCCTAGTAAATATATATAATATTTTTCTACATGGATAATTCATTGGAGTTAATATGATTAAATCCCAAATATCATGAATAATCATTCATTCCTAATAACATCTTATAAATAACATTTCTATAAATCTCCACAACCAATATATAGGTATCAGGTGCATCCATTATATCCTCGTGGGTATCTGAGGAATCTATTGAAGGAAAAATATTCCCAACTCTTGATATCTCTCACATCATTATCCAAAGGAAAATGTCTATTTTACATATCACATATATCATCAGGCATTCAACTAAATCATAGGCATCTTAGGCAATCTATATAATGCTTAGTCTCTGAAGATGATACAACCCATACAAGGAATCCCATATTAATGAAACAATAAATGACCAAATACTATGAAGAACCTATAGGTATTCATATAAAAGAATTTTTGTTATATAATATTCTTAGTAACACTAGGAAATATATATATCATTAGTCATGTGGCCTAATAACAGCTTATCATCTAGGAATTCCTTTTCACATATGAAGGGAATTATGTCCCACCCATCATAAATCATATCTAAATAATAAAACAAAAAAAGGTTCGTAAAAGAGTAAAACCCATTATAAAGAATATTGATATGAATTATAAGATCCCAAACTAACCCATAATGTTCATCACAAGTTTAAATTATCAATACATGTTATAAGGTAAAATTTTTTATTATTTACCCATCCACTTACTTGCTCACATGGGGTCAACAAATCATCAGGACACTCACTAAGGCCCCCTTATCTCATTGTGTGAGGGAAATAGATCCTAGGAATTTCATGATCCTGTTATGGACTACATGGGAAACCATTTATATTAATCACATTCCTCTATTGGGTGGTGTGTAAGATACCCTACCCTCAGACTACTAAGTCTCACCCAGCCTAGTTGCACCCTTTAAGGTGCTTTTAATATCTTAACGCATTAAATATTGATTATACTCTTGAACCCCAGTGAAAGATAATTTTATTAATTAAACATGGTTCTATCATGGACCATAAACATTGTACAATTCATCCATACAATTTAACTTTTTAAAATAGGTTAATTTAAAGAGATATATCATACAAATAAGTAAATCATAATTACCATAGGGTTTAAGCAAATGTGCCTCCTACATTAAAAACGTTGTTTCCCTTTTTATAAACAACCCATCATTTTTGTCCCAGATTGTACGAGTATTCCTTCAAACCTAGGGCACCAATCTCACAATACAAGGCTGCAAAATTAATTATTGATTTTTTATAATTAATTATACAATTTATTTCCTTGTAGTTTATAAGTTAAATAAAATTAAAAAATTAGTTGTAATTCCCTAAAACACATTGGGTTCTCTCATAACATAAAATCCACAACTAACCATCTTGAAAAGGCTTGTGACATTCTCTTGGCCTCATTTAAGGAAAACCAGCTAATACAAAATGTTGAATAAATGAAAATTTAATTTTAATATAATTTAAAACCACAAAAAATTCATAGGGAATAAAACCACATTAAAAATATCCTTCAATGATTTTTACGTGACTGTATTTGATTTTTATATGAAAAAACATATGAAATTCCCATCATGCTCAAATGATTTCACCATAATATAGTAAAATCATTACAACTTTTTTAAAAAATAACCAAAAATTAGGGGTAAATAGAGGGAATCAAGAAAAATAAAGAAATAAAAGATTGTATCTTGAATCATAGAAGGGAACTTCAGTAAAATTCCCCATAACCATGAGTGGTTAATGAGATAAATTGGAGGGTCTTCACCCTTGTTCATGTTTTTAGTAGAGGAGAGAAAGAGGGATTACCCATATAAAAACCTGAGGGGGGTTTAAATTCCCCCTTTAAATTGGAATCACCTATCACGAACTTTTCCATCATCCAGATGGTGAGTCTTGATGTGGTACTGGTCTACTACCCAACACACTATCATGATAGAGTCCTAGGACCGATGGGAAAATGATTTCAGTAGAAATACAACCACCCTTATCTCCCACCCAAGCTTAATGGCCTTGAACATTATCCCAAAATACCTCATAGGGACATTAAAATGATTAAAACAGCATTACGAACCTCAATTTAATCTTTTACTCTCCAAGGAAAAAAACAAATTCCCATTGTAATTTTAACACACTTATAGAAACTATTCTTTATAACATCCCCACTATAACACTTCTTGTTCTAGATAGGTATCATTAATCATATAACTATAATTCATAACCTATCAAGTTTATAAATTCACAATCATCTCACTTCATTCCATCCTCAAATTCTAAACACACCCCAATGCATGATATCAAACATTAAATAAACTTTTCATTAAAACATGAAACACTATCCATCGTCATCATGGAATCATGAAGATGAAATTACTTAGAGATCATCTATCCAAAGACACCCAAGTTTGATCAGACAATTAATCTTTAGGTTAGTAGAACTACCTTCTATAAGGATTAGCTTACAAAAGCTGATTGCAAATCATAGATCTAAAAATCATTGAAATAACATAACGAGTCACTATTATATTGTTATAATGACTCTCATGATGTAGGTTTTTCTAACTATACTTAATGGAATATAGAAACACAAGATACAATTAATTACTATTTATCATAAACAATTTCGATATGAATTTTATGAGTCCCCATCATTCAAGAACCAAAACAAAAAACACAAAATTTTCAAAAAAAAGTTTTGAATTGTCATTAAAATAATACATATCCATTATATATGACATACTTGATGTTGTTTTTAATGAATCACTATTGATTTTTTTTCAAAATCTCATATCTAACCTCCCCAATATATATATTCTCAAAACACTAAGATACACCCACTAATGTGTCATCGATAACCCAATAACAATTCATTAAATTCCAAAGGCATACTACAGTATTTTGAATTTGTGAATTTTTTTCAACACAGAACTATATGTAATTCAATTATTGGATCCTCATCTAACCAGATTTTTATCATGTTGTGCCATTAAAAATAGCTCACCATCAATCTAAATCACCCTACAATTATCTATATTTTACATAGATACCAATAAAATTACTCCGAATCTATCTAACATATAATCTAAATTCATATTTGGAATTTTTTATGTAATCCATGTAAAATTAAATTCTACCATGCACCAATATCCTATTATCACTGTGATCATCCACCGAAAAGCCTCACACATCCATGAACCTTCTAATATGAGGGTGAAACATCTATGAATGGAATGAATCTCCCCACCATAATAGTGTTCCCATCAATTAACCCATATAAAAAATTAGATAGGCATCATCCATGTTCCATCCATAACAAATGCAATGATTAAACAATGAGAAACATAGACATACCTAAGCACAAACACAAAATGTCCAATACTACTCATTATTGACTATTGTAAACTTCATCTATAACAATATATAAAATATTATTCATCATGAGAGTCATGAATGAACATATTTTTTACTCTTCCCCATAAGGAATACTTGATACCACTCATTGAGCATAACCTCCTTAGGTTTCTTTATGAAACATGTTTTCATCCTATAAATCCATGCTCATTGCCCTTTCAATACCAATGTGAGATCAATTACTGAATTAACCATTCCTTAATACATGACCCCATTATAATGTATCCTCTACCAATAATTAACACACTTGCTTCCTTCAACTATATTAGGAAAACTGTTCACAAAATATCTCTTCAATGTCTATTAGTCTCCATCTCTCACACAACTCACTAATTCATAATTCATCATGTAATACATGTAATAAATCAAACTATATCAAAATCATTAAATATATATGGACAATCACTCCCACACCACACAATCAAAAAACATATGTTACTCTCATATGGGTTACATCACATCAATATTGGGGTTACTTCCTTATTCACTAACAACGATTCTTAGTATGTCAATATCATTCAAATGGATAACCCTAAACACTCTTATTAAATATCATGAATCTCAGATTTCCATAATTCAACCTAAAGATTACCCATCCTTCAAATAATTATAAAAAACCAAAATTGACCACCCACAATCTCACCACACTCAGAATCATATCCCTTAATAAAAAATGATGGGTACTTGACAATTCCACCCCTCAAGTTCAAACTCCATCTCTAATAATAGTTCTCAAGTTGATTTATATTTCATAATCCCTAGAAATCAAAATTCATACACTATATACCTTGTAAAACCACACATACACCAATATAATAACACAAGGCACTTACCCATGAATATTTAATATAAATAAATCTTTTGATCAGTCTAACCCCTATCATCAATATCCATCATATATTATTCCTTTCTAACTCACCAAACATCTATATTGAATTTCCACGTTCATTCGAGTCTTTCACATTGCCTATAAAGCATGTTTCACATTGGACATATCCCAATGAACTCCATATTCATACCCATCTCAAGTATCACCAAAACCCCATGCCCACACATCCATCCCATGTTCTCACATCTACATCAGTAACACCCCATGACAGAACATCTTGCAACCAGAAAATCAATTATCAACCTACAAGGGATCTGAATCTCATCAGGAATACATATAAGGGACAACCCCCTATATAATCCAAATCCTCATCCAAGTCCATGGGTATATAAAGGAATCAAACTACCATGACATGTGTTAAGAGAAGTAAAGTAACATGATTCAGTGAAGTAGAATTTCATTCTATATTATATAGAAAAACATATAGGTTTCTACTGACACTTTTAGTAACCAATACAAAAATAGTAACCACCCAGAATGGGGATCACAATGAAGGCATACAATTCTAGTACTAACCTAATATGGTCATTATATGCCCTGTGGAAAAAAGGCAACATCATCATAATCATCATAGAAATCATTTCATTGATCAAAATGGATTTTATTAGAATGAAATTTATCAATTTACATATTATTACTATTCCACCAAATATATATAAAAACACTATATGAGCTATGGTTTACACATTAAATATTTATATTCTCATTGTATGTGGAAAAAATCATGCACAATCAGTCATTGTTCTTATAAAACTTCAAGCCAAATATGATACATGGGATTCCTCTTTCTACTACAGTCCAATAGACAAAATACCTAAAATTCATAACCCTAAAAATAAAAACAAATCATCACATGAGGTGAAATAAACCAACTATAACAGTGAAAACCAAATAAAATCAATCTTGTACCCTATGGTAACCTATAATTCTTCTGTAAAAGTTATTTGTGACACACTATTTTGGGAATCCTCACAATACCTCACACAATCCTTTGTATCCTGTTACCACCTTCACAGATCAAAAGAAAAATCTCTTTGATACACATTGTATTAACAATCATATAAATCTTTGATTAAACTTTTAAATGTTTTGAATTGGTTAACTATGGAGAGTAACCATACTGAAGAGATATGTGACCTTAGGAACACCTCCATACATGTTAGAGGCTTTCCACTAGCATTGTGGGTTCAGGGTAGTACCATGGGGGAGTATACCCCAATATCAAATTGAAAAATAATGAATAAAATTACAAAACATCATCCATTAAAAATAATTGAATTATTTAAAATAAATAAATAGACCAACCAATTATAAAATTATGGGGAAGGGTGCTATAACCATATAGACAATGATCACCCACTTGGCCAATCTCATAAAAAATATAAGACAAAATAAAAAAAGGTTGATGTGTTATATCCCTGAGGGTCACCTCATCCTGATATCTAATCCCTATTAAATTGCATCTTCTTGATCATGATACATTGGGACTCAAACTCACTTAAACCTGTAACATGTGAGGGATAAATAATTTCCCAAGTGAAATAGATACCCAAGACAGCTATGAGTATATAACTTAGTCGGGAACCATGAACGTGAACCCATACATATCCATTATATGTAGTGTATGTGCATTTGACATGCTCAGATAAATAAATAAGTTAACTATTTAATGTAATGAAATTTATCATTTCCAATCCCAAGGTTTTAACATGACACTTGATATTGAACATAACTATTTCAAACACAAGTGGAATTTTGTTTTACATAATACATATCTTAGGAAGGATATACACCCAAACCTAGGATCCAATCTGTATTTCTCAACTAGGTGATACCATAGAATTATAGAAAGTACTCTGGGTATTTATATTACATTAGGTTTTATGACTAATTCCTATTAGCTATTTATAATATATATATATATAATATTTGGATACATGTCTAATTAATAGGATATAATATTAAGAAATCAATAACATCATATATACTCACCAAATCCTTGTAACATATTTTGCATACCATAGTCATCTAGCTCAATGAACAATATCGATGTATCTAGTGCATCCACTAAATCCAAGGAGGCATTATAAGTCACATTATGAGGGGAAAATATCCCACCTAGTGATATCTCATACATTAGTTCTTAAGAAATAATCACTCACCTAAAACATCTCATATATCATCTGGAATGTGGCTAATTCTTTGGTGTTCATGAAAATTTATATCATTTTCAAGCTAAGAATTCAAATCCTGTTTATACTTGGCATCCCATATCAATGTCAGGATCAACTGATGTATCCTATGAATCACCTTTGGGAATCCATATAACATCATTATGCATTTCATCAATTCATATTCATCACAGGAAATCAATACACTTATTGAAATGGCTGATTCCCATATTTTCATATCATCATTCCATTTCAGGTCTAAAATCGTAAAAAATATCTTAATAATAATATAAATTATCATTGGTTAAACAAAAAAACTCATGATACATATAATGGCCAACTTTTTGAGATCCCTACTTGACGTATAATGGCCATCACAAGCTCACATAACTAATCTATGTTCTATGGTAACACCCAAAATCAGCCAACCATCTCTGTAAATGCCCTTTTAGGGTTAACACATCACCAGTACCCTCATTGAGGTGTCCTATGTATCCTCGTGATGGTGTGGTAGATCTGAGGTATGTTGAGGTGATGTTATGTCCCACTAGGACCAATGATTTATATTAAATCGGGTCCCTCTACTTAGAGGTATTTAAGTGATCCTATATTACATCCACTAAGACTTTCTCTAACCTAATACACCACTCATGGGGTTTCTAAAATCCCAATCCATACAATTAAAATTACACACTCGTATATTTATGGGTGAGAAATCTTGATCATAAACAAGAATCTAACGTGGACAATGACACATTGTCCAATTCAACCATAGGATTCATTTTTTGTTAAAACCATTAATAATTTAAAGCGTTTTATTCCCCAAATTGGAGAGACAATTCATATCACATTAATATAAATAATAAAAGAAAAATTACTATAGGGTATATGTATAAGAACCACCCACCATAAGAAATTTGTTGTCCTTTTTATGCACGGTCTGAGAACTCCTCCCAATCCCATCTAAGTCTTACTTCACATATAAAAAACCTAACACATCACATGGAGCCATAATTCATTATAAATAATTTATAAATTCATTTGATAATAATTTAAAATTTAATTAAAATTTTACCATTACGTGTAATAGCTTAAAACAAACTGGGTGATTCGTCCACATTTGAACCACTACCATCAATATGAAAATGTTTTGGAATATTATATACCATATTTATGGATAATGTAATTAAAACAGAATGATGATTTATTTTCCAATTTAATTTTACTTAATTATAAAATATTAAATAAGTCTTAAATAATAATACCAATTCTAAAACCAAAATAAACAATATAAAGATTTTATATTTGGAAATCTTCTAATAAAGATGAAAAAAATACACATAATTCATATATTATTTCACTATGATCTAATCAAATTATCACCATATCCCCAAGATAAATCACCATGAATCATAGGGTTTTGGTGAGATTAAATAATGATGAAGTAAAAGGAGTTTAAAACGTGAATCAATTATGGAATTAGTATAATAATAATCAATAATGATTGGGGTTTTCAGGGAGATAGGTGATGGATGGAATATAAGTCCATGTATTCGAGAGAGGTGAGAAAGAGGGTTCCCGCCACTAAAACATTGATATGGTAAACAGGTATGGAGCCCCTTAAAATCCCTACCAGTGATCTAGTACTGGGTCACCAGTTAGATATTCACCATGCATTGGCTCGATGGTGGCTATAGGAGTAGTCCGGTCACCCTGAAACATCTTCCCATTCTTACTCATGCCATCAAATAACCTAAGATACATGAAAATTATCCAAAAAACCTCCCAAGAATTTGAAATTGTTTTTCCCGCATTCCAAATATTATTTAAAAAACTAACCCTTAGTGGATAAAATTTAAATTATCATATGATTTTTTACCCCCATACAGTGCATGTATTTAAATATGTTCAAGTGAGTGAAAGTTCTTGAAACATAATAAATGTATGTTTGACTAGACCATACAAAGTGAATGGTTGAAATAATTTCACATTTAAGTGATTAAATTTAAATATTATATTAAAAACATTAGTACTATTTTTTATAAATTTTTATAAAAAATGTAGACATAGAGTTTGTTGGTTGATGAAAATATTATAAATAAAATTTTAGTTCCTCCCTTCTCTTATAAGAAATTTTATTTTGAGTTAAAAAATGTAGGGAAGATCAATTTCTAAAAAATTAAGGGATTTTTTTTGGAAAAAGCTGAGAATAATTCCAAAAATGTATTCAATTATGGAAATGAAAATATATTTGGTCAGACCTTCATTTTATAAATTATAATAACACCATTTTCATCTCTTAAATTTGTATATTTTTTGGGAGAACATTTTATTGACATAAAAATTAAATTTATAATTGAAAACTAAAATAATGGGGAAGATTAAAAATCCATTTAGATATATGGAAGATAAGAATATATATTTTTTGTCAATAAGAATCATGTCAATGCTGAATGAAATATAAGAGAAGATATTTCTCAAACATGTCAGTGAAAATTCTTGACTATGATAATTATAGGATAGACAAAATCACAAAAGAAACAGGTTTTAGAGAACTATTCTAGATATATTTTAAAACTATGAAAAATATGATTAAAATTATTCAATGGTGTGAATAAAATCTGTTTAAGGAATTATAGAATACATCCATTAATGACTAAGAACCAAGAGTCTTTAAATTAGTAAAAAAATATTTTGAAGATGATTTTTGTCCACATATGTAAAGTTGAATATAAGTGATTATTGGTGATACTAGAAATATTCCATGTTAGATTTTAAAATATGATGCAAGTATTTGGATTATTATATATTTTTTAGAAGTATTATAATAATTAACATAATTATTTTTAGTATTTATAAAGTGATTTGAGATAATTAATAATTCCAAAAAATGATTTGAAGAAACATAATATTTAATTAAATTAATTATAGATTTACTATTCTTGAGCAAGGATTATGGATAATCGGCTAAGGTAACACATCTATGTATCAACTATGTAATATAATTTATATAATACCAGTTGATTTTTCCACCCAAGTGTTTGAATCAACCCATAATAGAATTATTGTATACTATCTATTCTATAAGATAATTCATTGACATGTGAGGCCAAGTAAGTGAGTACATATATGTGGAAGTTAATTGAATAAATTAATTCATTTATAAAAAAAATAAAATTGATGAAAATGTAAGTAAACTAAGTTACATAAATTATAAATCATATTAACATAAGTAAATTCAGTTATGTGAAAGAGAATTTTCAGCACGTAAGATATTTACCTAAAAAAATTCCATTATTAATATAGATGAGAAAATAATGATTTCTAGAATGGTAAATATAGTGATATTGAAGAAATTTTTGATGCTCAAAACATCATTAATATTTGTAAATCCATGATTTTATATAAAAAAATTGATCATCAATGTCATTTAATGGATGAAAAAAAAATTTGAGAATATATTTATATTTAAATGATTTGAATTGAATTTATTGAGTTTGCAAGAATATTTCATAAAAATTTCCATAAAATATAGGGGTTTCCACCAGTTCTAAAACATCAAATGAATAATTATGGTTCAATCCTAAAAATATGAATTGATAAAGGTGACTTGTATTTTTAGAATAATAAATTTTCCAACGATACTATTTATAAAGGGGATATCTTATAAGAAAAAGGCAAATGAGAAATATTCTGAGTTAACCCCCACTTAACATATTGATAATTTAAAAAAACACAAAATATATTAAATTAATGTATATTTCATTGTATAAATATGATGACAAAATTCAAAGTTTTTTAACAGAATAATAGAAAAATATATTCACCCAATATAAAATTATAAAATGAGGTTATTAAAAGAATATCAATTTATTTGAAAATGTGTGCATGAAATATCAGGGAAACAAAATGTGGTTTTATAGTTATTAAGATATATGGATTGTTACCGTTGTAATTTAATTTCCAATAATAAATTGGAATTAAAAATAGAAAAATAAATTGATTTAGTTATACATGCATGGGAGAATTAGGAGATGATCGATGAGAAATAAAAGAAGAAAAGGGAAATTATCCACTGCGTCTTTGGTTTTTGTAATTATTGGAGCTTGGGTTAAGGTAGAATAACTGAGTATCCATAAAAATAATAAAAATAAGAAGTATAATTCTAAATACTATAGATATGAAGATATACTAATATGAATTTGAGATAAAGTCATATAGAATATGGCTTTTGAATAAAGAGAATATAAGGTATGGGAAGATAACTAATAGAATTTGTAATCTTTAAAAGTTATATTATTCAATGAATTATGTATAAAAATAGTTTCTAAATTTTAGATTCAGTAATTTGGTAAAAAATTATACATGAGCTTCGAATGTGGATAAGTTGGCCAAGAAATTAAGAATAATTGATTATTATGAAGATATTAAGAATATGAGTTATATGAGATCTGATTTTGAATAATAAAAAAATTGATGTTTTTCTAAAATTTAATGAATTTGATCATCCATTTGGATTTTATGAAATCTGATAAAAAATTAGTGATCAACTTTGAGATGAAATAAATCTAAGCCCAAAATTCATCTACTATGATCCATGCTTGAAGATCATGAGATGTGGTATAATGACCCATTCAAATGTTTAATATTTTGTAGGTCTTTGTCTTAATCATTAATATTGTGAACACATGCACCTATGTGTTTTCTGGAATGTTTTCTAGGATAAAAACGTACCACAAAACCACTTTTATTGATAATTTTATTTCAGTGGTAATCCATGTCATATACAACACAATAAGGATAAAGAGTTGGATTACAAGGAGGAGACTAACCTTGTAAAGTTACCTCCACCACATTTCCTACTTTATATGATTTTACGTGGTGTATATGTCGTATGTGAAAAGGTGAAGATACTATTTAGTCTTAACTGAACATAAATATTTAAAACCAAAGTAGTTTAAGATTAAAAAAGAATTGGAATTTGGTACCAATTAATATAATTAACCTAATACAACCCCCTCATGTGTTCCTTCATTATCCTATAAAACTATAAACCTATATATATATCAAGAACTCTTGATTATAAGGTATATGAATTAGTTTATTATGTTGGGGAACCATATATATATTAATTTTTTGAATAAATTTCATTATTTCAACCATAACATATAGATTCAACATTTCCATTCTGAATAAAAAATTAAATGAATAGAGTACCCTTAAAGAATATTTTAACAATGTACCTCCAATTTGATATGGATATGTGGGAATTTGTGTCATTATTCTTTATGGTGAATAATTCTATGCATATGGAAGGAGGATAATGTTAAGGACAAAGTAGTTGATTCCTTTACAAGAACAATAAAAGAGAAAAAAAATAAAGACTAAGAAAAATGAATTTTGGGATTACTTATTAGAAAGATTCAATGTCTGATGATTCAATATGAAATAAAATATATTAATAAAGGAGAACATTTTAGCTTCTCCTTTAGGTATATTCATCACTGGATGTAAAATTTTTGTTTCACATCTTGCTTATTAAATTCATTATGTGTCTATAATTTCTAATACAAACACAATAACCAAGGTATACCATTAATATTATATAATAAAAGTTAACCTTTATGTTTTCAATGGTTCTAAAAACATATTACGTTTAGAGAATAACATAGCATCATAATTCCCTATGAATGATCCTTATATACTAAAATTTGTTATTTGTATTAGGTGTAATCAAAAACATTATCTCAGTGCCATGTTTATATATAATTAGAACTAATTTCTTGTTTGAAAATAATTTAATTAATTTATAAATTAATCAATTTATATAATAATCTTAATTTAATTACAAATTTCTATTATTGTTAATTAATTATTAATATAACATATAATATGTAAATAATTTATAGTTTTAGAAGGATTATTTTTTCCTATGTAAAACATAAACTAAGTCCCATGGATATAATGTGAATGGTGTTTAAACTCATTAGAATTTATACTCATAAGAATATGACATATTTAAATAATTTTTTTAGGAAAATAAAACATTTAAAATTTATAGTTAATAATTCCATAACAAATCAAGAACAAGTTTAAAATAATTGGGTAAAATATTTTGAGTATAAGATTGAGGTAATTTGATTTACATCATTATATTTATTTAAGAGATTTATGAAATTTAAAAGTAAAATAATGAGTTTCTTGGTAAAATATATGATATTATTAGGTATGGTACGATAAATAATATCCTAAAGACACAAACATAGATTATTAAAATATAGAGTAAATTTTTTTACAACACTCAAGGTTTCTTATAGAGATACTATATATATTGATCGAATAATTGATGAGTACTATTGTATGTTTTGAAATTATTACATTTTTTCTTTCAACACAATATTTAAAACAACAATTTTAACACTTATCTATATGAAACAACAATGAAAAAGGTATATCATATAATTTTTGATATGAAAAATTGAACTACAATATAATCTCATGTGTTTTGATACAAAAATTTTGTGAAAAAAAATTAGAAAAAAAATGAATCAAGGAAAATATAGTGTCTATATCATTTAATTAACTTAAGATAATGAGGATATTTCAATTCCCGAGATTGAAAATTTTTATCTAACTAAAACAATATATATCTATAATAATGTAACATCACTATGTTAGATAGTGTGATCTTGATTAACATCAGGGATGTCAGGTCCCAAGATGTACAAGTGTTTGAATAGGATAATAATATTTGTTAAACTTATTTATAAGACCAACTAATGATAAAAATATTATATAGGAATGATAATATCAAATATTAATGGTTTTATAATCTCAGATTTAGTTTATATATTATTTATTGAGAATATTGAAAATTTATCCTATAAAGAATTAGTATATGGGTAAATAATATAATAGCTTCGACCATGTGGATCTTTACATTATGAGTATTTCAGTAATTGGTGTGTATGTGGGATAAGATGATGTAGTTTATAAAGAAATGGTTGAGTTGGAGCTAAAATTTTAATTGGATTTTGATTATACAACATGAGGATAAGTTTTTTCAATAAGTGTCTTGGATAAAGGTAATTTTAGTTTCCTACTAGAATGATCCTAATCATATGTAATTATATATATAAGGTCTCAGACATAAACATTACATAATTGAGTAAATTATTTTATAATTCACATTCTTACATTCCCAAAGATCTTCTCAGTTTATAGTTTCAGAGAATTTGGACTTTATTTTTACATATCAACAAACAAGTATACATAGTACATACTACTATATAAATATCCACTTTTTCATAATATATGTGTTTTTAATATAAAATGAATTCACCTCTTGATAAATATTTACGACATTCATCTTGGATTTTTTTATTATCCATCGTTAAAACACTATGAAAAATATTTTAAGATAAGGTATGAGCTCAAAAATCATGGCGAGGGACATAAAAGGAAGGAATTAAATGTTTAGTCCATGTATACTTATTAACATATGAAAACATTTCCACAAACACATACTTCTAACCCATAAATTATAATATACATTGTGATAAAATGAGAATTCCATAAAATATAGAAAACAATAATAAACATTTTGAAAAAATGGAGAATTACTTACTTAATTTTGTAAAAATATTGGCTATCATATGATTTTTATCCATCATGTCTAAATTATATTTTAACCATCAAGACTACATTAAAATATTAACATCATGGATACTTTATGGTGTAACCATAGCAGTTACACTTGGATTAACCATACCGTAGTCCTCTAACCAAAACATTCCCAATACATTGGATTGAGATATAGGTCTCAACCGTCATTATAAATAATTCCCAAGAACCAAAATATTCATCATAAAACATGAATACTTTCATCATAAACACATTTATTTTTTATTTTTGTAACATTATAAATTTAAAAGATGATTTTTAAAGGAAATATCCTTACGTCGAGTTATTATTACATTAAACATGTTAAAAAAATATTTTATAATGGTATAAATAGTTTTAATAATTAATTATATAACTCTAATTATGTTTATATTACCTTATATGACCATATTATATCAACTTTCCACCCATTAATTAATAATATTTGTTTTTATTTTCATTGTTCCAGGTGTATTGATTTCATAGTTTCCATTGTAGGTTCATTATAGATTTTCTTCTCAAATATAATAAAACATTAGAAGTGGAAAAATTGTATTATTACTTTTATTAATTTTTAAATTATACCATATATCATTTTATTTTATAATATGAGGTTGAATCATTAGATAAAACATTAATAAAAATGTTTTAGTTTATTTTGGCAGTTTGTACCCCCATCACAAACTTATATCATTTAATTTAATATAATATTTATATATTTGGTCTAGAACGTTATATAACTTATAATAAATATAATAAAATCTTATTTAACAAAAATTATGTTTTTATTTCTATCCATGATGTCATTATAAGAAAATGAAAATGTATAATCCATGATGTTGGAAAATCAACACATCACAGATGATGTTCTCATTTTTATAAACAATGGAAGGGAGAAAAATATTGATGATTCATTTTTACATGAATATTATAAAATTATAGTATATTTATATTAAAATAGTTTTCATGACACTTGGATAAGAGTAGGTGAGAGAGAATACGAAAATGAATAAAATTAAGGAAAATAAAAATGGATTTTACCTCTAGAATTGTTCTCCTTGATAACCTTTTTAAGCCAACTGCTATTATCCTTTTGGTGATATAATAAGGTCATGGACATAGGTAATTGGATTTGGAATGGAATTAGGTAGAAATAAACTAATTTACTAGGTATTGAGATGTGAGTAGAAAAAGTGGTGAGGAGTGGTAATTATAGAAGAGAAGAGGGTTGTTTTCACATTATTTTATTCATAAGTTTATTATTTTTCTCAAATACATTGAATAGTTTGATAACAACTAGTAAATCTATTAAAATAATTAAGGAGAGTTAGATATTATGGGATTGCATCATTCACACAAAATTTATTCCACAATAAATTATGTATTTGTTAAATACAATAAATTATAGTACTGTACTATTCACTGAAAATTCCACTGTATTACAAATATCCTAGAAATTTAACATAACCATTTTTTCACATGTATAAATCAAAAAGTAACTAAATTTTGTGAAAAAATTATATGTATGAGAAAATTATTTTTTAATCAAATTCATCATTTATTTGACAAATACAAAATTTTAAATTTTATCTGGTTTTATAACACATGGAAAAATTAATTATGGTTTCATAAAATTATCTTATGACCATAAAAATAGTAATTTTGGAATTTATTTTATGAAGATAATTTTTTTAGTCATTATATTAATTATAAAATTTTAAATAAATTTTTTTCTATTGTAACATTCCAACAGTTAATTTAACATTTTCAAAACCTCCATTTACATATTCCATGATATAAATATATAATGTTTTCAAATATAAGATAAAAAAATTTATTTATAATTTCATATGTGAGGTTACTATTCAATTTGTATAGATTTCATATTTTATATAAATTTCACTTATTTCATTATATATTTATAATGAATTTAACTACTTAATTCCAAAATAAATGAATTTTTTTATATAAACATGGGTTTTTACATACTCCTCTGCCTTCTTTAAATTATATCCTCCTAATATTTTGCTACTAATTAAACATGTGATGATATAATTCACTCATATCTTTTTCATATTCCCATATTTCTTCTCCAACCATCTGGTTTCTCCAAAAAACCTTAACATGATAAATTACTTTATTCTGGAATTAATTCCCTCTACGGTCAAAAAATAAGAATAGTTTTAAATTGATAAATATTTCTCTATTATATATGGAGTACTTCTAGGCTCAAAACATGTTATAAATATGGAACATAATTTTCTCAACATCAAAACATGAAAAACACTGTGTACCAAATACAAAATCAGATGAAAAGATACTCTTTAGGCAACTCGTCCAAAATTCTTTAAGATATAAAAAGGTATAATGAACCATGTAATTTGATTTCCTTTCCCACCAAAATTGATAACACTTTCCAAGGAGATATTGTAATCGATCAATGATCACCTACCTCAAAATAGAAGTATTTACTCCTCTGATTTTTCATATCATTTATGCATGCTCTGATCTATTCTCATGTGTTGCTAGACCATTTTTACTTTATGATACACTTCATCTACTAATTTTGGTCAAATAAACATGTTCTCTCCCAATTCATCCCATAATTATAGATCTCAACACTGTTTTCCATATATTTTCTCAAAAGGTTCCATTATTACAATGGATTTTAAACTATTAATATAAGAAAACTAAATTTAATAAAGATGTTGATCCGAACTTCTTGATAGTGCATTGTGAAATCTCGAAGCATATCCTCTAATGTATGAAATTTTTACTATGACTACCCATCAAATTGAGGATGATAAGTAGTTCTGAAATTAAATTCAATTCCCAATGACATCTGAAGGACTTTCCAAAATTTATAATTGAACCTGATATCATTGTCAGATACAATGGAGATAAGAACTCCATGTAACTATAAAATTTATTTTTTTAAATTTGAGAATTATATTCTAGACAAAGAGTGTCTCAAATATAAATGAAATATTCTGATTCAACTATATGATCTTCAAAAACATAAGAATAATTTTTACCTTGGGATGTATTTGGTAGTACCACCATAATTTTAATGTATATAATGTCCCATTTCAACTCTAGAACTGAAAAACATGATGAATCCCCTTTGGCAGTTTTCACTATGCATTATCCTTTTAAAAAATCAAAAATTTCATAATAAAACCGTCCATATCTCTTTTCATTCCATCCCTCCAGTAATACTCTTTAATATCCCTATACATATGTGTTCTACTATGATTAACTTAAAATGGAGAACTATGAGATTGAAATAACAATTCATTCTTCGGATAGAAAAACTAAGGCATACAAAATCTTTTTACAAGTCCCAATACATAATCATTATCAACATTATATTCATGAAACATACCTTCCTTGAACAATTCTACCTTTTTTATGTAACTCATGGTCTTCCTTTTATGCTTTATTAATTATTTCTGAGAGATATGACTTCACAAACACCTAAAAAAGAGGAATTTATTTCACCAAAAACATCCAATATCATGTTCATAAAATCATAAAAAAGGGTTCTTATTCCAAATGTAACATGGTTAAGGTCGAATGATTTCTTGGACTCATGGAATCCACCACTTTGATTGCATTTTTATGATGAAAATTGATCATTCAATCATAATCTATTATTCATTCCATCCATCTTATCTACCTCATATTCAATTACTTTTGAGTACATATATAATTTAAATATTTGAGGTCTGTATATATTTCACATTTAGCTCTCTATAAATGATGATTCCATGTTTTTAAAGTGAAAAAAAATATGCTAATTCCAAATAGTTTTTGGGATACTTTAACTCATGAGGTTTTAGTTGTATTAAAGAGTAATAATTGATTGATCATTCTATATTAGAACATAACTAATTCCCTTGAATAAAGTATTATTATTGATGAAAAACACACAATTTTGGAATGAAGATCCAATACTAGAGCATTTAGAAATCATATTTTCAGTTTTCGAAAAAAAAATGAAATTATTTTATCCAAATAAATTTAACTCCTTTTTTGAGTTAACTTAATTATTTGGATAAATAATCGTGCAATGTTTTTAAAAAACTGTCTGTAATAACATAATTATACTTTTAAAATAAGAATCATTGTAATAGCTATACGACTTGATAATTCATCGACCACTTTTATTTTGGTATTATAAGTAGTCATGAAATCCTTATTTATGATGTTCCTATGAAAATAATTTTGTTGCAACCAAAAATAAATAATATTAAATTTCCCATTTAACTTATTTTCTTAATGTTTTTTTAAAACAATCCTTAGATAATTTTTATGATTCTCATAACTTTTTTATTAGATGAAAATATCATCCCTAAATACAAATACTAACATATCCAAATATTCACATAATATTATATTCATAAGATCAACAAATAGAGTAAGAAAATGTTTTGAACAAAAGGGCATAACAACAAACTCCTAATGCCCATATCATCCAAAGCATTTGTTTTCATTTTCTAAAAAGCTGGTTTAAGGGTTACAGGTTACTGTATAGAAAAACTCAGTACCCAAAATTCCACAAAAATTTAAAATTTCAAGCTTCAAAATTTTTCAGAATTCAAATTTAGAGCGTAAACTTGACCAAAACCATGCCACACGTGCACCTCATGTTGCATAACCGCATCGAGCTGTGAACCCTTCTAACATCTACAATCCGAGCAAGTCTCCAGTGAGAATAGAATTGACATCGTCATCGAACCATCATCATCACATCGAAACTCAACCCGATCATTATCTTCATCACAAGAAACTGGAAACAACCATCTTTATTGAGGAAGCATCACCCCGAACCAAGGAAGAAAGCACCAACACCGCTAGAGCTCCTCGGGAATGGTGTCGGCTGCTCGAACAACACCTCCCAAAGCCTCAATTTGAACTATCACACCAGACCAATTCGGACGGTAGCAGAGAACATTGAATCCAAAGTACAGTTGAGTGGAAACCATCTTGAACACCACCAGAATGATGAAAATCACAAAAGCCACAACCAAAAATCGCCAACAGATTCAGAAAAACAGCCACCAGTGCCACCGAACAAATATCCCAACGGAACACTGAAACCCATAAACAACACCATCCAACTCCACTGAATAATATTCATACTACAAATGACAAAAAAAATTTGGACGAGAGTAGATACCAAAAGAAATGAGAAATAGAAACAGGTATGAACCCTTGATGAAATCTGGGAGGAACCATAAAAGGGAAAAACATGATTGCCTAACCATATGGCCCAAAACCTCTATGTAACCATCGCTCTAACAACGACATGGAGAAGTTCAGTGATACCATGGGTCAGATCTAGTTGGGCGGCCATGAATGAAAGGGAGTGAAAAAAAGGATAGTCACCGGTAGCGTCCTAAACCCACTGTCCATGGCACTGCAAATCCCAAAGCCTCAATGTAAACACCACACCAACTCCAACCGGGAGAGGCATGGAGAAACTTGATGCCATAGCGGGGTACGATGAGAGAGGTAATCCATAGCACGTACCTTTGTCGGAAGAGGAAAATATGTAGATAAATCCCATAGTGGCGAGCACCAAAGGACAGGCCGACGTTGAAGGGGAGAATCCATGAGCCGAGGAATTTCATCTTCCCTCACATTTAGGTGATAGTACCTATATCTCAAATAATTCTTGTAAAACTAATGAGTTCCCTATATCTGATCAAACAATTTTTCAGTATGATTTAATGTATATATATTCTTGAAACAATTGTAATTCAAAGCTCTATAATCTATGGAAAATATCATGGAATCATCTTTATTTTTAACAAACAAAATAAGAGAACCCCGTGATGATGTTCTTGGTAGAATGAAACCTTTATCAGTCAACTATTGTAACACCACTTTCAAATTAAGATGTTTTATTTTATCCATTAAATAAGGTGGTTTCTAAATTGGATTTTCATTAAGAATTGAGTCAATAGTATATTAAACTTTTTGAGCATGTATAAAATATGTAAAATCATCAGGAAAACATTGAGGTATTCATTTACCATAGACACATCATTTCTCTAAGAAGTTACCCTATTTTAATAATATGTTCAATAAAACTTTAATTTATGTATTTTAATAGTTTCGCATCTTCATGATATGTTATCAATTGTATGGGTTCAATCTCGTATACAAACTGAAATTCCTTCTGAAAAATACCTCTTTATCATTAAAATCAATCTTATCGTGATAAAGGTTGGTCCAATCTATACTCATAATAACATCAAATGCCACTATGGATAAAATATAAAACTTTTCAGGTAATTTATTTCCATAGACAACTATATAAAGAACTTAATAATTTCTTTTTACATTAATATTTCCCCTAGTTTTTTACCATAATTAATGATTTCATTTCATGATGAGAAATTTCAAATTTACAAGAAAATTTAACAAAAATAAAGTATGTGTATGTAACGACCTCTACATTTATATGATATTAGTTTCCAAAAAAATTGTACTATATTGTGACAAAACAAAACTATATGCCATTAGTAATAAAGTAAGTAAATTGAAGTATGACCATAGGGTTTCAACTTTTATATGATTGTTGGACAATTATTTGTGTTGGTTAACATAACCAATGGATACAATACACTTAATAATAATGGTTTTGTTATAATTTGTATTATAAATAGAAATTATAATGGTTAATTATTATAGAAATAAGATTTTATGGCCTCATTCAGTTTAAATTTTCCATAAAATCCCATTTTCAGATCTTGGGATGGAGGTAGCGTAATTGGGTTTCACTATTGATGAATCCCAATCCATGCTTCGACATGATAATCCTAAACAAAATCTCATAACGGATAAGTTCACGTTAGTGGAAATTACCACACAGACAATTTTAGCCGAGCCACCAAACGATTCTATCACCATCACACACCATACCCATAGGTTGTATGTGGGTGTCATAAGGGGTTATTAAATAAGTCCTTAGTTACATAATGTTTAAAACCTTTTGTATTGATGAAATCTTTGTTCCATGTTTTTTTCTTTAATAATAGTTTCCCTTAATAAAATTAAGATGGATTTTGATAAATTTATTTTTCGAAAAGAAATTTTACTTTTCAGGTGAGATATAATTCTTATAATAAACTAGGGTATTATTATTAATGTTTATATTAATTAAATTCTTATATTAGAACACCCCTTTTAGTTATAAATAATAAAATAATTCTTCTTTTTCATGTATGAGAAATTTTGTTATAAATGTTTACTAATAATTTTCTATCCACTATTATTTTTAATAAATAAATATTTTTATAGTTAAAAGAATAATTTATCATATTTAGAAATTTATAATGATAAAATAATTTTCAGTTTTTAATTCTCAATATCCATATTAGGTTAATATTAATTTATGATAATTTTATAAATTACTTTAATTTTTTCATGAATAGTAAAAATATAGTTTACGTTTTTCGGTATGTTTAATGACATAATAAATATTACATAATTATGTAATTATTAATTTAATATTATGGAATAATCATATTATTTACTTTAATTCAATAGTATTTCCATGTGGCCAATACCATGGGTAAATACCATGGTCAGGCCCAAGGTTTTGCAAATACATCAAACGAGGTGTCTATGAAAATTAATAAAACAAACTCCATAATTTTTGCTTTTAATACCCACCCATTAATTTGTTTTATCCCATTAAAAAATAATCCTCAATGAATCATTTATTGTACTACCTCCCAATCTGTCCTTCAATTGTTTTCTCGGTCACCCGAGTTCCCAATCATCGAGTTTTAGGTGTCATTATTCAATGTATGGGAACACTCAATTTCTCTTTCCTTTCATGTCTATTTATTCTATAGTATGTATTTCACATTTCCTTACCATGTTATTATATCCATTTTATTCTATCCCTTTACTATATTAAGAGTCATTTATGAAAGAGATCCCCCTTTCCTCTCACTTTATAATGTTTTCTAAAACCATGTTTCAGTACTATTATGTTGTCGCATTTTCATCTCAAAATTTCTCTCTTTTTAGCAAGAAAATATTTTATTTTATTTTTGAACAATCAAAACTCTATCTTCCCTATGGGTATTAATTTATATATAAAAATTATCTATTTTTTTATTAACATACAACAAAACCCTCCCACCTTTTTGTGGGTTTAAAATGGTAAAAGGTTCTTTTTTAAGCACTTTCTAAAACAACCTTGATTTTTAAATAAAACCCATTTATTTTTTTCACCACATGTTATTTATGAGATGTTTTATTTGGATCTATGTAATTCACATTAATTAATAAATATAAAGGGTTTTCCTTGAGAGCACTATAATGCATTTGGTAAAAAAGTTAATCTCTAGATGTGAGATGTTTTACAATACCATGGTGAATAACCTTGGTGATTTTCATAACACCTCAGTGATAAAACTTGGTGATATTCTTATGAATGACTAAATTAAATTTTATCGACACATTTTCATGTTATGATTCATGTTCCATTATTTATTAAATATTTCATGAACTTTTTTCATTCCATATTGATATTCTTCATGTTCTTATGAAAATGTTTCAGGATCACATGTAAACTATTTAACTTGTTTTCCCTTATTGAGCCTTTATCTCATCCTTTCCATTGATGTATCTCCCAAGGTTATGAGATAAAATAAATTATATTATTATAATCCATTAATAATCCTTTTGTGGTGAATAGAATACTATTTTAAATCTCCATTTATTATATAGACTTTTTTTCAAGACACTCTTATCTAAAAGATCAATCGTTTGTAAAATGATATGTAATGTTATTTAATTAAAAGGAAGGTTTTCAAAGATGGTATCAAATTATGGTATAGTTATTTATGGAAATTAGGAAATGAAAGAATTACGAATAACCCTATATAATATTTTAAATATAGGAAAACATCACGGTATTTTGGTGAGTTATTAATTACGTGGTTTCTGAACAAATAAATCCATGTCTGCATATAAACAAGTGGATATTGCTCTAGTACAAATGTATCTAAGGGTAAATCATGAAGACACTTCTTTGAGATAGACTCAAATATGAAATGGTGCAAAACAATTTTCTCTAATTCACACCCGGTTTGACACTCCTAGGGGAAATGATTTTTTATCAAAAGCTTTTATTAAACTATTATGAAATATTTATAAAAAATCTAATTGTAGTTAATAAATAAAATATTTAATATTGATGTTTTAAGACATAAAATTGTTTTATAGTTTTATGATTATGAAAATAAAGAAGTCTCTCACTAGTTTTCTCTTCTTTATGAAAATATCGGTAAATAATAGGAACTATGTAAATGGTTAGTGCAACAGACCATGTGCTCACGACCCTTCGATGGAATCTGAAATGGAAACCTTCATGAGAATGATGAATCAACTAAATCAAGTTATTGGAAATAAATATAATCAAGATAAGATACCGGTTTCACCATTAGGGGAACAAATTTTTGTTGATACCTTTATAAGTCAACGACCACTGTTGTTCAGCGGATCTATTATCCCATTGATTTAAGAATAGTTGATAAGCTCTATAGAAAAGATCTTTTATGTACTTCATTGTTCAAAATAAGAGAAATTCTCTCTGTTTGTGTAATTTTTAGAGAGAGAAGCAGATTACTGGTGGTTGTGGATTAAAAAAAATAAGGCTAAGAGGGGATATTGAAGCTCTAAAGTGCGAAGAGTTCAAGGGAATATTTTTTAATAAGTATTTCCCTTTTTTGAGGAGAATGGAATTGGAGAAGGAATTACATGAACTGGATTATAAGGAGAATAAATTTTTTGGTAGTTATGAGATGATGATCACAAGACTTTTCAGTTATACCTCTTATGTTTCCAAGGATCCAAATGGGAAGGTCTATATATTCCTCAGTGCACTAAGACTTCATCTACGGAAGAATTTAGCTAACTAATTCTCTGAAATCTATGAATGTGTCGTATGAATTTTTATAAAGGCTAAACTACTGTTCAGTGAGATGATGTGGTCAGACAAATCGATTGAGAAGAAGAGATATATAGACCCAAACCTAGGGAAGAGCTTTGACCAAGGAATATGAGGAAGGCAACTGAAACATTCCATATAAAATAAATGTGGGAAGAAGCATACATGGAACTAATTTCACAGGATAAAGAATTGTTACAATTGCGGAATAGATGTCTATATCACACAGAACTATCTTAGTGAAGTGAATCATCAACTTATCAACACAAATGATAAAGGTAATATTGTACAGGCTCTACCTGGAGTCCAATGCTTCATGTGTGGACAACACAGGCAGTTTTCCAATCACTATCCAAATCTGAGGTAGTGGAGGGTAATCACCATCAACCTCAATATAGGACAAGAGAGAGAGTTTTTTATTTTTCTATCACAATGTTTGAAGTTGAAGTACAAATGATGTGGTGTTATGTACTATCATTGTTCCCTCAAATCTACCTTTTACTTTGTTTGATTCTAGTTATATGAATTCATTTATTAGCTCCATGTTTGAAAAGAATATAGAATCAATCACTAAAATAGTGTAAGTATAGTTATTATTCAAGACTCCTCGAAATATTTTCCAAGAATCAATTGGGTTTAGAGACTCTAGTATTCACCTTGGTGAGCATAATCACATCACATATCTAGTAGTCATTACCATGAATGAATTTGACATTATACTTGGGATGGACTATCTATCAAAGTATAATGTTAATATCAATTGTAGAATCAAGGAAATATTAGTACTCTTAAGTGGAAAACCCACATTTATCTTCAAAGGAGATACATCTCAACCTATGTTTTTTCTAGATGCACCCCCCGTAGCATTCGTGATAGAGATGATCAGTGAAGAAGAGGAAGGAAATGAAATTTTACAAATAGAGAATGTCCCAACCACATAGGAATAAATTGATGTATTTCATGAGGAGTTACCTATACCCCCTAAAAGATGTGTTGAGTTCTCTATTGAACACTTGCTTGATTCTATGCATATATCGAAAACCCCATATAGAATGGAATATGTGGAGCATTATGAATTAATGAAAAAACTCCAAGATATTTTGGGGAAGATGTTTATCTAGCTAGGTTTGTCTCTATTGGGAGAACATGTTCTCTTTGTGAATAATAATGGTGGATCAATGTGTCTATGTATTGATTATAATGAACTTAATGGTATCATAATGAATAACAAGTACACACTTCCCTGAATTGAGATTTATTTGTAAAGCTTTATGGGGATCAATTCTTCTCTATGATTGATATTCAACTGGGATATCATAAATTAAGGGAAAATAAAGATAATATACCAAATACTGACATCCTATCAAGATATGGGAATTATGGGTAATCTTTTATACTCTTTGGTTTTACTAATGCTCCTGCGATTTTTATGGACTTGATTAATAATGTTTTTAAGGACTAACTTGATGAATTTGTTGTAGTTTTCATCGGTGATGTTTTGATGTATTCAAAAATTTATGAGAATCATGTGGATCATCTAAGGGAGATACAAAAAAATATGATCAAGGAGGGATTATTTTTAAACTTCATCAATTGTGAGTTTTTGTTACACCAAGTTTCTTTCTTTGGAATATTATAACCATTGAAGTAATCTCAATTGACCCTGCAAAAAAATGTTGTCCAAGAGTGGCATCAACCTATAATAATAACATATATTCTTAGTTTCCTTGGTTTATAATGATATTATAGGATAATTGTGAAATAGGTTTCTAAATATTACAATTCACTAACTAAGTTAACTCGATAAGGGTTAAAGTTCATCTGGAAAAAAGAGTGTGAAAAAAGTTTCCAAGAGCTGAATATGAGATTGGTTACTAAACCCATGTTATCTCAACACTATATTGAAGAATGATTATTTATTTTTTGTGATGAATCTATGAAATGGTTTGTGTATGTCCTCATGAAAAATGACAAGGTGATTGATTATGAATCTTGATAGTTGGAACGTCATGAGCAGAACTATCTTACACATGACCTGAAACTTGTTACGATGTTTTTTTCTTGGAAGATATGGAGGCACTATCTATATGGGGATAAATGTGATATATACACAAACAATCAACGTTTGAAGTAAATTTTCATGACATAGGAATTAAACATAAGAAAGAGAAGACGGTTGGAACTAATTAAAGTCTATGATTATTCAATTCATTGTCATCTTTATAGAGAAAATAAATTCATATATGCATTTAGTAAGAAATACCCTATTGTTCTATAAATGATAAGGATCAAAGACATCCATTAATCATATACCTAGGAAAACAGTACATGGAAACACAAAGTAAAGGTAAATCATCAAAATTATCCCAAATTTATTCTCAACCATCATTACTAGAGGAGATCAGGAAATATCATAGAGATGATACTTATTTGCATGAGAAGATAGAGGGTATTAAGAATGGGATGTTTCCTAAGTTCAATATTGATCAGGAAGGTGTACTAAAATTTATTACAATGCTATGTTTCCTATCTATTCCTAAAATAAAGAAGGATCTTATTGATGAATCTTATATCTCTTTTTTCTCTTCACATCCTAGAAGCATGATATTGTTTAAGGAGCGTCGTGATCATTATTGGTGGGATAAAATGAAAAGGGAGACATCAAACCACTATACATGTTTATTGGTATGTCCATAAGTAAATGTATAATGAAAACATCATACAGGGTTATTACAACAACTACCTATACCTACATAAAAGTGGGTTAATATCACTATGGATTATTTCATTGGTTTCCCAAAAACATCCAATGGAAATAATGTGATATGGTTTATAGTGGATCATTTGACCAATTCCATAAAAGTGGGTCTTAATAAAAAATTAACTTGGATGGATCATCTGACCAAGACAACCGATTTTATCTCTATTCTGGAAAATATAACTTTGGACCAACTTGACGTGATATATGTGAAGGAATTGGTCATGTTTTATAGAGTCCAAAATATTTTTCAAATCTGATCCTGATTCATGATTCACAACAAAAGTTTGGACAAGCCATCAACATGCTCTGGGTATTAAATTGAATTTTAGTATGGACTATCAACCTCAAACTAATGGCCAATCTGAATTGAATATTCAAACACTCAAGTACATGATGAGAAAATTCTACAAGTAATTTCTTAGTGGATGGGATTGATATATCACATTAGTTGAGTTATGATATGACAACAATTTCTATTAGAGAATTCAAATGGATCCCTACAATGCTCTATATGAGAAGCGATATAGAAGAGTAACGACCCAATGTTTTTCAATGGAAATTCCCTTGTTATAAATATGTCATAAAATAACATAAAAAAAATATAATGAACTACTAAGTACTATGTGACCATTATATATAATTTTGTCACTCTTGTGTTTGAAATCTCAAAAATCTAACATACACGGTTGTAATCAGTAAGTTATTTGGAGTCTAATAAGAAAAACATAATTTTTGGTGAATAGTAACCTACCCTTATGAATATTAACATACACTTATGAATAGAGAAATACTGTAATGAATAGTAACCTTACCTTTGATAATATATAAATAATATTCATGTTTAAAGTACGATATACCACTATTTTAGAATATGTAAATGAGTGCTGTAAAACTGGTTTTTCATAATAAATTATGATTTTAATTGTTTATTAAAATAATAATATTAAAATTTATTTTTGAAAAATGGATTTTTTTTTTGGAATTCTACACGTTAAAAATGGTTTGTGTGAATATTTGGGATTTTTTTGAAACACATGAATTTTTTATGAATAGTAAAATATGATAATTTACAATAAATGCTAAATAACAGATTTATTGAGTCATTGATGATGATCTGCTGATGTAAGACCAATTTGATCAAATTAACAATAATTTATTACTATTATTGGTCATGGAAGCATCAGTATTGCTGGTCTTGATGGAAAATAATAATCTAGTGATTATAATATTATGAAACCCTCCTCTCCTCCACTATAAAACCATCCTCACCCCCTCTTCCCTTCACAACACTCAATCACTGTGCCTTGCCAATATTCTTCCCAAATCTATCCCCAAGAGCCACCCCCATGTCAAAAATCCAATAGCCTATTCAAAATACAAAAACCTATCCCCTTAAGAGGTTCTTGAAGAAGGAAGACTCAAGTGGTAAATTCCTCTTTCCAATTCCTTCATTTATTTTAAGTTCTTTTCCTTTTTTTTCTTTCCTCGCATCCCTTCACCCAACTATTATCATAACTCCAGTAACATACATGTAATGGAATTTTTTTTTGATAATTTGATATTTTAATATCATCTCTCCTTTTCCCACCTTTTGTTTGAAATAAATTAAAGCACCGTTTGAAATGTGCTAATTTGGCACATTCAAGGACAAATGTTTATCAATTTATATTATCATTTTTAATTCTGGTAAAGATATAATTTTTGTTATGGTTGAACCAGATTATTATATATGTAAAATATTCTATTTTGGGTTATATAATTTTTTTGTACAAATTGTATTAAAATTTAAAGAAAACATGTTCCTTGAAATCAAACAAACCGTTTAACAAAAATGGTTGTCACTATGGTTTTATATAATAATTCGACTTCAATATATGTATAGAAATTAAATTTAATACCATATAATCTCATGTATGTTCACTAATATCATATAACAACAATTATGGACAACCTCTCTCATCTTACATGTTTATACAAATGTGAATAATAAGTGAACTTTTAATTAAAAACCAAGTAAACAAATGAGCCCAACCAGTGAAATTGAACATCATAACCAATTAAAATAGTTATAAATAAACATAAAATGAATACAATTAACCGATTACATATATAATAGGTTTTATAATTATTAATTATTAAAACTAATTTGTTTATTCAGGTCATTAATAACAACTGGGGAACACCAACAACATTATGTTAAGGGATCCTCGCCATTTTACTCTTAAATCAAGATTGTTCTCTACGATATTCCATTTTATGTGTAATCCCTAATGATGGGGTGTGTTTATGCACCTTCCCCATACATCCTTGTTTATGTCTATGTAATTATAAATCCATTTTCTCTCTCATCAAGCCCTCTTAGTTACACCTAATACCATACCGATAAATTATTATTAATTCTACCTGAACCTTCATTTTTCTTTCGAGTTGCCTTATCTTTTTTATATCAAAATAGAGTTATTATATATATTTATAAAAATATAATAAATTTAGTTTAGTTTTAAAATTTTCATTTATGAATACCCTTCTCTTTTGGGGATATACATGTTTTTAAAATATTCCCTCCTTAGAATTATCTGATATGCAAACCTATTTTAAGGGAACTTCTTGAATTTTTACCCAATTTGAGGTTCACTCAATACTCTGTTTTAATCAGACATTGTGTTTATAAAATCGGTAATTTTATTATTAAACCATTCTTGGTTCAATTATGGTTTTATATAAAGTATTTTCCTCTTTTCTATTTTTACATCTCTATAGTGTTTTCCTTAAAACAGCTGAAAAATGTTTTAATGAAATTTTTTCTCAAATAAATTTCTTATTTGTTGTCACTTATCTTTGACATCACCTACCATGTTATATTAATATTTTACCATATTAACAACCATATATGTTCTAAGTCATTTCATTTATGGACACTTTCATGATAAACTTGTTGGTTATGCTTTATGTCATGATTCTGGTACCCAATTATTTCTTTGGGTACCCTTTTGTTTATGTATGGTTGATTATGTATGATTATTTATGTGTCAAGAATATTCATGAAAATATTGATATGTGTTCACCCAAATAGTTCTCCAATGCAATGGGTAAATTTAAGTCTCATGATATGCGATGTGAAACGGGATTGGCAGTTAGCCTTAACCCATACTAAAATGGAAAATAGGATTGGTGGTTAGCCATGACCCATACTAAAATTGGAAACATGATTGGAGGTTAGCCTTGATCTGTACTAAAGGAAAGCTTTGTGATTCTACAACATTTATATGATTCCATTTTTATATGATTCAATGCTTATATGATACTATTTTATATATTCCATGCTTTGTATATCATTATGTCAGGCCTCATAACTCAAATACTTAAGATGTATCCTAATTTTCATTCTATTACTTGGTTTTTTAGCACATCTATTTGTTCATGTGTTCCCCAGGGTACCTTATTAATATTTAAGGGTTCAAGGGAATTTAGGATATCTTTATAGAGATAAAATAAATAAGGGTTTTTTAGCCCCATGTTTAATGTTCTATCTACATAGACTTTCAAGACACTAGACTTAACGATCCTTGGCTTGTAATTTAGAGTATTATTATTATTAAAATTGTGTAATGTTATATGTAAAAGCCATGGGTCGAAATAGTTGGTATCATAGGATAGTCTATTTATTTATGGAGATTTGGAATAGATAACCTTAGTGAGAACATTAATGATGAGACTAAGTATAAGAAAACATTCATAAATTTTGGTGAGTATTGAGTAACAAGTTTATCAAGAAAATAAATACCTATATGGATATGAGTAGGTAGAGATAGCACAGGAACAAATGTATCTAGGGGTAAAACTTGAAAACACCTCTTCGAGGTAGACTCAAATGGGAACTAGTGCACTATAATGCAAAAAACTGCACTCTTGGTTACGACACT
Source organism: Viscum album (assembly GCA_963277665.1). Taxonomy (NCBI): domain Eukaryota; kingdom Viridiplantae; phylum Streptophyta; class Magnoliopsida; order Santalales; family Viscaceae; genus Viscum; species Viscum album. The sequence goes on from OY728144.1 coordinate 445,607,219, forward strand.
TTCGTAGGATATGCTTCGGTAGATTCATAAGTTTAGTAAAAATCATTATTAAGGGAAAAATCCCATAATAGATGGAGGATAACATAGATTAAAACATAAGTAATCAAATGTTTGGATACAATTATTCTTTATAATTTTATCCTTTTAAGTTTATAGTTTCCATTTTATGATCAATATCTAAGTATTTAAGACCTCTAATTATACGTTACTTTTCATAGTTAATGGCGGGAAATACGAGAACATGGTCAAACAACCAATGTGATAATAAATGTGAATATTTACCTAATGATATACCTTATATGATTTGATCAGTTTCTCAGAACATCATGATAGTACTTGCTCAGCTGGATCGAGTTATGAATAATAACATGAATCATCTAGAATTCCCTCCTCCTCTATGGGATGAGAAAGATTCCATATAATCCTTCATGTGGAAAAGTCCTCTCATGATTAGCAGATCTTCTAATCCTCTCCTCAAATAACAATGGATTGACTCTATTGAAAAGTTATTCTCTATCCTCCAATACTCGATAGAAGAGAAGGTTGTACTGGAAGTCTATCATTTTGAGGGGGAAGATAGTAGTGGTGGACATTGATGAAGAATAAAATATCCCAAGAGGAAATTGATTCCATGGATTGGGGGGGATTCAAGAGGATTTTTTTCATCAAATATTTTCCTTGAACCCTCTATCTCAAGATGGAAAGAGAGTTCCTCAGACTCAAAAAGAAAGAAGATGAGTACATTGGGGCATATGAAGAGAACATTACAAGGCTTTCAAGGTATGCCTATAGATTTTTTTTGAACACGGAAAGCAAGGTGGATCGCTTCGTTTGTGAACTAAATCCAAGTCTATGAAATGAATTGGAAATTCGAGATTTTGACAGTTATGAAGATATGGTCTACTGTTCCATTAGGGATAAAATAATGATTGAAGACTCTCAATATTCTCATGGGCCCAGTGAAAAGAAGGGAAAAATGGAGAAAATCATGCGTGGTTCATCAAAAAAATCCAACGGTGGAAAGAAGACTGAATTTTTAACTTGCAAAAGTTGTGGGAGGAAGAATCCTAGTAAATATCTTAATGGAACCACAAATTGCTTCAAATGTAGAATGTTTGGTCTTCTGGACAATAACTACCAAAGAGATATGAAAAATCCCACTAATGTTGAAGAATAATGGAGGGTTACGATCAACACTCAATATAAAGTGCAGTGTTACAACTGCAAGGATCTGGGGAATTATGTAATCAATTTCCCTAAGCTGAGGATTGTCGAAGGAAATCAACAACAACCTCCATGGAAAGAATGAAGGGATTATGCTATCACTACTTCGGAGGTGGAGCAAGACAACGATGTTGTGACAGGTAAGCTAGTTATTAATTTAATTATAGTGAACAGACTATTTGGTTCTGGTTCTATGCATTATTTCATATCTTGAAAGTTTAGTAAAAACTTTTCTAATACAAACTCAATATATAGAAGAAATGTTATCTATGAGAACATAAAATGAGGCAATTATTTCAGCCATGGTTTATATCTCCTCCACTATTAATGCATGTGAATTGAACCTCCCATTAAATCTCTCCATACTTCCTTTAGTAGAGTTCGCCACTATCTTGGGGATAGATTGGATATATTTATACAAAGACAACATCAACAGTCAGGAAAGGGAGATCATTATTGAAACCTTGAAGTATCCTCTGATTCTTTACATGTGTAAGGATGAAGATGAATCTCCATTGGAATCACCGTCTCAATTGTGGATATTGTTTCTTTCTGAGAAACCATATCTATCTCAAATTATTGAGACAAATGAGAGAATCATTCTTGAAGACATTCGGATCATGAGTGATTACACTGATGTAATCCCTAATGAGTATCCTAATCTTCCTCTTGATTGAGAGGTTGAGTTATCAATTGAACATATAACAGGATCTCTGCCTATCTCAAATACACCATACAAGCAGGTCACTATAGAGCTAGAAGAACTGAATAAGAAATTACATGTAAATATAGAGAAGGATTTTATATGCCTGGGTGCTTCATTTGGGGTGCGCCAGTCCTCTTCATCAAGAAGAAGTACAGATAAATGTGCCTCTTCATTGATTATCATGAGATCAATAAAATCAGGATAAAGAGAAAGTATCCCCTGGCATGGATAGATGACTTCTTCGATCAGATTCGTGGGGCAAGTTATTTTTCCAAGCTGGACCTTTGGTCAAGATATCACTAATTAAGGTGGGGGGGGGAAGTAAGATATTCCCAAGACTTCCTTTCGAATGAGGTATGGACACTATGAGTTCATAGTGATTCCCATCAGACTCACTAACGCCCCCTCAATTTTCATTTTTTTAATTAATATAGTTTTTTGAGATTCCATCAACCTATTTCTGGGAGGCTTTATTTATGATTTTATGATATGATCCAAGAGAAAAGAACAACATGAGGATCATTTGAATTCTGTGTTAAAGACATTTCAAGGGGAGAAGTTTTATGAAATGTAAATTAAATGTGAGTTCTAGATGGAGGAAGTATCATTCTTAGGGCATGTGATCACCACCAAAGGTATATCTATAGACCCTTCTAAGACGAATGCAATTGAAGAGTGGTTGAGACCAACTTCTGTAACGGAGATCCATATAATTATGGGTCTAGTTGTGTATTATCGATGAATTATGACATAATTTAATGATTGTCAAACCCAATGACCAAGCAGACATGGAAGGGAGTAATATTTTTCTAGACACATAAATGTGAATATTGTTTTAAGGAGTTGAAAACGAGGCTTATTATTTCCCCAGTAATCACACTCCCCACAAGTGGAGAACTCTTTGTGGTGTATAGTGATTATTCTTAGAATGGATTAGGTTTTGTGATAATGAAAAATGATCAATTGATAGCCTATGACTCATGGAAGCTGAAAATCCATGAGTAAAAATATCCTACACAAGATCGGGAGTTGGCAGTGGTGATCTTTGCGTTAAAGATCTGGCGAAATTGTCTCAATGGGGGGAGTGTGATATATATATACTAACCACAAGATTCTCAAATATATATTCACACAAAAAGTGCTTAATATGTGCTAGCAAAGATGGATAGATCTACTCAAGTATTATGATAGCTCAATCTACTATCATCCCATTCTGGAAAATTAGGTGGCAGATGCTCTAAGTAGAAATAATCTTGCATCTTTATAAATGATGGGAATTGAAAACGATCTGATATTCTTATATTTGAAAAGTACGGACATGGGAATCATTAAGGGAGGAAAATCATCAATCCTTTCTAAAATTATTTCTCAACCATACCTCTTGGAGGATATAAAGGATTATAAAAGAAAAGATATGGAAATTCAGAAAAGGGTGGGAGCTTTCAAAAATGGGAAATCCTCCAATTTCAAAATAGCAGATGAAGGTGTAGAAAAATGTTTGATACGATTATGTGAATCATCTCATACATATATAAAGAATAAGATATTGAATGGTGCACATAGCTTGGTCTTATGTATCCACCCAGGGAGCACAAAGATGTATCAAGATCTCCGAAAACACTTTTGGTGGAAAAATATGAAATGGGAGATTGCTGAATATACATCCAAGTGTCTAGTATGTCAGCAAGTGAAGGCTGAGAGGAAAAAGTATAAGGGGATGATGCAGACACTACCTATAAAAGTATAGATGTGGGAGAGAAATACCATGGACTTTGTCACTTGAATTCCACGGTAATCTAGAGGAAGCAAGGCTATATGGGTCATTTTGGATCGTCTTTCAAAGACAACTAACTTTATCGTGATTCGAGATGACTTCTCTTTGGATCAACTTGCACAGATATAAATCAATGAAGTGGTAAGTCTGCATGGAGTACCACTATATATTGTATCCTATCATGATATGTGATTCACCTTTGTGTTTTGGAAAAGTCTCCATCATGCTCTCAGAACTGAACATAACTTCAGTACGGCCTATCATCCTCAAACTGATAGCCAATCTAATCAAACTATATAGTCATTCAAAGACATGTTGATAGCATGTTCTAGGGAATTCAAAGGAGGATGGGACCAACATATTCCACTATTTTAATTCTCCTACAAAAATAGTTTCAAATCGAGCATCCGAATGGCACCATATGATGCCATTTATGGAAAAAGGTGAAGAACACTGGTGTGTTGGGATGAAGTGGGTGAGATTAAACTGATATGACCTGAAATGTTCAAGGAAATGGTAGAGATGGTGAAAAAAAATTCAACTACATATCAAGGCTTCCCAAAGTATAAATAAATTTATTCCAACAATCGTCGATGATACCTTGAGTTTAAAGTTGAAGACATGATATTTTTATGCATATCTATATGGAATAAGGTCATGAGGTTTAGACAAAATTAGAAGATAACTCCCATCTACATCTCCCCATTTAAGACCTTTGATCGAGTTAGAACTGTGGCCTATCGAATAGAACTTCCACCTAACATGTCAAAAGTACATGATGTATTTCATGTATCCCTCTTAAGGATGTACATATCATACCCTTCACATGTACACACCTAAGAGGTGGTACAGTTAGAGGATGATCATTCTTATGAGGAGTAGCTAGTGAAGATATTGGATCGTAGAGACAATGTTCTACACAACCAGACTACTCATCTGTTCAAGGTACTAAGGTGAATCCATAAGTACGAAGAGGTAACATGGGAACTGGAATAAGCAATGAAGGAAAAGTACCACCACCTAATTTTTCCCTATAATGTAAAATGAAATTTCGAGGGTGAAATTTCATAAGGGGGGAAGAATGTAACGACCCGATGTTTTTCGATGGAAATTAACTTCTTATAAATATGTCATAAAATCACATGAAAACATAACATAATTAATTAATAAGTACTAAGTGACCTTCCAACATCTATTTGTCTATTTTGTGTTTCGAATTTCTAAAATCTGATATACACTGTTGGAATTAGTATGTTTTTTTGAGTCCAATAAGAAAATCATACTTATTGTTGAATAGTAACCTACCCTTATGAATAGAAACATACCCTTATGAATAGTGATATACCATAATGAATAGTAACAATAACTATGATAATATATAAATATTATTCAAGTTGAAAGTATGATATACCTATATTTTAGAATATGTAAATGAATGTTTTAAAACTGGTTTTTTATAATAAATTAGGATTTTAATTAAATATTAAAATAATAATATTTATAAATTTATCATAGAAAAATGGATTTCATTTTTTGATTCTACACGTTGAAAAATAGTTAGGGTGAATTTTATATATTTTTCTAAAATACTTGAATTTTTTATAAATAGTAAAATATGATAATTTAGGATAACTAAATAATGGATTTATTGAGTCATTGATGATGATCTATTGGTGTAAAACAAATTGGCTCGAATTCAAATTCATTTATTACTATTTTTGGTCATGGAATCTTCACTGTATCTAGTCTTGAGGGAAAATAATAAACTAATTATTATAATATTATGAAAACTGTCCTCTCCTCCACTATAAAAACCCTCCTCACTCCATCTTCCCTTCACTACTCTAAAGCCTTGTGCCTTGGCAATATTCTACCCAAATCTCTCCCCAAGATCCTCACCCACGTCCAAAAGAACCTAACCTCTTCAAAATACTAAAACCTCTTCCCTTAAGAGGTTCTCAAAGGAGGAAGTCTCTAGAGGGAAATTCCTCCCTCCAATTCCATCATTTCTTTTATGTTATTTTCTTTTGGTTTCATTCCTCACCTCCCATCACCCAAATAGTATGATAACTCTAGTAACATACATGTTCTAGAATTTTTTATCCTAATTGGATAATTCAATATCTTCTCTCCTTTCCCAAGCTTTTATTTGAAATTAATGAAAGCACCGTTTGAGATGTGCTAATTTAGCACATTCAAGGACAACAGTTTATCAATTTCAATTATCTGCATTAATTATGGTCATGAAACAAATTGTTTTATGTTTTAACTATATTATTATATATTTATTATATAATATTTTTTCTTTAATCCATTTGTACCAATAGTATTAAGTTATTAATAAAAACATGTTCTTTGTAGTCAAACCCACCGTTTAACAAAAATGATTGTCACTATGGTTTTATATAATAATTCGACTTCAATCTAATTAACCAGATTTAATTTAATTCCATATAATATTTTGGATGTTCACTAATTGAATATAAATTCAATTCTAGTCAACCACTTTCATCTTACATGTTTATCTAAACATCAATATAATCGAAGCGGTCATTAAAACCTAAGTAAAAAAAGAGCCCTAAAAGTGAAATTGAACTTCATAACCAATCAAAATAGTTTTAAATTATCTTAAAATTATTATACTAAACCAATTACGTATTTAATAAGTTCTGGAAATATTAATCAATAAACCTACTTTTTTTATTCAGGTATTTAATAACAAGTGGAGAACACCAACGAAATTAAGGTAAGGGATCCTCCCCATTTCACTCTTAAATCAAGATTCTCCTATTTGATATGACATTTTATGTGTAATCCCTAATTTTGTGTTATGATTATTAACCTCCCCCTATACACCCCTCTTTATGTCTAAGTAATTATAAACTCATTATCTCTCTCATTAATCCCTCTTAGTTACTCGCATTACCATTCCAATAAACCGTAATAAATTCTACTCGAACCTTCTTTATTCTTTCATGTTGCCTTATCTTTATTTATGTAAAAATGGAGTTATTTTATCTATTTATGAACATATTCTAAATTCTATTTATTTCTAAAAAATCATTTTTAAGACCATTTCATCACTATCATTTGGGGATATACATGTTTTTAAAATATTCCCTCCTTAGAAAATTCCTATATGCAAATCTGTTTTAAGGGAACTTCCAAAATTTTTATCCAATTTCAAGTGAACTCTATCCTCTCTTTGAAGCCACCATTATTTTTATGAAATCATTATTTCTATTATGAAAACCTTCTTGGTTCAATTGTGTTTTTATATAAATGATTTTCCAATTATAAATTTTAAATTTTTTAATGTCTTTTCTTTAAAACCTTAAAAAAATGTTTTAATTATAATGTTTCTCAAATACATTTCTTATATGTTGTCACTTCTGTTTGACACCACCTACATTGTTATAAGCTTATTTTACCATATTAACGTCCATTAATGTTATAAATCATTTCATTCATGGACACATTCATGATACACCCATTGGTTATGATTTATGTCATGATTGTGGTACCCAATTCATTCCATGGGTACCCTTGTGTTTATGTATGGTTGATTATGTATGATTATTTACATGGAAAGAATATTCCTGAAAATGATGAGATGGGTGTGCCAAAATAGAACTCTAATGGATTGGGTAATGTTAATTTTAATGAGATGCGATGTGAAAAGGGATTGGCGGTTAGCCTTGACTCATACTGAAGACATGTTTTATGATTCTGCAAAAATTTTAAGATTCCATGTTTATATTATTCCATGCTCATATGATACGATTTTATATATTCCATGCATTGGATGTCATTATATCATGCCTAATTAGTCATGTCCATAAGATGTATCCTTATTTTCATTTCCTTGTTCAGATTTTTAGCTCATCCTCTTGTTCATGTGTTCCGCAAGGTACCCTATAAAGATGTAAGGGCTCAAATGAAGTTAGGACCTCTTTATAGAGATTAATTAAAGAAGTGTTATTTTGGCCCCATGTTTTATGTTCTATGTACATCGTCTTCCAGGACACTAGAAATAATGATCCATGGCTTGTACTATGATGTATAATTATTCTTAAAATCATGTAATGTCATATGTAAAAGGCTTGGGTCACTATAAGAACTCCAACTTGTTTGGATGAAGTTGTTGAGAGAATGCTTTCTAGTCCAGATCTTGTGATAGAAATGATGGGAAAGGTTCAAGACATCAAGTAATAAAGATAATTTGTGTCAAAAATAGCTATGTAGACAACCATTGAAGACACTTTGAGTTTAATTTTGGTAAAAACGTCTTCCTTTGAATTTTACCATGGAAGAGAGTCATGCGATTTGGGATGAAAGGGAAATTTATCCCAATGCACATTTCCCACTATGGGATCCTTGTTCGTATAGGAACAGTGTCATATCGGCTACAACATCCACCAAATATATCTCAAGTTCATGATAATTTCCATGTGTATCCCTTACGAATGTACATACCTGGCCCTTATCATTTACTAAATTCAGATGTGGTGCAACTGGAAAAAATCTCTTTTATGAGGATCATCCGGTGGAGATCTTTGACAGTGGAGATGAGGTTCTATACAACAAGACTAACCAACTTATCAAAGTTACATGTAGGAACCATATGTCTGAAGAAAAAACATGGGAACCATTGGAAACAATTAGCCATAAGTAACTTCGCCTTTTCTCCACTAAGAGAACAATTTAAATTTCAGGGTCAAAATTTTTTAAAGGGGGATGAATGTAAGGACCTGAAGTTTGAAATGATATTTGTTTCTTGAAAATGTATGTTATATTATTACACAATTAAACTATATATCATTAATAAAAAAGTACGTGAATTGAAATGTGATCATTGGTTTTCAACCGTTATATGACCATTGGTCAATATGAACATTTTAAACACTACTCTTAATAATAATTTAAACATTACAATTGATATTATAAATATAATTTTTAATTTTTAATTAATACATAAAGAAAAGTATATGAGTTCAAACAGTAGAATCATGTCGTAAAAATCCAATTTTCATAGATTAGTTGGAAGTTAGTATCTTTGGGCTTCTTTCTTGACCAATCCCAATACAATCTTCAACATGTTAAGCCTGAACGAAATCACCTAAATGTGAGATTCAAGTTAGTGTAAATTACCACTCGGGTGAGGTTATCCAAACCACCCAACAATCCTATAAACATGTCACACATTACCTTAGGTCGTACATAGGTGTTATAAAGGGTTATGTTACAAGGCCTTAGTTACATAAATTTTAAATAATTTTTTATTAATAAAATTTTTGTTCTTCCTTTTTTATGGAAGAATTAGTTTTTCTTAATAAAATTGAGATGCGTTTTGATAAATTAAATTTTTGGATAGAAATTATACTTTTATGGAAACATATAATTATTATAATAAACTAGAGTATAATTAATTATTTTTATGTTAATAAAATAGTTTTATTAGAACACCAATTTTTAGTTATAAATGATAAAATAATTATATTTTTTCAAGTATCAAAAATTTCACTATGTAATTTTACTATTCATTTTCTATCAACTATTATGTTAAAAAAAATTATTTTAATAGATATGGGGACATCAAGAAAAGGATAATGAGCTGGACTCTGAAGTCCTCGTGAAGATTTTACAAGGTCAAGAGGCGACTCCTTGGGAGATTACTTATCTCATTCGTAGATGCAAAATAGAAACCAACCAAGGTAGAATGGTGCATCATAGTTGGAGGGAGACCAATTGTGCAGCAGATTCTCTGGCTCGCATGGGTAGGTAGGATGAGGAGCTCAAGGTTTACTATTGTCTTAACTCCTTTCTCGTTGAGTGTGTAAGTGTAATGTGAGGGGATGCCCTCGGATTGCATCATTTCTGCCCCACCCCCAGAAGGGATTGAGGCCTGTATCTTTCTTTCTTTCCCTAATTAATAAAAAATAACTTCTAGCAGCTTACTCAATATTTGTTCCATGTGTCTAATACCATGGGAAAATACCAAGATCAAGCTCATGGTTTTTGAAATACCTCCAACAAGGCATCCTTGAAAATAAATTAAGAAATCCCCAACTTGTGATATAAATACCCCCCATTCCATAATATAATTGCATTCCAAAAGCCTCCTTGATGGATATTTGATAAGATTACCTCCCAATGAGTCCACACATGTTGTCTTCAAGCCCCCAAGGTCATGATCTCCATGTTTTTGGAGTCACTACTCAATGTAATATAACTCTCAACTTCTCTATTCCTTTCATGCATCATTTTTTGTAGTTGACATTTAAAATTTCCATTCCATATTTTTTTCATTTTATTTTATTTCTTTAATATATTAAGAGTCATTTATGAATGTCATAACCTTTTTCCCTCCATTTTTAATTTTTCTAAAACCATGTTTCATACCCATTTTGATGACATATTATCATCTCAAATTTTCTATATTTTTATCAAGAAATCATTTTCATTTCTTTACAAATAACCAAACCTATATTTGATATAGATTTATTTACATAGATTGAAAAAAATATTTCAATTGCGGGATTAACATAAATGAAACCCACCCGCCATTTCTATGGTTTTAAAATGACAAAATGATTTTCTTTTTAATCACTTTCTAAAACATCGTGATTTTGAAAAAACATCTAGTTCAATTATTATCCACAAGTAATTTATGAGATGTTTTATTATGATATATTTGGCACAAATTAATTAAGAGATATGATGGGTGCTCCATGATAGTTTTCCAATGCATTGGGTAAAGAATTTAATCTCTATAGATAACAAGTTTATTATACCTTGGTGAATAACCTTGGTAATGTTTATGACACCTCAGCAATACACCTTGGTGAATTCTGATGAATGAATCTACTGATTTTTTACACATTTTCAGGTTATTATTCAATTTATTTTCTTTATGATATGCCTCTTATTCTCTAATTTCATCCCTTTTTGATTTTCTTCATGTTCTTATCAATATTATTCAATATCAAAAGTAAATTATTTCACTTGTTTTCCCATACTGGGCCTTCTTCTCACCCTTTCCTTTGATGTATATCCCTAGGTTATGAGATGAAATAAATTTACTTCGGATGAACCTTGAAAATCTTTTTCATGTGTAATATAATAATTTTTTAAATTTTCATGTATTATGTACCATTTTTAAAAGATACTATACCTTGAAAGATCCTTTCTTTGTAAAAATCTATGTAATGTTATGTAATAAAAATGTAGGATGTCACAATATAGACCATGCATCAATAAAACATTAGAAAATTTTTATAAAGATGAAAATGTATATGATACCACTTAATTGGATGGCCTATCTTTTTCGGATGTTTCAATAATGGATTTCACTACACCTTTCAGCTTATAATATTGCTATTTTTCATCATTCATATCTCTACATGCGTAGGTATTTACATAATTCCCCATCTCACTACATTTAAAACACTTAGTAGTTTTCTTATCAGAATTAAATATAAGATCATTTTCATTGTAATGTTAGTACAAATGTCCAATCATACAATGTTGGAAACACTTCCTATATTTGTAAAGGCATTCAATGGCATTCTTTTTTCTAGACATTCCACAAACCAAAAAACACACTTTCTTGCCTATAGATTTATTTTATAGATTGTTACCCATTTCATTCCATATAGAACTATTATTAAACGTGTTATCAAAGTACAAATTATCATTGGAAATATATATTTAAACCCTCTCAAAACAATGAAAAAGTTTTTCATACCTTTTGAATTCACGGAAGGATAAATCCCATCCATATCTTGGCTGTAATATTCAGTAAAATGATTGGTTCTATTATAAAAATCGTGACTAATATTTAAAGCATACCTTCCCATTTTAGTGATGTTTTCTTCATATAAGGCCTATAAATCTTCATCTTTTTGTTTCTATTCAAGGAATTTCCTTTCAATACGAAGTCAAAAAACATTATGAAAATATTTTCATGGAAAGTATTCTAAAATTAATCCCATTAGATGGAATTGGTCACATCGCTATCTCTGGTATTCTTGACCATTTACCACCACTTGTTGGATTCACCTTCAAAATGAAAAATAGAAATCTAAAATTTGGATTATATGAATACCACATGAAATAAAATACCTTTTCATGGAATTTAATCCACTCATCAACCACATCTTGGTCAGAATATCCACTAAAAGAAGGTCGGTGTTTCATCATAAAATGTTCCACTATCATCAGGTTTCATTGTGGTATATCAGGTCACTCTCTTGAATGGATTACACATCTATTTATAGACCATGTCACCCGATAAATCACTATCACAAACTTCTTGGTTCCAATCCCCAGAATTCTATGTTTCATATTTAGAAATATATTATCCTTTCAGTGCCTTCTTACATCAGCTTCCATATTTCATCAATGGAAAACCATTATGAATTGGAAAATCATTGACAAAGAAACATGGTAATATTTAAATAATATATAATTTTAACTTATCCATTAGATAATAGTAATTTATTTTATTATATTAACAAAATTATAAACCATAATTTTTCTAAATGTTTCACTAATACCAATTATAAGGTATCTACCTTAAGAATTAAATAATCTTGTAAATTATTATAGAATTTACTTGATTAAATTCCTAGATTTTTTATTTTTTTAGCTTTAGATATTGATGACATAATTATTACATATAAACCCATAAGAATAAAAAGTGGACACTAACAAAAAAATATCCATTTTTTCATAATACAATAGTTTTAATATATCATGAATTATTCTCATGAAAAATATTCACAATATTCATCTTGAATGATTTTCTAATAACCATCCTTAAAACCCTGAGAAATATTTTACAAACATGTGATGAGAGAAAATATCTCTGGAAGGGACATAAAAATAAGGAAATAAAATGTTATTCCATGAATATTAATAAACATATGGAAACAGTTTCACAAAAACAAACCTCTAACCCATAAAGTATCATATACTTACATAATAAAAACATGATATTTCTATAAGAAATAGAAAAAAATAAACTTTTAGGTAACCTAAGAATTGCATAATTAATATTTTAACCCTATGGATACTATATGATTTGTAAATATTCTTATTAACTTATAGTTTTACCCTCACTGCTTCAATACAATGTAACCCTCACAACTACCATATAGTTTAATCATAGTAGTTACCCTTGGTGTAACCATATGGTCGACCTAAAAAATAATCACACCCAATGCATTTGAAAGAGTTATAGGTCCCAAAATTCATCATAAATAATTCCCAAGAACCAAAAAATAATCATAAACACATTCCATTTGAATTTTGTAAAAATTTAAATTTAAAATATGATTATTAAATAAAATCATCTTACCTCGGGATAGTCTCCAAACATGTTCAAAAATACTCTATAACTTTCTAAAGAGTGTCAGCAATTTATGAATGAACTATAATCTGGTTTATAAAACCTTATATGACCATATTTTGACATCTTTTCACCCATTTATTAATAATATCTTGTTATCTTCATTGTTTTGGGGGCATTTATTTCATTGTTTCCAGTGATGGTTCATTGTGGATTATATATTCAAAAGAAAGAAAAACAAAAGAAGTGGAAATAAATTAAATTTTTGTGTTTCCATAATTTTATTTCATACCATATATCATTTTTTCTTATATGATGATGAATCATTAGATAAAACATTAATGAAAATGATTTATTTTATTTTTGGCACTTTTTACGATCATCATGAATTTATATCATTTTATATAGTATCATGATTATATAATGATTCTAAAACATTATATAACTTATAATATGTATAAAAAATATTATTTAATCATAATAATGTTCTTATGAGTATCCTTGATGGAGGTAAAATATAATGAAAATGTATCATCCACGATGGCGGTAAATCGACACATCATAGAGGTTGTTCCCATTGTTAGAATAAAAGGGATAAGAGAAAGCGTTTAATGTTGAATTTTTCAAAAAACATGAAAAAATTACATTATATATATGATACTATATTTTTCATTGCACTTGGATAAGGGTAGGTGAGATAGAATAAGAAGATAAAAAAATTGAATAGACAATAAAAGAAAATGACAGAGGATTTTACCTCATTAATTCTTCTCCTTGAGAGCCTCCTCAATCCACATGGTATTGGCCTTTTAGGGATACCAAAAGGTCTTGGATGTGAGTAAGAGGCTTGGGAAGGAAATTGGGTAGAAAATAATCTACTTGAAAGGCTTTTATTTGTGAGTAGAATAGGTATTGAGTAGTGGTATTTATAGTGGAATAGAGGTGTGTTTTCTCATTATTTTATAAATTAGTTTATTATTTATTCTCAAGACTATGAATAGTTTGATAATTATAACTGAATATTTTAAAATAATGAAATATATCTCAATATTATTTTCTTACATCATTCATACATCATCTATGACTCAATAAACCATTTATTAGTTAAATATCACATATTACCGTATTTTACAATTCTCCAAAAATTCATAATTTTTTTGGAAAAATACCAAAAATTGAACCTACTCATTTTTCGACCTGTATAATTCCAAAAATAAATCTATTTTAGGAAAATAATTATTTAAATATGAGAAATTTAATTTTAACTAAAAATATATTTTATTTACAAAATATAAATGTTTATATTATAACTGATTTTATAGCACATTGAAAAATTAATTAATGTCTCATAATATTATATAATCATCATAAGAAAACAAAATATTAATTTCTAAATATATATTAGGAAGATAAATTTTCTTTTAAATAACTATATAAATTATAAAAATATAGATAATAAATTATGTGTTAAAAAAATACCAACACTTAATTTATCATTTTAAAAACATTTATTAACATATCCCTTGACATAAATATATCATATTGAAACATTCAATATAATTAAATATTTTTTATACTTTAAAATGTTCAATTAATATTATATTAGTATGGATTTCTTATTTTCCATAAATTCCACTTATTTCATTGTATATTTATAATGAATTTAACTATTTAATTCCATAATGAAAACAAATTATTTTATAAATACCTGGGTTGTTATAGGAGATCCCAAGAGTTTTTGAATAGTCATTCTAGTTTAATATTAGGGATTGATAAATACATTAATTTGATTTTAAGATCATTAAAAGATCATATGAATTTCCCTTATATAGATTCATGCTTGCATCATAGAGGTAAGCTACAATATAGTGTCTTAGATAGGTCAGTTTTGATATTCCTATTATTATGATGTGCATTTTGGTGTACCTTATAGATTATGACATAGTGGGTTAGGATGTGTCTATCTTATGGCACATAAGAATCACTTGTTTCATACAGTCTCTTGGAAATGTATTATGTTGTACCTGTTTATTGGAGTGTAATTATTACATGGTTCGTGGAATACGTTGTAGTTGTACCACAAGTTTAAAGTGTCTTAGTGAGATCTACACTGTGGGTACCAAACTCTAGTTGAATTGGGGTTTATTGAGGTACATAACTACAAAACATGCCTTTAATAGTGTGAGTTTTTATCTACCCTGGAAATAAACACTAATAATGGGACACATTGTAAGTACTAAAAGTACCGATAAATGGAACATATTATCAGTGCTCTTTTAGTACTAATAAAAGATACCATTTATTGATGATTTTTAGCTCCGTTTAAAGCTACAAATTATCAAAGATTTATTTGTAGCATAGTTAATGGGTAGCCTTTATCATTGATTTACTTGCTCCATGGAATAAGGGTACCCATTATTAGCACGTTAATTTTAATACTCATTTAGGGATCCTTTATCAGTTTTTTTAGCACAAATAAAGGTATGAATAAAATTAAATAATGAAATAAATAAAAAATAATATTGGGTTTATAAAAAAATGATAACAAATTTATTAATTAAATAATTATTGATTAAAATGAAAATTTTGATTATACTATATATACATTATAAATACTAATAAATAGTATATATTAATTATGTATATTAAAAATAAAAATTATTGAAATATAAATTAAACAAATAAAAAATATAAATATGTAAATTTAGAAAATATTGAAAAACTATTAATTAAATATTTATTGATAATGTTAATAAATAGTATATATTAAAATCATATATATATATATATATATATATATATGATTTATATAATACAAAATTTCCATTCTTTACATTAAATAGTCATATATTTGGTGAATAGTGGGTTATAATTAAAAATTAAAATGAATTAAAAATTCTGGCTAATTGCATCGAGTAATAGTTATAATTAAATGTTATCTGATTTTTCAATTTAACATATATCAAATGTGATATGTTGATTTCACATATATATATATATATAATTAATGCTTTTTAATTTTATATATATTTATTTACTATGTTTTAGTATTTTCAATATGTTTTTATCTTTTTTTCAATATATGTCCACATTTTTTTAATAAAATATATTTCAATAATAAAACTTATCATTTTTTTCAATATTATTAAAATATTATACTTTTTAATTAATTCATTTTCACTAATATTTCAAATTTATGCACCAAAGATTAAATATTATTTAATATTGTTGAAAAATAATTTTTTTAAAGCATTTATTAAAAAATATTTTTAAAAATGTACATTTACTATATTTATACATCTATATGATTATAAATATAAATAAATAAAACATTTATTTAGAAAAGGTATTTATATAATTATAAATAAATTAATATATATATTTAAAAAATTATTACATTTATAATAAATATATTTAAATGATGAAAATTATTTCCATATTTATATTTATATAAATTTATTTTATATATATATATATTATACATAAAAAGATGAATATTATTTTTTTAAAAAGTATTTATATAATCATAAATATGTATATTAATACATATAAAATTATATCAATTATATTTAAATAATGAATATATTTATTATATTAATATTAATATTTATTAAATATATATATATATAAATTTTTTTCAAAAAATTCTATAATTATAATTATAAATATTTTATCATCATTTTAGTAATAAGTCTTGATAAAAGGCATCTTTATCATTACTAAAACATTAACGCTGATAAACCTCTATCTTTATCCGCACTGACATTTTAGCACTGATAATGATTTATTTTATCAGCACTTATTACTTAAACACTTATAAAAGGAATATTTATCAACAATTTTTTGGAAAACAATATAAAAGTGTCTCAATATATTTTAAAAAACCCTAATGACCTGCGAAATCATCATGATATTCGAAGCTTTCTGTGGAAGAAATCCTCTACCTATGCTCCTCCTTGTTGAATAAATGCTCAAATCAAGGCTTGAACAATTCCAAGGCTCAATTCCAAGGCTTGAACAATTCAAGGGTCAAATGAATCCAAGGCTCGAACATAAGCCATTCTATAATTTCTCCTGAATGTAAGCATTTATCTACATTCTCTTGGGGATCTTAGTATGTAAAACATCAACTGTTTTGGACATGGTTGAGGTTGTTTTTCATCTATGAGTGTGGTGAGTTATCCATTTTAGAGATTTCCCTGGGGAGATTATCCATTTTGATTCTTCTAATTTTTAGAGTGTGAATCAACTATACTCTAAGATTTTGTAGCTTCTCTCCAATAAATAATTAGCACCTCCTTCCTTCTCAATTTTACCAAGGAATTAATGTAGGGGTTTTGGGAGCTAATCTTTTATTTAGGTGAATGTTTGGATAATTCATGATTTGTTTTATTTTTAAAAATATTTTAATTAACCATATCATAGAAGTTCAATCCAATTTTACATCATTGATATAATATTGTATGTCTCAATTTCCATAATTGTAGTTGGGTAGATAATGAGACTACTTTCAATATATTCAAATTACTAGTTATTTTCATATTTTTATTGTAGGTACAATATAAGGGGAGTGATGCTTTATAGATCTATTAATTTTGTGATTCCACTTCGATTTCTATGTGAAGTAAGGGTATTCCACTTAGAAACTATGACCTCAAAAAAGTCGTTCTATCTTGATAGAGTCCACTCTCTATGGGATAGATGTCACAATGGTGGGTGTGTTTTTATCCCTTTTTTGTGATATATCATGTTTATGCATATTATTTCTTTATTTCTACTTCTTTATTTACCTCCCTATAATCATAATAATTGGTCAATGTGTATTATAGGATATCCCTATAATCCTTCAGATGGGTATATCTAATGTGATGACCACCCTAGATACTTTGGATGGGTTGGTTTGGAGATATGACATCCTAAGAGTCCTGAGAGGTTTTCCAATTCTTGATATACCATTAATATTAAATGTAATTATTCCTTATGTTTTTACATCAATTATTCCAAAAAAATAGAATGAAAGTTATCAAATACCATATATTAGAAATTATTTTTAGGCCTTCAACATTTTAGGTCTACATGTAGTGGTTCAACCCCTAGGAATATACGATTACTATCCATGTATTTGAAATAAATCCTTATTCCTTAAAATGTTTTATCAATAGATTATTTTTTCTTATAGTTTATTTAATGAGATATTATTGTTCTTGTTTATCATATTTGGGTTTCTTATTAAACCTTTTTTCTTATATTATATTTCCCTTTTTTATGGAATTTATTAAAGACTTAATGCATGTTAAGAAATCTTTATTATAATAATTTCTTACTTGAAACTCATCCTCCATAATTTTTTTAGACAACTTTCATCCCAATCTATTTAATATCCCAAATAATTAATTCATTTTATTCCAATAGACTCATCCCCTATCTCGTTTACATTCTTTATAATACACTAAGTAGCATTCTTCCCTTGTATGACTACCTTTAAGAGTATTTCAAGACACATAGGTTCATGTCTACATAACAAGAAGGATGTTTTTCAAAGAACAAAAAAATGATAAATATCTGGGAGATGACCTCATGAGCATGATAATTGCCTATAAATTTCACCTTTGAAATAATTTGGAGGATAACACCTACTATAGTGGAGTAATTATTTTTTTTAAATTAAATTTCCCATTTTCTTCAAAGCATACTAAAAATATTTAAAACAATCAAATGTTTGGTTTCCCTAAAGAGAATTGTTTATAACTTACACCTTTGATAATAAATATATTATTTGTATTTGTTAATTTTTTATACAAAAATAAAATTTTATTAAACTAAAAGGATGTAAATTAATCAAAAATGGATTCATTCTAATCATTTGAAAACAGATTATTATGGTGGAGTTAAAGAGTTCATCATGTTTTCAATAGATCATGCATATTACCCTTCTCAAAACCTTTATCCAAGTTTACATTATTGATATTCATGAAAAATTAGTCCAGAAGATTTGTAAGAACATTTTATTTGTCATGTAATAGATGAAAACTATAATTTTGAGTCTAATTATGGGGAAAACTAGACATTCACACGAACTATGATGATATTGATATGAATACCAGTGTAAGTGATGATGGAGATTGCATATAAAAAATTTTAATTCTAATATATGATTACATTCTTGATTTTATAGCTTTTTTAAGAAGTAAAATAGTTGTGTCAAGAGACCATTGTATACCAGTTATACTAAATTCACAATATTTTCAGTTCTATTGAAGTTATATAATATGATAGTTGGTAGATAATGGAATGACACTAGATTTATAGAACTACATGCTCTCTTGAATGATATTCTACAAAAACAAAAAGAAATACCATGTCAAATATAATACACTAATAAAATGTTTAGTTCAATGCCCATGATCTCTAAAATTACATGCCTGTCCAAATAATTTCATATTATTTCTTAGTGACCATGAATCACTCATAAAATTTCCTAAGAGTATCACAGATCGATACAAAAAAATGAAATAATTCCATTGAAATATTTATGGTGATTTCCTATCATTTCATGGTTCAGAAGACTATGTGGATGTCAGGAAACCATGTTATAGTTGAAATGGAATGAATATAAAATAATTAAATATGGAAACCAATTTCATCGAATAGATTATCCCCATTAGAATAAAATTTAAATAGAGTATCATTAATTGGAAAATGGTCCAATAATATTTTGTATAGCATTTTCTTTGGATGGAATAAATCATTTTTATGTACAGATTAGTACTCATGCCTACTTGAAAATGAGATAAAAACATTATTCTATGCTTATATCATGAACAAAGAAGCCGGTTAATGATATGGATGTCTATTTTGATCCATTACTTTAATATAAAAAAATTATGTGGGATGCATGTGTTACAATGTGTGATTCTCATATAAGAGAAGAATTCACATTGAGGACTATGTTGTACAGGCTGATAAATGAATTCCCCACTTATGAATATTTATCATGCTATAATATTAAAGTAATGATGTGGTCTCCCATTTTTTAAAAAGGTACACACTCAGGTTTTTTGAAATATTACTTGAAGAATATATTCTTACTACACTAGAATTTTTTGCATCAAAGACATATAGATTGATCCTAGATGAAAATATTCAGTGGGAATATCAATAAATGTATAACACTATCTCAAGTAATGGGTGATCAACTCTTTGAAAAAGTATAAGATATTAAAATTGTTTTTATAAATCCATTTTTAAAAAACATTTCATCATTCGGTAGGTTGGAGAGATCAATTTTATTTGAATTACCATATTGGAATTGTTTATATGTTTTGTATTTTCTAACTATCATGATTATTGAAAAAATGTATTTGATAGTGATATTGGTATATTATTAAATGTTCCTTGCAAAAAAAGTTGGATTCCAGGCTAGGTTGTATATGATTGACATTGATATAAGGGATGATCTGGTATTAGTTAACAGTAACATGAAGTCATTTTTTTCCAATATATTACACTCTATATATATAGGAAAGATTTCCATTTTTTATTTTCCTTAATAGTGTAAAACTTCTTGAGGGGTATTCATCATATATCAATAATATTTTTTAATGACTAATTTGAAATTATAAAGATTAAAATCGAATGATAGTAATGTTAAAATGCAAGACATTATTCTTGTGTATTTCCATTTGATTCTGATTGAAAATCTATGACATACATTAAACGGAATCAGATTCATTTTCAAATCCATATGTGTTAAATTTGTATACCTATAAATGTTTCAGATCATGAAAAAGGTGGTAACACTCATACTATGTCAATTATATATGTTCTTCCCACCACCATTCTTTGAAATCATGGTCCACCTAATGGTTCACTTGGTAATAAAGGATCAGCTATGTGGTCTTTTCCATTAATGATTGACATACCCCATCAAACTATAGATGATATTTTTCAAAGGGTATGTCAATAATCAAATTCAACCAGAAGATTTAATTAATGAAGGATATATTGTTGAAGTATATATTGAATTTTACTAATAACCAATAAAATATTAAAATAATAGGTCTCATAAAGTCCCGTCACATTGGAAAACTTATTGGTGAAGGGATTTCTGCAATATATGATTTCAAAATTACATTAACATAGTAGAAGAATGTGCACCATTACATTTTACATAATATTGGAATGTAGATCTATACATTGAATCCCAAAAAGGAATTCATAGTGAATTGAATTCTTGATGGGAGAAATGATGGATATCAAATACATTTAATCAATAGTTTATTGGCTCATTCCAACATAAAATTTATAAGGTGATATTTGAAAATATGAATTAAATTGTTAAATGACTTCAATGGCTAGCCAAATGACTGAATGAAAATGTTATATCTTACCCTGGTTTTATAAGAAGTTTTTATACATTCATATCAATCAAACATTATTACTCTAGTATGATAAAAAAATAGTGGTCTTATGGTTGTGGAGGTAGTGATGCACAAATCATTTTTTTGATGATAGAAGTCCAATTTAATAAAATATTTAATATTTGGGCATTATCAATCAAATATATGAGTTATATTATACAACATTTCAGGTGTAAATTTTTTATTTCAAATGGGTTGAAAATATTATTGCATGGAAAGATAATGAAATGGGCTTTATGAAGGTGAATTTCAATGTGGAAGGAGTTAAATATGGGTTTTCCATATTGGCATCACAAGCAGTGTAAGTATTTTATGTCTCAGATCCATCAAACAAGAATTGGTTGATTGTCATCCTCATGAATATAAAAAAAGTTGGGTTAGATGAAAATTCAATTGATGATGACCCTTTCATTGGGATATCACAACCAGTTCATGTCGGTCCCAATTCTGACAATGTATTGTTTGTTATAGGGGACCATAAATAGTGGATTTGGATTCTTGATAGGAGAACCAGATCCCTAGAACCTTTAAAAACGAAAATGAGTTTAGTGAGAAGGTAAAAATGTTTATTAATATATTATGTTTTTTCTCAATATATTAAATTCTATCTACTGAATTAACATAATATTAATTAATTGTTTGACTAATCAAGTAAGAAATGTCTTCTCCACATGATGATGTTACCAATTCCATAAAAGAAAACAATATAACGAAGGAAACACTTTGGGAATATGTGACTGTAATGTTGTGATATAAATCATCTATTGTTTTATTAACCAGATAATAATATATTTTTATATAGGTGGATTATTTGGTTTGACTTGGGTTGATATTTCCATCTTTCATGTCTTTCTACAGTGTTAGAATTTCTCTCTTTCTGTCAATATCCCTCTACTACCTTTATAAGAAGAGAAACGACACTACCTCTCCTCAATCATAGAGGTAATCTTAATGTTTGGATAGTAAAATCCTTTTACAGAATATTTATTTATTATTTAATATTTACGTTTAATTTATTTCTTTTTTTTATTACATACGAATTGATTTCATATATGGGTGGATTATTTTGTTTGAGTTGGGGTGGTGTGTCCATCTTTCATGCCATTTTGAAGTGCTCACATTTATCTTTTTTTATTAAAGTTACCTACAATGAAATTCTAGGAAGAGTAATGAGGATACCTCTTATCAATCATAGAGGCAGTATTTCGTTTTTCATTGTAACATAATTTTCCATAGTATTAATGTATTGTTTCATATTGATGTTTAATTTTTTTATTTTTAGTATTACTCACCTAATGATTTGTTATTATATAGCTGAATTATTTTTTTATTTGGGGTGTTATATCTATATTTAATGCCTTTTTCATCAAAACATCCACATACTTCTCCATCAAAACCATTTTACCCCTATAGTGTTGGAATTTTTCACGATCCTTCAATTTATATCCACTAATCAATCACAGTGGTAGTCTTTATATTTTCACATTAAAATAGTTATACATAGAATAAATGTATTGTCTCATATTTATGTGTAATTAATTTATTTTTTGTATTAATCATATAATAATTTTTTTCTTATACAGGTTGACGCTTTATTTTATGGTGAGTAGGCTTGTTCAAAAGCTCAGCACTATATATTGAATCAATGTTCGTAGCTGAAAAAAAATTCTCGTTGTTGAAATCTATAAGAGTATTATAATCTCATGTGCTCATTATGGTGAATTCACATGATATAATTGAAACATGAGATTCATTTACTATTATAGATTTCAACAATGATAAAGGATTTTCAGCTATGAACATCAAATCAATATGCACTGTTAAAAGTTCAACAAATAAAGTTAATAGATATTTTTTTTACATTGACATTTAGGATTTTGTTTTGAGACTTTGGGATGTGTAGGGGTCACCTAAATCTCAATCAGACAAACATTGTGACTGGTATGACTCCAAGTGCTTATTTTTATTTGAAATTAACATTAATTTTAGTAAAAAGGACAACTGACCTATTCAAAACTGAGAAAAAATATTCAAATTATTTAGCTAATTTACGAAAATGATACATATTTAATTTATGATATATTGTAATCAACCGCACCTCATTCCATTACACGATGTTCTCAGTATGACTCAAAATGAACGCTATCAGTTTGAAATAGACATTTTAGTTAATAATGTGCCACTCCATGAAAACCAAGACAACCGACTCATTTTTTCTTGATAATTTATAAAATATATTCATAAATTCTTTTTGATGTATAGGAATTGGGCTTACATAAAACTGATACATGATGTGATCAATATGATTCAAAGTGTGTGACTCTGGTTTAAAATAAAATTTGTGTAAAAATGAAAAGTGATGTATTGAAAACAATAAAAACATTTATATTTTTTTGATACATTTCTAAAATTATCCAAATGTTTTTTGAGATGTATACAAATCATCCAAACCTAAATCAGACTCATAGTTTGACCGGTATAACTTCAAGGACATTTTTTTTAAAATCAGTATCATGTTTACTAAAAATAAAAACTAACCTACTAAAAAGATATTAAAGGTGTTCATATTGTTTTTATACATTAGGAAAATTATCCATATGTTCTTTTTTATGATTATGAATCATCTGTACCTCAATCTGATACACAGTGTTCCTCAAATGACTTAAAGGGTCGTTTATCAGTTTAAAATTGATTTTTTAGATCAAAAAGAGTTACTTAATGAAAACCAAAAAAATGTCCTCTTATTTTCTTGATAATTAGGAAAATATTTCATTTGTAATTTTTAACTTTTTGCAATTAGTCTTACATCAAACGGATTCATGATGGGATCAATATGAGACAAAGTGTGAGTTTCTAGTTTAAAATGTCAATTTAGTTAAAAAAAGAAATGTGACATACTCAAAATAGATAAAAAACATTTGTATTGTTTTGATACTTTATTAAAATTATATATAATCTATTTTTTAAGTGTAGGAATAAATATCACTTTAATCTGATGTACATTATGACCGATATGACTCTATTTGATTTTGTTTTATTTAAAATTGACATCAATTTTAGTAAAAAGGAAAAATAGACAACTAAAAATTGAGAAAACTCATTCATGTTGTTTGAATAATTTTGGTAGATGATCCATATGTAGTTTATGTATAGTAATCATCAATACCAAAATATGGCACACGATGTTCCCAGTATGACTGAAAGTGTCTATTATCAATTTAAATTGACATTTCAGTTCGAAAAGTGTCACTCGCTGAAAGCCAAGAAAACAAACTTGTATTTTCTTCATAATCTAGTTAATGGATTATTAATACATTTTTTACATGTTTGAATAATTCACATGCCAAACTGATACATGATTTTATCATTAAGTGTCAAAGTGCATGTTTCCAGTTTAAAATTTCATTTAAGAAAAAAAGACAACTGACATACTAAAAACATAGAAAACACATTCATATTGTTTTTATAATTTATTAAAACTATCCACATGTAATTTTAGGTGATTAAGAGCCTTCCACACCTGAATTTGATGCACACTATGATAGGTATGACTCCATGTGCCTATTTTTATTTAAAATTGACATCAATTTTTGTAAAAAGGACAAATCCCCAACTCAAAACTGATAAAATGAATTTGGATTATTTTTATGCTTTAGAAATTTATCCATAATGAATTTTTCATTCATAGGAATCAATATAACCTCAATCTAATACATTATGTTCCTAGTATGACTCAATGTGTTTGTTATCATTTTAAAATCGACATTTTTGTTCAAATTGTGGTACTCACTGAAAACCAAGAAGAAGAAATCATATTTTCATTATAATTTAGTAAAATGATTTTAATTAATATTTTTGATTTGAAGAAATAGTTATCACTTAAAAATGATACATTATGAGACTTTTATGAGTCAATTTGTGTGTATCCAGTTTAAAATGACATTTTAGAAAGAAAGATGGGTGACGTACTAAACACTGAGCAGACACATTCAGATTATTTTTGTTCATTAGAAAAACTATCCATAATTAATTTTAGATGTCTATGAATCATATTTACCTCAACATGATTCATGATGTGTCCAATATGACTCCAAGTGTTCCTTTTTATATCAAATTTACATCAATTTTAGTAAAAAAGACAACTGACCTACGGAAAATCGAGAAAACACTATTGGATTGCTTTTGGTACATTATGAAAATAATACATAAGTAATTTTTTATGTGTTTGAATCATGATCATATTTATCCAGTTTAATATGTGCTAGGTATGACTCAATGTGTCCATTATCAGTTTAAAATCTATATTTTATTTCAAAATGTTTCACTCACTAATACCCAAGAAAACACACTTGGATTATCTTGATAATTTAGTACAATGATTCATATGTTATTTTTAACATATATGAATCATTATCATGTCAAACCAACACAATATGTGACTGTTATGAGTCATTGTGTGTGTTCCAGTTTAAAATGACATTTTAGTAAAAAAAAGGCAAGTGACATACTCAAAACCTAGAAAACACATTCAGATTGTTTTGATACTTTAGAAAAATGATCCATAAGTTGTTTGAGGTGTATTGGAATCAGTTAAAACTTAATAGGACACATGATGTGGCTCGTATGTCTCTAAGTACTTATATTCAATATATAAGTGTCATTTTAGTTTAAACATATATCACACGGAAAAAACCAAGAAAATGATCATAGATTGTTTTCTCATAATTCTATCTTCTATTACTTAATTAAATTATTTATTAGTTTTATCTTATGTTTACTTATATTACATCATTGATGTTGGGGGAATGATGAAATGAAAACCTACCTAAATGTGCCTGGGCAGTCTTGAAACCGATAACTCCCAAAAACAACCACAGGACACCCCCAGTAGCCTGTGCTTGTGGGGATTTATCATATACTTAATTTATTAATTTTTTTATAGATAATGATTAAATAAGAATAAGAAATTGTGTGATGTGTAAGAATTAGTAGAAACAAAATATGATAAATGATGTCCATGGTATAACTCAATTTTCAGTTTCAAATTTAAATTTTCTATTACTTTATTACTTTATATTATTATTAACATGATAATTATTTTCATATACATGTGTGTTCTTATTCTCAACTAGGGCTGGTATTTATGGCTATCTTGGGTTGGTTCTGAAAGGCCCAATGGTTCTGTATCCAATGACACATGGACCAGCTTTCCAAAGGCAGGCGTTCGCTTGGTGATTTGGCCAGCAACACTTAAGAACTCACATTGTTCGAGATGATGGGAATTCGGGCTCATCACACCCTTTTGGGGGGAATTATTGCCTGTTCCGGGACTCTCTTATAGATTTAAGATGTATTCATATGTTTGGTATTTATTGGTTTATAACCAAGAATAGTATCCATAGATTACTTTTGGTTGGAAATGGTCAGTTGGATGCATGGGTTCAGAATCATTTATGCCCAAGGTTTACCATCCCTCGTTGGATTAATGACCCCGAAGAGTCTAGACTCACTGAGGCGGCACTAGGAGTGGTGCAGCGAACCGGTGTGAAGAGAGTTAGATTGACCAGTTTTTTGGGCTTGAACCTCGGGGAGTCTTCCAATGTACCCTGCCTGGGAGAAAGGGATCAAAGTCCACGTAGTTCGACTAGGAGTGTCCGAGAACAGACGTGAATGTGGACCCGGGGGTCTGATGGTGATCAGGATTGAACCCAATGGAGGCTTCCTACATATACATGTGCCAGGGAATTAAAGTCCTCGTAGTTCTTAATGGATTGGGGCTTACACTCTGAGGAGGCCCAAAAGAGTATGTCATGGTCGATGTCTACTCTAAGCCCACGTGAGTCATGCTCGGTGTGAGAAACAAGCGGAAGTAGGGACCAGATGATCACGTCGTGAAAGGTGCGTCCATGGGAAGTGGAGTGGGGCTTATACAGAGAGGTGGCCCAAAATGTTGGGGATTACCCCAAGATGGATTCCCATAGCGACAAAGCACAATGGGAGAGGGACTTGGCCCCTAAGAAGGATGGAGCAACACCCTTTCCTATTACGCACTTCCATGGGCATGGCCATGGGGGAAGTATGGAGGTGCCTAGGGGATTCCTTTTGATGGGTATCATGACACGCCTCTAGGAGGGGAGAATTTCCCCTACCCTAACAAGTGGAGAGGCAGAAAGGGGACTCCCAAGCTCGAACTCCACATTACCGTGGGAATGTGAACCGAGGAATGTTTTGGAAATCCACTCAAGTGCCGGAGAAACCCCTTCGCCCCTGCTTACCGTGGGTATGTGAACTCAAAATAAAATTCTAATGCACCTAAAGGTTACATCACACAGGCCCGGTGGCTCTGTTGGAGGCCTCAGCTCGGGGCTGATGAATTGGCAAATGAGGGATCCGCTGAGGATCAGGCCGGACCGGGAGGATTTTATCTGGTTCAGGGAATGGGAACTCCGAAGGATTTAGCGGACCACATGGGTATATGAGTGGTGGCGCCCTTCGCGTAGGGAGGTGCTACGCTGCTGGAGAGGCCGTCCATGAACCAGGGTGGTCTGTGGACTGATGGGCATCCCGCAAACCAGGGTGGTTCGAGGATTGGTGGGAATCCTGTGAACCAGGGTGGTTCGCGGATTCGGGTTTGGACCGCATACCAGTTTGGTATGCAGAGGGATCCATGCGAGTGGAGGCGGCCAAGGGCGATGCCGGTTGGGGGTTCGTTGGTCGTGGCTTCACCCGCGTATGAGGGTGCAACGCGGTGCAACAGATCAGAAAAGGGGCATAAACTCCCTGGTCTATGGGGAGTTCATCGGAAGATGGTCCATGGTTAGCGGTCTTCTTTTCATTTTTATTTTAAGTTCGCGGTTCACCATGTTATTATGAATTTTCAGTTCCTTATAAATTCACCTCCAACGTCATAATTGTTCTGGTTTGTGAATTGGAACTTTGTTTTTTGTAAAATCCTAAGCTCCATCCTTCGAAATCCTTCCACCCGAATCTGGTCGATCACTCTGAATCACCTTTCCTCTTCCCCCACGGTCCCCTTTTATAGAGTGGGGAAAGATATGTATTTGTTGTCATACGACACCTTTTGCGGAATCCCATGATTGGAAACCCGATTTACGGATTACTTGGTCAATACGCAACTCGCGGGGGGCATTGAACCCATCTCCCCCCATGAACCAAATCAATCTTGAGGAGTACTTCACGGCTGCGTAGTGTTTCGCCTCCATTTCATGAACCACCAAGGATGTGGTCAAGGCCCATCAACGCGGTTCGCGGCCGGGTTGGTTCGTGAAGGTGGACCGGTCTGGCGCCTGTCCTGCTTCGCGACCACGAAGGATCTCCACCTCCATTCCGTGAATAACAACGGTCTATAGATGGGGTGCTTCGCGGTACTATCCGCGTAGCGTTTTCATGGGACCGGTCTGCATACCGGTTCGTCTTGTTCCATCCTTTTATTATTTCCCAACATTTCCTAATTCTTTTTTTGGGGGGGAAATTGGGAGTAATCTCCCTTGTATTAAAGGGTATTCTCATTCTCTTTTTCGGGTTTTTCAGGACCCTATAAATTCCCCCCATCGGAATGGGGTCCGATCGGAACGAAGAGGAGGCCATTCCAATGTAGAATGGTCCTAAAACATGGATGGTTTGCATTAGAGGAGTGGACCTAGTAGGGGACCACACCTATAAATATGGGGGCCCTTCCTTTGTCTGTTACCGGATTCTTAGCGAAACTAGAGCTCTCTTGCTTTTTGCCTCCGCGTGCTAATTCCTTCGGGAAACGGCTGGTCCGTGTACCAGCTACCAATTGGGAGGGCTTTCGATCATCAGTGAGATGTATGAAGAGTTTCTTCCCACTCCTGATGCATGGGATGACGTTGAAAAAGTGCCTTCATTGGTGATAGATCTACTGGTTATGGCAGAGCGGTCACTGGGTCAGGCCTTGCTTTCCCGCTCTCTTATTCCCTATAGCACCTGGATAGGGTTATTTTTGAACACCACTGGTCCTGTGTCGAAGATCAAGCGCCCCAAGACTCATCCTTCTCAACAGTCACGAACCATCCCAGGTTCTTACTGGGCGGTTCTGGGGGTGGGTGACTAACAGTCATGGGATTACAAGGTGCACCCCAGTGTGCCTCCTATACTCAGGATAACAGGTCCATTTTCTATGTTTTTGAGCGGGTGGCTATTCCCTTCTCGGGATATCAACCCGGGCATCAGAGCTTGCACCTTGATGATGGTAGTTCAGTTTGCAGAGGGTCACCCAGTGAACATGGTCATGCCCACTTTGGATTGTATTTATGAACTACTGAGCCACATGTACGAGGGTGGGTCACCCTATCATCTGAGTGGGCCTTTCCAATTCTTATATGGTTGGATAGCGAATCATTTTCATTGTTATGAGTATTCTCATAACATAGTTATCTCACTTCCTACCTTTCGGCCTACCATGTTTGATATAACTGGGGTTCGTCTCAAGTCTCTTAGTTCGAACGAAATCATCGATCTTCTGAGTGATTTCTCTCATCTTGTGTTCTCCCCATTACCCCCTCCCTTCTGGCGTTGTGGTTGACAGCATCATGGAGAGCCTCGAAGAATGTTCTTACATGATTTCACTGTGGGACGTGTTTTTGTCCGTGCAGATTAACTGGGTTTATCTATGCAAGTTTTACGCCCCCAACATTTTTCCCACAAATCTGGTTTTATGAAACTCCAAGTTTCCCTTCCTCCTCCTTAGGCTTGAGGACTTCACCCGGCCACTCTCCGTCAATGGTGGTTGATGCTGATGCGGGATGGAGCTGACACAAGCATTCCCTTGCCTGGCGTAGTAGCAGCTTCCAGCCTATCCTTGGAGTATGTAAGAATGTAGGTAAAACATTATCCCAATGGAATCTAGGGGAAGGTTGTATGGAAAGTTCTCAGATCAGGATTCAACGCGGCGGCTGTGCCTACTGTGCCTTACTCATATGCTCTGAGGGAGGATCAACTGATGGCTCGTCGGTCAAAGTGACTTAGGGGATTTTCCTCCCCCATCCCCTCTGTAGCCGAAGTTCAGATGCACCCAACCTTCTTGGATGTGGATGAGGATTACCCAGTGGTTTCGAGTCCTAGAGAGAAAATTCCTAAATTTTTACCGGCCGATACCGGACTTAGCAACTCCGTTCCCAAGCCCAAACCAGGGTTCGAAGCTTCAGGCCTTCCAGTTTCTGAACCATCTTCTGGCGTGCACATGTCTGTGCTGATCGCAATGCCAGACTTCGTTCCCTTGCTATATTGGAAGGATACCAAAGATCCTTATGTCATGTTAGACCACCGAGCAGTGCGCCGGTGGGCCTTTCCCCATATTTGTGAGAATGTTGCCAAAACTCCTCTAGCTGAGATGGCAACTAAAACCGAAGCTCTCCAACAACTCTTCCTGGGTTTGGGGTCAGATGGATTTGACTATCGGTAGTTCCATTCCCTTTATTTCTAGGTTGTCATGGCCCGTGAGAAAGTTTCCAATAATGAACGCAAACTTGCTCACCTCACTGCCTCTCATTGTGGGACCCGAGCTTTGGAGGATGGCATGACAAATATCCATCAATTGATAGCACAAGAGGAGAGATCTCTATATCATGCATCCCCCCTATCCACTGAGTTGCATGAATGTGAGGTACGGGCAGCGATGATGAGGGACCAATTGACAGCTCTGACTAGTAACCTTGAAGTCACTAGGAAGAGAATCAACGATTTCTAAACAATAATGGGCCACACTTGTTCAGTGGCCAGGGTTGAGGCCAGGGAGAGGGTCATGCAGGAGTAGACTTGCAACAACCTCCATCACACAGTTTCTGATCGGAATGAGAGAGAGAGAGTTAGGATCCTTTATGATGATCAGAGCCATTATTGTACAATCTATTTTGCTTATCCCCCCCTCCCCTATGTTTTTTTGTTACTATGAGGGAGAGGCCCCAGCTTGTGGATGCCCTCCCTTTTTCATCAAACGGTATACAATCTTTTTCAATCTTTCCCTGCTATACAATTGACTGTTACTGGAGTAATAATTGTGTAAAAAACAATTCACTGAATCAACATTAATCATAATTCAGGAAAATAGAAACAAACTCTAACTTTCACCTGGATCATGGGATCCAGTGAGCATAGTTTGACTATTGCTAGGGTTTTGTAGAGAAACCCCACAAACATTTTTTCATCCCTTGTTAATGACCTAATATTTCCTGGGCCCATTTGGTGTGGACCCAGTGGGTATGCCCTGACGTTTTCTTAGGTCACCCTTTTTGGGTTTTCGGCCTAACAGGCTTTGTGACTCTTTTTTTTGTGAGCGGTTTAAAGGCCCGCCAACAAGACTATCATTACTGATGTTTTAGGTCAAACTGCTTTGACCAGATATAGTGGGGTGAGGGCCCCAATGCGATTTGGTTGATTAAAAGACGTCTTGATATCCTTCAGACGCTTGTGGGTGGAATGTGTTTAGATTTGAACGACATGCAGGGCATGTCTCAAGGCATGGGAGACGTATCGGCATACAGAGTTAGGAGGAGCATCAACCAAGGAAATCTTCCCATTGGTAGATAGGCCAGGGGTGATCAATATGCATTGCCGCTGAGGGCATGCTATGCATAGTCATGCAAAGGTTGCCTTAAGTCAATGATTTTCCATTTCAGATGTCCTAAAGACTTCATGGAAGTCTGGATTATGGAAACCACCATGGGTGGCTGGAGAATTATTGAAACCCTTGGGGGTGGATTAGAAAGAGAATGAAATATTTGAAAGGGTTTCAAAACATCTGTGTTAATCAGGAGTGTGGAATCAGGGTCCCTGTCCTATGAATTTATCTAGCGTAAAGATCGGTTGGAGCTTGGCGTATTTTAAAGTCATGTAGCTGGGACATTCTTCTAAGTGGAATGGCTTCTCCTAGTTCTGGGTAATCTTGTATGAGAAGTTCCGCCATATTCAGGAAGGGTTATGAATGAGGCTGGTAAACTGTAGCTCAGAGTGTTTTTGAATCTTGGGATAAAAATGGGGGATGAAAGGCTAAAAGGAATATGGAGAGAAGCATTGCCTAAGGAAATCTTTCCTTTGGTAGACAAGACATGGGCGATCAATATGCAGAGCCGTTGAGGGAATGGTATACATAGTCATGCAAATGTGTCCTTAGGTCAAAGATTTAATTCTCCTGATAGCGAGGAAACTTCATGGAAGTTGAGATTCGGGACCACCAGGGGTGGCTTATGAGAGTTCATATTTTTCTTAGTGCAGAATATGGTTTATTAGGAGAGGTTTCCTGGATACGGGAGAAACATCTACGCTAAATTTCCATGAATGGGTGAAGTCACCCCTTATCACGCTGGTGTGAGAGGGTGGATTGTGTAGGGCTGACCAATGCACTGAGGGACATAGAAAAGACTCTGTTACTTACTAAACCCATGAAAGGTTTGTCCATGCAGTTTAACATCATGAAGTAAGGAAAATTTTCATGCAGTTTAAGATGATGCGGTAAAGATGAAGAGCATTATTAAAGAATGATGTGCAGTTTAACGTCATGCAGTGAGGACGGGGGTATTTTTAAACAAGTGAAAATGCTTGTAGTTGGAAGAATTTCCTTGGATGTTTAATACTTGGTCTTTGCAGCTCTATGCAAAGAAGCAAAGTTATTCCATTTAGTTTAACATCGTGTGGTAAGGACGTAGTTGCAAAGGATGCTCTTGATCAGAATGTAACTGGGATTGAACACCTCGTCATGCCCAAGACGTGGAGAGGGGTTGATGGTGTAAATCATGGTTCCGGGGCTTCTTGGATCAGG
Organism: Viscum album; assembly: GCA_963277665.1. Taxonomy (NCBI): domain Eukaryota; kingdom Viridiplantae; phylum Streptophyta; class Magnoliopsida; order Santalales; family Viscaceae; genus Viscum; species Viscum album. Next base: position 445,640,492 of record OY728144.1, read on the forward strand.
AGAAATGATATAAGGGTTCTGAGTCTAGTAAGCCTACGGAGCTAGGAAGAGTGCCGCCCGAGGAAATATTGCCTTTGGTAGATGGTGCATGGGCTATCAATATGCAGAGCCACTGATGGGATGGTATGAATAGTCATACAAAGTTGTCCCCAAGTCGATATATTTCCACTTTCGATGTCCATGAATGGTTATGTTGACCCGCAATTTTCAGGGCCATGAAGTCTATTATCTGGTATGAAAATATCTGTACATGTCAGGCATATTCAGCAATGGTTGCTTTTAAAGCTTAGAGAGCTCCCTGCACTAATTTATCCTACGTGAGGGGGGGGGGGGGCACCTTTACTCCATGCAGTTTAATGTCGTGCGATAAGGACGAAGTACTCTTAGTTTACTAGTCATAGAGCTCGTACCATTGGGCGACTATTGCTACAGTCACTCAAAGGATAACTGAGTTACCATGCTCTGATATACTCTGAACAGGGTGGGGGATGAAGGTTGTAAACTGTAACTCTGAGGTTTCCCAGATCATGATATGTGGTGTGGGGGCTCTGAGTCTGATAATCATACGGAGCTATGAAGAGTACCGCTCGAGGAAATCATCCCTTTGGTAGACAAGCCATGGGATATCAATATGCAGAGCCACAGAGGGAATGGTATGCATAATCATGCAAAGGTGTCGCTGAGTCAATGATTTTCCACTTCCGATGGCCATGAATGATTATAAAAACTCGAGATTTCTCATAGTACAGAGTTTAGCATATGGAGATAATGATGTCTGAGCATAAAAGATACATCTTCACTGCAAATATATGTTGAGTCAAAGTAGTCTGGCTGTGGCTTGATGTTCGTAGATGCAGGTCGTCATGTGAACCACATTTGGATACATAGGCTAACCAGGTAGGGATACCATGGAAATGTTCAGATGTGAAAATGGGGGTGAACTTGTAAACCACTGAGCCATAAATTTCTGGATCAGGAGATATGATGTGGGGGATCTGAGGCCGATAGGCGTACGAAGCTAGGAAGAGTATTGCCTGAGGAAATCATGCCTTTGGTAGATGGACCAGGGGCTATTAATATGTAGATCTGCTGAGGGAATGATATTCATAGTCATGAAAAGGTATCCACGGGTTGATACATTTCAACATCTGATGGCCGTGAATGGTTATGAAGATCCATAATTATCCGGGTTGTGGAGTCTGATGTATAGAGAGGATGCATCCAAATGCACAAGGATTATTTCCATCTCATTGTGCCATATATCTTGGGTGGGTTGAGATAAATTTTGTGCAGTCTTTAAATCGTGTGGTGAGGATGCGGAATCCACACCTTGCAGGTCTGGTCCATACATGGGGGAAAGGGAATTTTTATCATCTTATCTGTGCAGCTTAACGTCATGCGGTAAGGATGAAGAGTACACCCCGTGCAGGTTTGGTCCGTACACGGGGGAAATAGTATCTTTATCTTTCCTTTGGGGACAGCTGGGCCAGGGTGGGGGACCCTGGCATCACTAAGTATCCTCTAAGGGCAGGAATCAAGCCACATGTAGTTCTTTCAAGAATACGCCCAGTGCAGGCCTAGTCCTAACACGGGGGGGGGGGGGAGGAGGGGCATTTTATTTCAAACTGGCTAGGCCAGGATACAGAGTCCAGGTGTCACTACGTATCCTGGGAGGGCAGGAATCATGTCTCAAGTAATTCCTTTGAAGGAGTACACCCCGTGCAGGTCTGGTCCATACACGGGGGAAAGGGGAATTTTTGAAAACTCCTATTAAAGGGGTGGATGGGCCAGGATAAGAGATCCCGGTGTCACTACGTATCTTGCAAAAGAAGGAATCAATCTGTACGTAGTTCTATTAAACGAGTACACCCCATTCAGGTCTGGTCTATACATGGGGGAAAGGGGAATTTTTGAAAACTCATATTTTAAGGGGTGGCTGGGCCATGATAGGAGATCGCAGTGTCTCTACGTATCCTGCGAAGTCAGGAATCAAACCGTACATAGTTATTTGCTAAATACACCCTGTGCAGGTCTGGTCCGTACACGGGGGGAAGGGGGATTTTTAACATTTATTTTAGGGGTGGCTGGGCTAGCGTAGGGGATCCCAGCATCGCTACATATCCCATGAAGTCATGAATCAAGCCGTACGTAGTTCTCTGAAAGGAGTACACCTCGTGCAAGGCTGGTCCATACACAGGGAAAGGGGACATTTTATTTTAATTTTATTCTATTTGTGAGTGGCTGGGACAAGGTAGGGATCCCGGCGTCGCTACGTATCCTGCGAAGTCAGGAATCAAGCCATACGTAGTTCTCTTAAAGACAATACACCCCGTGCAGCTTTGGTGCATACACAGGGGAAGAGGGAATTTTTAGAGCTATTTTATCCATGCAATTTAATGTCATGCGGTAAGGATGAGGAATACACCTCGTGCACTATCAGTCCATACACGGGGGGGGGGGGAAATGGGATTTTTAAATCTATTTTGGGGATGGTTGGGCCAGGATTGGGGACCATGGCGTTTCTACGTTTCCTATACAGGGCAGGAATCAAGCCATACGTAGTTCTCTGGGATCCATGTAGTTTAACGTCACACAGTGAGGATGAGATGCTCATAGTTTAAGGTCATAGAGTTTGGACCGTTGGGTTCATGGAATTTTAATTTCATGAAGCTCGGACGATAACTGCTTTTAGTTATCTATGAAAAATATTTTTTCCATAATCTCCCATTTGTAGAAGCGGTGGTGAATTTCCCATCCATGGAGATCAGAGCATATTCTCCATTAGAGTATACCTTGTGTATAACATATGGTCCCTCCCACTTGGGCTCCAGCTTTGGAGGTTTCTTTCTGGGTATCATTGGGGTATGAAGGACCAACACCAATTCACCTTCCATGAAAGATCGAAGACAAACCCTTTTATTGAAGGCTAGTGCAATCTGGTTTTGGTACACTTCCAGATGGTACAAAGTGTGCAACCGCTTCTCGTCCAGCTAGTCCAATTCACCTAGCCTCTTTTTTGATTGCTTTTCATTGGATAGCTGATCACAAATGGCCACACGGAGCAAGGGTAATTGGATTTTAGTGTCCAGAACTGCTTATGTTCTGTATACTAATGAGTACAGAGTAGCCTCAGTAGTAGTGCATATTATGGTTTGGTAAGTCCACAATGCATGGAGGAGTTTATCCGGCCACGAATTCTTGTCTTTGTAAACCATTTTCTAGAGAATGTTGGATATGGTCTTGTTGAAAGCCTATACCTATCTGTTGTCCACTGCATGGTAGCGGGATGAGTGGTTAACCTTAATACCGTATTCTTGGTATAACTTCTCCAATTAAGCAGAGCAGAAGTTGGTGCTGTTATCCATCATTATGGTATGAGGGACACAAAATCTAGTGATGATATTGGTTTTCACAAATCTGACAATGTTTCTTTCCCCGGCTTCCTAAAGGGGTACATCTTCTGTCTATTTGGAAAAGACATTGGTTTCCGTGAGAATATACTTCAGCTGTTTGGCTGTGGCGGGAGGATATGGTTCACGACGTCCATTCCCCAGATGGAAAATGGCCAGGAGTAATTGGACTGATGAAGTAACTCCAGAGGTTGGTTTATGAAGTTGGCATGAATTTGGAATGAGTGGCATTTTTCGGTAAATCACTCACAATCTCATGCAATTGTGGGCCAACAGTACCCAAGCCTTCGGACCTGATGGGAAAGCATGGACCCTGGATGGTGTGCATCACATAATCAGCCATGCACTTCTATCATAACAGTGGTGGTTTCTTCTCCATAAATACATCTGAGGAGGATTCTGTCAAGCCCTCATATGTAGAGGACCTCTTGCTGACCCATGCCGCCATATAGGGAAAAGTTGATTTCCCTTCTCCATATTTTCTCTCGTACAGCCTCGTATGATGGAAGTTCTCCCCGTTGAAGGTAGTTTGCAATGGGGTTCATCCAGCCGGTGGCAAGGGCATATGGCTCTGGGACAGGACTGACTTCATTGATCTCTTCCATCATGGCCCGAACAAATGGCAAGACCATTCGGTGGTGAGCAATAAAGATTACCATTTCATCTCGGTCTGGGTCAGCTAAGGTTGTGGCCGTGTTGGCTAATGCATCGGCCTGGGAATTCTGAGACCGGGGAATATAGTTCAATGTTTGTTCTATGGAGAATTCCACCATTATCCATTGTACATGGTAAAATAGGGGAATAATCACCTTATTTTTGATAGCATAGTCACCGTTGACTTGCTTGATGACCAGTTACGAGTCACCTTTGACCTTAAGGTGTTATACTTGTTCATGGAGTGCGGGCTCTAGGCCTGCAATGAGGTCTTGATATTCCGCTTCATTGTTTGTACATCCTTCAGACAGAAGGATGGAATATGGAAAAAATACCTTTTCCGGGGACATGAGTATTATCCCCAAGTCCACCTTGTTAAATTTGGGATCTTCCAACCTTTTCCCGGCTGGGCTTCTGGAGGTGTCATCGAAGTACATTTCCCATGTTGGGATCTCCTCTTGAACCGAAAATATGTCTTCATTAGGTAGACCAACGTCCAGTACGGCAGTCCCTGTTGAAGGATGCTCTGCCAGAAAATCTTCTAATTCTTGGCCTTTGATGGCCTTCTGAGGCACAAATCGGATGTCGAACTGCTGTAGTACGACTGCCCATTGGGATAGGTGTCTGATCAGTATCGGGCAGCTGAGAATGTATTTGAGTGGGTTATTACGCGAGACCAAGTGGAGTTCACGATGCTAAAGACAATGTCGTAACATTGAAAATAAAATACCAGGTCCAAACAACTCTTCTCGATGTTTTAGTATCGAGTTTCAGCATCAATCATGGTTCAGCTAAGGTAGTAGAGATTGTTTTCACTATCGGTGCCATTTTTCTAAGTGAGGAAGGCTCCCAACGACCGCTCTAGGTCCGTCACGTATTGTATCACGGGTCTTCCTTCAATGGGGAGCGTGAGCACTAGCAGGCTTAAGAGATACTTATTTAGGCTGTCGAATGCCTCTTGGCAGTCATCTGTCCATTGGTACGTGACTCCCTTCTTCATTAACCTGGTAAAGGGAAAACATTTGCCTTCTAAGTTGGCTATGAATCGCCTGATGTAGGACAAGTGCCCTTGGAATGCTCTAAAATCGGTGAGATTGTGGGGGGGGGGGCTGGCCAAGGATATACTTTCTCTTTTCAGGGTTATCTTCGATTCCATGATGGCATATGACGAAGACAAGAAATTTCCCATAGGTAATCCCGAAGGCACACTTGAAGGGGTTCAACTTTATACTATGTTGTCGAAAGTTTTTGAATATGGTATCAAGATCTGCCAGGTGATCTAAGCGTTTTCTAGACTTAACCACCAAGTCATATAGGTAGAATTCAAAGAATCTCCTTAGGAATGGTTTAAAGATACGATGCATGGCGCGTTGATTTGTGGCACCAGCATTCTTGAGACCAAAGGGCATGACCCTGTAGCAGAATACTCCTTGGGGGCCCTAAAGGCTGTGGCTTCTTCGTCTTCTTAGGCCATCCTGGTCTGATTATACCCCGAATATCCATCCATGAAGGATAGAGCCTCGTACCCAACCGTTGCATCGATTAATAACTCTGTGATCGGGACCGGGAAGTCATCTTTCGGGCAATGCCGATTTCGGTCTCTGAAATCAATGAAAACTAGGATTTGTCTATTTTCTTTCTTGGCAGGGATGATGTTGGCCACCCAGATGGGGTACTGGACCTCCCGAATGAATCTTGCTTTAATGATCTTATCGTCTTCAGACTCTATTTTGGTAGCATGTGAGGGGTGTGTCCTTCTGGTGGCCTGTTTATAGCCCCAGTGGTCTTATGGATGACCTAAGCTGTGTGTTGCCACTTCGGGATCCTGTCCCAGAATTTCTGTGTAATTCTAGGCAACGACATCCCAATGTTTCCTAAAAAAAGAGGAATATACCTCGTGCTCCTTGGGGGATGTGGCTGCACTAGCAAGACTGGGCCTCAGGTCTTCCTCTTTACCCAGGTTTATTTCCTTGAGCTCGTCCACAGTGGTGGAGATACCTTCCTCAAATGCGGGAGGTGCATCCCAAAGATCTTCCTCTTCTTCTTCTCTCAAATCCTGATCTTCTTGATCTGATAGGGGCATAGTTTCCAGCCCGGGCTCTCGGGGGTTTGAGGGCGAGGCATCATGGTAATCCCCACTCGATTATTTGTCCCCACATTGTAGGTTGGCGGACGTTCTCGCATTGTCATGCCCATTTGTTATGGCTGAAGACATGAAGATAGATTGAGTGTGTGTTTGAACATGAATCCCTACTCTCAGCGTGGTTGATGGGCAGTACATAGTCTCTGTCAAGCTGTCTGAGGGGGTCATTAGGAACCATTTTCAGACTATTTGGAATAGGGATCCATTCGACACCATCTACAGAGGGCTTCTTCCTCTTTTGATCATAAAACCCGGCGTCAATGTAGTGTGACTCAGAAAGCTTTAAAGGGGCCTTGTCAGCGTGCAATGTCCAACTTTTCCCATTGATGTAGTACTTAATACACTGGCATTAGGATGAAGGAACGACCATGTGCTAATAGAGCCACGACCTTCCCACCAGGTCATTGAATGTTGTGTTCTGTGGAACCACCAGGACATTCGAATAGGCCACAAGGTCGCCAAAATGGGTCTTTAGCTTAATTTTTCCCATTGGCTTCTACTCACTGTTGTCATAACCCAACCGAGTTGTGGTCGAGGGTGTTAAATCACCCTCACCATAGCCCAACTTACAGAGTGTCCTTAGGGGATGGAGGTTAACTCCAGATCCGTTTTCAATAATGAGTTTGCGGATCTCGACATCATCTAGTGTGCCAGACACATACAGTGGTTTGATGTGTTCTTGCATAATGTCATATTCATCTAGATCGGTGAAGGAAATCACTACATCACATTCATCCGATCCAGTCTCTATCTAGTAAATCTCAGCGGTAGCTACCTCGGTTTGAAACTCTTGGGGGTTGTGGAAGGCTTCTATAAGTGCCTCCCTGAGGTTAGCTGACAAACCCACGGCATCCAGGATTGAAAGTTTGGCTGGTACTGATGCCAGTTGTTTAAGGATGTAGTATTTCTATTCTAATGGCCGACGATTCTCCATTGGAAGGAGAGTTTTAGCGGGTAGCTTGAGAGTGGGAGTACATGATGAAGAAGGACTGACTGCGGGGTCAGATGCCGATGATGTCCCCAGGTTCTGGGGATTCAGCCCAACCGGTCTGTTTTTGTGCACTATGTGGCTAGGCTATTGTTACTCCTCTGATGGGTACCGCAGAATGACAGGGGCAGAGTGGCAGCTTGTCTTGCTGAAGGGATGTTCTTTCTCCTGTTGAGTCCGTCACAGGGTTCTCCCATGGGTTTCCGCGATATTGATGGTTTGGGCCTGGGTAAGACCATAGGGTAGGTTTCAGTCGTGACTGCACCTTCCCTGATATCCCCTATGTCTGCAATTCCTCGTCCCGGCTCCTCGTATTGGGATCTCGGGTTCATAACCATAACCATCATCAGGGAACGATTCCATAAGATGGATGATGTTTATGGAACCAACGATTGGATCTTCATCCTCTGACAAGTCCACCTGGTTGGTTTTCCCTGATTGTGTCGTTTGGTTGGTCGGTGCCCATGGCGCCAAATTCTAGGGCATGAAATCTAACAGCGTCAGGGCTAACTTTGGCTTCATCGCGTACTTCTCCTCTTGCGTTTGTCTCCTCCTTTTATCATGCATGGATGACCAGCTCATAGAGGGTTATGAGGCCGATATTGTCGGTTGTGCAGCATAAGGGGCTGTTGGCGGCAACACTGGTTGCTGTAGCTGAGCTTGGAGTATGCCCTGGGCTCGATTGATAGTCTTCTGAGTCATCCTGTTATCGAATTTCTGCCCCTTCTTACTGGTGACATCCTGCCACCCCTCCCCTTCATCGGAGCCGGTGGTATAAATATATGTCACATGTGCTGGGGGTGGTCCTATCCTGACTTCCCTGGAGTCTACCATCCTTTTCACGAGATCCTTGAAAACGAAGCATTCCCGAATATTGTGCCCCAACATTCGATGGTAGGTACAATAATCCAGCCTGTCATCACGGCCGAATTCTATAGATTTCCTTAACTCTAGGATGCAGAGAAAGTTGAAATTCATGGCAGCGATGACGTAGCCGCGAACTTGGTCCTCTCATAACGAGTATACTTTATGTATTTGTTCCTCAAACCAGATCCTCTTCACCACTTTCTGATCATCCCTCCTGGGCGGAGGTGGCCGCTGATATAGAGGGGTCCCTTAACGATTTGTTGGAGGCATGAGTGGTGGAGCAGGCACAGGGGTTGACTTGAGCATGAAAGAAGATGCTTCAGCTCTGGCTGCTCTCTTTTCAAGAGCTTGTGAGGCTATTCGGGACTTCAAATTGGTCCGATACAGGGAGTCCTCGATTCTCTGGGCAATGGCTAAGAGAAGGCAGAAGCCAGTATTGCACTCCACTGGGATGAACGGAGTTTGCAGCTCATCTCGAAGATTGTCTATTCATATGGAGAGCAACTCATCTTGAGGCATTGGCATGTTCAGAGAGTATGTCAGAACATTCAATCTGGTGATGAAATCTTAGACCCTCTCGTTCTACCTCGGCTTGCAGTTCATGAGGTCGCTGACCGTTGTTTTGGGCAACGTCGAGCTGAAGTGGAACAAGAACTGTTGCCGAAGGTCTTCCCAGCTTTTTATTGACTTGGTTGGTAGAATCGTATACCAGACAAAGGCGGATCCTTGCAATGTCCGTATAAAGCATCTTAGTTTCACTGCTTCTGGTTATTCTGGGGTTCCCATCATAGGGTCACAATAAGATGCGTAGTGCATCAAATGATTTTATGGGTTGCATGATCCATTAAAAATAGGTAATAAAGGGCTCCCAAAATTGGGTGGAGGTGGTGTGTTTCTCACCCAATCTGGGTAAGGATTCCGCTTTGGCTGTATCAGAACGCGTCTACCTTCAATTGCTTCCAATCGAGCCATTATTACCTCTATGATGTTGGTGATACCCTTGTTTACATTTTTTTGGGCCCGGTCTTGGGTAGGTGTAGCCTGAGGCATTGCATGAGGATCCAGATCAATTGGAACCAGGGGTGCATGTGCCATTTGGGACACCTTCGAAGGGTTCAAACGTACTCACTCCAGTTGCTTCCTAAGTGGAGGCAAGACTTGGTATTCATTCGGATCCACATTTAGGTAGTTGGACGGGCCGGGAACCTCATTGGGCGGGAGCCTTAACCGTGCTTCCTTTGTCGGGGCAAATCTTGTTCTTTGAGGTGAAATCACTCGGTGCACATGATGTGGCTCCTCTTGGGATGAAAATTCAATAAGACGGTTCCTCTGGAGTAGCTCGGTGTTAATCCACCTCAATTATTTCATTTCCTCTTTCGGTCGAGCGAATCTCACTTTGAGTGTGAGCGGCTTGTTTTTGTCGAGGGAAGGAGGCGAGTTGAGGGTAACATGACCCTTATTCTTATACTTATTAGATGCTCGTAGGGTCAGCATAGGATGATTAGCTGAAGGGGCGGCCATATTTAGAGCGGTCTTCTGGTTCCGGGTGTGCACACATGGTGGTTCATTGTGAGTCACAGCCTGACTGGAACCATCATCTCCCGATCCATCTGGATTTGCATCAGCTTTGGTACTACCCATGGGGTTAGCCTCTATGGAGTTTAAGGATGCATATTTGGGGGCGGAAGAGATGTCATCTTCCAAATATGAAGAGGATATCCCTCATCTTTTACTAGTCTTCCCTCTTCTGTCCCGGGATTGCTTTCGGTCTCCTTGACCAATGGTGATGTGGAGAGTTCTCTGATGTGATCTTACGGTACGCCTCCCTTTCAGAGGGGATGATGATTCAAATGATAGGATAGGGTACGAACCTCCTCTTCTGACAGTCCCCCCTAGATGAGAGAATACTGGTTCTCATGGGGGGGGGGTGTTGTTGAAGACGTAATAATGCCCCCAGCCCTGAGGGCTGGGGATTGCTCCGTTCCTTGGACGTTGAGTCTCTTCCAATTTTTATTGGTCTTACTGGGGAATTTTGTATTAAAAATTCCCCCAGCCCAGCAGGCTGGGGTTGACCCTAGATTGTGGTGGTGGCTGCTGTTATTGCTACCTACCTGATCTTGTGTGCCCCTTTTTGGGGGTGAACCTGGTTTGGTGCTGAGTTCTTCTATGAATCAATCCCTTTTGGGGAGGCAGGTAATGACCGCTGATTGAACTCTCTTATGCGAGAGGCATGTTGTATGCTCTCGGTGGCCTGATTCAAAAGTTCTTTTATGGCTTGTTCCTGTCAGGACTAACACTTCTAAGACTTACTCAAGGCCCGACTCTGTTGGGTGTGTTGCCTTTCGTGAACAGGGAGACCACTCGATTTATGTCTTGACGTGATGACATTGCAAGACACCATGCCGTACGAGTTCTTCTGGGAGGGGAGCAGAGTTAAATTTTGAGCTCCATGTTCCCCCCATCCCCTGAACTGGACTCTTGTCAGAGCTTCATCGATGAGGTAGTGCATCTGGTGCAGCGCACGGAGGCAGACTATCTCCATGTTTCATTTACACATCTTGGGTTGCTGTTGCCGTGCCGATGGAAGAGCTTCCAGGTCGATGTGACACAAGAGGTCTCCTATTGTCTTTACATGGTCTACATACCCATCGTAGGGAAGAATGCTTGATTTTAGTCAGCGGAGGGATGTCTATATATTATGGCGGATGCTATGCACGCATTCTTCCAACAACTCTCTGGGTATGTCGAACTGAGAGGTGGTTGTGGGCCAAAACATAACTGGTATATCATCCCTGGTTAGTCATTTCCTCAGGTGCAACATGTCGGCGTACTCTTACACTAGGGATTCTTCTACCTTGTCAGCCCAACTGAGACTCTCGTTGTCAGTGTGGTTTGAGGCAGTGGGACCAATAGGTGTTGAATTATCATATGGGCGATTACGGGGTGGTTCAGAAAATGAACGTGGCCCCGAAACGTCTCCTGATTTAAGAAGGATTTCATTGGAGACAAGATGGGAGTCTGACATGCTCGATCGCATCCTTCAGAGTGCCTCAGCATACAAGGGCTTTTCTGTGATTGATTCGATAGAGGGAGGACCTTCCTGTTGATATGATATTGTGTTGTGGGGAGGACCTTCACAATGGAAGCTTTAATGGTGAGGACTACCAATACTGCTTGACGCCTCACTGCATAGAGGAATTTTCTAGTGTATACCTTGGGGACCGCCTCCAAGGCATGTCGCAGCAAGGGGATGACCTTCTGGCTATGTAGTGTTGTTACGAGGAGGGCCTTCGCAACAACTGCCATAATGGTGAGGATGATCATCATGGTTTGACGTTCGACGTGTATCCTGGGGAGGACCTTCAAGACACACTGTGACATGGGGAGGACCTTCTTGTTTCTTGGGGCCACTGTGGGGAGGACCTTCACAATGGTGGCCATAGTGGCGAGGACTACAATCAGAGCTATTGTAATGGCGAGGACTACCCTTACAGCTGCTGTAGGGAGAATATCTACAGGGTACACTCTGGGGAGGGCCTTCCGAATTTACCGCAATGAGGGGAGAGAATTCTTGTTCCTTGACATCTCAACGGGGAGGACCACTAATATCAGGATGGTGAGGACTACCACCATGATCTGATGCCCGGCTGCGTGGAGTGTCGTTGCAATGTGACCCCTGGGGAGGACCTTCAGGGTGGGCCACAACAAGGGGAGGGCCTTCTTGTAGCGATGAGACGTCGATGCGGGGAGGGCCTCCGCAGTTGCGACTATGATAAGGAGGACTACTATCATAATCTGTGGTCCCACTACATGGAGAGTGCTTGTAGTGTATACCCCGGGGAGGACCTTCAGGGTGGACCATAGTAAGTGGAGGACCTTCATACTGCTCGATCTTCTGGTCCTGTGGTGGTTTTCCATGACTCGTATCAAAAGAGGAGCTCTTCTGATTGATCGTTATACACCCATGGGGGAGGCCCCCACGGGTGCTCTGTGGAGGACCTTCATAGCCGCTGGTAGCAACATTGCGTGGAGGACCTTCACAACTGCTAACACCGATCCCATAATATGGTAATGGGTGGGTAGGGTTATGAGCCTTTGATATGCGCTTAGTGGCGTTGGGAAACCCAACTTCTAGTATAGTGGAGTCATGAACTCGCTCTTTATTTTTTGGCTGCCTTCGGCACATTCGGGATGCTTTCTTATGGGCAGCGGGGACCGTCTGCTATTGAAAACGGCCTTCACCTTTGAGTCCCTATCTAATTGGTTCCCATGATGTTTTCAGGATATGCCGATGAACATATTGACTTTTAGTAGGAATATATGCTTAATCTGGAGCATCCACCATGATGGAAGGGTGTCCCCTAGTTAGAACGAGTGAAGCTGCTCGATCCTGTAACCCTTGCATAGTGGAACATGGTCGGCGACCCTCCTGGGCAGAATCAGAGAAGCAGATATGCTCTGAGATGGCTATCTCATCTCTTAGATGTGTCGCCCCAATTGGGGAGATAGGCTCACGGGCCCGAGTCCTTGCCTTTTTCGCTGATGCAATTACATTCTCGAAAGTCTGCAAGATATTATATGGGATCGATACCTGCTCCTCCATCATTTCCAGGATATGTAGAGAGACATCTTTGGCAGGAACGGGTACGAAGGCCCATTCCCGTATCGGAGTTGGAATATCCTGCTCCGGTCCTCCAGTGGTCAGTGGGTATTGACAATTCGCCTGTTTCAGGTCAGGTGAATGAATCTACCCCTAGGCCGGGATATGCTAGTTTATATCTCTATTTTCCACCACATCAGGATGGCAGACTTTACATGCATCTGTAGGGAGCTGGCCCTGCATTTGTTGGTTTCCCACAGTATCGAGTTGGTGGCCTTTTTGAGAAGGGAGATGTGACTGCCTATGTGTTTCCACCACATTGGGTGGTGGGATTTGTTGATTGCCACCATATTGGGATTTTTGGCGTCCGGAGAATCTGTTAGGAGATGGTCTTCCAGGTAGTGGGTCGCCACCACATCGGGTTGGTAGGCTTCACGACCCTTGCCAGGGAGAGGTGCTTGCTGGGTAAGTGTTGTCCTGCATGAGCGATGGGCTTGACGGAGCTCGGCAGGGATGTGTGCTTGCTCGTATGAGGCCTCCATGTCTGGATAGCGGGCCTCCATGCCTGGATGAAGGGCTTTGGTAGAGTGAATAGGTGTATGTGCCTGTTCGTGATGCGTCTCCATGACTAGACAGTTGATCTCCTCCTTAGGGACAATGGTAATGAATGGTCCCCGATTGAATGTTTGCTGCCCTCGTCGGGCGGTCCGATGGGCCAGAGCTCAGGGAGCATGGGCCTGGATCCTCAGGACGACATCCTCCATAGCATGAGGATGCTAAGTCTTGGCGTAACTGCGATGAAATCTTCTGGCGGGGACCTTGGAGTGGAACCCCCGTTCTGTGGGGATGGGGTCCTCAACGTCGAACTCATCCACCTCCCTAAGATAAGTAAGGTACACATTGTCACATTCCAAGTATAGACTCCCAAAATGGTTGGAGACAGGAAAAGGGGCCATCTGGATCTGCTTTTGCGGCCACTACTGGTCAGGCAACCGGTGAGTCCTGGCGAATTCGAGGGCTTGCATGGCCCCATCGACCATCGGAAGAGTACTGTTCATGTGGTACTCTCTGATCAATGCATCCGAGACCCAACGTTGAAGACACTGGGTATGTGATGGGGTCCTCTGTTGGTTAGGAAGTCCTGTCATTGCGTAGTTGGAAGCACGCGCCTGTAAGTTCCTTCGTGATTCCATTGGATCGAAGGGAGTTCTGTGTGGTACCTGTAAAAAATTTTAACAAATACAAATAGAAAACCCGTTAAAACATCATATCATGATCCCATGTGTAATTAATGAACTTGCTTGGCCCTCCTTATGAGTATAAAGGGGGCACAGGGTGGGATTTGGTTGAATCCTTCATGCTTGGTTAAATATTCACATCAGGTTTACCATTTTTTTATCTCAGGTCAGTTCTGAAACACCCAACAGTTCCGTATCAAATGACATTTGGACCTACTTTCCAAAGGCAGGAATTAGCTAGATGATTTGGCTAGCAACACTTAAGATCTCACATTCGTCGAGAGGATGGGAAGCTGGGCTCATCGTACCCTTTTGGGGGGTATTATTGCCTATTCTGGGACTCTCTTATAGATTTAAGACGTATTCATATGTTCGCGAATCTTTGGTTTATACCCAAGCATAGTATCCACAGAATACTTCTGGTTGGAAATGGTCAGTTTTACACATAGGTTTAGAATCATTTATGCCTGAGGTTTACCATCCCTCGTTGTATTAATGACCCCGAGGAGTATAAACTCACTGATGTGGCACTAGGAGTGGCGCGGTGAACCGATGTGAAGATAGTTGGATCGATCGGTTTTTGGTCTTGAACCTTAGGGAGGCTTCCTATGCACCCTGACTGAGAGACCGGGATCAAAGTCGACGTAGTTCAAATAGGAGTGTCGGAGAACTGATGTGAATGTGGACCCAGGGGTCCAATGGTGATCGGCCTTGAACCTCATGGAGGCTTCTTACGTATCCCTATAGTAGGGGAAACAATTTTCTTATAGTTTGTAATGGATTTGGGCTTACACTCTAAGGAGGCTCATAATAGGATGTCATGGTCGATGCCTACTCTATGCCCACGTGAGTCATTCTCGGTGTCAGAAACAATAGGCAGCAGGGACCAGGCGATCATGTCACGAAAGGTGTATCCGTGGGAAGTGGAGTAAGGCTTACGCATAGAGGTGGCCCACAAAGTTGGGGCTTACTCTGAGATGGATTCCCATGGCGAAAAAGTGCAATGGGAGAGGGACTTGGCCCCTAAGAATGACGGAACAATGCCCTTTCCCATTACACCTTTCCTTGGGCATGGCTATGGGGAAGTATGGAGGTGAATTGGGGATTCCTTCTGATGGGTATCCCGCCACGCCTTGACGAGGGGAGAAGTGCCCCTGCCCTAATAAGTGGAGGGGAAGAAAGGGGACTCCCGGGCTAGGACTCCGCATTTCTGTGGGAATGTGAGTCCAGGAATATTTTGGAAATCCGTTCAAGGGCCGGAGCAACCCCTTCGCACCAGCTTACCAGGGGTATATGAACTCAAAAGGTCATACTGATGCACATGAAAGTTATATCACACGGGTCTGGTGACTCTGGTGGAGGCCTCGGCTCGGGGTCGATGAATGGGCCAATGAGGGAGTTGCGGAGGATCAGGCCAGATCAGGAGGATTTTATATGGTCAAGGAATGAGAACTACGAAGTTTTTGGTGGGCCACATGGGTATATGAGTGTTGGAGCCCTTCATGTAGGGAGGTGCTACATGACTGGAGGGGCCATTCTCAAACCAGGGTGGTCCGCGGACGGATGGGTATCCCGTGAACCAGGGTGGTTCTCAGCTTGGTGGACATCCCACAAACCTGGGTGGTTCGTGGCTTTAGGTTCGGCCCGCGTACCAGGTTGGTACACAGAGGGATCTATGTGAGAAGTGGTGGCCAAGGGAGACACCAGTCAGGGGTTCTTCAGTTGGGGCTTCGCCCGCGTAGGAGGGTGCTACGTGGTGCGACAGATAGGAAAAGGGGCATAAACTCCCTGGTCTGCGGGGAGTGCATCTGCAAAGGGGCCATGGTTCGCGGTATTCTATTATTTTTTATATTAATTTCAGTGTTCACAAAGTTATTATGCATTTTTGATTCCTTATTAATTCACTTCCAGCTTCATACCTGTTGTGGTTCGCGAACTGGAACTTCGCTGTTTGCGAAATCCTAAACACCTTCCTTAGAAATCCTTCCACCTGAATCTGGTCGATCTCTCCGAATCCCCTTTCCTCTTCCCCCTTGATCCCCTTTTATATATTTGGGAAAGAGATGTATCTGTGGTCATGTAGCACATTTTGTGGAAGCCCATGATCGGAAACTCGGTTTACAGATGACTTGGTCAATCCGCAACTCGCGGGGGGCATTGAACCCATCTTCCCCACGAACCAAATCAATCTCGTGGAGTGATTCGCGGCAGCACATGGTTCTGCCTCCATTCCGCAAATGACAGCAGATGCAGTCCAGGCTGGTCGATGTGGTTCGTAGTTGGGTCAGTTTGTAATGGTGGACCGATCTGGTGCTCGTCCTGCTTTGCGCCAGTGGAGGATCTATGCCTCCATTCCGTGAACGACAATGGTCCACGGACGGGGTGCTTTGCGGAATCGGCCGCGTAGCATTTTCATGGGACCGGTCTGCGGACCGGTTCAGCTTGTTCCATCCTTTGAGTATTTCCCCACCTTTCTCAATTCTTTTTTGGGGGAAAAATTGGGCAGAATCTCCAATGGATTAAAGGGGATTATCATTCTCCTTTGTGGATTTTTCAGGACCCTATAATGGAAATAGCATGAGATGAGGTCACGATAAAAATAAAAAGGAATATTAATTTTTTTAATGTACATAATAATTTTTACTTATGTAATTGTATAAACTAATGTTTTAAATTTCAAAATTATAGTATTTTTCTTGAATTTGCGTGGTAAATTTGATTTCAATTTAATTCTCTATTGGTTATTGATTTTGTTGATATATGGTGGTGTGCTATTATACCACATTGCACTAGTGCTAAAATATATTGTTACAACACACTATAGTATGCACTTTTATTATAACTTTTACAAATACCAATAAAGGGGTCCTTTATCAGTGCTAAAAAGATAAAAGATAAAGGGATACCTTATCATAGCTTTTGTTGATGCTGATAAAGGTGATCTTTATAATCCCACTTATAAGAATCAGTAATGGTCCCCTTTATTAGTGGTATATAAAAGGGATGATAAAGCAGTAATTTATCAATGGTTTAAAAAGAACCGATGAAGGACACCTTTATTAGCACCTTTTTAGTCCTGATAAAAGACTAGGAATTTTAATCTTTCTCTAGTAGTCATGACTTCTCTAGAGCTAATAAAGGATATTTTTTGTGTTGTAATTTTGTATTAGTGGGTCATCATTACCGTCTGTGTTTTAGTTTTAGGTGAAAATATATTCATGAAGTCACATCAAGTGGTGGTTTTTATATCAACCAAAGCTAACCAATCATTTATTTTACATCTTTTACATGATATAAACATTATATTTTAAAAATAATAATATACCAAGGACCAATTGGTTCAGTTTATTTTTAGACTATAGAAACAATCATTTTATTTTTTAATTTCATTTGATCAATTCTCCATAAAGTTAATATACATAAACATCTTCTAGTCTTATCATTAGTAAGACACATCCCTATAATAGGAGGACTACAAGTAGAAAGAATGTTTCTACTCAAACACTCAGTTAGGGGATACTATATATTTCATCAATGATGAGTTCGTATAAATATTTACAAACATTTTCATATGATAAATATCATAACTTCATGACTTCTAACCAAAAAACATATTTCAACTTCAATATTCATGTAATTATAACTTGATTAAACAAAATATAAATGAGGAATCATAATACCTATAACATGTCTTTTAAGAATTAAACATAAACATTGAATCACAAGAGCATAATGTCATAATGAATAACCCTCTCTAACTATTTCGTAAAAATTAGCAAATAGAAACATTAATTTCATGAGACGCACCATAAATTTCTATGATTATGAGAAACTAAAAATTACTCATTAAACCTATATCAAGATATATAAACTCTTAAAAAATTCATTAGAGGACAATATAAGACCCCAACCATCAATCATTCATACTTACCTGTGCCACTTAAAATTAACTCATTTTTACATAATAATGAACATATGTAAATAAAATAGGTTTCATAAAACATAAAAATGAAAATAATTCAATTATCATATAAAACCCATATAATTAAATATGTGTTTATGAAAACATCAAAATGAAAATAATTCACCTCTCATAAATAACACATGGAAATAAAAATAGATTTCATAAAACAACCTAATCTTAGAAAATAAAATCATAAAATAAATTGTTTGATATGAAAAACATCACCACCCACAATGATAATAAAATAAAATAAAAATATATGGTAAAAAAACATAACTCCACTGAAGATATATCATTTATAGATAATGAAACCACATATTTATAATTTAGTTTGTGAAAACATTTTATATTCATAATTGTAAAATATATAGTTATGTGTAACTTTTATAAAAATTATTGGTTTCTAAGAAAAATAAAAAATTTATTTTCTGAAATGGATTTTCTAATAAAAATAACATTACCTAGAAATTAATGGGTTAAATTGTTTCAAAATGGAATTTATTCAAACAACTATATTCTTTAAGAAATTATATAACATACAAAATGACTTTTAATTACCACATCTCTTACCATTACCATTTATTTCCATAGGAGTAACTTAAAATCCTATATAATAAATATAAAAATATTAATTACATATTTTATAAGATTATTTATAGGAATTTCCATTTAATTTATACATTAATTACAATTCTCTTCATGTATTATAATTTTCTAATCATTTTTAAACAATGGGTATCAATAATCTCGACTAGTTTGAAATTAGTTGGTAACAGCATTGCCAATCATTCATTTACTCTATAATATATTCATTTCAAACCCATAAGAGGTACTAAATTTATTTCTACAATTACTTAAAATGTAATAATTTCAGTACATGGAATTGTTATTTAGGCTTCATGAAGATAAAAAAGTTAATGAACTAGTTTTAGTTATTTACTGATATCAATGGATTTCCTTATAATGATTGTTGCATTTTTTGTTATCCAAAAAGAAAAATATTAATGATATATATTAATGATATACTAATATATATCATATATAATCATAATGTGTAAACTAAAACTATCAAGTAACGTAATTGAATGAAAACTACATGTTTATTCATAGTGTCATTAGTCCACACAACACATGATTCATGTTTTTGTTTTTCTAAATGAAAAAGGGGAGGGAGGTTAATTATTATAACTTAATGATAATAATATAATTGTATAAAAATGATATTGATATAGTCTGTATATGATGTTAAAATTAAATTTTATGAATAAAAAAATAAAATAATGAAATATAAAAGAGAAAGAGAGGTTAGGAGCTTATACATCACTACTTGGATTATCTCCATTGTGAAGGGGAATAAAATTTTGGGGGATAGATTTTTTAGAATACCATAACATAGTAAGATTTATAAGAGGGTGTAAGATATGTTTGGGTATATCATTGGACAAAAAATAAGGTTTTCTATGTGGGGTTTGGTGGGGACCAGAGTTCCCTATTTATAAGTGAAACATAGTTGAATTTTTGTAAACACCCAAAAACATTTTAATAATGAGAAGTCACTCTCAGGGAAGGTTTCTCCAAAATTGAGAGATAATTATGTGGGAAGGATTTAATATCAATAAAGTCTTATATCATTCAATTATAAACATGTTTTAAAAAATTTATTCCCTTTAATTCTAAGGTTACTCATTTTTACCATTTTCCTTTTAACCATGGTTACTAGTTTTTAACTTGTAAAGTTGTCATTAATGCCCTAAAAATGGCCCATATTATAAAATTTAGAGCAATGATTCCAAAATTTAAATCTATTTTTAATTAAATTTTTATATGTAATAAATATAAATTTTAAAATACTAAATGCATAATAAATTAAAATACTATTACTTTTGAAAAATATAACTTAAATTAAAAAATGTAAAATAATTGATTCTAAATTTAAAGAAACATTTTTAAAATTAAAAAATGAGTCATAAAATAAATATTTTTCTTAGAAAAAGCTTTCATAAATTTATAATTCACACTTATATAATATTTATGGCATAAGATCCACAATATAAGAAAACAATTGATATATTTCGCTATTTAAATAAAATTCAATCATTTCATAAAAATACAAAAAAATAATCTTAATGTTATATTATTATGACTAATAAAAACTAATGTTCACTTTTTGAAATAAAATTTCTAGAATATTATAATTAAATATTAAAATAAAATCATAAAATATAGTTAAAAATTATTATATTGGATAACAGATTTAAAAATATTAAATATTTTTTAATATAATTTCTTATAATTAACTAAGTAATTTATTTGTAAAATATAATTAATATTATAAATAAATTTAATTATTATTTATTCATAATATAATTACATTCTTGGAATAAATGACTACCTTTAGAAAATTATATTTTTGGGCATAAAATGATTTTATTTTTTTGTTATACCATTTATTTTAATCAGTATTAAAATTATTATTTATTTTAAATATATAGAAATTTCATATTTTAGTTACTCATATAAGTAGTTTATAATTCAATTTCTATATTTTAAAGGTCATATTTAGTTTTTATATTTTACATTAATATTTCATTGTTTTCATTCTAGTTTTATGTTGCGCGTGGAGGAAGCTATCAAATATGAATTTTATTTAATGGTAAAAAATTAGTAATTTCATTCTACCCCCCATAAAGATAGTTCAATGGTCAAAATTTTATTACATCAAAGATAATATGAGAGGGTATTTTTTTCTCATTACATTTTGAAGTTCCCATGTAGTTTCTCTAAACTTGTGATTTCCCCATAGAAGTTTTACTAGAAGAGTGGCCTTGTTCTACAAAACCTTTTCTCTCTGATGCATAATTCCAACTAGTTATTCCTTATATAAGATATCATGTTTTAGTTTCATGGATTATAAGTTTATTACATGAGAATTTTCTTTTATGTGCTTCCCCAAATGTTATACCTGTAAAATGTCGTGTCCATGGGTGAGGTCAGGTGTGAATAATAAGTGATAAGCTACAACCCCAACATAATCAAGGATCCTGGAGGGATTGATTTATATAAGGATAAACTTCCCTTTATTATCAAATATCAAAAAATTATTATAAGAAGATATTAAATGGAACACATTCTCAACAACATTTAGCTATATATCTTATAAATAATTATCTACATAACACTTAAAAATATTTCTTCTTTTATATATTGTGGAATGGTTTAAACCTTATCTGTAATTTCTTGGGAAAGGTTTGAAGCTATCAATTTCCTCTATCCATATTTATCCCATCATGTTAGTGTGTTACATATATTCCCATATATATCCCTATATTGTTCCATATGAATGTCAAAATTAAAAAATATTATATGAGAATTATGATATGGCATATGTTGGTCACAATATCATAGAAAATCCATCAAATAAGATCTCTGTATATCCTCTAGTGTTTTTATTTTTTTAGACTATCCATCTAACTTATGATTATGATTAGTTCTAAAACTCTTATCTATATCAAAATATGTCTGAAGATTACTCTAGAATCATGCCTCATGCCTCAGATCATGATCAAATAAAATGGATAGTGTTTATCCATACATCCTCACAACTTCCAAATTGTATAGCATGCAATGTTTTTAAATGAATAAATCTTCAGTGATGATAATAAAATGATGAGTGTCCTTGTTCTACATATCCTTTTCTCTCTAATGCATAATTCCAAAAATTTATTCCTTATATAAGATATCATTTTCTAGTTTCATGGATTATATGTTTAGTACATGAGATCTTTCTTGTATGTACTTCCCCAAATGTGATACATAGAAAACGTCATTTATATGGGTGAGGTCAGGCGTGAATACTAAGTGATAAGCTATAACCCCAACATAATAAAAGCTCTTGAAGGGATTGATATATATACATATATAAGGATAAACTTCCCTTTATTCTAAAATATCATAAAATGATTCTAAATATATATTAAATAAACACATTCTCACCAAAATTTAGAGATATATATTTTTTATAATTATCTACATAACTTCTCTATAATTTTATTCTTATTTTATATATTTTTGAATGGTTTAAACCTTATCTGTCATTCCATGGGAAAGGTTTGGAGCTATCAATTTCCTCTATCCATCATCATCCCACCATGTTAGAGTGTTACATATATTCACATACAGATCCTTATATAGTTCCATCTGAATGTTATAATGACATAAAAATTTATATTAGAATTATGATATGTCATATGTTGGTCCCAATATATTAGAAAATAAATCAAATCAGATCTCGCTATATCCACTAGAATTTTTATTTTATTCTTAGGATAGCCATCAAACTGATTATGATGAGTAGTTCTAATACTTAGCTCTATATCCAAATATGTAGGAAGATTACTCAATAATAGTGATGTAAGACACACATATCGATCAAATAAAATGGATATTATCACTCCATAAGTCCTGACAACTTCCAAAGTGTATAAAATGAGAAGTTTTTAAATGAAGAAATCTTATGCGATGAAAATAAAATGATGAGTGGCCATGTTCTACAAATTTGTTTCTCTCTAATGCATAATTCCAACTGGTTATTCCTTATATAAGAAATCAAGTTCTAGTTTCATGGACTCTACGTTTTGTAAATGTCAATTTTCTTTTATGTACTTCCCAAAATGTCATACCTGGAAAACCTCATTTACATGGGTGGGGTCAGGGGTGAATACTAAGTTATAAGCTATAACCCCAACATAATCTAGGATCTCTATGGGATCAATATATATATATATATAAGAATAAACTTCCCTTTATTCTCAAATATCCAAAAAATGATTCTATGGAGATATTTAATGGAACACATTCTCACCAACTTTTAGCTATATATCTTTTCAATAATTATCTGCATAACCCTTCTATTAATTTTTTTCTACTTTTATATTTTTGTAATGGTTTAAACCTTATCTGTCATTTCTTGGGAAAGGTATGGAGCTATAAATTTCTTTTATCCATCACGATACCATCATGTTAGAATGTTACATATATTCCCATACTGATCCTTATATGGTTCCATCTATATATTATAATGAAAAAAATAACATGGGAATTATGATATGGCATATGTTGGTCCCAATATCTTAGAAAATACATAAAATTAGATCTCAGTATATCTTCTATAGTTTTTATTTTATTCTTAGACAAGCCATCTACCTGATGATGATGAGTAGTTCTAAAACTGTTCTCTGCCTCCAAATATGTCTGACGATTACTCTAGAATAATGAGGAAAGCCTCTTATCTCGATAAAATAAAATTGATAGTGTTACACCATACATCCTCACAACTTTCGAATTATATAACTAGAAATGTTTTTTAATGATTAAATCTTCTATGATGATAATAAAATGATGAGTGATAATGTTATACAAATCCTTTTCTCTCTTATGCATAATCCCAATTGGTTATTACCTATATAAGATATCATGTTCTAGTTTCATTGATTCTCAGTTTAGTAAATGAGAATTTTCTTATATGTACTTCCCCAAATGTGGTACCTGGAAAACATCATTTACATGGGTGAAGTCAGGCATGAATACTAAGCGATAAGCTACAACCCCAACAAAATCAAGGATCTTGAAGGGATCAATATATATATATATATATATAATGATAAACATCCCCTCATTCTCTAATATCATTAGATGATTCTAAGGAGATATTCAATAGATCACATTGTTACTAACGTTTAGCTATATATATTTTTTATGATTTTCTGCATAACTCGTCTGTAAATTGTTTTCTAAATTTATATATTTTTGAATGGTTTAAACCTTATATGTCATTTCCTGGGAAAGTTTTGGAGCTATCAATTTCTTATATACATCTTCATCCCATAATGTTAGAGTGTTACATATATACCCAAACCGATCCTTATATGTTTCCATTTTAATTTTATAACGAAAAACATTATATGAGAATTATGATATGGAATTTATTGGTCCTAATATCATAGAAAATACTTCAAATAAGATCTTTGTATATCTTCTATAGTTTTTATTTTATTTTAGACTGGCCATCTGCCTGATGATGATGAGTAGTTCTAAAACGCTGCTCTGTCTCCAAATATGTTTGAAGATTACTCTATAATCATGAGGTAAGCCTTAGATATCGATCAAATAAAATGGATAGTGTTACTAAAAACATCCTCACAACATCCAAAGTTTATAACTTGAAATGTTTTTAAATATAGAAATCTTCTATGATGATAATAAAATGAACTGTCATTGTATGTTGATTGACAAAAACCTAAACCAAATTATGGACTTCAGATGCTTTGTGGTCCTATGAGGAAATCTATAGTAATGTTCTCCTATTTCCGTATAATTATAGGTAATAATTGCAACATAATCTTATAATATTTTGATTTATCCATAACTTGTTTTCATAATAATTAATGAGATACATATTCTACAATTTCCCTTTACATTCTATCCTACCATAGGTATTTTTATTTCCCAATACATAATATTACCTCCTTACTCTATAGAGAAGGATAATATATGTGCATCATCCAAACTTTCCTTCCTCACATCTGATTTAATGGTAAAATATATAGGCTTCAAAATATACAACTCTATGTTTATAAAAGTTGTTCTGTATAATACCTTTTACCCTTTTCTATAGTAATACATTACATTTCTTGGCTTATTTTAACATCACATGAATGGATGGACCAACAGTCAATTACGGAAGATAGGATTTCAACTTTTCCTTATAACATTAAGGATTATCCTCTTCAAATCCACGAATTTAGGGAAACTTTCAAAAAAATTCATATATAAGGTAGTATAATATTTCATTCTAAAAATATCATCCACCTACTTTACCTTCTTGGGGATCTAATGTGTTGAGAAATCATAGCCATTGATCAGTTCCAACCATCTCCATTGGTTCATATTTAACACCTTCTATTTGAATTTAAATTCAAAACTATTTTTATTTTTATATATATCATACTTTTATTCATATTTATAATTAATTTCAATAATTTATATAAAAATAATATACCATAGATCTATATCAAGTGTCAAGTAATTTTTCTCATAAATTTTAAATTTTTCTGAGGAAAAATCAATTATCTTTGAAGTTTTCAAGAGGACACATCCTAGTCCCTTATTTGAGGAATCACTATATATTAAAAACCCTTCCCTACTATAGGGTAATATATGTACTGGAGCATTGAACAACCTATTATTCCATTCCATCGAACATTATAAGAATTTCTCTATCCAAATTAACTTTAATTCATTCCCTATTAACATTTTTAGTGGATTTTATTGGCATAAGGAATTTATCACAAAGAATTATTAATGTCTTCGTAACCCATGAAAACTATATATCATGGTTATAGTGGTTGGTTTGGACCCTCGTTCAATAAATACTATTTTTAAAGGATCTAAGGATATAGATTTACTGAAAATTTCATGACTGAAAAATGAAGTCATTGTTATCCATCTATCGCATTTCCAAAATTTAGAATAGAGTATTTAATTTATTAAGGTCATCAATATATTTTGAAAATTATCTTCATTCTCTTCCTTTCATTTTGGGAATATAAAGATATCATCTATAAATATGACCACTGACTGATATAGGTTTTCCTAAAAGACAATATTCATTAGATCACTGAAGATGACATGGGAATTAGTCTATTTGAATGGAATTAATATAAAATTATAACATTGATAAACCAATTTGAAAGCTCCCATTTAAATATCCCTCCATTTTACCCCTAATTTATGATAAATAGATCGAAGTTCAACCTTTAAAATATTATGTGATCTTATGAGTTAGTCGAACATATCCCTGATATGTGTTAAATGATATTTAATCTCAATTGTGATCATGTAAAGCATACAATAGTTAATTCATCATCTCATTGATTTATAATTATTCTAAATTATGAGGAAAATTCCTCCCCATGGTGAAGAACTGAGTTTCATAAAACTGTTGTCCAAAATCTCTATTAGATGATTCATTAATTCGTCCAATTCACCAAGATCATTTCTATATGTATTACTTAAAATATGTATACATCCATGTATAAGTTCCATCTAGAAATAAACCACTTTATATGGGGGAATACTAAGAAGTTTATTTAGAAATACATCAGTATATTCCCATACAATATTCATGTTATCAATGTTGACTTCCATATTGATTATTTGAGTCAAGAGTCCATTGTTGTTGGGTATAAGAACCAATGTTATACAATTTTATTCCAAGGTTAGAACATCTTTATATGGATAGTTTGGAATCAAATAATCTATAATATTAAATGCGATCTCCGTCTCCTAAAAATTGATATGCAATCTAGGTTGGGATAACCAATTTTTACACAAAATCTGGTCAGGTTAAATGAGTGGTAGAAGAATTATATCTACATGAAGTACACTCCAAAAATTATCAATCATATAATATTTATACATCATATAATGATTATTATGAAACCATGTGATTTTACAGATTACTTCACATCCGTCACATGAGGTGGTGATTCTACATTCTTAGTAAACATGTTTGGTGTAAAAGAATGTGATGCATTAGAATCATATAAGATAATTGAAAATATAGAATATAGGTTAATTTTACCCTGCCTAACTCTGTTTTTATGATCGACATCGATGGTATAAATTGTGAATTCCTTTCTATGTTCCCTACATTTTGGAGGCTTTTGAGGCCTATTTTCCACATTGGATCAGGGGTTTAGGAATTTATTCACATAGTTTCCAAACTAATTTTAGTTGAATCCTTGTAGTGTGGGTGGATCATTAGCTGGTACATTATCATCATCAATAATGGTAACAGACCTCGTTTTAATAAAGTAATAGTTGTGGGGTTCATGGCCTATTTTATCACACTTAAAAACATCCCTAAAACATTCGGGTTATTACCGAAGAGTTTCACCCCACACTTTTATAAAGTAGGGGTTGGAATATTCCTCCCTCTAAGTGACATACCATTAGAGATGCATTATTATTCATCCTACCATTACCCTATCAACATTACTAAGAAATACAAGATTCAATATCCACCTTTAGTACACATTGAACAGTATGTAAATAGAATCCAAAGTATATTATTTCAAAATAATTTCAGTGAATTTGTTTTAATCCAGGGAAGAAATGATATATTGTATTTCCCCACCCAAATATAATATAGAAGGTTTATATTTCATTCCTCAGTATTTTTTCATCATATATTCTGATGCAAATATTCTTTTTATGTTTAAACACTAAGAATTCACTCTCCAACTTTTTGTGAAGAGTTTGAGTAAAACATTTTGTAATAGAAAGATTCATAAATTATTCACATTCCATTGAGTTAACTTATTACTTTTTCGTTATATTCCTAATAAGATTATAGCATTGTTCAGCCCTTATATATAAATGACAAGTATCTTGAACAATTTTTTCATGTTTTAAGAACAAGGTAATAGAATATAAAACTTCAATCGTATCGATATGTTTCTTAGTGATGAGTTGATTTTATGATCCACTAAATTATTTTTGGTATTTCTATATTAAATAATTAATAGAAATATAGTCCATCATTTATATATTTAATATCTCAACATGTATTTCATTATTATTAATATCTTCAGATAGTTGGGTGATCATTTTTATAAGTTATTATACTCAAGCTCCCATTAGTTAGACAAACTATCACATTATTCCTCACCCCAATTATTAATAGAAATACTTTTGATTCCATCCATTAATAAAACTAAAACAACTTAACATGAGTGATGATCAATTATAATCATATAGAATAATAACATAAAATTAATCCAGTATTAAAATTTCTATTTCTTTGACACTATCATTTTATTATATAATTCATTTAGATAAACCTACATGATATTTGGTTAAAATGAAACAAATAGAAAAATAGTCTGTAGACACAGTCCATGAACATTATTATAGGTCTTATTACCATGTATATAAAATATGTCAATGTTTAGGCTTCCCATGGATGCAATTAAATTGTTGTAATCAGTTTTAATAATCTAGGGTTCATAATATTGACCAGTTTGAACTTGATTCATAAAAGAATTGCCGATATTTATTTTCTACCATATATAATAATTTAAAAACCAATAAATGTGTTAATATTTTTTTTAAATCCTTAAAATGATATAATTTTTTAAAATGGGAATTTTAGCCTCATTTATTGAAGAAGAAAACGATGATGAATTCGTTTTGGGTTATTTACTGATATCGATGTATTACATTAGAATGATCGTTATATTTTATATTATTAAAAAATAACCATATTAATGACATGTATTACTTATATATATTGTATATACTCATTATATATAAACTAAAACCCAACATTTCTTGAATGTAATGGAATACATCACATTTATTCATAGAGGCATTAGTTTTCACAATGAACGACTCATGTTTTCATTTTTTAATGGAGAAAGGGGAGAGTGGTTAAATGTAGAAAAATTATTATAACAACATAAATGAAAAATAATGATAAATATGATATCATTTTATTATGGTAAAATTAAATTTTAGAAATAAAAAAATAATATAAGGTAATAGAAAATAGAAAGAGTTGTAATGAACTTATACCTCACCTGTAGGGTAATATCATCTATGAAGGAGATTAGACCATTATGGAATTTTCTTTTTAGATTAACATTACTTTATAATAAAGGATAAGAGTTTGTAGGAGAGGGTTGTTTAATGTTATTGTTGAAAATTATTGGTTTATATAAATGGGATGTGCGGATAGAAGTGACACTTTTCTAAGTTAAAATGAGCTACATTTTTATAAATGCCCAAAACATTTTAATAATGGGTAGTGACACGGTTCTGCCTCTGACGTGGTGTGCGTTTGAGCAGTGCAGATATGGAACCATGAGGATCATCACTCATCCAATTTTCCATAGAGACCGACTCTTGTTGAAATTACCATTCCTTTGATTCGACCTATTCACCCTCATGATAATTTAAAAAAGGTTAAATTAACCCTATGGGGAACTGTTGGTCCCAGTGGGTGATTAAGTGGGGGTCAATCACTCACGAAATAAGTCCTTATCATATATAACTTTCTCATATGGTCTCCAACAAGTTTATTCATGGAGAAAATAACACCTAATAGCCCTGGTAACATGATTCATGGACCTGATTTTCACTGGCAATTGCTCATTTGCGGATGATTTGGCCAACGACACTTGAGGACTCCATTGGTCAGGAGGATGGGAAGTCAGGCTCATCGCACCCTTCTGGGGGAGGATTGTTGCATGTTTCAGGAAGCTATTTTAGATTTAAGTCTTTTTCATATGTTCATAAATCCTTGGTTCATTCCCAAAGACTGTGTCCATGGGTTACCCTTGGATTGTAAGATCAGCCTGAGAAAGCATATGTTTGATTCAACAGAGGTGATGTTGACTTAGAAATATTGTAAGGTTCTCTATAGTTTATCATCATCCTGGGGGGGAAGGAAGGTGACTTGATGTTGGGATCAGGCCCACAAGGAGTGCTTTTTTACTTATCCTCAGGAGGGGAATCGGAACCCACGTAGTTCAGAAGATGTGGGGTATACACATGGAAGCTTCCCATTTTATGAGGAATGATTGGGTGGACCCTTTTGGAATGTAAACCATTTTGAGATCATGACTTCTGGTAGGCGACATTCATATCATGTTTTGATCAAGAATCAGAGTTCTCATTTTTTAGAATGTGTGTTGATGTTTTAATCCTCACAAACATCTAATCCCATATGATTCATTCTCGGTGTGAGAAACAAGATGATTGGAAAGATTCAACAATGCACATGTCTCTTCCCCTGTTGTTGGAGGAGGGAGAGCCTACATCAGAGGAGTTCAGGGAAACCATGGATGAGGGAGCAGAGTGATGAACCATTCCATGTGAAATGGAATTAAAGGTCATGTGGCCCTGCCCCAGAAGATCGGGAACTTACCTCAGTGGTAGGGCCCCAAAAAATCATATGAGGTATACTTCAGTTTAATGTCATATAGATTGGAAAGATATGGTACAACTTAATGTCATATGTTTAGGATGATTTGGGGTCTTTTAGTTTAGGGTCATGTGATGAGGAACACCTACTATAGAAACCAATATTATCTGGTGGAAAATCATGATCGGATATTCTTACATGTAAACCATGATTATGGAAGATCCCATATCCGGATAAATGATTTGAGGTGTGTAAGGCATTGAAATTCACAGAGATAAGAAAGGACTCTCCTAAGGATGAAGTTGTCTCCATTTGATGGCCACTATTGTGGGAAACATATGGAGAGCCATGGGGAATAATGTACATAGTCAAACAAAGGTGTCATCCAGACACTTGCCTTCATCTTCTAATGGCCTTGGATTTTTATGAGGATCCTAAATCACCCAGTATACTATAGTTTAATATCATATATCTTGGATGAATACCATGCAGTTTAATGTCATGTGGTTAGGATGATAAATCATAGTTTAAAGTCATACAGTTTGGATGATGGAGGGGAGGATCCATTATTACCTGAAGGATAATATAGATGGGATGTTTTGACATGCCTCGAAATTGAGAGGGAGGGAAAGTGTAAACTCTATATTTAAGGATTCTCAGATTAGGAGAAATTATTTGAGGCATGGAAGCCATCGAGCCATACAGCAGTAGGAAAGGAAGCACTTGAAGATGAATTTTCCTTTGATTTATGGACTTCTTATAGGCTTCATTTGGAATGCCACAGGGGTATGATGTGCATAGTCAAACAAAGGGGTTTGTACGACACTGGCCTCCTTCATCGGATTTCCATATAGGTTTATGAGGATCCAGAATCACAATAAACAAAGAGTTTGGTTGATGAAAAGGATGTGTTCATGAATTTGAGAAACACTCAGGCTGTGATTGTCCATGGTGTTTCGGGAAAAAACTGGTATAAGAGGTAGGTGATAGGGTATTTCATAAGGTGCATGAGGAATGTCTCTTCTCATGGTATTTAGGGGACAGATGTTCGGGCGGCATAAGGGTGAAATGAAAAATGTCGTCAACCCGGCCCGAAAAGTTGACGATGTTACTCTCCATTTTCAGGGGGGGTTAATGAAGGAAGCAAAGGGACATTCTTGGAGGGATGGGACTGTAGCCCAATAGTGATCCTGAGTGGGGGCATGGGGGCGCAGCCCCTGCGGTATGGATTGGTGGGCATGAACTTTTTTTGCATATAGTCGGTCGCATAAGAGCTGGCCACATTGGAGCGGGATTCTTATGAGTTGACTGCATAGGATGGTACACATAAGAGTTTTCCACGTATGATGGTACGGATAAGAGCATGTGGAAAACTGACTTCCCTATAGGGGGTCGGGGTACTGTATTCTTCATATGGGCATCTATGAACCAATTCATGCATATGGGCATTCGTGAACCATTTTCCTCATATGGACATTCGTGAACCATTTTATTATAATTTTTTTATCAGTTCTCTGGTTATATGCAAATATTCTTTAGAATATGGTTCGTGAGGAGGACCTTCATGAAAAAATTTCTTCATATGGTTCACGGTATGGGTTCTATGAACTTCTTATTGATCGCAGAATGGAATCTTCGAACTACTGTAGATGCGGGATGGAGTCCCGTAAACTGATTTGGGAGTAGGAGAAATTTCTCCCAAACCATATATGTTCTTCATAACCTTTTCTCTCATCCCAGATCTCTCTATCATACCATCCTTCCCTATTTTCACTCTAACATTCCTTTTATAGAGTGATGGCGAATATATATTGGTGGATCGCATGACGCCTTCTCCAAAAGCCCATGAAGAAATATCTTATTTCATGAAAGACCCGGTCAACTGTGGTTTGTGAAGGTGAGGTATGTCGTTGCCTTATCCTAATCCTTTAATCACATTGTTTTGGGGATTTAATGCAGGTCATAGTTATTTTTATTTCTTTCTTGTGACAACAGTTTGCAGAGACTTCAGTTCGAGGGTGGAAATTCACTATGAAATACTTCATTTGTTGGCCAATTCCTCACATGCCAGTGGGTCATATTCCATCCGTGTACCAACAGTTTGTGATTCATTCCTTCCGCTAACATTTCTTGGAGATGGTACACATCCATAAAGGATTTCCTTGAAAAATTTTATTTCATTAAATTTCATCTCTAATCTTCAATCAAATTTTCCTTGCTGGACATGTGGTAGTATTTACATTACCTTTGCTGAATTTTTGGGACCCTGAAAATGCCCCCCATTGGAATGGGATCCTATCAGGATAAAAAGTAGGCTATTCCAATGTAAAAGCGGTCCCAAATTGAATGATTAGATAATGATCTAATTTTTTCTGAGATAAGGGACTCAGAAGGCATAGTTCGTCTATTGATGAGGTTTTATAGAACACCTCAAAAACGTTTGTGTCATTTTCATTACTGCCCTAATTTTTTCCTAAGCCTGTTTCACATGGTCTTAGCAGGAATAACATGAATTTTTCTTAGGCCACCCTTTGTGCGATTCTTCCCTTACAATCTTTGCGCCTTTTCTAATGGCGCAATGTGTTTTTTTAGATAACTGATACTCGACATTTACCCAGAGGTGCCTTCGGTAGATTCTCCCTCTAGTGAGCATAACATCTCTTGTTTCTATGGAAGTTCATAGTCCTGCCATTAAAACTTATTACTGATGATTTAGGTTAATCAAATTTCAAAAAAATTAATGGAGTATGGACCTGACTCTGTACTGTTATTCGAGAATGTTCTAGTATCTTTTAGACATGGGTTGGGGTTTTTTATTGACAATGGATTTATGGATTTTGACATGTACGAGGCTCAAGATCCTCTTTAGGTGTACAGAGGTTGGAAAGGAATCTACAAGGTATGAATTTTCCATTGTCTGATGGGAATTTTTGTGGGTGATGTATGCAGAGCCACCAGGGCATGATATTCATAGTCAACCAAATGTCTCCTAAAGACACTAGCCTTCCATTCCCAATGGCCTGGTGGGATTTTCCACATTTTGGATTTATCATGATGTTGGGAGCCAAAATATGTTGATGGCATGCGTAGTGTTGTTTGAGAACATTAAAAAATTTCACATTGGGCATGAGTGGGAAATCATCCCACACATTTCTTACATTTTCGAGGGATGTTGTAAACCAGTCATTTTAGTTAAGAGTATTATCTTTGTCAAGGGAACTTGGGAAGAAGGGGGTACATAAGCTATCATCCATGAGTTTTCTGAATCTATGGGAATGACAAGAAATGAATGTCATTTGAACGTATAGAGGCTGGAATGAACACTCCTAGAGATGAATTTTACTCTGATTAATGGCCATTTTGGTGGTAGACATATGCAGAGCCATCGTGGCATGATATGAATAGTCAAGAAAAGGTGTCCTCGTGACATTGACCATCTGTCTATGATGGAATTTGAGGATTATAGAGATTGGGAACATTATTAATACGTTGTGTGAGCTTTAACCAGGGGTGCCCCTGGTCACAAGAGGAGACCTTTTAACTTAACTTCTTCAGGGAAACCTGGAAACGAGTAGGGGAACTCTTCCTTAGAATGCACATAAACATCGTGCATGCAGATAGGATAACGTTTTATAAACGCAAAAGAAACCAATGGTGAATCGGGCCAATATGTTCAGATATATTAAGGAAGTGTGAAAGTGGAAAAATTTAAACCACGACTTTGAGGTCCCTTGAATCAGGAGGGGTGGAATGAGGCTTAGAAGCCATTGGGAGTTTTGAGATAGTAGAGGACTCACTAAGGGATGAATTATCCATTGATTGTTGGCCATTTTTGTGGGTGATGTATGCAGAGCTAATGGGGCATGATATACATAGTCAATCAAAGGTGTCTGCAAGACACTGGCCTTCCATCTGATATGGCCTTGGAGGGTTATGGAGATTCAAGATCACTTATGTCATAGAGTTTGGAATATAGCAAGGGTATAAAATGACATATTAGAGACATTTGTACTGTGATTTACTCATGGAATGGTGTCCCTTACATAGATCTGACCCGTATACAGGGTGAGGTATTAGTTATATATTTGGGATACCTGATCATTTAATATCCCATGGTTAAGACATGGGGTTCCTCTCAGGGAAGGGAACCATGGAATTTATTTTAGGGCCATGTTGCTTGGACCAAATTCCTAGTCCGCTTTTCAATGATTTCACAGAAGATATATTCCTAAAATCATTAAGCTCACATGAGATATGATTGGTGTGAGAAACAAGGGATCACAATGGAATCATGTCACCATATATGAATAGTAAATTCAACATTGGGAGGCACTTTTAGGCTAAAACCATTTCATTTCCGTTTAACATCGTGTAGTGAGGATGATTTTTCCCATGAAGTTTAACGTCATGCAGTGTGGACAATTTGGGCCTTGAAATTTATCTTCATGCGGAGAGGATGATTTTGGCCTTGCAATTTAGCATCGTGTGCTGAAATAAAATTGGCCTTATTGAGGTATTATAAAGTTTTTAGTTAATCACATTTAGGGTGATTCGGCGTTTCTTGGCCACCAGGGCATGATATGCATATTTAATCAAAGGTGTCCTCAGGACACTGGCCTTCCATCAAAGATGGCCTTGGAAGGTTATGAGGATCCACATTTTCCCAAGTTATGGAGAGTGACAAGTGCGAAAGGTGTGCCAAAAAATGTTACAATACCCAGAACATGATTAACCATGACCTTCTGGGATCTTCCACAATGGTCTGACCCACGCATGGGGGAAATGTAAATTTTTTGCAAGTGTTTGGCCTAGGATTTTAAATTTGAGCATCACTACACATCCTTTGAGAGAGGAAATCAAGCCACATGTAGTTATAGATGTTCTCTACAACTGTTTATTCGATGTATTAGGGAAAATTGATGGCATTTGGTTTTACATGATACTGTTGTCAGACCTACCATGCTCTCCTATGGTTTATTTGTGTAAAAAATCCCTACCACCGATCCTAAGCTCACGTGAGTTATACTCGATGTGAGAAACATGGAGTGATAAGGGTATCTTATATGAATATGGGTTGATAGGTGTCATGATGGGGGAATTTTTTGAACTCATAGATTAAGGTTTTAGAGTTTGAACCGTAATATGGGAGCATTTTTATGACTCGTAATTTAGGGTCATAGAGTTTGGACCATGACATTGGGAGGACATTTTTATGACTCATAGATTAGGTTTGTAGAGTTTAGAACAACACGTAGGGGAAATTTCTTATGACTAATAGTTTAATGTCACATAGCTTGGACTTTAGCATTGGGGTGATGTTTTTAACTTATATTTTAAGGTATTAGAGTTTGGACCTTGGCATGGGGACATTTTTAACTCATATTTTATAGTCTTCAATTTTGGACCTTAATATTAGGGATTTTTCATTACTCATAGTTTAAGGTCTTAGAGTTTGTACCATCACATAAGGGAATTTTATGTGAAGTATTTATTAAAGAAATTCACATTTTTTGGAGATCTGATGAGCCTTCTGTCCATTGATATTATGGCACACAGTCAATTGGAATAGACCCGATGTATGACATATGGTCTTTCCTGCGTTGGTTGAAGCTTTGGGGGTTTCTTCCCTAGTATCATAAGGGTTTCTAAGACTAAGATCATTTCTCCAATGATAAAATATTGAAGGTGAACATGTTTGTTGAAGTCTCGTGCAATCT
Source organism: Viscum album (assembly GCA_963277665.1). Classification (NCBI taxonomy): domain Eukaryota; kingdom Viridiplantae; phylum Streptophyta; class Magnoliopsida; order Santalales; family Viscaceae; genus Viscum; species Viscum album. Next base: position 445,676,059 of record OY728144.1, read on the forward strand.
GGTTTTGGTAGATTTCCAAATGGTGCAGAGTGTGTAGTATTTTTTGTCTAATGCTCAAATTCATCAAACTGTCTTTGGGATTACACGTCTGTGAAAATTTGATTGAAAATGGTTACACAAAGTTATGGGACATGAATTTTGATAGGTAACACCACCTATTCCCTGTATACTAGTGAGTACAGGGTTGCCAAAGGGGTGGTTTGGGTCGTGGTCTGGTAGGCCCACAAAGCATGAAAGAGCATTCATGGCCACAGTTTCTTATCCTTGTTGAACATATTTTGAAGTATGATGTACAGAGTCTTGTTGAAAGCTTCAATATTCACATTGGCTGCCTCATAGTAGCAGGATGACCTATTGGCCTTGATTCCATATTCTATGTACAGATTATCCAACTCAGTAGAGCAGAAGTTTTCACCATTGTCTATCAGTACTGTATTAGGGACACCAAATATAGTAATGATATTGGCCTTCAAAAAGATGAAATTTTTTCCCCAAAATTCCTTAAGGGGTATGGATTCAACCCATTTAGAAAATTATTTGGTTGTTGTGATTATGAACTTGAATTGTCTAGATATAGCAAGAGGATATAGTCCCACATCAACAATCCCCCAGGCGATTAATGTCTAACAGTATTTATACTCGTAAAGAAATTTAAGGGGACAGTGTATGAAATTACCCTAAACATGTCAGGAATGGAACATCATAGTGAATATGGCTCAATAATGTATCATGGTGGGCCAGTAATAACCAAGCCTTCAGATTTAGTGAGAGATCTTGGTTGCTGACTGGTGTGCTCCACAAGCTCTGGTGTGAACTTCTTTCATGATGGCATCAGTATCTTCTCCATCTATGCACCTGATAAAGACTCTGTTAGGGCCTCATTTGTAAAGAACCTTATCTTGGTTCACCCCATTATATAGGGTAAAATTCACTTCCCACCATTAGACATGCTCCCTTATAGGCCTAAATGGTGGGAGTTCCCTGTTCCGAAGGTAATTTGTGACATGTGTCATCCAACCAGTGGTACGATCATAAGGCTCAGGAATGGGGATAATTTCATCACTTGCCTCCATATTTCTCTAGATGAACGGCGAGACCATATGATTGTGAACAATACTAATGAATGTTTCATCCCAGTCATGATAGGCTATGATTGTGGCTGCATTTTCAAAATCGTCGTCTTGAGCAGTCTGTGACTGGGGGACATGAGTCAAAGTTGGTTCTGATGGGAATTCTTCCATCATTGTTCGAACATGGTTCATTAAGGGAACCAAAATTTCTACCTTGAAAGAATTGTCACTATAAACCTGTTGGACGACTAGCTTAGAATCACCCAAATTTGTTACGTGTTTGGCATTCACCTAGAGTGACAACTTTGGGCCTATAATGAGAGCATGATTCTCTGCTTCATTGTTCGTACAACCTTCTGAAAGAGGGAAAGAGTATGTAAATAATATGTTTTATAGAGATATGAGTATGATTCCTAGACCTATTTTTTTGATCTTGGTATCCTTCTTCCTTTTCCATGTAGTGATTCAGGAAGCACCATCAAAGTACATTACGCATATATGGAGATTCTTCTAGATGGAAATCACTTATTCATCTAGAAGATCATCATCCAATGGTGGTGTTTCCTCCAAGGGGTGATCTTCCATTAGGTCTGTTAATGTTTGGCTTTTGATGGCCTTCTAGGTCACATATTGTATGTTGAACTATTGCAAGATGACTACTCATCGTAATAGGTGCCCATTTAGCATTGGTAAGTTAAGGATATACTTGAGTGAGTTGTTGTTGGAAAGCAGGTGGACCTCATGGGGCTGCAGGTAATGCTTGAGCTTCTGAACCTTGAAGATTAGGGCTAGGCAGTTCTTTTGAATCTTTAAATACTAAGTTTTGACATCAATCATTGTCTGGATGAGGTTGTAAATTATTTTCTCACTACCGGTATCATTTTTCTGTTCGAGGAAGGTGCCTAATGACCATTATAGGGCTGTCACGTAAAATTTGAGCGGTCTCCCCACAACTGGAGGCATGAGCACTAACAGGATTTGGAGATATCTTTTGAGGTTTTGAAATTATTCTTGACAATCATTATCCAATTCATACATAACTCATTTCATTATGATCTTGGTTGAAGGTAAACATTTACCTACATGGTTGGCTATGAAGCACCCAATTTAGGCGAGGTTCCCTTAGAGACATCTCAAATTTGTGAGGTTGTGGGGTGAGGAAATGCCAGTAATGGATTTCATCTTCTCGAGGTCGACTTAAATTCCACTATGGAATATGATGAAGCCGGGAAAAGTTCTCAAGGTAACACCAAAGGCACATTTTAGGGGATTCATCTTCAAATTGTGTTGTCTCAATTTGTTGAAGATTGTTTCATGGTCGGCCAGTTGGTTTGAACAGTTTCGTGACATTACCACCAAGTCATCAACATAACTCTCAATAAAGTTTCCCAAAAGGGATTGAAGATGTGATGTATGGTGTGCTAATATGGGGCGCCAACATTTTTTAGACAAAAAGGTGTTACTTTATAACAGATCACTCCATAAGGAGACATAAAAGAAGAAGCTTCTTCATCTCCTCCGGCCATATGGATTTGATTGTATCCATAATATCAATCCATGAAGGAGAGGGCTTTGTTTCCATATATTTCATCAATCAACAATTCTGTGACCGGGAATGGGAAGTCTTTTTTCGGTAAATGCCAATTAAGGTCCCTATAGTCGATGAAAATTCTAATCTATCCATTTTTTTGAAAAGAACAATGTTTCCCATCTAGATTGAATATTGGACCTCCAATATTAAGATTTGATAAGTTTTTCAATTTCGCCATCTATTTTAGCATCATGCGTCAAGTAGGTCCTTCTGGTTTCCTATTTAATGCCTCGGTGATCTTCTGGTAAGCCCAGATGATGGGTGGTAACATCAAGATCAAGGTCTGGCATCTTCGGGTAATTTCAGGCTCAATTCATCTTTATAAAGGAGGTATATGCCTCCTGATCCTCAATAGGCATGGTCACACTGATTAAAGTGGGATGCAGGTTGTTTTAGTTCCCATATTTATCTTGTTAAGTTCATCAATGGTGGTGGAAACACCTTCATCAAAAGAAGGATTTGTATCTTTGAGGTCTCCTTCCACTTCATCTTATTTATCTTTATCATCTTCCTCTTCGGATGGAGAATGTATTTTCTACATACCTTATTCCTAAAATTGGGAATGAAATTGTATTTTTCCTTACTGTGTGAGGAAAGGGCAATTTGATGTCCCAAGGATGGCCTGAGAGCATCTTCGACAGGGATTTTCCTGACAACACGGTAGTTAGCCCATTCTTCTATATTATTGGACATGGTGGTCATAACAGATACCATGCAGACAACTATTTCTGTATCTGGGCTTGTAATTACGCATACAACATGGTTTATGGGTAGTACGTACTCCTCCCCAAGCATCCAAAAGAGGTTGGTGGGAGCCATCTCCAATTCAATCAGTGCATTAATCAAATCAACGTCATCAGCCAAAAGAATCATTTCTTCAGACTCATAGAACTATGCATTTATGTAATGAGACTCACTGAACTCAAACAAGGATTTATCGATGTGCAATGTCCAATTTTTTCATTAGTGAAAAATTAGATCCGCTGATGGTATGGGGAAGGAATTGCATCATGCTAATATAGCCAAGGCCTCCCTAAAAAAACAATGGAGGCCAAACATTATTGCAACACCAGGAACACAGAATTCTATATGAGATCTTTGATCCATGATTTAAGCTTGATTAGTCCCAATTCTTTCTGCTCAGTTTTTTAGATGTAGGCTGTCGAGATGTCTTCATCATATCCCAGTCGACGAAGAATTCTCTGTGGGAGGAGGTTAAATCCAGAGCTATTGTCGATGAAGATCCTCCGAACATCAATTCCATTTATCTTTTCAGACACATATAAGGGTTTTTTGTAACCTTTCATGATTTTGTCTTCGTTATTGTCTTTGAAGGAGATGACGGCGTGACATTCTTTAGGACTGGCCTTTGTTCGGTATAATTTATCCAATGTTATTTTAGTCTCGAACTGGGTATGGCTAAAGTCATCGGTTCCATGCCCGTGCATTTCGCACGTGACTGCTTGTCATCTGGCCGGGCATTGGTGATGCTCCTCGACACGATGCATTTGCCGGGGTGAGACAGAGACTGGTTATACTGGGGTTGTTCTTGCTTTGTTGGTTTTGGTTGTAACGATGTTTTCTCACTTTGTCCTTAAAAGTGTTTTTATTAGAATAAAAAAAAATGAATTTTTAGTCATTTTAGTCTCAAACTACTGGGGGATTTTCTAGTCTTCAATGAGTGCCTCCCTAAGATCTGCAGACAAACTCAATGCATCTTGGATTGAGAGATTTACAGGTACATAAGCTAGTTGCTTTTAAATCTCATACTTATTATCTAAATTTTGGTGCATCCCAACTCGGGGTTTCTATTTCACATTCACATTAGGGGTTTGAGCTTTGGACGTAGATGGTTCGACCTCTGTAGTAGGAGCCAATGATGCTACAGTTCATTCCACATTTGGTCGGACTGGTCTGCCTATATACCTTCTGTAGTTTGTTAATCGTTCTTCACCTGATGGATACTCCAAGATAACTATGATTAGGTTTCCATCGTAGGGGGAGAAGGATCATTCTGGTTCTCATTGTGTCTACCAGAGGTTCCTTCTGTGGGTTTCTGTGATATTAACAGTTTGACTCATGGTGAGGCTGAGAATTTGACTCCTTCCACGATCATGACATCCAGTAAACCTCTGGCCTATGTGTCCACTTCCTCTATCTCTCCAATTGAGTATGGGAAATTCTGGTTTGTGGCCATAGTCTTTATCAGAAAATGGGTCCAACAATTGAATGTAATTAATGGAGTTGAAGATCATTTCTTGATCGGATATAGTTCATGTCTGACCGCCTCCTTTTGATGGTACCATTGAGCGGGGTGGTTCCCATTGTACCATTTGGTGGGAAAATACACATTGTACCAGAACAATTTCAGGATGTCTGATGGTGTCAATACAGACTTTGGCTTTGGTACATCATAATTTTCTTGCTCTTTCTTTATAACCTTATGGCCTTTAGAGGACCGTGTTCCCAAGGAGGATGGTTGTGATATATTAGGAGCATCTAGGTGTATACTTGGTAGTTTCAACTATGCCCGGGGGATGTCGTGGAATCATTTAAAAATCTTTTTTGTCATCTAGTTTACAAACTTTTACTCCATCTTTCCGATGACAATTTTCCACTCCTCTTCCTCTATTGAGTCTAAGATGGAATCATACGCCACTTGTGTTGGCGACGGGCCCAACATAATTTTCCCAGAATCCACCATCCATTACAAATGATCCTCGAAAACAAAGAATTCATGGACTGTTTTTCCTAATATCCAGTGATACGGACAATAATTCGGATGGTCGTTGACACCCACTTAATCGGCACGCTTTGGCTCTAGCAGTCGGAGCAGATTGCAATTCATGGAGGCTATGAAATAGTTGTGGATTTGGACATCTTGGAATAAATAAACTATATTAATTCATATTTAAAACTAATTTCTTTTATACCCCATCCTCATCTTGACAAGGTGGGGTAGCAGTTGTCATCCAGGGGGTCCTGTACGGTTTGTTGGGGGCCTCCCAACTGGGGATGGTGTCGGGGCTGCTTAATTGTGATAAAACCTTCTTCAGATTTTCCCATTCCTTTCCCAAGGGCCGATGGGGCTACTCAAGACATAAGGTTAGTCCTTTTCATTGAGTCTTATATTCTTTGGGATATGGAAGATAAGTCTCTACACCCACTAGTGTACTTCACTAGGATGAGTGTCATTTGGAATTTACCCTGAAGGTTATCAATGCACATGGCGAGCATCTCATCCTATGGGAGTGGCTGATTTAGGGAATATGTCAGGCCTTTCCATCTTGGAATGAAGTCGGAGACTCTATCATTTTCTCATTTCTTACAGTTCAAGAGATCACTGATCATCGTATTGGGCAGCATTGAACAGAACTGGAAGAGAATCTATTTCCTAAGGTCCTCCCAGCCTGAAATTAAATTTACTTGCTGGCTAGTATACCATACGAAAGCTGATCCCTATAGGGTTTGTATGAAGCAACTATGTTTTATAGCTTATTGGTACTCTAGAGTGCCCATCATGGGGTCATAGTAAGAGGCATAGTGCATCAAATGCTTGTCTGGGTACCTTGAGCCATTGAATACTAGGAATACTGGGTTCCTAAAGTTTGGTGGTGGCAGAAAATTGGTCACCCACTCACGGTAGGGTTTGTGCTTTGTTGGTATCATAGCGCACCACCCCTCCATGGCATCTAGTTAGGCTGTCGTCTACTTGATAGTGTTTAAAATCTCTTGATGCATATCCTATTGATCTTGAACATGAGATGGTGCGATAGGGGAAAAGATTGGGCATGTTGGCGCAATTGGAAATTTGGGTGGATGCGCAGCTGGGGGTATCATTTGTGTGTTTAACTAGGAATATTATAGATGCCTTCCCTATAGGGTATGTTTTGATTTCATTCTATATCCTGGTTGAACTGTCTTCCAAGATTGGATACATTCACAATAATTAGAGCATGTGGTTTGGGAACCTCTTCTATGAGCACTTGTAGACGTTCCGCAGAGGGAACACATCCGGTTAGACAACTCCCTCAACGTAGCTCGATATTAATTTGTCTGAGCTGTTTCATTTATTCCTTCTTCTGGGATAACCATTATTCAAAGGTGAGGGATGCACTATCATGGGGAGGAGGAGGTGGGTCATAGACAACCTTGGATCTATTTTTATCTTTGATGAGGTTTCATGGGGGAGGTAATGTTGGATTGACTGAGAGGCACCTAGATTTAGAACCACCCACTAGTTTTGGGTATTCACACTATCAGACTCGTTGTGGGATGCCCCAAGGAGGGGACCATCTTCCTTTTCATCTTCTCACCCTACGTCACATCCTGTGATATCAGTGGGGTTGATGCTTACCCTATTTACTGAGGCATACCAACTTAGGGGCGGTGTACCCGTTTCCCAATGGTAGGAAGGCTTCATGCATCCTTTATTTGACATTTTTGCTTCCATTATATTGTATTCATCAGGATTCATGACAAATATGGACCCAAATGGAGCCCTGTTCTGACCTCGAAATGCACCTTTGTCTTAGAGGGTGTGAACCACAAGAAGGGGTGGAATGGGTAACTCCTCTATCCATCATTCTTCCTAGACGGTGGAAGACACATCCAACGTGTGGGTATTTGAGGTAAAAATACCCCCAGCCATGTGGAATGGGGTTGTTCCCATTCTCCAATTGATGCGCTACAGCCTATATTTGTTGGTCTTACAGGGGATTTGGATTTAATAATGCACCCAACACTGTGGGTTGGGGTGTTCTCATATCATGGTGATAACCACAGCTATTTCTAACCTTTCAATTTCAGGTACTCCCATATAGGTGTAAGAATAGTGTATCATTGGTCCTAGATGGGGTTTATGGTCTTCTAAAGACCTGATCACTACTTTTAGGTTTTCTTCCCTTTAGGAGGGAAGCCAACAAGATGTTCCTAGTTGGCTGACTCGGATGTTTTTTGATGGCTTGATCTCTTTGGACATTATGCTTTTGAGACTTACTCTAGACACGTTTTTTAGAATCTCATCTTTCCAAAAAGGGGATTCATTTGATTGTTGTCATTGGGTGATGAAATTTCTAGATGTCATTTCTATTGTGTCCTACAATATGGGATGTGGGGTGACCTGTAAAGCTTCATGTTCTCCCCACCCCCAAATGTGAACTCTAGAGTGGGTGTTTCCAATGAGATGATGTAATTTATACAGTGCTTGGAGGCAATACAGATCAATGATTTTCTTTCTCCTTTCTAATTGTGGCTACCTTGCATATGGGAGGGATTCCAAGATAATCAGACAGAGAATCTCTCCAATTGTGTTGACATAGTCCGCATATTCTTCCCAGGGTGGGAATTGTTCTTTCAGCTTTCGAAATTTTTTCCATATATTAAGGTGAATGTCATGCGTGCATTCCCGGGATAATTACCCAGGTATGTCGAAGTGAGAGGTGGCTGTAATGCAATACATCACTGATATATTATCCCTAGATAGTTTTCTTCTCACAAGAAACCTGTCATGTTTTTGTTCTTTTGGAAGGTCTTCTACTTAATATACCCAGCTCGACTGCTTCTTGAGGATTTCGTTCAAAGTGACCAACCTGGTGGGGGCCTTATCAATTTTTTGACACTTTGGGGGTGGATTGAAAGATGAGCATGGCCCCAGGACATCCTCTAGTTTTGAATTAATATCGCTCGTTATAGAAGGAGTTCCTGATGTATCTTACTCCATTACAAGTGCCTCAGCATAAGTGAACTCTCTCATATTTTTTCGGATAGGGGATGATCTTCTTTCTAGTATAAATATTCACTGTGGGGAGGGCCATCGTAATTGGTGCTACAATGGTGAAGACTACCATGGAAACATGATTCTGAACCATGAGAATTTTCCTGACGGTGTATACCTTGAGGAGGACCTTCAGGGTGGGCTATAGAAAGGGGAGGACCTTCATTGTGGGTAGGACCTTCACAATGACCATCATCATGGAGAGGACTACCATGAGGACTTTATATCGGGATGTATGGAAGATTTTTACGGTGTACATCCTAGGGAGGACCTTTTGGATGTACTACAATGAGGTGAGAAACTTCTTGTTTCTTGGCATTAATGTGGGGAGGACCTTTAGAGCAACTGTCATTGCGAGGAGGGCCATCACAATGATCATCATCTTGGCAAGGATTACCATCATGACTAGATGTATGACTACAGGTAAAAGCATATCTATAGCGTATACCCTAGGGAGGACCATCAGGGTGGACGATTGCAAGGGGAGGACCTTCTTACTGTCTGATACTCAAGTTGAGGGGAGGCCTACCCCAATGCGCAATAGGAGATAAGCTCACTTGATAGATCATTCTTGACCCATTGATTAATCGCCCATGGGTACTCTATGGAGGACCATCAGAGCTTCTAGTAGAGATATTGCGGGGACCACCATCATAACAGCTACTGCCACTTCTATAATTTAGTAATGTAATAATAGGTTTTTGATCATTTTTTGATATATGTTTGAGGGCATCGAGAACCTCATCTTCTAGTAGAGAAGGATCATGTACGTGCTCTTCATTTTACAAATGCCTTTGGTGCTTTTTATTTTTGGGCACACTTTCGAGGGTAATTGAGTTCAACTTCTATTGGTAATGGCCTTGAAATATGGGTCCATGTCATTTTAGGTCTCATGATTTCTTTGGGATACACCAATGAGCATCATGAGTATTGACAGAGATATATGTCTTCCCTAGAGTATCCACCACATTTGACTGGTATCCCCCAGTCAGAAAAAGTATTTTTTCCCTATCCGGTTGTTTGTATGTGAATGGATTTTGTCGTCGACCCTCTTGGACTAGATTGGGGATGTATAACTACTCTAGAGTGTCTAACTCATTTTGTGAGTAAGTCATTCCATTCATGAAAATTGGGTCGTGGGCCCGATTGTTTTGTATTTTCCACCAATGCAATGATATCATGGCATTTTTTGAGGATATGGTCTAGAATTGACATCTGATCTTCCATCATGGAAAGTATATGCTAAGATACCTCTTTGGCAGGAATGGGTATGAAGGCCCATTCTGATGTCGGAGCAGGAGTTTGTGCATGTTTCGGTCCTCCATTAGTTGCTAGTAGATATTGGTAGATCTCTTTTGACAGGACAAAGGAAAGAGCATTTCACTGATTGTCTTCTCTGGTTGCCACCGTATTTGACGATGGCATTCATATTCACGGGAGAGGATTTTCATCCGCTCTCTTGCCACTATATTTCTCTCACGCGCTTTGCATGGATCTGCAGAATTTTTACTCTGCTCATATTTTTTTGCCGCCCTTTTTCGATGGCGGTCTTGATATGAATTAGTAGGTATTTGTGCCTACGTATAGCCTGTTTCTACCCAATTTATATAGAAGACTTGAAATACATCAGCAGGTGTTTGTGCCTGCGTATAGCTTGTAACCACCCTATTTGGATGTTGGGATTCTTGTGTATCAGTAAGAATTTGTGCATGTGTATAGCTAGTTGCTTCCCTGTTTCAGTGAAGGGCGTGAAATGTGTCAGAAAATGTTTTTTCCTACATATAGTTTAGGACTGCCCAATTTGGATGGAAGGCTTCTTGGGAATCAGTAGGTATTTATGCCTGTGTATTCCCAGTTTCCCCCCATTTTTTGTGACGGAAGTGTTGTGTGTCACCATAGATTTGCATATTCTTGAAGTTTAATGCTCTTTCTACATGGTGGGACTTGAGATCACTAGAATAATCATGCATGTTCTCATATGGTGCCCCCCTATTTCTATGGTGGGATTCAGTGGAGATGGAAGAGTTGTGTGTCTGCCCGTCGAACTCTGTCACGTTAGTACTGCAGAGCTGCTACTCAAGAACCAGGGTGATAGCATGTCCCTGATTATATATTCACCACCCCTGGTGGGAAGCTCAAGGGACCTGGATCTCTTGGACTCTGGAAAGTTCCCTCTATATAGGATCTTCCTCAGTGGGAGGAGGTATGGTCATCCAGTGTCGGCGAGGACACTCTCAAGAAGGGGCCTGTGGGTAGGGCCCCTGTGCAGTGGGGAAGAAGTCATCATTAGTGACTTTATCAACCCCTCTTCGTAAAGGGAGGTAATCAATATCATGTTCCGGGGACAGGCTCCCGAAATGGTTTGAGACAACCACCGAGGCCACCTTGTGTTGAGGTGCCAGCAGCGGTTGATGAGGTGGCTAGTGAACCTTTGCAGACTGGAGGGCTTGTCTTGTAGCCTCCATCATGGGGAGATCACCATTTAGGTGGTACTCTTTGATCATAATATTGGAAACCCAGTGTTGAAGACACAGGGTAGGTGAAGGGGTTATGGCAACCCTGCTCTTTTATTTCACCCATAAACAAGATTTATTACATATACTTCACTTGATACAACATAAAAGATAGAGAGGTCTAGTGACTTTGGGACTTAGGATCATTACATAACAACATAGAACATCAAATACAGCATCTTTTTTAAAAACATCCTTTACAAGACCACTACATTCCCTCATACTTAGCATTACATAGGATAAACCTAGGACATGCATGAGAAAAGAGTGAGTGTTTCCTCTAGAAATGGGGATGACCTTGTTTTTTTAGGGATTAAACATTCCAAGTAGTATTTACTGGGTTTGTTCGTAGAACCGGAAACATCCAATGATTTATATCCATTTGGGCCTACTATTAAAAGGTGGGGGCTCATTAGTTGTTAAATAATAAGACTTGCGAATTTTCATTGGTCGAGAGGATGGGTGTTCGGACTCATCACACCTTTTTTAGGGGAATTATTGTCTACTTCGGGGATCTCTTTATAGATTTAAGTAATGTTCGTGAATCCTTATTAAATTATCAAGTATAAAATGAGCTTTCCTTTAGATCTGACAATCAATGATTAGTATGCAGGAAATTTAGATAATCTTTTATATGTATTCAAGGTTCTTCATCAATAGAGAATAATATGTATTTTTTTAGAGATTATTAGTCAATGGAATCCTTCAATACATTATAAAAAAGTCTCTTGGTCATTAGGATGACCATACCGGTTTTGAAGCCACTCAGTGGGGCACTTGAAGTTTATTGTCATTCAGAAGGACATGGACTATTTTAGAGTTGGGATCGTACCCGCAGATGGGCTACCTAGGTATCCTTTTTTAGAAAAGGAATCAAAACCCACATAGTTTGAGAAAGGGAGTATGATGTTTATGGATGATTGATGTCTCAAAGAAAGATGTCATGATTACTTTTACACTTTAAGCTCATGTGATTCATGCTTGGTGTGAGAAACAAGAGGTATTGGTGAAACCAGACAATTGTTCCATGAAAGATGCAATCATAAGAAATGATGTGGGACTTCTGTATGGATGACTGCCCAAAATGGATAAATATTGGGTTTTACTTTAGGGAAGAAACCAAGGAACAAGATCCATAAAGGTATATGTGCTTTATGGAGACTTGGATACTTAACTTAGGACTTAATCTTGAGAAGGATTCCCAAATTAGAGAGGACTTATGATTAAGTTTCATTCCTGAGAAGGAAGACCAAAATCAAAAGTAAATTAACACTAGTTAAGGAGAATTATTACTGGGGACTACTCCTGAAAAGGAAGCCCAGGTTAAAGGGATTTGAAAACTGGGGCTTACTCTTAAGGAGGAGGCCCAGGTTAAGGGAATTTTAGAATTAAGGGACTTGGGGCTTACTCCTAAGGAATATTCCCATATTTTTTGAGACTAGGGATTACTCTTGAAATGGAAGCCCAGGTTAAGTAAATTATGGTTGGGGATCACTCCTAATGAGGATGACCAGATTTGGGAAATTATAATTGGGGCTTACTCCTAAGGAGGATGCCCAGGTTAGGGGACATGGGGATTATTCCTAAAGAGGATTCCCAAATTAATAGAACATGTACTTAGGCTTACTCATGAAAAGAAGGCCAAGGTTAAGGATTCTATCATCTTTAAAATCTGACGTTGAATGAATGGAATTTTTAACCATATTGACATAAAGATGTGTAAATAACTGGGTTTTGAGAGAGGTTCCACATAATTTCTATCAGATAAGGAATCCAATAAAGTAACCACGACATAAATTTCTTTGAAGAGGGTTTTGAAGGTTGAATCTTGAATAGAAGAGGTGGAATGACATAAGAGAGGTGAAATTGGCAGGACATGCACCCAAAAAGAGAGGGTCACACAAGTCCTGCATGGGCGAACAAGTCCTGGTGGCGCAGGTGTACCTGCGTGACACATGGATACTTGCACGACGGTCAACCCTTAAGGAAATACTTGGGAGAGACTTAGCTCAAGCTCTTCGTATTATCCCAAGGGGCTTCCCGAAGATTGGCACGCAAGTTTTGTTGAAGGGATAAGGCGGCGCGCAAGTGTGGCCATTTCCCTTAAGGGCTGGCCACTTAGGCGTGCAAGTGTTGATGAGTTTCAAAACATAGGCCTTACTCCCCCTCTTTAGATCTTTCGTTCTAGGTAATAAAATACATTATAAGTGTTCGGAAGCTTTGAGAAGAGACTAGGGGGTAGGGTGCTCAAATATGAGATTCTAGAATTTTTCTTCTAAATGGGGGGCCCACCAGGGGTATTTATAGGCTAGTGAAGACCCTGGGAGAAATTCAAAGAGGGCGCACAAGTCACCTGTGTGACCACTAGGCGGTGTGCACGTATACTTGTGTGACCTTGGTGGAACTTGCGTGACCCAATTGAAAATGAATCTGTGTTCATGCCTTTCTCAATTTTTGGTGTTTTTTAAAAGGATGAATCACTTTGAGTTCAAGGTATTTCCCTTTTCATTTGTTTAGACTCTGTGATGGAATGGAGCATCAACAAAAGTCCCCCCTTAGAGTTGGATCCGAAGGAAATAAGGATGTGACTCTGAGGTAAAGAAGAAAACCAAGGAACATTTGGCGTGTAGGTGTTGAGTGCACAGATGGCGGCGCGCAAGGGTTGAGCGCATTGGCTTTAGGTAAGTAGGGTTGAGGCCTGACCTATATATATGCATCCATTCTTGCACAAAGCACCCAGATTTCAAACTTTCGAGCTCTCGTGATGCATGTTGCCTTTTCCACACAAGTTTCTCTGTTTTCCACTGTTTCTTTGATGTTGCACTGCTGTAGTGGTATTTGGACTTGCGCGGTGATACCTGCGCGCCAAAACGTGCACAACACACTAAGACTTGTGCGCCAATTTTTGGACTTGCGCGCCTTAATGCATTGGACATTATTTCACTTTTCTTCACAAACGTTATGAAAATTGAACTTACTTAATAGTTAATTATTCAAATTTTGGGGAGATTAAATGGATCCCAAGAGAATCGAAACGGCTGATGAACTACCTAGCAATCAAATTGATGATATTATGAGCATCATTGGCCATGATTGTTATACTATCTGCGACTGCAGTCTTTCAGATTTTGCCAAGTACCTGAAGAAGTATCATCTTGACTTCCCACAGAGCATTTATCTACCTTTGTACGGCTATGTTCATATGTGAGAAGTCACCATTCTAGAGGCAAAGAACTATCTCCCAATGTATTGGTTTTAGAATTACACAAATTTTTCTTCAGCAAATATCTCAAGTTGAGGAGAATTTGTAAATGCTGGAACAGTGGAGAAGGCCTGCATAATGCATCATATCCCATGTACCTCAGATCTGAAACCTCACAATCCTAAGCTGCAACCACATTGTTATCCCTCAATCTTCTGAAACTCTCAGATGGATCAATCCAAAGGCTGGAAGAAGTGTTGGGACTTTTTTCCTAGAGGAGGTGTGAAGCCAACTTGGATTTGGGCATACTGGGTGCGATAAACCTGTACAAAGTTTGTCGAGGAATTGAAAGTAGCTGCAATATATGAAGCCATCTGGGTTGGGAAAACATATGTTTACAAGAATGATGATTTAATGCCATAGATACTCATCCATTGGATCCTAAAAACCAATTCATTCCATCTAACTCTTGGAAAAGTAGGCATTAGTCTTTGGGATGTCCACAAGATCTCAGGGGCTCCAATTTTGGGTGATATGTATGTTGAATTCATCTTCCCCAAGGCAACTTAGAATGATTCAGAGAAGACCCCGGCTTTGGCTCAAGAATTAATGAAAATATTTCACAATCTCAAGAGTTTAGATACCTCCTTAACTCATTCTAGAAAGGATATTCATCTAGAGGAGTGGATGAATATGTTTCCTACCAAGACGTAGGAGAAGGAGCCAAAGGAGAAGGGATCGAAGGATAAGGGATCGAAGTAGAAGGGACCCACTCGTCCTACCACATGCCCCAAAACAGAGAATATGGGTACTCTAGGCACATTCTGGCCGACCTTGGAAGTAGGAGAATTTGAGAATTTGGGATATAAAGTAAATCAGAGAATCCCAAATAAGACTCGTCTGGTGAGCTTCTTAGCCTTATGGCTCATTGTTTATCTTCTGAAAGTCAGGGACTCGAAGGGAGGCGTCATACCAGGGACCTTCATTGTGGAAGCCAAGTTGGATGAGGGGAAATGATTTTGTTGGATACCCCCATTTTAGAAAATATTCACATGAGCTTACTCTATGTCTTCATGGGTAAGTCTCCTTTGAGAATAGTGGGACCATTCCATGTTTTGTGGGGATGGACCGCCACTCACTTAAGAACATATAATGTACAAAACAGAGTACAGGTTCCAGGAGGTTCCTTCAGGACATCAGTGCAGGCATTATCTGGAATTGCTCCACTAGACCTCAATTCCTCTGACATGAAGGTGAGGCAGAGCATTCATAAGGAATTCAATTTCTTTCCTTATGGAAATATGCCAACTGGGCAGTTTGCTGATGATGGAACAACCAGATTGGAATTAAGGGCATACATGCTAGCCTGCAGAGATGGTGTACTGGTCACCAGGATCGACGAAGAAATTATATGTGAGGCCTATGCTCCATACATATTTTCACATCAATTCAGGTGTTTGTAGCAGACTGTTGTATCTCCCCCTATGCATGTCAGGTCAAAGCAACATCTGATGGTTTCCCAAAAACTATGGTTGCTGACATCTTGGGAGAAGATCGAGGCAGTGTTTGATCTACCAGTTGATAAAGCCGCAAACAACTTGACTAGATGGTATGCCCAGAACTGGATAGCATCATACACTAGAGGGGTGTTGAATCACCCAATTTATCAGGTGGGGAAAAGGAAGAGAACCGTAGAGAAAGAAAACCTTCATCTAGAAGGTGATTCTTCTGTAACACCCAAAGCTGATTCGCTGGATTCTCAAGATGGGGATGATGAGGCACATCATGATACAAAGTGGCCTCGTTCCTGATATAATCCTATTGTTAGAATCAAAAGACCCACTCCATCAACTCCTAGTGAGTTAATTCATTGTGGCAATTTAATCACCATTACTTTATAGAGAAACAAGTCTTATTTTCTTATTCTCTATCTATAGTTGGAGGAGCTGGGAAGAAGATGAAGTATAAAGTTGTAGGACCCTCCTCGCAGCCTTTTTGGCACACATATTGAATATCTACGGCCAGAGGCTGTCCAAACATGGCAGATTTTATACTGCGGTGCTGAAACTGCCTGGCTAGATTTTTGCGAGGGGATACACCTCCCTAGAATATGGACCCTTCTGGCTTCTACAGATATCTGTTATAAGGATAACCCAGATGAAGTGCGAGCTTACATCATAGACCTATAAATTCTCATATATACCACCAATTATTCCATTCCTGTCACCAAACGGGTGAAGAAAATTATTTATTGTGTTGCCACTGAGGGGACTGTTGGTTTTGGAGATGAGGAGTGGAATGATTAGGTGCCTCCTGAAGATGTAAGTCTCTTTCCTTATTTTCTTTGCTACATGATTTTAGTTAAATCATTCTTACTCAAGGAAATTATTCTCTTCATCCCGCATCTTGCAAAGAAAGGAACTTCTGAGGTTCCTTCACCACAATATAGCCCTGGTGGTACTACCATTGGGGTTAATGAATCCCCTCACGAGTCGAGTGAGATATCTCTAGGACAGCAAGCCATGGATGAGGAGTTGGACCTGGCTTTCGATTCTCCAATTCATATACCTGTAAAGGAGACTGTCGACACTCCCAAGAAACCAAAGAGAAAAAGGTATCAAAGGAAGAAGTCCACAAATAAACACTTCATCAGTAGTGGTAAGTCCTTCGAATAATCATGAGTCTTAACCCATGAAAAGGTTGCTCATACATCTTTGGATTACATGGGCTTCTTCAATTTCCCATCTAAGGTAGAGGACTGACCCTCCTTTGAGAACCACAGAGGGTACTGGTGAACAATTACATGTTCAGGTTAACTTGGCTACTCCTGGAGAAGAGCCAACGTCTTTTCCCAGTATCCTTCCTACAGCTGTTGCAAGGAGAGAATAACCTGCTTCTGGTAAGTTAACAATGCTTCATAAAATATTGAATGAAACATCAATTGACTTCCATTTTGTGATACTTTAGGTTCCACCCCTATGATAGAGATCTTGGTGCCCATTGCAACTGATGCCAAAATTTTATCTGAATAGGTTGTTCAAAGCCAGAGGCTATAGAATGAAGGCCGCCAAGAAGACATATCGAATTCTCCCACTAGATTGATTAACCAGGATTGTGAGATTACATTGGATTAAATGATGGAACTTGGTGCATCATTTGATTATTTTTAGATTATGTTAAATTACCATGTAATTTAGAAGATTATGGATGTGAGTGTTATCCTACGTCCTATTAAAAGTAACTTTTTATTACATCTCTAATCATAATCATTTGAAATGTGCAGTTCTATCTGAGCAAGCTGCTAAACTGCCAATGCCTGAAGGGGGTACAAGAAACCCTAATATTGTAGAGACATTACCTCAAATGGAGGTGAACCCCATAGAGCTTCCTCAAACTCACCATGAAAATCATGTTGAAGCTAGGAAAGACGGGGAAGAGCCTTATCAAATTACTGATCTACCGTTTGGTAAGGGATAACAATTTTTTCATGACTGTACTTAATTTGCAAGAAAGTTAATCAATTTTTCTATCCTTTGAAACTAACCAAAGATTTCAATTGATTATGTAGGGCCATCAATTTCAGTGGCTAGATCTGGAGGTGAAGCCTCAGCCTCTGCCCCAACAGGAATAGAAAGTGAAGAAACACGGGTCAGGGGGGAAAGAGTTGAACAGTGCACTTCCCTAAGTGCATTAATCCCAGATTTTGTTTCCCCCCTATGACAGTGATGCCGAATTAGACTCGGAAATAAAAATGGCGCTCCAATTTTCACAACGCAAGGAATGAGAGAACATATGGAATATCATATCTGAAGTGCCTTTAGAAGAGCTATCATCGAAGATTCCCTGACTATCATCCATGTTTGTCATGTTGGGACTTGGTGGTTTGGGATATCAAAATATCCATGCCCCAGTAAAATATGTCATCTTAAGGGGGGAGGTGGAGAAAAAGTGTTGTCAGGATTTGACCAGGGTGAGGATGTCAGTCAACATCAACGAATTTGAGGCTACGGTGTCCCGAGCTGTGGCTGATCATGCTTCCAAGTTGAAGGAGCTGAAGCATAAGATCAAGGAAAAAGTTTTCCATTAAATGCACCTTCAGGAACAGTTAGATGCTGTTACTGGGGAACATGACCAGCTTAACAATTCATTGGAAGCAGTTCAAATGAATGGTATGAAATCCATTGTAGATGATAAGAATGCAATCCATCATGATGAAAAGAGTGAAACTAGTCGAGTGCAGGAGCTTCAAGTGGCTGCTGATGAGGCTCAAGATGCTGTAAATCAAATGAAGACTTATGTGGGTAGCCTTTTGTAATTCTTATAAAAGAGAAGAGACTCTAGTTTGTGGATGTCCTTCTAACTTTTGTGCATCGAATGAAAAACACTTTCATCTTCAATATTTTTTGCATGATTTCTTTTGCTACCTGCTTTAAATTTTTACCTAATCCAATGGGCCTAGTAAGCATAGTTTGATTTTTACTAGGATTATTATAAATAACCCTACAAAATTTGAATCTTATAATTGCTCAATATTACCAAAATCATATGAAATTAATGTTTATTGAGCGGGAACTTGACATTTTTTCAGAGTTCCTTTGTCTTTTTTGGCATTTTAAAGTCATGCACATCAGACATAAAAAGGCTAATGTTTAATGTTGAAATAGATTTGACTGAATGAATTAAAATTGACTCAATTCCTCAAAACTTTATCTAAAATCATATTACCACACTCATGTATGAGGGAAAATGTGTAAACTAAGACTTAAGAAATTTTGAATCTAAGGGATGATATGAAAAAGGGATAAAAGGCATTAGAAGAAGTATTTCCCAAGAATGAAGTTACCACTATTTAAAAAACCTATTAGGTGGTTAAATTATGTCGGGCCGCCTAAGGGCATTGGCTGAATAGTCAAATAATATCATCTTTTGGCTGATAGGTCCATTATCTAGATAACTCTTAGAAATTTAATTTTTATACTACTAAAAAACCAGTAAAAGTTTATGGAGATTCAAAATTTCCAAAGCATAGAGTTTGCTATATGGAAAAAGGTACTTGAATATGTATCAGATATTTCTAATCAAGATGTCTAAGAACTGGGTGAATGTCACTCCTACAAAGGTCTGACCCAATCTTAGGGAAGAGAAATATAAACCATAGACTTGAATACTTTCATATCACGAAAAAGAACATGGGACAAATATGTTAAGGATTGATATTTTTTCGGATCCCTATATCTTGTCATTAAGACCAATAAGGACAAAAGAGATTTTCTTCCCAAGAATGAAGTTACCATTATTTAAAAAACCCGTTAGGGGGTTGAATTATATAGGGTCGTTTATGGAAATTGGCTGCATAGTAAAATAATAGTATCTTTTGGATGACAGGTCTGTACTGTAGACTACTTATGCAAGGTCACTTAAGGGAAGGTGCTACATAGTCAATCAAAAGAACTCTCAGGTTTCGAACATTTTGTGACTAGAAGTTAATAAAAAGGTTATGAAGATTTGAAAATATTTAAGGTTAGGATTATGACACATAAAAATGGGTATGGTCCAATGTATGTAGAGATACACAGATCAATGCTAACCATAATCATGTTGTGGCTTGTTCCTGAATTGAAATGTTTGACTTCACTACGTATCCTATAAGGATGGGAATCAATCCATACCTAGTTCTTGAAATATAGTTTTAACGTCGTGTGGGACGAGAGTATGAGAGATCTTATTTGAGGGTCATAGAGCTCAGACCAAAATAATGAATACATAGTGTGTGTTTTCATAGGTACTTTTCAGCCAGGGGACTGAAAGTGGAATTTGAGGTTAGGCCCAAAAGACTTGGTACTAGATTCAAGTGACACTGGAATATTCCTAAGTATCCCAAAAGGATTGGAATCAAGCCCACATAGTTCTAGAAATACCCTTTGTACAGATTTAGTTCGTTCAAGTGAAGGGTGAAAAGGGGCCTTTATTGCAATAATGGTTTGACCCATGATAAAAGGTTCAAGCATTTTCATGTATGCACGTAGTCTTTGGAATATAACATGATTAGAGATCAATGTAAAAAATGATTATCTCTCATGTGGGGGTGTCAAAGAATGTTGAAGTTTATTGTCATACAGGACAAAAGTGTTGTATAGTTTAATGTCATATAGCAAGGACAAAGGTGAAACAGTGTGAAGAGATTGATTCTGGGGGCGGTTTAACAAATCAACATCATATGAGATGAAGGTGAACTGATGTGAAGAGATAGGTTTTGGGCTTTAACCTTGGGAGGTTGCCTACGTACCCAGCCAATAAGGCAAGGATCAAAGTCCATGTAGTTCAATTAAAAAATGAATTAGTGATCAAGTTGTTCTTGGGGACAACGACCTAAAAATGGTTTTGGGACTTACTCATAGTTAACGGCCCAGAGAGGGTGTTATGGTTGAAGCTTACTCTAAGCTCAAGTGAGTCATACTCGGTGTGAGAAACAAGAGGTATCAACACCCTAACGATGCACAGTTTAATGTCATGTAGGACATATGAAGGGACTATGCAGTTTAAAGTCTTACAGTGAGGACTATTGGTGCTGCACAGTTTAATGTCATGTAGTAGAGACAAAATGCAGTTTCATGTCATGGAGGACGTATTAAGGGATTTCTGTATAGTTTAGCATCATGTAGTTAGGAAGATGGGGACAATATAGTTTAACGTCATGATGGACGAA
This sequence comes from Viscum album, assembly GCA_963277665.1. Lineage (NCBI taxonomy): Eukaryota > Viridiplantae > Streptophyta > Magnoliopsida > Santalales > Viscaceae > Viscum > Viscum album. The sequence continues at coordinate 445,696,917 of OY728144.1, forward strand.
AGGGGGACTGTGCAGTTTAATGTCATGCAGTAAGGACAAAAGAGTTCATAGTTTAACTTCATGTTGGACGTATTAGAGACCTTTTCACAGTTTAACATCATGTTGGACATTGGTGCGAATAGGTTAAGGTCATATGCATGGACCAAGGATGATGCAGTTCAATGTCTTACTAGACATAAGGGATGAAAGTAGTTTAAGGTCGTATGCATGTACAGTGGATGATACAGTTTAGCATCTTGCTGGACAAGAGAAATGCAAATAGTTTAAGGTCGTATGCATGGACCGTGGGTGATGCAATTTAACGTCTTGTTGGACAAGAGAAATGAAAATAGTTTAAGGTCGTATGCATGGACCGTGGGTGATGCAATTTAACATCTTGTTGGGCAAGAGAAATGCAAATAGTTTAAGGTCATATGCATGGACCGTGGGTGATGCAGTTTAACGTCTTGTTGGACAAGAGAAATGAAAATAGTTTAAGGTCGTATACATGGACTCTGGATGATGCAGTTTAATGTCTTATAAGGGATGAAAATAGTTTAAGTTCATATGCATGGACTATGGATTATGCAGTTTAACATCTTGCTGGACAAGAGAAATGAAAATAGTTTAAGGTCGTATTCATGGACCGTGGATTATGCAGTTTAACATCTTAGTGGACAAGAGAAATGCAAATAGTTTAAGGTCGTATGCATGGACCATGGATGATGCAGTTTAACATCTTTCTGGACAAGAGAAATGAAAATAGTTTAAGGTCGTATTCATGGACCGTGGATGATGCAATTTAACGTCTTTCAGGATAATATAAATGCAAATAGTTTAAGGTCATATGCATGGACCGTGGACGATACATATTAACATCTTGCTGGTAAAATATAGGGACACATTTTAACTTCATGTTGGACAATAAAGGTGTTTGTGTCACACAAAATACTTCTTCAGAGATATAGCATTGGTTGGAGTAGTGATGAGTTCTCCATCCATTGAGATTAATGAATAGTCTCCATTGGAGTTAACCTTATGTATTGAATAAGGTCCATCAAATTTTGGCTCAAGTTTGGGTGGTTTCTTTCCTGGCATCATTGGAGTTCTGAGAACTAATACCAATTCTCCCTAAACTAATGAAAGAAGATGAACTTTTTTTTGAAATCTCATGTTATTCGATTCTGATAGACTTCTAAGTGGTGCAGGGTGCACAATCGTTTCTCATATAACCATTCCAATTCATCCAATCGATTTTGAGATTTTTCATCTTTAGATGGATGATCATAAATGGATACTCTGAGCAAGGGTAATTGAACCTCAATGGGCAAGACTACTTCTGTTCCATATACCAATGAATATGAAGTTGACTGCGTTTCAGTGCGGGTGGTGGACCGAAAACCCATAAAGCATGAAAGAGTTTATCAGACCATGATTTCTTATCTTTATCCGCCATCTTTTGTAGTATGTTTGAAAGAGTCTTGTTGAAGGATTCAATCTAGCCATTGGCCGCTGCATGACACCGAGATGAATGATTGGATTTGATGTTGTATTCTTGATACAAGTTCCTCATTACGGATGAACAGAATTTGGTGCCACTGTCCATCAATATGGTATGAGGGACACCAAATATGGTAATGATGTTAGACTTGATGAAGCTAACAATGCATTTAGAACTAACTTATTTGAGAGGTATTTCCTCTGACCATTTGGAAAAGAAGTTAGTATCAGTAAGAATGTACTTAAACTGCTTGGATGTGGCTGAAGGATAAGGTCCACTACATCCATTCCCCATGTGGAAAATGGCCACGAGTATTTAGCTGTATGAAGCAACTCTGGGGGTTGATGAATGAAGTTGGCATGTACTTGGAAAAAATCACACTTCTTTGTGTAATCAACATAATCTTGCATCATTAAAGGCCAAAAGTATCCATGCCTTAGAATTTGATCAGATAGTTTGTGTCTAGACTGGTGGGCACCACAGAATCCTGCATGCACTTCTTTCATGACAACCATTTTATCTTCACCGTCAATGAATCTAAAGAGAACTCCATCAAAACATCTTTTTTAGAGAATTTCTTCTAGGTGATCAGGGATTTCATAAAGATTAAAATTGAACACACATCTATAGACTTGTTATTTCCCGACTCTATTAGGTGGAAGTATTCCATTTTGAAGGTATTCCCTGATAGGTGTCACACATCTTGTAGTATGACCATATGGTTTAGGTATGGGACTCATTTCATTGATTTCCTCTATTCTAGTTTGAACATAAGGAGAAATTATACGATGTTGGGAAATACCGATGGTTGTCTCGTCCCAATTTGGATCTTCCAGGGCTATGGCTTTATTAGCCAGTGCATCAGCTTGGGCATTTTGTGATCTCGGGACATAAGAAAATTCCGGTTCCGAAGGGAATTCGACAATTAAATCTCTGAAATAATAATACAAAGGTATTTGTTCTTCTTTTCTGATTGCATAATCCCCATTGACTTGTTTGATTATCAAGTCTGAATCACCTTTGACCTTTAAGTGATTCACTTGTACTTTAAGTGCCAACTCCAATAATGCGATGAGAGCTTGGTATTCTGCTTCATTATTTATTTGTCCTCCCAATAATTATAAGGAATAAGGTAGCACTGCATTTTTTGGAGAAATGGGCACAATTCCTAACCCAACTTTGTTGAATTTAAGATTTTCCATTTTCTTCCCTGTTGGACTTCTGGTAGCTCCATCAAAGTACATTTCCCATGTTTGAATATTATCTTGAATAGAAAATTCTTCTTTATCAAGAAGTTCAATATCTGAATATGTATCTTCTACTGAAGGATGTTCAGTTAGAAAATCAGATAGATCTTGGCACTTTATTTCCTTTTGAGACACATACTGAATATCAAATTGCTGCAAAATAACTTCCCACCTTGCCAGACGTCCTATAAGCATAGGATGACTAAGGAAGAATTTGAGCAGTTATTGCGAGATACTAATTGGACCTCGTGATGTTGTAGGTAGTGTCTCAAAATTTGATCTTCAAATATTAATGCTAGGAAGCACTTCTCAATACTTTAATATCAGGTTTCGGCTTCAAGCATAGTCCAACTGAGATAGTAGAGGCTGTTTTCATTCCCAACATCATTCTTCTGAGCAAGAGAGGCACCCAATGATCACTCTAAAGCTGTCACATAGAGGATAAGGGGACTTCCTTCAATATGTGGCATTAATACTGGTGGACTCAAGAGAGATTTCGTGAGAATATAGAATTCTTCTTGAAATTATTTAGCACACTGGTAAGTGACTCCCTTCTTCATCAACTTGGTGAAGGGTAAACTTTTTCCTACCAAATTGGTGACGAAACGCTGAATATAGGCCATGTGTCCTTATCACTCACAATTCTTTTAAATTTCAAGGAGGTGACATACCAAGGATTGACTTTTTTTTCTTAGGATCGACTTCGATACCATGATGGCATACAACAATTCCAAGAAATTTTCCTTAGGCTACCCCAAAAGAACATTTTAAGGGGTTCATCTTCAAATTGTGCTATCGAAGTTTGTGGAATATGAATTCCAAATCAGCCAGGTGATTAGAATGTTTCCTAGATTTAACCACCAAATCCTCCACATAACATTCAATAAACTTCCCTAAATAGGGTTTGATGATACGATGCATGGAACGCTAATATGTCGTGCCTGCATTCTTCAAGCCAAAGGGTATTACCTGATAGCAGAACACACCCTGAGGGGACATGAAGGCTGTATATTCCTCATATTTTATAGCCATTCAGATTTGATTATATCCTAAATATCCATCCATGAAGGAAAGTACGTCATAGTGAGCTGTTGTATCAATCAAGAGTTCTGTGATCGGAACTGGAAAATCATCCTTATGACAATGTCAATTAAGATCTCTAAAATCAATGAAAACCTTAATTTCTCCATTCTTCTTTTTCACAGGGACAATATTAGCCAACCACTTTCGATATTGAAATTCTATGACAAAGTTATCTTTGATAAGATTATCCACTTTAGCATCAATTTTCGAAGCAGAGGTTGGGTGTGTTATTCTTGCGGATTGCTTAACTCCTCGATGATCTTCTGGAAAAAACAAATGATGAGTGGAAACATCAGGATCAAGGACTATCATCTCAGTATAGTTGCAAGAAAATATATATCGATTTTAATTTAAAAATAAAATATACATTTCTTTATCTTCAAGACTCATGGATTCACTAATTAAAGTGGGGCGTGGATCTTCTTTTGTACCCAGATTTATTTCTCTAAGTTCATCCACAGTGGTAGAGATACCCTCTTCAAATGCTGGAGGAGCATCTTTGAGATCTTCCTATTCTTCTTCAACATGTGTTATTTCTTCTTCTTCTTCTTCAAAATTTGAACATCTCTAAGAAGAGGCCTCAATTTCGGACCCTATTGATGATGAAGGGTATTCCTTGGGTAATGAAGAAAAGATGATGGATTGAGAATCGACAACATCCTTCACCTCTAACATTTTTATAACTTCTTCTGGCCTATTGGGAAAGTATAGACTTGTTGGATTTCAGCAGATGAAATGAATACATCTCCATTTGGGCTTTCACCATTGCTTGGTTAATCACCAATTTCTACAATGTTGTTTGGATTGATTTTCGTAATTGACATTATGGAGGTTTCCAAAAGAGTATCTGGATTAGGGTCTATCCTGTCAATTTGACTGATAAGAAACACATAATCTCTACTCACATGTGTGAATGGGTTGACTGGAATCTTTTCCAAACCATATGGAGCATTAACTTTGTTAACCTCCCTTGTTGTCGATTTCTCCTTACCCTTCATGTGATAGAATTCCGCCTTAATGTATTGTGATTCACATGTATTGAAGGGGGTTTTACCACCACACAATGTCACAATTTGACCATCGAAACAATATTTGAGGCATTGATGGTATGATGAAGGGATAGCTACATGTTGATGTAGCCAAGGTCTTCCAAGAAAAACGTTGAATGTTGTATCGTGATCAACAACCATGAAATCTGAATTGGATACAAGATCTCCAAACTCAGTTCTGAATGTAATCTCGCCTAGTGGTTCTTGTTCATTTCTATCATATCCTTGTAACATCAATGTAGTAGGAGATAAATCATATTCTGTGAGGCCCAATCGACGATGTGTATGAATGGGGATGATGTTGACTCCTGATCCATTATCAATGAAAGATATTCAGATGTCTACACAATTGAACTTGATAGATATGTACAATGGCCTAATATGTCCATTCATGACATCATCTACATCTTCATATGTTAAAGATTTCACTGCATGGCATTCCGTAGGACCATTCTCAACATGGTAAACTTCATCCGCATCAATTTCAGTTTCGAACTCTAGAGGACTTGACAAATCCTCAATGAGTTCCTACCAAAAATCCTTGGATAGATTCAAGGCATCTATAATTGATAACTTGGCCGGTACTTGAGCCTAGTGTTTCAATACATCATACTTTTGATCCGAAGGTCTGATTTTCCCAACAGGAACACGTGATTTCGCAGGTACCTTATAAGTTGATGCTTTAGAAGTAGATGCATTTTGTATCAGGGTAATTGTTGGCAATACTCATGGATTTAAAAGATTAGACCAAATAGGTATATTTACTTGCTGTGTGGAAGAAGATGGAACCTCTAACCAATCTTCCAGAATAATTGTTCTAGGACTGAGTCCTCTATTGGTGGAAGAATTTTCTTGTTCTTGTTGAGCCCGTTGAAGGGCTCTGCCATGAGTTTCTGCTACATATATAGTTTTAGCAGGGGTAGAATTGTAATAGTGGATTCTGGATATCCACATATTCCTCTATATCCCTAACCTCTGGAACTCCCTCTAATTCCTCTGTTTGATAAATGGAATTTAGGCTCATCAAAATCAAAACTGCGACTGGAATAAGGATATGTTAAATGAATCATATTAACAGAACCAAAGATTAGTTCTTCATCTAATGGAGACTCTGCCTGATTATCCATTTTCGGATGTTCATTTTGGTGGGTAAATGCCCGTGGTTTTGAAGTTGATGGCATAAAATCTTCCAGAGTCAATGGAAACTTAGGCTTTGACACAATTTCATATTCTTATGATTGCTCTTCTTTCATAGAATTATTCTGTTTATTTGAGGATTTTCCCTCTGATGAAGAGGGTTTTTCTGTTTCATTCATGGAATAAGACACAATTGGTTTCTTCAAGTGTGTTCGCAAAATAGCATGAGATTGGTTGATCATTTTTCTGACCATCCAATCATCATATTTTTTCTCATTTCTATTCTTAACTTCTTGCCACTCGCACTATTCCTCTAGATTTGTAGCAGTAACACATGATACCTGAGCTGAAGAACCATTCAATTTGACTTGTCCCGAGTCGACCCTTTTTTCAGGAGGTCTGTGAAGACAAACACTATTGGTTGGGATGCCCCAACATCTGATGAAATTGGCAGTAATTGAGACTGTCTTCATATCCTTCCTTATTTGGCCTTTTGGGCTTTGGAAATTGAACCAAATTATTTTCTAGAGCTGAAATGAAGTAACCAGGAACTTGTTCATTTAGGAAAGAGTAAACTTTTCTCTTGAAATCCTCAAATTGTTTTCGTCTTTGATCTAGTTGATTATATTGACGAAACAGCCTCTGTTGTTGATGCTGAGGAGGTGGAGCCCTCTGAGAATAATAATTCTTTGAGGTAGAAGCGTGTACAGGTGCTTGTTTAAGAATAACTGTAATAGTCTCTCCTTTACCCATTCTCTTTCCCCGAGCTGATGAAATTACATGAGCTTTATCCCTAGTCTTCATAAAAGAGTCTTCAATATGTTGAGTGTTGAAGTAAGGTCTCGAAACCCTCCTGTGTATTTCACAGGGATCAACAATGTGCGCAACTCATCATGCAAATTTTCCACACAGATTGGCAACAATTCTTCTTCAAGGAGTGCTAAGATCAGGGATTATGTTAATCCCTTCTAGTGGGAAATGAAATCTGAAACCCTTTTGTTCTCCCTTTTCATACAGTTTGTAAGATCAAAAACTATTGTCTTCAGCAAAGTTGAGCTGAATTGAAGAAGGAATCGTCGACGGAGATCCTCCCACCCGGTAATTGACTGGGATTGCAAGCTTGTATACTAGACAAAGGAAGACCCTTGTAATGACTGTTCAAAACACCTGCGATTAAATGCTTCTTGTTGCTGAGGGGTTCTAATCATAGGATCAAAATGAGAAACAAAATGTGTTATGTGTTGATTTGGGTCTCCCAAACCATTAATTATTGGGAATTTGGTACATTCAAAATTTGATGGGGGAGAAATTACATCAACCCATTCAGGGTTGGAAATTTTCTCTAGTCGAACTACCGCACGTTTTCCTTCCATAGCTTCCAACCGAGCTGTTAATGACTCAATAGTAGTTATTAACTTTTTAGAAACATCTGGTTGACCTTGGACCTGAGTAGGTGCAATATTGGAGTTTGGAAAGATGTGGTGGCTTGTACTAGAACTGATGGTAGCACCACCAATTGTTGTTGCACTTGAACCATAGTATTAGACCTGTGAGCGTGTACTAGTAGAGGAGGATATTCTTGATCCATCTCAGTAGCCTTAACAAATTCTCTTGGATGACTGACTCTAGCTCGCATAGGAGGAAGACTACCCTGAAGTAATTCCACATTCAACCTCCTTAATTTCTTCATCTCTTCTCCTTGTTGTGTGAATCTTTTCTTTAATGAGAGAGATTAGACTTCTCCAAAGGAAGGGTATGTAACCTAAGCCATTCATTTCCCCTTATCGGACACCATTTAGAGAGGGGGAAGTGGGTTACTTGGAACATTACCTAGATTCTGGGTAAGCCTTTGATTTCGTGTACACACACCTTCTTGATTTGTGTCTGTGCGTACAACTTCTTGAGCAGGAACCTCTTCATCTTATCCCTCTGAGTGAGCCTCATATGGTTGATCAGCAACAACGACATTGGTGACATTAATTGATTCATAATGCATTGGATCCCTTCTATCAGCATTTCTGCGATATTGTCTTCTTCCATGTCCCTGATGAGACATTGCCTTTTGTCGATTTGATCCCTCAGGAACTTTTTGACAAACCGTAATTTGGATGAAATCTCCGGATAATTTGGATCTTCTTTTCTCATGAGTCTTCTTTCCCTAATTGAGAGAAGACAGACTTTATATGAGGAAGAGATTGATGATTTCAAAAAGTCCCAAGTCTAGTGGTCTGGGGCTGTTCCTGCTCAACTACTCGAATCCTATTTGTTGATTCTGAGGGTTGGGTTAAAAGAGTCCCCAGTCTGGAAAGCTGGGGTGGTTCTGGAGCTGCTACATCTGAGACTTTCTTGAAAGATTTCTTGATCTTGCAGACTTTAGTCCGGAAATTTTCTGGATGCATCAACCTGCATCCACTTTTATCACCCAGCTGTAAAGACCATTGGATGATTTCTGACACTTCTGTCACTTGATGATGTGCTTTCCAAAACGAGAGGCCTGTTCGGTATTCTCGTTTTCTTGATACAAGAGTAATTCAAAACCTTTTCTATGTATGATTTATTTTGAGAAGAACTAATTGAGGCATCTTCTTGAGCGATCCTTTGATTATAAACAAAGCCAATTGACTATGACCAGCCATGGGAAATAATATTGCATGAGAGCATTTTCAGCGGGCTTTGCTGACTATAGAGTACAATGAATTATAGCGCTCCATGAACACCCCATCCCATGATAGGAATACCAGATGGGGCATTGAAAATTAACTATCGCAATCTTCTTAGTGCGCCAAGGCATGAACGCTGAAGGGCTCTCTGCTGCTTTTCAGCCTTTGGATATCAAGAAACTGAGAGAGATGCCAAATCAATTTGGTGTTGTAACCCTTATATTATCATGAAATGATTTTCATATTCATCATAAGATAATATTTTATTTTTCGACTTACAATGAGTTTTCCATATGTTGAGATGAATATCATGAATTCCATCTTCCGTCAACATCTTTAGAATGTCATACAGAGAATCAGCCAGAGGCCAAAACATGATTAGCACTTCACCTTTCTCCAGCTGTTTTCTCATATTAAGTATTTCCTCTCTTTCATTCAATGAAGATTCGTCTACCTGATTAGACCAAAGCTAGGGCTTCCTTGTTTCTTAATCGGATTCAACAAGATTGGTAGAGAATTCACTAATCAAACTAGAATATGAACAAACCATGGGGGGTTCGAAGAATGACCTACACCACGATCTATCTTCTGATTCAGAAACTATTTCACCTGTTATTGTTAAAGCATCAGACATAATTGGCTTTACATTTGCAAGTGCCTCAAGAAAAGAGGTCTTTCTTGTCACTACATTGTCCATTGGAGCCTTTTACAGGCAATGTACATTACCTCTGTGGAGAGGACTTTCACAGCTAAATTCATTATCATGGGGAGGACCACCATGGTGGGTTACATCAAAAGATGAAACATTTTTCTCCTTGGTCTTCTAACCACATAGAGGGTTCTTGTGGCTCTCATATGAAGATGAAACATCAAGATCGACCAAAGTTTCCTGAAGCAAGCCTTCATGAGGAAGTTTCTGATGAAGACCTTCAGAATTAATGTTCACACTATTCGGAAATGAGGTAGTAGAATCTTGAATTCCAACAGATAATCGTCTGAGGGATTCAAGTACTCCCGCATCGAGCAAGGCCTTATTGCAGATTGGCTCTTGATTTTTTGACTGTGATTGATGTGTCTTCTTCTTAGAGGCCTTCTTACTCACTTTAGGATCCAATGTTGATGAAATTGGTCATTATGGGTAGGTTTATGTGCCTTCTCAAGAGAAATGATCAGGTTAGGCTGATTATCTCCACTCAAATCTAGTGTATGTGCCTGACTTGGTTGTCCATATGATATGAGGGAGTATGCCCCACAACCCTCTTAGACTGGAACATAGGTGTGTGTCTTTTCCGGAGTGAACTATTGATGTGTCACTCCACTGGTAAGTATATATTTTTGTGTCTTTCCCTAAGATTCTGTTGAAGCTATTATAATATCTTGGCAAGCATCCAGAATATGAGCAGGGATTTGTTTCTTCTCTTTCACCATCGATAGAATATGCTTGGTGACATTAGCTGCCGAAACGAGAATATACATCCATTACATGCTTGGATTAGGTGTATATTCCTTCTCTTGTCCTCCTTTTCCTGTCAATGAATCCTGACAGTACTCATGTGTGGGGGCAGAGAGTTGAGCCTGCCTCCTATTTGTCACCGAAGCTTTCTGACTGACTTCTCCGTATACTACCAAACGAGACTGTTGGTAGGCTTGATCAATACTAGAAGGTTTATGTGCCTACTGATATCACTCCACCGAACATGGTTGAAGAGCTTCCTTCAATACTATCAAACGAGGCTGCTCGCAGGATTGATGAGTGTAAGCAGGTGTATGTGAATGTTTACGAGTTGTCAACACATTGGGTTGACGGGCTCCATCGTATGTAGTCAGACGATCCTACTGACTAGCTGATGATTTATAAATAGGTATATGTTCTTGTCTATAGAACTCCCCCATAATTTCCTTATGGGATTGGCGTGCTGCTACCAGACGAGTCTGCTGGACAACGGAATTAAAATGGACGGGGGTGTGTGCCCATTCGTTACTTGCCACCAAGTTAGGTTGGAGGACTTCATTAGAGATGGAATAGATGAGAACCTGCTCACTGTTGACTAGATTTCACCTCTGGAAGTTCGTATTGCTTTCTTGGGTTCAAGGAACCTGAGCCGAATGCCTGGAGACGATACCCTCATCATGTTGATGGTGCATTGCCGCACGAGTCTGGCGGAGATTATTGATGGGATCCATCGGGAAAGACTCTTGTCTCCTTGAATTAAGGACCTGAGGGAATTTCTCATTCACCTCCCCAGAATACAGGAGTTAATGGTGGTTTCATTCCGGGGATAACGACCTAAAAATGTTGGATACGGTGGTTGGAACCACCTGCTTCTTGATCAGTGGTCATCGCTTTGCGGATGACCAGGGTGAATTGTTGACTTGGAGGGCTTGTTGAGCGGCCTCCAGAGTTGGAATAGTACCGTTTTGATGGTACTGCTTAACCAGCGCATTTGATACCCAGCGTTGAAGATGCTGAGTAGGTGATTTCATCCTCAGAGCAGACGACGACTCAGTGGAAGTAGCAGTAGAGGCATTCACAGCAGATGTATTCACGGGTGTGAACCTAAGAGAAGCCATTTCTGTAACGTAGATGATCTTGGAAAAGAGTGCCTATTTGATATAACAGACGTAATCAAGATATGTCCAGCCACTACATCTTTTGGATAAGCACATATGTTATTGATTATCTTGTTGGCCCTCCCATTTAATTTAAATAGGGGCCTAACAAATAGGTAAAAAATCATTTTAACTTGGTTAAGGATTCATGTCGGGTTCAACATTTTTTGTTTCCTCTAAAAATGGGGATGACCTCATTTGTTTAAGGTTCAAACATTCCAAGCAGTTTCTAATGGGTTTGTTCATATAACTGGAAACATCCCCTGATTCTATATCCATTTGGACCTACTTTCCAAAGGTAGGTGCTCATTAGTTGTGAATTAATAAGACTTAAGAATTTTCATTGGTCGAGAGGATGGGAGGTTGGACTCATCACACCTTTTTTAGGGGAATTATTGTCTACTCCAGGGATATCTTTATATATTTATGTTATGTTCATGAATCCTTATTAAATTACTAAGTATAAAATGAGATTTCCTTTAGATATGACAATCAATGATTAGTATTTATGAGATTTAGAGAATCTTTTATATGTATTCGAGGTTCTTCATGGAAAAATAATCATCTGTATTTGTTTAGATATTCTCAGTCAATTGTATCCATTAATACATTATATAAAAGCCTCTTGGTCATTATGATGACCATACTAATTTTAAAGCCACTCAGTGGGGCACTTGAAGTTTATTGTCATTCATAAGGACATGGATTATTTCAGAGTTGGGATCGTACCCACATATGGGCTACCTGCGTATCATTATTTAGAAAATGAATCAAAATGCACGTAGTTCGAGTAATAGAGTATGATGTTTATGTATGATTGATGGCTCAAAGAAAGATTTCATGATTACTTTTACACTCTCAGCTCACTGGAGTCATGCTTGTTTTGAGAAACAAGAGGTATTGGTGAAACCAAACAATTGTGCCACGAAATATGCAATCATAAGAAATGATGTGGGGCTTATGTATGGATGACTACCCAAAATAGATGATGATTGGGTTTTATTTCAGGGAAGAAACCCAGGAACAAGGTCTATAAAGGTATATGTGCTTTATGGATATTTGGTTACTTAACATTGGACTTAATCCTGAGAAGGATTCCCAAATTAGAGAAGACTTATGATTAGGTTTTATTCCTGAGAAGGAATCCCGAAATCAAAATTAAATTAAGGCTGGTTAAGGGGAATTGCGACTGGGGACTACTCTTGAAAAGGAAGCCCAGGTTAAAGGGATTTGAAAACTAGGTCTTACCCCTAAGGAGGAGGCCCATGTAAAGAGAATTTTAGAATTAAGGGACTTGGGGCTTACTCCTAAGGAAGATGGCCATATTTTTAGACTTTGAGACTGGGGCTTACTCCTTAAAAGGTAGCATGAGTTAAGGGAATTATTGTTGGGACTTACTCCTGAGGAGAATGCCCAGATTTGGGAAATTATAATTGGGGCTTACTCCTATGGAGGATGCCCAGGTTAGGGGAGTTGGGGATTATTCCAAAGGAGGATTTCCAAATTAAGAGAACTTGGGCTGGGGAATACTCTTAAAAAGAAGGCCCACATTAAGGATTCTCTCATCTTTGAAACATGTGGTTGAATGAATGAAATTTCTAACCTTAGTGGCATAAAGATGTGTAAATCACTAGGTTTTGAGAGATGTTCCACAAAATTCCTCTCAGATAAGGAATCCCAAAAAGAAAACATGCCATAAATGGATTTGAAGAGGGTTTTGAAGGATGAAGCTTGAATAGAAGAGGTGTAATGGCATAAGAGAGGTGAAATGGGCAGGAAGGGAACCCAAAAAGAGAGGGTCGCGCAAGTCCTGTGTGGGCGCGCAAGTCCTGGCCATGCAGGTGTACCTGCATGACATATTGATACTTGGAAGATGGTAAACCATTATGGTAATACATGGGAGAGACATGGGTCAGGCCCTTAGTATTAACCTTATGGGCTTCCAGAATATTGGCGCGCAAGTTCTGTTGAAGGGGCAAGGCGGCACGCAAGTGTGGCCATTTCCCTTAAGGGCTGGCCACTTAGGCGTGCAATTTTTGATGAGTTTCAACACTTAGGACTTACTCCCCCTTTTTAGATCTTTTGTTATAGGTAAGAAATTACCTTAGAATTACTTGGAAGATTTGAGAAGAGACTAGGGCGCTGGGAGCTCAAATCTGAGTTTTTGGATTTCTCCTCTAAATGGGGTGCCCACCAGGGGTATTTATAGGCTAGTGATGACCCTGTGCGAAATTCAAAGAGGTCGCGCAAGTCACCTACATGACCACTAGGTGGCGTGAAGGTATACATGAGTGAAATTGGTGGAACTTGTACGACACAAGTGCAATTAATCGTTGTTCATTACTTTGTCAATTTTTGAAGTTTCTTCAAAGGATGAATCCCTTTGAGTTCTTGGTATTTCCATTTTCATTCATTTAGACTCTGTGACGAAAATGAGTGTCAACAGTGAGCTATAAATCCCAGTAAAGGGAATGAACATGGAATAACATGAGGAATAAAATACATGTTAGAAAATAGTCATATCGTTGGGGAACAAGAGAAACAAGAACATAAAGGCATGATAAAGCATGATAATCATAACATGGAAATCTCACAACAACACTTAACATGGAATTAGAATGAGCCAAGGCTCATTGCACATGGAGAATGAGTAAACGCTCATTTCACATGAAGAATGAGTAAAACCTCATTGCACATGAATTACCATGAGTCAACACCCATTTCACATGACTTAGGATGGTATACATTACCCAATGCATTTGAGCACTATCAGGGCGCACCCTTCTTAAACATTTTATTTCATGAATAAGTGTGCCACATGGATCATACAACATGGAATAAATCATCATCATTTATTCCATGATAAAAAGATGTTAAATAAATACATGAATATTTATAATCAATAAGTAAATGTTCATAATGATGAATACCCTTGATAGAGAAATGGGCAATGTATTTACTACACAATGACATTGGCTTGGAAAATCATAGTGCTATTTCAGCAGCATAACGGCATGAAATAAGAACTTATAAAAAATGGTTGATGAGATATAAAGGGGTGCCTCATCAAATTTACATGAAATGGAAAATAATGGGTTCATATATATTCATGTCTCAACAAACATAATGCAATTTTTATGTATAATTCAAAATAATTACTTAGTTGTAAAAGAAGAGAGTGAAATCCCTCATGGAATTTCGGCATGGTAATAGGTGTACATGGTGGAATTAATGAGAGATAAAGGGTCTCCCATAATCATAAATAAAGAGGAAAATATTTTGGAGGTTTTAAATCATACCGCAACATTTTAAATTTAAAAAAAATGGAATAACAATTTTAAGAAAATTGGACAAAAATGAGAATGGAAGAAATCCCTTACTTGGAAGTGTGATCCCAAAGGCTTGAGAGAGGGATGAGAGAGCCTTCTTGGGAGCTTGGGGAACCTTGAGAGGATTATAGAGAGACTAGGTAATAGTTTGGATGAACTCCAAAGGCATTTAGTGAATAGGAAGAGGGAGCTTGGGTGGGTTTATATAGAAAATGATAGGGAATTCATTATTATTTAGGTTTGGGTCACCACAAAATAAAAAAATCAATACCAAAAACCATCCCATGGTTATTTCCCATGTTTTTTTCCAAAGGGGGGTGAAAAGAAATATTTTATAAGGCCAATGACAGAACTTATTAAAATATTGTGGGTGATTATGTGGAGGTGAGTTATACTCTCAAGGAAACTCATTTAAAAAGTGAAAATGTTTTATAACTCTTGGTGGGTCCACTATTGTTTTCTAAAGTAAACCAAAAAAACCTAAAATCACATTATTTTATTGATAAAACATATATTGGCCAAACATATCATTTATAGTATTTTATTACATCACTATTCGGTCATTATGATGTCATAAATCACATTATATATTTAAATGGTATTTAATTTTTAACCAACAATTCGACTGTCTCAGAAAATTATGAAAAATTCAACATTGGATAATTTTGACATCCTGATTCCAAAAATAATATTCATTTTATCTAAATATTTTTCTAAATATGTGAATTTTTACTTTTAAAGTAAAAACTGACATTTATAGAAAATTCATGGGTTTTGAAAAAAACGGATTTCAAACCATAATAAATATTTCAATTGCATTAATAAAATTATTTGATCATTTATATATAATAAATAATAATTTAATTATAATAATATTTTATTAAAATATTATTTAATTCAAAAATCCATTAGTTCATCAAAATAGATTTCTTAGTTGAATATTTACTAAAAATACTATTTGTTCTTTAAAAACTATTTAAAATGTAACAATAATAAAATGAATGCACATTATTTATACAAAAATAATGTGAATAGACATAGTTCTAGGGTATTGTTACATAACCCCTTATAACATCGGCATAATACCGAAGGATAAGGTGTGTGATGGTGACAGACTCTTGGGGTGGCTCGGATAACATCGTTCTGGTGGTATTCTCCATTAACTTCCATTTCTCCCATAGTCGGTTCCGATCAAGCTTAATATGTTCATGCTCGGATTGGGCTTGGTCAATAGAGAATCCCAATGATTCCACCTCATTTCCGAGCTCTGAAAATGGGCTTTGTACAGGGCATGTCTACTGGATGAGGCCATCACTTCCTTTGTTTGAGTAAATTGGATTTGTTAAAGACATATATTTATACTAATAATATGATCAATGTTCAAAGGCTATATTAGTAATTATCACATTTCATAAGGGTATTTTAAAAATAAAAATCATAAAACCAAAGAAGTTCACAAAACATTTTACATAATGAGACATTTAATTAGATCAAGAGGTATTTCCATTAATGGATGTTTGGGTCGTTAAAATATTCCCCCTTAAGAAATTTCCCACTCAAAATTTCCTTTTCCCACACTAAATCTGGGTAACCCTACTTCATTACTTCCTCTGATTCCCACATCTCTTCTTCGCACTTATGGTTTGGCCACAACACATTGACAAGGGGAATTGTCTAATTTTGTAGAACTTTCTCTCTACAATCTAATATCTTCATTGGTTTCTCCTCTTAAGATATATCATCCACTAGCTGTAATACCTATGAAGAGAGTACAAGTGAAGGGTCTGGTATGTACTTCCTTAAGAGGGATACATGAATGGAATCATGTACTTTGGCCAAGGTTAGGTTGAATTGCTAGTAGATAGGTCAAAACCAGGAAATGATCAAGAATCTCGAAGGGGCCGATGTACCTCGGACATAAATTCCCTTTCTTTTCAAACCACATGACCTTCTTCCATATATATATGAATAGAAATAACATGTCTCCAACATTAAACTCAAGGTCTTGTCGAAATTTATCTACATAACTCTTATTTCGACTCTGGGCTACCTTGATATGCTTCTAAATGGTTTTCACATTCTCCGCCATTTCTTCCACCATTTCGGGTCCTATCTATAAGAACCCAAATCTTTTTTTCAGGTATGTTTTTCCTTTTTATGGAGTTTTTGAGAAAAGAGGAGTTTCTGGAAATTTTTTAAGTACACGCCATGTACTTTTATACCACTCGAGGTCATGTACTAGCCATGTCATGGCCACACACATGGCCATGCAGGGGTGATGTTGAGGCCGCTTAATGCAGATTGTAGAAAAGCCTAGTACACGCTGTGTACTCCAAAAGTACATGTCGTGTACTTTCTTTTTTCGTTATAGGGATCGGGGTCGAGTCTTAACCCCAGAAACATCTTCTTCTCCAGTATCTTAGACCATGAGCGACGTTACATCCAGAGATCTTCTCCGAGCCACCGATCCATTACTAGTCATCTAAATCGAACACAGTCAGTTGCAATAGAATCCCAGTGGTGAGTTCATGGTTCTACATTGGCCACGTTTCCTGATTCATTCTCTTATGAGAGTTATCATAGGTTGAATGTTTTAGACGTTTTTTTTATATCTACTCCGTTCTAGGACCATTCAGAGGATGAGGTTCAAGTATATCAGTCTCTTAGGATCAACGTAGGAGGTTTGTTGCCTTACGTTGAATGACTTTGAGTTTTTGTGAAAAAGTGCCAGATTCTCAGGTATCGGGTATCTCGGGTTAAGGTTTTGATCTTTTATTATTACCTGCCTTAGATTTCATGTATTCTTGATGCTATTAGATGATTAATGATTGCTTGTTAGCATGTTTGAGGATTACCCCATGGGTGTGTCCCTTGTTTTTGTTGTTTATCGCCGTTTGGCTTAAGTTACCTGTGAGGCAGACCTTGTTGCACTGATTGCCTGCCTAGATATAATTAATTGCATGTATTTCCTTCTGTTTATATACATTTGATGCATTGTAGCTATTATCCAAGTAGTTTTTGAACTTACTTAGGGCTTCTGATAGTCGATTACGCACAACTGGACTTCTCAGGGCTGTATGAACCTAGTGCAGTAGACTAAAGAGGGAATTTGCGATTAAGGGCTTCCCTAGATAGTCAGTTATAAATCTGTATCATTCGTAGGACCTATAGAAATTGGCCTTTGTGCTTCCGCAGAGATTCATTATTTATGTATCGAGACTACATGAGGAATTAGATGTATGTGCTTCTTCAAAGAGTCTATAGCTATCGTTACAAGACCTTAGGGGAATAGACGGTGAAAGCTTCCCAGAGTGTCTGTGCCATAGTATGATTACTTAACTAGAGGGTTCTGCCAGTGTGAACTACCCAGAGAATCAGTGTGAATATTGTTTGGTTGGTTGTGAGGAGTCCAACAAGCCAAATAATAAGATTGGGTTTTGAACTGCTTGCTGTTTAGGTAGTCTATTGAGATACCTGTTGTGTTACTTGCTATGCATTTGGAATATAGAGTGGTTTTTGAGAATTCATGGTTTATAATCTAATTATTGGATTAAATTGACAAATTAATGTTAATGGAGAATTTTAGGATTTTTTACTTTAGTGTACTCCTATTTCTCTGCTGTATTTATTTCCATTACATTTGCTATATTGCTCAGTGACATTAGGGCACAGATCATTTGGTGGTTGCATACTAGGATTAGTCTCACACCCTGTTTGGGTCCTAATTTTCGGACCAAACTGGTTATATGGTTGCAAGTGTGGATAGGGATTGTGGCCCTTCTACTTCAGGTACATGATTTCTAGATGGAGCTGGAGAGAATAGGACCGAGCTTAGGCTTGAGATACAGCTGGAGTTGTTGTTTACCTTTCGTACTTTGTATCATAGTTGTATTTCAGCACATTGTTGTGTTTTCTACTTTCCTTAGATACTTGTACCTTCTGCATCATTATCATCATTACTATATATCCATTGCTTTCGCTGTTTAGTTTCAGTTATTGTATTCTGTTTACTGCTTCCATTATTGAACGTTATTTCTTTTCCCTTGTATACCTTACCAAATGAGGGTATAGTTTCCCCAATGACTCACTAAGGCCCCCGCTACTAGTCATCAGCCAATGGAATTTGGGGAAATGCGCTTGAGGTCGTGTAGCAAACCGGGTACGGGGCACTGGTTGAGTGGCTCCAGATTCGGGTCGATACAAAGTGGTATTAGAGGAGGTTTCTTTTCTTTTCTATTGACTAACTATTCAGCGACATTAGACAGGGATAGAACAGAATAGGTAAATGGTAAATAGCTGGGCTGGGAGTTCTAGAATTCGTGTACAGGGAAAACTTCAGGTTACCTCAAATATTGCAGTTTTCATGTTTTTTCAAATGTTACAGTTTAATTAACATCACTGTTGGGTGGTGCACTTGTTTTGTGATATTACTGTTATTATGATTGTGGTTCTATTTTGTTGCAACCCGATGAGATGAGGGTATGCAATCTCATACATCATATAGGCCCTCATTAGAAAATCGTGTGCCATGCATTTTTCCATGCCATCTAAATTGCATTAGAAATTACATGCTGTTGTGATAGAATTTTTCATAGACCATGCATGCTGTTCTGATAACTGCTATGATAAAATACATGCTATGTTGATAGGGTATTGTTTGTTTAGAGCTTCTTTATCATGGATTCCAATCACCGGTCTTAGAGGTGTTATGGGCCCTCTAGGATCAGAATTTGATGGATCATGAGTTTGTTATACTATTTATTTGTTATATGCATTGTTATGATTCCAATCTTTGATTTGCGAGGAGTATAGGCCCTCACAGAACGGAATTTGGCACTTTAACTCTTGTTTTATTTGTTTTCTGGCCTTCAATGTAGTTTCTGAACTACTTCCCGAAAAACCCCAAGATACACAGTGTGTGTTTTATTAATACACTCCGTGTAGTTTTTAAACCGTGTCACTGATTTTGTGAGCAGAAACACGGGTTTCTGAAAAATCTTGTAGGAACACGCTGTGTTCTAGTTTAGAACACCGTGTAGTATGAAATAGGCACACCGGAAATGTCACGAACAACATGGGTCATGTTATCTTTTCACATACACATCGTGTCTGTATCTTCCACGCTGTGTAATTTGATCTAGGTACCCGGCCATGTCATGAATAACACGGGTCGATGTTACCCTTCCTCGTACACGCCGTTTCATCTGAAACTTGATGTGTAGTGTCAGCTGTGTGTGAGTCCATGTCGCCAACAATACGGTCTAGGTAAGGCATGTCTAATACATGTCGTATCTTCCTTCAACACGCCATGTAGTTTTTTTTCATAGGGGAGTCATGTGGCATAACAGTGTAGAAGGACTCAGGTAGGGAAGAGGATTCAAGTACAAACCATGTCTCAGGACAACATGTCGTGTATTTGGGGTGTTAGACAACCAGTTTTGGTGTAAGTACATGCCTATGTGAATGACCTAAGGGAACACGCCGTGTAGGGAAATAACATGCCGTGTAGTCATGTTTTGAACAACATGAATGCCTTCTTTTCCTTTTTCCTTCTTGTGTCATTAGTTTTTATGACTTTTTTAATCCTAAATATTTGGTGTGCTTTTAACCATTCAGAGCTATGGCACCGAGTCTTCCTCCAGTTGACCATCGTTTGGAAGGTAGTGACCGAATGCCTGATACGACAGATCATGGACTACCAGTAGTTCCACCTATTATTCCAGATATGGCAAATGCAGTGATTCCAGACACCAGTGCCGACTCTTAGTTTAGAGAGTTTTTCATGAGATTAATGTGGAACTTCCAGAGACCGTAACGTCATGCCCCATCTATGGAAGAGCTGACGCAGATTATTCAGCAGCAGCATGCTCCCATGTTCACAGGGAATTGAGGACCACAGGCTGCGGAGTCATGGATAGAAGCCATGCTATCCATCTTCGAGCACCTGGAGATGCCTCGAGAGAGGAGAGTGAATCTCGCGATTTAAATGCTATGAGACTCCACCAAGAGATGGTGGGATATTGTTTTTCAGGAATGGCGCCAATAGGTTATGGATTGGAATGAGTTTCAGCATAAGTTCTATGACTAATTCTACTCAGCGATGCTGAGGGCTGACAGAGCCAGAGGGTTCATTATCCTGTAGTAGGGTACTCTCATAGTTATTGAGTATTCCTCTTGTCACAGAGTTACGGAGTTTCACTCCTGTTCTGAGGAATGACGAGCTGTTTTTAGCGAGGATGTTTGAGGAATGCCTTAGACCGGACATCAGATCATAGGTGAACGTCTTTCAGTTGACTTCTATTACTCAGATAGTCAAACAGGAGCTTATACCAGAGATAAATCATAGGGAGACTGGAGTTGTGGACAAGGGCGGTTCAACATCCAGGGCAGATTCATTTCATATAGATAGTAGGAAGCACGACCGAGAGTCTACACGAGGTGACTCGAGGAATCGATGTATTCCTTCTGGTAGAAGGGATCTTCTCGTTGGAAACCAAGTGGCGTTCTATCAGTGTGGAATAAGTAGGTATAAGAAGCCTCAATTCCTGAGAAAACTACTGGAGTGCCGATCTTGCGGCAAGATTGGTCATCTGTAGCGTTTCTACAAGGTTCGCATTCCAGCGGTAAGTGAAGGATGATCAGTTTTGACTCTGCGTACAGGATCAGGATTACCAGTTCCACAGAAGATTTGGTCCTATAGTTCTTTAGGACATTCAGGCCAGGGTAGAGGTCGTGGACATAGTGTTCATGGTCAGGGAGGGTTAGCTCAGGGATCTCATGCTGCTACAAAGGGTTGTGGTGTAGGGAAAACCTTTGCGGTAGAGAAAATTTCTCAGGAGAAGGATCCTGGACCTTCTACAGTTTGAGGTACGATTTTAGTAGCCTCAGTTTTATCCTATGCACTTTTCGATACAGGAGCTTCTCATAGATTTATTTTTGTGCATACTATGGAAATCCTTAGACTTACTATTTATACTTCTGAGGATATGATGACGCTAGACACACCATTGGGGATTAGAACTGCTAGCATGCGTCAATGGTTAGACTGCCCCCTTGAGGTTAGTGGGTGTCATTTTTCGTGGAACCTCTATGTCCTAGGGATGACAGGCTATGATTTCATTCTCAAGATGTAATGCTTAGTTCCCTTCCAGTCCTTTGTCGATTGTTGTCACCATTGGGTGAGTTTCACATCACTAGAGGGCAGATCATTTCTTCACAAGGGAAAATGGGATGTCCAGGCAAACAAAGATGGACGAGAGCATCATGGGTTGGGCGAAGTTATAGCTCAAATCTCCAGTCTGTATTTGGATGACCAGGGGACTTCACAGATAGACTTTCCTCCAATGGTGGATTGTTTTAGGGATGTCATTCCCGACGAATTTTTAGGTTTGCCTCCAGAGCGTGAGATAGAATTTTCTATTGAGATTATTCCAGGAGTAGCACCGGTGTCCATTACTCCTTATAGTATGGCTACACCTGAGTTTCAGAAGCTCAAGAGGCAGTTGGAGGAGTCGCAAGAAAAGGGTTTCATCCGACCCAGTACTTCTCCTTGGGGTGGACATGTCCTGTTTGTGAAGAATGAAGACGACACTGTGTGGTTTTGTGTGGATTATCAGAAGCTGAACCAGTTGACAGTAAAAAACCGATATCCATTTTTTTGGATAGATGATCTATTTGATCAGCTATGAGAAGCCAGAGAGTTCTCAAAGATCGACTTGAGATTTGGCTACTATCAGTTGCGTGTTAGACCATCTGATATACCTTTTACAGCCTTCTGGAGCAGGTATGATCTGTATGAGTATTTGGTTTAGCCATTTGGTCTGACGAACGCACTGACAGTTTTCATGGTGCTGATGAATAGAGTTTTCCATCATTACATGGATTCTTTCATGGTGGTTTTCATGGACAATATCTTGTAATTCTCTCACACTCGACATGACCATGATACCCATATTGAGATCATTTTGAGTACACTGAGGAGGGAATCCATTATATGATAAGCTCTCAAAGTCCCACTTTTGGATGGACGAGATTGAATTCTTGGGTTATGTCATCTCAATGACAAGAGTATCAATACAACCAGAGTAGGGGAGAGTAGTAGTTACCTAGGAGAAGACGAATAATATCTTCGATGTATGAAGTTTCTAATGGCAGGATGGTTACTAAAGGCGATTTGTATAGAACTTCTCATGCTTAGCAGCGCCATTAACGGGCTTGACTAAGATTGGGGAGAAGTATGTTTGGTCAGAAGCATGTGATTTAAACTTTCAAGAGCTAAAGGGGAGATTGACTTCTGCACCGATTATATATTTTCTAGAGCCAGGCAATTGTTATATGGTTTTTTGTGATGCATATGGAATCAGTCTTGGAGAAGTGCTTGTATAGGAGGATTGTGTTGTTGTATATGGATCTCGGTAGTTGAGGCCACATGAGAGGAACTATCCTACGCACGACCTGGAGTTGGCTGCAATTGTTCATGCTTTGCGTTGTAGGAGACATTAATTATGGGAGATCATTTTGTGGTATATGCTGACCACATGAGCCTCAAGTATATCTTCATGCATAGTGACTTGATTCTGAGAGAGTGGAGGTGGGTTGAGTACCTATAGTCTTTCAATTTTGAGCTTGCTTATACGCCTAGGAAAGGCTACGCTGTGGCAGACGCACTGAGCAGGAGGACACAAATATAGGTAGTTCAGGAGGCCAGCAAGGAGTAGCAGCTTATGCTTCTGTTCTCTGAAATGAATTTGGAGGTGCATGACAGACAGGGTCAGACTTTTCTTTCTTCTGTAGTTGTTACCTTTACCCTTCTTGACCGAATTTTAATGAGGCATCTATCATATTATGAAAGCCTAGTCCTATGGGAATGCATGTCCGGAGAGGACCCTCTTCTCTGAAGGACCGTAGGTGAGGATGAGATCTTGCATTTTCAGGGAAGCGTATGGGTGCCAGCAGATATATGCAAGGAGATGATGTGAGACTTTCATTCCTTAGTTTGGGTAGTTCATCCTGGCGTCACCAAGATGTATCATGATCTACACCGCCAGTATTGGTGGCTAGGTATGAAGAGAGATTTTTCTGTTATTTTCATTATGTGTTCCACCTGTCAGCTGGTGAAGGCAGGGCACCAGTAACCCACATGGCTTTTACAGTAGCTACCCATTCCCTAGTGGAAGTGGAATAATGTCGCGATGGACTTCACGGCAGGGTTATTGATATTTCCTTGAGGGAATGTTGCGGTATGGGTTGTCATTGACAGGCTCACAAAGGTTTCTCACTTCTTGTCGATTAAGGAGACCTTATATATTGATGATCTTGTACAGTTTTACATCTGTGAGACTGTACGCTTTCATGGGGTTCCAAGTATTATCATTTCAGATAGGGATTCCCTCTTCACGTCGCATTTCTGGCAACGGCTACAGAGGGATTTGGGTACACAGGTACTTCTTAGTACAACATACCATCCCCAGAATGATGGCCAGTAAGAGCGCAAGATTCAAGTTCTAGAGGACATGCTATGAGCATGCGTCCTTGATTTTGGAGGTTCTTGGGAGAGATATATACCTTTAGAGGAGTTGTCCTACAATAATAGTTTTCATGAAACTATTTAGATGGAACCTTAAGAGGCTTTGTACAGTAGGCCATGCCGATCACCATTGTTTTGTTTGGAGGTAGGAGAGGCAGCTATGTTGGGACCTCGTCTTGATCAGGAAACCACAGAATAGGTGGAGTTGATTCAGAAAAGGATGGATACTGTACAGTCTCAGCAGAAATCTTCTGCTGATCAGCGGAGACTTCCATTGGAGTTCATGGTCAAAGATCAGGTTTTCCTACGTGTTACCCCAAGGCTGGGACACAAAAGGATTAGAAGATAGGGAAAGCATTCACTGAGATACATCATGCCGTTTGAGATTTTAGAGAGAGTCAGGCTGGATTCTTATAGGTTACAGTTACCTCAGACGTACCAGTCTATGCACGTTGTCATCCATGGTTTCAGCCTTGATGTTATTTCTTAGACCCATCTAATGTTTTTCAACCTGAGGTGGTTGAGCTGCAGTAGGATGCATCATTTGAGGAGCATCCTTTTAGGATTGCTGATTGTAGTGCAAAGGTACTTTGTTGACGGTCTATTCCTATGGTACGGGTGCTATGGTAGTACGGCTGTGTAGAGGACGAGAATTTGGATAGGGAGGCCGATATGAAATCACAGTGGCCAGAGTTGTTCGAGGTTTCTTCTTCTCCACCTTGTTAGGGAAATTCAGGGATCAATTTTTTTAAGGGGGGATGTTTGTAAGAACCCAGATCTTCTTTTCAGGTATGTTTTTCCTTTTTTCTGGAGTTTTTGGGAAAAGAAGAGTTTATATAAATTTTCGAAGTACACGCTGTGTACTTTGATGTTGCTCAAGGCCATGTACTGGCCGTGTCATGGCCAGACACATGGCCATGTACGGGTGATGTGGAGGCCGCTTAATGCGGAGTGCAGAAAAGCATAGTACAAGCCGTGTACTCCAAAATTACACGCTATGTAATTTCTTTTTTAAATTAAATGGACTGGGGTCACGTCTTAACACCAGAAACATCTTCTTCTCTAGCTTCTTCGACCAAGAGCGAGAGTACGACCGCAAATCTTCTCCGAGCCACTGATCCATCATCGGTCATCCGAATTGAACACTTTCAGTTGCAATAGAATCACAGCGCTGAGTTATTGGTTCTACATTGGCCATGTTTCATTATTCTTTCTCTTATGAGAGTTATCGTAGGTTGAAAGTTTTAGATTTTTTTGTCTTTCTACTTCATTCTAGGCCTATTAATAGGCTGAGGTTCATGTATATCGATCTCCTAGGATTGAGGTAGGTGGTTTGTTTCCATACGTTGAATGTCTTTGATTTTTTTTGCAAAAGTGTCGGATTCCCATGTATCAGGTATCTCGGGTTAGGGTTTTGATCCTCAATTATTATATGCCTAATATTGCTTGTATACTTGAGGCTATTAGGTGAATAATTATTGCTTGTTAGCATGTTTGAGGATTACCCCAGGGGTGTTTCCGTTGTTTGGGCTGTTTATCACCATTTGGATTAGGTTGCCTGTGTGGAAGACCTTGTTGCATTGATTGTCTGCCTTGATATAATGGATTGCATGTATTTCTTACTGTTTATATGATTTTGATGAATTGTGTCTATTAGACGAGTAGTTGTTGAACTTACTTAGGGCTGCTGACAGTCAATTAAGCATGACTGGACTACTCAGCACTGTGTGAACCTGGTGCGATAGACTAAAGAGGTAATTGAAGATTAAGGGATTCCCCAGAGAGTCAGTTATAAATTAGTATCATTCGCAGGACCTACAAGAATTGGACATTGTGCTTCCTCGAAGTGTCCTTAGTTACGTATCAAGACTAAAAGGGTAATTAGAGATAATTGTTTCCTCAGAGAGTCTATAGCTATCATTACAAGACCGTACAGGAATGGACAGTGGGAGCTTTTCAAAGTGTTTGTGCCTTCGTATGATTACTTGAATAGAGGGGTCTGATAGTGTGATCCACCCAGAGAGTCAGGTTGAATATTGTTTGGTTGTTTGTGATGAGTCCACCAAGATAAAGAACAATCTTCGGTTTTGTACTGCTTACTGTGTTGGTAGTCTGCTGAGATATGTGTTGTGTTACTTGCTATTCTGTGGGAATATAGAGTTGTTTTCTAGATTCCTTGGTAGATAATTTAATTATTGGATTAAATTAATAAAATAATTTGAATAGAGATTTGTAGGATTCTTTACTTTAGTGTACTCCTATTTTTCTACTACATTTATTTCCATTACTTTTTCTATATTGCTCACTAACAGTAGGGCACAGATCGTGTGGGGTTGCCTACTGGGATTAGTCTCACACCCTGTTTGGGTCCGGCTTTTAGTCCTAAAAAGGTTTTATAGTTGCAGGTGTGGATAGGTATTGTGGCCCTTCTACTTCATGTACATGATTGATGGTTGGAGATGAAGAGGATATGACTGAGCTTAGGCTTGCAATGCTGCTGGAGTTGTTGTATACCTTTTGTACTTTGTTTCTCAGTAGTATTTCAGCATGTTGTTGTGTTTGCTGCTTTCCTTAGATACTTGTACCTGCTACATGATTATCAACATTACTATATATCCATTTCTTCGGTTGTTTAGTTTCAGGTATTGTATGTTGTTTACTTCTCCCATTATTGACCATTATTTGTTTTCCCTTGTATACCTTACCAAATGAGGGTATAGTTTCCCCAATGACTCACCATAGCCCTCGCTGCTAGTCGGCAGCCTCTGGTGTTTGGGGAAATGTGCTTGAGGTCATGTGGCGGACTGGTTATGGGGCACCAGTTTAGTGGATCCAGATTAGGGTCGTTATGCTATCAGCTTACGCTCACCAAATTCATCCCAACACACCAGTGTTATATACATTTTCCCATACAGGGCTTCATATGGTGCCATTTGGATACTTGGGTGGAAACTGTTATTGTAGGATAATTCCACCAGTGGATGATTTTGGTCCAATCCTCATTTTAAGTCCATTAAAAAAGATCTCATCATGTCCTCAAGTGTTGGGATAGTCTACTCAGATAGTCCAACAGTTTTAGGATGATATGTTGTACTGATTTATAGTTCAGTATCCACAGTACGTTGAAGACTCTTCCAAAACATAGAGGTGAATCTTGGATCTCGATTGGATACAATATATATTGGTACTCCATGCATCCTTACCACTTCTCTGATATATATCTATGCCTGTTTATCCAGTGAGAAATCCTCCCAAATAGATATAAAGTGTGACAACATGGTAAGACGAACCACAACAACCCTGATTCCATTGATTCCTTTGGATGTCTTCAGAAGTCTGGTGAAAAAGTTCATGGTGATGTTCTCCCATTTCCATGCTGGTATGGGTAATGGTGGCATCATCCCCTTACAATTTTGTAGCTCTTCCATCACTAGCTGACACACCAGGAACATTAATGTAAATTTAGCGATCTCTTTCTTTATATTGTGCCACCAAAAGTAATCTCGAATATCTTGAATGATCATTGTGCTCCCTGGGTGAATAGAGAATTTTGAACTATGTGAGTCATCTAGAATATCCTTCTTTATCTATGGATCAGATGGTACACATAATCGTGAAAAAAATCTCACAATTCCATCCTTTTCAACCACGATCTCTGAGGATTTCCCATTTCTGAAAGATTCCACCCTTTTTAGAATTTTTACATCCTTTCATTGAGCATCCATTATATTCTAAAAAAGATACGATTGATAAATAATTAGTGAAGGGATTGATGATGTTCCCTTAATTATGATTCCCATATCCATATTAATGAAATATAAGCAGATTGGATCCATCTAAATTCTCATCAACGATTGAATTGTTGGGTCCTTTCTACTTAAAGCATCTGTCACCTTGTTCGCTTTCCTAGAGCAGTATTGGATTAAGCATGCATAGCCTTTGATGAGCTCTAACCATCTTCATTGGTGAATGTTCAACTCTTTCTATGTGAATATATACTTGAGGCTTTTTTGGTCCATATATATTTCACACTTCTACCTATAGAGATAATGCCACAAAATTTTTAAATCATAGATCACCGCAGCCAACTCCAGATCATGTGTTGGATAATTCTTCTCCTGAACTTTTAATTTCCTTGAAGCATAGGCAATGAAATTTTCATTTTACATCGACAAACATCCAAGGACATTCTTTGAAGAATCACTGAATACAATAAAATGTTCTCCACTTGTGGGTAAAGTGAGCATGAGCACATTGATAAGCCTCCTTTTCAAATATTTGAAGCTTTATTCACATTAGCCACTCTAGGAAAACTATTCTCCCTTCTGATTCATCTTGATAAGAGGGTTGGACAATTGTGTGAAATTTCTCAGAAATCATCGATAATATCCAGCTAACCTTAAAAAGCTATGGATATCTGTTACAGATGTTGGCCTCGACCATCTCTCTATTGTAGCTATCTTGGAGGGATCCATAGAGATCCCATTACTTGTGATGATATGGCCCATGAATATAACCTCCTTCAACCAGAACTCACACTTTCTGTACTTTTCATAGAGCTTCTCCTTCCACAAGGTCTCCAGTACAGTTCTTAGATTCTCCTCGTGGTCCTACTTTGTTTTGGAGTATATTAGAATATCATCTATAAATACTACCAAATATTTGTCGAGGTAATCTATAAAGACTCTATTCATCAAGTCCATTAAGATTTCTGGAGCATTAGTGAGTCTGAAAGGCATTACTATGAGTTAATGGTGCATGAATCTTGTACAAAAAGTAGTCCTGGGGATATCATTCTTCTTCACCCTTACTTGATCATATCCTGACTGCAAATCCATCTTGGAGAAGTATTGTGCTCCACATATCTAATCGAACAAGTCATCAATTCATGGGAGAGGATACTTTTTCTTTATCATTATATTGTTAAGCTCACAATAATCGATGCAATGGCGCATTGACCCATCCTTCTTCTTGACAAAGAGAGCCGATGCACCCCATGGTGAAGCACTTGGGCGTATAAACCCTGTATCTAGATTCTCGTGTATTTGTTTCCCCAGCTCCTAAAGCTCCACGATGGACATTCTATACAGATTATTGGATATTGGAAACTCCCCAGATATAATATCATGTGAGAATTCAACATCTCTTCTAGGAGGATGACCTAGAAATTCCTCGGGAAACACTTCAACGAATTTCCTCACAATAGGCATGTCTTCATGGATGGTTTCTTCCATGGACTCAATCATATGAGCCAGATATGCGTTCTCATAGGGCTGTAATATCCATGCTTCATATGATAGACCTAAAGAAGATTCATCTTCCTCCTTGCACTTGTATAGAATCAGGGGTCGATTGAGAGTGATTTCCATATCATGGAAATTTATGTTAGATCTATATATAGAAAACAAATCCATGCCATGAATTGCATCAAATTCCACCAGAGGGAGTATGATAAGGTCCGCTGGGATGTTCAAATCCAAAATTTAGTACATGGGAGGATTTAAATTCATGGGATGCAATGATTGCCCCATTTTTCGTACTCACCAACATCTTTACTTCCATGATTTGTGCTGGTGTTAGGATTGTTCTACTAAACTGTCAGCATATAAAAAGATGTGTAGAACCAGAATCAAAAAGTACATTTGATATTATTGAATGAATAACTAGCATACCTATCACCACTTCTTTTTCGGGGTTCACTTTGGCGGTTGTGATGGAAAAGTCTCACCCTTGCTGCCTTGGAGGTTGTGGGTTGCCTCCGAAAACCCTTGGCTTTGGGATCTGATTTGAAAAGTACCCTGTTTCTTTGCATTTGAAGCAATGAACAATTCATTCTGGGTTGAGCGGAGTGTTCATATCCTCTATCATAGCCGTGGGTTTTTCTTTTCTATAGTTGACAGCTAGGTTTCCTTCTCTTCCACACCTAAAGCATGTTCTCATCCTCTTTAGGCAAGTTATGGGGAGCTTCTTTCCGCACCCTTGGCTAGTGGGGTGATAGATCTTCTTAGCACTGTAGGATTTATCCATCGGATCACCAACATTGAAGTCCACCTTACGGTTCTTATCCCCATGATACCCCTGAGATTCTCTAATATCCATTTTAACCATGAGGGCACATCAGACAATTTCCTCATAGTTGTCGAAGTCACATATCACCAGCGCTTTCTGTAGGCTAGGTTCCATCCCACAAAAGAAGTAGTCAACCTTTCATTCGGGGGTAACGACAATGTCAGAGGCATATCGTGAAATCCTTGGGAATCTTTCCTCATACGCTCCAACAGATTCATCTTCCATTTTCTTTAGAGAAACGATGTCCCTTTCCATCTTAAGTTGGAGGGTGCATGAAAAATATTTATCAAAAAACTTCTATTGGAAATCCTTCCATTCCAACGCCTTGATCTCCTCCTCAGGCTTGGTATTTTTTATCAACACCCACAATTGATCAGGTTCACCCGCCATATGATAATTATCCAGGAGAACCTTATATTGTTTGGAACATTGAAGAATGGATAGTATCTTTCCAATGGAGTTGATCCATTGTTTAGTGATTGAGGGATCAGATGATCCATTAAAAGTAAGAGTCCATTGTCTCATGAAGCTCTCGATAGTGGCTTGCCCATTCTTAGGGGTGGTTGAACATTCCTCTTGACCAATGATTCAATTCAAAGATTGAGTTAACTGAGAGGGAAGTGTGACAAATTTCGCGATTCCTACTCCCATCTGATTGGGCATCTCATTAAAACAATCATCACATTGATCTTCAAATATGTTGTTAGCCTAAGTCCTCCAATTACCAACCATTTGATGGAATAAATATAAATTTATATCAAAAACATGAAGGGTAAACCAAGGACAAAAATAGATTACTTATAAATTACTTTTATTCCTTAACATATGAATCTATAGGATTCAATCTATGTTATTTATGATTTACTTTCTTACATATATTCTTAGGGGAATTTTTTTAAATTCCATTAATAAGGGTCTATACTAATACTGTGAATTTACCAAAGAATATCTCATGGGAGTTTCGTAACCAAGAGTGCAGAAAGGCCCTTTTCATGCACCAGTTACCATTCCAGTCTTGCTCAAAGTGGTGTTTTCGGGTTTTACACCTAGGATACATCTGTGCTAGAGCCGCCTCTTCATGCTAGTATCCAGACAGCGATGTATTTCCTTGATAAACCACTTATTCAATACTCACCAATACATAGGGATGTTTTTATTATAGTTATTATGGTCTCTATGTCACCACTATGGTTTTCTAATCCTAATCCAACAAATAACTAAACATATCCTCTAATATGAACTATGACAATCCTGCTCTTTTATTTCACACTTAAACATGAAATATTAAATATACTTCAGTTGATAAATCATAGAATATCTAGAGGTGTATTTTCATTAGGGCTTAGTATAATTAAATATCAACTTAAAACATGAAATAAAATATCATTATTGAAAACTTCCTTTACATGACCACTACATTATTTCATACTTAGCATTGCATAGGATAACCTGAGGACATGCATGAGAAAAGGGTGAGATATAAATCCCAGTAAGGGAATAAACATGGAATAACATTAGTATTACAATATATGTTAGAAAATAGGCATATCAATTGACCAAAATAGAAACATGAACTTAAAGGCATGATAAATCATGATAATCATAACATGGAAATGTTGCAACAACACTTAACATGGAATTATCATTAACCATGGCTCATTGCACATGGAGCATGAGTAAACCCTCATGGCACATTAAGAATGATTAAAACCTCGTTTCAATTGAATTAACATGAGTTAAAACCCATTTCACATGACGTATCATGATACTATACTTTACCCAATGCATTGGAGTGTTATCATGGCGCACCCTTCTTAAACATTTCATTTCATGCATATGTGTGCCACATGGATCATACAACATGGAATAAATCATCATAATTTCTTACATGAAAAGTTATTTGGATTACATAAAAGATGATATATAATCAATAAGTAAATTTTCATAAAAGTGAATATCCTTGATAGATAAATGGGCATGGTATTCACTACACAATGACATCGGCTAGGAAAATCGTAGTGCAATTTCAGCAGCATAATAGCGTGAAATAAGAACTCATAAAAATGGTTTCTGAGAGAGTAAGAGGTTTCTCATAATATTTACATGAAATGGACAGTAATGGGGTCATATATATACAAGTCCCAAAAACATAATAGAATTTAGATGCCTAATTCAAAAGAATTACATGGATGTAAAAGAGGAGAGAGAAATCCCGCAATGAATTTCGGCATGGTAACTGGTGTACATGGGTGGAATTAATGAGAGAGAAAGGGGTCTAACATCATCCAAACATGAAGAGAAAAGTATTTTGGAGGTGAAAAATCATACCCCAACATTTTTAATTGAAAACAAAAGGGTATAATAGCTTAAATAAAATTGGACAAAAATGAGAACGGAAGAAATCCTTTATTTGGAAGTGTGATCCCAAAGGCTTGGGAGAGGCTTGAGATAGGATTATTGAGAGATTGGGGCACCTTGGGAGGATTCTAGAGAGAGGAGGGATGATTTTTTACGAACTCCAATGGCTTTGAGTGAAGAGGAAGTGGGAGCTTGGATGGGTTTATATAGGAAAAGAGAGGGAATTATTTATTATTTAGGTTAGAGTCACCACATAATAAACTTATCAATACCACAAACCAGACAATGGATTTTGCCAAGGGTTTTTTCCAAAGGGGAGTGGAAAACAATATTTTATAATTCCAATAGTCTTAATTCTTAAAATATTGGGGGTGCTTATCTGGAGGTGAGTCACACTCTCAAGGAGATTAATTTAAAAGAGTGAAAATGCATTAAACGCTTGGAGGGTCCACTAATGTTTTGTAAAATAAACAAAAAAACCAAAAATAACATAATTTTATTGATAGAACATATATTGGCCGAAAATATCATTCATACTATTTTATTACATCTCTACTGGGTCATTATGATTTCATAAAACACATTATTTATTTCAACGGTATTTAATTTTTACCCAAAAATTCGACTGTCTGAGAAAATTATGAAAAATTCACCGTTGGATAATTTCGATGTCCTGATTCCAAAAATAATATTAATTTTATATAACTAATTTTATAAATATGTGAATTTTATACTTTTAAAATAAATACTGTAATTTATCTTAAAATAATGGGTTTTGACAAAAACGGCTTTCAAAGCATAATAAAAACTCCAATTGCATTCATAACATTATATGATCATTTATATTTAAAAAAATTAATTTAATTATAATAATATTTTATTAAAATATTATTCAATTTAAAAATCCATTAATTCATCCAAAGATATTTCTTAGTTGAATACTGACTAAAAATACTATTTGTGCTTTAAAATCTATTTACAAAGTAAAAATAATAAAATGATTACACATTCTTTATACAAAAATAATGTACATAGTCATAGTGATAGGGTCTTATTACATAACCCCTTATAACACTTTCATAAGACTAAATGGTAATGTGTGCGATGGTGACAGACTATTTGGGTCACTACTAGAATTCAAGGTATTTGCAACGGGATCTCATCGCAAATAAGCTTTAGTGACGGGGCCCCTTTATAAAAAGCTCGTTGCAGAAAATGCCGTCCCAAAAAATATTATTTGTGACGCGACCGTCACAAATAAAATTTTTTGCGACGGTAAATTTCATCATCACAAATAAGTCCCCGAATATATACTTTATATATATATATAAGCTTTTTTTGCGACGAGCCTGTTGTAAATATCTTTTTTTGACGGGCCCGTCGCAAATATCTTTTTGTGAAACGCCCGTAATACCGTCTTAAATAGGTAAATAAAAACTTATGTGTGATGGGCCCGTCGCAAATAAGTTGTTGTGAAGGGCAGTTTATACCGTCAAAAATAGAACAATAAATAACATATTTGTGACGGGGTCCCGTCACAAATTGCCCTGTCGCAAATACTGAAAATATATATATATATATAATAATTAATATAAATCATATAATATTATATAATAATAATAATAATATTTATAATATATAAAATTATATTATTATAATATTAATAATAAAAAATATATAAAATAAAATTATGAAATATTAATATTGGAAAATAATAATAATATGAATACTATTAATATAAATAATATAATATAGTAATAATATGAATATTAATAATATAAAAAATTAATATAATAATAATTTTATTATTATTAAAATAAACATACATATTTATGGAAGAATAATATTAATATTATTAAAATTATAAAATATTAAAATTCTCAATATTCCCAGAAAATATAAAATATTAATAAAATATAAATATTATTATTATTAAAAAAAGCATACATTAAAAATAATACTAAAAAGTTATAAAATATTAAAATTAAAAAAAATTAAATTAAGCAATATTTGTACCAATATGAAAAAGAGAAATTGTTAATAGTTAAAATTATAATAAGCTACGAACTCAAATGTTTGTTACATGTAGAAAACTCACTGGGGGTGGATAATATGGAGGACCTGGAGGAGATGGTGGAGGAAACTTCATCCCTAAACTTCGAGTCTTACGATGCATGTACTCCATCTGTTCCTACTGCTACTTCTCATATCGACGCATCTCCTCCTCGTGATGCTGATGATATCAACACATCTCCTCATCGTGCTGCTCCTTCCATTACTGCTCCCGCTAACGCATCTATTCCTGCTCTTGATTATTACTAATTATTACTAATTTAGCAATACTTATCAATACTTTGCAAAAAAGCTCTTGGTTATTACTAATTATTACTAATTTAACAATACATAGAAATATATAGAAAAATCAAAGCTACTTGAATAATGAATGTAAATTTGGTAATCATCATTGTGGGGATGATTATAAATTTTCCCTTCATTATCCAAGTAGTTTTCATTTACAAATTATAATTATATCTAATTATTACTAATAAAAAATTATATTATCAATATTTATAAAAAAATATTAATATTATTAAAATAATAATAAAAAATTATAATATATTAAAATTATGAATATTCGCAACAGACATTGATCTATTCTTAACATGTTCAAATCTAAAAGGGTCATCAATTATCAGGTCATGCGCAATAAAAAGTTTATGTCATCCATGTCCAATGTAAACCCTATAATTATCCTTATATGGCTGATCACCTAGCAAGTAGTGTTGCAATAGGACGACCAAAGTAATGTCTTTATCATCTCTAAGAATCATCTCGCTCCCTTTACATATATCATTCTTCCTTAAAAATTTGAGGGGACATCAGTATCTTTCCCTTAAAATTTCAAAGAAAGAATGGTCTATGTAAAGGGTCATGTGAGATAATTCTTATAGATGAGAAGGGAATGACTTGGCTTGTCCTATTGAAATACTACATGCAATGTGATCAACCACGAAAGGACAATTTAATATAATTATATCTAATTATTACTAATTATATCTATTTATTACTAATTATTACTAATTGTTACTAATTATTACTAAATATTACTTATTATTACTAATTATTACTAATTATTACTAATTATTACTAATTATTACTAAATATTTCTAATTATTACTAATTATTACTAACTATATCTAATTATATCTAATTATATCTAATTATATCTAATTATTACTACTTATTACTAATTACTACTAATTATTACTAATTATTACTAATTATTACTAATTATATCTAATAATTACTAATTATATCTAATAATATGAAGTTATTACTAATTATATCTAATTATTACAATTTATTACTTATTAAAATTTATTAGTAATTATTACAATTTATTACTAATTATTATTAATTTTTTCTAATTATTGCTAATTATTACTAATTATTTCAAATTATTTCTATTTATTACTATTTATTGATATTAATTACCAATTATTATTAATTACTACAAATTAATTATATACATTACTAATTATCGTTAATAATTAATAATTACTACTTACTATTATAAATTAACACTAAAAAGTTCAATTTATTAGTACAAATAAATACTAATGACAAAACAATTAAAATTTAACTTAATTACAACTAATCAACAAGAAAAAAATTAACATAAATAAATGAAATAAATAATATATTTAAAAAACATAAATTCCTTTAAGATAGATTTTCTATTAATGCAGACAGCTTCACAACTTCTTCGTGAACAAAAAAATTAACTTAGAAAAATTCTCTCTCTAAAATCTGAGTTTAGAGAGAAACATGATCTAATATTTGAGAGGAATGAGAGGAAAAATGGATGGGGGTATATATAGGTTAGATTATTTGTGACAGGATACCATTCACAAACAGTATCTTTTGCAACGGGACCCGTCGCAAATACCTACGCCCGCATAAATTATTGTTGGTGGTTAAAAAGTTATTTGCAACGGGTCCCGTCACAAATAGTCTCTGCTGACACACCTTTTATGACGAGATGTCGTCCCATCACAAAAATCTATAAACATCCACCGGTTATTTGTGACAGGGCCCATCGCAAATACTTAACTATTTGTGATAGTGGGATCCCACTATCACAAATAACCTTCATGCGGTTTGGCGCGCTATCGGTGCCAAACTAATTGCGATAGGAGACTAAATCCTATCGCAAATTGTTGGTTATTTGCGACGGGTCGTTACCCCCACCACAAATAACCTCTTGGATGGACCTTTTGCGATAGGATTTATTCCCGTCGTAAAAGGCTTGTTGCAAAAATCCATTTTTTCCATAGTGGGTGGCTCGGAAAACGTCGCTCGTGTGGTAATCTCTATTAACATCCATTTCTCTCTTAATCGGTTTCACTAAAGCCTAATGTGCTCAAGCTCTGTATAGGCTTAGTCAAGAGAGGAGCCCAATGATGCCACCTCCTTTCCGTGCTCCGAAAAATGGGCTTTGTATTGGTAAAGTCTACTGGATGAGGCCATCACTTCCTTTGTCTGAGTAATTTGGATTTGTTAAATTCCTATATTTATACTTATCAAGTGATCACTGTTCAACGACTATCTTAGCAACGATCACTTTTATTAACGATATTTTAAAAATACAAATCATAAAACCAATGGAGATCAAAAATCATTTTACATAATGAGCCATTTTATTAGATCAAGAGGGATTTCCATTAATGAATGTTTGGGTCGTTACAGGGGTATTTCTCTTTGTTGAGTCCTCGGACGACCGCAGGATCGTTGATGCATGTGTCTTCAAGGATCATGGTTATTTCATTTGGATCTAAGGTCTATCTTTTGGAACATGAAATATATGTATGAAATACAGACCACTAAACATCCTCAAAGTAGCATTCCATTAAACACATGCATATTTGGCGATTCAGCTCAGCCTCCTTCCCCTTTTCATTTACTATGGGGTGAAGAGGCCTCAGTGGGGTGAGACCGCCACCTTTGTTAAGGATTCACGTTGGGTCCATCATTTTTGTTTTTCCTCTAAGGGGGAACATTTTTGTGCATATTGAGGTGGAAAATGGTCTAACGTGCATGGTCCTTTTGTCTATTATCATTAGGGTACAACCACCAAGTTGGTTAAGGATTCACATTGGGTTCACCATTTTTGTTTCGCCTCTGAGGTGGCGTGTGTTCAGGTGGTGCCAAGATGGCCTGAAGAGGATCATCACCCATCCCATTTTCCATAAAGTTCGTCCCCATCAAATTCACCATGACTTTCTTTCAACCCATTCAGCGTCATTATCCTTTAAAGAAGGTTGAATTAACCTTGTGTGGAACTATTGGTCCTAGCGGGTAATTGCATGGGGGTAAAGCACTCATGAAATTGGTACTTCTCAAATATAACATCCTTGGACGGTCTCCAAAGGGTTTATTCGTAGAGCCAAGAATTCCCAATGGCCCAGGAATCCTTGATTCAAGGACCTGCTTTCTAAAGGCAGGCGCTCGTTGGCAGGTGATTTGGCCAAAAACACTTGAGGACTCTATTGTTCGAGTGGATTTGAGGTCAAGCTCACTGCACCCTTCCAGGGGAGGATTGTGTCCTGTTCTGGGACTCTCTTATAGATTTAGGTCATGTGAATATGTTCGTGATTCCTTGGTTCATTCCCAAAGAGTGTGTGCATGGGCTTCCCATGGTATTCATGATCTTCATGTGCATGCTTATGTTTTATTCCACAGAGGTGACACTAAAATAGATATATTGTAAGGTTCTCTAGAGTTTATCATCATCTAGGGGGGACGGAAGCTGACTTGATGTTAGTAACAGGCCCCCAAGGAGGTCTTCTTATGTATCCCAGAAAGAGGAATCAAAACCAACGTATTTTATAAGATGTGGGGCTTACACATGGAATCTTCCCATTTGATGGGAAATGATTATGTGAACCCTTTTGGAATGGGCACCCTGTTGAGATCGAGTCTTTTGGAAAGCATCCTACTTTTTCGGTTTTGATCACTAATCAGATTTCTCATATTTCAAAATATGTGTTGATATTGTAATCCTCAAAAACCTATAGGCCCCCATGAGTCATGATTGGTCTGAGAAACAAGAGGATTTCAATGATTCAATAATTAACATGCCTCTGCCACAACTAGTGGTGGAGGGGGAGCCTATGGAGGAAGGGTTTGGGGTGACCACGGGCGAGGGCGTGGAGCGATGAAACTTCCCATGTGAAATGGAATTAAAGGTCGCATGCCCCTGCCTCGGATGATCAAGGACTTACCTCAGTGGGAGGTCCCCAAAGCATCATATGATTTATACTATAGTTTAAAGTCATATAGCTTGGACAGATACCATACAGTTTAATGTCATGTGGTTACGAAGATTTGGGATTGTGTAGTTTAGGTTCTTTCGATGTGGAAAACCTCCTATAGAAACCATGATTATCTTTTGTAAAATCATGGTTGAATATTTTGACATGTAAACCATGAGTATGGAGGATCACATATCATGAGAAATGATATGAGGTATGGAAGACATTGAGATGTACATAGATTGGAAAGGACTCTCCTGAGGGTGAATTTGTCTCTGGATGACGGTCATTTTTGTGTGTAACATATGTAGAACCACTAGGCATGATGTGCATAGTGAAGAAAAGGATTCCACAAGACATTGGCCTTCCTTTTCTTATGGTCATGGAGGTGTATCATTCTGGAGGACCTCAGATCAGGAGAAATGACATGAGGCATAGAATCCATTGAGTTGTGTAAGGGAAGGAATGGACTCTCCAGAGGAAGAATTTTCCTTTGGATGATGGTCTTCTTGTAGGAAACATATGCAGATCCACCAGGTCATGATGTGTATACTAAAAAAATAGTGTTTGCAGGACACTAGCCATCTTCTTTTGATGGTCAAGGATGTTTATGAGGATCTGAAATAACCCTTAATACTATAATTTAATGTCATATAGCTTATAAAAATACCATATAGTTTAATTGTATGTGGTTAGTATGATAAGTAAAAGTTCAAGGTCATATAGTTTTGACCATGGAGGGAAGGAGGCATTATTAACAAGAGGATATTCAGGCTGGTATGTTCTGAATTTCCTCAAACAAGAGAGTGAGGGAATGTGTAAACTATGGCTTTAGGGATTCTAGGATCAAGAAAAATGATATGAGGCATGGAATCCATTGAGACGTACATAGGTGGGAAGGGACTCCCTTGAGGTTGACTTTTTCTTTTTATTGACGGCCATCATGTAGGATTCATATGCAGAACCACGAGGGAATGATGTGCATAGTCAAACAAAGGGGATTACAGGAAATTGTTTTCCCCATATAGCTAGCCACGTAGGATTTGGCCACGTAGGATGGTATGCGGAGGAGTTTTCCATGTATGATGGAATGTGGAGGAGCATGTTATGAATTTTCTTCTGTTGAGTGAAAAGTTTTCCTTTGACTTATGCATCATGTTTTGGAAATCACAAATGTCTTTTTTCTCGTATCATACTGACTCTATCAATATTATCGTACTGACTCTGTCAATCGTATTGTACAGACTCTGTCAATCGTATCGTACTGACTCTTTCAATCGTATCGTACTGACTTTGTCAATCATATCGTACTGACTCTGTCAATTGCATCGTACTGACTCTGTCAATCATATCGTACTAACTCTGTTAATCGTACCCACTTTTGTATATCTTACTTTGTATCATATCAATACATTACAATTAGTAATACTTATAATAATCATACTTTCATTACTTACTTTTTTTGGTACTTAGTCAAAAACACTTTTTTCATATTAATCATACTCTTGTTTATCATCTTCATATATATTTTGATTTAACCAATACGATGTCGTTGAGTTAGTTACAAACTAATCAAAACGATGTTGTGCTTTCTATTTCAATATGACCGTTATAATGTCAGGTGTCCAAGTCCCTCTGAGTTTTTCGGAGAAATATGACCGTTGGAGGAAATGTGACAGTTGGAACCTAAGGCCTATTAATAGGTGTTCATTTGAAGCCGTGAGTGTGTGGTTATGACAGTGATATAATCGTGATACTTTGCTTCTATCAAGTTCTAGAGAGAGACGCTGTGACTTCTCTCATAATTTGTGCTTTGTGCGTCCGATCATTATATCGAGGTCTTTCAAATAATTGAAAGACAGAGGTGCTGATTACCTACAAAATCGAGGGCTGTCGGGGATAGGCAGACAGACGTTCCGATCATCGTATCGAGGGCTGCCGGGGATAGGCAGACAGACATTCCGATCATCGTATCGAGGGCTGCCGGGGATAGGCAGACAGACGGTCCGATCATCGTATCGAGGTCTTACCAATGTGGTGGTAAGACAGAACTCGTATACTAGGTGAAAGGATAACCCTTATCTTTGGGTTAAAATAATTGTAATGCTTTTACATTTCCGCTGCTGATTGTATTAGAAAGAAAATTGTATTGTTTATTTTCATCATTACACTTTCAATTGTGATTGTCTCAATTACAATTATTCTATTACATTTTGTATAAATAGATTCTATACGCTTTAATGTAGAATCTCTCACACTTTTATTACTCTGATTATTGTATTCATCTTGAATACAATTTATTTACTTTTCTAATAGTATTACATGACATTATACCTTTATATTCATTACAATTTTGTTTGTTTGAATTGTATTAGTTTAATATCTTTTAATCTAATCTCTTAAGTGTTTAAACTCAAAGTTTTAAACATACATTTCACCCCCCTCTTGTATTGTTCCATCTAATATACATATAAATCTACATATTCGATCCAACAATTGGTATCAATTGTTTTTTCCACTGATTTTTATTACTAGATTTATTTCTTTCAAACATTTATTTTAACTACTTACTATACTAACGTGTAGAGTGGAAAAGATTTTTGATTTATTAGATGGGAGGAATGAATATTAGATCAATTGAAAACCTAAATTATTCTAGACCACCTATCTTTGATGGGAATGATTATGAGTACTGAAGAGATCGAATGAAGACATTTCTTATCAATACTGGTGTAGAAAATTTTATAATGCTTACTGGAGGATACAAAATATCTGACAAAGAAGTCAGTACTTTCACTAATCAAGAGAAGCAAGAATATGAACTGAATTACAATGTACACAATACTTTATTATGTTCTATGACCAAAAATATATACATCCAGATATCTTCTTGTGATCATACAACTGTATTTGGAAGAAATTGGAAGTCACACATTTTGGTACATCAAAGGTTATAGAAACAATAAGAGCAATGCTTCGAGTAGAGTATCATGGATTTGTTTTTCCTTATGGAGAGCCAGTATGTAAAGTGAGACAAAGATTTATGACAATTGTCAACAGCATACAATCTATGGGAGAGAATGGTCTTGATAATGAAGCTCTTTTAGATAAGATTATAGATATAATGACAAATGAATGGGAGTCAAAAAGGACAGCTATTGATGAAAATAAAAAAGTTTCCCAGATTACTCTTGATGAACTATTTGGAACT
Organism: Viscum album; assembly: GCA_963277665.1. Lineage (NCBI taxonomy): Eukaryota > Viridiplantae > Streptophyta > Magnoliopsida > Santalales > Viscaceae > Viscum > Viscum album. The sequence goes on from OY728144.1 coordinate 445,738,990, forward strand.
CCTTTATAGCATGAGACAAGAATGAAAAGAGATGCTAATTTCAACAAGAAGAAGAATGGAAGTGGTAGTGTAGCTTTTACTTCCAAATCTAAAACTCCTGAAAGGATAACAAGATCCAAATCCAAGAAAGTTGTTATATCTGATTCAAGTGATTGTAATATTTCGGAAAATTAGTTAGCCAATCTTGGTCGAAGGATGAACAAGATTGTGGGAAATAAAGACTTCCAATAGAGATTAAAAAAGAAGGATAGGAAAGATAAGAAAGATTCAGAGGTAACATGTTACGAATGTAAGAAAGTAGGACATATAAGGCATGATTGTCCTTTACTGAAGAGAAAAGATATAAAGGAGTAACTTTCTGAAAGAAATATGAAAAAGTATTATAAGACCAAGAAAACCTTGAAAGCAAATGAAACATGGAGTGAAAGTGTTAGTGATTCTTCAGACAATTCTTCAGAATATGAGTCCTCAGGATAGAGAAATATTGGACTTATATCCAGACTACCAATTGAGGATCATTGTCTTATGGCCAAGGTACATAATGATGAAGCTATTACAAATGTCTCATTAAATGTAAATTATATTGATAATAAATATTATGAATCTTTAAATGACGATTCTTCATCATTATAAGATGATACACTACCTTCATTTGAAGAAGTATCTAGATTTTCTAAATTACATGAAAATAAAAATTCTAAACTTACAAAAAATCATGATAAAGAAAATTCTAAATTTCAGGTTTAACTAAAGAAGCATCAGATCTTTCTAATTATCTTGATATGAAAACGTCTGATTTTGAAAGAATTTTTAAAACCCTTGAGAAATTCAAATCTGATAAGGATAACCTTTCTAAGGACCTAAAAAATGTGATTTCAACGATAAATGTATTAGATCCTAACTCTAGTTTAAAATCAATTTTTTTGGAAGATAAAATCATAGTTTTAAAACTAACGTCAGAAATTTTCTCTTTGAAGAAATTTTTTTCAATCTTTACTCATGGCAAGGAAAACTTTGACAAGATTTATTCTCAAATTAGACCTTTTAGAAATCATTCTGGACTTGATTATACTCATTCCAAAGCTATTTTTAGTAATAACTATTTTGTTCCATAGAAAACCCCTTTTTGTTCTATGTGTCAATGTGGTGGACACTGGAGAAGAGAGTGTTCTCTTAATAAAACTCAATATTTAGGATTTCATAAAGCTCATTTTGTAAAACAAATGTGGATTACTAAAATTCTCATATCTAACACTTCTGGATCCAAACAAGTTTGGATTCTGAAAAACTAATTGTTTCTTTTTATGGAAAATTAGAAGTGTACCAACAAGAATATTTGGTACATGGATAGTGATTGTTCTCAACACATGACTGGAAACAAAAATTTCATTGAAAAGATTATCAAAACAAAAGGAGATATTATTTTACAATTCATCGGAACACAGGAACAACTTGCTGACATTTTCACAAAACCATTACCTTCCGATAGATTTGAGTTTATAAAACAGAAGCTAGGAATGATTATATTAAAATAATCATTCATATCCACCTCTTGTTTTACATTTCTACTTACATTAAACAAACCCCTATTAAAAAGGGGCGAAAATGTCTTTCTATGTTTCTTTTTATCTTATGATCTTTAATTATTTACTCTCCTGGTATGTGTGTTTTATTTTTCTGTTTATCGTATTGACAGTTTTATCGTATCATTTACTTTTATGTTTATTGTATTGATAGTTTTATCGTATCATTTGTTTTTCTGTTTATCGTATTGATAGTTTTATTGTTTTATTTACCTATCTGCCTATCGTATCGTCAGTTCATGGTAATCATTTTCTTTTCCATCGTATTGTCAGTTCATGGTAATCATTCTCTTTTCCATCGTATTGTCAGTTCATGGTAATAATATTCTTTTACATCGTATTATCAGTTCATGGTAATCATTTTTTTCCATCATACTGTCAGTTCATGATAATCATTTTCTTTTCCATCATACTGTCAGTTCATGGTAATGATTTTCATTTCCATCGTACTGTCGGTTCAGGGTAATCATTTTCTTTTCCATCGTATTTTCAGTTCATGGTAATAATTTTCTTTTCCATCATATTGTTAGTTCATGGTAATCATTTTATTTTCCATCGTATTGTCAGTTCATGGTAATGATTTTATTTTACATCGTACTGTCAGTTAATGGTAATCATTTTCTTTTCCATCATACCGTCAGTTTAGGGTAATGATTTTCTTTTCCACCGTATTATCAGTTCATGGTATTGACTTTGTTTCCCATCGGCATGACGATTGATAGTATTGTTTTTCTTTACGTATTATTCTGTTTTCTTTTGAACTCTACTAAAACCAACAATTACCTTACGTTCTTCGGCATGTATTTTTTTTAAATTTGTTTTTCATTCATTTTATTTCTAACCGTTGATTTCCTGTCTTCTAATCTCAACCATATAAGATCAACGGTCACCCCTATATCTCCTATAAATAGCCCCCCTCCCCAAACCCCGACCAGTTCTTTCATGAATTCTGGTGAAGCCCTGCTCCAACAATTTAAGGCATCGTACTGTCTTTCAAGTGGAATCATCTGTATATCTTAGTCCTCTGCTAATACTCCCACCGAAATGTCTTCAAAGACATTTACAGAGAAAGAATTTTTCAGAGAAAGGTTAGTTTCTCGGAACTTTTTTGATTCATACGATTCTAAAATCAGAAGAATCATTCTATTTCAAGGATGGGAACATCTATGTGTTGAAAAACTAGTATCTCAAGATCTATTTTTTTTGATGAAGTTACTCAGTTTCATAAAACCGTATCATTTGATAAAAATATGACTATAAACTTTACTATGTACGATAGAAAGATTTTAATGTCTCTGAGTCAAGTATCTCATTTTCTGAATGTTCCGATAGAAGGTGACTCTTTATGTCCATCTCATAAACTACCAGAGGAAGTTGGTACATTTAACAAAGAGAATTCTAAAATGTTTTTGTTTATAATAAATGAATAAAAGAGGAAAGTAGCTCATCTTTCTCCGGACAATAGATTTGTGACTCTTTGGATGCAAGGTTTTCTTATCCCAAGGAAAGTATATAGAGAAATTCTGAAAGTTTCTGATGTTTTTATGCTTGGCTATCTTATAAATATGATAAAAGTGAATCTCATGGGATATGATTTTGAAACTATCAAGAATGTTAAGTCAAGAGGAATTATGTCCCAAATGATTATGTATCCAGCTATTCTTATAAAATTAATTCCTAAGAGTATGAAGTTTTGTAATATTCTGTTGAAAGGAAATATGATAGATTTGGAGCCCTCCTGGATTAGAAAAATTACTTTGAAGAAGTTGAATGTTTGTTTTGACCCAAATTCAAAACTTTTTATAAGAGATTTAGAAGCAGAATCGGCTCAGAATCAATCGGCACCTATGCCAGCCAAAGACAATCCTTATATTGGTGTTCCTCAAAATTCAGATCCCCAAACCAATTCAAAGCCAAAGAAGAAACCAATGTACAACAAAGAGTTTGTGAACAAGTGGAAAAATGAAAGAGAACAGAGAAATGAAGGTGATCCAATGTTTGGACTTGATCCAGCCGAAGTGTTTTCTAAAAGAATAAGGGTAGAAGAAACCCCTCAAGCTGAAAATAAAAAGAATAATGTCTTGAAAAGAAAGGCCCAAGACTTTGACATCCCTAAAGTCTTGAAAATGGTTGAGGATGCAAGTGGTCAACTAACAGAAGAAGTGCATCAATAGCCTATCGTACAGAGTCTTCCTGAGAAAGAAAAAGGAAAAAAAATGTTGGAAGAGATAAAATAAGTTCAAGAAGAGGATGGAGAATTTCATTTATAATTCCTTCAGAGTTCGAAAAAGAGTAGAGTGGAAACAATTCAAAAGAAAAGTGAAGATACTAAACAAACCCCTCATGCTGATCAATCACCTTTTGAAACTTCTGAAACTCCGGATGAAACACCCTCTCAAGCAAAGAAAGGTTCTGAAACCTCCCATAATGAAAAAGTTATTGTCACCAGTGAAAAAGTAGAAGAAGAAAGAAAAGAGAAAAAAAAATGAAAATGGAAAACAGCCAGTTGTAGACTCAATCCGATCAAATGTACTGGCTTCGTACGATGTAGATACTAATTCAGAACAAAAAATTTCACTCAAGAGAAGTGATTACATTGTTCATGTTTTAAGAAGGGTAGAAAAGACTATTCCTTACATTCATAGGCTAGAAGTGAAAATTGATTTTTTTACTGAAAATCAGAAAAAAGATGTTTTGTTCTGTAAGAGAATTAAGAAAGAAAGTTTTGTCAGTTGAAGCTGATTTGAAAGTTCTATCTGAAACTTTGGCTGCTCATAAGAAATCTTACAATAGGATGACCAAGTGGTCATATAAAATAGAAAGCTCGGTGAATTACCGTGAGATAGCAATTGAAGATATAAGGAGGTTGTCAAATGATCATGGGATTGCTTTCAATAAGCTTGACAAAGAAACTATTGAAAGGCTAAATCAAGTAACTCATGGAGCCGATATTCCTTTAGTGAAAGAATTCCAAGAGAGAATGAATGCTTTTCAGTCCGAATTATCAAAGGTTTTATCTTTCAAAGATGAAATGATTTTTTTGAAGAAACAAAATTTTGTGTAATCCAAAGATAACAAGAATCTATAAGACAGAATTGATACCCTTGAGGAAGTAATCAGAGTCCAGGAGGAGACTATCAAAAATCAAGATCAACTTTTTGCTGACCAACAAGATCTTCTCAGAACTCAGGGTGATTCAATTTTTGAAGACAAGAAAGAAATCAAAAAGATGAAAGTTGTTCTTAATGAGATGATAAAGAAGGAAAAAGAAAGAGAAAACAAATGACCGTTGTATTTTTTGTTCTTTTCTTATGGAACCTGTCTGTTTTGTAATGACATTTATGTTACTCTTTCTTTTGTCCTACAATTCTTTTCTCTAACCCTTTCAGGAAACTCAAGGCTAACCCTCTGTTTTGTAAATTCCAAAGGGGGAGAATGTTTTATAAAGGGGGAGAATGTTTTACAAAGGTATAATGATTTAATCAAATACATCGAAACCAAGAAAAATATGTGAATACAATACTTAGTAAAGTATATACCTATGGGGGAGTTAGTTGTATTCAAATTCATATTCAGAAGAGTTTCCAATAACAGAGGGGGAGATAAGTTTTTCTTGTTGTCTTTACTTTGTGTTTTGTGCTTTCCAAAAAGGGGGATATTGTTGAGTCAAAAGTTTTCCTTTCACTTCTATATCATGTTTTGGAAATCACAAGTGTCTTTTATCTCATATCGTACTGACTCTATCGATCGTATCGTACTGAATCTGTCAATCGTATCTTACTGACTCTGTCAATCATATCGTACTGACTCTGTCAATTACATCGTACTAACTCTGTGAATTGTATCGTACTAACACTATCAATTGTACTCACTTTTGTATATCTTACTTTGTATCATATCAATACATAACATTTAGTAATACTTATAATACTCATACTTTCATTACTTACTTGTTGTGGTACTTAGTCGAAAACACTTGTTTCATATTAATCGTACCCTTGTTTATCATCTTCATATATCTTTTTTTAACCAATATGATGTCATTGAGTTAGTTACAAACTAATAAAAATGATGGCGTTCTTTCTGTTTCAATATGACTGTCATAATGCCATGTGTCCAAGTACCTTCGAGTACTTCAGAGAAATATGACTGTTGGAGGAAATGTGACCATTGGAACCTGAGGCCTATAAATAAGAAGTCATTTGAAGCCAAGAGTATGTGGTGATGACGGTGATATAACTGTGATACTTTGCTTCTATCAAGTTCTAGAGAGAGACATTGTGACCTCTCTCATGCTTTTTGATTTGTGCGTCCGATCATCGTATTGAGGGCTTTCATGTAATTCACTGATATTGGTACTGATTACCTACAAAATCAAGGACTTCCGGGGATAGGATGACAGACTTTCTGATCATCGTATCAAGGGCTGCCAGGGATAGGCGGACAGATGTTCCGATCATCGTATCGAGGGCTACCGGGGATAGGCAGACAGAATTTCCGATCATCGTATCGAGGGCTTACCAAGGTGGTGGTAAGACAGACCTCTTATCCTAGGTGAAAGGATAACCATTCTCTTTGGGATAAAAGAATTGTAATTCTTTTACATTTCTGCTACTGATTGTATTAGAAAAGAAATTGTATTGTTTCCTTTCATCGTTATACTTTCAATTGTGATTGTCTCAATTACAATTATTCTATTAAATTTTGTATTAATAGATTCTATACGCTTTAAGGTAGAATCTCTCACACTTGTATTACTCTGATTATTGTATTCATCTTGAATACAATTTCTTTACTTTTCTAATAGTATTACATTACATTATACCTTTATATTCAATACAATTGTAGTTGTTTGAATTGTATTATTTTATGATGTTTTAATCTAATCTCAAGTGTTTAAACTCAAAGTTTTAAACATACAATTCACCCCCCTCTTGTGTTATTCCATCTAATATACATATAAATATACATATTCAATCCAACATCTTTTAGATAGGGGGTCTGCACACTGTCTTCCACATATGGGCATCCATGAAACTCTTTCCGCGTATGGGCATCTCAGAACCGTTTTCTACATATGTTAATCAATGAACCATTTTATTATAATTTTTTACTGGTTCTCTAGTTAGATGTGAATAGTATTCCAAATATTGTTCACAGGGAGGACCTTCACAAACTACTTTCAGCATATGGATTTTGGGATGGTTTCCGCGAACATATTTTTATTCGTGGGATGGAATCCGTGAATTGTTGTGAATACTGGATGGAGTCCCACAAACTACATTAGGTGCGAGAGAAATTTATCCCACACCCTCTATGTTCTTAGTACCCTTTTTACCATCATAGAGCTCTATCCCTTTCTTTACTTCCTTCTTTTACCTCTGGATGTCCTTTTATTGAGTGATGGGGAATCCATATCAGTGGTTCATATGACACCCTCTCTGAAAGCCCATGAAGCTATATCTTAATCTGTGAAAGACCCATTCAACCGAGGTTTTTGGAGGTGCAGTATGCCATTGGGTTCTACTCATCCATGAATCACATCGTATGCGGGGATGGTACACAGGTCGTACTTCTTTCGGATTTTCACCTATAAAAACAGTTCACAACAACTTCTGTTCATGGGGGGGAATTCACTACGAACCGCTTCATTCGCTGGAAAACACCTAATGGGACTGTGTGTCATTGGCCATTCACGTACCATCTGTTCTTGATTTATTCCTTTCACTAGCCTTTCCCAATGATGGTATGTGACCAAGAATAATTCCCTTGAAAATTTTGATTTCATTAAATTGCTTCTCAAATATTCCCTCAATTTTCCTTGTTGCACATGTGGAAGTATTTACTTTCCTTATGTTGAATTTTAGGGCCCTTACACACTTTCAAGGAAATTGGTCCAAAATTGATAAATAATAGTGGAAATTATATATGTTCAATCCACCACTACATGATTCTATGAGAAACATGTGTAAAAAATATTAGATGCTTTACCTCTATGGGAAATCATATTTTACTTTTTAGTTTTTACCATGGTAACTTGCTTTTATCTAGGTAATTAACTTTTTATGAACAAAAATAAAATGCTCCTTATTATATAGTATTGATTGAATGATTAAAAATTTTAAATCCATTTTTTTTAATTTAATTTTTACGTGATAAAAATTAATTTTAAAATACTAAATATTTATTGTATTAAAAACGTTTTTTAATGTGACATAAATTCTAAAATTTAAAATATTGGTTTATAAATTTAAAAAAATTGTATTCACATAGAAAATATATATTTTGTTTTATAGAAGAGTTAAATAAATTTATAATTCATACTTATATATGAAAAATTTCACAAAAGTTGTAATATTAGAGAAAAATATCACATTATTCACATAAATTTAAATGATTATAAGAATTAAGAAAACATGTTAACATTATATTAATATGATTAATAAAAAAAATTATTTTAACTATTTTAACTTAATTTTCTATAATTTCTAAATTCATTTTTTAATTAAAATCCCAAAATATAACCAAAGACAGTTCATATTGGAAAATAGAATTTAAAAATTGTAACTAGTATTTACACTTAGTTATTATAATATAATAATTAATTAATTGGTAATATATTATTCAAGTTATTAATATTTTTTATAATTATTTATTTGTAATATACATATTTTTTTGAGAAGAAACATAAATTTTAGAATAGTATATTTTTAAGCATAAAATTAATTTCTTAGTTGTTTTAGCTATACAAATTACATATAATTAGTATTAAAAGTAGTATTCGTTGCCGTTATATACATATTTAATATTTTGGATACTCTTATTCATACTTTTTAGTTAAATATCTAGATTTTAGTGATCATATTTAATACTTATATTATCTGTAAATATTTATTTGTTTTCATTTTAGTTCTGTGTTTAATGTGGAGGAAGATATCGAGCATAGTTTTCATTTAAGGAGAAAAAACAAGTTTTGTTAAAATATTTTATAGCCCTTTTAGAATATAATATGTATAAATTGAATAAACCCTTCAAAACTCATCATTCTTACATCATTTCAAACGATTTTTCGCAGTCCTTGGAGCATTTGTTTTGGGTCTTTCATCCCAACTTCTATGGATTTAAACCTTGGTCTTGGGAGATTGATTACTAGTTATTACTGGTGAGTTTACCATATATAATACCAATTTTTAATCATATTTTAAAACCTATATAAGGATATGGATGTTTTAATTGGACATTTTGAAGAATTTATTTCTTGAGATTGATGGGCAGAACTATGTTTTCGGTTTTTGATAATTATTTGGTATTGTTATATAATTTTGTGAGTTTCTTCTTTAGCATGTCATTGCAAATAAATTTTGAAAGTCTTTCTTTTGGTCGGGGATATAATCTTTCTCTTTATTTTTTGAATCTATATGATTATTATTCTTACTTTTTCCTTTTGGCACCCGGTAAGGATTTAATTTATAATATAATTAATCAAATATCATTTAAATGAAGGGGGAAGGGAGAATTTTCATGTGTTTACCATTTATTTGGTTATCAATATTGATCTTCCTTACCTTGAACATGAATCCTAATTTAATGTGTATATTGTAGCTAAAATGAATGGAGAACCCCTAGTATGATCATATGATGATTGATGTCAGGGTGTGATAGTGGGAAATATAAGGGAGGTTATTCCATGAAACATGGAACTATGTTTTGATATTATCATTCTACATTTGATTCATTGCATGGTTAGTGAGCCTTATTGAGGCTGATAATGGATTGTTGACCTATTTAGGTGTTAATTATTGATTCCATTTATTCAATGGAGCATTATTATTGTCTATTGACATTTTCACAGGATACCCTAGGTATTATCATACTTATTATACCTTTAATTCCCACCCCTTATTATATAAACACCATTTTTGGTTTCTAGGAGGTTTTAGGGGGAGAATTTGGAATTACTGTAATAAAGGATGGATCTTCAATAGTATTACTACCTTAGTTTTTATGTTGGTATTTCTTCTTATATAATTTTATTTGTATCACATTACATTCATTATGGGATCCTCATTTACATTAAAATGATTTGGTATCGATTGGTGGATCCATATTATCATTTTCTCATTTCAAATATTATATAAATAATTTCTCCCATGGTATTTATTACACATATGGTACAAGTTTATAACACAAATACTATTCGATTTGGGATTTAGGGAACACTTATTTTCATTACTATTGGCCTAGCAGTTGTACCAATTGGATGTTTTTATAGAGTGGTTTCTAAATATTTTTCAGATAGATCAAATAGAGAATAGAGTTTGGGATTGTGGGGATTATTTGGTTTGGTAGGGAAACATTACTAGTCAATCATGGTACATTAAATTGGACAAGGATTCTATTTAGGACACAAGAATTTAGGCTCCCCCATTATTTGATTTAGGGATATGATTCTACTGAATAACCATGTGATGTGGTCCCACTAATCATGTAGAAACCTAAGAAGGTTACTTAAATCATAATTGTTTGTGGTTGAAAACAAATAGGGTGATTTAGTGAATTATGTGAAACCATATTGAAGAATTTAAATGGATTTCATGATACCAAGATTAGGGGTTGATATTATACTGGTAACAAATATTATTTCTTCATGTTTGGAAGATATTTGTGTTAATATTCTATAAAGTATTTAATGTTTTAAATTTAATGTTTCATGTTTTTAAGAAACATGTATTGATATGATGTTATTTTAAATAATGATAGGGATATATGTTAAAACAAAAAAATATGATCAAAGTATGTCACCTTTTCTAGATGTGGGATTTATTTTAGAAGTCATATTATCCTTTAATTCAGTTATATATTAACAAAAAAACTCATCATGTGTAAAGAATGATTGGACCAAGTATTAAATGAAAATGTTTATCTAAATTAGTAATTTTAGGTCTCTAATAATTTTATTTATAAGTAATACATTTTTATTTATTTTAATTAGTTTCATGATTGTGTCTTGTCATGTGTGGTGAAATAATGGTATTTGATTTACTAATTTGTGATCATGAGAAATTTTTGAAAATACATTTCTTCAAAAACATTAGGTTTTCTTTTTAACTAATTTTAGGGATTTTATAAGTGTATTTTAATATTAGGTCATCATTTTTTTATTAAACTGGATTTTAATGTTTTAAAAGAGATTTATTTAAATATTATATTAATGAAATATTAAATGGTTTATGCTTCACATATTTTTCATGATGGTGGTTTTTTCATATAGAGCGTTTTAAATCTGTTGGTTTTAAAGAAAAATGTATTTCATATTTTAAATTATTTTCATCAAATTAATTATTTTTTACTTGTTGTGGAATAATATATAGGAAATAATTTTTGTTTCATTTGATGGTGTTGTTGGAGTCCTTTATTTTAGGATATTTTTTCATTTTTTGTTTTAGATGTTAATTATTAGGGTTGATCAATTATTGATTGTGTGATGGCTATATGTGAATGAAATTAGAGGTGGTGTTGATAGAGAATTGACGATGGTTGATTGAGATGGTGGGATCCATCCATGATTGCGGACTTGGGTATGTGATTTTGGGTAAAAGTAAGAATAAATATTGCTTTGTGCATCCTAGTTCTCATTTATATGATTTTTTAAAACATATTTATCAAATTACCTTTCTGATTTAATAATTCAGTGAATATATGATGATTGAGACATGTTGGCATTTTTTTCTTGTGATGTAAAATGAGTCATGGGATAAGGTGTTGTCCATGTTTTAGCAGACAAAGGTTGATGAGTTCTTTAAATTCTTTTGGTCCTTGAGGTTGATTAGTGTTCAGATATTGATTATTATTCATTTAAATTGATAAGATTTATTTAAATTCCAATTTTACTTTGAAAAGTAATGTGTTAAAGGAGTGTCTTGATAGTAGTATAAGGGGATCCATGGTCATTCAGAACAGGGGTCATGCAAAGAGTTCCTTACCCTATCCAGGGAGTTGTTTCATCCCTTGGAGAATGATGATTAGATCATGAAGGATATATTGAAATTATATCCATGAGATTCTAGAGTTAGTTCTCTCTAGATTATCTTTTTAACCTCAGTTTTCTAATTTTAGGACCTCTTAGAGGATATAGATATATGTATGTGATGTTTTGAGCCTACCTTGAGGTAAAACATTAAATTGAGGGTAGTGAGTTTGTTGTTGACGTCATGGATGTATATGAGGGATAATTTTAGGGAGATCTATGAGAGTTTAGTCTACGCTATTGGGATGGTAAATATAGAATATCAAGTATAGTGACTTTTATGGGAAGTAGTGGAAAGTGAGTCGACCATCAAGACCTAGAGTGTGGTTTTATCCCCATGGTTTTAATATCTTGTGGTGTCCCATGTTTGGTCAAAATTTCTATTACAATTGTATTAGTGTGGTTTATTGACAATATGAGCATCCTATAATTTTTTTAAATAATTAGATTATGTAATTTTGATGGTATTATATTTTGATTGGATGATCAGGTTTTTGTGGTCATTCAGTTAGGTTGATGTAACTATGGTTTGAGTGTGTTAGGGATTCATTGATCTAGGTTAGATAACCAAGATATTTTTATAATACATTGCTTATTAATTTTTTTAATTTTAGTTTCATTTTTTCTCAATGAAATTATTTGACTATATTTAAAATAGAATGTTTTGTAATAAAGTTTTTAGATTTATTTATTGAGTCTTTTTATTCAAATAATAATAATTTTATATGTAATAAATTATATGGGATTCTTTTTTATATAAACATTATTCATGTTTTAAGATACTAAAATTTATGTCTGTAGAAATTAATTTGTTTATAAACATCATTTTGTGAAATTTTTGTTATGTTACGAAATAGTTAATGGCTGGTAAAAAGTTGTAGTTATGGGTGAAGTGATTGATGTTGTCTTCTTTAATTCTCTATTATGTTAGTAATTTTAGATGAATCTATATTTGATTGAAATGTTTTTTTTGTTTTGTTATGGATTAAGAATATTATAGTCACATATGTTTTTCAGAAGAATTCTTTAGTTAGATATGGTGATCATGAAGTACGTGTACACCCCAAAGGATGGAGAGGAAAATTTACTTATACTAGATGTGTTAAAAAACAATATCAAGAAGGTCTAGGTGGTTAAAGAGTGGATAAAGATAGAGTAGATCCACTATAATACTTGTGATAATATTATTTGGAGTCCCTCTGAGTTCATGGTTGAAGGATCTGTGTTCTTAGTGGTTTCATTTCTTTCGGGGAAGTAGAGGTATGGTTAGGGTATTAAACTCTATATTTTTATTTTTAATCCATTTAAATTATCATAGTATGTATAAGAAGTGGGGTATCATTTGGATCATAGCCTATGGCTAGAAAGAATTCAAATTTTATTCTATGTTTCTATATTCATTTAAAAATTATGATAAATTTCATTTCATAGACTAGAGAGAGTTGGATATCGTGGATTACATTAAATTTCTAGAGTGGATAGCTGAGATCCAAGATTTTTTATAGAAGGAGATATATTGGTTATTTATCCCCTTGTTTCATGTATTTTGGAGGCATCATGGGTTATAAGAATTTTCTATGGGGAACAATTGGTCGTTTCAAAAAAAGTATATATAGTTCATTTTAATGTTTCATTGATTTTGTGATTTTATGCTGATACTTATTTTATTTATGAAAATAGATTTTTCCTCTCACTGTTTGTGTTTTTTGGTTGCATATCTTCAATATTATGGGTATCTTTACTAATAAAAAAAATCTTTGATGATGGTCTAGTGTGTATTTAGATCCCTTTTATCCTTATGAGCTGGTCATATTTTTTATAAACTATGGTTCCTAAATACTATCTCATGGGATCATTTTTTAGACCATCAAAATCTTCCATTCTATCTAAGTTTAGTTCTGATTCTATAGGATCATAATCATGAAATAGGTATCTAATGTAAGGTATTAAACCTTCAATCCCATTAAATTTTCTGGATTTATATTATTAAGATGTTTGTGGTATATTTTATGTAATTTGAGAATGAAATGGTGTAGTTATAGATGAAAATTTTTCTAGAGACATATTCTATAGATTGGGAGAGGGTAGGGTAATGGGATTATAATGTAATTATATTTTGAGTTTCAAATAATTTTTATCCTTGGATTGTGTAATGGTATATCCCATGTGTTGTATAATATTACGGGTGGTTTCGATGTATGGATGGTTTTATTTGTTAGGGTGATTCCTATCTCACATAAAGGATTTTTGAAGTACCCTTGTTAAAGAGAGGATTGTGGAATGGGGTTCTGTAGATGTCATTTTTATCTCCATATTATTTTTATTGATGTATTTTAATGGTATTTATATTATGATATAGTTATTTTTGAGGTGGATCTCTTGCGGTGTATCCTAAGCCCTTACGGTGGAGAAACTTTGGGTGATAGGTAATAATTTTAAAATTTATTTGATTGTATTTGTGGTGTGGTGTATGGATTACACTATTTCCTTACCTCATGATTGTATACTATTTCTGACATCTATAATATGCTTTCTAGAGGATGGCTGGACTTGGTTTCACAATTGAGTGAAATTATAGGTTTCATTACAGTTTTAGGTGAAAGTGTATTCATTATTGTGTACCATATTTTGTAGAATCATGGTCCTTTAGAAATATAATGGGTATAATTTTAAATCACAAATAAAAACATAAAATTATTCCATTATTTTACTATTTTCAAATCATACGTAGTTGGTACATTTTGAGGTATTTCAGTCCCTCTTTCTTGGATTTATTCATTTTCAATTAGATAATGATTACTAGTGATTAGAGGAATGTTTACCATCACCTATCTCTTATTTTTTTCATTTCCCTTAATTGGGGAAGTAAATTTATATTGTAAAGTATATTTTTAATGTTTTATATTTTTAGGGGTAGAGAGCACAATTTAATATGTTTTATACCTATTTTTTTGGTTTGATATTTTGGTCATTCCCTCTTTGCCTTGTCTTTACACAATGACTTAGAATTCTTTAATTGAGTTTGGGGATACAATATATCTCTTAATTTTATTCATCTTTTGGATAAACATGTATTTTTATTTTGGTAGATGAAAATATTTACATAATAATATAATGACCCAACTTTAATTTAAATTATGCGGAATGGGTGAATTTCCATGTGTTTACAGTTTATCTTGGAATTTTTATTGACGTTCCATACCTTAAACTTGAATATGGATATGATGTTGATGTTTTTAATGATAATAATTGAGAAACCATTCTATGATTTAATTTTAGAAATCAAATTGAATAAAATTTTAAGCATATAAACAATGAAATGAACCTATTGTATGTGAGTATAGAAATTCATTGAAAAAAGTCGTACAAGAGACAATTAAATGATATGAATTCCATCCTTAAATATAATTTTTTGACATGATTTTAGTTGAAATCTACTATTATGTTTTATGGTGTGTTTTATGTTTTCCCCGTGATTTTTTCAACATTTGAAGGAATTTTCTATAATGGAGGTGACTGATTTAGGTGTGGAATGTCTTAGGCTGTTGGGGTTTCCTTGGTTAGCATGAGTTATTTTGAGGTATGATTAATGATTTCTAGTTGATATTTGATAATTTTTTATTGTTGGACTTATTTAATAGATTTATAATAGTATTTGAAATTGGTTATGGTGAGTTATATGCACAATTATTTAGTCATTTGTGGTTGTAGTTTCCTGATTCCAAATGAATATAACCTGTAATGATGATTCAGTAATGGGTAACTGCAAAAAAACAAATCTCAGTAATAGCTCAATATGATTTTTATTAAATATGAATTAATTTTTTTTGTAAATATTTTCTTTTTTATCTAATTGTGATATATAAATTTTTAAATCTATGATTGAATAAGGTAATTATGTGTTGTGTGTGTATGTTTTGTGTGGTGAGTTTCATTTAGTATTGGCAGCAGTTGTTAGTAGACATCATAGAGTGTTTTGAATGTAGTGAGGGATATGATAGTGATATTTAATATGAACCCATAGATTGTTCATCTATGTGATTATATATTATATTATTTTACCTATGTTTTCCATATTCACCCAACCCGAGTAATATAAACATATTAGAACCCAAATGTTTTGGGTTTCTGGTGTATTCCCCAACATTAGTGTCGGTGAGGGAAGATGGTTAACAACACCCTATTTCTCACTCTCATATTGACAGTAGTACAAATTAATGGCATATTTGGTGGTTATTCAAAATATATATGTCCTAATTAGTGTATTTACCTTTATATGATTACAAAAAAGGTGGCTATTCCAAGTGATTATGGATTTTTAGTTGGTAGATATATTGGATAATATGTATTCTAGAGATCATTCATGGTAGTATGAGTTCATGTTGTTGATTTCCTTCATGTTTATATTCCATACTTATGTTTTCTTATGATTTGATGTATGAGTAATAAATTAGGTTGTGATGTTATGATATATTGAGGTTGTGATCTCATGATGATAATATTGTAAATAATATGTGGATTTCATTTATTCTAACAGAAGATATTAGACGTTGAGAGGGTGTGGCTGGTAGGGTCATGGACTAACCCACATTAGGTCGAGAGGGATTAGAATTAGATTTTTTAAATTGGGTATTGAGAGTGTTAAATAAGTATGGAAGTGGTTTTTGGGTTCCTTAAACAACATTATTTTTATATTATCTTACTACATTGGATGTTTTTCTTAGAATGTGAGACTTAATAATGACAGGAATGGATAGTTTACCTACATTGGTGCTCATTATTTTTAAACAAATTCATTGGATAATTACTGTTATTTTTCACATATTCATATGTAACCTTGGTTATGATCCAAATGCGTATATGTGTTATGATAATGCCTGATTATATAAAATTAAATACCATATTTATTGTAGGGTTTCATAAACTGATTTGGGAATTACTAGCTTAGAGTTTGGAGCCTTCTTGGATTCATTAGCTAAGAATTTATTTTTTTAATTTTAGAGACTTTAATTTTTATCACTCTGTATTTATTGTGGGTTAATATTGATATGGATTACTAATTTAATTTTATATGATCTAGTGTTTATTGGTGGATCCATCTTATTGTCTCTAATTGAATTATATTGTTAGGTTAACGGGTCTCATTTTATGTTTTACACCCTCAAATCCAATGCCTAACCTAATTTTTATCATATGTGGGATTTATGGTTCACTTCTTCTCTCCACTAGAAACAACGAAGGGGGAGGGACATGAAAATTGTGAAAGATTTAAAATTTAAAATAAAAAAATATGTTTAGAAACCAAAATTATTCATGTTTCTATTATAATCTCTAACTAACTTAAAACACATAGATTTGAAATGGGTATTCAAGAAAGTAAGGGATATGGATGGTAAAGAGAATATCTACAAAGTAATATATTTTATTAATAGTTTATTATAGTCATGAAGTTGACATTGTTGATAATATTTCACTAATACATGTTTTGAAATCCTTTTTCAATTAAAGATGCCATTTTAGTGACCATGATTATTATATATTAGTTTCATATAATTGGTGTAAGGTTATATTTGTGGGGTAATGTTTTCATTTAATTTACGGATGGTTATTTGTTTCATCTATATACATGATATTAGTTATAGAACAATCATTATATATGAAAAATCCGTTCATAACTTATGTAAAATAGATAATAGCCTAATGTTTAATGAAGACTAAGTTGTAAATTATTTATATATTAATTGACATATAGTAACAACCCATTCTCTTAGGTACAAGATAAAATATGGTAGATCTACATAGTTTCTTATATCAATTCAAAATACATATATGGAAAAAGTCTTTAAAATTATAATTTTTATATTATTCCAGAGTGAAATTTTTACTATATCAAAATGGAATAAGTATCTCAAAGGGAATGTCTTCAAAAAAAGTAAGATATTAAAAATGGTTTTTACCACTCCCTATGATTAATAAATTGGATATATCACATATTCTATTATTTGTTCAACTAGATAATAATTTTTATATATAATTAATTGTGAAAAACTATATATTAAAATGAGGTGGGAATCTTGAGGTAACTATTATAACTATAAATCAATACCTGATAATGTATGATAGATTTGTTCTTGGTATATAGATAACTATAAACCCTAATTGTTAATGGACATAAAACTAGTCTTCATTTTGATCATTTTGAACTAGTATCAAAGTTAGAATAATGGGAAATATAAGATCATTGAAGTTATTAGTATCCATATCTACAAATACTATGTATATAGTGTCTTCTAATACACTGAAGGAATATGTAAAGTAAACAATTATTTTTTTGAGATAATGAAAGTATACCCATAAAGTAACATATATCCATAGTGAATACTTTGAAAATATTACCGAAAAAGTTACTATACCAGATGTAAAGTTTATAATAGAGGGAAAACATTATATACATTTTGGATATCATATCTTGAAAAGTTATTCTTAATTAGATAATGTCATTTTTTTAGTATTTCCACAAGAGTTAATGTTATAGTCAGAGTGACTAAAGCTATACCCCAGAAGAAGCATTAATATCATGTGAGGGTTTATGAGTTTGTTGTTGTCAGTAGTTTATCTAGTATAACTCAGAGTTTGTTAGATTTTTTCCTTTATAAACTATAAATTATTTACATTGAATTATGATAGTATATAAAAATATATTATCAGATAATAATAATGTTTCTATGTAAATTTAATGTGTCAATGTACTTAAAATATTTCTCAAATCAAAGGGGTAAAATAGTTCCCCCCTAAAATGATATCCTATATATTATTTTACAATATTATTAAATCAATATCTATTATGGTCTAGTTATATCTATTTGATGGTAAATATATGTTTTTTAACATTAATGTTCTGGGAGATCAAAATCATACAGAAATGTTCCCATGATATTCATACATGGTGATCTCTAATAAAGGAGGACACTAGGATAGACCTTTAAGTAGGAATTAAACATATTTTATGATACATTGGATATTCAAATCGATTAATGTGAGTGTTATTCATGATATATGAGATCATTATTAAAAATAATATTAGATCATGTACTTGTATGCATTGATAAAATCATGAAACATGCTCATGTTTAGGTAGTATTCATTAGGTTTGTTATAACTGATATAGAAATAGTGTAATAGTAAATAAATTATTTTCCCTTACATATTAAAGGATAATTATATATGTTCCCCTTTTATAGAAATATATTTTTATAAAAAAATCCACGACCAAGGTAGATTGGAAATAGGTACATTTTGAATTGTTAATGAAGGATAATTTTCTCATATATGGTGTTAAAAAATGTATGCATAATTTTTTAACAATATATTAGTTGAAAAGGGATTATATTAAACACTGGATTTTTTATAAATGTGTCTTCTACACTAGCATCTTTCAAAATGGTTTTCTTGACAAGTTTAAGGATGAAAATCATAAAGTTTTGGTATGTTTGACCTATTACAGCTAATTTTGGGTCATCAATGGTTACACATTATGTATATCCAAAACCAAATTACATTCTTTAGAATTTAGATTTATGAATAAATTTATTCCCCACAAGTGGATGAATATATATTCATGTGAAATTGAAAAAAAAAATTCAATCACAATATGTTCTAGTTTAGAATATGTTACATGAATTTAATCACTTGTTTATGTCTTCCCAATATAACAATTATAATATTTATTTATTCACAAGTTATATTAATATATTAATAAAATAATATATTCATTTTATGTGATTATTTAATGAAATATTTAATCAAAATTAACATGAATATAAATTTATGTTATGAAATGAAAAAAATTATTTTTTTAAAGATTTATAATTTTATTAGAGGATCTGAGATGAGTTTCTGATCAAATAAATTTATTTTAATATCAATTGAATATTTTTTTTATTAAATTCTATTATATAATTACTATTCTTCTAAAATAATGAATATTATTTAATTTTAGTGAAATTTGTAATTTTTTTATTATTGAAATAAACATATTTATTTTAGAAATAATATTTGATTATTTTGTGTCACCTTCAAAAATAATTGTTATTTTATTATTTTAAGAGAAATGTGACATGTGTTTTATTTATAATTTCAACTAGAATAATTATAATTTTTATTGAATGGGAATGTTGACATAAAATATTTGAAATTGGGATTAAATTAAATGATAAGTTTTTTTTCTATTTCATTTAATGTTGACTAAATTAATAAATCCATTATATGTCATGGTGATGAAATGAGTTTCTTAAAGCAAAGTAATCTATAGAAAATTATTCTCTCATATTATTGTAATAATAATAGATAGAATCCTCCCTCTATCTATCAAGATTTTAGAAAGAGAAAACATGAAATCCATCAAAACGATCCAGTCAAATGATGCAGTACACTTTTTCATTTCGTACCAGCAACTGAAAGCTCAAAACATCTATTTCACGTTTTATGAAAATTATGTGAAATTATATATGGGATATTATGTTTGATTCTGCATAGGAATGACAATAAAATAACAGTGCCAAAAAAATGTTGATCAAGAATAATATTTTTATCCTGGAAAAATGATACATAAATTAATAATAAATTAAATGTTTATAATGATATATATGAATTAATCAGATGAGGTATTTTGTTTCATTATATTTATTAATTAATATTTATTTATTAATATTTATGAAAATAAATCATAGACCCACGTAACTCTTTTGTTTTACCCTATAAATTTCAATTCCTCTATCACCCTTCATTTATCTTATGTTTTTAAAAAATGTACATCAATTTAACCAATAAATGAATACATAAAAAACTAATTAAGATAAAAATATATATTTCACTCAAGAGTTTTCTCCTTGAGTTACCACTTGAAATTGGATGATCTCAAAATAGATCAAATGTTAATTATAAATCAAGAGAACAAGCATGAAAAGGGCTCTTAAACCAATATTTTTCTAATCTAGTGAATATTATTTTTTTATAATCCCATCAAAAAATACATTTAAAATACTACAATGATTATATATCCAATTTATTATTAACCCATGGATTGTTTTCTTAGGAAAAATTACCCATTCCCTTTCATCGTACTTCATTCCCTCTCATTATATAGTTTACATTATTTTTTATTATATATCAAAGAAAATGTTTCCCAGTTCTCTATCATTATTCATAGTTATATAGTTATAATATATTTTACAAATATATTTCATATAATTATATTTTTATATTTTTATGTCATTATCATCCATTTTATCTATTATCAATTATATATTACCACTTCCCTCTCATTTCTCCTTTTTATAATCCATTATTTAGGTTTTGAACCTCTGTCTCTTTGTTCGTAATTATTTTTCTATAATGTGTTTAAAATAAGATTTCATATACTTACATGCGTGTATTTACATATTATTATCATCATTATGTTTTATTCTTCATGATATATTACACCTCCCATCTCGTTATTCATTTTTTTAATTACAATGAAAACAAATCCCATAAATCATTGTCCATTATTCAAATTCACATATATCTATATATCCATCGAAATGAAATATATATGAATATATGTTTCTATCACTATATTGGTCAAACCTTATCATCAATTATTTATGAGTACAACTATTCTATCAATACCATACATGATATCTTTTTATTATTTTATAAATATTTAACATCATATGAGTTCTCTATCGGTGCATCAATTGGAAGTGAGTTGTTGATTTCTATTCTAAGGTGAT
Organism: Viscum album; assembly: GCA_963277665.1. Lineage (NCBI taxonomy): Eukaryota > Viridiplantae > Streptophyta > Magnoliopsida > Santalales > Viscaceae > Viscum > Viscum album. The sequence continues at coordinate 445,760,373 of OY728144.1, forward strand.
ACACTTCATTATTATATTTTGAGTCCTTTTGTATATTCATTTCCTAAATATTTTTACTATCATCACCTGCAAATTTTTAATACCCAATACATCATTATTAATATTATTGTGAGTTATTTACCTTGATATTTCTATAATTTGATTGACTACTGATATTATTTATCAAACTATATATCACATATTTCATTATAAAGATATCATATATGTCAATTTTTTATTTTTAATCCATATGTTTGTAATTAATTCATTATTAAATAGTATTATACTTAAACCTTATCCATTTTTATCATATTACTGAATAAATTGGATGAATTATGTAATCGATAGACTCCAAAATATCTCCTTACCTTACAAGTATGTTTCATGAGGACAATATCTAGGGGTGGGTGAATGTATAAACCTTTATATAATATTTTTTTAAGAAGGCCATGATGGTAGGTTTATGATATTTGAAATTATATCTTCAGATCATAATGGTATTTATTTATTACCCATGATCATGCGTTCCTTATTTTATTCTCATTTATTATTTTAAATGAAGTCATTTTTATTATTTACTCCAATTTTATTATAATAAATTTTCAATGATGTTTGTAGATTAATTTAGATTTTATACCCTTCTAGGTGTCTTAGATCAACATTTCCCAATAATTTTTTATTTTCATAGGTAATGAATAAGAGTTATAAATAGGGAATTTTGATGAATCATATAACTATTTTAGGCACATTATATTTAATGTATTTATATTTTAATGTCACTCATTTGGTTTATCAGGCTTCTGAAGAACTGATAAATGTTGGGTCTCAAATATATGATATTTAATATTCTATTTTTTTATTATTAAGAACCTTTATACTTTGGGTGACAAGAATTCGTGGTATTATTATTTTTATAATATATTACTTTAATATAATCATTTAACATAATAATGAGATGAAAATAGGTGGAGATTGAAAACCTACATGATTAACCCTAATAAAATTATAGAATGTCTTTTAAAATTACACAATTGATATGATTATTTGATAAATAGATTTAATGTATGAATAACTTTAGTTTAAAAATAATTCATAGTTTAATATTTTACTCAAAAACAAAATAAAATATATCTTTTCTAGATATTGGATCTTTTTATGATAAATGGAAGCTATTTTGAATACTGAGACAAGTATTGATATTACCCCTATGGGGAATAAAATGTTAGAACATAGAAAATAATAAATATACTAGGTAAGTTAAATTGTGTTATAATAAATGACATGGTCTATATAGAAACAAATTGAATATTAATAATGTGTAACAACCCTAAATCGTCTCATGTGGAAATAGTCACCACCTTATATTGGGAACACTAATCCATTTATATTTAAAAATGGATTGTGTTTATGTAAAAAAAAATTATAGACTAGGCTTCCTATAACGATCAGAGGTTTTCTTTAAAGAATATCATGTAATGGTAGATGTTGAAATATTTTAGTTATTAATTCAAAACACAAAGGTGGAGGATGAAGTTTAAAATATAGATTGTGTAAAATTGAAAGTGATATTCTTAGGGAAGTAATTACCATAGGATAAAGAATATAATATAGAACGTATATTTTTTAATATTTGATAAATTAAAAAAAGATAGTTACTACGTACGAATAAAAATTCTGAAGGATGGTGAGGTATACATAAGACTACTGGTGAAACTCTGAATGTAATATATTTTTTATATTTTATGGTTTAAGGAAAAGACTCTATAGAGAATTAATTTCTCATAAATTATAAATTTATGATGATAATTTGAAAGTGTTATTATAAAGAAGAAGTAATTTTTATGCCATTAATTAAAAAAGTTTATATAAAGAATTATATGATATAGAAAAAAGAAATTGAAGGACTTATAAGGATGGAAAATAATTGAATAATCTATTTACTTATTTTTCAAATATATAGAAGAAATAATCTTGTGGAATGTTCAAGTGGATTAAGATCATAATGAATATGTGAGAAAAGTGCCCCTAAATCTCATAAGGGTAAATAAATGAAAATGGAACCAATTTAAAAATTTAAAAATATATAAATATATACCACTATTTTAATCACTCCCCTGTGTGTTAAGAGAATAAACTCTAAAATGTGTTGATGGATAAAGGTATACCATTTTTTAGAATATGTTTGAAGTACAATCTTTAAATGATTACATCATTACTAATATAGTTATACTTTCATATTTAACCTGCACATAATTTTATTATGGTTCCACAAATTCATTTATATCTTAATAGATTTCTAATAATATTAAGGAGACTCATAATAATTTAAATAATGAGACTATTAGATAGAATATCATGTGAGTTATTAGGTGCAATAAAAATATATTAGTCAATTTAGATTACAACAACAGGTTTGTATCTAGTTAAAAAACTATTTTTCAAACCCATGATAGGATTTGGCATAATATTGAGTATGTATTATATCCTAAATTATCTAAATAAAATATAAATTGAGTATTTTATATCAGTAAGGTATTAAATCACTTATTTTTAGAGAATGAATTTCATTCATCAAGTCACATAAGAAACCTTTAGTAGTTTGTTATCCTAGAGAGATATTAGTTTATTAATTAGATGATTTAAAAAACATAAAGGATAATGAATATTATAAGATAGAATATATACCCATCATATAAGATTATAATAATATATTTTCTGATGAATTTTTCAAATTTCCTTTAGAGAGGGATACAAATGTATCTATTGACATTGATCTTCATTATAATCCAATATCTAATAAATTATATGATATTAATCAAATAAAATGGGTATAATTGATCAAAAATATAATATTTGTTTTGGATATGGTATTTATCCATCCATATATTTCTATATGGGGACAACTATATTTCTTTTAGAGAAGAAATATCGGTTAATGATATCGTGTTATGATTGTAAAGAGATAATTAATATGACAATAAGTATCATATATATGTGTATATATATGTATTGATGGATTATTTTTATGACTTTATGGGAATCTATATTAAATGAAATTTTATATTCATTCTGTGTACCATCATGTAATGGTGAAGAACTTTTACCAAATATTGATTTCAATATGTTGAATAGTCACTATGAATTCATGGTTTTAACTTTTGGATTATCCAATGATCCCTCTATATATATAGACATACTTAATATATATTTCATGGAAGTTGCTGATAAATTTATTAATGAAATTATCAATCATATCCTTATATGATATATCATATATAAGGAGAATATAATTTATTTATAAATAGTAATATAAACATTGTGGTAGATTGAGTTATATGGAATACTCATTTAATGATAATTTTAACATTAGTAGTTTTCTTTATAAGGCTATATTTTAATTTATGGTGGTTTATTTGATGACCCTTTAAAGACCATGGTGGTCATATAATTTCTAAATATAAGTAATATATCCAAAATAAATATTTTTCATGGATTTGAAATATACTATTAATTTTGTGTTTATAATTTTACTTTATTGGAAAATATTTCTATGCGGTCAAGATATAAAAGTATTAGATTTTCATGTTTAAGTAAATGTGAATAAATTTTTTAAAAACTACTGAAAAAATTCATCAATGAATTGGTATTGGATTTACTGACCAAAAAGGATGAACTCTTCACCTATCGTTGTATATAAATAAAGGGGATAGGTTTTATTCCAAAAATATATAAGGGATATAGTATACACATCATTAAAAGTAAAAATCCATGAATAGCTTCACCAAACACATGACTGGGAGTTTTCAGAAATAATATTTTCATATAACATATTAAAATTATCTTTATGGTTAATTTTTTATAGATATATGAATAATATGAGTTTTTTTTGTATATATACATTAAGAGAAAAACTCAACATGTGGAAACGGTGATTGAATTTTCTACTCAAGTACTATGGTAATCTTATGTACTACTTTCATAAAATTTATATAAAATGCAATTTGTGTACTAAGTAGTATTGATCATTATTTTATATCAATTATTTGAGTAGATATTTATTTAATATATAAGGGGAAAATAATTATGGACCTAGGAATTCTGAAGGAATTTGAAAAATCATTCCTTTTTCAAGTTATTTCATATAAATATTTTCTATGGAATATCTAAAACATTTAACAAAATTATTTTTTTAAATAATATTTAAGATATAAATAATGATAAGTTGATGGATTTAAAACATAAATATAGTCTTTGAGGTTGTTTATGAGACTATGTATACCATCAACGCCTGATATAAAAATGGTGTTGGGAGATGAATCTCATATCTCATATTTCTCAATAATCAGTAATAGAACTAGGATGTATAGGAATATACAAGAATATATATAATGGGAATTCATGTAGTAATAAATTAGTTTCTATATATTACGATGTTTGGTATTATGATGTAAATTATGGGAGACAATTACCAAACTAGGTTATAAAACCACTCCCTATACCTATATAGAAATGTGATAATTCCATAATTGGAATTTTGTAGTTTATCCTTAAATTTCAATGGTAAATGATAAAAAAATGGTTTTTATAGAAACCCTTACTAGGACTTCTCACATACTAAAAATATGGGAGGATATATCTATTAATCATATTTCATAATATTATTTTAATGATGTGTTATGACTAAATGGTGTCCGATTATTTATAGTATTTGATAAAAATCCACTAGTCTTATCAATGTATTAGAGAATTATTCATAATGATTTGAACACAAATTCCAACCTTATAAATTCTTCTCATCCTCAAATAGATTGGAATTATAAAAAGACTATCCAAATATTAGAATACATTTTAATGTAATCATCACTTTTTTTCTAAGGAGTCGAGATAAATATATTTATATGGTCAAATTTTTATAAAATGGTTATTAAAACTAAAATAGGATAAATCCATTTAAAAAAAGTTAATATAGAATTAATTATGAAAAAAATATGATGATAACCATCTAATGTAAATGTTAATTCAATTTAAATATTATGTCTTCCAACATATATCACCAAGGAAATGAGTGATATGATTTGGAAATAAGGAGGGGTTGAGATTAACTTCATAAGATACTAGATCATATTATAATTTTTTATATTTGATTACAATTCCAAATAACATCGAATAAATACATGATATCTTTCATTTCTCACTCTTAAGGAAGTAAATAAATACCCTATTATATATATATAACTCTTCTGAATAATTTCTTCATATTAAATTATCTTACTATGAAGATCCAATTTAGACCCATAACATGTGGTATATTATTGGTTAAAATAATATATCATAACTAGTAATGGTATTTTATTTGAAATAAAAAATAGTGGAAGTGTTGTGGTAGCTAGAGGAAGCTCTGATAAAGATCTATCCACATTTATTCAACATGTATGGCATCAATTAAATTTTTAGAATGAAATTTTTAAAGGGGTTTTCATAACATAGGATTTCATTGAATATTATCCCATAGAATATATATATATATAAAATAAAGTTTCTTTCGTTTTATCAATAATAATATAAAACTAGAATTTATTTTACTATTTAGTATTCTTTGAACATATCTTCCTATAAAATATATATTCCTTTATAAAAGAATTTGATAAATAAATCGATGATGGTATATAAATATAAAATCTTTATTTTATTTAGTCATTATATAAAATTATTTATAAAGGATATTATTTTGTAAATTTAAAAATGGGGGAATAAATATAATTGAAATAACCTAAAAATAATTTCCAAATATATGGAGTTTTGGTATTCTATAAGCATCACAACCATGAATAAAACTTTAAAAAACAATAAAAAAATATGATATATATATATACATAAATACATTCATTATAAATGAAATGTACATATCCTTTAGAGACAAATATTGCATCATTTTATGAATTGAACTAAATTATGATTGAACTGGAGAGCCACACACCTTATTAATTCCTCCCCATATACTAGAGGCTGTTGACTAGTGTAATATTGTATGTAACATTTTTATTACATAAAATGGTCATTAAATGGAACTAAATACATGATTTTATAAATTTTAATTTCTTAGAAATTAGAAACAAAATACATGAAAACATAAAACATTATTCTAATCCACATGAATGGATTTTCATGGGTTGACCCTAAGTTACTTATATTGTATCTCATATCATGGGGACATAAATTAAATAAAATGGGTGAGAATCATCTCAATAAGTGAGTAAATAAGGGATGCATTTATCATTTTATCATGAGTCATATCAATAAAATACTCATATCTAACAATATAACATGATTAGGATAAAATTAGACTTATAATAATAATAATAACCTAAATCATATCATGGAAAAGTGGCTACCACATTTAAATGATACATTCATAATCCAATCACTGTGTTTTATCACTAATATTTCATAAATGAAATTTACCAAGGTTATTCACCAAGGAATCATAAAACATGTCATCTTGACAGACTAATTATATACCCAGGGAATTTCATAACAAAAAAGGTAAACCCTTCATATTTATTAATTTCATTTGAGATAAATTGATTATAATAAATGATTTTATCAATAACAAATTGGTTAAAATTATAGGTTTCATATAAAAGCATTGAGTTCTTAAGTGCTTCCAGACATGATAATGAAATCATATATATCACATGGTAATTGAATTTGGTTTTTATATATGTAAATACCTGAATCAATATTTTATATTAACATCTATCAAAACAAATATTTATTAAAAATTAGTTTGGGTATTCAAAATTCAATAATTTATTATATAAAAGAGAGAAATTGAAAAGTAAATTTAGCATCATGACTGGTATAAAACAAGGTTTCGAAAAGGGTAAAATGAGAGAGAAAGAAGGTATCCCATTGATGTAATAATATTTTTATAATAATGGCATAAAATAAATTTTATTAAAAGAAATAAGTTAATATATTTGAAGATATAAAAAAATGGGATTTTGAATGGAAAATAGAATCAAACTTACCTTGAAGAGTTGCTCCTGTGTAATGATGATGAAACCTTAGGGGATTAATAAAGCCTCATGGGGATCTTTGGGTGTAAAAATGTCAATAAATTCATGGATTATGGAATGTGAGTGAAAGGTACTGGTGAAATGAGTGGGAATTTATAACAAAATTAGAGAAGTAGTTTAATAATTTCCAAATATATAACTTTGAAATCTAGGTTGTAGAAAATTAAAAACTATTTGGTTAACCATGGGTTTTACTCATGATTTTGATGATTTGAATCAAATTTGATCTTTTTTTAATCTTTTGGAAATAGAAAACATTTTTCAATACTTGTTTGGACATAGAAAAATAAATTTTCAATAAAATGTTGTTTTTAAAATAAAACTTTCCTTTTTAAACATTAGAAAGTCACATATAGGTTTGGAAGGGGATTAAAACCTATTAAATACTTAATAATAATAAAATAATATATTTTTAGTAATTAGTTGTTATTAATTGATTATTACATCATTATGACATAAATATGATGTCATATAACATTCTAAAAACCCAAAACTATATTTTTACTATTCACTAAATAATAATGTATTTTTTGAAATTATAAAAAATTCACCATAACCTAATTCTGATTTGATGATCTGAAAAATAAAGTTTATTATATCAAAATTATTCAATAAAAATGAGAATTTATTTTATAAATATAAACATCCTTATTAATTCAAAAATAGTATTTTTTAAGACAAAATCAAATTTCAGAATCTTACAAAAATTTCCTAGGACATTGTCAATTTTTTTTATAATTTATATTTAAATAAGAGTCTTTTACAATACTATTTAATTAAAAATATATTATCCAAAATAACTAACTTCATTATAAAATAATATATATTTTCTATAAATACAGTTATCTTTTATTTGTGTTTAGTAATCAATTATTCAAATTGGATTTACATAAACATATATTTTGCTAAGAAAAATTATTCTCAAAAAGGGATTGATGGAATAAAAATTTTATTTATAAAACATAAAATAAACTATATTTAATTTGATACTGGACATGTAACCCTTTATTTCACATGTGTATGCCAAAAGGGTAAGGCGTGTGATTATGGTAGTTTCATGGGGTGGATTTATGATCATTGAATGATCAATAATATCTACTATCATGAACTTTTCCCATATAAAGTTTTATTCAAACATCACATGTTTAAGAAAATCTTGACCATGGCCAAGGGTGGACCACTATGGCGCACCTACCTCCCATTTTCTTAAAAATGGGCTGCAAACAGCATGACTCTACCAGTTGAGTACATCATTTCTCCTTTATGCATCATTTATCATTTATCATTATTACTCATAAACACTCATTATAATTTTATAATTATTAACAATGGGAATAGTTCCAAATTCTCAAATAGAAATATAGTTATATTGTCCAATGTTCATATTTTACCCATGGTCATATTACTATTTCAATGGAAACCTTTCTCCCTAAAAACCACTTCATTTTTCACTAAGTATTCACTAAATTTCCTCATAATAATATATTTTAATTTCTTAATCTATTGATTGGTATACAAATATTTTATTTAATTTCTATAGTTTTTTTGGCAGGATATTATTCTAATAGATTGGGGTGATCTATATTTTCCCATTTTATCTTTTCTATTTTATATTTTTCATTCAATTGTAGTGTTTGGAATTTTCATTTGGTTTTTAGCAGAAAAATTTAATGATATTTATTAATGAGACTATTTTTTTGGTGACACTATATTTTCTTACATGTATAATACTATATAATATAACAGAAATTAGATCAAGAAAAAATTTTGATTAAGACAATTGGGTTATTCCATTATTCCTCCTTGTAAATATCATCACAAAAATTTCAACTTGTATTCTCATTTGATAATAGGTGAGGGTACCTTCATATCGTTTTTCTATAGCTCCAAATTTTTCTTTATTTACATATGGTTCCTCCATAAAACATTGAAAATTTGATATATCATGTTTCATAGAAATTTGTCTCTATTGTCCAGGATCTCTATCGGATGATCCTTATAAGAGAGGTCGTGTTCCAGTTTTTGTAAGAATTTAATTATTTATTAAGGTAAGAAATATATTTATTTTAGTTTTTATTTCATTAAATGACTATTAATGATCTAATGTGAATTATATTTGAGGTTATGGAGGAATCAAGTGTTTCTAGAGCTTATTCGAAGCCTAGAAACCAACTATTTAGTTGAAAAAGGTCTAGCATATAGATAGTAGAAATAGTGTAAGGAGGACATGCAGTTACTTATAACCATGTGAGGATAGATAGTGGGAAGATAAATATCACACAGTTTGATAAACCATGCTATTTTGGGCACACATACATGTAAAAACTGTATAATTTTGATAGAGGTATTTTTCATGGTTTGAGAATTATTAGTCAAACTGTGTGCACAAAAAGTGCAAGTTTCCCCTTCCTATAGCAGTGGCCACATGATTTCCATATGGTTTGGCCAACCCTGTGACCAAACCATACAACCCAAGGGTTTTTTTTTAAATTTTCAATTTCCCATTATTTAATTTATTAAACCTATTTCTATTTCACATTTCATACATCAGATAGTCTTGATGCTTTTGAGAGATTTTCCCCCTATGTTGGGAATAAATAGATATCCTTCATCTAAGCCGAGAATCAAGATTATTTAGAAGAATTAGATCTATCTCGATAAGATATCCATTTTTTTGTGTAATTAACAATTTTCATTGGAATCATATTCACTATTTAGGTGTTGGATAATATGCTCTATTTCAAGGTTTTTCAGTAGTTTTTCATTTTTCTCTTGATCTAAGTAGAATCTTGAGGTGATACCGGATGAGCACTCTACTACGAACCTATAGTAGGTGGTATCTTGATTTTATGTCAATGTTTAGGTGTTTATGTATATTATGTTTTGTTGTATTCTTAATTATCTGAGCAGAATCCTTTAAAAAGGATTTAATACTTTAATTAAATTGATAGTTATGACCCGTGTGATTAATGAAACTCTCTCATAAATGAATGAATGTTAATAACCATGAATTAGAACCACCACTTGGGTGTGTTGATTATCTAATTGGACCACCATGAGTAGTGATTAAATTTGGAATTACCTTTGAGGTGTACCATTATCTGTTGTCCATGGATGCTGCTTGTTGAATTAAATTGTAATTAAATTCTAATTAATTTGATTATAAAATGAGAATAGATGACCATGTCCCTAGGTAATGGCATTGTGATGGATTGTTTAAGCATCATTTTCTCCTTAAAATAAAATTCCTACGTGAGATAAATAAGAGGTTAATCCTTCTATGATTATCATGTGACTTGATCCACCTATTGATGTGAGATTAAATTGAATTGGTCACTATGATAAACCTTGATATAGTCATATATCTTTGATTGAATGATTATATTCCTTGAGAGAAACATGTATTATTATACGAATTTCATGGATGTGGAATCATTTGGATATATCCTTGATTACTCTTGAGTGAGACATAGACTCCCTAGAAGGATACTAAGGACGGACTCAGGGGTTGACTATTATACACCTGAGTGATATATATACTATTTATGGATTTCCAAGGATGGACTCAGAGGGCCAGATTATATACCCCATGGGTGACACTAGGTAATACATAGTGTAACACTATGGATGGTCTCGAATGGAAATGATGTTACACCACACCCAAAAAAAATACTACGATTCCCATAAAAAATGCCAAGTATAGGCATAAAAGATATTTGCTTCATCATATTCCTAGAGTGATACATGGATTCCAAATAATAAATTCCAAGGATGAGATTAGGTTGTTAATTAAATATTTAATGAAATGGTTGATACGTTACGTCTATGCATCCAAACTACAAGATTAGTTTCAGTCTTAGTTTTCCACCTGACAGATGACCTTGTTAGGAATCCTTGATCATATATCGTTATGGGGGACTCTAGGAAATGTGATAGGTCCCAATACTTATTTTTTAAGTGATATTTATTAACTAAACGAACATGATAAAAAATTTATACATGAATGACTGTAAATTTAAAGGGTTTTCACTTATGAAAATCATGTAATATAGTATGGGTTTCCATCGTCACTTATACCTTTATGGGTTGTTTATATTCATTACTTATTTTACAAGTTCAATTACTTTTTAAAAAGTATTATTATTCTATTATCACTAACTTAATAGTATTATAACATTGGGTGGTTACCTACTGGTATTTTATCTCAAACCCTAATTGGGTTTTCAACGGTAACCGAAGAGACTATATGGTTGTTGGTATGGATAAGTTAAACCACCCTACAATAGGTTTTTTGTTGTTTTTTAGGATCAGGGTAGCATGTGTCTAGGGTAACACTCGTGATGATAGATATATTTTTTTAGTATTATTGGTATTTTACACATTTTCTATAGTAATTCCATATATACGTATTTTGGATTTTTTTAGAAACATGACATGTATCATTATCTTTCTTATATGAGATTCCTTTCTGGTATTGTTTGTTTATATCTATTCCAATTGTTCATATATTGTATAATTTATTTAATAATTCCTATAAATTTTTTTTATTGTATATCAGTTGTTCTAAACTCAGGTGATGAGGTAATAGTCTCCCAATAGACACATCCTGGGTCCTCAGTACTAGTTGGAAGCCTCTAGAATTTTGGGATATGTGCTTGAGGCCAGGTGGCCAACCGAGATCACGACACCATTAGTGGAATCTGGGTTCATGGAATTACAAAGTGGAATCATAGGATGTTTAATTTAATTTTATTTAAATTTAGAAATAATAGATAGGTGATTGTTCATTACAAGAATTTGTTAATGAGCTATGACTTTGTGTAGTTATCCCAGATGAAAGAAAACGGAAAATTGCATTGAATGAAAATTATTGTTTCTTGGATTTTGGATATTACAATTGAGTTGATTCCCCCATTTGGGGATGAATTTAATTGGGATATTTTAATTCATACACTTGTGGGTTCTATTTTTTTCTAAACCTGATTAGATGAGGTTATTTCCTCCCATGCATCATTTTATGAACTTTTTAGAAATCACATGCCATGTATTATGTCAAAACATATAAGATCAAATACCAATTTTTATTTTGTTGTGATATGTTCCATGGATGATATACTTTCTGTGTGATACATAATTTTTCTACAAAACTAAACAACATGGTTGGTACATAGAGTTCCTACCATGACCTATGAAGTGTTTTCATGATTAAGTTGTTTCGGACACCCAAATCAGCCAGGTGTGGCACATTGAGTCACAAACCATGTGTTGCGTGGATGTAAACGTGTTATGGGGTGAATTAGGTGGATACCATATTTCTGTTCATGAGATGTATAATCCCTTATTGATCCGAATTTGGTGAACCATATGGTTCAAACATTTAAAATGAATTGTGATAAAATGATATTGAAATGGTAAATAAATGTGAATAAAATAGAACTGATGTTGTTTATATAAGATAACATGAACATGACCAGACCATAGTAGTGGGTAGTAGGTAGTATCTTTTTATTTTATATATGACGTATATGATGACTATACTTGACCCAAGGAGCAGGCGAAGGGGTTTTGTCTTATATGGGATGGATTTTACCTATCATGATTAAATTTTTGTGCATTTATAATTGTTTGAATCTTGATTTAAGACATGTGATTTTAATTTTTAGAGGTATACATCTTTGAGGTCCTCCAGTAATGTAGAGACCCGAAGCTTAATGTACATGGACATTACATTACTTTTGCAGAATACTTAATACATAACAAAAACAGACACACAAGGACCGTAATAGTTTAGTGTCTTTGGAAATATGGAATATAATCTTCTAATCGTGGTGAAAGATCTTCAACATCTCCCATAAAGATCTTATTTTTTTACCTAAAACCTTTCTTTATATGCTGGGGAAAAGAAAACATAAAAGTGTGAGCTCAAATGCTCAGTAAGGGTGAACAAAAGAAATATCAGTCACATCATATTTATAAGAACATAACATTTTGGAAATCTTAACCTGCAAAAGAGATCATAATATCATAACATGGGATAAATCATAGTAGTGAAATGTAATCCCAATAATCATAACATAAAACATGAAACTTTGTGGCATACACACATAATCATAGAGAATCATTTCTTATTAGTCAAGACTCATTTCCAAGACTATCCTAGTGGACAAAGTCCATTTCTGAACCGAGTTCATTCCTCGTTTTAGTCCTGCTTCACTGAACCGGTTCAACCTTCCGTTCCAGCCATGTCTATCTCATGAGATATAAAATCTTTACCCAATGCATTGGAGGGAGATATAGGTCCCACCAATTTCATAATGATACCAGTCTTATGTGTGCCACAAAATCATAAACCATAAATCATAGAATAACCCATGTAATAAAAATGGGAATCTTAAACATCGTGGCATCATAAAACAATTCATATAATATAAAGGAATTAATAAAAAAAATTCCATCACAACATAATCAAATCAATGTAATAATAGGGATAAAAACATAACCCTTTATTATCTTAGATGGAAAAAAATTTTGATAAAACACTTGAACTCCATTCTTGAGGGAAATATCCTTTCTACTTCAAAAACATTATTCCTTTCTTAACATGTCATACAATTTTAAACTAAAAGATGTTGATTAAAAATAAACTTGAAAACTTGTAAAGGAGGCTTCTTGGAAATAATGTTTTAAAAATCCATTCATTCTGTATAAGTTAAAAAAACATTCTTCTCGTACTTTTGTCAGAAAAGTCAAAAAGTACCTCGTACGAAAAATGACAAAAGATTCCTTTCATATCTTTTACTAAAAACTCACCAAAGGATAATATAGGTTTTAAACAATTTTAGGTGGATGGAAATAATATTACATATTAAGGTAACATGGATGTGGATGATAAAATACACCCCAGTAAAAATCAAAGTATAAGCAATCTCGGATAAAAATGAGATTGTGATATTTCCCTTACCTTAGGTCCGATTTGCTTCGTAAGTGTCCAAACCTCCTGTATAATGATTTAAATAATGTTATTGACTTATTCCGAAATCATACTTATTGTTATGATATCATATATGGTAATATTCTTAGCTTATTATTAGTAATATTTCATTACTACTTGTTATACGGGTGTTTATTACTTTTTTGTTCTTATGCGTGTTTGTCGAATAAATTCTTATTCTTCTCTTTAGGTTATAGATACCTAATTTCCAGAATGGTATTATTGTAATATATATAAATTCATTCATTCAATTCATTTATATAATCCTTATGAAATGAAGATCATGTAGAACGAGTCGCATCACATCGTGGAGATGGTATTCCGTACGTACGCACGAGTGATGATATCGTTCCTATGGTCGTGGAATTGTATTGAAGTGTATGTATACTATTTAAGAATCAATACCCTTTTATAATAGTCATATATAGTAATTATTTACACCATTATACCCATCCAAGTAAGGTGGTGGTGGAAAATAGACTACACCACGGCGTGGAGACGGTATTCCGTATGTACGCACGCGCGGTGATTTCTTTTTCCGTAGGATGGATAGATGGTGAAATAGGGTTGTTTCTTACTTATAATAACATATCATTATATGATTGATACTGATGTTATTACTTCATAATGAAACAACTAAAGAAGAATAAGTGGAAGAAGAAATAAAGATGAAAGAATTGGTAACGGACATTACCTCTTCTTTGAAGTGCTTCTTTGAGACCTTCTTTTAGGGCACTAAAATAGGTCTTTGAAGAATACCAGAACCTCTAGGATGTTTCTAGGGAAGTGGATAGAAGAAATTGGCAGGGGTTGGCCGAGCTTGAAGGCTCAAATTTGTGTGAGGAAGAGGGGGAGAAGGTTCCCTTTTATAAGGGAGGAGAGGGGCTCCTTTGGAAAAACTAAATATATTATTTTATTATAAAGTCAAGTTCGGTTTTAATTAGCTCCAAATTTATATATTTCGAAGCTAATGTGGGGCTGGGTCTAAATACTCTCATCCAATAGAATTTATACAAATTTAGGTTCCTATTTTAACCTTATCATTTATATTTAACTTTAAGTTAGGTAATTTTACTTTTACCGTGTCTTCTTGTATTCTTACACTATAAGGTTAATAAACTTACTATATCAAGCCAAAATAGCCCTAATTTGTTTATTATTAATATATATAACCTTATCTAAGTCATTTTTCCGAACCGTATATTTTTATGAATACAATAACAATTAATAATATAATATTGTTTTAAAAAACTATTTTATGTCAATTTTGACACTATTTAGTAAATGATTTTTGTAAAACTCATAACAGAATTATTAGTTCTAAAAAAGTTAATAAAATCACTACTAACATGTCATATTAATCTATAAAATTAGTGGAATTCATAAAAAGTCTCAAATTACATTTATTTTGGTGTTTATAACATCAATTATGTCAATATTTCAGTAATAAGATAATTACTGCATCATCTTTGTGTCATAAATATATTACATTATTTAATGTCTAAAAATTACAAATAAAATACCATTATGTAGGAAATAGTTTTATCTTTCTAATTAATATTTATAGACTAATTTATCTTATGTATTACCCAATATTAAAAATTATTTACTTATTAAACTTTGATTTTAACTATTTTAACCCTTCTTTAAATAAATTAATAATAAATGTCCTAATCTAATCCAAGTGGGCCTAATTGGTTATATTTTATTCTTAAGATTGTTTTTGGTCGAATTACACTTGTCCAATAGAATTAGGATATGGGTTAGGGTAATAATAATATCATTTTTATCCTTAATTACCCTATTTACTTTTAACCGTGGTAAAAAAGTAAAAAGTTACTATGCACCAAAAATTATTTAATCTCATTGAACCACATTTTACTTACTAAAATCAACAGTGTCTCTCGGAGTTTTTAAATTCCACTCACAAAAGCTGTAAAATTAAGTTTTATGAAAAATTCATTTTTTTAACTACCACTTAGTGGTTTCACTATTCATCAAAAAATGAATGTTTCCAGAAAAATACCAAAAATTAGGCCTAAGATATATTTGATATTATGAACTCAAATATGATGTCTATTTTACCAAATTCAAAACATATCAGTTGCATTAATGAAAGTAAAAATTAATTCCCGTCATCAAAACAAATAGCCTATTTTTAAGAGATAATAACTATCAAAAGATTGACATTTGTTTATGTCTGGTTTAAATGTGAAATTACATCCAATGACCAAAATTGTATTAAATTGTAAAAATATATTATAAATATACTTTAAAACTACAAAAATTAATAATTTATCTCTATTAATTATTTCGATTAAAAAGGTTGTTTTTAATTAAAATTTAGTAATTTTCACTATTCATCAGAAAATGAAAGTTATCCGAAAAGTACCAAAATTTCACCCTAAGCTAATTTCGATATTCCGAATCCAAAAATGAAGTCCATTTTGAAAAATTAAATTTTCAAAATTTCATAAAGTGGTTATTACTATTCATAATGGCTAGTTTTAATAGCATATCATTGTTTAGCGAAACTCGGTATTGCGTTCAACACACGCTATCACAGAAGGTCGTGCATGCGTGTATTGCAAGGCAAGTCAAGGATGCATGTTGTGAAAGCTTCTTTTGGTGTAGCATACAACACAAGACATTAATGAAAATAAAAAGAATATTTTTCATAAAATCTCAGGGTGTTACATTCTACCCCCCTTAAAATGAATTTCTCCCTAAAAATTCATCGGGGTTATAAATGGTTTACTATTCGAAAGTCTCTTTGATAGAAACCCAAATCATAAAAAGGAATACCAAAACCAATCATTAAAAATAAAAGTATGAAATATAACGGTTACACAAATAAACTAATCAATGGGTTTCCACATAGGTGAAAATATGGATATAGATGAGAAATCTAACCATCATGTTCTGATGGAGAGTGGTACAGAACATGGCTATGGGAAATCCAGCAATCACAAATCCATAAATTTGTGACGATCTAAGGTACCATCTAATTCATCAGATATAAGAGCACTATGACAACATTTTTGGTTTTCAAGATCATTTCCCTAAAGTTGATGAAATTGGAATTAGAAGAAATACTTTCGTGATTTTGGTATAGTCTCACTGTTTGTCATTATTTGGACAATTTCCACTTCATCTCTTAAAGAAATGAAGTTGAATTTGTCATTCATGATGTGTTAGCAGAACATGTGATAGAATGATGGGTCATTCCATCTGTCTCAAAAAAAGGTTAGAAAAGTTATCAAAAAATACATAAGTCCATTTATAGTGAGATTAATCATATATGGTTCTTAAAATGGACTTATACTTCATATATCATACTGGTTAATATACAAAAACTATTTTCTACTAAACAGGGACTTCCTGTAGGCCAGTGGTAGGCGATAAAGGCCAGTCGCACTTCGGTTGTGGGTTTGATTCCCACGGCCTTGTCCGACGCGATGGGCTATAGCCCATCCTGCAGGTTGTCCTTTTTCTAAAACTATATTACTATAACATCCCATCAATAATATCAAAAAAAGTTATATCCTAACTTATGTCCAACATAATCCATTCCAATCTTTAGGCTTATCTAAAATACTTCGGTGCAAGCTCATAGTATAAAGAAAATAATTACTTGAAATGTCACAGAACAATCACGTGAATGCCATCATTTATCCCCCATATATCATAAGATATATCTTATTGGTCAAATTACAAACATGTGAATACCTTAATCAATTATTCTCTTGAAGAATGAATACCCATTGAACCTTAGTGAAAACATGAATGCCGTCAAAAGTTTACTCTTTCCACAAACCAAAATCCAAAAATTCTATATACTCAAACCATGATATAACCTTCTCCTTATATCAGTCATGAGCTCATGAATACTATCAAACACTTAATTTTCTTCTTATCCCTTCATTATGCACATATCATCTACATTCCAAAAATATATGAATAACCTTTCATTGATACTGGTACCATTAATCATACACTTTCAAAACTCAAGGAAAGACAACAGTGTAACAATCCTTAGATGTCTCTTTATTCCATAGTACTATGAGATTACTTATACAACATTACACATGATAAACATGTAATCACTCCACTAAATTCTTAAACCATTGACCGAGCTTCAACAATTCTTTCATCTCATATATCATTTGTAGTCTCTTCATCATCATCAACATAAATACTACCCATATGACTATACTGATTCTCTTCATGAGACTTTCCGTTAGGGCATTGGTTTGCATAATGCCCGTACATTCCACATTTAAAACATTTAACCATTGTTGATGTCATAGCAATACCATTATCCTTATCCCTGTTGTAAATTGAACCTTTTCCTTTGCACTTAATGGCTTTGTGTCCTTCTTTTCCACACCCAAAGCATCTTCCAGTTCCTTTGAAACATTCTCTTTGATGCCTCTTCCCACATGATTTACATAGGTGAAATTGAACTTTCTTTCCTCTATGATCATCATGAAACTCCATCTTTCTCTTATTAGCCGAGTCAGGAAACTTACCAAATTTTACTTTATTGATCATACTATGAGATTGATGATTCGGCATAATAATGATGTTTGGACTTCCAAATCCCATTTCATTTGGTTGCTCATGAATAATATCATTCCATTGTCCATTATATCCTCCATTATTGTGAATCATCTTGTTTCCAACCATTTTCTAAAACCCAAAAAGAATAGTGTGAGAGGAAAAAATCATAATAAAGGGGGAGTAACTTCAACATCTAACATCTTTGGTTTAATCTAATATCGTTACCATAGTATTATGACTATATCCTATACGTATAATTATCCTTAGGGACATCCCTAGACATACCATAGAAATATATCTAGGGATCTCACTAACGTTTTCGCATCCTAGTTTCTAAAGGTGGACTAAACTTTTCCTCTGATACCAACTGTAGAGACTCGAAGCATAACGTACATGGACATTACATTACTTTTTTAGAATACTTAATACATAACAAAAACAGACACACAAGGACCGTAATAGTTTAGTGTCTTTGGAAACATGGAATATAATCTTCTAATCATGGTGAAAGATCTTCAACAATTCCCATAAAGATCTTCTTTTTTTTACCTAAAACCTTTCTTTATATCCTGGGGAAAAGAAAAAATAAAAGGGTGAGCTCAAATGCTCAGTAAGGGTGAACAAAAGAAATATCAATCACATCATATTCATAAGAACATAACATTTTGGAAATCTTAACCTGCAAAAGAGATCATAATATCATAACATGGGATAAATCATAGTAGTGAAATGTAATCCCAATAATCATAACATAAAACATGAAACTTTGTGGCATACACACATAATCTTAGAGAATCATTTCTTATTAGTCAAGACTCATTTCCAAGACTATCTTAGTGGACAAATTCTATTTCTGAACCGAGTTCATTCCTCGATTCAGTCCTGCTTCACTGAACCGGTTGAACCTGCCGTTCCAGCCTTGTCTATCTCATGAGATATAAAATCTTTACCCAAGGCATTTGAGGGATATATAGGTTCCACCCATCTCATAATGATACCATTCTTATGTGTTCCACAAAATCATAAACCATACATCATATCATAACCCATGTAATAAAAATGGGAATCTTAAACATCCTGACATCATAAAACAATTCATATAATATAAATGAATTAATAAAAATAATTCCATCACAACATAATCAAATCAATGTATTAATAGGTATAAAAACATAACCCTTTATTATCTTAGATGGAAAATAATTTTGATAAAACACTTGAACTCCATTCTTGAGGAAAATTTCCTTTCTACTTAAAAAACATTTTTCCTTTCTTAACATGTCATACAATTTTAAACTAAAAGAATTTGATTAATAATAAACTTGAAAACTTGTAAAGGAACCTTCTTGGAAATAATGTTTTAAAAATCCATTCATTACTTATAAGTTAAAAAACATTCTTCTCATACTTTTGTCGGAAAAGTCAAAAAGTACCACATACGAAAAATGACAAAATATTCCTTTCATATCTTTTAATAAAAACTCACCAAAGGGTAAAATAGGTTTTAAACAATTTTAGGTGGACAGAAATAATATTACATATTGAGGGAACATGGATGTGGATGATAAAATTCACCGCAGTAAAAACCAAAGTATAAGCAATCTCGGATAAAAATGAGATTGTGATATTTCCCATACCTTAGGTCTGATTTGCTTTGTAACTATCCAAACCTCCTGTATAATGATTTAAATAATGTTATTGACTTATTCCAGAATCATACTTATTGTTATGATATCATATATGGTCATATTCTTTGCTTATTATTAGTAATATTTCATTACTACTTGTTATTCGGGTGTTTATTATTTTTTGTTCTTATCCGTGTTTGTCGAATAAATTCTTATTCTTCTCTTTAGGTTATATATACCTCATTTACAGAATGGTATTAGTGTAATATATATCAAATTCATTCATTCAATTCATTTATATAATCATTATGAAATGAAGATCATATAGAACGAGTCGCATCACATCGTGGAGACGGTATTCCATACGTACGCACGAGTGATGATATCATTCCTATGATCGTGGAATTGTATTGGAGTGTATGTATACTATTTCAGAATCAATATCACTTTATAATAGTCATATATAGTCATTATTTAAACCAGTATACCCATCCATGTAAGGTGGTGGTGGAAAATAGATTACACCACGGCGTGGAGACGGTATTCGGTACGTACGCACGCGCGACGATTTCTTTTTCTGTAGGATGGATAGATGGTGAAATAGGGTTGTTTCATAATTATAATAACATAGCAGTATTTGAGTGATACTGATGTTATTACTTCATAATGAAACAACTAAAGAAGAAGAAGTGGAAGAAGAAATAAATATGAAAGAATCGGTAACGGACATTACCTTTTCTTTGAAGTGCTTCTTTGAGACCTCCTTTTAGGGCACTAAAATAGGTCTTTGAAGAAGTCCAGAACCTCTAAGATGTTTCTAGGGAAGTGGAGAGAAGAAATTGGCAGGGTTTGGCCAAGCATGAAGGCTCAAAGTGGTGTGAGAAAGAGAGGGAGGAGGTGCCCTTTTATAATGGAGGAGAGGGGCTCCTTTGGAAAAACAAAAAATATTATTTTATTATAATGTCAAGTTCGGTTTTAAATAGCTCCAAATTGATTTATTTCGAAGGTAAGGAGGGGATGGGTCGAAATCCTCTCATACAATATAATTTAGGCAAGTTTAGGTTCCTATTTGAACCTTATCATTTATATTTAACTTTAAGTTATATAATTTTACTTTTACCGTGTCTTCTTGTTTTCTTAAACTATAAGGTTAATAAACATACTATATCAAGCCCAAAGATCCCTAAGTTGTTTATTATTAATATATATAAGATTATCTAAGGCATTTGGCCGAACTGTAGATTTTTATGAATAAAATAACAATTAATAATATAATATGTGTTTTAAAAACTATTTTATGTCAATTTCGACACTATTTAGTAATTGATTTTTGTGAAAATCATAACAGAAGTATTAGTTAGAAAAAAGTTAATTAAATAAATACTAACATGTCATATTAATATATAAAATTATTTTAATTCATAAAAAGGCTCAAATTACATTTATTTTGGTGCTTATAACATCAATTATGTCAATATTTCATTAATAAGATAATTACTGCATCATCTTTGTGTCATAAATAAATTAAATTATTTAATATCTAAAAATTACAAATAAAATACCATTAGGTAGGAAATCATTTTATCTTTATAATGAATATTTATAGTCGAATTTATCTTATGTATAACCCCATATTAAAAATTATTTACTTATTAAACTTTGATTTTAACTATTTTAACCCTTCTTTAAATAAATTAATAATAAATGTCCTAATCTAATCCACGTGAGCCTAAATGGTCATATTTTATTCCTAAGGTTGTTTTTGGTCGAATAACACTTGTCCAATTGAATTAGGACATGTGTTAAGATAATGATAATATCATTTGTATCCTTAATTACCCTATTTACTTTTAATCGTGCTAAAAAAAAGTAAAAAGTTACTATTCACCAAAAATTATTTTCATCTCATTGAACCACATTTTACTTACTAACATCAACCGTGTTTGTCGGATTTTTGAAATTCCACTCACAGAAGCGGTAAAATTAAGTTTTATGAAAAATTCCTTTTTTTAACTACCACTTAGTGGTTTCACTATTCATCAAAAAATGAAAGTTTCCAGAAAAATACCAAAAATTAGGCCTAATCTAGATTTGATATTATAAACTCAAAAATGATTTCCATTTTACCAAATTCAAAACATATCAGTTGCATTAATTAATTTAAAAATTAATTCCCGTCGTCAAAACAAATAGCGCGTTCTTAAAAGATAATAACTATCAAAAGATTGACATTTGTTTATGTCTTGTTTAAATGTGAAATTACATCCAATGACCAACATTGTATTAAATTGTAAAAATATATTCTAAATATATTTTAAAACCACTCAAATTAATAATTTATCACTATTAATTATTTTGATTAAAAAAGTTGTTTTTAATTAAAATTTAGTAATTTTCACTATTCATCAGAAAATGAAAGTTATCCGAAAAGTACCAAAATTTCACCCTAAGCTAATTTCGATATTAAGAATCCAAAAATGAAATCCATTTTGAAAACTAAAATTCACAAAATTTCTGAAAGTGGTTATTACTATTCATAATGGCTATTTTTAATAGCATATCATTGTTTAGCGAAACTCGGTATTGCGTACAACACACACTATCACGGAAGGTCGTGCTTCCGTGTAACGCAAGGCAAGTCAAGGATACGTGTTGTGAAAGCTTATTTTGGTGTAGCGTATAACACAAGACATTAATGAAATTAAAAATAATATTTTTCATAAAATCTCGGGGTGTTACAAGTCACATGCCAAGAGGGTGGTGGAGAACATGCTCTAAAGGTGGTGGTCCATGGGATGCCATTAGATCCCCCAGTAGTGTCATCTATGGAACCAATAGTTATAATAGAAATTAGTTCTAATCCATAGTTCCATGAAGGATGAATTATTATATACAGTTCAGGGAACACCCCAACCATCCTGGAATAAGGCGGAGTTGACATGTGAATTCCAACAAAATAATCTACCCACATTTTGAAGGGATGGTAGAAAACAAGCTTTAGAGTCATAGCTAGAGGCCATGTACTCTATCCTTGACCATCAAGAGACACATCCTTATAGGAGTGTAAAGCCCACTATGTATATGTTTTGTGATTCCTCTGAGATATGGTGGGATGTTATTACAAAGAAAATTCATAATTGGGAGATTGATTAGAGGGATTTTTATACATCCTTCTATGATTACATCTATCTAGAGATGTTGAGGGCTGATAGATCCCAAGAGATCATGCACTTGTAGTAGGGAAAGTTATATGTTAAGAATTATTCGACCCATTTTACAGAGTTCTAGAAACTCTCACTCATTTTGATGGGTGATGAGTTATCTAATGTGTAGTGATTAGAGGAAAAACTCAGGTAAGACATCTAATCATAGGTGAATGTGTTTCAACTGACTATCATTTCTTTAATATTGAACTAGGTGCCTATCACAGAGCATAACCTGAGGGATGCGGGTGGTGTGATCCTAGGTAGTTTGGCACCTAGATCCTGTGCCACATTGAACAGTAATAGTAAGTATCATTTGGAACTTCTACATGGTGATATTACATTATATACCACATACTCAAGGAACCCGGTGAGGTTTCACTAGTGTTGTAGACAAGGGAATGTAAAGCCCCAAGTCATGAGATAACCATTCTAGTGCCGATATTGTGGCAATATGTGACATATATTGAACTTTTTTAGAACATTTCCTTAGGAAACTAGTGAGATAGGGTTTTCACAGACTCTATGTACATGAAATGGGTCAGTGGATAATCTTCATTTAGAGACTTGGAGTACATATGAATGGCCATATCGAGGTGGTGGTCATGGTAGTGGTAGTATGACCTCAAATTTATATCATCAGTAGAGCTGTTATTCTTTGTGGCATTTATGTTGTATTGCATGACTCCAGATCAACCCAGGTATATGTAGTGCAACCAAACCCAAAGGAATATAGTCCCAAACCTTCTATAATGAGAGGAACTATTCTAGTATTCTTTACTTTAGCATTGACTCTTTTGATATAAGTGATTCTCATATCTTTATACATGTGCCTTTTATGGGTATCCTTGATATCATCATTCAGTATTTTGATGGAATTACGATGTGGCATACTCCATTAAGTTTTATTATAGAGGGTAAACATCAAGGCGGGGAGTGACCCCTTAATATTGGTAGGTGTCACTTCGTATGAGACCTATTTTCCCTCACGATGGTTGGTTTTGACATCATTATTGGGATAGAATAATTGGTTCACTTTCATGGTTTTATTGATTTATATCTCCATAGGTTGACCTTAACTTCACCATAGGGTGGAGAGTTCATTCATAAGGGGGAATGGGATTTCTAGTTGACTCGAGTTACTCCTGAGAATTGTGGACTTCATGGGATGACATCCCATGTTGTAATTTTATATCTAGATGATCAGAGAACACATTAGTTATACTTCCCTCTAGTGGTTGTTCATTTTAAAAGACATTTTTTGGATTATTTATTAGAATTTCAACTAGTGGTATTGGTAGAGTTCTCTATCGATCTAGCACCAAGAGATTCACATTTATCTATTCTTCCTTACAAGATAGAAGCAACAGAGATGTAGGTGATCAAAAGGTTGCCATATGATTTAGAGTCCAAGGGGTTTATCAGACCTAGTACTTCTCTATGGAGTTCTTCATACATTTTTACCAAAAAGGAAGATGGTACCCTTAGGCTATGCATGAATTACCAAAAATTGAAAACATTTATAGTTAATAACCTGTATCCTCAAAGTATACTACTTTTTGAATGGATTTTATTTACTATCAACTAATTTTTATTGGTTTTCACTTGTGTTCAATGAGATAATAAGATATAATTATAGTCAATATGATGAATTAGTTCCAATGTTAATTGATATTGGACAAATTTTCTCAAGTATTGATATACCATGAAACATTTTAATAGTCTAATGACATTGAGTTATAAGGTGATTCATAAAGAATTGTTATGGATTAATTTGATGAAATTGGATATCATGATTTATTTATTATCCTATTAAAATTGGACACTTCTTTTTTGATTTTTATTTCATAACTATCATAAGTTTTTTTGAAAACTTTTGATAAATGTGTTAATAATGAAAGGAGGAGAAGTGGTGCTTCAAATCATATTCATGTTTTATTTGAAAGAAATATGCTGCTAGAAGATAGAGATGTTATAACACATTCGTTGATAAATATGAAGATCTTATAGATGATCAATCAAAGGTTATATATCCAGAAATATGTAGTTCATTATGAAATAAATGACCATAAATATGCATGGTTTGTGTTGACAAAGAACATCTTTATGGTGGCACCATGTCCTACTGTTTACCAAATTTTTGGGCCTCAAATTATGATTTGTTTTTTCAAAAAAGAAGGATTTTGCTGAATTGTTTTTCACGGATTGTGAAGCATAGGTCACAGATAGAATAGGAGGTATGTGGAATGATGAAGAAGAATTTCAAAGGAATCATTTTTTTCATTATAGTGCTATGCGGACCGCGTAGAATACTACACGGAATGTGTAGAGAAAAATTCTTTATAGGAGTATCTTAGTTCACAGGAAGATTTTTTGTTCATGGGTAGTCATCGTTTGAGGCTAAGAGGCACTGATTGTTTTCCTAAGTGATTGGCCACCACAAGGTATGCAGACTGTGGAGGGAAAAATTGTTCATGAGAGGAGCATAGTTCACGGTAAAGGTTGTCTCATATCGAAGAATTGGTAAAATTGTATTTCCAGGATTTCCATATTTATTATCCTATATGAAGTACCATAATACCATCATTATGGTGTGAAAAGTTTATTAGAATAAATCATCATTTCTTGATGAATTAAGCTAAGCCTGAAAGAGTTCATGGGGGAGAATTCTATGAAGGGAAGTAGGTTGCATAGGAATAATTCCATGAAAGATGATTTTTTCCAAGGAAAGAGTTTTTGGGGAACAATTTCCTTTAATGAAAATGGGGTTACCAAGTATCATTGGTTTATGGAGGCATTATCCATCCATGAAGGAGAGGTGGTCATCAAGGAATTGATCGACAAGAAAGTAGGGTTTGTCTGCGGTCATCAACAGATCATGGGGAATCAATAATCTGCTGAAGGATAGGTTGTTCATGACGCACTCGCATCACATGGTAAAACATAGTAAGAGGAGTATTCAATAATATTTATGGAGGATACTAGACAGTTTTAAAATG
The DNA here is from genome assembly GCA_963277665.1 of Viscum album. Lineage (NCBI taxonomy): Eukaryota > Viridiplantae > Streptophyta > Magnoliopsida > Santalales > Viscaceae > Viscum > Viscum album. The sequence continues at coordinate 445,786,815 of OY728144.1, forward strand.
AGAAATAACATGTACATGAAATATTTTTTTACAACCTCATCGTGCATTGTGAATTAGATGATATGTGAACACTAGAAATTGTTAATCTCGCATGCTTGTAGTGATTCAAGAAGAAAGGTTTTGATAAACAGTTCATTACTATAATAAATCCACTATGATTTGAGAATTTGAACTGGGTATGTACCTGATTGATACACAATTGATAGAAAAGAGAAATAACATGTAATGTATTTTCATGAAGATGAACCAGACATGAAGCTAAACTCATATTCCCACAAAGGAAAAAAAAGTGAGAACACGAAGAGAGTGGAAAATCTATATTTAGTTATCCAAGCCATACTAATTATGAAGACTCTGTGTTGATCTGATCTTTATTGATTTAATATTTATAAAGAAATGTATTGATTCCAATAAGAAGAATAAGAATATATATCAGTATAGTTAGTTTTTCACTAAATAAGAAAATGAAAAATAATAGAAGATGATCTGGAGACCAAATTGATATCATCTGATTATAATTTGGGTTTTTTATAATTCAATTCATCGATATAATACAATAATATTATTGTGACTAAAAAAATAAGTAGATAGTGAAGCTATCATGTTTGATTCTAGAAATATATAAGAGGAGTGTCTTTCATGCTAATGAGTAAGTAAACATTTGAAAAAGAAGGATGTGGATGAACAAAGAAGAACTATGACATCAGATAGGACACAACTAGTGGAGGAATTTATTGGTGTTAAAAAACCTCATCAACAAGGATAATACATTCTTGTGAGGCAGTATAACGATCCTACTAAGTGCTGTAAAATATGCACTATTTGATTGTTTTTAAAGTTCTACACAAATGAACTATTAGATTTTCTTACATATTTCGACTTGAGATTAAGGAAATGTCCTAACAATTGTATTCCAAACAAAATAATTATTTTATAGTGGATTTTTTGGTATTGGATTACTTCCAAACCATACCAGGGGCGTATCTACTCTTTTGGAGTAGTGAGCCTTATAAAAATATCATGTGCTATCTTTACTGCTTTTATATACAATAATATGATTGGAAAGTGAGGACAAGATAATAAATATCTTACTATGTCTAATTGGTACAAAGATAAAATGTTACAATTGGTTTAAAAAGTACCCAATACTGATTCACCACCTCTCAATGTTAGGAATATCTCAAAATGGTCCCCATAATTGGTATCAGAGTGAGGTTCACATCTGTTATATTTTATATAGTTAAATCTATTCTCTTTTTCATATGTTAATTTCTTTCATGACTCAATAATGAACTGAAGTTTTTTTAAATATTACGTTTCCATTGAGAAGAATAATATATCTACTATGACCTTAATGAATATGAATAATAAATATCAAAAAAGTTGAAGAAGAAGTCCATATTACCTAAAGAAGAGGATGTATATGTTTCACTATGCCAGGTTGATATTGACAAAATTTCAAACATGGAAACTGATGAGTTGGTGGCTCAATCTTCCACAAAAAATATAGATAACCTTCTTAAATCTAATTATAAGGAGGTATGTCTTTCTACATTTGAAATCATTGCTAAAGATGAATATTCTAACACAAGTAGTGATGATGATCAATTTTCAACACCTCAAGAGTTATCAGTAGATATATTATGAGTTATTTTGCATTGTATTCCTAAATAAAGTGAATCCCTTGTTTGTAGAGTAATTCAATATACTATATAATATATTAACCATTTGGAAGAAGAAACAAATATTTTGGAGAAGGGTTTGTAGGAAAAAAATTGAATGTTTAAAGATATATGTACAATTTCGAACATTTTAAGAAACAAAGTGGGGACTTAAAATAAGATCCTTAAAATGTCTCAAAAAAGATGAATATAACGATGTAGTCAAAAGGGCTCCAGATGAAAATATTCATTCACCTTAAGAGAAATTAAAAATAGAAATGATTTCAAGGGTTTACAAATAGAATAAATATATAGTAAGATCATGTAACATGAATCTTTGTTCCAAAAAAAATTTATGTTCCAGGATAATTAATTTGAAAGAATTGATAAGGTTAGTGAAGATAATATGATTATGATTAAAAATTATAAAATCTTCCCCAATGAAAAAAATCATGAACTGGAATGTAAGCTGGTCAATCTTGAGAAGACACATATTGAGTCTTCACAAATGAAAAAAACAAGTATTGTAGGTGAGGACTCATCAAGTGCATCAATGAGACGCAATATCAAATATGGGTGGAGAGATATTTATGGGCTACTATAGATGTACTCTTGCATAAACTTTCGAAATTATTGTTCTATACTATTGAAGCTTGAACTATTCATCCATCTGGGCCTCTGTGCCACCAATTGGACATTGGATCCTGCAAGGCCTTCTAGCCACCCAAGGCCTTCGGGCCAGTTTTGTATCAAGGACTTCAGGCCACCATTATGCCTTAGGGCCACCCTATGGACTATGAGCCACATGATTATGAATATGTAATAGTTATTATACCTGGTAAAAAGATTTAAAAGAGGACTCATGGTAGTCGCATTCACTAGAGTAGATAAAATCAAAATTGTAAGAATGAGAGGGTATGTTATTGGTATCGGTACCAAGAATGTGCATCTTTGCATAGGATAGCTAGCCAACCAGCCCAATGAAAGTGGTGTGCTTATATCATGACAAATTCTGAGGAGGGGCTGTTCCAAGTTTTCTTGTCTTGGTGATTCCCTCTAATACCAACAGTTCATGTATTTAACTCTAAGCCTTCGACCCTTGTAAGGGTTCCACCTCACCCCTTGAAAGGTGAATTATCAAACATAATTAAAAAATAAAGGCCTTCAGGCCATTACAATAGATAAAATAAGAAAATATTTTCTACTAGTACTCAATGTTGATTTGAGGATTATACTATATGAATAACTCCAAGAAGTGATAATAAGATCATGACATCATTCAATGGTCTATCAAAATCAGCTAAGAAGGAAAAGGTACCATCCATACAATCTTGTAATGATATTTCTACGTTTATCTACAATAATAGTTTAGGTTGGAAGACAAATTATAAACAATATGGAATAATAAAGGTGATAAGATACCTACCACTCTATATATGGTGTGTAAGAATAATAATTTAGAAGGTTTTTCCCCTAAAGAACACAACAAATCATGAATAAGACCAAACAATATCATACAAAATATACCAGGAAATAAATATTTATTGGTCAATGATGGGGCTACAATATATTTGGGCATCATACATTGAATCTTTGTTACAATACATGAAATATAAAATCAAAAATGAATCATGTCATCATTATCATCATCATCATATTTGTAATGAAAATATGAGCAAAACGAGCAAGGTAAAAACAAAGAGAGAAAGGACCTATTGTGCATAATGTAGTGAAGACTGAGAGCATCCCCATTAAAAATATTAAACACCTCAAGTTTAAAAAAAATTAAAGTTTTAAAAGTAGGAGACACTAGAATCTTGGACCGCTAAGGATGCAAGGTGGTCAACTACCATGTTACCCTCACGCCACGAGTGCCTCAAGTGGATGTTATTGGAGAGTATTCCTTGACATTTTTTGATGGACATGGTGATCAAACATGTTGTTGAAACAGTTTCATGAATCATGTTGATAATGATCAAATAGTCATTTTTAGCTTCAAAAATAAAATTGCCCCTATTTGTAAAGGGAGAGACCATAGAGTAAATATTGATCCTCCTCCTAAAGGGAAGATCCACTTCCAAAGCAAGCAGTGTATGCCAAGATAATCGAACCCCTAGAATTGTGGACCACCCCTCCCCCTCTCATATTTCCCGAGATACTGGACCCATCATTATGGACTGTCAAACCCATATGTGGTGGCTTCCAACGAATCCATTTCCCTTCTTAGGTGCCCCCAGTTATGGGAAAAAATAGAGTTCAATTTCAGATGTTGAACGGAAGGAGAATCCCCTTAAGTATTAATGGTCTTGACCTAGTCAAGAACGAGTCTCTATATTCTAGAAATTATGGTCCTTCCAGAGGATAGGATCGCCTCATGCCTTGATTTGTTTCTAGGATTCCAAAAACACCAACAGCTAGCATGAATAATTGTAGTCCTTGCATATCTTTTTGTGCCCTTATCCCTGAAGCCAAGAAATGAATGGTTCAGGAAAGATAAATCTAGATGGGGTTTGGAGGAAAAGGTTTTAAACTCACCGAAGATGTTCTAGACATACCATTGAAATTCACCCTCAATGTATAGATGCTTAGAACTCTGTTCATTATGATTTCTACAACAAGAACATTGAGATAGCAGGTTAATATCCTATTTTATGATATTCTCATCTATGGTGATAGTATTATGGAGAAGCCTCCAAGTGAGGAAACTGTACTTAGTTGGGATTTTATTAAACCACAAGACCTCATTCTACCATTCCCCTTGAGCATATTTGACCACTTTCCAAAACAAATCCTTAGTAGAGAAGGTATCTAAGTTGTATGGAGTGAACACACACCTCTATAGGTTCGTATTAGTTTCATTGAGGTTCCAATTTCCCTACTGTTATTTGTCTAAAATATCCTTCATAAAGGCCAAAATTACACTTTCCTCTTTTAATGTGATGTAATAGGATGGAAAAACTAGGAAACTAAGAACAAATTCCAATTGGTTTAGAAGCTTTATGGACACATTTCTTTCCATGATAATCCAGTGAGTGTGGGGATATAAATCAGAGAAAATGTCGAACTACATGGAATGGAAAGAAGACCAGTTGCCTTCATCAATCATCAAGATACCCTCAAAAAGTATCACATTGTCCCCCCAATAAGGTATGACATTCAAGAATTCCCCAAGAAAAGGAATCCTATCTCAAGGGGCATAAGTCCTGAGAGGACGAAGAAACATCCACAGGTCTAGAAGAATATATATACAACAAAAAGTTATGTAATGATTGAAAACATCTAAGATGTATGCAATAGCAGTGATCACATGGATGGTGCATGATCCTCTCAACATGTACAAAAATATAATAAGAAAATAATATCAAAATAATATAACTTGGCATGTAGAAAAAACCTTGGGAAGATATCAGAATAGTTTTTTGAAAGAAATCCTCCATGTAAGGTGCCGAAAATGAATGGTGAGAAAATATTGGATTTTAAATCCAAGATTTTGAAGGGTAGTGCATCCAAAATAACTATAAATATGGTTGATACATAGAAGAACCCATGTGGAAGATAGAAATATGATACCATAGTTCCTAATGATATATTATTTTTTTGGCCTGAATACTTAGAAAGAATTAGAAAATTGAATATTCACAAGCTAAGTCTATTCTAAGATGGAATAGAAATATTCCACATGATAAATAAACAATTCATGATTCATTTTTAAGAAAATTAAACAATCATGTAAAATAAGTTCTATTTTATAGATGTTATAAATATGGTCACATTACAAAAGGTTGTTTAACCTTACTGCCAGAATAGGAAGTATTTATCAAGAAGAGTAATGATGTATCACCAATGAAGGATATTGAGAAGTATAGTTCTCCAAATAAATAATAAGATGGTGCTAACCGATCTATTTCTCCTAAACATAAATTAGAACATATATTCATATGTGCAATCATAAATACTAGAGAAAATGGTGCATCTTGGTTGAGAATATCATCTCAACCTTACTGTTCACATTAATGAAGTAGGGGGGTCCACCTTAATAACTAAATCATTTTGAATAGTATTTGTGTTTATAATACATGGAATTGAATGTGAAACAACTTATTGGGGGGGGGGGGGAAGTGAAAATTTTTGAGTTATACTAAATCTTTATAGAAATCCTGAGGAAGATACCATTATGGAATGATTCTAAAATTCATATTGAAATATTAATATATTATAAGATCATATTTAATAAAGATAAATAATGTGATGTTTTATTTTGAAAATATATGATAAATAATATTTCATCTTCATATGATCATATTTCATTGTATTTTGAAAAACATATATACTATAAGATCATCCATGTTGGAGTTGTGAAAGTTGTCCAATATAGACCCTCACAATATTGAAGGAACACTCTGGTGTATTATCCATACTATGTATTATATATCATTTCCTGATAAGATACACAATTGCAAATATGATGAGTAACATTTTCCTTGATGGGGGGACAAATAAAAAAGCTTTCATAATTATGATTTCAATTAGTATCAAATCTGATCATTCAAAAAATTGGTTGAAGGTCATGTCATTAGAAAAGGTATCTCTCTCTCTTATTATCTCATATTATGTTATAAAAATATGAATGACAAAAATTTCATAAAGGGGGATAAATTTGATTATTTAGTGACATTAGAAGGATGAAAGTACCCCAGGTTCACTTATCCTTCCAGTCAAACATAATGATTTTACCCATTTTTTGAAGTTAGCATAAGATTTTTTGGTTGATTGTTCTTAAAAAAATCATCTCAAATTTAGTAATTTCATCCTAGAATGAAAGTGAATAATTCATGAAGAAAAACATATGAGTTATCACTTCTCAAGATATCATGATCAGTTATTAATGGAAAACATTTTTGTTTAAATCAAATCCTATTGTTTTCTACACTGAGCATAGGCCAAGTAGACTTAGAGTGAAATAATGGAGGGTGCATTAATTATGTATGAGATTATTCCATTTTTCCCATGAAATTTTTATTTTTATTAAATAATTAGTAGACATAGTGAAATGAATTTTTTAAAATTAAGGGTGTGAGAGAAGACAATAGTTCCACTTATTTTCATATTCATTTGGAAAGAACATTGAAGATATTTCCAACAAATAAAAAGGGCATATTGAAGAGACCACTTTGTGTATGGATTTTATTTTTTTTAAATTATTTTTATTGGTTTTTAATGGTGTTCATTAAGATAAGAATATCTCATTATAGTTAATATGATTAGGTATTATCAATTAATATTATATAATTTTCCCATGTCTTGACATTTCAAAAAACATGTGAATGGTTTGAAGAAATCGAGTTTCAAGGTGATTCCTGAAGAATTATTATGGAATCATTTGATGACATTAGATATTATGGTTGAATAATTATCCTAGTCCAATATGAATAATATTTTCTGATTTTTATTTCATAAATATCATTAGTTTTTTAGAGAACTTTAAATGCAACCGTTATGAAAGAAAGGATAATAAAATGTGTTTCCAGTCATATTTGGGTTTGATTTGAAAGAAAGATTCTTTTTAAAGATAAGTAAGTAAAATAATTTCCTAGGTAAATATAATGATGATAAAGATGATAAATCAAATTTTATATATAATTATATATGTATTTTGTGATGAAAGAAATTATTGAAAATTAGAAGGGTTACTGTTGTCGAAACAAAATTTTAAGGTGGAATCATTTCCCAGTGGTTTCCAAAATCTAGAATTTATTTTGGAACGGAATGATTTACACAAAGAATAGTTCACGTAAAATGAGAAAATATTGAAGATTTCAGAAGAGGTATTCAAGATGATAATGAAAATCCACTTAGAAACAATATTTGGCATACCAGAGCTATGCTAACCGCAAAGAGAACTATGTGGAATGCATTGGGAGAAATGGTTCGTGGGAGATTTTTTGTTCCTGGAAGACCATAATTAGTAGATGAGAGGTACTAATGTTTTTTTTGCATATGATATTAGCCACTGGGATGTATGCATACCATAGAAAATAAAACATTTTCCAAGATGAGCATGGTTCATGGGGAAGGTTGTCACACATCGATGTTTTGGTAAAATTGGACTTCCATCATTTGTGGATTTATTTTTATATATATAGGACCCCAATACAAATATCACGGTGATCTAATTTTATTATAATAAATCATCAGTTCTAGAATAATTCAACTATTCCCAAAAGTGTTTGTGAGGGATAATTCTCCAAATGGAAGTAGTTTGTGGAAGAAATAATCAACGAAGGACAAAGTTGTCTGTAGAAAGAGTTTCTAGGGAACTGTATCACCTAATGAAAAAGGGTTCATGAATAATTAGTGGTTCACAAAGGAATTATATGTCCAAAAAAGAGAGGGGTTTTTTGAGGCATCAATCGATCATAGTGTAGGGGCTGTCTGTTGAGAATCAACAGATCTTGATGCATCAATCGTCCACTAAAGGGAATGTTGTTCGCAATGCATTAATGAAACATAGTGAAATACAGTACGTTAAGGATTCAATAAATTTTTTTGAGGATACCATACAGTTTATAATGGATAAATAATGTCTACATGAGATATTATTTTTCAACCTCATCCATATTTTTGATGTATATGTTCCATTAACACTCTATGTTATTAAACTCACTTGCTTGTAGTGATTCAAGAAGAATGGTGATGATAACTAGTGCTTGGGTATAATACACCCATTGTGATTTGAGAAGTGAAACTGTGTGTGTACCCAGTTGGTACAGAATGGTTATAGAAGATAACATAATCATTATTTGTTTATATTAAGAATAATCATAGAAGTACCTAAACTTATATCTACACCAAGGAAGAAGAAAGTGAGAAGAAGAAAAGAGTGGTAAATTTATATTTAGTTACTCAGTCCATACTAATTTTGATAATGCTATGTAGAGCTGATATTAATTGATTTAATAATCACGAAATGGTTTTTTTATTTTAGTAAGAAGACGAATAATAACATATCTCTGTGCAGTAGGTTTTCACTAAAGAAGATTGATAAAAAGAAGAGAAGAATATCTAGTGACCAAATTAATATCTTCTGATTATAGTTTGGGTTAGGGAGAATTTAGTTCATCAGTATACTAAATTAATATTATTGTGACTGATAGAAAAAGGATATTGTGAAGCTATTGATATTGTTTTTGGGAAGAGATAAGAGGAGTTTCTTGTATGATGTTGTCAAAGTAGCGATGTGATGAATAAGGTTATGGATGGACAAAGCCGAACTGTGACATCATACAACACTCAACTAGTAGAGTAATTACTTGGGGTTACAAACCCTCATCAACAAGGAGAAGAGTGTCCTGGGGGGAAGTATAAAGATCCATCCAAGTGTTGTAAAACACACACTATTGGATTGTCTTAAAAGTGGTACTTGAATGCCCTATTTGATTGTTTATATAGTTCCACACGAGTGTAAGAGAATATCCTACTAGTTCTATTCGACACAAAATGATTATTTTTTATTTGATTATGTGGTTTTGTATTGATTCCAAACCATACCATGGATAATGGTACTCTACTAGAGTAGTGATCTTTTTGAAAATGTCACATTCTATCATTAATGATTTCATATACTGGAAAGTGATAGTGAAAATAGAATAATATAATAAATAACCTAATAGTTCTAATTTGTATAGGGATAAAAAGATATAATTAGTTTAATTATTCCTCAACACTGATTCACCCCCTCATTGTTAGGTATTTCCAAACCCTATCCTTATCTCCACTTCTGTGGATAAATTACCTCGCTCATCAGCTCTGAGGATATCGGGTTTCTAAAAAATTATTTTATATCGGGTTATCATTAGGTGTGTATTAAACTGTAAAACATACCCCACATAGTATTTCATTATAAGAATGGTCGATAGGAGTATTTATTTTGTCTTTCATTCTCAAGAACATGGCTATAGTTTTCATATAACTAATTATCTGATTCTTTCATCCTTATCTATATTCGTTTTTATTGGTTTTCATGTATACAATTTTGGTGTATTATCAAGATAGACATGATGACTCCAAACATATCAATATCACATTGAATAAACTAATATATCATATTTTATATTCTAATCTAACAATATTCCACTTTTGTAGGGATCAGATTCACTTCTTGAGTCACATTATCTTAGAGACAGGAGTACCGGTTATTCTAGAGATGGTGAGAGCTATAGTTTCCTATGAGTATCCCAAGAATGTATTTCAGGTATGTAGTTTCTTAGGGAAATATAGTTATTACATGTGTTTCATACAAGACATATCAATTATTTTTTATTATTGGCTTAACTAATAAGGGTGTGAATTGTTTATGGTTAGATGCATGTGATTCATCCTTTTAGGAGTTGAAAGGGAGATTAACATCAAAACTGATATTTATTTTTCTAGAGCCAGGTAAGAGTTAAAATATGTAAGATGATACATCATGTATAGGTTGGTAGTAGTTCCTATGTAGGTAGATAATTTCTTGGCATACATTCTTGTCCGTTTAGGACACATAAGAAGAATTACAGCATGCACGATCTTGAGATAGATATTGTTGTTCAAGTATTTCATTGTTGGATACATTAATTACATGGAGAGAATTTTTTATTGTACAAAGTCCAAAATATACTCAAGTATATGTTTACACAACATTATATAAATCTAATAAATTGAATGTGGGATGAAAACCTGTAGTCTTCCAGCTACAATCCTACCTACATGCTCAGGAAGGTAAATACAATGGTCGATGCCCTGAGAAGGAGGAAGTAGATAAGGGTATTTTATCATGCTATTTGTGAGTCGATGTTTATGTATTTGTTCTCAGAGATGCACTTGGAAGTATAGAATAGTATGGGGAAAGCATTTCTATCATACCTAGCTTTTACCTCTACCCTTATGGATAGAATAAAGATGATGGGACTATTAGATTCTGATAGAACGGTCTTATGGGGTAGTGTGCTAGTTGAGGACCCTTCTCCTAGTTGGACTATATGTGAGGATGAAATTTAATGTATTAATAGTTTTTTATGGGTTTCCACAGCCATTTACTTTGAGTTTATAATTAACATTCATGCTATATCTTGTGAAGTGAACACTGGAATCACCAAGATGTATCAGGATTTACATCACCAATACAGGTCTTCAGGTATAAAAATATATGTAGATATTGTTTTCATGATATTTTACACCTATTAATAGGTGAAGGATGAACACCAGTGACTAGATATACTTTTACAACACCTACCCATTCCTATGTGGAAAATTGAATTATGTTTAGATATAATTCATGTTAGGTTTACCAAGGTCTCCTCTAGGTAATGATTCTGTATGGGTTGTTTTTGACACAATCACAAAGGTTGATCACTTCCTACCTAACAAGGATACCTTTCGATGGATTTTCTTGAGAAGTAGTATATATGTGAGATAATAATACTCCAAAAGGTCCTACATGATATTATCTTAGATAGGTACACCCAGTTAACTTCACGGTTCTGGAAGGGGTTGTAAAGGGCACTGGGTACATAGGTGCTACATAGTATAGCCTACCTCTCCCAGACTAATGGTCTATCAGAGTGCACTATATAGGTTAATCATGAAATGTTGTGAAAATGTTTCCTAGATTCTGGTGGGGGTCTTGGGAAATGAATATGAAACTAATTGAATTGTCCTACAAAAAATAGATTTTAGTATACTATACAGATGGTGTCTTGTGGGGAATTTAATGGTTGGCCATACTGATCACACATGTACTAGTTAGAGGCAGTATAGGCAGCTATTCTTGGACCTTAACTCATATTGGAGACCATAGATTCAGTTCAATTGATTCATAAGTCGATTGATACTACATAGTTTTGATGTAAATCTTATCTTGATCTACATTAATGTCCTCTAAAGTTACAAGTAAGGTATTTGTCCTTTTTATGTGTCCCACATACGCTAGGACATAGTATAATTGAGAGAGATGGAAAACATTCCCTATGATATGTCGATCTGTTGAGATTCTTGAAAAAGTCGAGTTAGTGGACTATCGGTTGTAGTTACCTAGGAGGTACCAAGACATACATAACATGTTCCATGTATCTCACATACACTACTATAATTTAGAAATGTCCCATGAATTTCACCCCAAGTAGGTTGAGTTACAGATAGATTTATCCGTTGAGAGGAATCTGATTCTTATTGTGGATCGAAGCATGAAGGTTATCTGATGATGGATAGTTAATCTAGTATGGGTTTTATGGAATCATGATTGTATACAAGATGAGACCTAAGAGTGGGAGGAAAATTTAGGAGAATAGTTTCCATATTTGTTTTCATATTAAGATTCACCACCCATGGAAGTTCAATTTAGAGATGAATTGATTTAAGGGGTGATTTCTGTAAGAACATAGTTCTTTTATAATGTAGAGAATCTTTTAACTTCCATACTTTCTGAGTTTAAATGATTATTTCTTTCCTAATGTGAATTCCCATTGAGGTTATTGAAGTATCAAGTGTGTATATGGATTTTTCAGATTCTAGAACATGACTTTTTTTGTGATAGAGGCCCAGAAATCGATTCGTAAAATCTGTACGAAGAAGACCTCAAGTTTACTTCTTATCGTGAAAGGCTATATAGTGGAAAGATATAGGCTATACTGTTAGATAAATTGTGATATTTTGGGTTCATGGTAATGAGAAAACTAAATATTTTTGACAGAGGAGTTTTCCACTATTAGTCAAAATGTGTTCACTAAACATGCGAGTTTCTCCATCCTATAGAAGTGGGAGCATGGTTCGCGCACGAGTTGACCAACCATGAGGACAAACCCTACAAACCAGAGATTTTTGTGAATTTAAAATTTTACAATTATTTTATCATTTAAATATATTTCAATTTCTCATTTCATCCATTGGAAAGCCTTTTGGCTTTTGTTATCTTCATTGATGCCTTTGTCTGGAATCAAGTGATCTCCTTTATCTGATCTTAGATTAAAGATCTATCAAAAGCATCATATCCATATTAGTAAGAACATGATTACCTTTATGTCATTCCTTTTTTAGTTTAGTATCTATTGTGCTGTTTAGGTGTTGGATAGTGTTACATATTTCTAGGTTATTCATCGATTTATAATTTTCCCCATATTTGAGTTTAATCAAGAGCTAATATTAGATAATTGCTCTACTAAAGACCGGTCATAGATGGTCTCATGTTTTCCCTCAAAATAAATGTTTTTATAAATATTTCACGGTGTCGTGTTCCTGATTATTAGAGTGACATCCTTGAAATAGATTTTAATCCTTGAATTAAAATAATATTTTTTACATATGTGATTAACATAACCCACTGATAAATGAATAAAGGTAAAGAACCTAAAATTTGAAGCACCACTTGGGTGTGTTTAGTAATTAATTGGGCCACCATGCGGGGAGATTGAACATGAGCATGCCTTTAAGGTCTATCATTGATATTAATTTTTTAATTAATTTTTTATTTAAATTATTTTTTGAATTATAATTGAATTGTAATTGAATTGATTAGTGAATGGGAATGTATGACAATGTCATAGGATATTTACATGTGATGGATTGTTTAAGAATGATTTCCTCCATATAATAAAATTGATATGTGAGATAAATTAGAGGCTACACGTTCTAATCTTATCATATTCCTTAAGACTAATTTTTAAGTTAGATTAAATTCCACTAGTCATGGTGATGACTGTTGAAATAATTAAATTACGTTTATTGAATTCTTATATTCCATGGGTGACACATGAGTTCTTATATCAATTCCTTGGTTGGAATCATTTGGCTACCTCCAACATTATGACCAAGTGACACATCGAATCCCCAGAGGACTTCCACATACAAAATTTCAAGGGATGAATATTATATGCCAGAGTGATACATATACTTTTTATAGATTATTTAGTACAAACTCAGAGGTTCAGTTTATATTTTCCATGTGTTGGATTCCTTGGTGGTATTCCAAAGACATTTTCAAATGGAAATGATGTTATTCCACACCTAGAGTGACACTTGGATTCCCATTAGGGATTCCTAGGATGGGATTGTAAGAAGTTTGGTTTATGATACACATAGAGTGCTACCTAGATTCCAAATATGAAATTTCATGGACGATCTCATGTTATTAATCAAATATTTAATGAAATTGTTGATATAAAATATCTTCCAAGGAAAAACATGGGCTTGGTTTCTATCATTGTTTTACACCTGATTGATTTCCTTATTATGCATCCTTGATCACATATCTTTACAGGGGACATTGGGATAAATTATAGTTCTGAAGACATATTTATGAAATGATACTGATTAAATAAATGAACTTGAATTTAAATTTATACATTACTGATTATTAAATCAGTGAATTTCTATCTAAGACGGAAGTCGGTAGTAGAGGACGAGTGTCCAATAGATCTGAGACCATTATAGGTTGTTTACAGTCAGAACACCCTTTCAATATTCTATTATTGTTGACACATTATTGTTATTATATATTTAGTGACTATATAGAATTATACCATTGGGTGGTAGCCTACTATTATTTTATCGTACACCATGTTTGGGCCACTGATTGTACCCAAAAATACTATATTATTTCTGGTACTGATAATTAAATGTTACTTGACACAAGTTCTTGATTTCTATTTATGATCAGGGGAGCATAGGTCTAGGCTATGGATCATGATTCTAGGTAGATTTTTTTTTCATTTTTGTATTTTACACTTGTATTGTACTGATTCCATATATACATATTTTGGTTGTTTTTTATAAACATTAGATTTATCATCATATTTTTTATATGAGATTCCATTCAGGTACTATTTTTTTATGTCTATGGTTTTTTACTCTGTTATCTAGTTGATTTACTACTTTTGCTGCTTATCTGTTATTGTATATCAACTACGGTAGACCCTAGTGTTTATGTAATATTCTCCCCACAAACACATGTGAGTCCCTCACTACTAGTCAACAGCCTCTAGTGTTTGGGGATATGTGCTTCAAGCCATGTGTCCTACAAGGATTGGGGCACCTTCGGTGGAATTTGGGGTTGGGACATTACAATTTTATAACATCCAGATTCAATATATGTCAGGGATCATGTATGGACTTCCTCAAGAGGCATACATGTAATACATCATGAGATGATTCCATATTTGTTGAAATATCTAGCCTATATTCAACCACTCCAATGTGATCAAGGATTTAAAAAGGTCTAATATACCTAGGCCTAAAACATTCCTTTATTTACAAACTATATGAATCTCTTCCAGGTCCCTTCAAAGGTTTTTGGCATAGATCTTCTTCCAAATATAAGCATATTTTATATTTTTTTGGATTACATGAACCTTTTTTGTTATATTTTACACAGGATTAGGCCCATGTATCTTTATCCCACCAAATTCATCCTATCAAGTTGTAGTTCTACATTGATTCCCATATAGAGATTTACAAGGTTCCATTTCAATATTTGAGTGGAAGAAGTTGTTGTATGTGAACTCAAATAATGTGATGTGTTTATCCCATCCTCCTTTAAATTTCATTTAGAATGTTCTTAAATGGTCCTCGAGTGTCTAAGTAGTCCTTTCAAATTGTCCACTAGTTTGGGGGTGAAATGTTGTAATGAAATTCAATTCAGTATTTAGAGAGTGTTAAATACTACTATGAAATTTAGATATGGAACAAGGATCATGATATAGAATGATTTAATGTGGAACCCAATACAACCTCATCACCTCTTTTATGTATATCATGGAATGTTGGTCAGGAGATAAATCTTCTCGAATAATAGTGAAATGGAAATTCTAGGGTATTTGATCATCTATAACCTATATCGCATTGTTTCATTTGGATGTTATTATGAGAAAAATGATGAAGGACATAGTGATATTGTCCCACATCCATGTTGTTATTGGAATTGGTTTCAATGCACCTTTAGGAAGTTTTCACATTGCCTTCACTTTTTTACACACCGAGCACCTTTTAGTGGATTCGATAATCTCCCTTGTCATATTATCCCATCAATAATGATCATAAAGGTATCTATATATTTTAGTGCTTCCAATATGTATAAAGAATGTATATATATGATTTTCATCCATCAGATACTAATTTATCTAGGAGATAAATGAGATATATATCCCTGTAAAAAAATTAATTATAGCTTCTTGATAAATATTTATTATAAGAAACTTCCCATTCTTCACAACTACTATATTATTTTGTATTAAAGGATATTATTATGGAGATCTCTTGATCTTATCATGTAATTATGGATGAGAAATTATTTTTTATTAGATTGATAATTTCTGTTCCCATAAGATTACCATGTCTAACCTTATTAGGTCATTGATCAATGGATCTCCTAGTGTCGTCATCGTTTCCAGCACAATAGAATAATTCCTACAAAATGTATCAATAACATTTTTTTTCACTTTTAGGGTTATAATGAATTGAATCATCCTTGTATTTAAGAATTTCCAACCATATCCTTTGTCTATTGTTCATTTCCTTTTTAATGAATATATTCATACAACATTGTTGTACTATGTATGTATCATATTTATCCCCATAAAGATAGTACCTTGATATCTTTACAGAAAACTTGATTGTGGTTAATTCCCTTTCATGGGTAGGATAATTATTCTCATGAGGCTTTAAATATTAAGATTAATAAATGTTCAGCATATCATTTTTCATGAGGATGCTCTAAATCCATTTCATAGATTCATCACTATAAATAAAAAATACTTCTCTAATATAGGGTAGAGTTAATATATGTGTAGTTATAAATCTCTTATTCAAATTTTAGAAACATTCATGACAACTCTTTTCCTGATGAACTTATCTCTTTTTCGAGTTAACCTAGTTAGTTGATTATAATGGAATGAATTGTTTTTCACAAACCACCTATAATATCATGATAAATCAATTAAACTATGAATCATAGTTACTGTTGTGGGATGAGGACACTCATCTATAACATTTATCTTGTCAGGGTTATCTAAGACTCCTTCGTTGAATACAGTGATGCCCAAGAATATAACTTGTTTTAACTAGAGGACACGGTCATTGAATTTTTAAATAAATTTCCCTTCCATGGATTTTTGAATATAACCCTTAGATAATCATCATACTCCTCATGACTTTTAGAATATATCATAATGTCATCAATAAAAAAGAACATGAGTTTATCAACTTTGTCCTTATAGAATCTATTCATCAAATCCATAAATATAGAAAGCACATTATCAAAGTAAATTTTATAATAACAAACTAATAATTCCCATATAATGTTTAAAAGTCATTTTTTAGAATATATTCTTTCTTAACCCTCAATTGATGATAACCACATCAATGGTCAATTTTAATGAATAATGGATCCCCATAATGTGGGTAAAATTAACCATCATTACTGAGGACAGGGTACTTATTCTTTACTTTAATTGCATTAACATATCTATAATCAATACATAAATTAATTTCTCCATCCTAATTATTAATAGAGAGAACAAAGATCCCTAAGGGGACATATTTTTTTAGAAAAATCCCTTCTCTAAAAGATCTTGAAGTTGTTTATTTAATTCTTTTAACTCCGCATTTTCTATTCTATATGGGTTTTTAAATATAATATTGGATCTATGTATGAGTATAATGGATAATCATACATATAATTTGGTGGGAGTTATAGGTTACCCTTTAGGAAATAAATATATGTATTATTAAATAATGGTTATGTTTTTTATCCTTGTACTTTTATTTCCTTCTTCCTATTCACCGATAATCCTTATAAAGATGTCTATGGGTGGTTCTTCAAGAAACATCCATGGCTGGGATATCTCTCCGTTGAAAATAAATATAGGTTTCCCATTAAATACTATTCAATTTTACTTTTTCCAATAGTTTATATTATCATTATAGTATGATATGAATTTCATCCCTAGTATAGTTTCTAATTCCACTAGGGGAATTACAACTAGATTTGGGATGCGATTATTCTAGCCAATTTTAATAATATATTTTCTATACACTATAGATTCTATGAAAATACCTCCATGATTGTTGACTGATTACTATACTTCAAGAAGTTTGGGGAATTATTATATATTCCTTCCATGAATTGATGAAATAATAGAATGTGTATAACTAAATTCATACAAAGTACTTTCTAACTACCATATCATAAGGATTTTCCCTATAAACAAATTATTTAAGGACACTACTTTAGCCATCATGATATAAAATTCACGGACATGCTCCCTTTTCCTATGATGAGTTTGATGGTTATTCCATCTATTATATTATAATTTTTATATTTATTAGAAAATTATTGAATGTTTCTAAACATGAATCATTAAACATCAGGCTAGGCATGCACCATCATCACTTTTTTGTTAGTGTTGAGAATTTACGAAATCACTTCACCACAAATCTTCCAAGATTTATTACTATCCCATATTCAATTTTAGAACTTTCAACTATCGATAATTTAGTTCACCAAATTCTTATTAACATATTTGTTTCATGTGTGAAATTATAATTTCTTTACTTCACTTACATGATCCAACATATTCCATGAGTTTGGATCCATTTCCTGATTTTTTAATTTGACCTATGTGAAAAGTAAATATCTATAAACAACAATTTAACATTCATATCACTCTAAAATATGTCCTCATAGAATTCATAGTCCCGGTTTTATTAATTCCTCAAAAGATGGTGTCTTTTTCCACTTAAGATCTATAAAACTTTCCATTTGAGTCTATAACAAAGATAGAGGTGTATCGATAATGTATTGAAAAGTTAATTTCATATCATCCCACAAATTTAGTTTCAATATTCTTCATCTATTGTAATTACATATACAATTTTATTTACAGAAAATCGGGGAAATATTTTTGGAAATATGTTCCTCTGAATTATTCCCACCCCATAGTACAAACCTCCCTTCTTGGCTTTATATTTTTCATCGGTGTCCACCAATAATTAGATTATCCTTATAATAGTTATAATACCAAGGTTACATTCTCTTTTTTTAATATTTAATTATATAAAATATCTTTTTATAAAGGTAATACATATTTCTTCATTCAATGGGTCAATAGATCCACTAAAAGAAGGTGTCGTTGATGAATGTATAACTTAACCTCTTGTTGTTCCCTTCATGGTGAATCATATTTATCAACATGATTCAATTTATTATTTATAACATGATATATTTGATTCATCATCCTCATGAATTGTTCCAATCCATATTTCATCATTATTCCTCCATTTCATCATCTGTTGCACTCATAATTTATGTGTTTCTTCATATTTACCTCCATTTTTAATAGAAGAAACCCTTATTGGGAATCTTTTTGCTTTTAGGAATCTCTAAATTTTAAAAGGAGTTTATATATGAACATATCACACTTAAATGTGATATTTAGTATTTATAATTACATTTTCTATATATGCTTAACAATGGTTTATAAGAATCTTGTGATTATGCAAAAAAATCCCCTGGGAGTTTCAAACCTGTTGTGTAGCAATTCCCATTGTCAAACTCCATTTCCAGATTGAGTCTAGATCAATATGACGTTTTTATGGTTTTTACCCCTATGTACATCTATTACAGATCGACATCAACTTATATTATCCAGCATGAGATTTCATTTGATAGATTAAAATCAGTTAATACTTCACCGAAATTTAATGATGTTTTCATATATTTATAAATATTCCTAGGGCCCTTGATAATGTTTTCACATCCAAATTTCTATAAATAACAAAATTATCTTCTAATACTTACTATGTTATCCTACCTTTTTATTACATATACATTTCATTAAATGGAACAAAATACAAGATATTTTATGTTTAGGTTATTTCAAAATTTTAACATAATACAAGAAAACATAAAACATTGTTCTAATCCATGTAAAATGATTATTTGTCATTTTAACCAATTTTACTTCTATTATATCTAAAATCATAGGTATATACTTTAATGGAATGGAGTGAACATGAGATCAATAAGGTTCTATATGAGGGAGAGATTTAGCATTTGTTCATGAGGGGTATCAATTAGAACATGGGTTACAACAATATAACATGATATAAATAACATAAGGAATATCATAATTAATAAAACATGAACAGTAATATGGAAATGTGGAAAAAATATTTAAATAATACATTCATAATAATATCAACAACTTTTATCACCATGGTGTCTTAGAATAAAATTACCAAAGTTATTCACCGATGAATTAAAAAATAGAGTAATTATTTACCCAATGCATTGGACTACTATTAGGGTGAACCCTTCATTTTTATTAATTCCATCTCATCGACATTTATCATCATAAATTATTTTTTTTAACTCAAGGATAAATCATTATGGGTTCTATATAAAATCATTGTGTTCGTATGTTCTTAAAGGCTTGAACATTTCAAAAATATTTAACCATGATAACAAATGTAGGTTTAATATATTTAAATTAATGAATAAATAAATAATATTAACATATAGATGAATAGACATGGAAAACTAAATTGTTTGGGTATTCACAATTTAAGAGTTTTCAAGGTAAAAGTTAGTAAAAGAGAAGTAAATTTGGAAGCATGATGGACATAAAAAATTGATTTAAAAAATGAAAAATTAATTTAAAACGAATTTATCCTGTTGATAAAAAACTATTCATAATGTAATGGGATAATTATATGTTCAAAAAAATAATAAAATCTTTCAAATATATAACATACCCTAAAAAATGGAAATTTAATTGAAAATAGATGCATAGATTTCTCTTACCTTGATGTGTTGCTACTAAATCATGAGTATGAATCCTTGGGAGATTGTCAAAACCTTTGGGCGACTCATTGGGTGTATAAATTAAATATTTTTAAAACCTCCTTTTAAATGGAAAAATAAATTTTCCACAAAACAATGTTTTTAAAATCATATTTTCCATTTTAGACATTGGAAAGTCACTTCTAGGATTAGAAATTGGTTAAAGGATATTAAAATAATTAATATTAATAAAATAGAATAATTTTTGGTTTTATACTATGTTTAATTAATTTCTACATAATTATTACATAAATAAGAAGTTATAATAAACACCAAAAACCAAAAATTAAGTTTTTACTATTCACTAAAAAATAAAGTTCTTTAAAAAATTATCAAAAATTCACACAAACAAAATTTAGACATGATAATGTGTAAAATATTATTTATTTTATCCAAATAATTCTTCAAATTTTAGAATATTTTCTTTTAAACATATACATTTTTATTTAAATAAAAATATCTGTTTAAAAAAAGACAATTTTTTACACAGTTAAAAATTTCCCAGAACATTATAAAATTATTTTATAATTTTCATTTAAATAAGACTGTTTTAAAAAGCATACATCATAATGAAATATTATTATGAATGCATTATTTTATTATAAAACTCTATTTATTTTGTAAAATAAGAATTAATTTTTATTTTTATCAAATAATCAATTTATCAAATAGAATTTATGTAATCATATATCTTATTTATAAATAATTATTCCCAAAATTTTACTGATGGAATAAAAATTCTATTTATAAAAATGAAATTATTATTTATGTATCAATTTACTAGACATGTAACCCCTTATTACACTCTCCTGCACCATAATGGTATAGTTTGCGATGGTGATAGTTTCATGTGGTGGATCGACTAACATTAAACGAGTGGTGAAATCTAAAAATTTGAACATGTCATGTTGGTGATTTTGTTCTATATTCACTTATTGAAGTTTTTATTTGGCTTGGTAATGGGGTACATCCGTGATTCTACCTCCCTCTCATGTTATGAAAATGGGCTTCAAATGGAATCACCCTACTGGTTGAGCCCATTATTTTATGTTTTTTTTCAATTATACTTTTTCATTAGTAATTATAAAAAATAATTATAACTATAAATAATTACCAATGGTAATAGTTCCCAACATTAAAATATAATAATGGATATATTAACAAATATCCATATTTTCCCAATGGTCGTCTTATTATTCTAATGGTCACATTTCTCCCTATAAATACAACTTAATTATTTCACTCAATATTCACTACAATTAATTTGAATGTTATGTACTAGTTTTATAATATGTTGATTAGTTGAATAAAATTTTTCTTCATATCTATAGTGTTTTCTGTGGGGGCGATAATTCTAGTAGATTGATTCAATCCATATTTTCCCATTTTAACATTTTTATTTTATATTTTTTTAACCAATTTTATTATTGGGAATTATAAATGGATTTATAGCTGACTAATTTAATGATCATTATTAATGATATATGATTTTATTGGTTCCTATATATAATTTATGAGTATAATATTATATAATAAAAAACACATTTTCTCAGGAAATAAATATCATCAAAAAACAGAGACGTTATATTCATCCCCACTTTAGAAATTTCAACCGTGAAATTTCTACTCCTACTATCAAATGAAAATTGTTGAGGGTACTTATATTTATTTGTTTCATCTGGTTCCTATGTTTCCTCTTCATACACATGTTTTATCCACCACACAATCATAACATGATTTTTCTTGTTCTGTAGAAATTTTCTCTATGGTCCAAGATCTCCATAAGATGATCCTCATTAGAGAGTTTGTGTTCCACTTGTACCACCTTATGATTCATTTCAAGTGATTGATCGGGTATTTACATCCTCAAGAGGGATACATGGTATACATTAATGAAAATGTTACATATATAGTGGAAGTGCAATATGATAGGCCACTTCTCCTATGTGATCAAGGATTTTAAAGGGGCCAATGTAACTAGAGATTATATTACCTTTCTTTCCAGACCACATAACTGTCTTATAGGGTGATATCTGAAGGAAATACTTGTCTCCAACACAAAACACCATGTCCCTTTGAATTTTTTCAGAATATATATGATTCTAAATCTACGTAACTTTCATATGTTGTTATATGGAATGAACTATTTTTATCATCTCTTGAAGAAAATATGGCCCCAATATCTTTCTCACAAACTTATTCCTAATATAAAAGAGTTTTACATCTCTTCCGATATAGAGAATCATAGGATGGCATTTGAATGTCTTAGTGGAATCTTTTTTTATATAAGAACTAATCTAATGGGATGAATTTATCCCATCTGATGTGAGATTTCATTGAGAATGACCATAAATTTTCCTCATGTTTTTGAATACTCTTTTAAGATTTTCCATTAATTTGCGGGTGATAGGAAATAGAGAAATTCAATTCAGTATTTATAGAATATAAAATACTTATCTATAATGTATATGTGAACATTTTATCACAATTATAAATTTTTGAAAGTGTAACCCCATGTAGCATCACCACTTCATTTACGTATATCATGGAAAATAGGTAAAGAGATTAAAATTCTCTAATAATAATAAAATGGGTAGTCGTGTTGATTGAATCCATTATAACTCATATTTTAGTGTTCTATAGATGTTCATGGGAGACCATTTATTAAGTACAAAGTTATATTGTTCCACTTCCATGTTGGTGTGGGTTGGGGTTACACTAACTCTTTAGTAAATTATTGTTCCACCTTCACTTATTGACACACTAAGAACATTATAGTATAGTCCATGATATCCCTTTTTATATTACCATACCAATAATGATAACGAAGGTAGATATAAATTTTTGTTCCTCAAGGATGTATATAGAATGTAGATCTATGAGATTCATCAATCATATAATTATTTACCACTGAAATATATGGGTCATATAGCCTTATATGAAATTTTACTACACCCTCTTGAACAATATTGAACTCAAGAAAAATTTAATTCCTCATAGCCTATATTTTCCTTTGTATCAAATGACCTTCTCTTTGAGCTCTCATGATATTCTTGATTAATGATAGTTGAAAAATAATTTCATATAGGATTTTCGATTTCCATTCCCTTGTGATTACCATTTAAAACAGTAATTGTACCTTGATAAATGGATCTCCTTGAATCCTTATCATTTCAAACACAATATGGTCTTTATTAATACATCAGTGACATTGTTTGATCTTCTGGGGTGGTAATGAGTTGAACAGACATGGTATTTAAGAATCTCCATCCATCATATTTGGCTCATGTTCAGTTCATTTTTCTTAAGTATATAATTTAATCTCTTCTAGTCTAAGTATAAATCAAAATATCAATCCATAAATTGAATGTCTACATATCTTTAGAGAAACAATGACTGTTTCTAATTCCAAGTCATGTGTACGAAAATATTTCCCATGAGGCTTTAACTGTCAAGATATATTGGTGATCACTCTATAATATTCCATGTGGATGTACCCAATACCTTTCATAGTTGCATCACTATAAATAAAAAAATAATTCTCTGATAGAGGTTTGAGATTACATAGGTGTAGAAAATAATATATTTATTAGGCGTTGTAAACATTGTTCACACTCCATTGTCCAGATACACATTGTTCCTTTTTGAGTTAACTTAGTTCAAGAATTATAAATTATAGAATTTTTTTTAAAATAGCTCCAAAATTTTTCTACTAAACCAAGGAAACTACAAATCATAGTATCTGTTATAGGATAAAGCCACTCCTTTGTAGTCATTCAATTGGTAGGTACATTTGAGATTCCTTTATTAGTTACAATGTACCCCAATAATGAAAATTATTGTAACTGAAAATCACATTTATTAAATTTTCAAAATAGATTCTCTTTATTCGATGTTTTCAATAAAACCCGTATATCATCCTCATAAATATTTCTAATTTTGAAACTTATTATAATATTATTAATAAAAACTACCATGAATTTAACAAGGTAGTCCTTAAAGACTCTATTAATCAAATCTTAAAATATAGAAGGATCAATTTTCTTAATGAAGGCCTAAACAACAATCTCGATTTGTGCATATCTTGTTTGGATGAATTTATTTGTAATATATTCTTTCATCCCCCTTAATTGATGATACCCTGATAAAAGGTCAACATTGGAAAAAAATTGAGTCCCATGAATCAGGTCAAATAAAGCATTGAACCATGGGAGTGGGTACTTTTTCTTCATTCTGACCCATTCATTTCCATATAATTAATTCCAAGAAACACTTATCCATCATTCATCTTCCTAAAGAGAAAAGGTTCTCTATAAGGATACACACTTGATCAAATAAATCCATTCTTCAAAAGATCATGAAGTTTTTTCATTAATTCCTCTAACTCAAAATTTTCCATTACATATGGGGTCTTCAATATTGTCTTAGATCTATGTATGAGTTCATTGGAGAACTATACAACCATTCTAGGGGAGTTATTGGTAACTATTTTTTAAATACATAAATTTATTCATCCAATAGTGGGATATTTTATATCTTTATAAATTTATTTCCATCCCCATCATCACTGATCATCTCTATAAAGAAGGTTATGGGTTCATCTTCCATACAAACATAAGGGTGGTATATCTCTCTTTTAAAAAGAAATATAGGTTTTCTATTCAATACTAATGAAATTACCTTGATCCTATAGTTAATCATAGCATTATACTTTAAATCCAATAAATCCATACTTTAGTGTAAAATTTCAATATGGGAATAACTACTAGATTTGCAATGAACTTTTATTCTACAAAGTTAATACTAGAGTTTAAATACTCTATTGATTCTAGGATAATTCCTCCATAAGTCTATACTAATAACTATACATCTATAATCTTATGTATTTACTCTATATTGTTTGAAAATTTTGATGAAATAATGTAATGTGTATAACCAGAATAAAAACACTACATGCTAGATTTGATATCACAATAAGTGTACCAACCACCACATCATTTTTATCCCCTACATCATCCATCATGATAGTAAATTTTCAACAATGATTTATTGGTCTATATTGAGTTTGATGGTGGTTTTCCTTCATTATCTTCTAATTTTGACATTGATAGGAAAAGTTCCTAAGTCGTACACACTTGAAGAATTAATCTTTAGTCTAAGCATACACCATATTCCCATTTCATTAGTGTTGACAAGTTAAGGATTCACCTCACTAGGACATTTTTGAGATATATGCCCATTTATTCCTCACTTTTTGAACCTTTCACTCCCATGAAATCAATTCCTCAATCTCTTTGTTTAAAAGTTTTTAAACATGGAATCTTTCACGATCCTTCCTCCTCTTCTATAAATGAAATTACTCCTTGATTTTGGATCCATTATTCTCTTCTTTTCATTCAGACTATGCAACCAATATGTCTTTCTAAACACTAATTCAAATTTCATTGCACTATGAAATTTCTCCTCATATATTCCATAGTCCTTATTCCCAAATTACTACAGATATGGTGTCTTAGTCCAATAAAGTATTATCACACATTCCCTTAGTATCCATAACAAATATAGGGGGTTATTAATAATGTCCTGTAAATTTAATTTCATAGATTCCCACTGATTCATTTTCCTTCTTCTTCATCTTTATAAATTCTTTCTATATTTTTATTCCCATCAAATATAAAAAATAATTATTGTAAAAGATTCCCCTAAACACTTCCCACTTCATATTATCAATCACCCTTATTGCGTTTTTTTAATTAGTACCCACCACCGATTATCTTCTCCTTATAAGAAATATACGGTTAGAATGATTTTCTCTAGCTATTAATAGTGCAACATTGAAAATTTCTTTTTGAAAGAGTTAATTCATTGGTCAAAAATCAATGGGTCGACAGATCTACTAAAATAAGGTGTTCGTTGATATGTGAAGGACTCAACAAAAAAATTTCCCTTCAAGGTGAATATGATCAATATAATAGATTCAATTTATTATCATAACTCAAGATAGTTGATTCATCGTCCTTAAGAAGTTTTCCATTCCATATTTCATCATATGTCTGTTAGTGCATCGTCTATTATACTTATCATTTACATGGATACTCTTCTTCTCCACCATTTCTCTAATAGAGGAAAACCATAGTGAGAAATATGTATTTTCAATTAAAAATATAATTATAAAAAGATTTTTTATATTAAAACATCATTCATAAATATGTTATTATTTAATAACAATTAAATATTTTAAATATCATCTATAATGGTTCATAAAAACCTTTTTATTAACCAAACATATCCCCTAGGATTGTCAAAAATGGTGTAGAGTAAGATCCATTTCCATGCACTTGTTCCTGATCGATTCTAGCTCAACACTATTTTTTCGGATTTTATCATCTAGTTACGTATTTTCTTAATCCAGATACACATGTTGTGTCCGGGCTAGGATTTAATTTTTTGGAAACCACTTTAATATTAATTCACTAAAATTTCGTGATATTTTCTCTATTTAGACTACACCCTAGGGTTATTACTAAAGTTTTGATGTACTAATTTAAAAAAAAACTAAATCATCCTCTAATACTAACTATGTATTCTTTATGTTTTATTGCAAAAACCTTTCATTACAAAGAACAAAATAATGGATCAATTAAATTATAATTTTTAGAAATTTGGAACAAAATACATGAATACATAAAACATCATTGTCTTTCAAATGAAATGATTCTTCATGGTTTGATCCAATGTTACTTATAATACATATGATTTCCTAGGAACACACATCAAAGGATAGGGGTGAGCATGTTCCCAATACGGGAATAAAAAAAGGAGACATTTATCATGAGACAATGAGGTATGTAAATAAGAACTTGAGGTATAACCATGTAACATGATCAAGAGAAAATGAGGAATATCATAATAAAAAGAACAAGAATCATCAGATGGAAATTTTTATACATCATTTTAATGAGACATTCATAAGAAAATCACAACTGTTTATCACCAAGGTGTCATTATTTAGAAATACCAAGGTTATTCACTAATGTATCGTAAAACATGTCATCTCTAGAGGATAATTATTTATTAAATGAATTGGATAACAATGTTTCTTCACCCTTCATATGTATAAATTTTTTTTTTGAGAAACAATGATCTGAATAAATCATATTTTCAGTAACCTAAGGAGAATAAAATATAATTTTCATATATAATCATTGACTGCATAAGTGCTTAAAGGCTTGACCATAAAATAGTGTTTATACCAAAAAAATGGAATGAATGTTTTTATATTGAAATCCATGAATAAAAAAATTATATTAACATATATTTGAATACCCATGGATAGGGAAATGATT
The DNA here is from genome assembly GCA_963277665.1 of Viscum album. Lineage (NCBI taxonomy): Eukaryota > Viridiplantae > Streptophyta > Magnoliopsida > Santalales > Viscaceae > Viscum > Viscum album. The sequence goes on from OY728144.1 coordinate 445,814,690, forward strand.
TGGGAATTCAAAATATAATCATTTCTTATGTAAAAGAGATATATAAAGAAGTAAATTGGGAAAAATGATGGGTATAAAGAATGGATATATAATATGGTAAAATAATATTGAATGAAGTTATTCCAATGATAAAATACTATCCTTACAATATTGGTATATTATAAAGTGGAAGAAATAAATTAATTTAGAAATTAGAAGACATGTCACAAAAAAGGTACTTGAATGGAATTGAGAACCAGATATTTCAATTACCTATATGAGTTGATCATAAATCGTGATGTTGGAACCTTGTAAGATTAAGGACACCTTATGGGACTATTTTGGAGTTAAAATTAAATAAACATATTGGATTATGGATTTGGACGTAATGGGATATGTGAAATGGGTGGGCATTTTTAGCAAAATTAGATGAATAGTTTGATAATGTCAAAATATAGGTCTTGGACATTTAGGTTGAGGAAAATGAAACACCATTGCCTTATCAAGGATTTTTTATCACGGTTTCTGTGATTTGAGTCACATTTTATGATATTTTAACCCATTATAACTAAATAACATATTTAAATACTTTTTTAAAAATCAAATTTTCTATTTTAGACATTCGAAAATAACTTATTTGTTTGAAAATTGATTAAAATTTACTAAAATACATCTTATTTATAAAATAAAAATTATATTTAGTATATTTCGGTGAATTAACTTTTAATTCATTATGAAATTTATATGAATTTATAAAACATACAGAAAATTCAAAACAGTAAAATAATATTCACTGAAAAACAATGTATTTTAGAAAATTACAAAAAAATAACCCTAACCTAATTTGAATTTGATGATTTAAAAAATAATATTAATTTTATTAAAATAATTCTCTAAATATGATAATATTAACTTTTAAATATAAACATATTTAAGTATTTGTAAATGGAAATTTTTAAGTCTACCAAATTTATAACACTTATATAATTTTAATTATAAATTATAAAATAATTTTATCATTTACAGTTAATAATAGTATTTAAAAATAATATTTTATTAAAATAAATATTATACATAATATATAATTTTATTATAAAATTGTATATATTTTTCAAAAATGTAATAATGTTTTATTTTTTTCAAACAATCATTTTATCAAATTGGACTTACTTAAAAATATATTTGATTAAACAAAATTATTCTCAAAATGGGATGGATGTAATTATAAGTTTATTTATAAAAATTAATTTAAACTTTATGTAACTATGCCTTGAACCCGTAACCCCTTATTAAACCTACATATTCTCTAAGGTTAAGGTGCAGGATTATGGTAGTTTCTTGGGGTGGCTCAGCTAACATTGAAAAACTGGTAATCTCAACTAATTTGAACTTACCTCAAAGGAAATTTAGTTCAGGTTTCACTTGTTGAATATTGTCTTGGGATTGGTAATATGAAGACCCCAATGACATTTTCACCCTCCCATGTCCTAATAAATATGCTTCAAATGGTATGGTTCTACTGTTTGAGGCCATTATTTATTGTTTTTCATCAATTATCCCTTTTCATTACTACTTATAATCACTTATTATAATGGTAAAATTATTACCAATGGGTATAGTTAACCATGATCAAATTGACCATTGATTACATTGAGTAATGGTCTTATTTGAACAATGGTAATATTACTATTATAATGGTATGATTTCTCTCCATAAATACCAATTCATTCGTTCAGCAAATATTTACTACAATTTCTCCTTATGTTATATTTTTATTTTCTATGATGTTGATTGGTTTACTAATATTTTGTTTCATTTATATAGTGTTTTTTGGCGGTGCGATCATTATATCCTATTGGGGAGATCCATATTTTACCATTTTAACTTTCTTATTTTATATTTTTTCCCAATTGTAATGTTTGGTATTTTAATTAGCTTCATAGATGACTAATATGATGATCTTTATTAATAAGATAAGGTTTTATGGTTCCTGTATATTTTTTATGTGTATAATTTTATATAATATTACACATGTTTTTTCAATAAACAAATATCATTAAAATATAGGGTCACTAAATAGAAATGATGTAGGTTCTGATTTTGAGGATAATATATCATATAGTTTAAATAATTAAAATATTAATTGAATAATTATAAGTAAATAGTAAAAAAACTGATAAAAAACATTACATGTGTTATAAAAAATAAATATGTATAATATCATACAGTCTTATATAAGCTAAAAGTATCTCCCATAGGATGATCATATAAAAACTAGTCTGAAAAAAAAAATCAAATATCACACAAATAGTCCACATAACTATCCAAAGAATCGTCAAACACCCACCAACACATAATCCACATATCCGTCAATCTGCACACCAATAATAGATACCTTTAACATGCCCATTTTATGGTAAATTATTTTTGAAAGAATCCCATAGTTCCTATACAAGGTGAGAGTATGAACATGGTAGACCATCTCCAATGATATCCCTTAATAATATCTAAAAATATATAAGTTTATAAACATTATATCACATTGAAAATAGAAATAAAAAAGCATGATATGCCATGTGATCGACTATCCATGGGTGAGACTCTTACATTTATCAGCTCAAATACGAATGGTATGACACACCCATTATTTGAACACACCTAGAGGGAAAGAAATATACCCCCACATCAAATCATCCAAGAAAATGTTAGTTATTGGAAACTGTTGAGTGGCCCTGTCACACATTATATATATGTGCTTTGATAATTAATATAACATTATATTATTTATTATTGTAACATAAGATATAATACATTTTTTACTTGTTCTAATATTGAAATACCAGTAGAGTAAAACAAGGATATGGAAATTTTTTGTTTCTCAAAATGTTCAGGATCCAGGATAATATGAACCTATAAATATATTAAAGATTTTAAATAAGAGATTTGTTTATAATTAGTGTTTTATAAATAATGGATTGGATCTTACCACACATATATTCTTCAACCAAGGGTTATTTATATTCAGGCATCCAAAGGGACCACATTGATGTCATCTATAATATCTCTCTCTTTTATAGTTCGTCAAAAACATAATTGGAATCCTTTTAAAAACATTAAAAAATCAACTAGTGATAACTTGTGGATTGATGAAATCTAATATAGTATGGTAGTACAATACATGGAATATTCTATGGTCTTCCTTCATGGATTCAGCCACAAGCTTTGATTCTAACTCAATCAAAAGAAATTTCCATTCAAGATGGAAAACATGCTTGATGGATTGAATGATGGACCATAATTTTGACTCATAAGCTATTCCTTTTCAATGTAATTATATATATATATATATTTAATAATCCATAATAGTTATAGAATTCACCTCCACATATAAAGGGTGTTAGATTACTAGAATCCACACAATCGACAATTGCAATAACCCATGAATGGGTCAAAGGATTCCAATTGATGGAATCCAAAATATAAGGTAGTATACCCCTTCAATTCACATAAATAATCCATATGATGTAAAGGATGGTGATTGCATTTTTCCTCAAACCTATTTGAATTTTAGAGGCAGTATAATAATCTTTCTGAATGGATGTTTCACCCTTGTTAAGAGGGGGATTCTAGTTGTCAAATACTAGTGTATTTATAGCTATACATGTTTATAAAAAGGCTAAGTAAATGGACACAATAGGAATGATTTTAACCTATTCACTAGGGTATATAGAAGTTTTGGACAACATTTGGCCCAAAATCTAATCATTCATACAGATCTTAATGGTAAAAAAACTCTTATAGATAGTCATAAAGCATATATATAAAGATATAGTTAATAAAGTCATGTTATATGTATTCTATATACCCAAGGAATAGATGGAGGGATGAGACTATATAAAAACTATCCATTTTTATTTAATCACGAGTAGAAAGTATAAATCTCAAAATATCATAGAGAATTTTTTATCGTGTGGGATGAATGAATGGAGTCTTAAATTTAAGTATTCATGATGGGCTATTTTAATTTCAATCACTATTAAATATTTACTAATATCTAGAATTGATGTTTTTATTTCTATTTAATGTCTATATGATAATTTCCACATCCTTATTGGAATATCTCTACATATCAAGAGCGATGTGAGGAGGGAAAATATCACAATTGATGTGGTTGTTACAAATAATAATTTCTCTAATCTCAAATGACCAATATATCATTATTCAAAGAAATAATCACTTAAAAATGATTTAAAAAAGTATAAATCACTTTCATATCATTTTTTAACATAAAATCCAATTATATATTTTTTAAAATTCCTATATATTGAGTTTTAACTTAAATATTTTCTTTAAAATATAAAAATTTAAATTTAAATTAATTTTAAAAAAGAAAAAAATAGAAATTTATTACCTCTATTATATTGTAAAACTATTATGTATTCAATTTTATGAGAATATCCCAATATAAAATATCATACATTTGATTTATAAAATTGATCTTATGATGTTTTATTCATAAGAATTCATATTTATTTGATTGATATATTTTCTTATAGACGATTTGACAGATACATAACATTTTTTTGATAATTTATGTTTAAAATGAAATATTTTGTTTTCATATTTGTAGTATGTTTTGGAAAATTATTTCAAATTTGAAGCTTTTAGAAGAAAAAATTAATTTTTTCCGAAAATATTGAACAAATATTTTTAAGGATATTATGGTGTATATTTATATGTTTGTAAATATTGAATAATATAATTTTATTAATAAGGAAATAGTGAAGTAGTTTGTTATCATTCACACGAGAGTTATAGGAGACAACCTATTTTTCTCTTAGATAATGGTTAAGGGAATAATTATCATATTTTTTATGATTTTCAATAAATATAACCATTTTAGACTATATATTTTTTCCATTATTTATTTAATGATATTAATGCTATTTTGATTGATATATATGTTTTTTATGGGTAAAAAATAACTGATATAAATATACATGTGACTATGTGTGAAGAGTTATTCAAAAATCTAATAGACTGTCGAGGAAGACCAAAAATGTATGATAATTGGAGACTAGGAGACATAATATATTCTATTACTAAAAGACTAGTTTTTTAATTCCATCCATCCAACGTTAAATTTTTATTTCAATCACTTTTAAGGGAAAAAGTGAGAACCCTCACACCTTTCCTGGTTTGGCATCAAAAGTCACAACTAATTTATTAATGAAAAGTTTAAGCTGCTTCGAGTCAAGATCTCTAAATAATATCCAGGGAATAGAATTAATCTGGTTGTCAGGATCATCCTTTAGAACTCCTTCGCAGAGATTTGCAAGTATGTCCCAAGCTTGCAAGAGTTCCTCCTTGCTGATCTTCCTCGTGTTACATCCTCTAAGCAAAATGCGGGTCTTCTTGTCGATCCACTTACCTTACTCCTTAGAAGAGGTCACTTGAAGTGCCCTCCTCTTCTTTAACTCTTGAATATCCAGCGTGTTGTCAGTTATTTCCTCATCAGAGTTCAAAAGTAGGTCCATTTGATTCAGCATCGAAAGTATCTATCGTTGTGAGTCATAACTGTAGGTATTCTAACCTTGCTGCACCGAGTCCGGAGGCCCCTTTTCACCCTCAGGGTTAGTAGGGGCAACAACCTCGAAAATAGCCTGCTGAACCTCCTCGCCTTCCACTATTTGGCCCTTGTGTTCCTTTGGATTTCGGACTTTCTTTGCTGACCGAGTCTCCATTGGCCTTGGGAGGTAGGAGTAGTCCTTGCACCCTTTTGTCTTCTGCTTATTGTATACAATGCAACTTCCAGGGTCTATGTTTTCCTTATTCCCCTTTTTTCTCCTTGGTCTATGTAAGTCCTTTCCATTCCCTTCTGTATCGACAACATCCGAGAGTTGGACCTCTCCACCCAATTCTTCTTCAGATGTACAGAACTGGTTGCAGTCCGAGTCCCCTTCGTTGCTCAAATAGTCGAATCTGTTACTTACTTTAAGGCTAGATAAAGAGCACCTCGAGTTGAGAAGGTTAACAGCATGCTTTAAATTTGACACCCGTGCTTGGGTGCTCAAAGACTGATTTCTTCTAGATATGGCACTACCACCAGCCCCCACTACCTGGGCATAGGTACCCGATGTCACAGTACCCAAGGGCACTGGACCCACTGCTCCGACGATTTCCCCCGCAACCTTCTTATCCGGGTTAACATCCCTTATTGCCAACCCTATTGAAGGGTCGGGTGTAGCCTCCCCTTGGTCTGCTCGCCGCAAGGAACAACCCAATCCACTTGATTGAGCAAAGCCACATCCCATGAATTGAGTTTGAAGATAAAACTTTTTGTCTTCATCACCTATGTAAAAAAATTTTCTGATTTTTGATTTTTCCCTTCCAAAAGTATATTTATTTTTTTAGCTATACCTTCATAAAAAGATGGTATGGTAATTTTTATGTTCTTTAATTTTAAATTAATTTTTATAATAGGTTGTGTCTCCCCATCAAAAGATAAGTATTGGGTGTCCTTGGCTTACACTATAAAATTAATATTGTAATTGATTTGTAAATAGACTTAATAAGTAAGGCCTTTAGTGCATATCATAAATCTCAAAGAGTAAACTTGTATTAAGAATAGACGTATGATATTTTTTGGTCTGAACTACTATAATTTAATATAATAAAGCATAAAAAAATGAACCCATTATTATGATTAAAATTTCAAGGATTTAAATTCCCATGTTTCTATGATATTTTGGGTTTATAGTTTCATTCAATTTGGGAAACCAGTATATTAAATAAATAACACTTCCTTAAAACATACATTTTTTTTAAAAAAAATTAGGATCTAATGTTTAAATTTCTATTTAATTCTTAACAGACTACATAATTTTATTAAATGTCCCTATTTCTAAATTTTAAACCCTACTATAGTTCATATATATCATTAATACCTATGAAAAACATTTGATAATTTTTTATGAGAATAGAAAACATATTAAGGGAAATAAAATGTATGTAAACATGCTATCCCTTTTGATATTTATGAAAATACATAAGAAATATATTCATTTGACATAATAAACCTTGAGGTCAATAATCATTTATGTTCTCATGAAATAAAATCCATTTAAGAAAAAACTTTATGAAAATATTGTACCAAAAGTAAAAGAATTATTATATCCATGATAGTTACTTGGAAAACATGTTAACACAAGAAAATATTTCCTTGGAAAAAGACCATTCACCTTTAGCAAATCATAACATTTCGATTAATAATAATCCCATTTTCTTACCACAATAAATAGAAATATTTCCTATAAAAATATATAAATAATTAAAAACCCATATAGGAATATTGGGATGTTATTCTCATAAAACCTTTATAAGAACAGTTACAGTGGAAAAACCTGTAATGTTAATTCCAACATATCTACTCTAGGGAACCTATAATTATCTATTTCATTTGAGGGATATATATAACCCATACATATTTAAATAAAATTTAAAATATACAAATAATGATAAAAATATAATACAACATTCATTTCCATTATAAAATTTCATAACGATTTTCATTTTAGCCCATAATAAAACACAGATTTAGTTATCTTTTAAAAATGGGGAGAAACATCCCTTTTATTTTAATAAATCAAAAAAAATAAACATTATCATAATAATTAATATAAAATATTTATTTGGAAAAAACATATAATGTTTTAGGTGTAATAATAACAAATAATGGCCATAGTTTCTCAAAATATCAATCAATAAGTGAATGTAAAAAAAAATACGTATTTATATATAACATCAAAAATAACCTATATAGAAAACATTAAAAATATTAATTTTTAAACCCTTTGTAAATAATATATAAAATTGGTTTAAAATGAACATTAATAATATTTAACATATAAATAATAACATTATTGAAAAATTATAATAACATATAAATATTATAAAAAAATTTTAAAACATTTAAAATAATATCTAATGAAAATTTTCTTTCCTCGAGTACTGACATTCCACATATGTAGTTTTAATTATTAAATAAAAAATATATTAATTAATTAATTACTGAAAATAATTTTCAATGTTTATTGAGTAATTATTTGTTTTAATTTCAATTATTATCATATTTTATTTAGATACTAAATAGATTATGGTCATTAGGATGTTTTTGGTTTCATTCTGTCACAAATATATTGAGTGTGTTGATCTATGTAAAATGGGTCATAATATGGTGACATAATATTTCTAAAACATAAATAATGTCCTAAAATTAATATTTATTTTTTAAATTCACTATTAGAAATATCCATTTATAGATGTAAATAAAAATGAAACATATAATTCCTTGAGGTGGTAGTTTATATGTACAAACATGTAACCTTTTCAATTTTTATGTCTATTAAAGGGATAGATTAAAAAAATATTGTTTATATTTCCAAAAAATAATTATCTTATAAAAAACGCAATTATTCATTAGATAAATATATTTATATATATATCCCAAAATGTGGCATAGTGGTGAATAATTAAATACATCTTCAATGGTGGAAGTATTCGACATTTACACTGAAACAACATTATCATTTTTTTATAGATGGATGGAAGGCATAAATAGGTTTTAATATCAAAATAATAACATTTCCAAATAGTAATGATGATAATTTAATTATTTAAACATGCTTAAAGATTATTCTGAGAAGTTTTAAGTACAGAGAAACTTAAAAGAACATAGTGAGAATAAATACCTCTCCCTTGGATTATCTCTATCAAAAAACACATTAGGTCTTATTATATTGGCCTTTGTAAAATAATGAAACATCTTGGTCATGGATAATGGTGTTTTGGATGTATTTGGATGGTTATTCATGAAGATAATGTTCTAAAAGTGTGTGGAGATGTGAGGGATTGAGTAGATCCTTTTATAAGTGGGAGGGGTAGAAATTTTGTAATGATTTTTAAATTATAAAAAATATAAATGTATTCTACGAAGTGAAGTTTAATTAAATTAGAAAAATATAGAATATAGAATATTTTGGGGTCAACATACATTCATATAATAAAATTTAGTCATGTTTTAGAGATATTTATTATTGTATCCCATAGTTTAACCATTTTCCACATTTAACACTAATTGTGGTTACTAAAAGTTTACATATATAATGATTATTTAGGACTAAAAATTAATTGAAACATGTTAAATAATATTAATATTCTGGCTAGAAATATAAAAACCATTTTAAAATATTCATTTCTTAATGGTGGTAAAAATTAATTTAAATTATAAGTACTAAAAATGCAATTAGAAATGTCTTTTATGACAATGAATTTTGTAAGCATATCAATTATTTATATTATAAATCATGTAGAGTATTTAGTCACAATATGTTTTTATTTATTATTAAATTGTGGAAGGTTATTTGAAATTAATATCGATCCAAAATGGTATAGAAACATCCAACCACACTATAAAATTTGATGAACCAAAAATAGTTCTTTATTTGAATAAAATATAACTTTGGTACCAAAATTTCAAAAGAAGGTTTATAAATTTAAAATAATATTTATAAATATTTTATTTTATTCTATAAATACATATTTTATCTTTATAAAAGATTCATATACTTTTAAGTAATTTTTTAATATAATATTTCAAAAATTATAGGGTATTTGTAGAAATTCAATTTCTAATATTCACCAAAACATTAACATGTTGAGACATACATAAAAAATTATACCTACAAAAATCTAGCACGATGAATTCTAAAATTAAGTCTATTTAATCAAAATATCATTATAATATTTTTAAATTTTTATTTTATAAATAATAATATAATTCGTAGAAAATAATTTTCTTTCAATACGCCTATTTATTTTTTTACCGACAAATTAAATAAAATTACTATAATGAACATTAATATATAAAAACATATAATTAATAAAAAAAAAGAAAAATAAAAGATTCAATATTATAATTAACTGGCTAGTGAAATTCTTTTGACTATAAGTAAATTATTCTCTCACAAGTTTATTCATTAATAAATAGTTGTGAAATTTATTTATAACATTTTCATATTCACATGTTCCTTATTCACCAATATGGGTTTTACAAAACAAATTAACCAAGTGGGTTACCTTATTACTTAACAACGCCTCTCTATGACAAGGAAAATATACTGGATTTTCATATAAAGAAGCATTCTCCTCTAAACGAACAATTTCAGAGATCAAAATATGAGATACATCAATTAAATATGTCCTCAGGAATGTAACATGCAATACATTATGTACTTGAGAAAAAATTGGAGGTAGAAATAATCAATAAGTAATTGATCCCACTTTCACTAGAATTTCACAAAGACTAATAATCAAAATACTAAATATTTCCATTCTTTCAATAACATCACAACTTTCCATATATACATTTTATGAAAAACGTGGAACTCAAACTCAAATTAAATATCTCTACTCTAGTAATATATATAAATTTTCTACCCACTCTCACCTTCCCTGATATTATGGTGAATCTACAATTACTTTCCAACCACCTATTCTTATAATTTTTAACCCAATAAATCCCCCTTGAATTCATTCTAACATGTTGGAGTCTGACATTACTTTCATAACAGTGCCTCTAATGGTTCCATGTGTATACTACAATGAAAAATGTTATTACAAAAAAATAGGCTAATGAATGATGTTAAACCCATCTTCTAAGATAATATAATAATCATGCATGGACCGTATCCTCTAATGTATAATTTTCCACATAGACAACCCATATGATTGGGGTAGAAAAGTTGTACTAAAACATTAATCAGTAACAAATTACTTTTGTAGGTGTATCTAAAAATTGGATGTAAAAAAATATCCTATTTATATGTTGTAGAGAGAGCCACTCAATGAAATTAGAATACATGTTCATGATAGATCCAATAATGTGGATCTAAAGATTTGTTATCTTGAATATGTTAAACATAATTATACTTAGTCAATTGATTGAAAATGACACAAATATATTTTTTTATAATTGTTATATAAGGTAATAGAACCATGGAATACATGGATATATTCCACCACTTCCATTTGGGGACTAAAAATGGATAAATAAAACACTTCGATAATATCGATTTAGCACTAACCTATTTATATTTTAATCATTTAATAGTAAAATATGTAATATATTAATTTGTTCATTCCTTTTAGTAAAATATTCATAGATCTCTAAATATATGAGTGTTTTTAAAATAAATAAAATATAAATATATATGACTTTCATTCAATAATTATTTTTTCAACTACGATTCATTTCAGTACATGAAAAGGTGTTTTGGTGGCAGTTTTCTAAATGGAAACTAAATGTCTTTTGAATGATATATTGTAGTGTTTTTTTGGAATTTTTAAAAAACTATGCTAAATGTTTTTAAATAATTTTTCTATTTTTTTAAAAATTATTTTCAAAAAAGTTACAGTTATTTTCAGCAGTGGTTTTTTGAAAACACAATCGCAAAATTGAAGGAAAATATTTTTTAAATTTTATTTATTTATTATTTATTTTTTACTATCATATATATTTTATTATTTACAGTTTTAATTCCTTATAATTTTCTAATTAATAAATATATATTTATTAGTTAATAAGAATTTTAATGTTATAAGAAATCTTAAATAAGTTGAAAATCAGAATTTAGTATCAAATGACTATAACTTTTGATCCGAGAGTCTGTTTTTGCTCTACAACCAGTCAAATCAAAGCTTATGAAATGATATAAACCCTAATTTGATTTAAATTTCATAATAATTAAAAGAATAAATTATTTTATAGTTTCAAGAAAAGATGTATATCGAACTCAAACATTAAAAGATCATAACTTTTGATTCGGGTATCTATTTCGGCTTGACCACATATCAAATTGAATCCTGCAATGAGCTCAAAGCTCTAGTGACCTATTTAAACATATGCCACATTTTTCAAGGCCTAAAACACTTCCAAAACTGAGTTCATATTTAGTATACACAATCTTTTTAATATTAAATAGATTTTCAGCCTTGTTTAAGGGGGATTTTCCCTTTCTTAGTGGGGACTGACATTTTTCCCCTCACATACATTCATATTGATGTTATGGATATTAAATTTTATTATTTTTTATAATGTAGTTTTATTTTTAATTAAATATATACCTATTTTCTTATATTTACTAAAATTTAATCAGTTGTATAAATACATATTTATATATAAATGTATTTTTAAACATATAAAAAATATAGAAATTAATATTTAATATTCATTTTTTAAAATAAATTATTTTGTCTATATTTTACTTATAAAAATGTATTAATATGTATATAAAAACCAATTCATGTAATGTTTGTATATAAATATGTGTGGCTCGATAAAAAAATAATATTTTTGTGTATATACTAATATATTTAGATAAATATACATATATGTAAATTATAGTGTCTAAAAATAATATATAAATGTATTTTTATAGAAATATGATATTACTATTAAATATAGTATATAATTTAATTTATAGCAAAACTAGGAGGAAACTTATTTTTTTTTATTAAGATAAACACTTTTGCGGAAAAAAGTGTGAAACCGTAAAGTTCAACATACACCAAAAATAAAACAGAGCAGACAGACCAGAAAAGATTAACCAAGCAAAGAAAACAACCGCCAACCCCAATGCAGCACCACTCGGCGATCCCATGCAAGCATGGTCCCTCCCGAGGGCAGAGCCCTACCTCTAAAACAACCAAGTCCCGAATGGCCTGCAAAGAGGAAAGGGGTGTACTCCAGCCCATCAGAACCGATCTGGCCCTCCGACATTCCCACCCACATCCACAGAAATGGCAGATTCATTGACAAGCAGTTTAATTCTTCCAGAACCCATATCCCTAAATAACTTCCAAGATAAAATGGATACCTGGTAATGTGGATCCTCCCTTAATAGATCTTCAAGTGAGGAAGTCATCTTGTTCCATACCTGGATATACTCCTCCAGTTTGATCACCCCCTTGTTGAAGCCGCTAACCAGAATCATATCTTGTTTGTCAACCCATTTATATTGCTCGTCATTGAGATTCACGTCAAGGGTCTGCCCCATCAACCTGGCTGCATCCTCCTCCGAAGCATTGAGAAAAAGAACCTGCTCTTTCACCTTCTCATCCGAGGACAATATCAAGTCCAAGGATGTGTCAGACTTGCCAGATGGAATAGGTTGGCAGCCGACACCGCTGTCCAGCTCCCCAGCCACTGCCCTTTTTGTTGACCGAGTCCTCATAGGAGGTGGAAGAGAGGAGTAGTCTCTCTTACCCCTCCTCCTCCTGACACGCCTATTGCTATCCCTAATTTGTTCTCCTTCAGAGTATCTTTTACTGAGCTCCAAAGAATCTTCATAATTCTCCTCTTCCTCCCCCATCTCAGCAAGGCTGGAAAATCTGTTGCTCAAGTTGACCGGGGTTCGAGTTGGCGAAGATGCTCCCCCAACCTGTATGGCCTGACTCAAGTCCCCATGTTCCCCAACAATGGTATGGGCAGAAATTTCCAAGGTGTCATCTTGCATAACACCGGTTTCTTCATCCCCTATCCCCTCCTGCAAAGCCTGTTCTGCACTGCTAGCAACTACCAGACCATTCTCCAACCGTTTGTCCCCCGCACCAGCCTCCATGGAGCAACTGGCAACATGATTGTGTGGCTTCTCAAGACCCCTACCCATAAACTGGAACGCAGCATTGTGGTTCAATACTTTAGAGTGACCAGTGTCCTTCCTGCACCTCTCAGAAACAAAAGGAGAAACATTTACAGCATCCTCAGAAACAGGAACCTTACCTTTACCCTTATCCACACCAGCCTCCTCCTGAGACACCCCTGGCCCTATTGAGACACCGGCCTCACTTGATTTAGGGAGGTCCGAATCGGAGTGAGGCCGACCTGCAAGGGAGGTCTGGGCGCCACCATGTCCAGCATCCGTGGAGATTGCACCACCCCTCGGGGGTACATCAGTGGGCACATCTGTGATCACAGAGGGTCGACCACCTGCAGGCTTTCTTCTGCAACCATGTTCACCATGTCCTTGTCTGCGGCAATAAGAGCAGAAAGCAGTCCAGGACTCATACACAATCGGTTGTGCATATCTATACTCCTCCTCAACAACAATCCATACAAGTTCTGGTGGAACTCTTGAAATATCCATTTCAACACAAATCCTTGCCGTCATGGGATGTGACAGGGATGCAGTTCTACGATCACTACACACAAATCGGCCTATGGAGTTACCTATTGATCTCAGCAGCCCAGGATTCTGAAACGGGAGAGGAAGACCAGGCAACTGAATCCAAATCGCCGTAAGGGGAGAGTCGCGGTTCATGTGGACATCAAATGACCAGCGGACCAAGTGGAAAGGGAGGCCAGAGAAAGTTTCCCTCTTTCTCGACCAAGCCCTTCCCAGGTCGTCTTCATCAGCAAACAAAATAAGAAATTGACGAGGACCCATAATACCGACCTGCGCGCGATGTTCCAGGCCCCAATCCTCATTGACGACCTTGGAAAAGTGTTCCACCAGAGGTCGTCGTCTTGCAGAACGCACAATCAGAGCCGAGGAAAGAAGTGCCGACGCATCAGTGAATTCTCTAACCGAAACCGGAACTATCGGCTGACCTGAGATGCAGCCAGGGACTTTCGGAGCAACCTGGATTTCAGGAACAAAAAACCCCACATCCGACGAGTAGCGTTGGGAATCAGAATCCCCCAAAATCATAACATCAGGAGCGAGATCAGAAGGCTGGGACCCCTCCCCTCCCATGGGAGGAGGGGCCGCGTCGGGCGGCATCGCCTTAGGGTTCGAGTGACTGCGTCGGGCGGCATCGCCTTAGGGTTCGAGGGGCCGCGTCGGGCGGCATCGCGTTCAGTTTTTCTATCTAACATACAATTTTATAGCAAAACTATATGAATATATATATACACATATAAAAATAGTCATTGTATATTAATATGTGTGTGTATTGAGAAACAGATATATATATATATATATATATATTTATATATATATATATATATATATATTTTCTAATAAATGTAAATATATATTAATATATAATATATTATAACAAATTGAATTATATATATATATATATATCATACACAATTGATGAGATTTCAACTTAATTTAAAAGTGACATCCTATGCATTTTATGTCACTTATGAGTTTGTTCGATTGATTTACATGCTTATTGATTTGATGGTGTTGCAATTATTGTGTTTTCTTCTCTTTTAGTAATTTATTATAAATTATATATATAAATCTTTTTATTTCAATTTAAGAATTTTTTTGTAGATATTTACACCTATTTATGTTTATATATTTTTATATTATATATATGAGTTAATATATATAGAGAGATATTTATATTTACTTATATATATATAATTATATATCTTAGTGTGTTTATATATATTCTTGTATCATAAATGTTTCTTTGTATATATCTATGTATATTGTTTGATATGTATAAATAAATAAATAAATATATATATATATATATATATATATATATTTATAACATTTATTATTCTTTTATTTGTTTTCTATTATTTTATTTTTTCAATACATAATTAAATAATTATTGTATATTTTTTATTTTCATTATTTATTTATTTTCAAAAAAATTTAATAAATTAATTTATTTATTTTCTTCATTAATTATTTAATTAATTAATTAATATATTTATTTATATTCATATATTTATCAATTTACTTTTTTTGTTTATTTATTTTCATAATTAATTAATTGAATACTTATTTTTCTTTTGTATTTATATATTTTTTTATTTATTAGTTATTGGTTATTAGTTATTAGTTATTAGTTATTATTCATTATTCATTATTCATTATTCATTATTCATTATTGATTATTGATTATTGATTATTGATTATTCATTATTCATTATTCATTATTCATTATTCATTATTCATTATTTATTATTTATTATTATTATTTATTGTTATTTTTTATTATTTATTTATTATTTATTTATTTTTTATATTTTATATTTTATATTTCATTAATTATTTTCATAGTTAATTTTTTAATTTATTTATTTATTTTCATAATTAATTAATTAATTAATTAATTAATTTAATTAATTATTTAATCATAATTATTTTATTTTATTTATTATTTGATGTTTGTTGTTTATTATTATTAATTTTTTATTATTCATATTGATTGTTGATTAATCCTTATTGATTATAATTTTTTATTTTACATTTATAATAATTAATTAATTAATTAATTATCTAATTAATTACGAAAATATATAATAAATTATTATAAATATATAAAAATAAATAAATAAATAAATTATGAAAATAAATAAACAGATAAATTAAATAATTAATTACAAAAATAAATTAATTATTTAAATTTTAAAATAAATAAGCATGTTAATTAATTGTGAAAATATATAAATTAAATTATTAAAAAAATTAAAAAAAATTAAAAACCGTCGCTAAATCGTTCTGGGACAGTTTTTAAAAAATACGGCTAATTGATTATTGACACATGATTTAGCAACGGTTTTCCATAACCACTACAGAACTGTTTAGCAGTGGTTTAAACCACCGCTAAATGCCAATTTGGATATAGTGTTTGGTACACACAACCTCTTTCTATATCTTACAAAACCAATGACCTTGATATTAAATTCATACAACTTCCCTTACATAAACAATTATTTTTTTATCTATAAATCTTGACCTTATTTTGATACTTTTAAATTCTTTTTGACGTGGATAATTGTATTTATACCTCATTTATAAGAGAATGGGTTTTCATATATGCAATTTTTGAACTCAAATGCTTTAAATTATAACTATTGGATCATTTTATAGACATAAAATGGTTAATGTTGCATTATCTGTATAAATCAATGAGTCTTCTACCTTGTTTTATTTACCTATATGATAATTAATACTGAAATCATCAGCCTTTATCAATTCCAACCTTCTTCATTGCCTCAAGCCCAACTCTGTTTTAGGGAATATATAATTTATAATTTGGTGATTCATATATATATATATTTATGACATATTTCTTCCAATATATAATGTTCTATTAAAATTTTAAAGTAAAAATTATGTGGCATGCTAA
This sequence comes from Viscum album, assembly GCA_963277665.1. Lineage (NCBI taxonomy): Eukaryota > Viridiplantae > Streptophyta > Magnoliopsida > Santalales > Viscaceae > Viscum > Viscum album. The sequence goes on from OY728144.1 coordinate 445,831,829, forward strand.
AGGTTAGGTGTTGTATAATTTTTCTCATAGGTTTGAATTGATAAAATGCATTTTAATTTACCAAAACATCTCGCATAAAAATATATCAATGTGTATTTAATGAAGCATCACAACATGAATAAACAATTCCCTATTTCTACATGGAAAACTATTATTGGTACATTAACAAATCTTCTTTTGGATTATAAAAAATGGTCATAAAACTCCATTTCCAAACTAAATATAACTCCATTTTGAGTTAAAATGGTTAATGTTTTAGATAATAGAGAAATTGTTTCAATAAACCATCATAATTATCCCTCTAGACTAAGAAAATTTCCAATCGTAGTAACATTAATAGGCCTTGTTCATTATTTCCTTAATTTAGTTTAAGAGAGATCAGCTGTAATTCCCAGATTAGTTACTATATTCCCATCGATTTAAATCTATTAAAACAAAAATTATAATTTTATAAATATCGCAAACAAAAAATTTCTTAAAGGTCCTATATAATAATATATTGATATTTAACTTCATCTTCATAACTAATACAAAATAAAAGGATATCATTAATAAAAACCTCCATTAATTTATTCAAATAATCATGGAAAATATATTCATAAGACCCATAAATAGAGAAATTAAAATTTTTAACACAATAAGCATAAGGGAAAACTCATAATGTCTACCCCTAGTCCAAAACACCATCTCTGGGATGTGTTATTTATTTTTATTTAGCTAATAGAATCTTAACATTAGATTAATCTTGAAAAAATATTGATTGCCTCAGATCTAATCAAACAGGTTACTGATATGGGAAAATAGATACTTCTTCTTAATATAATTGTTATTTAATGCACTATAATTAATGTGAAGCCACATATAACCATCATTGTTACAAACCGACCAGAAGACCGTATAAAATCAGCATCCGACCCAGTAGGACATACCCCGAAGAGAATTCAGGATCCCCATGGCTAGTGACTATCAGCTGAGTATCGAATAAAAAATAGAGTGAATGATTTCATGCAACCTAGATAAACTACATGGAAAAGATACATAATAGAGACAATATTAGAAAGGAAACAATATTCCATAACTGGAAAAACACAATTGACTACCAAACAAATCACGAGAAGAACAAATCTCCTTGGACAAGTCCAACCGCAAAGGACTACCAAAATAGGAAAAACCTACTAATCCATCTGATATCATGGTTAGACTCCACCCATCTCACCATATTCTCCTCATCCTAGATGATAGAAAACATTGTAGCCTCACTCTAGTACCTAGCATTTCCATACATAGAATGACATAACCAGGTCTACAAACTACTGAAGAGGTATGCAAGGTGTGAGCTAAGTGGATCAGTAGGTTCTCACCTAGGTGTTCCAAATCATGTCTCTTAATAATATTCCATGCATTCTCAAATTCAAAGTAAATAAGGCATGACAACAGTTTAATAATTTTTTATCAATATCATGGAAAATAGTTTGATTATACCTTTTACAACATTTATATATAAAGTAGGTAAATCAACTTCAAATCATTTTGTATCCATATATTTTAGTAGATATATCCATTCAAGAAAAATCATGTGTCATTTCTCATACCAATTCAATGTGAGTACACTAAAATAGTATGAACCAACAGAAAAGAACCAGAAACATCATTCTCGGGATCATACTAGTTTAGGATAGCTTGGACACTCAAACCTAACATAAAACTTCATGTACTAATCAATCCACTTGTCATATTAATCTTGTCTATAGGGCATAGGAACACCCCAAACAGTGAACCTGGCACCCGCCGATCTAACAAGTTCCTAGAATAATATGAATAGAGAGCATAGATGGGCCCCATGAGAAAATGTACTGATCGTGGATGATACTGATTACTATACCTTCTACCAACCTAGGGATTCCTATTTTCTCTATCTTTAAAACCATTTTATCAAACCATTTCATCAAATCATTCTTTAAAACCCACTTCGTAAAACCATTTCCCAATGATTTTAAACCCGTTTCCAATTACCCAAAACTAGGGGGAAGCCTTATTTTATAAAAACCTAGTTCCATACACACACAAAAAAATTAGTCATATCATTCTAATTCAATTTAATTAAAAAAATCATAATAAATAGAGAAATTGTTTTCATCAACAAAGGATAGAGATAAAACCAATTACCTCAAAACTCAAGGCCACACACACACCCATGAAAGGATTCACCAACACAAATAATTATACAATGAAAATAGAGATCCTAGAATCAATCTAAATTTACTAGAATTTATAAAATTCAAAAAAAATGGTTACTAAATAATTAGAAACAACATACCTCAAAAATGCACACCCATCAGATCACAACTAACAAAAGAAATAACCTCTTGAATGAGATTACACCACAGATCTAGAAGGAAACCAAATGAAATATCACCATGGTAAAATGGATATAATAATATAATTAAATGTTGATACCATGATAAAATAAATGAATAATTAGAAAGACTTAATAACTTAGAGAGATGAAATCCAACCTAAATGGTCATGAATTGTTGAACATATCAATATGGATCAAATAGAGACTCAAAATCTCACTAGATAATCCTTATATATTAGGAGACTAGGGATACACAGATGAATAAAACAATATTTTTGTCATGGGGAACCCTAAAGGTCAAAATCCCAATAATTATGAAACTTCTTATCTCTTTACATGTCCTAAAATCCACGACACTCAAATACGCTAAGAAACATGTCACATTCTTTGTTACAAACCAATATTTTAGTATTACACATTTTGTAACTTTTACACTAGGTTTACTCCTTTCTTGCTACATACCCAGTTTATGACTTGTGTTTAGGGACCATTTATCGGTCGTGTAACCCCTTTATATGTCCTGTAATCACCCAACATACATTATAAAAACCATATTCTTAAACAAATAACCAAAAAAAACTCTATCATTATCTTAAAATAGGGAGAACCCTATAAATCCATTAAATTTTTTTCCTTATATTCAATTAATTCAGACAAACATCCATCCGTGTACTCTATATCATTTTCCCCAAAAAATTATCTCCATCCTTGTGAGTCCCAGTGCACCCAATTAAAGTGGAAAATAAGAAAACAGAAGTTAATGAACTAAAAGAAAGTGATGAGATGTTATAATCAATATATTAATAAAATAAACCAGGTAACCACAATGTGAAGTGATTGGATGCATGAAACACTTTTCAAGAAACTTTTTTACTTCATGTTCTACTAAAATACCATTTCTAGATCCACTCAACTAATAGGTTTTATAATTGGAATATGATCAAGAAATAAGTAAACATTAAATTCAACCTCCCAATATGGAATAATACTTAGATGATTATTAACAAATACATTAAAAAACATAATTACCATAAGCACATTAAATATATATATAATTTCTTCATTCTAATAACATTTTCAAGATAAAATTCACAATTGTATATATTATAATTTATGAGAAAATTAATTTTCAACTTTGTATGATGGAAGTTAGATTTTATATGAAAATAATATTAATTAATATATTCATTATGATTAAGGGAGTTTTGGTTTTATTTTTTCTTAGAATTTATTTTTTGAAACCTGAAATTATATGATGTGACGCATCAAAGTATTTTGGAATATAAAAAAAATAAATTTCTCTAGAAACTGATATATTTTAAATAGTTATAAGACCAATGTATCTCTTTAGAAATACAAATAATATATCAAAAAGTTTTTGAAAGATACTATTATATGTATGTTTTTAATTTTTATATATTTTATTCCTTGAAATATAATTTAATAATATTTTTAAATTTTTAAATTTAATATCACATTGGAAGTTCAAAAATTGATATCTCTTTCTTATAAAATGGGGAGAATAATTTTTTTAGTTTAATAATGTTGTTATTCATATCACACTATCCTATAAGAATGAATTGTTTTTTTTTTGATTAATTATAAAAAGGGGATAATTTTTAAATTCATTTTTGGTTTTGAAATTCTAAAAAAGGATTATTGTTAGGGTAATGTACTAATTTTTATTATTATTCAATATTATATATAATTAATTCGAGACTATGCACTAAGAAGTCATGTGATTATGAGGCCTAATGTGCCCAGAAGAACGACATGAAAAATATTAAAATATAAAATAGCATGCCCATACAGTTTTTCTAAAAAGAGGAATAAATTCTAAACAAGTTCCCATATCAGAAATATAAGGGCACCATTGAATCCAAAGTAGTGTCTATACCCTAGGCGAGGCCTAGCCTCGGCTGACATGGGTTTGCTATGAAAATTATTTTTTAGCATTTCAATAAATAAAATAAAATAAGAATTTATATTATTTTAATGTTCCTCAGTGATGAAGGGTTCCATTTTATCATTATGAATAAGCCTTTAGGTAGGGACCTAAGGTTATACTCATAACCCTAGAATTTTTGGGAGGCTCTAGAGAGAACCCAGGAGAATACTCTTGATCAAAAATGAAGATGGATCTTGGATCAGAGATCGACATATGTTGTTTTTTATATATCTCTCTAATAATTTTTTTTTGAAGTTTAGTAATCTTTAAAGAAAATATAACCCCAGGGTTGGGAATGTGGTTTTTATTTCTTTTCATCATTCTTATATACAATAATGAATGCAGATCAAACAACAAATTGGACGATTTTTTATTTTCACGTTCTTTCTAGATGGTCAATGATTGTTGTTTCTTATCAGGGTTTTGATTATTGAGGATTTAGTTTTTATTCGTAATCGTTCTTATGAAATGGATCAAGGATGTAATGAACAGTGGTTGATATTCATTCCTTGGGGTTTTCTTTTTCATTTTTCTCCCACTATATTCATTGTGTTCTTCGTATTCTTTATTGTTTAGGAAATGTTGACTGTTGCACCTATTTTTAATGGTTCAATGATCATGAATTTATGATTTGACATTGGGATGACCTAGAAGAGTTGTGATGATAATGGAAACATATATATTAGATCAATTCGAGAGATATCATTCTTCGAGTGATTTTGGTGTGGGGGATTGAATTTGTTTTCAGAGGTAATGGAAAGCTCAAACCCCAAGGATTTAGTGATTCAATGGTAAGAAGACTATAGATATATAGTTTTGATGCATATATAGCATTATTCCAAAAAATATAGGATCATCCAAGGCATGTAAAGGAAGAAAAATAGTTTATAAATTCCCAATGATCATGACGTGTAGTACGGTCTACATAGAATGTGGCCTTTATTGTGTCACATATAGGATTTCTAGAGGCATTCAAGTGTCACACGGAGTGTGATCCATATCAGATGGTATGTGGTACCTTTGTTGAAACTCATTGTGTGTCTCATAAAATACATGGAAACAAGAAAAAGTACATAGGTTTGCAACTTTGTGTGTACTCCCCCAAAGAGCTTTACTGAACCGATTACATGGATAACCCCTTTTACTATAACATGGGAAGAGGACATTAGTTGAAATAGTGTACTAGAACAAGACCTTAGTATATGGGTAGACCCAGTATATTAGGTCATGGTGTGTAAGTATTTCTACACTATATGTACTGTCATTTTACATGTCATGTTCTAAACTGCACAAGTCATTGTACACAGGTAGTACATGAGGTAAAGGAACTTAGTGTGTGACCCTAATACATGCTTTGTATACCTTTCTACATTGCTTCAATCACTTTTACATCATATCTCAGAAATTTTTAGATAGGTTTCATTCACTTTGTCATTTTCGTAACGGTCGGTGGGTATCATTTCCTAATCATAGGATTATGATCCCTTCATCAAGACTTTATGGATAGAGTCGTTGGAATCCCCTCAGAGAGGCCTGGAGTAGGATCATCTATTCATTATTTATGACCTATGAAGATTTCATGGTATTGACATGAAGAACTTCAATGGTCCATGATGCTCTAAATAGCAGGTTAATCTAGAAGGAGTTGTTGGTATCACCCCATGGTGGAGTCTCTCAATCTGGACTCACGAAGATGTGACTCTTTCGTGGACATAGTACGATCATTTCATTAGAGAGGATTTATCACCACATAAATTGAAATATGTGCTTATACATGATATTCTTTAGCTGTATAAGGGTAACATGGAGGTGGATGGCTACTCATTGAGGTTCACCAACATTTCCTGGTTCTTGATATATATGGTTAGGGATCATTACTTCAGGGCTCGAACCATCAAGCAAAGTCTACATAGATACATTCAAGCTAGTGTTATCCCTATTTTCATTCTGATGTATTCTAGAGTTTTTGAGTGATCGATGGTGGTCAAAATCTTCTTGTGTTAGTAGATATAGCCATAAAAAGTTATAAATGGACGATTATGTGTAGAGACATCAGCAATAGGGATACAAATTCAGTCTCAAGGATCTGGACGTTGGAGACGTTTTAGGAGGTGGTCCTAGGACAAAGGATCATTAGTTAAGGACTAAGAGGGTGGGTCCAGTGAGCCTAGAGAGAGGCAGTGTTATTAATGTGATAGTAGTGGAGATCACGCTTGAGATTTCCTGACCCATTGTGCTACTGAAAGGGTGATAGTGGATAGACCACTGAGGTAGAGATAACAAAAACAGAATGCAGATCCGTTGGGAAGCGGACATGGAATAAGAGCTGGGAGATGAGTAAGAGGTGTTCAACCGTTGTACATGTTACAACCACCACCTCAAAGTGGTCTCCGCCATGCTGGAGAAGCTTGAGGATAATGGTAGGGATAGCTACATGCGGTTGAGACATATGACTTAGATGCTCCTCGAATGATTTGCGGTATGATATGTGTCATTTCTACCTTAGCTTCCATGCTGATTGATAGATATTTTAGTCATTATTTTCTCACCACATATCTTTTTTGAGACATATATATTCTAGTTGAACCCTTGAATCGACCCTTATTCTTGGAGATACCCACTATAGAAGACTCAATGATCACACATTTACGCTGACAGTGTGACCTAACCCTTGGAGATGGGAGTTTCGATTGAAACCTTTTACTGGTAGTATTGAGACCATATGATGTCATTCTTTGTATTTATTGGTTATCCATAGTCCATTACCAGATTTAATATTTTAGAGGAAGTGTGGGATATGTCTGCAACGGTGGAAATAGGATTTAATTATTAGAAAAAGGGAAACCCATGCAGTACAGTATGGACTCATTCATAGGTGGGTGTATCTGATTTCTCATGAGTTAGATAGCATGACCCCCAATGTCTCAAATGTTATGAGTATTCACTTCCCAGTAGTATTGGAAGAGTATGAGGATGTATTTACAGAAAATGTTGTAGGTTTATCTCCCTATAGGGAGATATACATTTACATTGACTTACACTCCAGGATGAAACCGATATATTCACAAGCATATCAGATGGATCCCACAGAGCATCACAAGATGATGGTATAGAGAGAGGGCTTGTAGAGGAAGGGCTTCGTGAGACCTAGTGTTTCACCCTAGGTAGCCCCAATTTTTTTCCAAAAAGGCAGATGGTAGGTTAAGGTTATATTTGGACTACCGACACTTGAACTAGGTGACCATGAAGAACAAGTATCCACTAAAGAGGATTTATGACCCCTTTGATTAGTTTATAGGGAAAATGGTTCTAGATGGTTGACCATTGATCATGATATCCCCAGTTTTGAGTATGAGGTGAGGATATACTGAAGAAAACTTTCAGAATCTCATACAGTCACTATAAGTACATTTTTATGCCCTTTGGAATGATTGATTCTCCCATAATGTTCATGAAACTCATAAACCAGATCATTCATCCTTACTTAGACCGGTTCATGTTAGTCTTCATCAATGATATCCTTGTATACTCAGCACCCAAGGAGGAGCACGTGAGGCAACTAAGGGTGTGCTAAATGTACTCTTTGATCCACAACTTTTTGGGAATCTCTTGAAGTTCTAGTTCTGGATTCAATCGGTCCACATTATGGGACATGTTATATTATTGGATGGATTGGCAGTGGACCCAGCCAAGTTGGAGGTAGTGTTATCATGGGAGGAACATAGGAGTGTGATGGAGGTAAGGAGCTTCCATGGTTTATCAGGCTATTACCAGAGATTCATACCTTATTTATTCTGGATATAAACACCGGTGATAGCATTTATATGAAAGGGGAATTCTTTCAGGTGGAAAGAGAAGTTATAGCATGATTTTCAGTAGTTGAGGTAGATTTTGGTGAGCACTCTGATCTTGAGATTTTCTAAAGAGGGTGTCGAGTATGTAGTGTTATGCGATGCATTAGGAACTAGTCTTGGTTTTGTCCTAGTGAATGTGAAAGAGGTGAATGTCCACGGTTCATGCCAGTTGAGGCCACATATGCAGAACTACGTAACCCATGATCTTGAGTTGATAGCAGTTGAATTCATATTTAAGATGTGGAGACACTACCTAATGGGCGATTGGTTTGTCATATACTATGATCATAAGAGTCTCATTAATATGTTCTCTAAGAAGGATCTGAACATGAGACATAATTTATATCTTGATTTCATCCAAGACTATGACTTTTAGATTATCTATACTCATGGGAAGGAGAACATGGTTTTAGATGCTCTCAGCAGGAGATCTAGTTCGCAGTTTATGAATGAGGTGTCAGATAAGTTGGCCTTGTTACATTAATCCGTTATTGATGGAGATGGAGAAGCTTACCTACAATTTATGATTATCATTCCTCTACTCTTAACAACGATTCAGGGTGTCACAACTTGGGGATACTGACTATAGAACCCTATGTGCTCATATGTTCACATGACATGCGCCTGATGGATATTCACAAGGTGCAAAGAACATCATCCTTTTCAAAGGACACACAATTGTACCATTGGAGTTGTGAGAGAAGCTTTTATGGGAGTTTAATACATCACATTTGGCCATACATTCTAGAGTGGTGGTGATATATCTAGACCTCTGATGTTACTTTCGGTGGATAGGTACATAGAAGGTAGTAGCAGAGTTCGTTTCTTGATTCCATAATTTCTAGTAGGTGAAGGATGGGCACCAGGTTCAATCGGGCTAAACTCAACCCCTTGAGATGCGGAAATGAAAGTGTGACGGGATATCGATTGGCATTGTGATGGATTTACCATGTATTTCCAAGGGACATGATTCCATATAGGTGAGAGTTGATTGACTAAACATGTCATCCCACTTCCTTTCTATCAGAGAGCTAAGTTTAGTATATATATTTGGATGCCTCTACGTGCATGAGATATTTGGGATTTACAAAGTTCCATAAATGATTTTTTCAGATCGTTATTCTCATTTCACATCCTTTTTATGGAAGTTATTACATGAGACATTTGGAAATCAGTTATGCTTGAGCATGGTGTTTCACCCCCATAAAGATGGATAGAAGGAGTGGAATAATCGGTTTTTGGTTGACATGCTACGATTGTAGATGTTGGACTTCATCCATTGTCGGGAAGATCACCTACCAATGGTCGAGTCTGCATACAACAATATCTACCATTCCACCATTGGTATAACACTATTTGAGGCATTGTATGGGTGACCCTGTAGGTTACCACTTTTCTAGACTGAGCAAGGATATTAATCCCTCATGGGACTAGAATTGGTAGAAGCTACTACCGAGAAGGTGACTATCATCAAGGAGTGGATGAAGACTGCACATAGATATTATAAATCTTGTGTTGATAGGCGGGAGAGTCCTTTGAATTTCAAGGAAGGAGACTATGTATTCCTGCGTCTTTCACCTAAAGAGGGATTGTAGAGATTTTTTTAGGGAAACAAGTTGTCTCTGAGGTTATCATCCCTTTTTAGATATTGTGTAGAGTTGGAGAGGTGGTGTGCTTCTTTTCTATACCCCCGTAGTTTGACCGGGGACACGATGTCTTCTACATGACTTAGTTGAGGATGTATGTGCATAATACATCGTACCTTATCGATTAGAGAAAGTTTTACATTGATGGTGGTTGAATTTTGATGAGTAGCTAGTGGTGATCGACAATCAAGGGGATATGGTCCTATATGGGCGATCGATTCCCTTAGTATTTGTTCAATGGTAGCACGATAATCTATAAGAGAGCACATTGGAGTGGGAGGCTTTGATTCAGGCATAATATCCACATCTTTATGTAAAACCATTATTTTTAGATTTTTGGTGATGTAAAGAACTATGGTAGGAAGAATGTAATGTCCTGTATTTTTTATTGTGTTATTATTAAATATTATATGGAATTAATTTCAAACCACCCACTAAGATGTTGTGCGATTTTGAAGCCCGGTGTGCCTGGAAAAATTTCTTGAAAAATATTAAAATATTAAATAGTATATATGCATACTTTTAATAAAAAATTGGAATAATATCTATGAAGGAGATCAAATTAAAAATATGAGGGCACTTTTGAATTTAGAGATGCAGCTTTACCGTAGTCAAGGCCTAAAATCATCCATCACAGGTTAGATGTGAAAAGTAGTTTTTGGAATTTTAATAAATAACATAAAATAATAATTTATTTTATTATTATAATTTTTAGAAACACACCGACAGATTTTCTATTTTTTAATATACCATTATTCAGGTACCCATGGATAGACTCATAATCCTAGAATTTCTAGGAGGATATGGAGAGAACCTTGGTGAATTCTCTCTATGGAAAACATTGAAGAAGATTTAATCATAGATCAACAAGTGTGGTTTTTGACAGATCTCACCAATTACTTCAATGTGATTATTTATTCTCTTTATAAAATGATAAAACCCCCAAGTTAGGGTATGTTGCTTTTATTTTTATCCCATTCTTAGACTCAATGATGAATGTGGACCAACCAACGAACATATTGATCCGTGGTTCGCGCATTCTTGTGGGATGGTCTATGACTGTGGGTTTTTATCAAGGTTTTGATTATTTAGAATTGATTTTTTATTCGTGATCATTCTTATGGAATTGATTGAGATCAGAATGAAAAAAGGACGTGGTTCATTTCTTGGGATGTTCTTGTGCTTTTTATCCCCTGCTATTCATTGTCTTCTTCCTGTTCTTTGTGGTTTATGAAATATTGAATGTTTGAACTATGTTTAATGGATAAGAGATCATAAATTGAATATTGAACATTAGGATGTCCTAGTGAAGGTGTGATGATGATGGAGACAGACAGATCATTGAAATTCGGGAGATATCGTTCTTCGATAAATTTTCATGTAGGTTAACGAAATTAGTTTTCATAGCCAATTGAAAGACAAAACACCGCTGATTTTATGTTTTAATGGAATGAATACCATGGATATCTAATTTCTAGTTGAACAAAGTATTATATCAAACACAGTAGGATCATATTTGTTGCATGAATGGAGAATTATGGATCTGGATATTTGGGATGAACATGGCGTGTAGTCCAGTCTACACGACATGTGGACCCCACTGAGCAGAGGATCGGGTTTCTGGATGTAGTTAAGTGTCACGCGGTATGTTTCCCCTATCACATGGAATGTGGGTTCTTCCCCAAGACTCATCATGTACCTTGGGAAATACCCAGACATGGGGTGGAGCACACGGTTTGCCAACCCGGCGTGCACTCCCCCACACAATATTTCTGATCTGATTACACAAATATGCACATGTACCAGTACATAGCCCAAAGACACGGGTTTACACCATGTGTTGGAACATTAATATAGTACATGGTTGGACCCTAGATGGAAGTTCTCATTGTTTAAGTCATTCTACACTCTATGCACTCTTTCTTTAAATAACATGTCTTAAACGACATGGTCTATTGTACACAGGCTATATCCAGGATCAACGAACATGGTGTGTGGCCCAACTACACACTTTCTATTCCTTCCTACATGGATTGAATCTATATTGCACTATATCTTTTAGAATTTCTATTAGGTTTTGTGCCCTTTATCGTTTCCCTAAAGTTTGGTGGGTATCATTTCCTACTCATAAGAGTATGATCCTTTCATTTAGACATCCTAGATAGATTCGTTGGAATCCCCTCTTAGACGATTAATGAAAGATGATATATTTATTCTTCGTTCCCTATGTAGAGTCATTGGTATTGTCATGACCAACTTCACGGAGATTAAATCCTCTAATTAAAAGCATAATCCAATTAGAGTTGATGGTATCACCCCATGGACTTGGTTGTGATCCTCATCTATGGTATAATATCTCCATGTATGTCTATCATCTCATCTCTATCATTATGGTTCCTAACGAAAAATACTTCTTGAGAAGATGTCATTAATTATATCAAACTCAAGAGTGTGTTATCCTGGATGAGCGATTCATGAAATCTTTGAGTTGAATCTCTAGTGTGGGAATGTGTTAGTTGTGACTTACCTCTAGATTATACGTCTTGGTTTGTGTATTTATGGATATTATTGTTATATGTTTTGTAATCATATACTATGTAGATATCACTGTATCTTTCCTTTTATATTTATTTGTGTTTTTTGGTTGTTCTACTAAGTATTTTTATACTCAACCCTATACAGTCTTTTCCTTCACTTTTCATGTATTGTGCAGACAATTCGCCTTTTGACAGAGTCCAGGGTGGACTAGGAACGAACATAGAATTGTGAGTTCAGGCATGCTGGGGTGTTTCTATAGCATTGAGAAGCAGTCCGAGTACATCTGTTCATTATAGGTTAGACTTTGTAGTTTATATACTCTTCTTTTTTGGAGGGCTTATATTCAGTCCCAGTTTCCGTTATTGCGCTTTACTTCCTGTCGACCTCTATTGGTTGGGATATTGGTATGCATGAATTTGATTCATAGTTGTTTTTAAATTTTACCATTTGTGGACATAGATATTTCAGTGTGCATATAGTTACACAAGAAATTCCTAACATTTTAGTGATAGGTCCACTTAGTGCTAGTCAACGTTTCATGGCCTATTGAATGTGGGCTAGGGGAGTCATGACATAGGCTCTACTGGGATGGGCTGGGAAACTTAGTTTTCAGAGAAATTGGGTGGATCCTTCCAACTTTATATGTATGTATTTTGAAAATTAAGTAAATCGTTATTTTATTTATTCACTCCAATGAGAGTTATACTAATCAGTTTTATTATATGAATATTTCAATACTTTTAGAAGTAAAGGATGATATTGATATTTTCTACCATTTATTATTTATTTATTATTTTAATTTGAATTTATATTTTTATTATATATTTATACATATTTTTGATATTTTTTGTATTCTAGTTATTATATTTTTTTAAGATATTAGATTTTTTGAAAAAACTTTTTTCTCTTACATTTAAATTTTTTTACATGTTGAAATTACTAAAAAATAATTTTTAATTTATAAAGCACTTATATATAATTTTTTAGTGTATAAATAACTTAAAAATAATTTTATATACTAAGGATAACTTATGTATTAGTTTTCTATACACATATGTTTTTTTAAATATTTTCCTTAACTGTATACATATTGAAATTTCCATTTTTTCATAATGTAAAAATACATACATATCATTTCTACTATATTTTCTAACTATTATGTATTAAATTGTTCAATATTCCCACAAGGTAATATCTCTTATATATGAAGGTTAAAATGGTTGTTATCATGATTTTTCCTTACAAACCAATTTTTTTAAACATATATTTGTTATTATAAATTTTTTAACTATATAATAATTTTATAATGATGTTTTAAGTTTCAAACAAAATATTACATTTTCATATCTATATGCATGATTATGGAAAGTATTTCAAAATTAAATATTATAAAATGAATATTATAACATGTGATTTTTAGTATGATACGATTCAACACAAAAACAATATTTTATTCTAAAAAGAATTATTGTTATTTTTTATTATGAATAAAATACTTCAAATATTTGATAAAAGTATAGGTGTATATAAATTCAAATAAAATATATATAATTATTTATTAAATTCTATAAATATTAAAATAATCAATATAATTTATTGACATAAGGTATGTTTATAAATAAATTAATATTTTATTTAAATATTCACATCCCCCTTGCATATTTTAACACCACTCCACCCATTTTACCTCACTTATAGAACTTATAAAACTATAAATTGTCTTTCAAAATTCCTCTTTAAACTATCCTACCATGTTTAATGGTCTATTTTCTTACTAAAATGTAATCCACTAAAGGATTAGGTTCCCACCAAAGGAGGTGTCTCAAAAATCAAGGTAAGTGATTCAAAACCCATGCAGTTTTTCAATTATCATCAAACCCATTCCATAACATAATTAATCATTGAATAAAAAATAAAATATGAGTATAATTATATTTTAATTTATTTTTTATATTCAAATATCTATTAGTTTTTATCTTTTCTTTAACCCAAAAAAAACTTATCCACCCATGGTGCTATTATATAACCTAATTGAAGGATGATGTTTTATTTTCACTTATTCCATTCATAGATATTCTTAAAAAATTGTTTTCAAAAATAACTATGAAATTAATAATCCATTAATTTCAGCTTCATAAATATTAAATGATAAAATATGAACGATGATAATGATATTAAATGTAAACAATTGAAGTAATTTTAACAATCCAAAAAAATATTATGATGAAATGGCTATGATTTTGAACTATGTTAATGAATATATTGAACTATTAATCTTTTGAACTTGTGAAATTTGATCTACCCTATAAAATTAATCTTATAGAGAGAAAGGAATGATTTCACCATGATCAATAATAATTAACCTAAGATTAATTCAGTTTTAGAACTATGAACTAAATATATCTGAATTATTGACATAAATAATAAGAAACTAATTAGTGAATCACTAATTAATGAAAATAAAAATAAAAATTAAATAAACAAGAAAAAGGTTATGAATAATGTAAGTAATAATAATAAAAGTGTTATTTATGAGGTTATAAGTCATATAATGTGATCCTTAACTTGACGTAAGGGGTTCTCTTAAATATCAATGTAAAATATCCATGGAACATGAAAAACATACCTTCGAATCTCTATGAAGGATTTTTGAAAATTTAATTTATAATTAATTTTTATATAAAAGTACCACTTTCCCAATAATATCTTCAATCTTGTTTTTTCGCTGCTCTTGTGGTACTATAATTATGGTATAGAATCCAAGTAAGGATTCATCTAGATATATCAAAATAATCTCTATGAATATCTATAAGGCATTCTTAATTTTTTAGGACTTCTTGTAGATGAATCAAGGGATCCATGTCCATAACCATAGATCACAAAAATTAATCTATTCTTCTCTTTATGTTCATGAGATGAAGAGAAGGAGAAAACGTTATCTCTATGGGTTGAGATAATTTTTGTGATGTTTCATTATATAAAATGAAACTCACTTCAAATAATAATATAATTTTGAAAATTTATTAATGGTTAAATAAGGATAATTAGGTAATGGAATTTATCAATTATATTGTATAAGTTATTCCCCATATTAATTTTTTATAGTTTCATCACATTACATGAATTTATAATAATATCATTCATAAATAAAAAAATTAATATTTATTTCAATAATATTATAAAAAATATATTATTTCTATCAAGTCGTTAAAATTGGTTTTTATTCTCCAATATAATAATATATTCAATAAAACTGTAAATTATTCTTTATTTTATTACCAACAAAACCTGAATTGGTATATATTTTATTATATTCATTAAATATTTATAAAAATAAATATTTATTTCTTAACTTTTGAATAATTAAAGAAGAAACCAAATTGAACTCATATATTCTAATCCTAAATATTTCATCATTAGATTTTTTGATCAAAATATCATGAAAACATAATATTCCTTTTGATGTGAATAAATTAATTCATGATATTAAATACATTATAATATAATATGACTCTAGAAATACCATTTGTGTATCCCTCGAGACCCCTTTCATGTTTGATATATATGAAATTTCCAAAATTACAAGATCATCATTTAACAACACATCATGGAACCCATAGATAATAAAGTTAATGTGGAAACTACAAAAAACAACCTAATGAACACTAATAGGTAATATAATAACTTTTTCACTTGATACATCAATAATAATGTTGTATACTCATTCCATCATTTTACATAATTTATTTATCAATATTTTAGCATTTGAAACGAAATAATATATAAACTGGATTGTCTACAAATTTCCACACACAATTATATTTAAAACAAAGTAAATGAGATATATTATTATATAAATATTGGAGGTGTAATTACTTTCTTTAATTATTCAGTTAAATGTATCTCACTTATGTTTAACCTAATCTATGATAATTCATCATGTGGAATTTCATCATTATCTTCATCGATATAATAAATTATTTTATTCAGGAAAGAACTTGATACTAATATCAAGTCCAAGGAATAATACATATGTTCACCTACAAGACTATCTAATAACACATAAAACATGTGGATCCACTATAAACTATTTGTGAGTAAATAGCTAAATTAATACATTTATGTGAAGAATATTTTATAAAAATAATCTCATTAATGTTACAAAGAGGAAAAATCATAATGTCATATGATATTTATTTATATTATAGTAATAAAATGTTCAAATTATGATGTTTCTATGGAATAAACACAAAAATATTCCCACATACACTAGATCCAACTACTAAAAAAATTTATCCTACTAACTCTCAAATTATTTTCATGGATCTGTTAAGGATTAGATTTAGTTAATGGATCAATGACATCTTCTTCTATAGATACTTAATTATATATGACTTCACCCTTTTGAGTAAAACCTCATAAGGGTTGATAATTTCAAATTATTCTTATCATTCATTTTTGTAAAATGGTTTCTTTGGATATAGAAATGCCATGATACTCGGAAACTTTTCATATCCATACTATTTATTTAGCTAAATTATAAGCCATAATATAATCAAACTCCATTGTAGAATTTATGATCACATGCATTTTTGAACTCATACAACGAAAAACAACCCCATTGAGGAATTGTAAATAATTTGATTGTTATTTTATATCATTCTATTTTATTTTGATTCTAGAGCTGTTTTACCCCCCTCACAACTAGTTCCTATTCTCCTACATGAATAATGAACATAACCTTTATTTGTTTATTGTACTTCAGGATAGTCATTACTATCATCTAATGCCTCTCTACTTATTTTTTTTAAATATTTCCTACAATTATAAATTAATAAGAAGCATAATGTCTATTATATACCATGGAATATATTATTGATCCAATCACTAATGCATAAGGAATTCTAGTCATCCAATATTTCTCTTCGTTCATTTGATGTCACATAATATTAAAGAGATGTATATTATGTGCCACTAGAAATAATTATCCCTTAGATTATTCTATTTTGTATATCTTCATAACCATTTCTATATAAGTACATCTACTTAATCAAATAATCCATTTATATATATCATTATGTATCAAGATCATCAAAATATTGGTTTTCTAAACTAAATCAATCATTAATATTGATTTAGTCTACCATGTTCTTACCAACCATAAGATAGGTATTTCATTTCCCATAAATACTAAATAATCAAAATATTTTAATAAGAAAACAATAGCACTAAAAATATACCAATTATATATATAGGGATAATAGTAATTATTACAAAAACAAAAATATATATGTTATTCAATAAAACAAATATTAAATTATCATTATGGTGACTTCAATCGAATAACTGATCTCTTCAAATGGGATATATTATTTTCATCCTTTTTTGTTAAAAACCTTTCTAGTTGTGTCATGTAGACATCTTCTAATATATTTCCTTTTATAAATATTTTTTACACTCATTTTAAAAATTTAATAATCATGGTAAACTTCAATGTAATCTGGAATTAGTATAGTGTTTAGTATAAACACTAGTGAAAAGGATCAACCATGTTATTTGTCTTAACATCTCTTGAAACCTATAGAAATCAATCATGAATTGTAGGTACTAAATTTACCATACATAACCAATTAATTATTAACACCCATTTTATCATAATAGGCATTAAATCAAATGAAGGATTTAGCAAAACCCAGTTTTATTTTAGTACATGGAATCAAACTTAAAATAAAAATAATCTTTCCATTATTCAAATTAGGAGTTTCTTATTTATTCCATGAAGGATTGTGGTTCATTAGTATCAAATAATAAATTTTCACCTTCCATGGTGATAAGAAACCCATATCTCTCAAGTTGACTAACCTCTCTATTAATAAAAAATAATAATTCTGTCGCCTGAAAAACATCTTCTACTAGGTCCTATGAAATATTTTATTATGTCAACTAATATGTATCTTAAACCTTTCCATCATCAAAGTAGATCACTATTCTACTGTATCAGATTTATGTATTCTCCCATTATAGCAACATGGATTCTCTCACCATGATTGTTTTTATATATAAGGGATTTATGTTTTGGTATCCTATCGTTTATTTAGGACACTCAATATGTTATTCATTATACCTCACAATACATCTTTGTTTTTATTATTTTAATATTCAAATGTTTTATATCCCAATGGTGGCATAAAATATTACCTCACATGTTATTACTTTTACAATATTATATATAAGACATTATTTGATGCTCAATTTAGTGTATATGGAACTAATTATAATCCATATTCTCAAAGGACAATGAAATATATTTATGTCTCTTCAACAAAACCATAATATATTTGGTGTTTTGTTTCTTCCATTCATGGAAACCATTCAAATATATTTTTAATTAGTTGAGTGTTGATATAATATTTCAATATCTCTTAGATAATAATTAAACTCTATGGTAAGATACTCACAACCTTGATTTGAGAAGAAAATCATTATCCACATACCAATATGATACTATAGTTAATTATTATATTCCTTAAATTTATCAATGGATTCATAATTATTCTTTATCAAGTAAATATATCCATATTTATTGAAATCATTTATAAATGTAATGATTATACTTATCAACCTCTAGATTCTAAAACAAAAATCCACATGTGTCTGTGTAAAATAATAATACATTCTATATGATTGACTCCCAATTTAAAGTGAAAGGAACTTTGGAAATTTTAACATTAAAAATATATATATATATATATATATATTGGATCTATAGAATCAAAATCCCATTCTTGATAAAATGTTTTCAAATTTTTTTGGTTTATATGACCATGTCAATTGTAACTCCTTGGCCCTAGTTACCTAGAGTCAGTGAATTATTACATAACATCGGCATTATAGAAGGAATCATGTCCCAAAAGACTGATCATTTTAGTATCCTTGAAAGTACTAGATATGTTCATAAGTTTTACATTACATCCTGAAATAAAAACATCAACAAAATTTTGTCCCCTCTTCAATACACTTATATCCTTAGCCTATCCTTGCAGTTTAACCATAAAATACTTCTTCACATCCTTTTAAAAATAAAACATATAAAGGGGTGAGCTCAGATGCTCAATAAGGATAACAATATAGCAAAATTATTTATAAACAAGCATAAACAATTAAGGTAGTGTATAAGACTAAAACAAACCCCTTTTAAACATAAACATCAGCATAATATAGAAAATATAAATTCCAATAATTCCATTTACATAGTCACATATAAATTCTACTGGTCAAATAATCACATGAAATATCAATAGACACTTTCATAATGATGGAATGCATAATACTAGATTTCATAACCACGTAGTCAAGGCCTTGTTCCAAGACTACAAATAAGATATAGTCAAAGCCTTGTGCCAAGACAAAAATTTGTCTCATGAGACCTACCGATGCATCAAGGAGCTATAAAAGGATCCACCCATCACTTACTAAGTCCAATGCATTTCTCATATTAAAAGGTTTAAACATAACATAAACATTTGTAATAAAACTATCATATGAAATGTTAATAATTTAACCATAAACCATGAAGGGTATAAAATAACACATCAAATGTCAAGAATATAAAAAACCTTCAATAAAATATTGATGATTTGAATCATAATAAATCAAATTCAAACAAGTTTAAAATCCATCAATGGATGTTGACATTGATGAAATGAAAACTATTTAAAATAAATACCTCTTTCTATTTTGAAATCATTTAAAAGCACATAATTATAAAAGTAATCATTTATTTTGAAAATTTTTATATAATATTGTATGGGAAGCTTTGATGATGTTTCTAATGGTGGAAAATAGCCCCACCTGCTGTATAAGTTAAAAAAAGACAGTCTCACCTAAATATTGTCGAAAATGTCATAAAGCACCTTGTTTGGAAAATAATGGAATGATTTCTTTAAAAAAATATATGGTAAAATAAAGGTATAAATTAATTTAACCCATAATCTATTAAATAGTAAAAATGTTTTGAATTATAATTTTAAGAAAACACGGATGTGGATGATAAAGAGTTCACAGCAGATACTTACGTATTAACAGCCGCAGATAAGTAAAAAGATTGTAGAATTAAATCTTACCTTGTAATTTTCCTTATTAGATTGTATTTTAACCTCATGTATAATAGTTAAAACATTGTTATAAATTTATACAGGAACTACATACATAAATATGATATCATATATGATCATTTAATATTTCTTTGTTAATAATATTTCAGTAGTATCATCATTTTGGGTGTTAAATGATTCATTTTCCTTTATATGATTGGTTAAGTAAGACATGTTTTTTATGGATAGAATGTATTTTACTCATATCCAGAATTATATTATGTTATTAAAAATTATTTTTAATAATAAAATGAAAATTATTCTTGAATGATTATGATGGGGAATGAATCTCACCGCGTTCGTGGAGACAGTTATCCGTACATACGCACGAGTGAAAATATCATTTTATTGATGGTGAAATAATATGTAATTGGATAGTATATCATATATAAAGAATAATTAACATGTTATATTTTTTATTTACATCAGTTATACTCATTATTATACACATCCAAATAATGAAGTGTTCGAATGACAAACTACACCATAACATGGAGATGGTAAGCCGTACATACACATGTATGGTGACTTTTTCATTCATATGATGGATCGAATAATGAATCTGGTTGTAAAAGTTTTTTAATAACATCACAGTATATATAATATACTGGATTTATTATTTTATAATGGAAACAACAAAGAAATATGGAGTGGAATAAGAAAATAACTTGAATGTTGTGATGAAATATTTACCTCTTCTTCGGGTTCTTTTTTTTATTTGATTAAAAGGGATCTTTGGGTCAGATTTATGACCAAAGGAATGCCTCTAGGATTAAGGGAGGATATTTGGGAGGATATTTTGTCCGAGTTTGGCCAATCCAAATGGCTTTGGTGGTGTGAAATTAAGAGAAGGCAAAGTACCCTTTAATAAGAGAGGTGAGGGTCACTTTAGGAAAATCTTGAAATATTATATTATAATAAAATTATTTTGGGTTTCTAATGGCTCATAAATGATTTATTTCCAGGATAAGGTGGGTATGGGTCGAAAAATCTCAACCAAAATCTTTTAGATAGGTTTAGGTCACCATATTAACCTTATCTTTTAGAGTTAACTCTTAATTAAATAGTTTTACATTTACCATGTCTCTTTGTATTTTTTTATTATACGTTTAATAAAAACACTATAACAAGACAAGACAACCCCAAGTGGTTCATTATTAATATATATAACCTTATCTAAGTTCTTATTTTGATCCTTATATTTTTAATAATATTATATCATTTAATAATATAGTATTTTTTTAAAAAACTAATTTATGTCACTTTTGACACTATTTAGTATTTGGTTTTTGTGAAAATCATAACTGCATGATTACGTTGAAAAAAATTATTTATTCAACACTAACATGTCATATTAACCTAGTAAATTAGTTTAATTCATCAAAATACTCAAATTATTTTTATTTGGATATTTATAATATCAATTATTTTAATCATTCATTAATAAGGTAATTGATGCATCATCATTGTGTCATAAATGAATTAAATTATTTAATGTCTAAAAATTATAAATAAAATACCATTATGTAGGAAATCATTATTTAATGCCTAATAATTATTTTAATCATTTATATTGTGTGTGCCAATATATTAAAAATGGTTTAGTAATTAAATGTTGAGTTTAACTCTTTTAACTCTTCTTTAAATAAAATAATAATAAATGTCCTAATCTAATCCATGTGGACCAAAGGGAGTCATATTTTATTCCTAAGGTTTTTTATGGTCGAATTACACTTATCCAATTTAATTACGACATGTGTTAGGGTAATAATGATATCATTATTACCCTTAATTACCCTATTTACTTTTAATCCTCGTAAATAAAAGTCAAAAGTTACTATTCACCAAAAAATATTTTCTTCTTATTGAACTACATATTACATTTTTATATCAACCTTCTCTCTTGGATATTTTAAATTCAACACAGAGAAGCGGTAAAATTAAGGTTTATGCAAATGTTCAAATGCTCTTAGGAAGTGGGTAAAAGACGGTAAAAAGTTCAATAAAAATTTTATATATCTAAACTTATTATAAAACGAATTTATTGAATTAAATTGAACATATATGGTTATAATGTATCTATTTTGACCTAAAATAAATTTACATTAAATAAATTATAATTTAAATAAAAATTTATTTAACCAATAACGCATCATATTTCACTATTCATCAAAAATAGAATGTTTTCAGAAAAATACAAAAAATATACCCTATGCTAATTTAGATATTCATAATTAAAAAATGATGTCCATTTTGAAAAATAAAATTTATAAAATTTCAAAGAGTGGGTATTACTATTCATAAAGGCTAGTTTGATTGGACACTATGTGTTAGAATCTCAAAGTAGCGTACAATGCAAGATATTGCATTATTAAAAGAGAAATGTACTGTGGAAGCTGGGGGTGTTACATTCTCTCCTCATTAAAAACCTTTTGTCCTAGAAATTTCTATAATATTACTGCATAAAAAGATTTGGGTGGTTCTTCATTATAAGTTCCTCGAGTTCCCACATTGCCTCTTCCATATTATGGTTTCTAAATAGAACTTTTACCAGATGAGTCATCTAGTTTCTCATCACTTGTTCTCTGGTATCAAGAATTTTGATAGGCTCTTCACAATAATACAGATTGGGTTCCAATTAAATTTTCTTCATAGGTGGGTACATGTGTTGTGTCATGCATGAATTTTCTCAACAGTGATACATGGAACAAATCATTAACTTTGTAGAGACTTGGAGGCAATCCCAAATGATAATCTATAAATCCAATTCGTTCTAGAATTTTGAAAGGTCTGATGTACCTAGCACTCAATTTACCCTTCTTACCAAAATGTATAACACTATTCTATGGATATATCTTCAAGAAAACATGGTCTCCTACTTCATATTCCAAATCCTTCCTTTAGTTATCGGCATAGCTCTTTTTCCTACTTTGGCATGCTTTGATGTGGGTTTGGATAATCGTCACTTTTTACATTCTTTCCTCAACAAGTTCTTGGCCTATGAGTTTCCATTCACCAAAATCCTCCCAACATGTTGGTGTGTGACATCTCTTTCCATATAACACATCATATGGTGCCATCTAAATACTTGAATGGAAGCTATGATTATATGAAAATTCTACCTGAGGTAAATATTGACCACACATACCTTGAAATTCAAGTGATCAAGATCTCAAAATGTCTTTTAAAGTTTGAATAGTTTTTTCTGATTGTCCATCAGTTTGTGGGTGGTAGGCAGTGCTCAAATGAAATTTAGTATCTATAGCCTTTTGAAGACTTTTCCAGAATCTTGATGTAAAATGGGGATCACAATCAGAAATAATCAATATGGGTACTCCATTAATTCTTAAAAAATCATTAATATATAGTCTAGTGATACGTTCAGGTGGGAAATCTTCTCTTATAACAAGATAATGTGTTGACTAGGTAAGATTATCAACAATGACCCATATTTCATCATTCCTTCTAGGAATCTTTGGTATCCCCATGACAATTCCCGTCATAATATTATCCCATTTCCACTCATGTATGGGAAGAGGTTGCATGACTCATACATGCTCTTTCCTTACAGATTTCAGTTGTTGAAAAACCAAACATCCTGACACATAATTAGCAATCTCCCTCTCCATGTTGTCCAACCAAAAATGTTCCCTCAAATCTATATACATCTTGGTGCTCTAAGGGTGTATAGAGAAATTGGAGCTATGATCATTATCCAGTAATTCTTTCTTTAGATCAGCTACATTAATAACACGATGTCTCTTCCCAAATTTTAAAATTTCATCTTCATATATGAAGTCACTCAATCTCCCATCATTAACATCGTTAATCTTCTTTTGAAACTCCTCATCATCAGTATGAGAACTCTTTAGAATTTCAAGTAAAGATGGTTTGATAACCATTTGAAAATGTAATGATGTTTCACATTCCATGGTTATTACCATATCCATCTTTACTATATCAATGAAAATAAGATCCCTTTAAACTCTCATCTTGTTCAAAACACCATGATCCTTTCTACTCAAAGAATTTGTCCCATTATTTTCCTTCCTCGGGTAGTAGTGTATAGGTAAATCATAATCCTTGAGTAGTTCAAGACATCATATTTTCCTCATGTTGAGTTCTTTCTATGATAAAATATAATTCATACTCTTGTGATCAGTTTAAATCTCACATTTTCACCATAGCGATCATGTCTCCATATTTTTAGAGAAAAGACTACAGTTGATAACTATAGATCCTGAGTAGGATAGTTTTGCTCATCAATTTTTAGTTGTCATGATGTATAGGCAATAAATCTATCATTATGCATAAGGAAACACCTAAGTACTTTATTTTAAGTATAACTATAAGTAATAAAGCTTTCATTCCCCGATAGTAGAGTCAGGATAGGAGCATTAACAGATATTCTCTTCAGTTATTCAAAACATTCTTCACACTCTTTTGTCCAAACAAATTTAACACCTTAATATGTGAGCTTTGTCAATGGGTTAGCTAACCAGGAAATATTCTCAACAAAATGTCGATAATAACCTGCTAAACCAATAAAATTCTGTACCTTAGTTATACTCATCGTTGCAGGCCATTCTTGGATCGCCTTGTTCTTTGTAGGATAAAAATAGATTCCATACTTTGAGATAATATGGCTAAGAAAAGAAGTATCTTGAAGCTAGAATTCACACTTGGTAAATTTCCCATATAATTCATTTCTTCTAAGAGTCCAATGCACAAGTTATTTTCATGATCATTATAGATTTTTGAGTATACCAAAATATCATCAATATATGCCACTAAAAATTCATCAAGATATTCCTTGGTAACTCTATTCATTAGATCCATGAAGACTGAGGGTGAATTATTCAATCCAAAAGGAATTATTGTAAGCTCGTAATGCTGGTACATGGTTCGAAATACTGTTTTTGGAATTTCAACCTTCATAAAAAAAACTGATGATATCCAGATCAAAGGTAAATCTTTGAAAAATATTGAGCTCCATGAAGTTGGCCGAATAAATCATTAATGAGAGGTAGGGGATTCTTTTTCTTTACTGTTATTGCATTGATCTCCCTTTAGTCAATGAAAAACCTCATAGATCTATTTTTCTTATTAAGAAAAAGAACAAGGGCTCCCCCTAGAGAAACACTAGGGTGAATTAACCCCTTATTACTCAATTCTTCTAGTTGTTTCATTATTTCCACTAATTCCACAGTATATATTCTATAAGGGGTCGTTGATATGGGCCTTGAACCAGGAATAAAATCAATGGTAAACTCAATGCATCTCTCTAGAGGATGTCCAGGTAAATTATCTGGAAACACATCAACATATTCTTAAACAATATGTATGTCCTCTATTTTAACATTATTTTCCTTTACCATAGTTATTTATTTCCCTACATCTACAATAATTGAATTTACTAGAGCTACTGGGTGTGGGTTTAGATTAGAATCAGGTGGTGACGTTTCTCCTCTAAAGATAATGTACTCTATATCATCATCACGAATATGTTACCTCTTCTTCTTACAATTAATTTTCACATCATGGTCTCAAATCCAATCCATTATGAGGATTATATCAAATTCAATCATTGGTATGATGATGATATCAGAAGATAAAGAACATTTATATACCATAATGGGATCTGATTCACAAAAAATTGTTGCGATGATAGTTTCCTTAGGTGTTTTGACTAACCACTCCCTAGTTAAGTCAAGTTGAAAATATCTAATTTTCTTAGATTACTGGGAAGATATGAAAGAATTGGATGATCCAGAATCAAATAAAGTAGTGGATAAACTTGAGGAAACCATTAAATTACATGCCACCATGTCTTTCAGAGCTTCAACCACCGTAGTAGTGATCACATAAGCTTGGTCATACTCCCTTGACCTTTTCTATGGTAAGTTCCCTTGTCTCTTAGAACATTCAATTGCATAATGACACTTTTATCTACAATTATAGCATTCAACATTGACAACCTCTTTCTTCCCCTTACAATCACGAGCTTGGTGGTCTTTTTCATGACACATGTAACAGTCTCCCATTCCCATCAGGTAAGTACCAGGGTGTTTCTTACCACATTTTCCATAGGATAGATATTCAACTTTTCCCTTATTCACCTTATATCCATTTCTAGAGTGTTCAACAGACCGTTGTTTGTCTTTCTTTACTATAAAGTCATAAGACTTAGAGAATTCATTTTCTGTCTTGATAATGCATCAGACAATATCTTTATATAATGAGAAGGTTTGTCAGACTAATGATCGATAGAGAAAAGTTTTTAACCCATCAAATAATCGATCAATATTACTCATTAGGTTATGTATATATTATGTTGCATGCCTTACTAACCTTTTAAAGTTAGCCTCATACTTTATTACATTATCATCCTCCTTTTTCCTTAGACTCTGAAATTGCCTTTCCATATCCACTCGATGGTCACAAGGTAATTATTTTTCTAAGAAAAGCACTATAAACTCCCTCCATTCAAAACATGATAATTCTTTCTCCTCCTTTGTGTTTTGAATTAATGACCACCATTTATCTGAATCTCCCGTGAGTCAATAAACTTCAATGGAAACATTTTCCATTTCGCTACACCCCAAAACATGAAATATTTTCTCTATGAAACTTATCCATTTCTCAGATAAAAAATGGATTTGTATACCCATTGCATTTTGTTGGTTTTTTCCTCTTGAAGTGGTCTAACATTGATCATCCATGTTGTGGATCAGGGTGCTTCATACGGGTAAGGTTATTATTCATAACCTAAGTGAGTTATCCCAGTATGGTGATAAGATGATCAGCACCAGTTTCATTCCCTACATGGATTACGTGCATTGATATGGTTTCTATTCCTTCCACTCTATGCCATTTATGAAAAATGGAATACATTAGATTAGGTTATGAATAACAATACATAATTCCAGACTTGTAAAACACTTAACCTAAATTGAACTGTTTATAGATATGATCCATAATCATAAAAATGTTTTCTTTGAAAAAGTATATACTCATAAACCCTTCATAATGGGTTTTAATGAAATGAGAAATTTCCTAAGCAAATCCCCTGAGAGTTTCATAACCAAGAGTGCAGCAAGGCCCGTTGTCGTGCACTAGTTCCCGTTCGAGTCTAGATCAAAGAGGTGTTTTCAGGTTTTACCCCTAGGTAAATATTTTCCAGAGCTCCCTCTGCCTACTCATATCCATAATGGGATGTGTTTCTTGGAAAACTCACACAATCTCTATAGTACCAAAATTTTAGGAAGTTCTTCTATATTAATCCTCAAATTCTATCTTAGAGTAATGTTTTCTAATCAAATTTTTTTTCTAAATCTAGCTTCCGAGGTTTGTACTAAAATTCCTCTAAAACCAACTGTAATGACCTAACCCATGTTACCTAGAGTCAGTGCATCATTACATAACATTATCATGACATAAGGAATCATGTCCTGAAAGGCCGATCAGTTTATTATCCTTGAAATTACTAGATACATTCATAGGTTTTACATTACATCATGAAATAAAAATATCAACAACATTTTGTCCCCTTTTGTACACACTTATATCCTTAGT
This sequence comes from Viscum album, assembly GCA_963277665.1. NCBI lineage: Eukaryota > Viridiplantae > Streptophyta > Magnoliopsida > Santalales > Viscaceae > Viscum > Viscum album. Next base: position 445,859,902 of record OY728144.1, read on the forward strand.
CTATCCTTGCAGGTCAATAATAAAATACTTCTTCAAATGCTGGGAAAAATAAAACATATAAAGGGGTGATCTCAGATTGTCAGTAGGGATAACAATATAGTAGAAACCTTCATAAATAAGCATAAACATTTAAGGAAATGTTTAAGACTAAAACAAAAGAATTTTAAACATAAAATTTAGCATAATATGTAAAAATAAAATCAAATAATTCCATTTACTTAATCACATGGATATTTTACTAGTCGAATAATCACATGCAATATCAATAGCCACATTCATAATGATGGAATGTATATTGGAAGACTTCATAACCACATAGTGAAGGGCTTTGTCCTAGACTACAAATAAGATATTTTCAAGGCCTTGTGCCAAGACACCAGTTTGTCTCATGAGACCAACCGATGCATCTAGGAGCTATATCGGGCTCCATCCATCACTTACTAAGTTCCATTCATTACTCATATTAAAAGTTTTAAGCATAACATAAACATTCGTATTAAAACTATCATATGAAATATTAATAATTTAACCATAAACTATGAATGGTATAAAATAACACATTCACAATCAAGAATATAACAAAACTGTAAATACAATATGTAATATTTGTGTCATAATAAATCTAATTCAAACAAGTTTAATATCAATCAATGGATGTTGACACATATGAAATGAATATTATTTGAAATAAATACCTCTTTCTATTTTGAAATCATTTAAAAGTCACATAATTATAAAAGAAAAAAAATATTTTGAAAATATTATTATAATCTCATTTGGGAAGCTTTGATGATGTTTATAATGGAAGAAAATAGCCGCACACACTGTATATGTTAAAACAACATTATTACCTAGAAAAGGTCATAATGTGCCTTTTTTGGAAAACAACAGAAATATTCCTTTCAAAACATATATGGTCATATAAGGGTACAAATGAATTTAGCCCAAAGTCTAGTAAATAGTAAAAATGTCTAGTAAATATTAAAAGTGTTTTGAATTACATTTTTATGAAAACACGGATTTGGATGATAAAGAGGTCCCAATTGATACTTAGGTATTAACAACCTCGGATTAGTAAAGAGATTGTAGAATTAACCCTTACCTTATACTTTTCCTTAGTTTATGGTATGTTAACCTCATGTATAATAGTTAAAACATTTTTATTAAATTATAAAAGAACTATATACATAAATATGATATCATATAGTATCTGCAAATATTGTTTTGTTAATAATATTTCAGTAGTATCATTATTTCGGATGTTAACTGATTCATTTTTCTTTATATGATTGGTTACATACGCATTGCTTGTTAATGATAGGATGTATTTTATTCATATCCATAATGATTTTAAGTTCTTGAAAATTATTTTTAATCATAAAATGAAATATTTATTGAATGATTTGGATGGGGAATGAATCTCATCGCGTTCATGGATGCAGTAATCTGTACATACGCACGAGAAAAAATATCGTTATATTGATGGTGGAATTGTATGTAATTGGATAGTATATCATATATAAAAAATCATTAACATGTTATATTTATTATTTACATTAGTTATACTCATTATTATACCCATCCAAATAGTGAAGTGTTTGAATGAGAAAATATAAATCAACATGGGGACGGTAAGCTGTACGTACGCACGTATGGTGACTTTGTCATTCATATGATGGATAGAATAATAAATATGGTTGTACCACTTCTATAATAACATCACAGTATATATAAGACACTAGATTTCTTATTTTATAATGGATACAACAAAGAAATAGGATGTGGAAGAAGAAAACATCTTGAAAGAGGTGATAAAATACTTACCTCTTCTTCAGGTTCTTCATTTTTATTTGATCAAAAGGGCTCCATAGGTTGGCTTTCTGACCAAAGTAAGGCCACTGGGATGAAGATAGTAATGTTGGGAGGTTATTTGGGCAGGTTTTGGCCTAATCAAATTGATTTGGGTGTGTTAAATTAGGAGAAGTGGAAGTACCCTTTTATAAGAGAGGAGAGGGTCACTTTAGGAAAAGCCTGAAATATTATTTTATAATAAAATAATTTTCAGTTTATAATGGCTCAGAAATGAATTATTTAGAAACTGAAGTGGGGATGGTTAGAAAACCTTTAAACCAATATGTTTCAGATAGGGTTAGGTCACCATATTAACCTTATCATTTAGATTTAACTATTAGTTAAATAGTTTGACATTTACCAGGTCTCTGTATTTTTATATTATATGGTTAATAAACATACTATAACAATACAAGATTACCAAAAGTGGTTCATTATTAATATATATAACCTTATCTATGTCCTTTTTTCCGAACCTTATATTTTTAGAAACATTATATCAATTAACAATACAGTATATATTTTAAAATCTCAATTATGTCAATTATTACACATTTTAGTATTTAGTTTTTTTGAAAATCATAACAGTATGGTTACTTCACAAAAAAATTATTTATCCAACCCTAAAATGTCATATTAACCTATTAAATTTGATTAATTCATAAAAAGTCTCAAATTACATTTATTTGGATATTTATAATATCAATTATTTTAATGATTCATTAATAAGGTAATTACTTCATCATAATTGTGTCATAAATAAATTAAATAATTAAATATCTAAAAATAATAAATATAATACCATTATGTAGAATTTTTTTTATATTTTTGATTAATATTTATAGTCAAAATTATATTGTTTTTCCCAATATTAAAAATGGTTTAGTTATTAAACTTTGAATTTAACACTTTTAACTCTTCTTCAAATAAAATAACAATAAATGTCCTAATCTAATCCAAGTAGACCAAAGGGGGTAATATCATATTCCTCAGGTTTTTTTGGTCTAATTACTCTTATCAAATAGAATTAGGACATGTGTTATGGTAATTATGATGCCATTTTTAACCGTAATTACCCTATTTACTTTTAACCGTGGTAAATGAAAGTTAAAAGTTTCTATTCACCCAAAAATATTTTCATCTTATTGAACACCATTTTAATTATTGATATCAATTGGGTCTCTCATATCTTTAAAAAAACTCATAGATGTGTTAAAATTATGTTTTATGCAAATTAGCAAATACTCCTTGGAGGTGGTTAAAGACGGTAAAAAGTTCAATAAAATTTTTATATATATAAACTTATTGTAAAATGACACCAATGAATTACATTGAATATATATAGGTATTATGTATCTATTTTTACAAAAAAATAAATTTAAATCAAATAAATTATTATTTAAAAAAATCGATTTTAACCAATAACGTAGTGTTTTTCACTATTCATCAAAAATTGAAAGTTTTTAGAAAAACGCCAAAAATAAACCCAAAGAAAATTTCGATATATAAAATTCAAAAATAAATTCCATTTTAAAAAATATAATTTATACAATTTAAAAAAGTGGGTACTACTATTTATAATGGCTAGTTTGATTGGTCGTAGTGTGTTAGAATCAAGAATTTGCGTACAATTAAAGCTATTGCATTATTCAAAGGGAAACATACCATGGAAGCCTAGAGTGTTACATCAATGGCACCATAACTGGGTCTTCTGTGAGTCGTGCACATGATTTATTAGTTGTTATTACGACTTTATTATCATATTTAATTATTTAAAAACTATAATTAAGATTTTTCATACATTTATATTTTAGGTATAGGGAGCTAAAACCCACAAAAAACAGACACCCCTAGGTTCCCTAGTTGTTCAATACTCATCCCCCCAAAAGAAATGGAAAGAACCCACCCAATATATTTTATTTAATTTGAGTGTCCTAAAGGACAACTCTCCTAAAGTCTAAGTGTCTTGAAGTCCTCGTGGATTAAATTCCTTAATGAATGTTGGTTGAAGTACCTTGAAGGAGATGACCCAATTTCCTAAGGGACACCCCCACCCCCACCACCACACAATAAATAGTCAATATACCATGTTACCCATATGGAGGTTTCATCACTCCCTATCAAGATTCATTGTATAATGTACCATTTGATGAACCATGGTATATAACCACTATGTCACACATTATAAAGTCATAAGGGAAGTGGGATAAATTATAAGTGTGAGTACACCCATATCTCTTTTGATTCTCTAAGTAGACAATACCTTTATTGAACCCTACTACATCACATGCATATCATGAAGAAATATTTGAATAGTCTAAATGTGATGATAGTCACATGGGTGGGAGCTCTTTCATCCCACATCATAAATATACGAGGATAGATGACTGGTTAAGAGGTTCCAATTCCGTAATTCCTCTTTCAAGGCTACCCACCTGGAAACACCTTCTTATCTCCATAAAACATCACTTGATTGTTTTGAGTAGTCATTATCATGGTCCTGATATGTCACCTTCTACCCACTAATAGTGGCTCAAAGACCCCATGTACTGAAGGCCTTTGATGGTCAAAAGTCCCAATAGCCCAAAAATATTACCCAATCACCTAAATAAATGAAGTAGGACAATTTCTTTTGAGTTTTTATAGTGTTTTCTCAGTACTACTATAGTACCAGAAGTATCACATCCCCTTCCCAAATTTGATCTTCAGTCTTTTATGATGTATTTCATGGTTCTTACCATTAATTTGGACTCTAAATACCTTTAAATATCTCATATAATTGTATATTATATCTTCATAAAATTTGAAGCATTTAATTAATAAATTGAAAATAATACCATCTATGTCTAAACTTTATAGAGAAATAATGTTTATGGGGACACTATATATATATATATTAATATTTAAACGAAACTAAAATAACACCGGTCAATATTGTGAGATAGTATTAAACAAAATATAGTATAGCTAATCATGATCTATTGAAATCTCAATGAGCCACCTCATCATTTTTAATCTTCTGAAATCAGCCATTTTACTTTATTTTTGAACAATTTATTGATCTAAATACTATATATAATAAATAATTTATAGATATATAAATATTACACTAAAAAATTAATGTACCTAAATCTTTAATTTTATTTTTCATTAATGAATAACTCTTCTTCTTCCTGAATTTCTTTAAAAAAATAGAATCATACTAATAAACCACTCCTTATATCTTTTACTTATTCAAATGTTTTTTATAAGGTTTTTATATCTTTAAACATTCCTTAGTTTTTTACCAACTTTTATTCCTTTTTTATCATAGGGATATATGGTTTTCACATTTTATTTGATTACGCATTAGAAAAAATCAAATTAATAATATCCAAGAGTGACTTATCTATATTATTTATGTTGAAATGCACAATAAAACAAAATAATATTGAATAATTATTTGAAAATATTATATATTTTAGTAATTATTTCATAGTATTAAATCCATGAATTTCTTAATTCTAGACATGGCCAACCATCTTATCTACTTCATCTTCGGCTTTAACTCCATCTACTAATATCCATTTAAAGAGATTCTTAAGGATTACATACCTATGATTTCAGGAATAACCATAATATAGATCATAGATATGAGACATAATGAATTAATCTTTCATGTATTCATAAATTTGTTGAATCTCACTAGTTATTGATGATAACATGAGGCTTGGACATCCAATGGATTATCCATGTGTTTTAAGAAGATTTTCTACTCATCCTCACTCTCCTCCTTAGAATTATTAACAAGACTAAGACTCTAACACATAAAAAACAATTCCTTGGTGTATTATAATGCATAGATACCTACGAAACATTTAAAAGCTCTCACCAACGAAGATATACTCTTCCTCCCTAATTGAATATTAAGGAAGTGATATAATTGAGTTATATATACTAATCTAGAATAAATAAAATATATAATTTGTACTTTATATTTTTTACTAGTTATGAAATAATTAATATTTTAATTAATTATTCCCCAATTTAATTAAATCCCAACATACCACTATACTGGATTCATAATATACATTTATATTCTTTTTAAAAGTACTATACTTACAATTGGATAGCCTATATTGTGGTCATATAAAGATATTTCATGGTATATAAGTATTATTTATATTAATTCATCATTAACTCACAACTAATAAACATTTTGAGTGGACTCCACTATCCTAAAATCTTACACATAGATTTCTTCAACACTTACATCCAAGATACACCAATTCATGCTAATAAATCGTCCCTGAATATTAACGAGGATATGTTGATCCAAAACTTTCAATAAAGCACATTATTAATTTAAAGTACCTTAATTGGGGATATACATTCACTTTGAATGATTATAATGTTCTAATAAAATATATGGAAGGAATTTTGAGGAATTATTATTTTATTTAATGAACATTAATTGACTCATGTAAAATATATCATTTTTTTATTTGAAAAATTATATTCATTTTTTTAAACCTAAATAAATAATTTTCCATCATTAGACAAAGTATTTACACAAAATAATTTGATTTTTATAATATATATGTTTTTATCATTTATATATTTTTTAACACCTTTATCTAGAAACTTATATAAGTAATTTACATTACCAAACAAAATATAACATATACATTTTTTTAGAATCATTATTAAAAAAATTATTTTGTGATCTTTTTTTACCATCCAATTAAAAAATGCATCCATTAAATAAAAACCATTTTTAAAAAGAAAATAAAATAATGTTTTATATGATAAATATCTTTTGTTGGTTGGTTGGTTTATCGAGTTGGGATAAACTAACCTTAACCCTAGGGAAATAAATCCTTCAACCATAGCTTAGATTGAGATTCAACATTCATCATTATCTTATGTGTCTCCTTGGTTGGAATCATCTCAATGTAGGTCATTAACCATCTCCACTAGTTGGAAACTAAATCCTCTAAAAATTTGAACTCACATGAAATTTAGGGGAACTAGGGGTTTATGGAAACACAACATTATCATTAGATATATAGGATGTTACAAAATAAATATTGTAGGGATTATATGTATATCACCATATTTAATTTAATAATAAATATCACACATGACTATCTAATTAGTAATTTAATTAACTAAATAAATCAAACACGTAGAAAATTAAGTCAAAACTCTTGGTCACTTACAATATTAATAAAAAAGAAATTAAATATTACTATAATTTATTGTAAATTGTTTTATTTTAGATATATACACTAGAATTAATATATTAAAAAAATAAATAACAAAATAATTTTGTGTCTTAAATTCAATAAAACATAAATTCTTCAATACATTAAAATAATCTTATGGATTATTATTTAAATAGATTAAATAAATATAATTTCATTAAAAATAATTGTAGTACACATTGTATACATCTGAGGCCACATGGTGTGTATTATCTACTTAATATTATATCATATTTTTGAAATTTAGAATTTTCACAATGTATACTACCACTCAAAATATTATGTTACACACACTATGTATGGTCTATATCATGTTCTGTATACATACATGAAATATAGGACCACATGAAATATTTTGATATACATAATGGGTAGTTTCATTTGAATGAAAAAAAATTTCTTCATGAAATATAAGAATACATGACACCTTAAAATTATATATGGTGTGTATCACTAATAAATAAAGTAAAGTAAACATCTTCTATAATGACTATTACAAATGATGTAATGAAGGATTTTATAATATATTAGATAATATTGTTTTTTAACCCACAAAATAAGTTGAAATTCAATTTTCTGGCACCTGGTATAGAGTGACATGCAATGTGTTGTGTATACATCCAATTATATGTTTCTTAGTACATGTCTTATTATATTTATTTTTTAAAAAAATTTGCAGGTTGTTTCATGATGTCATATAATTACCAACATAATTTATAATAAATTACATGAAAATTAATTCTTGTGGGGTTACATGATGTGCATATTACAGCTACAAGTCATGTTTTCCAAATCAAACTATGTTCCATGTTGGTATTGAATACATGGTATGTAAGGATTTGGTGCACTAACACCCATGACATGCCATGATTTTCATATAATGTTACTTGTATGGTAGAAAACACAATAAACAACATGTAAATTATCATCACATAGTTTATAAATTTCCAATACACATTATGAAACCATATCATGTAGCTAATGACCTTGAAACCTCCATATAAGATCATTGAGTATTCATTGCATGATTTTGCATGTTCTTTTCCATACTCTGGTTAACACAACACCATGATCATTATGATTGAATATAAATAAAAAATAGCAATTAATGACCTGAAATTAATAAATTTATTTATAAATAATTATAAATAGTTTTTTATTGTTTTAATACCAAATGAATGTTACCAAGTGATTTTGATGTATTGGTTGGGTCGCAAATTTGTTTGCTTCATCGATATCGATGCATAATTTTCAAGGAACATTTTAAACACAAACAAACATCTGTATAAAGGGTCATGAATAAATAAATTATAATTATTTTGAATATAAAGTCACTTCATTTTTGTTAATATCCTTAATATGGTTTCATCACTACACTAATTGTGTTTTTATTATGATTGAGAATCCAAGTTAGTATTACTTTATATATATCCACATTTTATCCATGAACCTCTAAATAATGTTATTAAGAATCCAGGTTTTAGTGGAGATGAATCATGTTCTTCACATCATTAATTATTTATTACAATAAATAATCTATTGTTTTTTTTTATTTTTATGAGGTGAAGGAGAGGATAATAGTTTTTATATAGGGGTTGAGAGAGTTATAGTGGTTTCTCCATTTTGTTAAGCACACCTCACTTGCAAAATAATATAATTTTGAATATATATAGGGTTAAATAATAATAATTTAATAGAGTCAATTTAATATTAGTTAATAAAATTTATTCTACATATAATAACGAAAATAATTTTTTTATTCTTTCATATTAAATATGTTTATAATAATATCATTTCTTAAATAAATAAAGAAATATTTAATTATTGATATCAAACAGAATATCAATTTCATCAAATAATTAAACTCAATCTATATCCTCCCATAACATATTATATACACAAAAAATACTAATAAATTATTATTTTAATATCCACATAGCCTAAATAAATATTTATTTTAATATATTTAAGAAACTAGTGAATAAATAAATATCTATTTATTAAATTATGTCAGTTTAAAAATTAAATAAAATTCTTCTCACATATTTTAAACCCAAATATCTAATTATCAAATATTTTTTAACCTAACTTGAATAAATAATATTCCACGGGATGGGTATAAATTTATTCATAATATAAAATTCAATACAATTTAATGACATTCAATATATACTTAGTGTGTGACCTTCTAGGACACTTTCTCAATAGAAATAGGAAAATTATTATAAATTTGATGATGATTACCTAACAACACATCAAGGTACCCTTACAGAATATAATTAATGTGGAAACCACACCAACATCTCAAAGAACACTACTATGTTTTATAATCCCATTTTACTCCGAATATCCGATCAATTATGCTGCATACACGTTTCATCACAATATATGCTTTATTTATCTTTCATTTCCTTTCTAAAATAGAATTTTCTATAATGCCCCTTTTACATTGATTTTTTTAGATAGTTCCATTTCGATCAATGTGATTGTTATATACTCTTCCATTAAAATATAAGGGATGAATCCTTTATTCACTTGTTTAATTAATTGTATATCACATATGATTCACCCAACATATGCTACCTCACCATGAGAATATGTCATCACAGTTTTAATCCTTTTTTCAAAGTAAATAATTCCTGACACATACTAAAAATAATCTCAAATATGTGGTCCAATAAATGTGTCCATATATATAAATATCCAATGATATAAAAATGTAGAATTCCTTGAGGTGTGTCTCTCCATATGATCTCTCCTCTTGAAGATCACATAGATCCAAATTCATTATAAAATATCACAAGGTCTTATGAGCCTCTGACACCCAATATTCATCCATCATCTCTTTCCCATAAAAAATATATATCTACACCATATGAAAAATTTATTTTATAATTCCTTCCCAACATTCCAATGTTCTCCGTATAGGGGGGTCTATCATAACTCATCAATGTAAGGATAGTTCCAAGGAAATTATCACATTAATGTTATATATGACAATAGTTGTTTTCTGATTAGATATTTATATATATTCTGTTATCTGAATGTATAATGTAATCTGGTTCTTTGGTACCAAATATAGAAATAAATAATTTATATTTCATAATCCTGATTAATAGGTGTTTACCTATAAAGCAGCATTATTTAGGTGGAAATTAATTGTATTTTTATAGAGTATTAATATTTTTATTTTGATATGTTTATGATTGTTTTTATATTCATATGGAAATCATGGGAATGTATATATCATTATGTGTTGTGTTGAACCATTATTATGTATCCCTTTAATGCATTGTGTAATGCTTTACATCTCGTGAGATAACTCTGTTTATGGGATGGGTGAGTAAACAGAATCAACTATACCAATGGTAATGAGGAGTGTTATCGACATGTAGGATTTGACCATGTTTTTTTGAGTCTATATAGATGATATTCCAAATGGAATTTGATCAGTTGTACATTATCAGTGACATTTTAATCATGCATTAGTTGAGAGGGTGGGATCTTGGGCTCATCAAAACCCTCTATAGGGGATATTATATCCTACTATTTAACTCTCTTATAGATTAGAAACATATTTCATGAATCCTTCTTAAATACTTGTGCAGTACTAGTTATACTTATTCCAATAGTTGATATATGGCATAAATAAATGTCAATGTCAATATATATCAAAGGTTCACTATATTTCACTTGTTAATTTATGACGTTATGGTTTACAGCATAATTTTGACACTCTAAACATTATCTCTATTACATAATTTTGTGGTTGTTTATGTTGATGGAACCAACCCTACAAGGGTGGATTCCTATATATTCATATGAATGATAGAAGTACCAATTTTGTTTTGTGCCACTTAATGAGACAAATCATACCTTTTAAGTTCATTATTTGAAACACTTTTGTCAGGGCTCGCATCCATCTGTCGACGATGCACTGGATGTTGCCCCGCATTTCTGATTTCCAAAGGAAGGTGGGATCCATCACTTTTTCAGGGTCATTTTATTCTTGATTGAAGTGGGATGATGTTATATTGGTATCTCCATCCGTGGATTCCTCCTTGGAATTCGTCACATAGTCCAGGTCTCCCTCCTAGATTTGAGTTATTGCTTGTGAATCTCATACCTAGTGCCATAAATTTGTGGACTCAAGTTAATTATTTGGTTTTTATAGACATTCCAAGGGGTCTTTATAGGGAATCAACCTTCATTCAAAGTATACTATAACATCAGGAACGTCAAGGAATATCTATATGTGTGGAATTTGGAAGACATGTATTCTTCCTCATAAGAGGGCATCTCAAGGGTGCAGAACCCAAGGTATCCCATGCAAATTGTCGGGTTTATTATGCCAGAGGCATGTCTTTGAGTTTTTCCTCAATATATCTTGTTTAACATTGGGTATTTGAATAATTTAATGTCTTTCAGTGAGGGTTACACCAAATTCATAGTTTCTGAGGTTTTACTAAAACATCCCATGTTCAAAACAGGGTTGGCTACACATTAAACATTGTGTGGAGACGGAATGAGAGTGATCAGAATCCCCCATGGATGTTTATTAGATTGGTACATACCTATGAGGGGGCACATGGAGTGTTTACTAGTTGGATGGATCAGAATGCTCAATAAGAGTAGACCCATGATGGTGTGTCCCATAAAGGGAATAAGTCACACCATGATATATGATCTAGACACCATTTATAGTGGATCAGGGAAAGTGCACCCCAGAAAGGGGGACACTATATGGATGGATTATAACTCTCAATGATAGCAGACCCATGGTGGTGTGTCCCAAAAAGGGATGATATGACACCGTGACTGCAGATCTAGACACCTAAAATTTTTGGATCAGATGATTATTGGTTCTCAACAAAGGGGACACCAAGGTGTACCATTGGCTGGGATTGAACCTCAGGGTGGCTTCGTATGTACCCTATATGGATGATAGGGATCAAAACCCTTGTATTTCAAATGGGTGATGAATCAGGGTGAACACAGAGGACAACAACCCGGAGACATGGTGGGGCTTACGCATGGATAGTGTCCCACCACAAGAGTGATTATGTTGGTTGTATGGTTAAGGATTTTTTGGAGCTTACACATGGTCAGCTACCCAAATGGATTGAATGATCCAACAGGTATGTGGTGTCCTAGGTAAGAATCATGGGGGTGATGGATAGTTCAAAGAAGTGGATGAGAGGAATGGGATGGAACCATCATGAATATGACCGTGATTTTGTGATTAAACATTATAGAGACTTCCTATATATCCTTAGAGTGGGGAATCAAAGTCCATGTAATTAATTGGGAAATGGGACACCTAAGAAAGTTTCCCATGAGAATGGATGCATCGATGGTACCTGGAAGATGTAAAACTTGTAGGTTAGGTAATGACCTTCCTGAAACACAGAGGCTAGAGGGAGAGAGAATGATGGGACATGGGTTTTGGGATTGAACTTCAGGGAGGCTTCCTACATATCCTCATGGAAGAGAATCAAATTCCACATAGTTATAGATAGAGAATAAAATTGGGGTGTACTGAAAGTATATCTATCAAACGACAAGTTAGGGGTTATAGGTGGTTAGTAGCCCAAGAGTTCTTCTGACACCACTAGGGGACAGACTAAGGATGTGGGTCCTGACAAAGGGGCCACCAAACATTACAGGTTTTTGGGGTTGATCCTGATGGAGTAATCCTACATATACTTCCTATGATATAGTTATTAAAATCCATGTAGTTCAAATGGGTTTAACATTTTTTTGGTTTTAACCATAGGTATACGTCTTATGTACCCTGTCTAAGAGATATGGATCAAAACCCATGTAGTTTGAATGTATACAGATTAACATCATGCAGGAAAAAGGGGTGATGATGGGCTTGAACCTTAGGGAGGCTTCCTATGTACCTTGCTTGGAAAGGGAAAAGATCAATGTCCATGTAGTTCAGAAACATACATTTTTGCATCATACGGGGAAAAAAGTGAATGCAGTTTAATGTCATGCGGAATAAGGGTGAACTAATGTTATGTGGTCAGGACTGATGAGTGATGGGCTTGAATATTAGGGATACTTCCCACATACTATGCTTGGAAATGGAAAGGATAAAATTCCATTATGTTCGGTGTAGAGGGGCATTAGGATTACACACTAAGGTGGACCATAGAAGGATGTCATGGTTAGTTTTTACTCTAAACTCATGTGAGTCATGCTCGGTTTGAGAAACAAGAGGCAAAAACAAACCCGATGATTATGGAAAAAATGTGCATCCATGATGGTCTGTTAATGGGACTTATGTAGAGATGTTTCAGGGGTGTCGCTATGGAGTGGCAACGGTGAATTTTGTTTACACATGGAAGCAGCATGTGTGACTCTAATAAGGGTAAATAATGAATGGATCATAAACATAGAAGCTTCTCGGGTGTCGATAAGGAGAGGAAATAGTGTATGGGTCATTCACATGGATGCTACCAAGGAGCTATTAAGGGGCGGAAATGGTGAATGGGGCTGACGGCATGAATGCAGCCTGGGTGCTGGTAAGGAGCAGCAACGTTGAGTGGGGATTACACATGGAAGCTTGCTAGGTTCCGCTAAAGAGAGGGAACAGTGTGTGGGGATTACACATGGATGATGCCCGAGTGATCTAAGGAGAGGAAAAAAGTAAATGGGTATTAAACATAGAAGCAACTCATAATGTCTTCCACATTTCTGGTCATCAGAAAATCCCAACTCACTGGTGGGATGAGGCATACAATTGAGGCCTACACCTATGCCCTAGTGCACAAGTAGGATAACACCAAGGGAATTAGAATCAGTCTGAAAAAAGGGAGATGAAAAGATTGAATCACATGATGAACATTTAGAATAATGTGGTGGTGGAATGAAGAGGGGAGATAACTAATAACCATATTCGAATCATAGGATCTGCATCTGGTTATCCTGATATGTAAACTAGCAAACCAGGGACTACCGTTTACCGTATTCGAAACATGGGGCCAAACTCAAAGTGTCATCCAAAGACTTTCGGGGAGTTGGTTCAAAATGTTAGGTGAGCCAATGTGGCATGAGACTAGGCCCTTAGGGGGTCCATTTAGACATAAATGTGGAGACGATACGAATGAAGGACACATGAAGCATGAGGTAGAATGAAGGAATTATTGAACGGTTTCTAACACTCTTGAAATTATGCCATTGTAATCATGGCTTGAGGTATATTATGCTTGTCACATAAGGAATATATTATTTTTAATAAGAGGAATACTATTACTGAATTATAGAGAATTATACAGTTTAAAATCATGTAGTAAGGACTATTGGAATCTAATGTTTCACAGATAAGGAATCTCTTATTCAGAACAATAGGCATATTATGTTTTTCACACAGGGTGTACTATAGTTGATAGCCTTCTAGAGATGAATATAGGAATCTTATGATGGGAACCTAATTAATGTCTTATTCTTAAAAAAGTAATTCTATGCTTGTTGCATAGGGTGAAATACATTTTATAGTCATATAGATAAGACTGTTAGCATCTTATGCTTGACCCATAAATAATCTATTAATTCGAACAAAAGGCATCCTATGTTGGTCAAATGGGGTGTGTTATAGTTTAAAGTATTTTAGGGAGGACTATTGGCATCTTATTTTTGGTACGTAAGGAATATCTTATTCAGAACAAAGGCATCCTATGTTTCTCATATACGGTTGTAACACCCCGAGATTTTATGAAAAATATTCTTTTTAATTTCATTAATGTCTTGTGTTGTACGCTACACCAAAAGAAGCTTGCACAAAATGCATACTTGACTTGCCTTTCATTACACGCAAGTGCGACCTTCCGCGATAGCGTGTGTTATATGCAATACCGAGTTTCGCTAAAAAATGATATGTTATTAAAATATTATTAAAACTATCCATTATGAATAGTAATAACCACTTTTTGAAATTTTGTAAATTTTATTTTTCAAAATGGTCTTCATTTTTGGATTCGGAATATTGAAATTATCTTAGGGTGAAATTTTGGTACTTTCAGATAACATTCATATTATGATGAATAGTGAAAATTACTAAATTATAATTAAAAACAAATTTTTTAATCGAAATAATTAATAGTGATAAATTATTAATTTGAGTGGTTTTAAAGAATATTAAGAATATATTTTTACAATTTAATACAATGTTGGTCATTGGATGTAATTTCACATTTAAACCAGTTATAAACAAGTGTCAGTCTTTTGATAGTTATTATCTCTTAAAAACACGCTATTTGTTTTGACGACGGGAACTAATTTTTAAATTAATTAATGCGACTGATATATTTTGAATTTGATAAAATAGACATAATTTTTGAATTCATAATATCAAATATAGCTTAGATCTAATTTTTGGTATTTTTCTGGAAACTTTCATTTTTTGATGAATAGTGAAACCACTAAGTGGTAGTTAAAAAAATGAATTTTTCATAAAACTTAATTTTACCACTTCTGTGAGTGGAATTTCGAAAATCCGAGAGACATGGTTAATATCAAGGACTAATATGTGGTTCAATGAGATGAAAATAATTTTTTGTGAATAGTAACTTTTTACTTTTTTTTACCACGGTTAAAAGTAAATAGGGTAATTAAGGGTAAAATGATATTATTATTACCCTAACACATGTCCTAATTCTATTGGATAAGTGTCATTCGACCGGAAACAACCTTAGGAATAGAATATGACCATATAGTCCCACTTGGATTAGATTAGGACATTTATTATTATTTAATTCAAAGAAGAGTTAAAAGAGTTAAAATCAACGTTTATTTAGTAAAACATTTTTAATATTGGGTTATACATAAGATAAATTCGATTGTAATTATTCATTAGAAAGATAATAATATTTCCTACATAACAATTATTTATTTATAATTTTTAGACATTTAATAAATTAATTTATTTATGACACAATGATGATGCAGTAATTACCATAATAGTGAAAAATCATAATAATTGATATTATAAATACCAAAATAATTATAATTTGAGACTTTATATGAATTGTACTAATTTTATAGGAAAATATGACATGTTAGGATTGATTTAATTAACTTTTTTCGAAGTAATAATTCTTTTATGAGTTTCACAAAAATCAACTATTGAATAGTGTCAAAATTGACATAAAATAGTTTTTAAAACAAATATTATATTATTAATTGTTATTTTATTCTTAAAAATCTATGGTTCGGCCACATGACATAGATAAGGTTATATATATTAATAATAAACAACTTTGGGTTTGTTTGGCTTGATATAGTATGTTTATTAACCTTATAGTATAAGAACACAAGAAGACACGGTAAAAGTAAAATTATTTAACTTAATGTTAAATCTAAATGATAAGGTTAAAATAGGGACCTAAACTTGTCTAAATTCTATTGGATGAGAGGATTTCGACCCATCCCCACCTTATCCTTGAAATAAATCAATTTGGAGCCATTTAAAACAGATCTTGACTTTATAATAAAATAATAATTTTAGTTATTCCAAAGCTGCCCCTCTCCACCCTTATAAAAGGGCACCTCCTCCCCCTCTTCCTCACACCACTTTGAGCCTTCAAGCTCGACCAAACCCTGACAATTTCTTCTCTCCACTTCACTAGTAACATCCTAGAGGTTCTGGTCTTCTTCAAAGACCTCTTTTAGTTCCCTAAAACGAGGTCTCCAAGAAGCACTTCAAAGAAGAGGTAATGTCCGTTACTGATTCTTTCATATTTATTTCTTCTTCCACTTCTTCTTCTTTAGTTGTTTCATTATGAAGTAATAACATCAGTATCACACATATACGGATATGTTATTATAAGTATGAAACAACCCTATTTCACCATCTATCCATCCTACGGAAAAAGAAATCACCGCTCGTGCGTACGTACGGAATACCGTCTCCACGCTGTGGTGTAATCTATTTTCCACCAACACCTTACTTGGATGGGTATAATGGTTTACATAATGACTATATATGACTATTATAAAGTGATATTTATACTGAAATAGTATAAATACACTCCAATACAATTCCACGATCATAGGAACGATATCATCACTCGTGCGTGCGTACGGAATACCGTCTCCACAATGTGATGCGGCTCGTTCTACATGATCTTCATTTCATAATTATTGTATAACTGAATTGAATGAATTAATATGATATATGTAACACTAATACCATTCTGGAAATGATGTATCTATAACCTAAAGAGAAGAATAAGAATTTATTCAACAAAACACGCCTAAGAAAAAAAGGTTATAAACACCCGAATAACATGTATCAATGAAATATTACTACTAAGAAGCTATGAATATGACCATATATGATATCATAAAAATAATTATGATTCTGGAATAAGTCAATAACATTATTTAAATCATTATACAGGAGGTTCGGACACATACAAAGCATATCATATCTAAGGTAAGGGAAATATCACAATCTCATTTTTATCCGAGATTGTTTATACATCGGTATTTACTGGGGTGTATTTTATCATCCACATCCATGTTTTCTCAATATGTAATATTATTTCCATCCACCTACAATTGTTTAAATCCAATATTACCCTTCGGTGAGTTTTTAGTAAAAGATATGAAAGGAATCTTTTGTCGTTGTTCGTACGAGGTACTTTTTGACTTTTCTGACAAAAGTACGAGAAGAATGTTTTTTTCACTTATACGGCATGAATGTATTTTTAAAACAAAAATTCCAAGAATCATCCTTTAAAAGTTTTCAAGTTTATTTTTAAACAACTTCTTTTAGCTTAAAAGTTTATGACATGTTAAGAAAGGAAAAGTGTTTTTGAAGTAGAAAGGATATTTTCCTCAAGAATGGAGTTCAAGTGTTTTATCAAAATTATTTTCCATCTAAGATAATATAGGGTTCTGTTTCTATCCCTATTATTACATGGATTTTCTTATGTTGTGATGGAAATATTTTTATGAATTCCTTTATCTTATATGAATTGTTTTATGATTTCATGATGTTTAAGAATCCCATTTTTATTACATGGGTTATGCAATGATGTATGATTTAAGATTTTGTGGTACACATAATAATGGTATCATTATGAGATGGGTGGGACCTATATCTCCCTCCAATGTATTGGGTAAAGATTTTATATCTCATGATATATACATGGTTGGAACGGTAGGTTATATCGGTTCAGTGAAATAGGACTGAAACGAGGGTGACTCGGTTCAGAAATGGACTTTGTCCACTAAGATAGTCTTGGCAATGAGTCCTGACTAATAGGATGTGATTCTCTATTATTATTTGTGTATGCCACAAAGTTTCATGTTTTGAGTTATGATTATTGGGATTTCATTTCACTACTATGATTTATCCCATGTTATGAAATTATGCTCTTTTTGTAGGTTAAAATTTCCAAAATGTTATGTTCTTATGAATATGATGTGATTGATATTTCTTTTGTTTACCCTTACTGAGCATTTGAGATCACCCTTTTATGTTTTCTTTTCCCCAGGATATAAAGAAAAGTTATAGGTAAAAAAAAGGGAAGATCTTTATGGGAGATGTTGAAGATCTTTCACCACGATTAGAAGATTATATTCTGAGTTTCCAAAGACACTAAACTATTACGATCCTTGTGTGTGTGTTTTTGTTATGTACAAAGTATTCCACAAAAGTAATGTAATGTCCATGTACGTCAAGATTCTGGTCTCTACAGTTGGTATCAGAGGAAAGGTTTAGTCAACCTATGGAAACTAGGATGTGAAAATGCTAGTGATATCCATAGAGATATTTCTAAGATATGTCTAGGGATGTCTCTAAGGTTAATTATACGTATAGGTTATAGTCCTAGAATTGCGCTAAGGATATTATAATTTAACCTAAGATGTTAGATATTCAAGGTACTCCCCCTTTATTATGTTGTTTTCCCTAGCATGATTTTTGCCTCACACTATTCTTTTTGGGTTTAAGATGATGGCTGGAACCCGAAGGAACTGTGTTGATCAATGCAATGGACAATGCAATGATTGTCCTCCTGAAGAGACAAATGTTATGGGAGATGTGGTGCAAAATTTTATTTCTATACTTACACAAGCTATGAATCATTCTGTACTTACAAATGAGAAGAGAAGGGAACAATATTCTATTGAGTCCTTCATGAGGCAACGTCCACATTCTTTTAGTGGGTCTTCTGATCCACTTGTTGCTGAACAATGAATCAGTACCACTCAAAAGATATTTTCAGTTCTTCAATGTTCTGAACATGATAAAGTCATCTTAGTAGTATATCGTTTGGAAGGTGAAGCTAATCAATGGTGGAATCTTATCATGAATACGAGGCAAAGAGATAAAATTGAGTCCATGGAATGGGACGAGTTCAAGAACTTATTTTTCAATAAGTACTTCCCTCATATTCTTCGAACAAAGATGGAGAAGGAGTTTATTGAACTAAAGCAAAAGGATGATGAATCTGTTGGTATATATGAAGCGAATTTTACAAGGCTTGTAAGGTATGCATCTGGATTTATCATCCAACCTAAAAGTAGAGTTGATCGATTCTTCAGTGTCTTAAAACCAAATATTTGAAGGGCATTATCTATAAGAGACTTCAGTAGCTATGAAGAAATTGTGCATTGTGATATCAAGGTAGAAATGGATGTTGGTGTTACTTATCCATCTCATAGTTTTGACAAGAAACGAAATATGGAGTTCAAGGAGAAATCTCATAATAATGGTGAAAAGAAGATGAATGTTTCCTTATGCTCAAAGTGTGGAATGAAGCATGGTGGATATTGTCTTAAAGGGAAAATGTGGAAAGGAAGGTCATCGGGCATTTGAATGCTGCAATGATGGGAAGAAGATGTCTAATGATGCAACAAAGTAAGGGATACACAGAATGAACCTACTACACATCAATGCTTTAAGTGCAAGGAAATGGGGCATTATGCTAATAAATGCCCTAATCCAAGGGTTAGTGATGATCGACATGAGGAACCACTTAAGGCAAAGGAAAAAGGGAAGTCAAATGAGAGCACTATTGGTGATGTTGAATATGACAACGATGTGGTGGAATGATTAAGTGTTTATGTAATGGGATTCCAAAATAATGTTGTATATAGTATTGTGGAATATTGGAATATTTATGTTTTGGTCTACTGTGGTTTTCAATAATTTTATGGCATCAATAACCATGAAAAGTGATTGAAATATTTTTAGAAAGCAGATGATATGCACCTAATGAAGGGATAAAGAGAATCTAATATGTTTGATAGTATTCATGAGCTCGTGATTGATATAAGGACTAAGTGATATCATGGTTTGAGAATATAGAATTTTGAGGATATTGGTATGTGAAAAGTGTTAACTTTTAACTACATTCATGTTTTCACTAAGGTACAATGGGTATTCAAGAGAATACATGATTAAGTCCTTTGAATGTTTGGAATGTGACCAACAAGCCATATCTTATGATATATGGGGATCAACGATGGTATTAAATCTCTGGTAATCGTTTTCACTATATTATGAGAATGGACTGCAGTATTATGGATAAGCCTAAAGATTGGAATGGATTATGTTGGACATAAGTTAGTATTGTTTAAGGATAGAATTTTTTTTCGATATTATTGATGGGATTTTATAGTAATATAGTTTTATAAAAATGACAACCTGCAGGACGGGCGAAGGCCCATCGCGTCGGACAAGGTCGTAGGAATCGAACCCACAACCGAAGTGCGACTGGCCTTTATCGCCTACCACTGGCCTACAGGAAGTCCCTGGTTAGTAGAAACTAGTTTTATTTTATTAAGAAGTATGATATATGAATTATAAGTTCATTTTAGGAACCATATATGATTAATCTCACTATAGATGGACTTATGTATTTTTTGATAACTTTTCTAACCTTTTGTTTGAGACAGATGAAATGACCCATCATTCTATCACATGATCTGTTGACACATCATGAATGAAAAATTCAACTTCATTTCTTTAAGAGATGAAGTGTAAATTGTCCAATGAACGATCAACGGTGAGAGTATACCGAAATCACGAAAGTATTTCATCTAATTCCAATTTCATCAACATTAGGGAAACGATCTTGAAAACCAAAAATGTTGTCCTAGTGCTCACATATCTGATGAATTAGATGTTACCTTAGATCATCACAAATTTATGGCTTTGTGATTGTTGTATTTTCCGTAGCCATGTTCTCTACCACTCTCCATCAGAACATGATGGATATATTTCTCTTCCATATCAATATTTTCACCTATGTGGAAACCCAGTGATTAGTTTATTTGGGTAATCATTACATTTCATACTTTAGTTTTTAAAGCCAAGTTTTGGTATTCCTTTTTACGATGTGGGTTTCTATTAAAGAAACTTTCTAATAGTAAACCATTTATAACCCCGATGAATTTCTAGGTCGAAATTCATTTTAAGGGGGGTAGAATGTAACACCCCGGGATTTTATGAAAAATATTCTTTTTAATTTCATTAATGCCTTGTGTTGTACGCTACACCAAAAGAAGCTTGCACAACACGCATCCTTGACTTGCCTTGCAATACACGCAAGCGCGACCTTCCGCGATAGCGTGTGTTGTATGCAATACCATGTTTCGCTAAACAATGATATGCTATTAAAATATTATTAAAACTAGCCATTATGAATAGTAATAACCACTTTTTGAAATTTTGTAAATTTTATTTTTCAAAATGGTTTTCATTTTTGGATTCGGAATATCAAATTATCTTAGGCTGAAATTTTGGTACGTTTCGGATAACTTTCATATTCTGATGAATAGTGAAAATTACTAAATTATAATTAAAAACAACTTTTTTAATCGACATAATTAATAGTGATAAATTACTTATTTGAGTGGTTTTAAAGAATATTTAGAATATATTTTTACAATTTAATACAATTTTGGTCATTGGATGTAATTTCACATTTAAACCAGTTATAAACAAGTGTCAGTTTTTTTATAGTTATTATATCTTAAAAACACGCTATTTGTTTTGACGACGGGAACTAATTTTTAAATTAATTAATGCAACACATATGTTTTGAATTTGATAAAATAGACATAATTTTTTAATTCATAATATCAAATATAGCTTAAATCTAAGTTTTGGTATTTTTTTGAAACTTTCATTTTTTGATGAATAGTGAAACCACTAAGTGGTAGTTAAAAAACTGAATTTTTCATCAAACTTAATTTTACCGCTTCTGTGATTGGAATTTAGAAAATCTTAGAGACACGGTTAATATCAAGGACTAAAATTTGGTTCAATGAGATGAAAATAATTTTTTTTGAATAGTAACTTTTTACTTTTTTTTACCACAGTTAAAAGTAAATAGGGTAATTAAGGGTAAAAATGATATTATTATTACCCTAACACATGTCATATTTCTATTGGATAAGTGTAATTCAACCAAGAACAACCTTAGGAATAAAATATGACCATTTAGGCACACTTGGATTATATTAGGACATTTATTATTATTTAATTCAAAGAAGAGTTAAAAGAGTTAAAATCAATGTTTATTTACTAAAACATTTTTAATATAGGGTTATAAATAAGATACATTATATTGTAAATATTCATTAGAAAGCTAATACGATTTTCTACATAATTATATTTTATCTATAATTTTTAGACATTAAATTAATTAATTTATTTATGACACAATGATGATGCAGTAATTACAATAATAGTGAAAAATTATAATAATTGATATTATAAATACCCAAATAAATATAATTTGAGACTTTTTATGAATTCCAAAAATTTTCTAGGTTACTATGGAATGTTAGGATTGATTTTATTAACTTTGGTAGAAGTAATAATTCTGTTATGAGTTTCACAAAAATCAACTATTGAATAGTGTCAAAATTGACAAAAAATAGTTTTTAAAACAAATATTATATTATTAATTGTTATTTTATTCCTAAAAATATAAGGTTCGGCCAGATGACTTGGATAAGGTTGTATATATTAATAATAAACAACTTGGGGTTCGTTTTTCTTGATATAGTAAGTTTATTAACCTT
Organism: Viscum album; assembly: GCA_963277665.1. NCBI lineage: Eukaryota > Viridiplantae > Streptophyta > Magnoliopsida > Santalales > Viscaceae > Viscum > Viscum album. The sequence continues at coordinate 445,883,052 of OY728144.1, forward strand.
ATAGTATAAGAACACAAGAAGACACAGTAAAAGTAAAATTATTTAACTTAATGTTAAATCTAAATTATAAGGTTAAAATAGGAACCTAAACTTTTTTAAATTCTATTGGATGAGAGGATTTCGACCCATCCCCACCCTATCCTAGATATAAATCAATTTAGAGCTATTTAAAACCTAACTTGACTTTACAATAAAATAATATTTTTAGTTATTCCAAAGGTGCCCCTCTCCTCCCTTATAAAAGAGAACCTCCTCCCCCTCTTCCTCACACCAATTTGAGCCTTAAAGCTCGGCCAAACCCTGAAAGGTTCTTCTCTACACTTCCCTAAAAAAATTCTATAGGTTCTGGTCTTCTTCAAAGACCTATTTTAGTGCCCTAAAAGGAGGTCTCAAAGAAGCACTTCAAAGAAGAGGTAATGTCTGTTACCGATTCTTTCATATTTATTTCTTCCTCCACTTCTTCTTCTTTAGTTTTTTCATTATGATGTAATAACATCAGTATCACTCATATACGGATATTTATTATAAGTATGAAACAACCCTATTTCACCATCTATCCATCCTACGGAAAGAGAAATCACGGCGCTTGCGTACGTACAGAATACCGTCTCCACACCGTGGTGTAATCTATTTTCCACCACCACCTTACTTGGATGGGTATAATGGTGTAAATAATGACTCTATATGACTATTATAAAGTGATATTGATTCTGAAATAGTATAAATACACTCCAATAAAATTCCCCGATCATAGGAACGATATCATCACTCGTGCGTACGTACGGAATACCGTCTCCACGATGTGATGTGACTCGTTGTTCATGATCTTAATTTCACAATGATTATATAAATGAATTGAATGAATTAATATGATATATATTACACTAATACCATTCTGTAAATGAGGTATCTATAACCTAAAGAGAAGAATAAGAATTTATTCGACAAAACTCGCATAAGAACAAAAAGTTATAAACACCCAAATAACAAGTAGCAATGAAATATTACTACTAAGAAGCTAAGAATATGACCATATATGATATCATAAAAATATGTATGATTCTCGAATAAGTCAATAACATTATTTAAATCATTATAAAGGAGGTTCAAACACGTACAAAGCATATCGGACATAAGGTAAGGGAAATATCACAATCTCATTTTTATCCAAGATTGTTTATACTTCAGTATTTACTGGGGTGTATTTTATCATCCACATCCATGTTTCCTCAATATGTAATATTATTTCCATCCACCTACAATTTTTTAAATCCAATTTTACCCTTTGGTGAGTTTTTAGTAAAAGATATTAAAGGAATCTTTTGTCGTTTTTCGTACGAGGTACTTTTTGACTTTTCTGACAAAAGTACGAGAAGAATGTTTTTTTTAACTTATACTGCATGATTGTATTTTTAAAACAAAATTTCCAAGAATCTTCCTATACAAGTTTTCATGTTTATTTTGAAAAAACTTCTTTTAGCTTAAATTTCTATGACTTTTTAAGAAAGGAAAAGTGTTTTTGAAGTAGAAAGGATATTTTCCTCAAGAATGGAGTTCAAGTGTTTTATCAAAATGATTTTCCATCTAAGATAATATAGGGTTCTATTTCTATCCCTATTATTACATGGATTTGATTATGTTGTGATGGAAATATTTTTATGAATTCCTTTATCTTATATTAATTGTTTTATGATGTCATGTTGTTTAAGAATCCCATTTTTATTTCATGGGTTATGCAATGATGTATGATTTACGATTTTGTGGCACACATAAGAATGTTATCATTATGAGATGGGTGGGACCTATATCTCCCACCAATGCATTGGGTAAAGATTTTATATCTCATGATATAGACATGGCTGGAACGGTAGGTTATACCGGTTCAGTGAAACAGGACTGAAACGAGGGTGACTCGGTTCAGAAATGGACATTGTCCACTAAGATAGTCTTCGCAATTAGTCTTGACTAATAAGATATGATTCTCTATGATTATGTGTGTATGCCACAAATTTTCATGTTTTAAGTTATGACTATTAGGATTTTATTTCACTACTATGATTTATCCCATGTTATGAAATTATGCGCTTTTTGCAGGTTAAGATTTCCCAAATGTTATGTTCTTATAAATATGATGTGATTTATATTTCTTTTGTTTACCCTTACTGAGCATTTGATCTCACCCTTTTATGTTTTATTTTCCCCAGGATATAAAGAAAGGTTTTAGGTAAAAAAAGGGAAGATCTTTATGGGAGATGTTTAAGATCTTTCACCACGATTAGAATATTATATTCTGAGTTTCCAAAGACACTAAACTATTACGATCCTTGTGTGTGTGTTTTTGTTATGTACTAAGTATTCCGCAAAAGTAATGTAATTTCCATGTACGTCATGCTTCGGGTCTCTACACGGTGTACTATAGTTTATAGTCATGTAGAGAGGACTATTGAAATCTTATGATTATCTCTTGAGGAATCTCTAATTTGGAGCAAGTGATGTCCTATATTTGTCTTATAGGATGTAATACTTTCTAAAGTCATGTAAAGGAGACTATTGGAATCTTATTATCGGCACATAAGGCATCGCTTATTCATAATAAGAGGCAACCTATATTATTCCAATAGGGTGTACTATAGTTTAAAGTCAAGTAGAGAGTATTATTGTAATATTATGCTTGGAACATAAGGAATCTCTTGTTTAGATCAAGAATCATCTTATATTTTTCATATAGGGTATACTATAGTTTAAACTCATATGGATAGGACAATTGGTATCTTATTCTTGGAACATAAGGAATCTCTTATTCAGAGCAAGTGGCATCTATTGTTTTTCACTTCGGGTGTACTATAGTTTATAGCCAGGTAGAGAGGACTAATGAAATCTTATGCTTAGCAAATTGGGCATCTTCTTTTTTACCAAGATGCATCAAAATATTTGTCATATAGGGTGTACTACATTTTAAATTTGTATATATAGGACCATCAGAATCCTATTCATATCACATAAGGCATCTCTTTTTTGGAGTAAGAGGCATCCTATATTTTTCCTATAGGGTGTACTGTAGTTTAAATTCATAAAGATAGGACTCTTGGCATCTTATATTTGGCTAATAAGGCATATTTTGTTTGGATAATGAGGCATCATATGCTTTTAATATAGGATATACTACAATTTATAGTCATGTGGATGGGACTATTGGGCATAAGGTGCCTGTAATGGATGATGTAGGGACTTACGCAAGAGCATCCCTTTTTTTGTTCAACCTGGTATAGAAGCCATATTATGGGGTTTGGATGAGTTGTTTGAGGAATGTTTCGACTCAATGTTACAGAGGAATTGATAATGAAAATTTCAACTCACAATAGGGGAAATGAATCAAGAGGAATATGTCGACTCAAGCTGTTTGATGGAGTGTAAAGAAGTATCTAAAATCATGGTATTCCATAGGTGTAAGGTGGGTGCACATATGGGAACAATGGAAAAAATAAACATCCCATCCTGAAAATTTTACGGTGAGACTCTCCATTTTCCATGGGGGCCAGATATAGTAGTGAAGGAACCAGCTTGAAGGGCCCGGACAACTGCTCGACACTGACCCTGAGAGGAAGTGCAGGGGATGCACCCCCTAGGGTATGGAATGGGGTACATAAAGGTGGGAGCTTCGCGAAGGATAGGGATTCCAAAAGGAATGGAGTTTGTGGAGATTATTGTCTCATGAAGAAAGGATCCTCCAAGCGCTCATGGTTTTGATGATTGCAGGGTCTTGCAAAGAAGCTTCACGGATGAAAGGTTCTCACAGAGCATGGCCTCACAAAGCATATGTGCATCATGGAGATTAAGGTCTTGCAGAGAATGGGGATTTTTGGAGCTCTATTTCTCATTTAGTAAGAGGCTTTATGGATCTCAGGGTCTCGTAGAGTAAAGGGGGCTTCGCGGTGCTTTGGGTCTCGTGAAGAAGCATCGTGAAGGAAAGGTACTCACGGAGCTCAGGGTCTTGTGAAATAGATTCATGAAGGAAAGGCGCTCATGGAGCATATCCTCACGATAGGAAAAAGTAAATTATTTGGAGAGTGCTCCATGAAGGAAAAATGCTTCACGGAGCCTCGAGCAACTCAAATGGGGCTCCCTCCTTTGCAAAGGGCATAGGCCTTCACGAAGGGAATCACATTGTAGTTCTCAGGAGCACTGTGAAATGGGAGATCAGTCGCTGATGGGGCTATGTAAATATCCATATAAAGGGGGTGAGATGGATATTTATTTCCGATTGATGTTGGAAGAGATCACAATAAAGAACAAATGTGTGCCATGAGGAGAAAATAATGTCGTGGAGGAAATCGTGCCACCCAACAAGAGGCAGTTCCCTCAAGTTTCTCGCAATCACAGAGGCTATCGTCGCTGCATATGTAGCATTCATGGAGGCTGCATACAAATTCCTTTGCCTCTCATCGGCTTCCATCATGGCCTTCACAGTGCTTGTAGAGGATCCGGTAAATTTCCTCTACTCCACGATCACAGAGGGTGCTCTGTGAATAGACACCATGAACCAGCTTTCCAGTGTAACTTCAAATCTCCATAATTCCTAATTTGTAACACTTTTTGGGCTCTACCACTTGTAAAATCAAAGCTTGTGAAACATGATACGGTCTTGGATCATGTATTGAATCCTTTGGAATATTTTGTGGAAATGTTTTCTAGTTCCAACAATCATGTTATAAGGTCCTTCATATCGACATTTAAGGTTTTCTTCCATGACCAATTGAAAGTAGTTTAATGTCATTATAAATAAAATTATATAAGAATTGTTATAATAAATGGTTGGTTTTGTAATTATTCATGAATATACCATTCTGGTTAACCCCAAATGGAATATAAAATAATGAGGATGGGTTTTTTCATTGAAAATATGACCCTCTGGGATTTTTATTTTTTAAAATAGTTCTAATATAGCACTCTTAGTATGATATATCCTCATTTAAAATATGAATTAATGATAAAGGTTCGTAAAAAATACATGCCAAGTGAATGGAAATAAGAGATCATGTACCCATCGAGGAAGGATATAAGTGATTTCATGAATAATATTCCAAAAAAATATTGGTTTTGGATGATGGATTTTATCTATAGAGAGTCATCTTACATATAATTATTTTTAGGAATCAAATCCCATATCGTTTCAAATTCATAATTTAATTTATTGTGTAAGTATTGTACTGTGCAATTTAGTGTCATGAAGAAAAGATGTTTTTATGAGGATTTAGACCATGTTATGATAACATCCACCTCATGAATGGGTTGAAAATAAAGGATTGAGTATCGATAACTCATATGGGTCTTCCCATTCATGGATTTATATTAAATTATTGATATAGATTAGTTGTGAGGGAGCGATTTATTAGTTTTTACACCAAAGTAGGAGGACCATTAAGGTTATCTTCTTCCAACCATTTTCAATTTGGATAGTGAAGGAAAACTGGACTCCTGGGGAATATTTCCCCATAAGAAAGTGGTTGGGTTTTAAAATAAAAAACGAATCTCATGTCCTTATAGCTTAGAGATTAGACAATATCATCTTTAATGATTCTATGTTGATCTATGTTGGGCATGGTTTGTCCAAGATGAACAATAGGAGCTGAGAAAGACTGATATATAATCCTTATTGTAAGAAACCTTATTATTATGGGAATAAATTTTTTTGATCACCTTGATAGTTACACTTGTTTAAGAGGATAATCTGACAGCCTCGTTTTATCAAGGGAATACATGATCAAAGGGGTGAATGCTGGTGTGCATAGACTGGTAATATATATCTACTGGTTTTAGAGATGTTCTTTGTTTTGTCTTTTTATGGTTTTGAAATTAGTGAATGGATGTTATGAAGGTAATTTGAATGGAAATGACCCAATAGTAAACCTAAGTGAATAATAAAATGAAATAAGAGTGTATTTACTCATTAATAGAGAAATTTTTTAAGTGATCATAGGAGGATAAAATGATATATGAGCATGGAATATTAAAAGGAATTATGTAATTTTATTAGGAGGACTTATCCTCAAATAAGGGAGTTTTCTATGAAAAATGGATAGGTGACCATCTGGGGATTTAATTGTTTAGACTTTTCAAATTAGGATAAGGAGAGTTCACTTTTCAAATGAGGTTATAGAACTCTCTTTCATGATGGGGAATGTGGGTCTCTCCACAACAAAGGGGATTATGGGAATATCCTACATAAAGTAGCTCACATGCCTCTTAGTTGAGAAAGTGGCCTTATTGGATTCTGTATTTGTTTTCATTTTCATATCCTTTTTTACATGAGAATTTCTAGAAAAGGGATATTTGAATCTCCATGATGCTTCTAAAAGTGATAAGTCTCTCTTTAGAGGAACTCTAAACTGATCTATTTCATTCCTATTCTAACGTAACTATGTGTTATTTATAGGTGGTTCTAAATAAACTCTTTTTTTGATGGGTATCCAAAATTGGAGTTCAAAACCATGTATTATAAACATAGAAGGTTATGTAATTGTGGTTTTGTGAATAATTGAATTGAAGGGCTCAAAATAATCACTTCCACGCCACATATAATGATGGTTTTATGTAACAAATTCATGAAAGGATTGGATTTAATTCCACAGTGTCAAAAAAATTAATTATAGGTTGTATTGATGATTATTTAAGTTTGGACTACATTATCTATCGATTACCCCAGTATTATAATAGCTATCACTTTTTGAGGCACATGATTCATTATGAAGAACCTATGATTCTTTATAGAAATTCCTCTTTTTCCAATTTACTCTACAATTTTACCTTTATTATGATATTCAACTAACCTTCAACAATTTATAGGTATTGGTGACATAAAATGCCTCAAAAAATCAAACCCCTCCTAATAATTTCATTAAATCTTCATTAAAACAACTGAATTCCATCGAATTGAAGTATATCATAGGGTTTTTATACAATCAATGTAAAGGTAGGATCCTTAGTATAAAGTGTAACTATTCCTTTAATTTGTTACTAATGGATTTTAGAATTATTCATGAATGGATGGAATCTCATTCCCTCATATATTTATCGTATAATTTATTTCCGTTGATGTAATGGCCTCACAAACTATAATGAATTAGTTTAATACTTGGTATTTCAGAAAAAAAATATGTCTATTCAAAAAAACATTCCCACTAGTAGTTACCTTTTTGATGGAATAATATCTTTGTGTATCACATAGAACCAATATGGATCATGTAACTCTTATTTTGTAAATTTTAATTTAACATTTTTTCTCCCTTAATTGACCTTCTTTATTTTGTGTAGAAAATTAATTCTTCTAAAATAACATATTATTATGAAGAGAGAAGGAACACAATGATTTAAAATTTTCAAGCTAACAAGTGATATTGTTTTTGACCAACACATCATTTCCTATCTGAACTTATGGTGGATAAATTTACACAATATCAAGTATCAAACATGATACTGACCTACAAATTCTGTATTTTCACTAAAATACTTATTCCTACACCATTCCTTGGGAATAAAACAATTACATTGATTAATCACCATTACTAAATAATATATTAGGATATTTAGTTCATGATTTAATTCACATGGGAGGCTTATTTATTCAAGGTACATGTATTAAAGTTATACTCTTTTAATACATGTAGATAAACAAAGAGTGTTAAAAAATTTACAAACAAGCTATATGATTATTTTTAAAATTGGTAAAACCAACTAAAAACTATGGAGTTCATTGATTGGGGATCTTCTCACTATGTAGTTATTTAATATGGACTAAGTGTATCCTTTTTTGGTAAGGTAGTTCAATGAATAAGTCTATTGAGAAAATCGAGTGGTGGAATTATTTAATTTTTTTGAGTATCACATTCATTTTAAAAATGTAAGAGAAACATATTCTGAGATTAGATCAGTAGGTGGAGTCTAGAAACCATTTTTATTCATGTCATCCTCACTATGATAAATACCCTATGATGGGTAGGGAGGTGTTTATAATGTTAATATATATTAAAATAATTCATAACCATGGACCATGTTTCATTAAACAAAACTTTCTTCTATCTTATTCTAATAAAAATAAAAAAATATAATTAATGCGTCAAATATAAAAAAAATACTATTTTTATCAACCAAAATACGGAAGTATAAATGATATAAAAATTAAATTTTAAAATGTACCATAATCCATAATGATCATTACTATTAAAATGTTCATAGTTGACCAATTTTACCTCCTAGTTCTCAATCAGTCACTTGTAGAAATCTCATTTCTATACCTTCTGTATAGTTCACATTATAACATTAGTAGATAACTTATGAATATTTTAATCACCCTTGATTAGACATAAACTGGTGCATTATGAATCTCCCTTTTTATCAAGAAGATGAAATCCTATTTACTATATAAATTATGAAAATTCACTTTTTGTTCACGTAACATTCACTTTGGAAAAACCATTTAATAATGCTCCTAAAACTTCTAAACTCCCTCAAAAATTTTGATCATTGAAATAATTTCATAGTTCATGAAACTATCAAAATTCCACGAAACTCATATTTTCATGTAGACACTAGACCCTTAATTTTTCAGACAAAGTTTCTCTTAAATAATTCCATGCAAGAAATATGTTCACTAAATTCATTTGTAAAAAAGGTTCCCTTATATTTACTATGTCTTTCTATTTATAGATTTCTAGGATATAGACATATATATAGTAATGGTAAACCAATATCAAATCTCTTTTTTACTATAAATAATTTCTTTTGCATTTATTATTTTCACACATAATTCTCTATTTTCACAAAACATCATTGTTGCATAAATTAATTCATGAAACCCCACCTCCACAATTCTCCCAAATAACCATTAAACGACATAATTTTCTTTTCAAACAATATTATTACTTATTGAAAGTGAATTTAATAAATATTAACCCTTTTTATTTAAATAAACCACTAAGGGTGTTTCTTAGCATTATTTTTCAGAAAAACCCATTTTACATTTCCAATAGGATTTTTCAACAAACAAAACAACACAAATCCATTGAAACCAAATCGAATGTTTTTTTCCAACATTCTCCCAATTTGAGTTAGTTAAAAATTATATAAACATTAATACATATAATATTTTATTAAAACACATTGAAACAATAATTTCTTGAACCATAATTTTTTATTTTGAAGCATAGGATATCCAACTGTAGATAGAGACCAAATACTCACTAAAAACATAATTAATGCCAACATGAGTCAAGATAAATTTAAGAAACAAGTATAAAATTAAAATCAGATCAATTAAGCACTTAATTATTGATAAATAATGATGAATCATTATCAATACCATATGTTAGTTGATATCAATTGTTTCATAGATTTTATCTCTCAAGAATACAACTTTCAAAAACCGTACCTGGTAAAATGATTTATTAGTGAACCTAGTGTCCTACCTTCCTAATTTATATTAAATAACAGAGTAAAATTAGATTCATAAAATTTAAAACTATGATAACCTCAATGATCATGATGATTCATCATCAGAAATAAATCCATATACATTACATTACTCCCCCCAATAGTAGGTTTGAGAAAACTCTATCATATTCATGACTAATTTCTCTCCCCGTTTTTAAATAAACATAAATGTTAATTTTAAAGGTTTTTGTTCAAAATGTGACGAATTATTTATACAGATAGAAACTTTTATCACACTCCAGGGAGTGGGATTCTAAATCCAATAGATTTAAGTGTAGTTAGTTGACAAAATTTTTAGAGTCAACTGATTCATTTAAAATTCTTCTATAGGTAAGGCTTTTGGCATAAATTCTACAAGATGACGTTATATTAGAATATAATCCAACATTGTTAACTGATGCTTCAATTTATCCTATATAAAGTTATATACAATCTTAAGAAGATTTATCCCTTAGTAAAGTATGAATATTTTCCTATGATTAATTGTTCTTGAATTAATACAATTTTTTTAGAATAGATACTTTGCTTCAAATACCATGACTTCAAGATGAAGATTTATCCACAGTAATTACATGTATGGTTGAGTGTCCATAAAATATTCACCTTATTTGGTTCTCAATGAAATTTTTTCCTTTTTCTATATTTGATATCAAATTCAGAATATATAAAGATAAAAGTAAATACTAGATATTTATTTTCTATCGTTCATTAAAATGGAACAATTAGAATTTTTATATCCCAATAACTCTTAATAAAACATTTGGTTTTATATCAAATAAAAATCAACAATTCCTTTTATATATAATAGTATAAATTTTCACAAAATCATTTGGATTTAATTGGTATTTATTTGATTCCATTCCACCTAACACATGTAAAAAACTATTGGATCATTTGACTATTAAGTAAAACAAGTTATGAATGATCTACCTCTATTATGTGACATTAAACCTCTTTCCATCATAATCTCTTTATAACTTCATCTAGGTACGAAATAGGTATTTTATAACCTTGGAATTAAATATTCCAAAATCTATCATAACCATAGTGGAATATTTAGTTTGGGATATTAAAGTATATTACCCTCCCTAATATACCTATAGAATAATTAAAAATGTTTTATTTCTTACATTCATAATTTTGAACTAACACTTCATGAATTTTATAAACTATTTATTCTATGATTCATCAAATATATAAAATTTTATGTCATGTCAAAACACTAGGATGATCATAATTTGATCACTCTCATTTTTGATATAGAGATTTTAATCATCATCACCATGCAGGAAAGAAATAATATTCAAGTATTGATCCATGTCTTAATTGTATTTGCCTCAGTTTGAAGTCTACAACCCATTATTTATGAATTTTATTTATATAAATTTATTGGGTGATGTTTAGAAGGGTTGGAAATACTTTTGGAATTTTTTTGGAAGTTTTCTAAATATTTACTATTGTTTTAATGTTAGAGAAAATTGTAAAACTCTAATAGGAAACTATGCATAGTGAAATAGGGGCATCTAAGAAGAAGCATGGTTAGGTACACTCTTAGGAAAAACCATTCGTCCACCCAGGATGAACCATGAAAAGTTTTACATAGGGTGTTTTCATGGTTATCACATGGTTTTTATAACAATGTGTTCCAACAGTGCGAGATTCCTCTTGAGGCAGAGGTTAGTGCGAAATTAGCTCATGGATTTCTAAATCATGTGATTAATCATGCATGCTTTAAATGTTAGATCCTAAAAAAGTTTATCTCTCTCATTTTCAAGTATAAGGAAAATTATTTACTTCAAATCAAGCTGTAACTCTATATTTATTCCTCTCAATTTTTGTGGATCCTCTCCCCGTCAAGATGGATGTGATATGAAGGCTTTTCTTGGTGTGTTGAAGCCTGATTCCCATGGGTTGTATTCATTTTTGGTAGTCTTTCCTAGATCTATTTTACTTATCTTTCAACAAATCCTATATATATTCCACTATGGATATATAGATGATTTTTTATGAAAATAATGATGAAATATGTCCATTTTTACATTGGTGGAAGATATCTAAGGTGTATGTTTGGAGATTCAACCCAGTTTTGTTGGCATTTTTGTGACATTTTTTGTATTTATCATAATTCTTAAGGTATTTGGATTCAATATTAACTTCTATTATTTTAAATTTAAGGATATGTTTCAAATTGGTTACATTTCATAAATTTTGTTTTGATATTGGTGTAAAAATCATGGTAGAGGCCTTCATTAATAATGATTTGTGGATTTTTGTAATTGTGGAAATTAATTGTGAAAATTGATTTGTTTCTTGGTTTTAAAATATTGATTTTAAAATATTTATTCATAGGAATTGAAAAAAAGTTTTCTTAATTCATTTCATGAAAAAAATAATTTTATTAAAATGGTTTGGAATGGTTTTTTTTGAAATGGTTTTCTCATACCTTGGTTGTGTGAGTCCATACTTTTGAAATGACCCTAAATAAGGGGTGTGTACCATTGGTGTATAAAGGGACATGACCCTATATAAGGGGCGTGTTTCGTTGGTTCAAAAGATTATTTGACACTTATTAATGACTTCATTGATGGATGAGAAACCTATCATGATTTTTGATCTGTCAAAGAAGCATGGAGATGTGTGTGTGTGTGTGTTAATAATGGTTTGGGTGTTCTAAAAAGGAATGTGAAATTATTGAATGAACTATTTGGTTTTTTATCATCGAAATGATTTTTATTTTTGAATTGTTTTATATAGTGATATAAACTATTTGTAATTATTTTATATATATTTTTCATATAAATATGTTAACAAGTTTTATCATCATGAAATCAGTAGGGAAGTCATTTGGTGAAATACTAATGAGTTTCATTACTCACCCATTCTTTGGAACTTTGGTTCTTTTAGAGATATTTTTTATTAAGAAATAGGTAAATGTAAGGTATCAAACATATTTAGTGGTGCTACATGATAGTTGGGTATGGATTTGGAGTTGGACGTTGCATCATGTGGGGAGTTGATGGATTGGTTTCTTGGGTTCTTTGAGATTTGTGGGTTTTATTTCATGCTTTTTTATGTCAATTCTAGTTTCCCCTTGGTACTATGAAGTATTTAGGTTTGTTTTTGTATACGATGATATTTATAGATTTTTATCATTCATAATTTAGTGGTTTTATTAATGGTTTGTTTGTTAGTGTTTTTCTCCTTTCAAATGTAAAATTGTCTCTCAACTATTTTCAAGCCCTTGGCATTTATTTCTATCCTTTGGTACCTTGGGGATGTCACTTAAGGCCTAGAAATATCCTTTATCCTTTTAAATATAATAATTAGGGGTGATATTTTACAAATGGTATCATATTATTTGGTCATTTAATTGAAAATTTATTCATTCTTGGTCAGTCGGCCTTTCATTTTCAGATAATATTATTCATTTTCAATCTTGGAGTTGAAATTAATTTATCTATATTCCTTGGGTTGGGTTGGTAGATGTAGTTGGATTTTTGGGACATGAAATTTATAGAATAAAAACACATATATAACATTTTACACTAATCTTCAAGTTCCCAGATGGTTCGGTACAGAAGTGCTTTGGATACACTTATAAGAGTGTAATCTCATAGTCATGGGTTTACCCAATGATATGAGTATGATTTTTATTATATAAATGAATTCCCACGATGAGTGTATATTTCATTTTGAGTAATGATTTATGATTTGGTGAAAAAATTTGTTTTTATTTGATATGTTAAAAAAACAAATAGAAGGTTTGAAAAAGGAGATGGTTTTGGTATTTTTAAAATTGTTTTATTTTCAAAATAAAAGTGAAACTTTAAAAATGGGTTGAAAAAGGAAAGTGTTGATTTTCAAAAAAAATGTTGTGATTGATCTGATGTGGTATATTTTGAAATTTTTAAGCCCTTAGTTATTTTAGAGTAATACTTATTGAGTTTATTGTATTTATAGAAAATTGAACCCGATAGGTGTAGAAGAAACCAACCAGAGGGAACAATAACTTGATGTTGGTTATGCAAAGTGAAGACTTGTGGATGATCCGATGGAACAGAAGAGCCCGTAAAGAGTGCTGAAAGTTTAGGGCTTCCCTTCGTCGCCACTGCCTCCTTCCTTCATTCCTACTCGGCTCGACTCCCCTCCATATTCTCGGTGAGCTCATGACAGTGGTTTCTTACCGCGGCAGTGTTGTGCGGCTTCATGGACTCGGTCATCTAGGAGGTTTACATTGCTTCGGGCCTGCTTCTCGCTCGAATCCTTTGTATCGGATACGGATTCCATGGCGGCGCAGTGTTGGTCCAATGATAGAGATCCAGATTCTACGGCCTGAGGGTGTTGTTGCATCTCCGGATGAGTGTTTCAAGGTTTTGGGGTCTTCGCGGACAACCTAGCTGGCAGTGACATGGTTTGGGCTTGGATCGTGACGTGATTTTTCTACAGGCGCGCTGGTGATGGTTTCACTATCTTCCTTTTAGCTTCTAATTTTGGTTTTTGTCTAGTTGTTTCCCAGATTTGGGGATTCTTTTTCCCTTAAGGTTGTTTCAGATGTCTCTTCGTATCGTCTCGTGGTCGTTTTCTATTGAAGTTGGGTTTGTGTGAGGCTATGTTTGGTTTTATGGTGGTGTTGCTATGCGTCTTCGAGTGATGGTGAAGTAGTGAAGCAGTTTTTGAGGATGGTGTTCTTGATTTGTGGAAATGTTTGTGTTACCATGGATCCAAAGCTTTTTTGTTGATTTTGGAGTGATAGAATATGAGATCTTGGTGTCCTATAAAAGATGGTTCAGCGGCTTGGTCGACAATTTGGCGTCGCGGGAGGATTTCTTGGCAATAGTGATGATGGTTCTTGGATGCGGTATTCCCAGACAAGGGAGTGGAGGGTTGAGGTGTGCTGTGAGGATTTTCCCTCATAGTCTACTATACTCTGGTTTCCATTGGCATTGAATTTTGGATAATTATATTGGATGGTTTGTTTTATTTGGTCTTGGGAATGAGAGTTGCGGGTGGTGGAGCTATAGCTTGGTGATGGAGGTTCTCTAGTGTTTTGTTTTTGTTTGGAGTATGGTCATAACATTTGGGAAAGCTAAATCTGTTTTACATTTGATGGTTCAAAGTTTTTGGATGATGGATTGGTCTAGACTATCTACAACAAAATAATTCAGATGAGGACTTAGAGCCGGTATCTTTCAATATGCAAGGATATTCGGATTTGGAATATTGAGAGGGTATGGGCTAGCCATCGGTACCAGGCCCGTGCATCTTTTCACAGGACAGTTCGCTGAGTAGCCTTGTGTCGGTGGAGGATTTCCATAACTATGTTGATACTAGGGAGGGTAATTTCATGTAGTCATGTTTTGGTACAGGTTTGTGTTTTTATGTCCATTTATGTAAAGTCATGTGCGATTTCCCCCATTTTCCTTAAAAGTGGGTTTATCAAAAAAATAATTAAAAAATGAGGCCTTTGGGCCATTCAGTCAGAAACCAACCAGAAGAAGCTACTGAGAATGTGGTTGTACCTGAGCCATAGGTGAACCAATAGTTGTTTTAGAGTATAGTCCATGATTTTTGGGATATGGACGCAATAAAATTAAGGGACAAACCAACGATATTGGATCATTCTGTTCAGTTTCAAAATCAAAATCCACCAATTGTTTGAGGTGATTCGGAACCATGGAGGGAAGAGGTGTGGTATAATATGATGTATTGAAACTTCAATTTCCTTCGAACACTAGCAGATCATGAAGTCAAGTTGGGAACATATATGTTGGAGGATCATTAATGCCTATGGTGGGATTTAGTAGTTCATTCTAAATTAGAACAATTGATTTCATGGGAGGATTTTGACGAATTGTTCCATAAAAAATTCTATACCCATACATTCATAATTGAAAGATCTTTTTGATTTTTTATCTTGAAGCCTGAGAGCATCACAATAATAGATTATGATGCTAAATTTATAAATTTAGTCTACTTTTCAATCGAAGTTTTTACTAGTTCATCCTGGAAGGAATGCAATTTTGAATTGTGGCTAAGAAAGTAGGTTCACATGAAGATAGATTTTCTCTATATTACAGGTTATAAGGAGATGGTCAATAGAAAAAAATGGTAGAAAGGGACATATCTGAAGATACGGGTGGATGGATGATGATGATCCCTATGTGAAATGGTGGAAAGTCAATTGTTTGGAGCAAGAAGAAGAGGGGCACTTATTTCTAGGGTATTGGGATTACTCAGAATCTAATGGTTGGGTTTTTGAATCTTACTCTGAGACCCAGTAGAAAATATGGATGTTTTCAATTTGGTTATTTTGACCACATAAATTGATAGTTTATGCGACCACCCAAATAATTCCATAATTGAAATATGATGGGGAATCATCTATTCTATTATTGTATTGATCCATGTTTTAGTGTTCGAGACACTTCTCAATTGTCATAGAAGTCGTATGATTCAACAGGACAAGTTCAGAAGAACACCTCTCATCAATAGAACTGATATAGACATATTAATTATAATAATACCATGAATCTTCATAATGGGAAATATAAAAAGGCTAATATATATCAAAGCACGGTGACTAAGCAGTTTTAGGGATATGATAAGGTTATTATGGATGATCAATCGGGACCATCGATGGTGTGAGGTAATATTATTTTGAATTCTACCCTCAAGAAATTTTGTTTGGTAATATTAAATACCATTCATTTATTTCTTATTATTCTTTCTATTATTTTGTTTTAAATGTTGAGATGAGGACTTCTATGTTGAAATTGAAATCTTATCTTATTCAAATAGAATTCCAATCCTTTATGTGAAAATCATGTACTATAACTATTGGAAGAGCCAAAATAATTTTGGATATCTCTGTGCTTTAAATGGATATATATTATATAATCATGGGTATGGATTGTTTGAAAATTTTCAAGGTTCACAATGAAATTAATAAATGATAGGTGAGTTTTATGACTTAACATGGAATCAAGTATCTCTTTAAAGGATACTCGAATATAAAGGTAGGTGATATAAGCCTATTGGTACTAGCAGTTAGAACGATCTCATATTATTTGGAAGCATTGACTTTTGTGTCAACGGAAGATATCTAGAATAATAGTTTTCCAACAGTTTGTGATTATTTTCCAGATGGTTTTCCCTAGAATTTCTCAAGGTTTACACCCATAATAGAAGTGATGTTTATAAAGTACCTCCTTCCAAGGACCATTCCACTCTCACTTCTATATTATTGAAAGGAATCAAAAGAGTTAAGGATATTTAAAGTGTAGATGGAAGATATGGAAAGAAAAGGGTTCATTCAGTCAAGCATGTCTATTTGGGAAGCACCGGTCTTATTTGTCAAAATGGTAGATGAAACACTTAAGTTATGTGTGTATTATCATAAACGTAACCATGTTATGATAATGAATCAGTATCCACTTCCACGCATTGATGATCTATTTGATCAGTTGAGGGGAGATCATTGGTTCTCTAAAATTTACTTGCACTCTGGATATCAACAATTGTGGGTTTGAAAGGAGGATATTCCAAAGATGTCTTCCAAAATAATATATGGAAAATATGAATATGTAGTTATACCTTTAAGTATATCAAATTCAGTAGCAGTATTTATGGGATTTTTTGAATCATTTATTTCAAATATATCTAGATTATTTTTTAGTGGTGTCCATGGATGACATGTTGGTGTATTCAAGGACAAGGGCTGGTCATGCGCCACACTTGATGACTATGTTGGGAATCTTGAGGTATCATCACTTGTATTCCAAACAATCAAAGTGAAATTTTGGATATAAGATGTGCATATTCATGTCCATGTAATATCAAAAAGGGTTGTTTATGTGGGTCCAGAGAAGATAGAATCTATTGTCACTTAGAAACCACTGATGAGCATCATTGAGATTCACATTTTCCTTTATATAGATTATTATTACATATGTTTTGATCAGAATTATCATGACTATCTTCACAAATTAAATCTTTGAAAAGGAATAATATTCCATCCCAACAAAGTGGGGAATGTCATAAATCATTCCAATATCACATTGTTCTCCATACATCAGCACCGATCACGATTTTTACAGAATCATGGAAAGGGTATGTGGTGTATTGTGATGCATCGGAATCTGGTTGTGAAGTGTTCTCATGCAACAATATCTTGTTATTTATTATAGATCATGGTAGTTATGTTTTCATGAGAATAACTACCCAACACATGATTTGGAGTTAGCTTTCGTATTCCATGCTTTGAATACTTGGAAGCATTACATATTTAGTGAGAAATTTATGGTGCTTATGGATAATAATATTGTGGAACATATTTTCTCACAATGTTATTTGAATATGAGACAAAGAAGGTGGATGGATTATACCAAAATTTACAACATTTAATTGATATATAAACTGAGTAATGAAAATTCAGTGGTATATTATTTAAAAATAATGTCATAATCACATTTCACAAATGAGGCTTTATGTCATTGGAAGTTGATGTTGGCCTTAGATGAATGAACATGGAATGTGAAGACCGAGGAAATGTTGTGGTTTTTATTCCCGATTCAGTGGTTCCTCATATTGTAAATATGGTTAAAGAGGCACATACATCTAATTATTAATGTGTTTCTATAAGGTTAAGACACAAAGGTGGAGAGACCATTGAGGGATGAAAGATGGATGAGAGTTTAGTTTTATGGCTTTAAAATCATATGGTTGTACTGTTGGCTTGTTAGGAACAAATTTTTCATACTTACCACTTTTTAATAAGATTTTTTCATCCTAAAATAAAGAATATGTATAAGACGTTGAAAGAAATTTTTTGGTTGGTCCGCATAAAAAGGAAGATGGTTGAGTTTTTTTCAAGATGCTTTAAATTTTATTAGGTTAGGTTAGAACATCACTGACCAGCAGGAATGTTGTATTCTTTACATATTAATATTTAGAAATGGGAGTAGATAGACATGGATTTTGTAATGGTTCTCCCAAGAATGGTTCAAAAACAAGATTCCATATAGTTGACAGTGAATCAGCTCACAATGTCAGACCATTTCATCCCTATTCCCTAATATCATATGGTGGAGGACTTCTCCAAAATCTATATCTAAGAAGTGGTAATGAGGTATGGAATACCGTTTTTGATAGTGTTAGATAGAGATCCAAGTTTTAAGTTTTGTTTCTAAAAATACATAAATAAATCCCTTGGGAATTAGTTGAAAATAATTATGATGTATCATCCTCACATGTAAAGACAATATAAAATAATGATACAAATGTTGTAATACATGTTGGGTTCTTTTTTATGGGATTTATTATGGCTCGTAGTTAGAGAGCGTACCATTAGTGTAGTTATATTATAACAACGGTTATTAGGCCTCTATGCATATGGATTATTTTGAAGAATTGTATGTGAATCCTTGTCATTACCCACTTTTTTGGGTGGAAAATGGTGAAACTTTACTAGTTGGGTCAAGCCTTGTCAAATAGATGATGGAAATGATTCAGTTGGTCTGGGATAGAATGAAGACATCATAGAGTCATCATAAATCGTATGTTGATCATTCACGATGACCATTCTTGGTAGAGGTAAGTGATTATGTATTCTTTAAAATATCTACAAGGCTTGGGACTTATCTTTTTGGGAAGAAATTCAAGTTATCTCTTCAATAAATAGGCCCTTTGGAGATACTTGAATGGGTTGGTGAGGTGAAATATCTTTCGACCTTACCCGCATGGTTCAGTGTAGTGCATAATGTGTTTCATGTATCTTAGTCGAAAATGTATCATCTTAGTCTTGACCATGTGATTTTATGGGATCATGTTAACATAGAGTCAGATGCTTTATTGGTTCACAGTACAGGAAAAATCAATTCTTGCGACGGGAAAAAATCTTGTTGCAATAAATCTAACAAAAAATGTATTTGAAATTTTAATATATTCCCGTCGCAAATGGTCAGTTAGTTGTGACGGGAATACAGGACCCGTCGTAATAGGTGTGGCGCGGGTTGCACTCTAAAACGCAGGAATCCTATTTGCGACGATGGCCTTCATCCCATTGCAAGTACTCGGAGTTGGTAAATACTATTTGTGACGGGACAATTACCCATCGCAAAACACTATTCAGCATGTGTTATTTGTGATGGGTCCCGTTGCCAATACCGGCGGCGGTAAATAGGATTTTGCGATGGTGATATCCGCCCGTCGCTAATTATATGTCGGCCTATATGTATTTGTGATGGGACCATTGCAAAAACCCTTTTAACCACCGACCGTATTAAATGCGGGCGAAGGTATTTGCGACGGGGCGCATCGCCAATACCGGTGGCGGTAAATAGCAATTTGCGATGGGGATATCCGCCCATCGCTAATGTAAAGTCGACAGGAAGTTATTTCTGACGATCCCATCATAAAAAACCTTTTAACCACCACCCATAATTAATGTGGGCGAAGGTATTTGCGACGGTACACCATCGCAAATATTCTAACCTATATATACCCTCATCCGTTTTTTTTTCAAATCATTCAAATCTCTCTTCTTCTTTTTCCTTTATCTCTTCAAATTTCTGTTCTATGTAGAATTTTATTTTATTTTAATTTTTTCTTTCGAGAACAGCTGAGAAGGAGTTAGGAGGCTCAAAATGCTTCAATATATCAAAGGTATTTATAGTTTTTTTAATTGTTAAATTATTTTTAATTTTTCATTTTATTTTTAATTGTTAATTTTAATTTTTTTAATAGAATTTTTATTTAGCTATATAGTATAATTAGATTATGTTGTTGTACCAAATAGTCCTTGTCTGGATACGAACAAGAAGAGGCAGCTCTGGCACAGATGTACCTACGAGTGAAAACTCTGAAAAGGTGTTTCGATCTTGACTCGGGGTAACCTGGTACACGACAACGGGCCTTGCTGCAGTCTTGGTTCGACACTCCCGGAGGATGTTTTGGTAATAATTAGAAATAAATATATTTAATTAGATATAATTAGAAATAGTTATATTTAGTTAGAAATAATTATATAATTATTAAATAATTAAGAAATAATTAGATTTAATTAAAATAATCATCAAATAATTAGGATATAATTTGATTTAATTGATTAGAAATAGTTAGGAAATAATTAAAAATAAAATAATTAGGAAAAAATTAAAAATAAAATAATTAGGAAAAAATTAAAAATAAAATATTTAGGAAAAAATTAAAAATAAAATAATTAGGAAACAATAATTATGAAACAAGTAAAATAATTAGAAAACAATTAAAATAATTAGGAAACAATTAAAATAATTAAGAAACAATTAAAATAATTAGGAAACAATTAAAATAATTAGGAAACAATTAAAATAATTAGGAAACAATTAAAATAATTAGGAAATAATTAAAATAATAAGGAAACAATTAAAATAATTAGGAAACAATTAAAATATTTATGAAATAATTAAAATAAATAGGAAACAATTAAAATAATAAAGAAACAATTAAAATAATTAGGAAACCATTAAAATAATTATGAAACATATAAAAATAATTAGGAAACAATTAGCAAGCATGATTGACCGCTCATTTACCTCAATTTTCATTTCATTTTTGTGTTGAGGCTTGACAGGAAACTTCTGCCTCCACATGTAATATTTGCTTTTACTGTCAAAACTATCAACCTCCTCGCCAGCATAGAGGTGAGGAGGTTTATAATTTTGACAGTAAAAGTAAATACTACATGTGGAGGTAGAAGTTTCCTGTCAACCTCTACGCACAAATGAAAAGGAAATTGAGGTAGATGAGCGGTCAATCACATTTGTTACTAATTAGTATCATAATTAGTAATATAATTAGTAACATAAATAATAACATAATATAAAATACTATATTACTCTAATATTAATAATTAAATAATACTAATAATATAATTATTTTATTATTATATGTCTAATATTTATAAAAAAATACTAATATTATTAAAATTATAAAGAATTTATAAAATATAACAATTATAAATATTTTCAAAAAGTTTTGCTTTCTTCTTAACATGTTCAAATCTTAAAGGGTCACCAATTTTCAGGTCATGTCCAATAAAAAGTTTGCATCAATAGTGTCCAATGTAAACTCTATAATTGTTTTTTCTTGGTTGATCACCTCACAAGTAGCGTTGCAATAGGACAACCCAAGTCATGTCTTTTTCATCTATAAGAATCAAATCACATGACTTTTTACATAGACCATTCTTTCTTGAAACATTAAGGGAAAGATACTGAAGTTCTTTTAATTTTTCAAGGAAGAATAATCTATGTATAGGGTCATGTGAAATGATTCTTAAATATGAGAATGAAATTACTTGTGTCGTCCTATTGCAACACTACTTTCTAGGTGATCAACCATGTAAGGACAATTATATAGTTTAAATTGGACATGGATGACACAAACTTTTTATTGGGTATAAATAGAAAATTGAGGACTCTTCAAGATTTGAACATGTTAATAATAGAGAAAAATCTGTTGGAAATGTTGAGATTTGTAATAATTAGTAATAATTAGTAATAATTAATCAAAACTCAAATAAATTCAAGTACACGGTTATAAATTGGAACAATTTCTAGTGGACTGGCGGCTACCTTTTGTTCAACGTCTCATAGCTTTGCTACTTTATCCAACTTAAATCAGTATGAAAAATGTGCTCTAACGTATGTCAGAGCAAGTTTTTCATAGTGATTTCAGTCGGGAGAAAGTTAAAAAGAAATGAGTCGTCAGACAAAAGAGGCTCTTTTCCCTAATGACTCATCTCCTTGCAAGGAGATGAGTCGTCAGGCAAAAGAGCTGCCGCCAATCCGCTAGAATCAAATAAGAATAATTAGTAATATAATCTCCACAATGATGATTACAAAATTTTATTTCATTATTCAAGCATATTTCATTTTTCCAAGTATTTTTAGGTATTG
Source organism: Viscum album (assembly GCA_963277665.1). Taxonomy (NCBI): domain Eukaryota; kingdom Viridiplantae; phylum Streptophyta; class Magnoliopsida; order Santalales; family Viscaceae; genus Viscum; species Viscum album. The sequence goes on from OY728144.1 coordinate 445,905,476, forward strand.
CTAAATTAATAATAATTAGTGGGGACGATTACAAACTAACTATGTTGCCTATAATTATTGGTAATTACTAATAAATAACTGTAATTATGTATCTTCTCTTTTTAGGATAATTTTTTTCTTATATCAAATTATTTAACAATAGTAATGTTTTTAAATTTTCTAGAAACATATATATGAATATGGAACATGGAAATCAACATCAATCATTATTAGATGATCGTGCTTGGATAAATCAGTGCAGAAATCCAAAAAGTTCTAGTTTAAATCCTGTATATGTTGATGGTGTTGAAGCTTTCTTATTATTTGCATCATCAAACCCAGAATTTGTTTTAGAAGGGACAATTAAGTGTCCTTGTAAAAAATGTGCTCTGAGAATGTTTGCGAAATTTGAAATCGTTGGGAAACATCTCTTGAGTTATTTTATTCAATCAAATTACATTTTTTGGTATCAACATGGTGAACGCAGTTCCAGAGAAGATACTAATAATTTGATTCTGGATCCATCACGGTTTCATGAATTTACTACATGATGTTGCAGGGTCATCCGTTCAACAAACTGAAATCGAGGATGATGTTGATTTACCTCCCGAGTTGGCACCATCTGAATTTGCTGAGTTGTTCAGGTATGCTGAGGATGCATTATATCCTAGTTGTAAGATAAGAAAATTAGAAGCAGATACAAAATTTATGGCTATTAAATCCGATAATGGAATGTCAAATAACTATTTTTATCAGATATTTTCTTTGGTTAATGCATTGTTACCTGAACGAAATGTGCTGTCTGCTAATTTTTATGAGAGCAAGAGACTGGTTCGTAATCGGGCCCTTACTTATCAAAAGATCCATGCATGTTCAAAAGATTCCATCTTATATACCATTGAAAATGATTCGTTGGATAGTTGTCCCACATGTGGTCAATTGAGGTATAAATAAGCTCAATCAGGGAAGTCTGGATTGATTCCTGTAAAACAGTTGAGATATTTCCCGCTTACACTCAGGTTGCAGCATTTATTTATGTCTCAGAACACAACGACAATGATGACATGGCACAAAACCAATATTTCAAATGGTATAATCTTGATTCATCCATCTGATGGTGATTCATGGAAACATTTTGATCAAGTGCATCCGTCTTTTTCTTTAGAATCCCAGAATGTGCGATTGGGTCTTTCTACTGAGGGTTTTTGTCCATTTGGATCTTTTTGTAGTCAGTATTCCTGTTGGCATGTCTTTATAACTCCGTACAATTTGCCTCCATGGATGTTGATGAAATATGCTTATATCTTTTTTACATTATTAATCCTAGGACATCCGAAAAAGAATATTGATGTTTATTTGAAAAAATTGATTGATGAGTTAAATTTATTGTGGAGTCATGGTGTTGGTACATATGATGCTGCTACGAAACAAATTTTTTTAATGAAAGCTGCCTTGATGTGGCCAATTAGTCACTTCTCGGCATATGTCATGTCATCTAGCTAGAGTATGCATGGTCCAAAAATCATGTCCTTACTGTATGGGAGACAACAAAGCATTTATGCTCATGAATGGAAAAAACCTTTCTATTTTGACTGTCATCGCAGATTTCTTCCAATCGATCATCCTTTTCAGAGGAATAAATCTCATTTCAGAAAAGGCGTAATTGAAATAGATGAACCTACAAAAATGATCTCAGGTACAAGGTTACAATCAGTTGTATTTTCATTACCTTCCACCACTTTTGGACTGACAATAAACCAACAGAAAATTCATGGATTTGGGAAAGAACATAATTGGACAAAATGGAGCATTTTTGGAATATACCATATTGGTGTGATTTTTTGGTCCGATACATGTTGGATGTCATGCATATTGAGAATAACTATTTTGATAATTTATTTCATATAGTTTTGGATACACTGGGTAAAACCAAAGATAATGTAAAAGCATGATTAGATCTTGCCCAAATTTACAGGCGACCAGAACATGAAATGTTTAAAAATGTTATATCACAGAGATTAATGAAGCCAAAAGCAGCTTATACACTTACCAAAGATAGTCACTTATTATTTTTTAAGTGGAATGCATATTTGAGACTTCCAGATGGCTATGCTTCCATCTTGGGAAGATGTGTTAAAAATGGTCATATTACCGGATTAAAAAGTCATGACTTCCATGTTATAATAGAAAGACTTATGCCTATTGGACTAAGAGGTTTGTTGAATTCTAAGATTTGGGATTCGATAATAGATATATCATATTTTTTCCAAGACATGTGTGCAGTGACAACAGACTATGATACACTAATCAAACTGGAAGACACTGCTATTATAATTATATGCAAACTAGAGAAAATCCTTCCACCAGCTTTATTTAACTCAATGGAACATTTGATATTACATTTTCCACATGAAACAAAATGTGGAGGCTCAGTTCAGTTTCGATGGATATACCCATTTGAGAGATGCATGCAGAAATTGAAGAAAAAAGTTCATAACAAAGCATCAGTTGAAGGCTCAATTGCTGAACCTTATTTGCAAGATGAAATTGCTTTATTCTCCTCTCTTTATTTTGAATCTGAATATCCCTCAAAATTTAAACGCATGGGCCGGAACGAGGGGAATTTTGATGATGATATGAAAAATCAATTATCAGTTGTCAATTAGCCCGAACTTGGATATAGTGGAGTTCATGATAGATGGATTTCAGATAATGAACATCATAGAGCTCATACATATGTTCTACTCAACTGTGAAGAAATGTCACAAATTGTACAGTGAGTGATCCTATCTCTTATTCTATAGATTCTATTACAGTAAATTAATCATACTGTATTTGTGGGTTATATGATAATCATATCAAGAAACAATTTTCACAAATTACAGCAGCTGGCTTAGAAGAACGTTGGCAAAAAAAAATTTCCTACTGGTTTCAAAAACTGGAAACATACATTTTTTTTGGTTTTAAATATATAATCAATTTATTACTTGTAATAGTGATAAATATTTTACAAATTTTCATGTATCTGTATATGCTGATAAGACGGATAGTCGATTGCGTATATTGAGTAGCCCACCATCCAAAATGGCTATATCTTATAATGCATATGTGGTGAATCGTTATCACATTCAAATACATGCATATGGGGAATCAAAGAAGACAATAAATAGTGGTGTTTTCTTGAAGGGATCACATCATAGAGATATTGAAGTTAACTTTTACGTTATGCTTGAAGAAATTATTGAACTGTGTTATTTGGGACAGAATTATGTAACAATGTTTAAATGTTGATTGCTGGATACTGAGAGAGGCTTGTGTATTCATCTGACTCATGGAATTGTTGATATTAATCATAAAGTTATTCTTACAGTAAATGAACCATTTTTGTTGGCTCATCAGGAACATAAAATTTAATATGCAAAATATTGTGCTACTGCAGAAGAGTTCGATGATTGGTGGAGTATAATAATAGTTAAATCTCAAGAAAATCAGTTTACTCAAACTGAATGTGGTTCCACTGAAGTGAAATGAAATGAAATTTTTCAGGACACTCCCCAAAACACATCTTTTTCACAAAGAGACATGAATATCGAGGATGACACCCCACAGTTAAGGGTCGATTGTGACGATGTTGTCAATGATGTTACAACTGAATTTGAAATGACAAGAGATGATGAAAGTGAATCTAATATGGAAATTGATGATGTTGATGAGGAAGATGAAGAAATTGGAATTGAAAACTATGAATATGATTATGAAGATGAACATTGACACAGTAAAATGCTAGTTAGAATCAAAACAAATATATATCTATACATAATAGTGATTTTCAACAGTTTGCTAATAACAATCATTTCATGTTTCAAATGGACTCGGAAACATTTCGTCAGTTTCTGGAGGCTGATCTACCTATGGATGATGAGGTTCCTGGGTCATCTGACCCTCAGGCTATTGGCACTACAGGGAGCACTCAGAGGGGGTGTGGTCTTGCCAGACTGATGATTCCAGATCCTATCTCGGAGCGACGTCCACCTCTTGGATTTGATACGCACACACGGTGGTATGGTAACCTGTGTATTTTAGTTATCCTTCATTATAATTTATTTATATTCTAATTGTTTGATTATTTGTTCTTTTTCGATAGTTTTACACATATAGTTATTGGACAGGGGAGCACTATCTTGCACAATTATTTTTCTCAGCCCTGGCTCACATGGGATCAGATTCCCACTGATATGTAGGCCTCCATGTTCGATCATTGGCTGGTACGTAATTAAATATTATTAATTTTGAAATTTAATTCATTAATAACTTTATATTATGGTTTATGGTATCCCATTGACGATAGCATGCATGCCACTATCCACGCAGCATGGGTGGTGTCTATGTGTGACCGTTTCCGTCCGTTTTTGCATAATTTGAGAAAGATAGCTGTAAAGAAAGCCGGAGTGACAGAATTTGATGAGTCCTACAGATCCCACCGACCAGAGTACATTTCATCTCACGTTTGGGATGGATTATGTACACACTGGTTGGGTGGTGGGTTTCAGAGGATATCTGCATTGGGTCGACAGAATCGGGGGAGACAAGAGGTGACGCATCGAGCTGGTAGTCGTACATTCAGTGCGCATAGAGAGCATCTAGTAAGTACTTTTTAAAAAAAAATTATACAACTTTAAATATAAACAGTCTATTTTATATTCATATAGGAAGCCGAGAAGCCCGATATTAAGACATACGACGTTTATCGGAGGATGTACACTGATCCGGCTACTGGAGAGATTCGAGGTGACCTCCATGGTCAGATTGTGGTCAGTATTATTTTCTTTTCAGTTTTCAAATTAAATGCATATAATCTTTTCATTATTTTAATATGTAATTGAAACTTAAGGAGTCATATGAGGCCGCGACCTCTCAGACTCAGGCTTAAAGTAAAGGCAAGACGGGTGATCAGACTAGTGCCCACCATTTTGATGAGATGACATGGATGCAGGTGACCTAGTATGGCTTCGAAAAGGGCCGAGTAGTTGGTATCATCTCTCATTTGACTCCTGCATCTTATTATGGTACTACTGCGATGTCAGCGTCCAGCTCGAGAAGATCTCATGGAGAGACATCATCTTCTGCCTCACAGTATCAGGAGTAGGTGTGTTCTTAGAGTCAGCTTATAGTGGATTTGCGTCAGGGGCAAGAGAAGATGTGTCAGCAGCACGATGAGAAGATGCGTCGATGGCAGGAGCAGATGCATCAGCAGCAGGATGAGGAGAGACATCGATATGAGGAGCAACATCAGGAGCAGATGGAGTATATGCTTCGTCTGACTCATAATTTAGGGATGGAGTTTCTTCCACCACCTCCTCCAGGTCCTCCAGATTATCCACCCCCAGTTATTTTTTTAGATGTAATAAACATTTGAGTTTGTAGTTTATTGCCATATTAACTATTTACAATTCCTCTTTCATATTGGGACGAATATTTCAGGATTGAATTTTTTTTTATTTTTTTTAATATTTTATTACTTATTAGTATTATTTTTAATGTCATCTTATTTTACTAATGTTACTTTTAATATTTTATATTTATTTTTAATATTGAGAAGTTTATAATTTTATAATTTTATTAATATTAATATTATTAATATTATTTTTCATAAATAAGTATGTTTATTTTAATAATAATAATATTATATTAATTTTTTATATTATTAATATTAGTACTATTATTATTATTTTTTGATATTAATATTTCATAATATTTAATATTATATTATTTCTATTCGTATTATTATTATTTTTGATATTAATATTTCATAATTATATTATATTTTTTTATTAATATTCTGATAATATAATTTCTTTATATTATTAATAATATTATTATTATTATATACATAATTTAATAATGATAATATTATATTAATTTTTTATATTATTAATATTAGTATTATTATATTATATTATATTATTTATATTCATATTATTATTATTTTATATTAATATTTAATAATTATATTTTATATATTTTTTATTTATATTATAATAATATAATTTTTTTATATTATTAATATTAATATTATTTTTATATAATATTATACGATTTGTATTATTTTTTTTAATTTTTTTTATTTTTTTAGTATTTACGACGGGAATATTTGCGACGGGATTTCCCATCGTAAAATTTTTTTACTGTAACATTTGCGATGGGAAGAATACCCGTCGTAAAAACATTTCTGCGATGGTGCGTCACAAATACCTACATCGCAAATATTATTTAAATTTCCCATTTGCGATGGGTGAGAAACCCGTCGCAACTAATATATCAGTGACGGCCCATCGCAAATACCTTTTTTATATATAAATGAAAACCCATTTTGCGACAGGGGAAAAATACCGTCACAAATACACTTTTTGCGAAGGGACCGCCGCAAAAACTCTTATTTTCAATGTCGTTTTCAGCAACGGGGGATTTACGAAGGAGCCCCATCGCAAAAGACCTTTTGCGACGGGAGCCCATCACAAATATTCTGTTTTCCTGTAGTGGTACGTTCCTGTACATATTATGTATTGGAAAGAGAATTTCATGTGATAGAAAATCATTGATCTAGTGTGGGTTTTTTGGAAACATGGTCATATTTTGGGAGAGATGTGTCAAAGGGAGAAAACAATGGTTGAGCAATAGCCCAAACTCTTTTGGGAAATTGTTGATTTTCTACTTTTTAAGAAGGAAATACCAATGGTTAAGAGAATTTACCACCCCCATTTTTAAGTAACCCATTCTTTATGTTTTTTTATGTATATTAAGTGTTTGGATGAATTATTGGATGGAATAGAAGACTTTTGAATTTTTTTGGTTATTTTTAAATGGTTCATGGTTTTTGAATGGTTAGTGAAAACTATGAAGATCCTATATGAAATTGTCCATAGTGAAACATGGGCATCTGGGAAGGTGCACAACTAGGTTCATGGTTTGGCTATATCATACTACCACCTTGGAGGAATTATGAAAAGTGGGATAGATAAATTTTTCATGGTGGTTGAATGTTTTTTCTAAGCATGTGGGACAACCATGATAGATGCCTCTTGAGGTAGAGGCTAGTGCATAGTTATCTCATATTTTTCCTTACCATGAGACTAATCAAGCATTGTTTAAAAGTGAGGTCCTAAAAAATGGTTCTCAATATTTTTCACCTATAAGGATATATGTTTTCTTACAATTCATCTCTAACTCATTATTTCATTCTCCAAATGGATTTGGAACCTCTACCCATCAAACTAGAATAGATCTGGAGACTTTTATTGGTGCATTGAAGCATGATTCTCATTGTATGTCTTTATTTTGGTAGTTTTTCTTAGATAAATTTTCCTTCTCGTTCTCTAAATCATAGATATAGTCTTTTGGGGATAGATATATGATTCTTGATTTTATTCATTATAATATATGTCAATGTGGATGTAAGGGGAAGTGATCGAAGAGGTTTTTTTAAAATCAACTCGGATTTATTTGTGTTTTTTGTTGTTATTTGTTTTCTTCATAATTACCAGGATAGGTAGAATCAATCATGAAAACTCTTATTATAACGTGAAGGATTATTTTAGAATAGGTTATATTTATTCAATTTCCCTATTAAATTAGTGTTAAATCATGGTAGAAACCCTCTTTAGTAACGTTTTTTGGATTTCAGGAATTGTATAAATTGGTTGTTGAAACTTCTTTATTTTCATGATTTTAAAATATTTATTTAAAATATGACTTTATTGAATTTCTGAAAATGGTTAGATTGAAAGGTTTTTACTTAAAGAGTGTTTTTTGGAAAATTGTTTAATGTTTGATTTGAAATAGTGTTTTCATACCTAGGTTTTGCGAGTTTATGCTTTTATGTGGCCTTGAATAAAGGGTGTGTACCATTGCAGTACAAAGGGCCATGACCCTAGATAAAGGGTATATGCAATTAGAGAATAAGGTGATTGGAAACTTATTGATGATTTGGTTAATTGATGATAAACTACTCAAGAGTATGGAACTATCAAAGATGCATTCATGCGTGGGTGTGATTTTAAAACATGGTTTATGTGTGCTAAAAAGGAATGTGAAATGGTTCAAAGAACTATTTGTTTTTCATTCCTTGGAAAACTTTTTGGTTAGAATGTTTTTTATATTCTAATACAAACTATTTCCAATAATTTTATATAAATTGTTTTATAAAAATGTACTAACATGTTCTGTACTAGTTTCATGAGTAGGGAATTCATTTGGGGAGAACCTACTGAATTTCATTACTCACCCCTGAATTATAAATTTGGTTATTTTGAAAATATTTTTTTATTAAGACATAAGTAAAGGTTAGGAATCACACTTCTATAGTTTTTTTGCATGATATATGGAAATTAAGTTGGAGAGAGGGTTTGGTTCTTGTGGGGAGTTTCTACATTGGTGTCTGGGAGTCATTGACATTTTTTGCATTATTATTCAACGTTTTTGTTGATGTTGATCTCAGTTTCTACTTAGTACTCTGATATGTTTTTGTTTTTTAGTGTACATTGAGTTGTATACATTGTTATTATACAATTTTTAGTGTCTTTTTTATGGGGTGTTTAGTTGTGTTGTTTTATTTTCAAAGGGAAAAATCATCCCCAACTACTTTTAATCCCTTTTTATTTATTTCTAGCCATTGACTCCTTGAGGACGTCACATAAGGCCTTATAATATACTTCATCCTTCTCAATCTGATGAAGAGGGGTGGGATGTTACATTCATAATATGATCCAGGTTCTTGATTTAGACCCAAATGAGTTTTATTTACTTGAAAAGATATATTCTAATCTTCATGGATAAGAAAACCATCTAGTTTATTATGGTAAACCCTTTCTTCTATCACTCCATTTATAAATACTATCATTAAATCTATTTGGAGTAACATAAATTTCCATTCCACTATTTTGGTTGTGAATAGCCTAATTTTTTTATCCTTTCCAAGGGTAAAAATGTTTCGTATATGTGTGTGTCTGTGTGTGTGTGTGTGTGTATATTCCATGAATATGGTAGTATCACTTCTACAAGAATCATTTTTTGTTTCAAATTACTATTCCATTATCATTCAGTTTTTAGTAGAAAACCTATTTTATCATGATGACATTCTTATATTACAAACATGAAACAATCTCTCATCCATGAGTGTTTTTTGAATTTTTTCCATGCCCTTCAATCGTATCCTAAACCAAATTCTCATTCTATGATGTTCTTTCAAATCACATTAAATCTATATGAGATTAGAAAGATGTTTCCTATATAGAGATAATTTTCCCTATCTTCATTATAATCGATTGATCACAAATGATATTCTTCCTATCCATTTTATCTCGGCTCTTCAGTTTCTATATTGATATATATATATATATAAATATGTTTCTAATAATCTATATATTCTTTGAAATTTTCATTGACCCCTTATACTTCCCCTGAGCTTCTCACCTCGAATAACATTCCTCTAGAAACTACTCACAATTTTTTTAAATATTCTTCTCATTCACCACTAGAGTGACATAATTTATTGTAAAGAAATTTTCTAAACACTTATTAAAGCATTTACATGATTTTCTTTTACCTTAGTATCTAATAAAAATTTCATCATCTCTATGAGACTCAAACATCATGATTTTATCCTTTTTTATAACTAAACACTTAAATTTAAAGATTCAAAATTACATTAATTTATACTTATTTTGTACCTAATCTCATAATAACTATTTTAATTTCCCATACTCAATAACACTCTATAAAAAATATTGACCAATGACAAGACTAATTCTATATAAAACATCTTTGGTAGTGTTTTTTTAATAAGAATAAATGTATACATGTTTTTATTATCATGTTACTCCTATAGAACACATAATTTTTTAAGGACATATTTCTATAGAAAATTGATGCCTTATCCTATACTTCATAACACAATCCTCTACCTAGATATCTATGAACTATGTGTCATTATCGAATCATAATTTTGGAATGTGCATCCAATTAATATTCTCATTATCTTACTAAATATTTTATATAACTGAATATATCAGAAATGTGTGAAATGAATATTATTCAATTCCATCCTACTATAATCATAAATAAAAAGAATAAAATTACACATCCCATTAATACACCTTGGTTATAATTATCCACACAAATCAGCATGCACCAGTTCAAATAATCATGTTGATATTTATTCTTTTTTATTTATATGTCTTTGGACTAATCATTACCTTTTGAAAAACATCATATTTTTTTGTATGATCACGTCAAAGATTAGTGTGATCTTGAGGTCCATAATTTTTCACTATATCCTTAATGAATTTTTGTCTCAAATACATAATCTATTTATGCCACAATCTATTTTACTCTTCCTTTGAAAAAAATAAAGTATCTTCATCTCCACTGTGAATGTATAAATTCCCCTTCAAGTGATTTTTGGGAATAAAAATATCACCATCCTTTTACTTGATAATATAGGTGCTCTGGATAAATTTTCATGTATAGATAAAATCGCATAGTTGGCTGACACATACAAAATTGTGACTAAGGCATTCAATAACCAATACATCTACACCCCTCGTCTCTTTGATAAAATATATGGCCTCTCCAGGTCCAATGATATTTTAACCATTATAAGAGAAAAATATAATGGCCCCATGAATTCTTTTATGTTATTAATAGCACATATTTTATAATGAATATTTTACTACGATCACACTAAAATACTATTAAATTTCATAATTACATTTCATATCTTGAATTAATATTGACTTTTCTAGATAAATTTAATGGAGGGAGATAAATGTGAAAGCAAAATTTACACACTAACATAATATATATAGGATTAAATTATTCAATTAAAATTATACTTAATACAAAAAATAATAAAAATAAATTGAATAGTTGGGAATATAAATGATGTTATTAAGGGAATTGTTGGCCCGTTATAAAAAAAAGTAATGAATTCTATGTATGATAATGGATGAAGTTATATAGGGTATAAAGGGTAAAGTTAATATTAGGTTCTAACTATTACCTAACCATTGGTAAATATGACCATTTTGAATTAAAACCAACTGTAATAATGTTACAATTTCAATTAGTGTTTATAAAGGGTAATGAAAAAATATAGCTGATATAAAAGTGACAAATGATGGAATCAACTAGTAGGATCATGCCTTTTGAAACCTATTTATCAGAACATGGGAGGGAAGTATCATTCATGGGGTTCTCCCATTAAAATTCCCCAGAATATAATCAACACGTAAGGATCGATCATAATTGATGACTAGATAATTTCAAGTGAGTTGAAATCCCACTATGTTAGGATTTGGTGAGCCTCCACATTAAAGTACCACCATCAAACACCTTACTCATGCGATGTATCAAGATGTAATAGAGACTTATGTATCTAGACCCGATTCAAATTTTGTAATTTTATTTTTATAAATTAAACATTGTTTTCAAAAATGACTTCATTATTATTATATTATTTCATCAAATACACATTAATGTAATATGAATATGATAAGTATTTTTTTGGATATAAATAATACATAATTGTGTTTTTAGAAAATATATAAAACCGTAGGATAAATTTTTATATTATAATTAAATATTATTTTCATGAGGTAGTCTTATAAAAAACAATTTATTTTAATATTAATGATAATATAATTTTATAATGTCCCATGTAATTTTTATATGTTTGAGATAGTTTATTATGTCATAAATACTATTATTTTTCAATAAATAAAAATTTTATTCAAAGGTTAAAATTAAACTATATGGATAATTATTTTGAAAAAATGAACATTATATTTTAAATCAGGACATAAAAATTATGTTATTGGTACATTTTTTTAATTTTGTAAAATAAGTTATTTATCATCGAATAGTAAAAATATTGTTTTATATTTGTAATATATTTTATGACATCATAAATTTTAAATGATGATGGAATAATTAATAAAGCATAATCCAAGACCAAATATTTTCATTTTAATAATATTTTTTATTATAATTAATAAGAATTAATTTTCAAACCTATAAATAACTATGAAAATTCTAAAATATAAATTAAAGATTTAATAAATTGTTTTATGAAAAAAGTAATTCTCATATGAAAATTTATTAAAAATATTTATTTTCTTTTATGAAACTAAAATATATCAAAAAAACTTCTTAATGTCATAAACAATTTCCAAAACTAGGGGTATGCTGATGGATTTCCATTTTCCACTGTCAAGATTTCCAAGGCCTATATTTATAAATTAAAAAACAATCCTACCCTAATTTATATTAATACCCCCTTCTCTACCCCATTTTATTTACTAATAAACCATTAATAATTAATTTACCCTCAGTATCCCTCACTCAACGCTTTCTAAAGAGTTTCTATGTTTTTAATGAACTATCCTCAACCTTTTAGAAGTTATTATAAAATGTAAGGTATTATCTTCCTCTTTTTTATTCAAGTATGTCCTCTGTAGTTAGTCTTTTATTATCGATTCTATAATGTTCTCGTGAACTTTTGATCTTTCCATTACTCTCCGGATATCATTATTTCAATTAGAGACTTCCATTATCTCTCATTAATCCTTTTCCATAAAGGGAATGGTATAGTTGTAATGTTACTAAAATCATCCATTGTTTTTCAATGGAATTTTATGTCAAGAATACCCGAAATAAATTTATTCAAGGGTATACATAAATAGGTAATTATAATAATTGATTTTTTGATTTATATGTATGAAACATTTGTTCTCTAATCATGGGATAAAAATTATTAAATGTTCAAGTCTTTAAGAACTAATCTACTAAATGAAGTTATAGGAAACATATTATTTATTCACAACTTGTTATTGATGAAATGATTTATTTTGATTGACATGGATAAAATTATGTATGACATGTGAATGGAAAACCCTGCTGGGGTTATCATTAATTGGGTAAATAATTAATATCTAGAGATTTTAAATTAATGATACTTTCAAGAATAACTATAGTATTGTGTTTTATGAATCATTGGTGATGAACCTCGGTAATATTCTTATCGCTGTATCATTTTTATGTTGTATCTCTATTGACATGATTTGTATCATGTACTCGTTATTATTATCAAATTTTATTCCTCATTTTTTATCCATGAGGATCGTTCATGTCCCATTTGCCTTATTTAAGCCTTACAGGGCTTTATTCTCAATATTTCCAATTGATGAATGTCACGAGGAGATCACTTGTAGTGAGTTGAACATAGATAAAATAATAATATACTATTTATGAAATATAAAATAATGTTTATACAAATTTTTTCCTATCTTATTTATTTATTATATATTTAGTTACCAAGAACCTAGGTATCAAAAGGAATAGCATTGTCATTAATGTATTATATTTTAATTAATTATATTAAAAATCATGTATTGAAAAAGAATATCACCTTAGTTTATATCAAAGGTGAGGTTTAGTTATTTTTGGAAATTTAGAGTACAAAACACTATTAAAACCCTTATGAATAACTTTAAATATTTGAAAACAACTTGAGATTTTGTGAAGTATAAATTTTGTTATTTCATATAAATAAATATATTTCTATATATTATAATAAAATTTTCCTCTGGTGGTGTTTTACCTAGGGATGATAACCCAATGAATTGAAGATTAGGTATTAACTTGTTCTTCACGAGGTTTCTGAAAAATAGTCCATTCTTTACACATAGTTTCCTACTCTAGGTACATATTCCCTATTTAATCATGTGATTTTAATATGATATTTAAGAAGGATATATAGATAATGAATTAATTTTTTAATGATTAAAGCATATCATCCTAGAAGCATGATATTATAATATTAAAGTATTAATAAATATTTCAGAATTATAATATCAATTCTTACAATAAAAAAAATTTCTTACTTAGGTTCTCTTATTATATAAAAAGGATATTAAATATAAGGAATAATGTAAATAATGGATGCAATGGATAGTGTAATGATACACATTCTAATATGATGGAATTTTTAGGAAAAAACTTCTTGATGATAATGAATTAGTTAACTTAGATAATTAACAAAAACATAAACCATCTAAAGAATTCATCTTTACTAAGGAATTAATAACTAGAATTTGAATCCTTCATGTAATAATGAAACCCTATTTTTAGGGTAACTTTTTATCCACTAATCTACGAATAATGGATAAACATTATAGAAAATATTTTTTTTATGTTATATTATTCATAAGGATAATTGTTCTAGGTAGTATATCACATAGTGGTAGAAACTTATCACTACTAGATACTGATTAAGAATAATTATCAAAGAGATGATATGGAATCCATGGAATTATAATACTTTAAAAATTTATTTAGCAATTTGTTTCCTCGAAACCTCAAAACCAATATAGGGAAGGAATTAATTTAGTTCAAAAATATAAAAAACTAATCAGTGGGAAATTATGAAATTAACTTTACAAGGATATAATGATATATTTGAATAATTTTTATTTATTCTTATTAGAATATTTATTGATTATTTTGTGGGATAAGATGTCATCTAAAGAAATATATTGTCATAAGATACATTGGGAGTGATTTTGGAAATATTAAACTGTTCTCTCAAACTGTAAATAGATTTTTGGATATGTATAATAATCTCATGTTCTGAATGACAAGAAGATAAGGATGAATTTACATTTCAAACTGAATTTCAGACAAAGATGGGAAGGAAAAAAAGAAGAAACATATATGTAAAATAATTGTACGAAGACGGATTCTAGGAATTTCCTATATAGAAGTAGAAATTGATAAAAGTGTTGATGATAAACCGATATATCTTGAACCTATTTTGGATATGTAAAGCCTAAACAATTTGAATATAACAACCAAGGGAATATAGAGAAATAAAAACCAACTGTTAAATTATTAATGTGCATGGAGCATGGGAATTTCTCTAATTAATATCCATATTAGATGATAATGAAAGGAAAATCATCAACCCCAATAGTGTTTAAGGGATAAAGGTTTTGATTTTGATATTATTGTGAATTAAGTTGATGATACCGATGTTTTTTTCGTATGTATACTCATTACCTAATCATTATTATCAAGTACATTGATTTATTCTGGTTCTACAGATTCTTTTATTTAATTAAGCTTTGCAAAGGACATCACGTTAAACCACGAACTGATAGTGGAATATATTTTAGAGAGAAATCATAGAGTTTGAATTCCAAAATTGAGCATATATAGGGATTACCTTATTAAATTTAGTGAGTATAACCACCCTAAAAACCTAGTGGTCTATACAATTATAGAATTTGAAGGATATATTGGTTTCCTAAGAATAATTAATAAATCAAATGTAGAAGAAGGGCAATATCATTTATCTTATGGTGAAAGCCACTAATTATCTTCAAAGGATATATATCTAAGACTGAGTCATTGAAAGAACCACCTTATATTTGTTTATGTATAGAAATTATTGGTGAAGAAGAAGAATAAAAAGAATTAATAAAGAGAATAGGTGAACCCATTCCTTAGGAATAAATTGATGTTTATATATTAGAGTTACATCCCACTCCCCAGAAAGAGAGGTAAAGTTGTTAATTAAACTCATACATTGATCTAATAAAATATATAATACACCATATATAATGTAATATTTAGAGTTGGAGGAATTAAAGAAACAACTCCAAGTACTTTTGGAAAAGGGTTTTATTCAGCTATGTGTGTCTCTTATTGGAGAACATTTTCTCCTTGTAAAAAAGATGTATGGATCAATGTGGTTATGCATTTATTAAAGAGAACATAATTGGATTATATTAAAGGAAAAAAATATCCTTTTCCAAAGATTAATTATTTGTTCCCCAAACATCATGGGGCATAATTGTTCTCCAGGATTGACCTTTGATCAAGTTATCATCAGCTGAGGGTAAAGAAATAAGATATACTAAATACTTCCTTATGAATAATTTAGAGAAATTGTGTTTTGTTTTTTATTCCATTATTCTTTACTAATTCACATTCCATTTTTATGTATTTTATGAATATAGTTGTCAAGGAGAATCTTGACTAGTGTTTTGTGGTTTTTTAATTTTTATATAGTGATATATTAAGAAATCCATAAGGAACAAGTGGATAATCTAAGGTTCAAATTAATAACAATAAAGAAATATAATATTTTTGGGTAAATTAAAAATACGTGAATTCTAGTTATCATAACCAAATTTATGGGATACATTAAACCTAAATAAGGAATATTAGTGGATCCACTAAATGAAAAATTCCTACAGGAGTGGTCATGTCCTACAACATTAGTTCAGATTAATATTTTCCATAGCATTCTATGCACACTATTGAATTTTTGTGGAAATAATTATATTGATCTATTATCTATTAACCATGTTAAATTTAAAGGGAGTTAATTATATATGTATAATAAAGTGTGAAGAGAATTTCTATGAATTAAAAAATAGTTTGGTAACAGAACCTATGCTAAATTTACCCTCTAATTGGGAAGGATTTTTCATTTATATTTATGTATCATTAAGTGTACATGGATGTTTACATATAAAAAATGACAAAGTGATATCCTATTCATAATGGTAGTTAAATCCTAATAAATAGAATTGTCTTAACAATGATATGGATTTAGTTATAGTTGTCTATGAATTAAATATATGAATATAGTATCTATGTGAATAAGCGTGATATATAGACCGAACAGTAGAGTCTAAAAAATATATTAAGAAAAAAAGAACTTAATATGAGAAAAAACAGTTGGTTGAAACCTATTATACAGAATCTTATTGATCTATCCATTATAACCGTGTAAAAGTAAGAAAATTCATTGATTAAATGATTATGAATGACCCTCAAGAACTTGTGATGTTGAGGACTAAAGGATATCCATTTATCAAATACTTGGTAAATATGGACAGGGAAGTCATAATGGAAGGGAAATCATCAATACTATCCCAAATGATTTATAAACCATCATTATTGGATATTATCAATAATGACAAATTAAATTTTCCTAAGTTCCAAAAAAAATAAAAGCTACAAAAAATGTGATGATTAAAATTTCAATATTGATAAATAAGAAGTATGGAGGTTTGGTACAAGGATAGGCATCTCATTTAATAGATATTTGAATGGAAAACTAATATATGAATCTCATACCTCTACATTCTCTATAAATATCAGAAGCACCAAAATGTATATAGATATATGAGATCATTATTGGTTAGGAAACATGAAAAGGGATATTATTTATTATACACTATGATGTTAGGTATGTCAAACATCAAATAATAAAATAAAAACTACCAAAAAAAGTTTTTCAAAAACAACCCATACCTATATGGAAGTGGGATAACATCACAGTGGACATTGTTACTAGCCGCAAAATATAGCCAATGTAAAAATATATTTGTCTATTATAATTTATATATTAAAAAATTATACCAATTTTATCGCTATATGATTAACTTTTTCCCTTATTAACCATACTTTTATGTATATTAAATAAAATATGAGGCTTCATGGAGTTCTACTATCAATTATTTCATACTGTGAACCAATATTTACTTATATGTTCAAGAGGAACCTTCAAAAGGCTGTAGACACCAATGTAAACCTTAGCACATCCTATCATACTAAAACTTATTGGTGGTATAAAAGGACTATTAAAACATTGGATGGCATGTTATGAGATAGATCAATTGGTTTTTAAGAGGATCTAGATAAACATCTTCCACTTGTTGAATTTTAATGAAAAAAGGATTTTCACTGAAATTTTCAAATAGATCCATATGATACCCAAAGAGGGAATAATTTTAGAACTATAATATATTGGGATAAAGTTTTTTGAGGAAAAATATTATGACTATACATTTTCATTGAAAATTTTAATGTGATCTGTGTGATACAAAAACAAATCAGGAATTTTTAGATTCAACAAAAGAGTTATGTTTTTTGTCAAATGAAGAACATAAGGTTTATTTTTAAGAATCTTTTATTCCACATAATATCACCTTGTAACAGGGTCATGATGTTCATAAGGAAGGGTAAATTGAGTTCATGCTACATTGGACTATTTTAGATTCGATACTATGTTAAAGAAGTTTCCTATCATGTATCACTATGTATTAACCTTTCTAATGTACAAAATTAATTTAACAAATACCTAATAAGAAAGTATATGTCAAACTGAATGCATACAGTATATATATATTATTTAGAATTTGAACCTGATATATCATACAATGAATAACCATTATAGATTCTTGGTGAAAGGTAATCGGTGTCAAGGAACAAGAGAACCCAACTTGTGAAGGTATTATAGAGAAATACCTTATTTTAAGAACAATCGTGGAATCCTAGATAAGTGTTGGAGGAGAAACATCATATTTTTTTGAATCCAGATGAATATTTTGATGATAAAATTTATAAAGAATGGGATAATGTAACGACCTAATAATACTTTATGCTTTTTGGAGAATGTAATTTTCAATGAATGTTTTATTATGAGAACATAGAAATAATATAATATTTCATAAGAACATTATATATCATAAATTCATGTTTACTATAATAGCTAAAAAACATGTAGAGATAAAAAATGATCAATTCAAAGTAATATAAACTCCATATGGTTGAATTATTTATTGAAGAAATCCCAAATTATAAAAATAGTATAAATAAATTGAAAAGTTAGGAATATGATATTTTTTTATCAAAATAAGTGTAGAACCATCATAACTAATGTAATAAATGTTGAAGTATTATAATAGTGGAGTGTATATACAGTATATTGTGTAATGGGACCATTAGGATATGATTTTTTCCAAACCATTGTTCAATATAAACAATCTCAATATGACTATTGGAAATTATGGCCATTGATAATTATGTTACCATTATAATTAGTGTTTATAAAGGGTAATGAAAAAAAGTTAAATGATGCATATGAGTGAAATGATTTCCTCATTTAGTAGAATCTTGCCTTTAGAATCCAATTTTACAAACATGGGAGAGGGGAAAATCAAAAGGTTCTTTGTGGAATAATATCAAGGGGGAGAAGATTTCATTGGGCTTATGAGAGAAAAATTGTGAAACCAACTGAGCATGGGGGAATCAATGTTCGATATTTTTGGAAGGCAAATTATTACCTGCTAGGGAAGTTATCATGGGAAGTGATTTAGGGTTGGTCCCTCTGGATTTGTTTCATTAGTGGGACGTATAGTTATAAATATAGGGGGAATAAAAAGTACTCCTCCTATTTGTGGATCTCTCTATGTGAACAAATTATAAGGTTGTAAGAACACTCCATGTAAATCTAGGGGTGTGTAAACATTATCTAATGGGAGTATAAATAGGTTGGTGGGTTTTATAGGGTTTTCTACACCTGAATTTTTCTTTTGATACTCTTGCATGAATCCCTCCTTCATTAAGGATATTCAACCCCCCCCCCCAAAGAATTTTTTCAATGTATTGATATGGACTCATACCTTGATTAGTGTATCTTTACAAGTTCTCCTTAGAGTAAATTATCCTCAAAATTTGAGATAAAAACTATTTTTAGTTATCCAGACAGTGATCCTTGGAGAAAAAATCCCATGAGAAAGACCCTCCCACCAAATTACATCGTTCTCATATGGAGAATCCATAGTTAGGAAATATTCTTGCATGTGGATGTCAATGGAAAGGGTGTAAAACTAGCTTCTAGGTGTTCCTGCTAACATTCTCCAAAAGAAGAGACCCCACATTATCTTTTCCAACAAATAGAATGGGAAAGACCCTGTGGAGTGAGCTCGGATAATTCATGTGTAGTGTATGTAAAACATCCTCATATGATAATTTTCTCCATCACTTGTTTTCTGGTGACGGTAGTAGGTGTGAAGATGATGCTCAATTAGTACTTCTATCTCTGGTTTGCTATATTTTATTGAAAGCACGCAATCAGTCTAGGCACACTGGCCACCAACTTTTGAATTAGGTGGTCATTGTCTGAGCTAAATGCCTCATTATTGATATGGTGGGGCTTCTCATCCATATGGAGGATACTCCCTCCCTTATAAATTTATCCTAAAATAGATCCCATCCTACCCATACTATAACTAGATCGATGGGACATTTTATGAGCTGGTCATCTCTTCTTAAGGGCTCACGATCAGCCCCGATGAGACCTAAAGTCTGGGTAGCATGCGTTGGGATGGCCTAGTCAATGACTCAACTTGTTTAGTAATATTTTCCCTCTTTGTATTTTGAATCCAAAAACACTCTTACAATAGAGGAAATGGCCATCATCAAAGTCCTTGAGATTTTAATTTCAATGAACATCTATCTCACCTCAGTGGAAACCGACTCCAAAATCATCTCGACTGCCTTCAATGGTGTCTCATCTACACCATTTCCTATCACTTAATTTATCTAAAAATGAATGGTTCTCCTCTATAGTTATACTTATAAACTCCATAAATGGTGTGAATGTAATAGTGATGATTTTTTCATGGCCCTAAATCTTCCTAGGATACCCCTCTCATAGATTTTTTTACTCTTAGATCCCTTCCTTTAGGTCGAGTGGAAGTGGTTACTGAGGATTCCTTCAGTTTTCACTTTTACATGCCACTGTAATGTATAAATATTTATATTTCATGAATAAGTTTATATTTTAGAGAGATTATATTTTAAAAATTACTTTTAAAAAATAAAAAATATATTTGATATCAGCATGTTTGAAATTAGTTTAGGGTGAAATATTGATAATTTTCTAAAATAATTTATTTTTTATTGAATAATAAATATATAGTTTTTAGTTAAAAAATGTTTCATGGATTAATTAATATATAATAATTATTCAATAATTAATCAAATATAATCCTAGAAAAAAATATTTTATTTTATTAATATATTTTATTTTAATGAATTAAAATTAATTTCCAAACCTATAAAGTACTTTCCATAGACAAAAATTAAAATTAGAGTTTTAAAATATATATTTCAAGAGAAATTAATTTTCCATGCCAAAAGTTATATAAAACACTTAAATTTAATTCTGAAACTCTAATATTTCAAAAGCTTCCTTCTTAATTTCATAAAGCCTGAGAAAAAACAATGGGTAAACCAATGATTTTCTATTTTCTACAATAATTATTTCTAAGGACTATATGTAGAAATCAATAAACAATTCTCAAACTTTTTCTATAAATACCCACCTCTTAGCCCCATTTCATTCACTCATGATCCACTATGAATTATGTTCCCCTCATTTACCTCTTTAAATCCCTTCCATGGATTTTATAAGATTCCAAGTAACTCTCCATAAGCATTAGGAAACTATTTTTAAATATAATGGATTGTCTTACTCTTCATTTTATCTTAATAATTAATTTATATATAGTCTTCCAATTTCAAATTTATTATGTTCTTATTCAATAATTCTTATTATATTATTGTCTAAATATTTTTCTATCAATTAGATAATTCCATTATCTCGCATTAATCCCATTCTATAAATAAATTTCTATAATGGTAATGCTACTGAAAATATTTTTTTCATGTCTTTTTTCTGTTTTGAATACCCAACACTATTTTCATTTAATATTTTTTAGAAACATTTCATTATACTTCATTGTTAAAGGATTTACAAAAAAGAAGCCCACATTCCCTTCTTCTGGTTAAAACTGAAGAAGTGTTTACGTATTTAAGAACTTATGTACTCAATGGTTTTAGATGAAAAACATTATTTATTATCCATGGGTTATTGATGAAGTGATTTACTATAATTGATGTGGCTCATATGAATTAATTCATTTAAATGGTGTTCCTAGATGGAGCACATTTGAATTGGGAATGTAATAAATCTCTATAGATGACATATTCTTGAGACCTTGGTAAATTACCTTGGTAATATATTTTATGATTCCTTAGTGATGAACCATGGTGATATGAAAATTAATATTAATTTTTTTAGTATCCAAATTTAGAAAGTGTCATGTAATTATGAATATAATCTCATATTATGCCTCATTGTTTATCTATGATAATTTCTCATGTACCATTTCCTCTATTTATCTCTTACTAAGCATCATGATCACTATTTTATAATGATTCATGCCCCCAAGAGATCACTGGTATTGAGGTAAACTAGGAAGAAATAATTATTCATTCTATCAAGAGTGTTAAATAATGTTTTTATTTATATTTTCTTTATGTAATTTAGGTATTTTGCATTATGTTTCCAAGACAGTAAGCATCAAAAGGTCCTTCGATGTCACTATTGAAAATATTTCTAAGGAATTATATTAAAAATTATGTATTAAAAATGTGGGTCTCTATAAAAATTTTGTAAACACCTTACTTATTATATATGATTCCAATGAATAGATCCTTATACCCAATAATGTGGGAAGCAGAAACACTATGAATTTTTTATAAACTGGATTGATATAAATATTTCATGGAATTTTCTATAAATACTACCTACAAAAATAATTCCATTTGTAACCATGTCTTCATTTTGTAACATGGTGTTAATGCATGATCATCTTAAGATAATAATGGACCAACTTCATCTAGTAACGCTACAAGTATATTTTTCCTATTCAAACCACTTGATTATTATTTAAACTATTGTGTAAACTTATTTAGGTTATCATATGAACATTCCACTATATAATCAATAAAAAATACCTAGATACATTTCAAAATTCTATACACTAAAAGTAGTGACCATAAAAATCATGACTAGAATATTAAACTCTACTGGACTACGCTATATTTATTTGTCCCTCTTGTACTTTTTTTTGAAGCATACATTTTGAGAATGGCCCTTCTTTCCAAAAAATTAACAAAGAATAAAAATAGAATTATTTTTTTCAATACCACAACATCAGTTATTCCTCTAATTCTATGATTATTTCAATATTGATTCACACCCAAATAAATATTCTTCTTTGATTTTGGTTCTTATAGAAAGGTACTGGCCATCACTACTTTCGAATTGCAATTAATCCCTACACCATCACTATCATAATGACATTCCTTGTTCTTCTCCTAATATTACATTGACTATTTTTTTATATCCTCATGCTTCAAATCCACATTTTCTATCACGAGAATGATCTAAATTCAATATAACATACTATGATCCAAGAGTCTATTTGGGTATCCTACTTTTTTTTTCAAAGGGTGCCAAATTCCTCTTCATTATCTTCAATAAATTTGTATTTATCTTTAATTTTATTACTCAAACCGTCAATAACTCTAGTATATTATATTTTTTTGGGAATGAACTCGACTACCCTATGTTTTTTTCAATTATTTATAAATTTATATTTTCAAACTCTTTCTTTAGATAAAATGTATTATCTTATTTATACATTAAATAGAATTTATAATCATGTAACACATTATTAGATTTTATAATTTTAAGTACTAAAACATCTATTTCTTCAATATAGGAATGTAATTAAACTTAAACAATAACTCTCCCATAATGTTTTAACTTCACTAACAAAACTCTATTATTTTTTATTGTAACTTCTTATAATAGTAAAGAGAATATCTTCTCTAGGATCTTTTCAGACCATAAATATATCTTCCTATGTTTTATATGATTTATTTTTCTATTTTTAAAGAATATTTTCTACTTGAAATTATTTTCTTCGTACGTCTACAACAATTAATGTTGGATGAATATTTCTTTAAAGAAACGTCATCTCCATCATCATTATATTTAAAATTATTTGGCACATAGCTATGAGGTTAAAAAAAACAGCACATCAAAACCATGTTAGTGGGAATTACCCTTTAAATATTCATTTATAATGTTATAAATTTCAATAAAGGGCCTTCATGAATTAATACACCTCTTCTTCTACATGTCCATATTCTATGATGGGATTCTTCATGGACACCAATGCCCCCACAATAGACTCCCCCTTTTACATAGCCTAATAATCATCATTGTTTACCTCATATATGATAATATTACTTCGTAATCTATCTAAATTTATCAAATTCATAACATGATCCTTTATCATATAGACCTTTTGATTGAATACATTTGGTATTACACTCAAAATGAGCCTGAAATTTATCACATCGCTGAGGGATTTTCTAAGACCACACATTTCATACATTGAAAATTTTACCTGGTCAAATAATGCATCAATAGATTCATTCGGGTGCATCATAGTGTCTTTTCTTTATTCCCTGTAACATATAATTTTTTCCTCTCAAACATTTGAATCATATTTATTGATATTTATAAACTTTTCTACATAGAATGTGAGTATTTACCCTACATCACCTTCATATAAATTTTATTGCATATTACTCCCCCGACAGTATTAATTTATCTATAATTTTATTCTATTTATTTATGGTATACATCTGATAAGTCCCCGCATTCCATACATATCAATATTTCAAGCATGGTAACCATATGTAAAACAATGAAAATGATCATAAATAATAAGTAATTTGATTTTTTCATTTTGAATTTTTTTTCCTTTGATGATCAAAATACTTTGGTAGGTAATTTCTACCATTTCTTCAACTATGAGATAGGATAACTGATGTTAAACTGTATCTTTAATACAAATTTTTGGCCACACTAGGTTATATACATTGGAGGTGGGGTGAAATACAGTATATATGATTAAAACAATACCCCATGTGGATCCTGATTCATCACTAAAAGAAATCAAAAAACTCTTTAGGTCATAGAAAAATAATAACTGAAATGAAATAATGGAATAGACACACCACTTTTACTTAGTTCACCCTAATTGGTAACATCCTAGGAGAAAAAAATTTCAATGTGCCAATTTACAAGAATTGCTAAAGTGGGGTTCTATTATAATGCTAGGAATAGACTCAATGTCCCTCAATGTTTAAAAACAATCACCTTTTGAAAGGTGTAACATCTTGAACCATATCAGTCTATAAATAGTATTTGGACCAGTCTCCATATAGCCTTAAGAAAATATCCCCATACACAATAGGTTTTTGACTAGTCGCATGGATATAATGATGATATGATGGGATAATATATGCTCATGATCAGAGTGGAACATTGATACATCAAAAATAAAACAACAGTCATACAAGAATAAATGTGAGGATAGAAAAATAAATTAGAAAACATGGAAATGAAAAATAATACAACCATTCAATGACATGTGTTGCTTGATTATAAAGAAGTGGGCATACAATAGTGAATTAATAAACAGTTCAAAATAAAATAAAAAAAATCTTATATGTCTATCACAATGAGAATATTAACATTTGGTTTATTCATGTTCTCCCAAACACACATGCCCATGAATAACAGTAAGTAGGGAAAACCCAAAACACGGTCTAGTACCCATGAGGTATATTTGAGTAACAAACCCTAGCCCAAAAAGGGTGTCAGATAAGCTTAGTAGGCCATCACTAATAGTGTCTGAAAATTTTCAATATAAGAATATAAAATAAATTAGATTGCATGTATATCAATAAAGGCAGTAAAAAAGTTAATATAAAAAATTCAGACATAGGTTCCTCAAAGGACACCCAGTCGACAATACATGCTTCAGTCCAAGAAGAAATATCTCTGATAATGTGTCACTATATATATATAATATAGATATGTATGTATATATATGGACTATATATATAGAAACATATATATGTATACATATAGATACATAGTTTATTCAAGATGTGAGGCATAACATAGGTGTCCTCATAATTGTAACATAGGGGTATCTAATTAATATAAGGCACTATCCAAGACATCCCAACCAAGAAACATTTCTATGATCATAATAGTATTACATTCATATAGTATATAGGATATGACAAAGGTTTCTATATATAATAGTGATCAATCATATAATAAATCTCATTTTCCCTATGAGCCCATGCTTGGTATTTCTACTTGATAATTCATGTATCTCTCAAGGTGTAATTTAGATTTTATAACCAATGATCTTATCCAAGGAATTATATTAATGTAACCCACATATATCACCATGCTTTATTAAAATTAATTTAACCAATGATCTTTTCCAACACATTCCATTTAAGGAACATAGGTATTGCTCCCTAGACTATTACAATTAATTTAACCAATGAGCTTATCTAAGGTGTTCTGAATAAGAAACCCTAGTATCACCCAAGGATTTTTATAATTAATTTAACCAATGATACCATACAAGTAATTACTAATAAGTAACCCATGTATTTCCCATATGTAAACATAATTAATTGAAATTATGATCCCACCCAAGGCGTTCCGCATAAGGAACCTGAGTGTCACTCATGGTTCATATATTCTTAATCAGTCTATGATCCCATCCAAGGAATTCTATATAATGAAACTTGGGTATTTTCCAAGGCATACATATTTATCCAACCTATGAGACTGTTTAGGGAATTTCATAGAAGCATCCCAAGTATCGATCAAGGAATAATATAATTCATCTAACTATTTAAATTTAATTAATAAATTAATTCCATGTTAGTAAGAACTACATAACACATTATAAGTTTGAAATTAGGGTAATTTAATTTATACATAATTAATTTGTACATGGTAAAGTCCACATCACTCTTCATTGCACCCAAAAAAATAAGTCAATTAATATAATTTATCACATCACTTACAGGTGAAGGATTCAATAATTACATTTTATAATTCGATCATAGTCAAGGGTAAACCCCTTCTTTAATCATCCCACTAAATTATAATTAGGTGTTTACTTTATAAAGTATGGATCTAGAATTTTATAAATAATGATTGTAATCTAATTTATTAATCTGAACTACTTTAATTTCATTTAATTCCCTTAAACCATTTATTGTTAGGAAAATAAAGTATCATTCACGAAGGGTAATTTTAATTCTAAATCTAAAGCATAAGGGTCATGTAAAATAAGAAACTCAACCAAAGGGTTGGTTCTAGTTGAGGTGAAAACCCTGCAATAGTTTAATTAAATGAACCTTGGATATTAAATTTAAAATACAAGGGTCTACAAAATTCATTTCACATGTCGAGGGAGATGCATAGAAAATCTATCGCGGGACACAACAACGTATTTTTCAAAACAATAAAACATTAATGAAAAATATATAGAGAGCCTAAATCATTTTTAGGATGCTTCACTCATCCATTAAAAAAATATTTCATTCAATGTGGTTTGATAGAAATAAATTATATCAAAAACACCCTAAAAGAAGGTTATATGATCTCACATTGAAATTGCATTTAATAAGAAAAGATAAACTAAGAAATGAGTAATAATGAATCATAGTCTAATAAAAGGTGTTTAAAAATGACCAACGATGGTCAATATCAAGTCTGAAGGAAGGAGATCCATGAAATCCTAGAAGTATCCCAAGGAGAATCTCAAGAATCTTTCTGAAATGGGATAAATGAAGATAAGAGGAGTATTTTAGTTTTAATAGTAAGGAGGGTAAAACGGTCATTTAAACCTCTTTAATGTGATTAATGGTTTGGATGCTCAGTTTGGAAAACAATTTTCCAACCATGTGGGCTCACTGTATATATAGGAATGCCTCTCGCACGATAACACACATGGTTTAAAAACCTATGTGGGGACACTACCCAAAGGATCACAACCCTCACACATATAAACACACAATTTGATAAACCATATAAAACCCCTACACAATCCTCTTTAATTAATTAAATACATCTTTCATAGTCATGCAGCCTCTAGTGCATGGTAATATAAACCATGTTACATCCTCAAAATTCCACATGGTTTCCTAGGATGATCTCCATGGTTTAAGAAAATTTTGTCCCTTAACAAAATTTGTCGCATGGTTGGACCACAATATTTGTACTAACCATGCAACAACCATGAGCCTAAGGTTATTTCTCTTATTAGTAAGTTATCAGATCCCAAAAATCATCAAACTCATTCAAAAACCCGAGAGACCTCTCTGGAATTAAATCACATCTAATAAACACATTATAGGGTTCTAATTATCATAATTTCATTCCGAAGTTTAAATTATGATTAGGATCGTCCACTAAATAAGAAGTTAAAATCCTCTTGGAACTTGCAATCAATTCAAAACATATGATCATACAATATCCCAACCCAAGAACTTATTATCCTTGATAATCCATTGGGGATAAAATAACAACACAATACCTACCTGGGTTGTGGAATTTTCACTGAAACATCCACATTGCGTTTTTGAAGACCCAACATGACTTCAATCATCACTTTTAACACACAACACTTAATTCATTGAAAATATATCCAAATCTTGTATTCAAAACAAAAACATCAATATAGTTCTTACTCAAGACTATCAAATATATCCACTTGAATGACTAATTCTGAGTCATGGTGCTTCCACCATCAAACTTTCCTACTTAAAGACACACATATCACTCTAATGATTCCCTTAGATTGTTTCTAAATTAAAATGAATAGTAAATTTCCTGATCGATCTAGATTAACCTGGTAACACTAACATTTCCATGAAAATAATTTGATAACTATAAAACTGCACCCATCTCAACTCATCGACATGAAATATGTGGTTCACCATCGACCTTATTTGACCAACAAGGGGAAAATAAACTCAAGACATAATCTTTAGAATATTTTATTAGGAATTTGGATTTAATAACTAATGCATTATAACCTCAATCCCAACACCTTAAATCAAAGGTGCCTCAATATTACATTGATCACACCCACTGAATCCTGTAACTGAATTTTGGTTATGTCTCTAAAAAACATTCTCTTATGACATCATTCAATAACATGAACAACTGTTTATAACTGATCCAACATCCTTAGATCATCATATACTAAATATGTCAACTGATCATGTTTTTATATTCGGGGTAACCTAGGAATCACATTCTAGAGTCTATGGATCTCATTCTTGGTATTCCATTCGTAGGATTTTACAAGTGAGACATTGGTTTATAGCTAATATTTACATGTATCAGGAGAACTGAATAAGAAAAATAATAGTTTCTCACTTGATGATTAAGTCAAAGAATCAATTAGAGTACATGAGTCCATTCCAAGCCTTCCAATAAGGGAATCCAATAATCACTCAGGAAAAATTTGTCCTATATAGAGAATCTTTCTTTTGGAGTTCAACACTCAATATTTTACTTATCGATCCAACAATGCATTTAAATCCTTTCATTAGATCATCATATAATAGATTCTTTCTGAGTGTGCCATGTACGATATCAATATAATAGGAATGATTGTAACTATGATAATAGTACATAAAGAATATATCAATGACAATTAATTATATATGATGCACTCTTTTCATATCCAAGATGATGTTACTGGTATATTTTCCAAACAACCATATACAACTACCTAGAATAAAGATAGTAGAACCACAATTGGTTGACTTTTTTTCTTATAGGTTTGATGCAACTCTTGATGAAACATCATTTTTTGACCACTATGCATTACTTATTGAAGCATTATGTAGTCTTTAAAAAAATCCCAAAGTATCTTAAAAATAAGTTTGTGTAGATATTAATAAAAAAATCACCTAACTAATCCTATAATAGCTTAAGAAAAAATCAAGGTATGCGGATTAAGGATGTTTGGCTTAATAGTTGATTCATTACTAAAGATATTGATCATGCTGCCTTGGGCTCCCTAGGGTGATCATGATCATTCAAACATATAACCACAATCCTATCCTAACTCATGGTGTCTTATAATATTGTATATAAGGCCAAAAATTATTACCATCATACTACCTTATAGGCATTGATAGTTGTTAAAATTGTTTCATTACAAGGTTTATCATGCACCCTGAGTCTGAATCTAGCATCCATACTTGATCCAAACCCATAAATGGGTTTTACATTATGTATCACCAAAAGGACTATATTACACAACCTACTAACCTCGTGGTCTTTCAAAATCATATCCGAACATTTTCAAATGTCCTTCTTCGGTTTCATTCCGTCGACTTGGAAGTACATGAAAAAACATGGTTGACATGATGCTCCCTACATTAAGAGTGTCATAGTTATTGTATACTCAGAATATAAATTCATTACCTTCAACACACTTGATACACCATCTAACATGGTTTAAAGATGTGTCCGATAAGAATTTAAAAATCGCCTAATTGGAAGATGGAAAAACCATCTGCTTTAAAGTATGCTAGATGAGATTAACCCAATATGTACATTTGATTTTATCCTTAGACAGACTCATGTTCATCATTTTTTATCACTAATAAAAGTCGAGACTAAATGAATTAGTATCATTAAAACACCTGATACTTTTGCAACATCATCCCACAACACCAGGAAAACTCAATTCTTTTAATACCCAAGTCACTCTACTTAGAAGATTCCCCAAGAATATATCATAATATCTGAATTCTTAAACAAATTCCACTAAACATATACATATTATTTTTCTATTTTACCAACTCGATAGGGGTCGTGTGTATCGATGTGTTCCACCGAGATATTTTATGAACATAATGGAACAATATATCATACTACCCATAGGACTATAATTCCTATATATCACAATATCTACAGGATCATATAGATGAATTACATTACAGTTGTATTATCTCATACGATTGTTCATCTAGATGATGAGATACCTATTAATCTATCCTTAAATAATATAAGGTTCATGTGTCCTACTAAGTGTCATACCATGCCTGAGGCATGTCTAACCCACAGAATTCATTCATTGCCTGATTCTCATGTCCCTAACAAGGGTCCATTCATCCCACGACCACTCATCAAACCCATGATCATTTTATACTAAGAACACAAAATCAAGAAAAATGACATAAATATGGAACTACCTACACCTGTAACTCAAGGAAAGCAACCAATGGTGATCCTTATTTTCTCAGAGCCACTAAAATAGTTTATCCCTCTTTAAGAGGAATCGACTCTAAAATATGGTCATACCATTTGAATTCAACGATGCCTAATGGCCTATGATTTTGATAGATATTGCTGATATCTAAAAAATATCCATGGGAAACATCTATGTTACCATTCCAGGAAACTATCAAGACCACATTTCACTACCATTACATGTGTGTTGAAAACACGGTAAGGTTTTATTTATTATAATTTCATCGATTCTCACATTTTAAAAAAATCAATGGATATGTTTAATGAATGACGAGTACCATTAATGAAAGATTATGTGGCACTTTATTTAGATATTTTTATAAAGAAAACATAAGAAATTTGAATCAAACATACTTTTCAGCATTATTTATTTTGTATACATATTATAATAATGTAGTAAATTTATCTTATTAATTAATTTCATCTATTTTATTTATCCCAAAAATATTGTCACATGGGATTAGTTAAGGGAAATTTCATTCTCTATCTATAGTGGAAAACACCCATTAAGTTGTAATTTTAATTTTAATTAACTAAAGCCACACACATTCAGGGTCAAAAGTATAATATTTTCTTTATCTATATAAGGGGGTTAGTTTTGTAAGATTCCGCTGTACATTTATACATAACCCGGATAAGTTGGTAATGACACATTAAATTCCCATCCCACATAGCATGAATTCACCCCCATGGGGTAAAACATAAAATCATAAAAGGTAATGGAGACATACAGGGGTCTCATCACTCTATCCTGGGTCTATCTAAGTGAAAACTAATAAAAATATATTTACTAAAGATTAATCACACCATTAATGGTTTTGTATCATAAAAAATATTCTTCAACTAATATACATATTTCAAGATATGCATTTATAAATTTATTAATATGATTCTTTGATCCCAAGTCATATAGATATGATAATTTAAAGGAATTTATTTCTTATAAGGATTTTAAATTATCAAAGTACATTGTTTGGTTAGATGCATTATAATTCCCAGTTTATAAATGTAATTTAATTTTTAAGTTACAATAGGAATGAATGTAGCTAGAACTTTTTTTTTATTTTATATTAGAATATAATGAATAATATTTATATTTATTTGATTATATGGGTAAACATTAACATTTTATAATGTCCCACGCACTTTACAAATTGTTATTGGAACCTATTTAAACACAACCATAAATGTTTCATCCCATGAAACAAATGGTTAATTGGTATAACATTTCATGATTGGTTAGTTAATGTTCCACCATCAGTTTATATAGAAAACACCATTTAGGTTAATGAAAACACATTAATAACAAATTATATACCATAATTATAACTATTCATTCTATAAAAGTCCAATGAATAATAGTAAGAAATAAAGGTTATAACATAAGAAAGAGATAAAGGTAATAATTATAAATAATTACATAAATATTGTATACAAATAAAAATTCTTCTAAATCACTTAAGGCACATGAAACATAAATTATCCAGTCATGTAAGTTAAACTATATGACCTGGAATGTGTGTGGCAGTTGAATCTCTATATGCCTATAACGATGCATATAAAAATACAACCTTTCTATAATAAGATAATTGTAAAATATTGAAAATCCCGTAAATAAATGACCATTATAAAGTATATAAATTAATCAAGTTAAAATAATAATGAACTGTAATAATGAACAACATGATCTATAGTCCACCCCTTAGAGTTTTCTTTATGTGTGGGTTGATCACTCCAATAAACAACTATTTACCGAGGGTTGAAACATTCCTAGTCTCTTATATAATATCTCCAAATAGTGTGATAAAGAAAAATAAATAATATGAACCCACTTTTTTAATTCCCAATCTAGATAAATCTATAAAAAAGTAGCCAGACCGGTCACCACATAGCCTCAGGCGTCCATCCCCAAATGCTAGAGGTTGTTAACCAACAGTGATGGTCCAATGATGGTATGGTGGGGAGGCTATAACCACATGATCAGAGTTTCACAAAGGTATATAATAAATTAAACAACAACAAAAGCATTATAAAAGTATGTTACTAGAAATATATTAGATAACAAGGATATGTCAAATAGTACACCCATGCATCTATATTTAGTGCTACAATATAATGATTTATACATACCACAGATAATACATAATAAATACAAAACAAAATTAAAAAGGCCCTACGAAAATCTCCATGATCAACTTATGTTCCAACGAAGTCATTTCCTCCAACACTCCCATGCCTATGAATAATAATAAGAAAGGTCAACCTAGAACCCGATCCTACAACAATGAGGTCTATATGGGTACTAAACGGCAACATTAACTGGGCTTGATATTAACATATTAGGACACAACCAATGATATATAATTATATCTATTCTGTAAATAAAAAATATAATAATGTGAAAGTATATCCAATAATACAGTGAACAAAAAAATATAATCAATTCTTACTTGGAATGGCATACATCTTTTTATTACATAATCTTTTCAATACATAGAATAAAATAAAAAATCATTTAAAGTTTAGTATCTAGTAAATTAAAAACATAATTAAAGAAATAAAAAACAATTATTCTAAACCATTTGAGAGGCTCATTCATGGGTTCACCCTAGTTTAATTTTACTGCATCTCAAAACCAGTACACATACATTAATGGAAAGGGGTGAGTATGATCCTAGTAAGGGAATAAGAATGGTAGAAATTTATTATATGATCATAAGGCATATCAATAAGAACAAGAGGTATAACAATATTACAAAATCAAGCGAATGTGAGTCACATCATAATAAGAATAAAATGAATAATAACATGTAAATGTGTTTACAAAATTTAAATGAGACATTCATAAAAATATCATCACATTTTATAACCAAGGTGTCATAAATCAAAATTACCAATGTTATTCATCAAGGTATCATAAAACATATCATCTATAGATATTAAATTATTTAAGAAATTATTTGGGGTACTATAATGTCATACCCTTCATGTGTCTTAAGTTCATGTGAGCCACATTTATCATAATAAATCATTATTTCAATAACCTAAAGAAAATAAATTATGGGTTTCAAATACAAGAATTGAGTATGTAATAACGTAAAACCTAGACCATAAAATCATTTTAACCCATAAAAACAATTTGGGATACATATATTTAAATATAAAAATAAATAAATTGTATTAATATCTAGGTTAATAACCATGGATAGATAAATGGTTCATGTATTCACTACTGACTAAATTCTATTAAAATGGAGAAAATTTGAAAAGAAAATTTGACAGCATAAAGGGTACAAAATATGGATTTAGAACGTGGAAAAATGAGAGAGAAAGAAAGTATCCCATTGAAAATATAATAATTTTTTTGTAATTTAATGATAAAAAATATATGAAAAGTGGGAAACATAACATTTATAAGACATATACAAAAATGAGGTTCTTGAATTGAAGATAAATGGAGGAGAATTAAATTTCCTTGAAGAGTTTTCATAAAGAATGAGGATGGATCCATGGGGGATTAAAAACACCTTGTGGGGCTATTGGGGAGGAAACATGAGAAAACATTTATTGACAATGGATTTTTGAGTGAAGGGGAGTGGTAAAATTTTTGGGCATTTATAGTAAAAGTGGAGGAATTGTTTAATAATTCCCAAAAATGGGTCTTGGAAATATAGGTTGTGCAAAAATTAAAAAAAAATGATTGCCCATGGTTTATCTCATTGTTTGGTAAATTTGAGTCACAATTTATGATATTTTAATCCATTAACCGAAAACCAATTTTTAAATACTTTTTTTGGCATTGAAAAGTAATTTTTTCACAAATCAATGTTTTTTAATTCAATTTTTCTATTTTAGGATTTGGAAAGTCACTTATAGGTTTTAAAATTGATTATAATATTTAAAAATAATTAATATTAATAAAATAATATATTTTAGGTCATATATTGTGGTTAAATAATTATTTCATTTCTATGACATAAA
The DNA here is from genome assembly GCA_963277665.1 of Viscum album. Classification (NCBI taxonomy): domain Eukaryota; kingdom Viridiplantae; phylum Streptophyta; class Magnoliopsida; order Santalales; family Viscaceae; genus Viscum; species Viscum album. Next base: position 445,940,370 of record OY728144.1, read on the forward strand.
TAAGAAGTCGTAAAATATATCGAAAACCCAAAACTGTATTTTTACTATTCATTGAAAAATAAAGTATTTTAAAAAATTATAAAAATATAAAACTAACCTAATTTTGACACGCTTATTTAAAATATAATTTTTATTTTCCAAAAATAATATTTAAATATTCTAATGTTAAATATTAAATAGAAAAATCCTATTTTATTGAAATAAACGATTTTTTTAGGATGCGGTCAAATTTGTGACACTTATAAAAAAATTAAGACATTATAATATTTTTATCATTTATATTTAAATAATAGTTTTTTAAAAGAATATTTATTAATTAATTATTTCCTTCAAAATATATGAATTTATTATTAAATCTATATATATTTTGAAAAAATAATTTTATTTTATTTGCGTCCAACCATAAATTTATCAAAATGGTTTTACATAAACCTATTTTTTTTTAAATTAAATATTCATAAAATTAGAGTGATGGAATAAAACTTTTATTTAAACAATGTTAAATAAACTTTAAGTATATTTATCCTAGACATGAAACCCCTTCTAACACTCGCGTACACTCTAACTGTAAGGTGTGTGATGTGGTAATTTCAGGGGGTGGCTCTACTAATATTTATCAAGTGGTAATATACAATAACATGAACTTATCCTGTTGGTTATTTAATTCATTCGTCACTTGTTAAAGATCAATATGGTTTTGGTTAAGGGTAAACCCTAGTGATGCAACCTCCCTCTCATGTTTTGAAAAATGGGATTCAAATGGCATGACTCTACTAGTTGAGGCCATTATTTCTTCTTTCTGCAACAATTATCATTTTCTATTAATATTTATAAACATTAATTATAATGGTAAAATTATTAAAATTGAGTATATTTCCCAATCCCCAAATTGGAAAATAGTTATATTGACTATTAATTATATTACTACTCCCACTGTCACATTGATACTTATAAATACCCCTTCATTCCTTCACTAAAAATTCAACACAAATCATCTTATGGTTATATTATCATATTCTGGATATATTTGTTGGTTTAATAATATTTTTTTATTTTTATAGAATTATCTTTGGGTGTGATGATTCCAGAAGATTGGCGTGAACCATATTTTTCCATTTTTTCTTTTGAAAATCATATTTTTTGTCCGATTGTAGTTCTTTTCATTGGGTTTATAGTTGACTAATGTAATAATATTTATTAATGAGATATGTTTTTTTTGTCCCCTATCTATTTTATTTCTATAATATTATATAACATAACACACATTTTCTCAGAAAACAAATATCAGTTTAAAATACTCAGTCATTATATTCTTCCCCCCTTTAGAAATTTCATCTCCAAAGTTTCATCTCATATTCTAAGTTGAGATAAAGTGAGGGTATTATTGTTTAATTGTTTCCTCCAGTTCCCATATTTCCTCATCATATTTATGGTTCCCTCACAACAATTTAACAAGTTGAGTTTCCTTATTGTATAGAACTTTATCTCTATAGTCTAAGGTCTCCACAATCTTCTCCTCATAAGGGAGGTCATGTTCTAGTATTACCCCCTCCGGATTCAGTAAATGGGAGATATTAGTTATGTACTTCCTCGAGAGTGATATATGGAAGACATCATGAACACGAGCTGAATTTGGTGAAAGATCTAGCTTTTATTACACTAATCCTATGTGATCAGATATTTCAAATGTGCTAATGTTCCAATGTATAAGCTTCCCATTCTTTCTGAATCACATGTCTCTCTTACATATTGATTTTTAAAGAAAAACGTTTCTCCAATATTAATATCTATGTCCCTTCAATGGTTGTTAGCATATGTATTCTACTGAATATAAATAAAAATTATATGTTTTTGGATGAAATGTACCTTTATTTCATCTCCTGTACAAGTTTTGGCCTAAGTAATCTTCTCCCACCAACTGCATCCCAATATGTAGGAGTTCCACAACACATCAAGTATAGATATTCTTTTCGATTCAGTTGAATACTCAGGTGAAAGATTAATTTTTAGGACAATTCAACTAATGGGGGGTATTGATCTCATCCCCCTTTAAATTACATTAAGCATGTTCTCATCATGCCCTTGAGGGTCTGAAAATTCCATTTAGATTGGACATCATTTTGGGGTTGATATGCCATACTGAAATTCAATTCAGCATTCAAATAATGTTGACGAGTTCTCTGGAATTTTGAAATAAACCATGGATCATGGTCAAATTTTATTCAATGTGGTACACCATGAATCATCACCACTTCCTTTACATTTATAATAAAATGTTATTTAACATATAAATCTTCTTTAATAGAAGTGAAGTGGCATTCTTGGTGAGTCGATCAACTATAACACATATTACAATGTTTCCGTTGGATATTTCAAGGATATCAGTGATGAAATTCATATTGATATTTTCCCACTTCTATATTATTATGGGTATTGGTTTTAACACCCCATTATAATGTTTTCACTCTACCTTCTCTTGTTGATAAACCAACAACCTTTTATTGTATTAAAAAATCTCACTTTTCATGTTATCCCTAAATATAATGAACATGAATTTACCTATAAATTATAGTTCTTTTTGGATGTGTAGAGAATGTATAGATATGAGATTCATCCATGAGATCCTTAATTATCTATGGGATATATGGTAGACATATCCTTTTAAGAAATTTTAGTACATCTTCTTGATAAATATTGAGCATAAGAAAAATTCCATTATTCATAGCCACTATCTTCTTTTGTATCAAAGAGTATTCTCTTTGATCTCTCTTGATCTTCTCTTGTAATGATTGTTGATAAATCATTTAGTATAGGACTTAGTATTTTCATTCCCTTATGGTTCCCATGTAATGCCATATTATGTCATTAATCAATTGATTGCTTTGAATCCTTATCATTTCCAGAATAATAGCTTCTTTCCCACTTAATGCTTGTAACATTGTTGGCTCTTCCTGGGTGATAATTAATTTAACATCCATTGTGTTTAATAATCTCTAGAAATCTTATTTGTATCAGGTTCAATTCCTTTTGTGTCGATATATACTATTAAATCTAGTGGTCTGTATATATAACACATTTCTCCCTATAATAATACTTCATCCATATCTTCAAAGAAAAAATGACTATAGCTTACTCAAGTACATGCATAAGATAATTCTTCTAATAAATAATTTACTTTCTAGATACATAAGAAATCACCCTATTATTTTTTATGAGGATTCACCCAAGACCTTTCATATATGAATCACTATATATACCAAATCCTTCCCTGACATAGTTTTGAGTAAACATAGGCCTAATAACCAATATCTTCATCATTTCCCATAGAAATTATTTATACTCCTTTGTCCCAATGAACTTAGGTATATTTTCAGTTAATTTGGTTTGGGGATTAGAAAGTGGTTCGAAAATTCACAAACCTCCTATAATATCCTGCTAAACTAAGGAAACTACAGATCTAAGTTACTGTCGTAGGATGAGGCCACCCCTCTATAGACTTTTCCATGGAAAGGTCAACTAATATTCCTTCATTTGTTATAATGTTCCTCATGAATAAAACTTATTGGAACCATAATTAAAATTTTATGAATTTTAGAAATATCTTCTCCTTCATTGTTGTTTTCAATATAACCCTTATATGTTTATCATTATCTTTGAAACATTTGGAATATATAAAAATATCATCAATAAAAACTACAATGAATTTCTCAAGGTAGTCCTTAAAAACTCAATTCTTAAAATACATAAATATAGAAAGAGTATTAACCAAGCCGAAGGGAATAAGAAAAAACTCATAATTCCCATATATTGTTCAGAAGGTAGTCTTCAAAATATCTTCTTCTTTTACCCACAATTGATGATACCAAGCTCATAGGTTAGTCTTAAATATTAATTTAGACCAACAATTTGGATCAAATAAATCATTAATCATCGAGATAGGGTACTTTTTCTTCATTGTGATCTCATTAAGTTCTCTATAACAAACACATAGCTGCATTTATCCATCCTTATTTATTACAAAGAGAATATGTGATCTCCATGGATTCCCATTTATTTAGATAAATCCATTCTCTAAAAGGCCATATAGTTGTTTCTTTCCTCTAACTCTATATTTTCTATTCAATATTAGGTCAGCAGTGTTGGTATGGATCCATATACGAGTTCAATGGAGAACTCTACCACCCTTTCTAGGGGAGGTCAAAGTAACAATGAAAGAAATATGTCAATATATTCATGAACGATGAAGACATTTTCTATCCTGTATGAATTTCCGTCTCCCTCATCACTGATCATAATCACAAAAGAGGCTATTGGATGTGCTTCTCGAAAAATATCAGACAAGAATATATCTCATTTAAAATTAACTATAGGTCTCTCCTTTTAGATAAGTAAAATTACCATGCTCTTACAATTGGTCTTAGAATTATACTTTAAGAGCCATTCTGTCCCTAGTATAGTGATGAATTACTCCATGGGAATTACTAATATATATGAAATGATATTGCGATCGCTAAAGTCCTTACTAGATTTTAAATACACTTTTATTTCAATGATTATCCCTCTATAAGTATTAACTAAAAACTCTACTAATATCAGTTTAGGTATTGATTCTATATTCTCTGTAAACATGGATTAAATAAAGAAATGCATAGAACTAGAATCAAAAAATATACTTTCTAGCTTTGATAGCACAACAAGTTAACCCTCCACCATGTCATTTAGAGCATATACTATAGGAATCTTGATTTAAAATTACCAAACATTATCCCTTGGCCTATGATGAGGTTGGGGGTGGTTTCCCTTCATTCTATTATGATTTGGTCATTAATAAGAAAATTTATCAGGTTTTCCACACTTGAAACATTGCACTTCAGGTTAGGCTGACGTAATATTCTATTTTTCATTCATGTTGAGAATTTTAGGCTTCACCTCACCATGATAGTTTTGAGATTTATTATCATATCTTTTAAACTTGAAGCACCTTCCACTCCCAAGAAAATAGTTCCCCAAATTTTTCATCTTACATTTTCTGTATGTAGTAAGTTTCACATTATGTATTCTTATTTAGTGATCAAACTTTTTCAATGAGTTTTGATCCATTTTTCACTACTTTTCTTTTAACCTATGTGACCATCTCATCTCTTGAAAATATAATTCAACCTTCATAGCACTTGGTAGTATCTATTCATTTATTTAGTAGACTTTATTCTCTAAATTACTCTATATATAGTGTCTCAGTACACCAGATAATCTATAAATATTTCCTTTAGGATCCATAAAAAAGATATATGTGTATCAAAAACATATTTCAATGTTGACTTCATATCTTTCCACTGATTCATTTTCCATATATTTTATCTATAGAAATTCCATATCCATTTTTGTTCATATCATGTGGGAAAAAATTTATTGAAAAAGATTACCTCGAACTCTTACCACTATATAACATCCATCTTTCATCTTGGATTTATCTTTTTAATTAGTGTCCACCACTAATAATATTCTATATCTAAGAAGTATAATTTCATGGTAACTATATATATATATGAAAAACATAGTAAAGAAGTGATATTTTCTATAGAATTAATCCATTATTTAGAAATCAATGGGTCGGTATATCCATTAAATTATGGTGTTCGTAGAATCATGACAGAGCCAATGAAAAAGTTAATCCTTTATGGGTGAATCTAGTATCTCAACTTGATTTAGGTTATTATTCATAACATGAGATAATTGATTCATCATCCTCAGGGAGTTTTCTATTTCATCGTCCATAACATTTTCATCATTGTATCGTCCATAGCTCTCATCATTTACCTGGTTCCTTCTACTTCCGTAATTTTTTTAAAAAATAATACCATAGTGAGGAACTTTTTACTTATAAGAATAATATTATTTTAAAATGAGTTTATATCTTTAATAATCATGATTAAATATTTTATTCCTTAATATTGTCTAATAAAAATTATATCTTCTTTATATCCTTCATAATAGTTTGCAAAAAGTTTCTTATTTACCCAAAATAATACCTCGAAAATGTCAAAATAGGTGTCCAGTAAAGCTCATTATCATGAACCAGTTATCAATAAATTCTATATCAATGTATTTTTTGTGTGTTTTACCCATATATATATTCCAGAGACACATCTAGTTGTAGTATCCAATCATGAATATATTTTCTTTTAAATCACTTACTTCTTACCACATAAAAATAAAAATATTTTTACCTATATTTAATCATTTATCTATGAATCATACTAATAATTTATAATCCTAATTTTCACAAAGAAATAAACAATACTCTATTCTAAATATGAATATTCATAGTTATTTCTAGTTGATTATAATTGTTACCTATCAGGGTACTTCATGGGAAACTACAACTCTTGGTCCAGATACACCATCATCTCCAACAACAGACCTATCCTAATGAATCCCTTTGTAAGAGAGCTATTATTTATCGAATTCCCAGAAATGATAGTTTTTAAGGATAAAATTACTTTTACTCTGATACCTACTATGAAGTTATGCCTTTTTATTACATAAATATTTCATTACATAAAACATAGGGTCTTTTAAAGTTTAGTTTCTTTGAAATTCAAAGCACAATACAAGAAAACATAAAACATTAATATATTCCACGATAAATGGTCCTTCATGAGTTCACACTAAGTTATATTTATTTCATCTCCTATTATAGATACATACATAAATGGAAAGGTGTGGGATATATCCTAGCAAGGTAATAAGCATGGGGGACATTTTTCATGTGATCTGGAAGCATATCAATAAGAAAAATATGCATAATAATATTACATAATCAAGAGAAAATTAGGCATATAATAATAATATAAAATTTTTCATAACATATAAATTTGGCTAAAACATTAAAATGATACATCCATAATCATATTACTTAAGTTGATAATCATGGTTTTATAAATCAAAACTTCCAATTTTTTCGCTCTGTTATCATAAAACATGTCATCTATAGAGATTAAGTTCATTACCCACTCAAATGGATAACTATTAGGGATAATCAATCATATTTATTAATTTCATGTGATCCAAATTGATCATAATAATTCATCCTATAAATTACACAAGGACAATAAAATGTATGTATTATATAAAATAATTTAGTACATAATAACTTAAAGGCTTGATAATAAAATAATTTTTATCCCATGGAAGGTAATGTGAGTTTCATATATGTGAATCCATAAATCAATAAATTATATTAAAATATAGTTGAATAACCATGGATAAATAAATATTTTGTTAATTCACAATATAATAACTGTTTATTTAAACGAGAGAAATTTGACAAGTAAATCTGACAGCATGACTGGTATAAAATGTGGATTTAGAAAACATTTCAATGAGCTATAACGAAGGTATTGCATTGTTAAAACATTATATATAAGTAAATGTTTTATAAAAAATTTATTAAAAGAGAGAAAAATAAATTTTAAAATATATATACAAAAAAATAGATTCTTAAATTGAAGTGAAAGGGAGGAGAGTAACATTACCTTGAATAGTTATTCCAAAAGCTTGAGGATGGAATAATGGGGGACTTAATGACAATATGGGGGAATAATCGGGGATTTATAAACCCTAATGAATGATGTATTTTGAATTAAGGTAAATGGTGAAATTAGTGGGTATTTATAGGAAAATTTTGGGGAATTGTTTAATAATTTCAAAATATATGTCCAGAAAATCTAGGATGGAGAAAATGCAATAAAATTAGATTAACCGTGGTTTATGAACTTGATTTTTTAAATTTGAGTAAAATTTTAGAATATTTAAATATATTATAAAACAACCATTTTATATTCTTTGGTTATCTTCAAAAAGTAAATTTTCCACAAAATGATGTTTTTAAAATAAAATTTTCCATTTTAGATATCATGAAGTAACTTATAGGATTGGAAATTAATAAAAATATATGAAAATACCTAATATTAATAAAATTAATTATCTTATGTCTTGTAATTTGGTTAGATAATTATTACATAATTATAAATTAAATAATAATTAATAAAACATACCAAAAAACCAAAACTGTATTTTTTTATTCCTTGAAAAATGAAGTAGTTCAAAAAAATATCAAGAATTCATCCTAACCTAATTTTTATGTGATGATTTAAAATATATTAATTATTTTATTAAAAAATTTATCTAAATTTTGGAATTTCAACATTTAAATATTAGAATCCTTATATATTGAAAAAATTAGTTTTAAGACCTGATGAAATTTCTGAAACTTATATAACATTTCTTGGATATTATAAAATTATTTTATCATATATTTTTTCAAATTAGTGTGTTTTAGAATAATATTTATTTAATTTCAATATTTATTCAAAATACCTGACATTATTATGAAATTGTGTATATATATATATTATAATAAAATAATAATTATGTTTTATTTGTGTCCAAAAATCAATTTATAAAAATAGTTTTACATAAAGATATATTTTATTAAACAAAATTATTCTCATAATGGAATGTATGGAATAAATATATTAATTAAAAATGAAATTAAAATTAATAATCTAAGGACAATACATGTAACCCTTATATCACTCATGTATTCTCAATGGGTAAGGTGTGTGATCACGGTAGTTTCATGGGGTGGTCGACTAACATTAATCAAGTGGTAATCTCCACTTACTTGAACCTATCTTGTAGTTGATTTAAATAAAATATTAGTTGTTGAATATAATGTATTTATTGGTTAAGGGTGATCCCTAGTGATGCTACCTCCCTCCCATGTTCAGAAAAATGGGTTTCCATTGACATGACTCTACGGGTTTTTGTCATCGTTTCTCCCTTATTCATAAATTATCCTTTTTCATTACTTCTTATAAAAAATTATATTGGTAAAATTTTTCTCAATGGTTATATTTACCAATGTTAAAATATTCCAAAAATTATATTAACAATTTCTTATTTTTAACTGCAGTCATATTACTCTTCTAATGGTCACATTACTCTCTATAAATACCACTTCAATACTTTACTCAAAATTAACAACAATTTATCTTAAGGTTATATTTTCATTTTATTAAGATGTTTATTGGTTTATTAATTTTTTTTTATTTCTAAATAATTTTTTGTGGGTGTGATGATTCTAGTAGATTTGGATAATCCATATTTTATCCATTTTAGTTTTTCCTTTTTATATTTATTTCCAATTATAATGTTTGTAATTTTCATTGGTTTCATAGATGACTAATGAAATGATATTTATTAATGATATAAGGTTTGGTTGATTCATCTATATATTATATGGGTATAATATTATATAATATAACACTCATTAACTGAAGAAAAAAATATCATTTAAAAAGCCATGGTTGTTACACTATGGTTCCTCAAAGGAAACCTAAACGATAATACCTGCTTCACCCAAAGCGTGATATCTCTGATCATGTATCAACATATAAGTATATAATTATATATATATATGTATTCAGATATATCACTTATATACATAGTAACAAATATAACAAAATAAATATATATGAAATGTTCGCTAAGACCCGAGACGTAACTCAAGCATCCTCATATTTGAAACACAAGGGTATCTTATTAATTTAAGGAACCATCCAAGACCTCCCAAATATGAAATATAGAGAAGGTCATAAAATCATGAAAATTGTATAATAATCTGGATAAATCCATGGTTTACTTGTTTAAAACTGATCAATCATATAATAAATCACATTTTCTCTATGTGCTCGTGCATTGTATTCCTACTTAGGAATCAATACATCACTCAAGCTGTAATATAGATAATTTAACTAATTATCCCATCCATGGTGTTCCATAAATGGAACCCTGGTATCATTCCATGGTATATTAAAATTCATTTAACTAATGATCCAATACATGGTGTTCCACATAAGGAACTCATCAACCGCTTCGTGGTCTATTACAATTAATTTAGCAAGTGAGAACATCCAAGGATATTTATGATAGGAACCCAGGTATCAGTAATAGAATATTACAATCCAAACCAATGATCACATCAAATTTATTCCATATAAAGAATCTAGGTATCACCGATGGATTAACATAATTAAGTTTAACTCTTAGCCTATCCAAGGTATTCCACCTAAGGAACCCAAGTCTCACTCATGATGCATGTAGTCTTGATCAGTTTATGAGCCCATCCAAGGTGTTTTGTATAAGTAAACTCGAGTATCTCTCAAGTTGTATATAGTATATTATACCAATGATCCAATCCAAGGTATTCTGTTTTAGGAATCTGATTACCTTTCATGAAAAAATATAATTCATATAACCATTTAAATTTATGTAATAATGATTCCCATGTTAGTAATCATGCCATAAATCATTTCAATTATTAAATTTGGGTCATTCCATTTATAATTAATTAAAGGGGTAATGGGAATGTTCATGTAATTCATCATTTTACCCATCCAAAACAATTCAATTTATCATTTGAATTACGAGTGATGGATCCTATAATTCCATTTACTAATTTATTGGTGTACATGGATAAACCCTATAATTAAGTGTCCCACTAAATTCTAATTATCCATTTCATTTTTGAAAGAGGGATCTAAAAATTATAAATAATTATCATAATAAATTTGATTCACCCACAACACTTATAGTTCATTGAATTCCATTAAATAATTTCATTTTATGAGAATTATGTATAATTCTCAAAGGGTGGTTTTAATTCAATAGTTACAGCATAGGGGTTATGGAATATAAATCTCATGCACTAATGGGGTGGTTTAAGTTAATGTTAACAACACCCAATGGTAAAAATAATTGAAAATTTTCTATTAAATTAAAATTTTTATGTATCGAATAATTAATTTCACATTTTCAAGGATACGAAAAAAAATATGTCACACAACATGATGGATAATTTAATAAAACATTTATTATTTAAAGAAAAAGTCATAGACCCCTTACCTTCTGATTATGATGCTTCACTCATCCATTATCGAGCATTAATTTTATTTGGTTTGAGAGAACCTTACGAAATAAAAAAAATGTAACACCCCAGGTAAATAAAGAATATGAAATTTTTATATTTATACCTATTTGTGGAAAAAATGTCAATATTAATTTAAATGGAACGCTATGCTCGATGGCTTACCCTACATGCAACATAGAGTTCCTTTGAAATCTTACGTTGCACTCTAATAATAAAATAATATTATTTTAAATAGTAGTTAACACATAGCCATTGTATTGGTGGGAATGAATATAAATAACTAAATTACGATTATATATGTTTGTTAAATGTTTTTACTTATATCCAATAAAATTTAGAGGCTTAAAATACAAATTAATCCAATCTTAAGCATTGAATACACTAGTATTTTTATTAGATTGTTTTACTACCTTTTGATGGCAAACCATTTTTAAATCAAACTTTTGACAATTTTATAAGGTCTATTTTTCAAAATAAACATATTATTTATGATTGGGACATTGAAATTTACCTTGGGTTAATTTTTGGTATATTTCTGACAATGTTCATTTTTCAATGAATAGTGAAAAATACTGCATTTTACATCAAAACTGCTTTTTCATATAATTTAATTATATGGTTATTTTACTTTTTTAATTTTTTTAAAGTTTAATTAGAATATATTTTTACCATTTAATTCAATTATGGTCATTGGGATTAATTTCACTTTGGAATTAGGCATAAACAAGTACAAAACTTTTCATAAATATTGTTTCTAATAAACCCGCTATTTGTTTTGACAACTGGAAGTTTTTTTAAATTAATTATTGAAATTTATGTGTTTGGAATTTGGTAAAATGGATTACATATTTGGAATCAGAAGCTTCAAATTATGTAATTAAGACTCTTTTGTTTTTTGACATTATGAATAGTAACGACGGTAATTATCTTTAATTATCTTGATTAATGAGTAATCGGGTAGTTAAAGATAATAAGATAATATCATAATAATATAAAATGACCACAACATGTGTCCTAAGGATACGTTTTGTCTCATGGCCGACCAAGGGATTCCTTGTGCCAAACTTGGGGGCCCCATGGAATCACTTTTGTGAGAAAGTGACTTTTTATCTTTTTATTTTTAAAGAATGTTAAATGTAACAAAGAATGTATCACCTAAGTAAAATATTTTTAATTTTGTCTAAATAAATGATATTTTGGACTATAAATATTCATTGGAAATATAAAAAGATTTCCTACATCATATTATTTGTTTTATAATTTTTATACATTAAATAAATTAAATTATTTATGACATCATGATGATGCAGTGATGACCTCATTATTTAACGATTTAAATAAAATGGAAAGATAATGGAAATCTAAGCCCTACACATGTCCAAAACCTATTGGATGGGTGGATTTAGAACCCTTATCACCTTATCCTCGAAACACATCAATTTGGGACCATTAAAATTCGAAACGCATTTGAAAATAAAGTTACATTTTACACCTTTCCAAGAGTGCCCCTCCTCTCCTCTTATAAAAGGCCCCCACCTCTACCTTCTTACCCACACTTCCAAAGCCTTTGGCTCGGAAAAACCCTGCCTTTTTTGTCTCTAAACATCCCTCTCTAACTCCTTAAAGCCTCCCTTTGTGCAATAAGTCTTCCCAAGGAAGCCTTTGAGCTCAAACCAACGGGAGTTACACGATTTTAAGGTAATGTCTTCACCTGTGTTCTTTTGTTTTATTTTCCTTCTCCAACCCCCTAAACTCTTTTCATTCATTTATTTTGTAACAACACCAGTATATTTAATATACTAGTATGCTTTTATAAGAAGAATTTGTGCTACACTTACACACACCTACATCAAATTGTTAAAGAACATATTCTTTCTATGGATGGTGAATTTCTACCTCACGGAACGATGATTGTTCAACACTCATATAACACCTTAAAAGGTGGCCATTAAGATGTAACTATATTTATATATGATATATAATATTTTTATGTTTCTGTATTTGTCTTCTTTGGTATACCTTTATGGTTTCCATTGTGGGTAAACACGATAATTTCATTTTAGGAAGTGCGGACTACTGCCCCTTCAAAGTGATTTGATTCGTTAATGCCATATGTGGGATGTATAAAGGATGGATTTAAAGTTATTAAATATGATTTATGTTACATATAAATGATGAATATAATTATGGAATTAAAATATACATACCTCTCATTTGATTTTAATTCCATTAATACGACATAGAAATGAAAGTAGCGTTCATGCGTACGTACGTCTTATCGTCTCCATGAACGGTGCATTTCATTTCTTACCTCTAAATGATTATGTAATATTATAAATACATGTATATTCTAGATATATATGATATATATGATATCCAAATCATGAATATAATTCTAGATATAATGAATATTTGACCACACGAACAACATGTAATTGTAAGAAATATCGACAAAAGAAAACATTATTAACTTAAATGATTACATAATGTTTATAACATGGAAAAAAGTGATATAAAAGGAATAATAAACAAGAAAAATGTTCTTAATAAATTGGAAACTAACTCAATTTTATTATTCAGGACGTTAAATAATGATCGAGTCAAGTCGGACCTGAGGTAAGGGATCCTACTCCTCTCTTTCTTTTTAAGTACACTCTTTTATGTCATTCCTTCTAAGCTCATCTTTCTTGTTATTGGGATGTTATTTTATATTACTCTTACTGTAGATTTTATGTTAATATTATGAGAGACCCTATTCTCTCACATCAATCCATTTTGGAAGTTTTGAGTGGCGCCGTTAGGCTACTGAATTTTCGTAAGACATCTAACCTCTCTCTTTCTCTTTAAGTACTCTTTTGTATGTCACTTCTTTTAATCTCCTCTTTGTTATGATGGGGGATGTTATTTTATATTCCTCTTGATGTACATTTTATTGTAATGTGATGAGATACCCTATTTGATCTCATCAATCCATTTTTGAAAGTTTTAAGTGGCGCTGTTAGGCTGCCGAGTTTTCGTAAGGGATTTTTCATCTCACTTTTATTCCCATGAGATTTATGCTAATTTTGCCACAATTTCCTTTTAGTGGTGTATGTACTGACCATTATTTTACTCATTGTGTAATATTATTTCATTTATGAGTATTTACATCAATGTTGTATTTTCCTTCTTTCACAGGGCGTATGTTTCGAAAGATACCCATGTCGGTAAGGGAACCTTTCACCCTCCTCTTTTTAAAAGACTTATTTTGTTATGACTTTTAATTCAGACAATATTATTTTGGTATATGTTCTTCTATATCCTTATTGATGTAAATTTTATGTCCAAGTGATGAGATACCCTTTTTATCTCTCATCAACTCTTTTTCTGAATTTTGAAGTGACGTCGTTAGGTTGTCGAATTTTTGCAAGGTAACTTCTTAACCCAATTTTGATTCTTTGGGATAAACTTTTACACCTTGAATATGTCGTTCTATGATTATTTTTGAATGTCCTCTGATAGTTTTACACTTAATACCCACTTATATTTCGTGTATTCGTTTTTCACACATAGTTATGTAACTGATTTATCCTTAATCCAAGGATACCGTCTTTGTATGGGACTTTTTCTCAATCTCCTTTCATTGAGGCATATTTTGTTTTATACCCAACTTTATTTTATATGGTGTATAATCCCTTTTTACTTTTATGTTTATCCAAAAGGAATATTTTTATACGAAGCGTTTTACTAAAGGACAAAAGGGAATGTTTTTGTCGTACGTATGTGGCGACAATGACTTCTCCGCCACCGTGACCATTATTTGAGTTTCGGCTTCCTCTACAAACCATACCTTTTTTTAAAACAAAAATAATACCATGTTTTACTTTTATTTTATTTTGGTATTGAAAATGATTTTCATAATGTATTTATATCAATGTGTTTTATTGATATCTCTTAATTGAAAGGTAGAAATGTTATGTTTCCTTTATGAATGTTTTATGTGATAAAATTATGTTATGGTTCTTGGGAATTGTTAGGAAGACGGGTGGTTCCATGATAAACTAAGGGCGGGTCAGCCCGATATAGCTCTCCAATGCATTGGGTAATGCGAAGGAGTGAAATGTTAAGGTTTCTCTGAAGAGATTTAGGGACTATATTGTGGTGGGTATTCCAAACATAACCAAGAGGGTTACTCCCTACGTAAGAATGTTATGAATGCCTCAAGATACCTTTATGTATTATTATTTCTATGATTTATTCATGATTTTATGTGGTATGTTAAAGTGCTTATGTTTTATGGGTAAAGTATGATTTCATTCTTATGTATACATGTACTCATGTTTCCTTTCCATATTTTTATATCCCTTACTGAGCTTTTTATGCTCATCCCAAGTCTTTGAAATGTTTTTCACAGGTCAAGGGAAGGGTACATGATATGATGATAGTGTCAAGGAAGTGTCAAGAAAGAATCCATGTTTTATTTTAAATATGTTTCCATTGATGGGAAAAATGAATACTATCTTTTATGTAACCAGTTTGTTTAAATGTGGAACGTAATGAATGTTTTATGATATAATTCTCTAAAACTCTAAACCTAAAAAGATCCTCAATGTGTAATCTTGTAGTAACTCAAGATTAAGTAAGGATTAAGGCTGGGGCCTTATAGTTGGTTTCATAGGTCGGTTTAGATAACTTTAGAGGTTAGGGTATTCTTTAAGAAAAAGTGACATTACTATAATGGTTAAGATTTCAGAAAGAGTCCTAGTTTTAGATAAATTGAATGATTAAGTATATCTTAGTGTTTATCTTCCTCATTAGTACATTATGGTTTTTTTGATATACTCACACTGACCTTTTTGGTTTTAGTAAATGGCTGGATCTAGCCGGCACCAAAGTAACAGTCGATGTGAAGGAAACTGTGACTGTTTTTTGAGCAAGCAACTGAATGATATGGGAGCTGCAATGAGAACTCTTGTGATTATCCTCAACCAACTATCTAGAGTCATGATTGACCACCTAAGCCTTGGTGATTTCTCTAAGTCATCATATATGCGAGAAACAAATCCCTATGGAACTACAGGTAATAATCATAATGGTAAGTGTGTTTAAAAACCTATGTGTCAAACTTTGGAAAGAAACACCTAAGAAAATGTTTCAAAGGGACAGAAATATGCTATAGATGTGGAAATGAATGTCATAAAGCAAGAACCTGCCATGGAAAAAGGAAGAATCCAGTTGACTCAAGGAAAGGGAAGGAAGTTCTTTCTGAGGGATCAATTGAATGTTTTAAATGTGGTGTGCATGGTCATTATGAAAACACATTTCCTATGAAGAAGTTTCCTGAATGGGATCACCAAGAGCGTACAAATGTTATTTTACCAATACCTAATGCCATTCCGATTGAGGATGAAGAAACTGAAAATAACCAATCAAAGGTGTGGATTATTTCATAACTATTGTTTTCCTATTTTGGAATCTTAGGATATGATTCATGATTTTGTTTGTAGGAAACAAGTATTTCAGAATAAGTCGGAAAGGAATGGTTAATGGGTCATGAACATTGTTTAATGAGTAAGATGCCATCATATAAGGGCTTCAAGAGTTACAGTGAAATTCTTAGGACTATTATGTCTCTTTTGATGATGGGGTTACATTAGAAGACTTTTTATAGTTAGAGTAACCCTGATGTTTAATATATGAAAATTTTATTCAAGGAATAGTTATCTGTTCTTTTGTGGACATAGTTATAAAGAACCATTTGGATTTATATGATCCTTACTTTTGAGGTAATTATGGGTTACTATATGTTATTATGGAAGTGAAAGGATTAGGATAAAATTGAGGTTAAATTATGTTATGGTTATTTTTGATGATTTTATCTCTTTCTGGGGAATTATTTGAGAATTATATAGTTTTATAAAAAGGACAACATGCAGACCGTGTGACAACCCGTCGCGTCGGACAAAGCTGTGGGAATCGAACCCACAACCAAAGTGCAACTTGTATTTATCGCCTACCACATGACTATGTGAAGTCCCCGGTTAGTTTGACTGATTCTTTTTAGTTAGATGATTTTATGAATTAAGGGTAAGTTGATTTTGGGTTATATATGGATATTTATTAACCTATCATGTAGGATATGTGATTAGGTGAATTACTTTTCAATACGAGAAATTAAGAGCAACCGATGTTGTTTGGAGATAAATGTTACGATTTAACTTGGAAGACTATGTGACTAAATCCTTCAAATTTTTGGGTTTCAATCTTAGTTTTGTTTACTTTGAATAATTTTATGGACAAATTGATTATAGAATGGTCCTCTTTGAACTTTGGGTTTTATTGGACAAATTTTGGAGATTAAGAATAGATTTTATTTTTATTAAGGGTTATCCTTTTCTGGATTATCTGATCTTGTACTAACCTTTTTAGTTTTGGTTAAAGTCTAAATACATGGGATGTATATAGTTCTCTTTTGTGGATTAAGTGACTCTCTAGAATTTGATTATAGTACTCTTAATGTGAATAGGTCTTCCTAAATACTTGTCTTTTGGAGAAAATATGAGTTTGTGTAAGGAATCTAATAAAAGTTGAAAGTCAACATGATAAGTGATTATGTTTCCTTATGAATAAATTCCTCAATAAAAAGTAAATTAAAACAAAAATATTTTCTATTAACTTTTCCTACTGGGAATCGAATACCGTTTAACCCATCACAATTTTGCGATTTTCTTATGGTCAACTTTCTCCTAGACATGTTTACTATCACTCTCCATCAGAACATGACCCTTTGTTTTTTCCTCCATGTCCATATTTTCATACATGGAATCCTAGTATGGGTTAACTCAGGTGACCTTTGTACTTCCTGTTCTTTCTTTTAAAGTGATTTTTCTACCGACTCTTGTTCTGATGTGGGATTTTCAATGATGTTTCGAAGCCCGGTTTTATAATTGCAATGATGCAATTTCCAAAAGGGGGGAAGGATGTAACACTGCAGGTAAATAAAGAATATGCAATTTTTATATTTATCGATATTTGTTGAAAAAATGTCAATATTAATTTAAATGGAATGCTATGCTCGATGGCTTACCCTATACGCAACAACGAGTTCCTTTGAAATCCTACGTTGCTCTCTAATAATAAAATAATATTATTTTAAATAGTAGTTAACACATAGCCTTTGTATTGGTGGGAATGAATATAAATAACTAAATTACGATTATATATGTGTGTTAAATGTTTTTACTTTTATCCAATAAATTTTAGATGCTTAAAATACAAATGAATCCAATCTTAAGCATTGAATACACTAGTATTTTTAAAAGATTGTTTTACTACCTTTTGATGGAAAACCATTTTTAAATAAAACTTTTGACAATTTTATAAGATCTATTTTTCAAAATAAACATATTATTTATGATTGGGACATTGAAATTTACCTTGGTTTAATTTTTGTTATTTTTCTGACAACGTTCATTTTTCAATGAATAGTGAAAAATACTGCATTTTACATCCAAACTGCTTTTTCATATAATTTAATGATATGGTTATATTATATTTTTAATTAGTTTTAAAGTTTAATTAGAATATATTTTTACCATTTAATTCAATTATGGTCATTGGGATTAATTTCACTCTGGAATTAGGCATAAACAAGTAACAACTTTTCATAAATATTGTTTCTAAAAAACACGCTATTTGTTTTGACAACGGGAAGTTTTTTTAAATTAATTATTGAAATTTATGTGTTTGGAATTTTTTAAAATGGATTACATATTTGGAATCAGAAGTTCCAAATTATGTAATTAATATTCATCTGTTTTTTGGACATTATGAATAGTAACGACGGAAATTATCTTTAATTATCTTGATTAATGAGTTATCGGGTAGTTAAAGATAATAAGATAATATCATAATAATAAAAAATGACCACAACATGTGTCCTGAGGCTACTGGTTGTCTCATGGACGACCATTGGATGCCTTGTGCCAAACTTGGGAGCCCCATGGAATCACTTTTGTGAGAAAGTGACTTTTTATCTTTTTATTTTTAAAGAATGTTAAATGTAACAAAGAATGAATCACCTAAGTAAAATATTTTTAATTTTGTCTACATAAATGATCATTTAGACTATAAATATTCATTAGAAATCTAAATGGCTTTCCTACATCATAGTAGTTTTTTTATAATTTTTAGACATTAAATAAATTAAATTATTTATGACATCATGATGATGCAGCGATGACCTCATTATTTAACGATTTAAATAAAATGGAATGATAATGTAAAATCTAAGAACTAAACATGTACAAAACCTATTGGATGGGTGTAATTAGAACCCTTATCACCTTATTTTCTAAACACATCAATGTGGGACCATTAAAATCCGAAAATCATTTGAAAATAATGTTACATTTTTTACCATTCCAAGAGTGCCCCTCCTCTCCTCTTATCAAAATCCCCCACCTCTACCTACTTACCCACACATTCAAAGCCTTTCTCTCAGCCAAAACCTAACCATTTTGTCTCTATTCATCCCTCTATAACTCCTTGAAACCTCACTTTGGGAATAAGTCTTCCCAAGGAAGCCTTTGAGCTCAAACCAAAGGGAGTTACCCGATTTTAAGGTAATGTCTTCACTTGTGTTCTTTTGTTTTATTTTGCTTCTCCAACCCCCTAAACTCTTTTTATTCTTTTATTTTGTAACAAATCCAGTATATTAAATATACTAGGATGTTTGTATAAGAATCATTCTAGCTACACTTACATACACCTACATCAAATGGTTAAAGAACAAACTGTTTCTGTGGATGGCGAATTTCTGCCTCACGAAACGATGATTGTTCAACACTCATATAACACCTTAAAAGGTGTCCATTAATATTTAACTATATTTATATATGATATATAATATGTTCATGTTTCTGTATTTTTCTTTTGTGGAATACCTTTATGGTTTCCATTGTGGGTAAACACGATAATTTCATTTTAGGAAGTGCGGACTATCGCCCCCTCAAAGTGATTTGATTCGTTAATGCCATATGTGGGATGTATAAAGGATGGATTTAAAGTTATTATATATGATTTATGATACATATAAATTATTAATATAATTCTGGAATTAAAATATACATACCTCTCATTTTTTTTAATTCCATTAATATGACATAGAAATGAAGGTAGTGTTCATGCGTACGTACGGCTTACCGTCTCCACGAACGGTGCATTTCATTTCTTGCCTCTAAATGATTATGTAATATTATAAATACATGTATATTCTGGATATATATGATATATATGATATCCAAATCATGAATATAATTCTGGATATAATGAACATTTGACCACACGAACAACATGTAATTGTAAGATGTCCACTTTCGACTTAAGAACCAAATATCGACAAAACAAACATTATTAACTTAAATGATTACATAATGTTTATAACATGACAATAAGTTATATAAAAGGAATAATGAACTTGAAAAAGGTTCTTAATAAAGTTTAAATTAACTCAAGTTTATTATTCAGGACGTTAAAGAATGATCAAGTCAAGTCAGACCCAAGGTAAGGGATCCTACTCCTCTCTTTCTTTTTAAGTACACTTTTTTATGTCATTCCTTCTAAGCTCATATTTTTTGTTATTGGGATGTTATTTTATATTACTCTTACTATAATTTTTATTTTTATACGATGAGAGACCCTATTCTCTTTCATCAATCCATTTTGGACGTTTTGAGTGGCGCCGTTAGGCTGCTGAATTTTCGTAAGAGATCTAACCTCTCTCTTTCTCTTTAAGTACTCTCCTTTATGTCACTTCTTTTAATCTCCTCTTTGTTATGATGGGGGATGTTCTTTTATATTCCTATTTCAGTACATTTTATTTTAATATGATGAGATACCCTATTTGATCTCATCAATCCATTTTTAGAAGTTTTAAGTGGCGCCGTTAGGCTGCCTAGTTTTCGTAAGGGATTTTTCATCTCACTTTTATTCCCAAGAGATTTATGCTACATTTGCCACAATTTCCTTTGAGTGGTGTATTTACTGACCATTATTTTACTCATTGTGTAATATCCTTTTATTTATGAGTATTTACATCAATGTTGTATTGTCCTTCTTTCACAGGGCGTATGTTTCGAAAGATACCCATGTCGGTAAGGGAACCTTTCACCCTCCTATTTTTAAAAGACTTATTTTTTTATGTCCTTTAATTCATATAATTGTATTTTGGGATATGTTCTTATATATCCATATTGATGTAAATTTTATGTCCTAGTGCTGAGATACCATTTTTATCTCTCATCAACTCTTTTTCTGAATTTTGAAGTGACGTCGTTAGGCTGTCGAATTTTTGTAAGGGAACTTCTTAACCCAATTTCGATTCTTTGGGATAAACTTGTACACATTGAATATATCATTCTATGATTATTAGTGAATGTCCTCTGATTTTTTTACACTTAATACCCACTTATATTTCGTTTATTCATTTGTCACACATAGTTATGTAACTGATTTATCCTTATTCCAAGGATACCGTCTTTGTATGGGACTTCGTCTCAATCTCCTTTCATTGAGGCATATTTTGTTTTATACACAACTTTCTTTTATATGGTGTATAAACCCCTTTGACTTTTTTGTTTATCCAAAAGTAATATTTTTATACGAAGCGTTTTATTAAACGACAAAAGGGGATATTTTTTTCGTACGTATGCGGAGACAATGACTTCTCTGCCGCCGTGACCATTATTTGAGTTTCGGCTTCCTCTATAAGCGATACCTTCTTTTTAAAAGAAAAATAAATACCATGTTTTACTTTTCTTTTATTTTGGTATTGAAAATGGTTTTCATAATGTATTTATATCAATTTGTTGTATTGATATCTTGTTATTGAAAGCTGGAAATGTTATGTTTCCTTTATTCATGTTTTATGCTATAAGATTATGTTATGGTTCTTGGGCACTGTTATGAAGATGGGTGGTTCCGTGATAAACTAAGAGATATTGAGCCCGATATAGCTCTCCAATGCATTGGGTAACACGAAGGAGTGAAACGTTAAGGTTTCTTCAAAGAGATTTAGGGAATATACTGTGGTGGGTATTCCAAACGTAACTAAGAGGGTTACTCCCTACGTAAGAATGTTATGAATGCCTCAAGTTACCTTTATGTCCTATGATTTCTATGATTTATTCATGATTTTATGAGGTATGTTAAAGTGCTTATGTTTTATGGGTAAAGTATGATTTCATTCTTATATATACATGTACTCATGTTTCCTTTCCATATTTTTATATCCCTTACTGAGCTTTTTATGCTCATCCCAAGTTTTTGAAATGTTTTTCACAGGTCAAGGGAAGGGTACATGATATGATGATAGTGTCAATGAAGTGTCAAGAAAGAATCCATGTTTTATTTTAAATATGTTTCCATTGATGGAAAAAATGAATACTATCTTTTATGTAACCACTTTGTTTAAATGTGGAATGTAATGAAAGTTTTATGATCTAATTCTCTAAAACTATAAACCTGAAAAGATCCTCATTGTGTAATCTTGTAGTAACTCAAGATTAAGTAAGGTTTAAGGCTGGGGCCTTATAAAAAAACTCTTTGAGAATATATAATATGACATCACATTAAAATAACATTCGATACAGGATGGTAAACTAAAAGAGGAAGAAGGAGGAATCCAATACTAACCTAGAGTTTTCAAAGGTGACTGATGATGTTTGATTCTGAGTTTTAATGAAGGAGAATCATGGAATACGTTGAGGATCTCTAGGGGGATCTTGAGCAGTTTTCTATAATGGGAGTAATGAGGGAGAATAATGTTGATTTATTATTCATAGGATTTAGTGTAAAATAGTTTTTCACCTCTTAAATTAGTCTCCGTGTTTGGCCATAATTTTTGGAAAACCATGCACCAACCATGCCGGACCAATATTTATAATGTGAAGCCTATCACACTGTTTTGAGCATGGTTTTACAATCCATGCATAGCCTGTGAGAAGCTACTACCGAAAGGGTCATCCCCCCTTCCCCTACATGGCTACGAGAAATATTTTAACAACCACGTGAAGTCCGTGTTCCCTACTTTATAATTTATTATAGACCTCTTACAGGGTCATGTATCCTTGGGTGCATGGTTTTATAAAATTCAGGACACCCTATATGGCCAAAATATTTTTTTGGACAATATTCACATTTTAAGAAAAACATGTTCCTTAAAAAGGGATCACATGGTCAATCATCATGGTTAGTACTAAATGTGTGCCAACTGTGCACTTGGGTACAATTCTACCAAAATTTAGTTTTCGGATCCGAACACTTCCAAAACACATTCTAACACCCAAGTCACCTCTTCAGAATTAAAAAATATTTACAAAAAAACCTTTTAGTATTATAAAGATTTCAATTTAATTATCATGGTAAAATTATCAACCAACCCATCCACAAAATGAAATGTTCAAATTGACTTCTTATTTTCAACTACTTCCAAACACAAGATCCATAAAAATATTTGTTATCTATCTACTAAAGTGTATTAACTACCCTATTAGTAGAAATTATATAATTATTTGAACTATAATTGATTATAAGTTAATTGAAGTATCATGAATGAATCCTATTATATCGACGATGAACTCCTATTTATAAGAGAAATTATTTGAAATTCACTACTGATTCAGAAAAAAAATCAACTTTTATTAAAACTTTACATAGTTTTTACAAAATAAATTTTCTTCTGAGAAACTCCATAAATTCATGAAACTATAAATCTGTCAAATATATAAATATTTCATATATAAAAAAGTCCCTTTCATCATGTAAATAATGCTTTCATAAATTATTTCCTTATGATATATATCCATATATTTTTTTGTGAAAACCATTCCATGAAATTATCTAAGCCTTGTTCCCCAAAATAAAAAGGGTATATATATATTTATAGGTAGAAAATTTCTTTTATACAACATTCCATGATCATAAAACACATCACCTTCTTTAAATAATTTCATGTGTAACTCAACATATTTGGGAGACTTCATTACTTCATGCATTTCATTGTTTAAACTCCATACCCTTGAGTCTCAAAAAAAAATCACGAAATTTCATTATTTCCTTAAAAATATTTTGTTTCATTACTAAAACTCAGTTCTGTGTGACTTTTACCTCTCCTATAAAATAAAAATGGATTATCCCCTAAATTAAACCCCCAAAAATTTTGAAAAATATGGGTAATAACTATATCCTATAAACTCCTCCAAAACCTTCATTCTATTCTCTCCTCTACTATGGATCTTTATCAATTTCATTTTTCACCAAACATACTTGTAAGTTTCCAACCAACTTTTCCAACTAATAAAACAATTTAAATACCATGAAATTGGTTTGAAATGTATTTTTTCCCAACATTTCATATGATGCATAGAACAAATGGTATTAGTCTCATGGATCTAGATATGTTCATTAGAGTACTAATTATGGTGGAGTTATTTGATGAGTTCATCACTATTTGTATTTGCGGGAAAATGTGGATAGGATTCTTCCAATTTCAAGGAATTTTCTTATAATGTCACTGAATCTAATAGGAAAACAATATATCCTTAAAATTTTTATTCCATTCCTTGATTGGTCATAGGTACTCATCACACCAAGTTGTAAAGAACCACAATTAAGTATTCCAAGGAAATTATAAAATCTCCAGACTTGAAGGCTTTCCCATGTATATTCTATATTAATATAATAGATTTTTTAGGAAATAGTGCTAGGAGGTCGCCGTTTGGGTTGATGGGCTAGTGTAATTGGTATCCTTCCTTGACTTTTTATTTAGTGGCTACATAGAACTGACCTATTAGTCACATACTAGTGTAATATTCATTATGTTAAAGATTTTCTCCAAGTTAGAATCAAAGAAAAGAATAAACCATAATGTTCCAACCTCAGTAAAGTTATACTACCTCTTTAGACATGACGATAATGTGAATGATCCATTTAGAATCATTTCACCATTACTAGTCCTTGTGGGTAACATCTCAACTCGTATGGGTGGATATGTGTTTATAAACTACAAACCAATACTAGGGACTTATTCATGGATATATTAAAAATAGATAAGTGGATTTAGTCCCATGATTTTTTGTAAGTTGAATTTGAAATTTTGGTGAAATCACTAAAGTCACTTTATTTATATTCAATACACAAAAATAACTCATTTCATAACCGGGAATGAAATTTGTATTCAAAATTAGAAACGATACATACTTTTCTCTTGTGGTGGTATTTTTTATTCCTAGATTGATGGGTAGCTAATTATATTTGAATATTCACCTTTTTGGTTAGAACTAAGCATTATTTTAATTTATAATAAATATCATTCTACCCTTATAAATTTTAAACTCAAAGAGCATTTGATGGTTATGATATTATTTTGGTTAATGATCATATGAGAGGATATTGTTATTGAGTCCTTATATCACACACCAAAGCAATCATTAGACTTATCTAATAATATTTTGAGGCCAGGATATGGTTATATCCATATTAAAAAATTTATATCTTGGTTACCCAAGCTAAAGGACCACCAATGATGAAATATGGATAAGATAATCCACCATATGAAGAGTCATGGAGTCATCACAAAAGGCATACTCCAAGAAATCCTCCGATCACACAAATCAAATGGAAGAGGATAAGAGAAAATTCATATGAGAGGGATTATATTTTTTCCCCATTTTACACATTTCATACTATAAATGGTAATAATTTTCTAAATTTTATCCTAAATTTTATACAAATCCAAAAATAATAGTTTGGATGGAACAAATATATCAGTAGTCTCCCTAGAATATTTTTTTGTAGGGAAGATAATTAATCTATGAAATCTTTTGGGGGATTATCTAAGAAAGAAGTTTTCCTTTCTTTGATATAACACATGTAAGATGTTTTTTCCAACCCTAAGGTGTTCTTCCTTCCACAACCTCCACTAATTACTCTTCCCATTAAACTATTCCCAAAGTAAACCACTAAGAAAAGGTAATAAAAATAATTTGGGTTAAATATTCACTCATGGATAATGAGTGATTGTTATTCATTATTTATCATACTTGGAACCATTCCTACAATTTCCTTGACACATTAGTCAATAAAAATTACAATATGAGTTACACACACATGAGGTTATCATCAATCCAAAACCATATAGCCCCTATTTTTATATAAAAGATATAAAAAGATATGGCCACATGGGAAGTCCGAGGGAGACAAAACCATATAACCCCTATACTGCAATAATGATTCTCCCACTACTCTAAATATAGATGTTGGTACTTTAAATGTTTTGAATTTTGGGTATGATTTCCCCAACAACATGTATCCCTTAAGATTTAGGAGGGGTCCTGTATGGAAGAAATAGTGTAGAAAAATCATGATAGTCTAGACCAAGTTGTTTCAAACCTCATCCATATAGATCCAATGATGTGGTTGATTCCATAGGGGCATCATACATGAGGGTATACATTACCCACTATGAATTGAAATTCAAAAATCTACAAGTGATATTTTTTTGAGTAGTAGTTGAAGTCAAAACTCAGGAGGAATTAGTTTTGATTTCAATCCTAGTAACTGAACCATAATCCTTATGTAACCTAGATAATTGAATGATATAATTATAAGTGTGGACCTGGATAATTATTCCACCATTTATTTTTCTTCAGTGAATGTGTCATTTTGTGTGTCTTTATTACATCAAGGTTTGTAGTAATGTTATTTTTTTGTCAACTATTCTGGCCCAATATGGTCTTCATATGAAGAAATGTAATGTGATGGTTTGGGCATGCTTTGTTTATAGGTGTCCCTTGAGATTTCTACTATGGATTATGATGTGGTGTCATCAATCAAGTATAGATCCTTTTGGAGCCTTGGAAAGGAAACCTTTATATATGACTAACCTACCACACCTACTAATGGTGTGCCTATAGTTATGAGTTCTCACACCCTGGTAGATGATAAAGAGTATTCAATTCCAAAATAATATGATTTTATTAACCATATGTTAACTAACATTCTCCTGGATTCTATATTAGATATTTCATCACATGATATTAAAATAATTTTTTATATTAAAAATATTAACTAATGGAATACTTGGGAACATTGACTGGTATAGGGAATACTCATTTAGGAAGTAGATATGATCTTCCCTCATTGAGGGAGTTAGTCTATGAATATATTTATCACATTCAATTTCTATCTGAAATATACTAGGAAGATCCTATTTCCTTATATGACACTTGATAATATTTATTTAGGTATATATGTAGGGTAATATCTAAAACTATTTTTAAGACCTATTAGAAATGTTTCACATGTTTTATTCTTTGTTCATGAGACACACGTATGACATGTATGATTACCACATCACCAATAATTTTGTAAAACATGTTCACCAGATAATTCATTGGGAGGAGGCATCACATAAACTCCTGCTCATGAAAATAATAACATTATAATTGATTAGTCTCTGAGTTGTAGAATCAAATGAAGACACCAATAAAAAATAGGTGTAAATATAATAGTGACTCCCAGATAATGATTTTTTCATTTTGGTGGAACATATTTAATAGGTGAGGGAGACTAATAAAAGGGAAATAGAAAAATACCATATGATAGATGATGAAATAGAAAATTAAGATAATATCACCACTACTAAGGTAGATGACCATAGTTTTACTACTGAATTAAAGGGCATGATGCTGGCTGGAGTTCAAAAAGACATTGATGAAGGCCAAAAACCAATTATGTAACTCAGATCCTATATGTTGTTAATCTTATAATATACTAATATTATTAAAAATTAATCCTAATTTTGTATGTTCCAATTTTTTCCTTGATGAATGAAAATATATTTTTTTCTAAATGGTATATTAATTCTTTAATACATTTCCACTTACATTATCACTTAATAATAACCTATGCAACCATAGAAGAAAATACAACGATGACATGAATCCAAATGAACATTGAATATGGAATTTATTATAGGCAATGATGGTACTAAAAAACATGATTTGAGAAGATTTTGTGTGGGGCAAGGATCGCATATGGGGATAATAATAAATACTATCAACGTAACAGTACATGTAGTCCATCTAGATATGAGATGATTTACCCCAAGGTATAGATCATAGATCATAATTGGCATAGATACCATTACAACAATATTGGATTTGTTCAATTCGTATATGGGATTATTTCCTCTTGGTTTTGGATCACATATGGGTAAAGTTATAAATATTATAATTGTAATACTATTGTAGGTATGTTTTTATGAGTGATGATTAACTTTAGGTAATATCTCATGGATGGGTATATTCATAAATAACATCACTGTAACACAACATATGGCATTTTCAAATATGAGATGATAACCCAATGTGATGAGGCTCATTAATGAAATTTTTTTAACTAGGATCCTAGTCTTCGAAATGTCTTATGTGCCATAAATTTTTTTGATCTTTCGTAGAATTAGTCAAAATGATATGTTAGGGAAAAAGGATCCTGATAATTTTTCCCTAGGCTAGGGTACCTAACAATGACAAAATAACTTTTTTGTATCAAATAATGGACCACCAAGTTTTATCTCTCTTTTTTATACATAACCCAAATTTCAAGCCTAATACTTTTATAGGAAAGGCATAGAAGGTGGAAATTATAATCTTGATCAAGTCACACTTTTTGGGGGTTTTATCTAACATGTTTTAGAAAATTTACATTTCAAGGGAATAATATTTTATGGGTCATACATGTTGCACTCATAGTAAGATGAAACTCTACATTTACCTTGGCACCGATTATGGGTTTTTGACCAATAGATTGATTTTCCTTTTTCGTTTGGTATTGTTTTGTCATGAAATATAGTAATATTTATGATATTTATGGTTAGATAGGACTAAGAAAAATTTATGTAGTATGTATAGTAATAAGGGTGATAAAATCATTACATGAGTGAATATCACATTATCATGAATATTGGTAACCTCGTAGAATAATTAACATGGTTCAACAACATAATACTTTGAATATAGTGGGAAGTATTTTAAGGTTTTACTTCATTGAAAATATGTGTAAGGAAGATAAGTAACATGAGTGATATCATATGAACATAATTTCCAAAATCTCAGTGCTACTGATGTAGACAACTGCATGGATAGGTTTATTTAGTTTATAATCAAACAGTTGATACTTTTTTTTATATGATTTACGGTCAAATAATGAGATATAGTAAATTTTTAAGAGAATATTATGTTATATTATTTATTTAAAACAATTTAGAATGAATGTATATATAAAAATTAATGTATTCAAATCCTCTTGAATTTTTAGATTTCAAAATTCAAATATCATGACTCAATATTACTGAATTGGGATATGAAGAATTGGGATAGGTTTTTAAGGTAAGAATATTTCGCAAATTTGAATGAGTATTTCTATTTTATTCTTTTAGAGAATATATATATTATAGAACATTTTCCTTTCGATGAATATTTCGCTAATATAATGACAAAATATGGAAGTTCCAATGATTATAACTAAGAATATGTGTCCCTAGTATCCTTATATACTTATTAATGATAACTATTTATGGTTTCTTTGAGTATTTAAATAACTGAGGAATGGTTTGGGCTTATGAAAAAAAAGGGACACACAAGAATGGTTTAAGGACCCTAAAGTCTACACCACCATTTATTGAACACATATTTGATAAATATATATATAAAAATAAATAATTTAGATTTTCCCTAGAGAATTGTCCCCAAAAGGCATTGATTAAATTTTTA
Organism: Viscum album; assembly: GCA_963277665.1. Taxonomy (NCBI): domain Eukaryota; kingdom Viridiplantae; phylum Streptophyta; class Magnoliopsida; order Santalales; family Viscaceae; genus Viscum; species Viscum album. The sequence goes on from OY728144.1 coordinate 445,970,175, forward strand.
TATGGTTATATGATAGGACCCACAAGTTTGATTTGTTCTTTTTTTTTAATTTTATATTTTTCTTCTATCAAAAAAGGGGTTACCTAGTGAGTGTAGACATTGGTTATACTCAAGATTTAATTTACATGGTTTAAACCTAAAAATATTGTGTACTAAATATTTTAATCTATAATTTAACAATCATTACATTAAGAACATTATAGACTAGATTTTAAGGAACCACCACTTTGATTAAACATTTCTAGGTTTTAGGGTTGTAAATCATTCACCAAATTTCATTAGGGTTAAAGGTCATAAACCATTGACTAAATATTTATTAGGAATGAGTATTAAAATCATTGACTATGTAGACTAATGAGGTAGTTTACTCACTAATGAGGGTAACTCTATCCCAACATAAATTAAATACCCCAACCACTAATATAGTCAAATTAACAATTTTGATCAACTTTTTAAGTCAAGGTAGTCAGAAAAAAAAGAGGTTGCTATAATTTACATATTAAGGGAAAATTAAGGACCAAAATGAATGAAATATAAACTATAAAGAAGGGAAATCCAATAAGATCAAATAGGATATATGTATCCAGATAAATAGGAGGTTTTGGTATTAATTTTGGCATGGACCCAAGATTATAGATATATGAATCAATATGTATCTTATGTTGACATTAATCAATCCACACATATATCTCATATTTCATAAATGTATACATATATTTATCATTTACTATAAAATATGAGCCAAATGGGTTCCCATGTGAGAGAATGAAGGATATAACCCGATATGAATGTTTAGTGGTTTTATCACTTAATCACAATCACTAAAAGTAAAAAACTATGGATAGGTCTGGGATAGAATATCCTTGTGTCATTATGTATCCCATGGAATGGGAATCAAGGAACAAAAATTTATTATAATATGGGGTCAAAATATGACCACCTTACCTTAGGTACATAGAAGTAAATAAAACAAGGCATGAATAAAATGGGTTTGTTCAACCAAGATGAATTAGGTATTATAATTGGAATCTATATCATAGATAATACCAAGATTGGAGACCTAGATATCATTATATGTCCCATTTTGGAAGGAATCATGAAATGTGTTGTTATTAAGATGAGGTAATTTTATCATAGTGTCTATTTATAGTTACATTAATACTTCTTACATTAACTAGATGATTTTATAATGTGAATGGTTCACAACGATATAAAAATCGATTTTTTTGGGAGTTCACATATAGAGGAATATATCTTATGTTATTAATAATTGTTACCAAATGATGAATGTTTTCTATAGTTTATGTTTATATGAAAATTACATGTACCGTGATGTTTAATATCATGGGTAAAAGACAATAATTATTCATTGAAATTTTGTTTTTGGTGAGAGAAAAACGGTGTGAACAAAACATGTAATTATAAATCCTATAAAATGATAGCTTTCATGTACAGATATGTGCATTGGATATGATGGATATTATCATATAGACCTAAGATATGAGATTATATAATCACTGCATATTATTATTGACCTGAATCAATCAATACATAGTTCTTATTAGTACTTATGCATATATTATAATCATTTACACAATACAAGAAGAAACATATATGGGTTACCTTGTGTGAAAATGAAAAATACAACAACATGAATTAGTGGAGGTTTTGATTACTACGAAACAACCATTGTGAGTTAGGTATGTGGTTGGAAAATGTATAAGGGATCTATATTTCACTATGTCTCCCCAAGCATCAATAATTAAGCCACACTAGGTTCTTGTAGTTTTTACCTATTAAAATAAAGAGATTGTTTAGGGAGAGGGGATATATTTGGTTTAGTATTATGAGAGGAATAATCCACACACCGGGAATACCAAAATTGATCAAACTATCATATTGGTTAATGCAGCCATAGAAAGTGAGAAACTCTGAGTAGTTTAAATTCATATAAGGTGGACTCGATGTTATTAATTTTATATTCATGTGGCTTGGGTGTGGCCCCTAGTTCTTGGACATGATGCCATTTGATTTTAGTGTCCAGGAAATTCTACCAAAACCTATAAGCTCACATGATTCATGCTCAATTTGAGAAATTAGAGGTGGTTGAAATATTATGTGAATTGTGTAAGAGTATCAGAAAGGGGTAACATTCGGTGATGTTGTTTATAGTCATATGAAAATGATATGTCATAAATATTTATGTCATGTAATGAAGATATAGATTTTAACTATTTTAATATCATGAATATAGGATAAGGCTATATAGATTAAATTCACACGTCAATGACTATAAATGGGTCATGAAGTTTATAGTCATACAACTCATACTATAAAGATGTTATTCATTTTAATTTCATGAAATTTGGACAATAATTGAGTTATATTTTTTAATTTCATTAAGAAAACTATGAATGTGATTCAAAGTTTTAAGTGCTGTTTCTAGGACTATGACCATAGTGTTAAACATTATATAGTGAGGACTTATTCGGAGTTTTTTAATGTCATGTGGTGTGGAATAATGCTATGCATTTTTAAGTATTTAATTTTGTAAAATATGTTAACTTATGGTTTATATTAATTATGAAAGGATTATAGCCATGGTGTTTACTATAATACATTGAGGATTCATTAAGAGTAATTTAAATTAACACAGAATTACAATTTTCTCCACAATTTAAATTCTTGATGTTTGGGATTGATGTTAACCATCTTTGAATGTTATGAAAATTACATTTTTTAAAATAATTTAATTGGTGGGAGGTGTGATGTGCTTTCTATACGTGGTGATCAATAACTACTCCACATTATATTAGATTTTGTGAATTGAAAACTGTACTTCACTTTTTATATTATTCTTTGGATTTTTTTTCTTCCATTGTATCAAGAGAGTTCATTGGTCCAAAACCTATTCTTCTTGAAGGACTGAATCAAGGATAAAGTTATTATTGAATGTATATGCAATATTTGTTTAATGAATTTATAGGTTGTTTAGAATAAACAGCCCTTTCTCATTATGTCACTATAACTCATCAATTAACTTTTGAGATTTTTCATCATGAGATTTCAGATTTCATATTAAAATGCAATGTGGGGGAAGTTATTCCTTGATTTGTGAGATATAATTTTTCCTAAATAAAAGATAAAATGTCAACACATTCACTGTAGAATGTATTATGGTGTCATAATACCACACATAATAAAAGATATTATAAATCCTAAATTTCATTACCATATAAAAAATCTTCTAAAATATATTAAATAGTGTCTTGTTAAAATATTTTATGTATCCAATTTCTACTGCATTATTGTGAGGTGAAGGAATAGGAAAAATAATTTATTATTTATAAAAAAATTAATTTGGATGATCATAAATGTTTGCAATTTCCATAAATATTTTATTAGGTATTCCAGATCTGGTAAGAAAGTTTGTATCCAAGAAATTAATGGTTGATTTTAGTTTGGAATTTTGTATGGGATATAGCCTCGACTAACAATGGGAATAAATAAATGGTATTGAGGATATAATTCCAATTTCTAGAATTATTTTGGGGATATGTCTTCATTATATTTATTCCACATATAATAAGTGACCAAGAGTATTTGGTGGTACATAATAGATCTAGAATTTTATGGGTGAAGTCATTGTGTATCTAGAAATCATGGAATTTCCATATGAATTCCATAAAATCTTTTTTCATTGATGGCTAGAGATATCCAATAATTCTTATTTGATTTCAAATATTTATTTATAATTAATTTCCATCATATGTGCCTCTAAGATTATCTTGTATTATTTAAATTATTTCTTATATTGTAATTCATCATAGGAGAACTCTATTAAAGTCTCGTTTGTAGAGGAATTTTTAAAATTTAGTTCACTACAAATGATGAAATTTACTACCCATTTTTGGATTTGTCCCTTCATGGATTGATTTATTGAAAAAAATCCACTTTGGAGGTAGTAAAATATGGGGACATACATCCAATAGAGGTATTAGTTGGTGAGATTATTTTATCATTTTTCTTGGGAGTAGTTTTGATCTCAATGATTTATTATACATCATTTTCGATGAATGCATACCCCACCATACAATGTGAAATGTTGATATTTATTTTCTTCCCTACACTAAATCCCATTACGGCTATGTCTGAATTAGCTAATGCATCTACACTTGAATTTTTTGAATGTACGATGTGAGACATTGTCGGATCGTAGGGTAATTTTTTATCAACTATTGTATATAACTGATAACATGGCTGAAATACTATTTTATAATTAAATACTAACCTTTAATAATTTTAGCTACAAAAATTAAATAACTTCTAAGGTATAATAATACCATAAATATTTTTATGTCTAACACTACACCTGGAATTATTTTTCATTATTGGGGAATCCCTATGACAATTGGAATTAATATGGTATAACATCTTTCGGGGCGGAGTTGTGGAAAATCCCTAATCCATCACTATTAAGACTTGGATATTTCATTCTTCTTATTTTCAATGATTTATAACCACTATTAGAATATGTACCCCATGTTTGGGGAGTCTCATGGACCAATAATACTATTTTATCCTTCATATATGTATTCAATAATGACTTCTTTGAGACATGTTATGTGATGAAAAAATTGGATTTTTTCTATTTATCTGTGTTATGAGATATGAGTTAAATGGTATATTTTGATATAATTACCTACCACCATGGAAATGTTTTGTTAAAATATGTATTAATGAGGATATATTTTAGTAGATCAATTCATGAGGCCCATTGGATCTCAAGGTGTCACATATAGTATCCTGGTTTTTATATTGTGTGGATTAGTGAAAGGTAATTCATATGAATGCCAGAGTATTGAGTATTAGTATCCAACATTGTATTTCTATGATAATATTGACTTTTCTTTTTATATTATTCTATTATGTATGAAGTGTTCCAAATTATCACTCTATGGATGCAATATAATGAATAACCAAATTTACATATATAGGATAAATTATTAATAGTGGGATCAAATGGTATTGTTTGATACATTTGAAATAATCTTAAAAAATATCATACTTGTGATAAATAAATCCATTATTCATGAATATTTTGAAAGATAAATACACAATTTTATAGTTATATAGGAATCAATGAACTTATATGGCGTGTAATTGAATCCTCTCAACTCATTTTAGTTTTCAGGATGTGAAATGTCAAGGATTTCCATTGACTTTTGTGGTTATATTTATGAAATGATGGAATATAATGGATACAAAAATACATAATGTTACCATAAAATCACATTTAACGAGGTAAATCGTCTAGTTTTTTCTTTATTTTATTTAAAAATATTTTTATAATGTCGATATAATCACAAATATTTTGGAATTTTACAAAAATATCATCAATATAGAATTTCATGGTTATCCCTTGGAAGGTATTGATGATATATTTCATGGAAAACATATATATTTTCCAAATGTTAATCAAGATAAAAAGAATTTATCAGTGGAAATATACACCATGGGGTGGCCTAATGATGGTGGCCTCTATATCTATAAAGTCAATACATATCTTTTTGTAATGGGAATATCTATCAAGGAAGGAGAGATTATGCTGGAAGTTTCATCAATGTTGAGTCTGGGAAATTGTAATTTCAGTTGTGCCAGTTGAGATCCTTCAGGTAAAAAAAACATGTTATTCACATTTATTTATATGAACAATATTGGAAATCCATATCTGATATGATACATCCCAAATAAGGTTTTCTGTAATTATTTGATATGACACTAACTATGTAGTGTGGGTAGACAAATTCATATGGATATCTACTTGTATTCATATAGATTATTAGGTAGAACAAGTTGATGAGTGAAAAAATTAGGATCTTTCCCAAGAAAATCCATCTAATGATAGGTGAATACATCATAGTGCTGCTCTAATATATAGAATTTTTCCTCCTGGTCTTCATGGTACATGGAGAATCTAATTAATGTGGGTTAAAAAATACACCTCTATATAAAGATTCACTAGTTTGTGTTCATGAGTAGTTGTTGGGAGGAAATACTAAAATGATGGAGTGGAATTCCAAATATTTTCATCACCTTATTTTTATGTGTAAATTTCCGTGAAAAGTAGAGATGAATGTACATTTTTGAATCCATAGATGTAACATGGACAATTTCATCTCCTATAAAATCTATGGAAATGTCTATGAATCATGAGGATGATGATGCAAGGGTATCACTATCCGGGGAAATCAACATATTTTATCATTTTTCTCTATTACTAATGAGGGTATAATATATGCTGACATCAATAGATTTAGGGGAATGGGGGGTTTATCCACTCCCATTGATGATTATGGAGCATCTTTCGGTCTTGAAAATGATGATACATGGTCATATTTCGATTCAAAATAAAATGATTGATATTTTTTATTGAGTGAATCATTATATTCTCTTTAATAAAATCCATATTCTATCAATTGAGGTTCACTTGATAAGGATGATATCTTAAGTATGGGGTGAATGTGACTAAATCTAAATATATTGCACTAATTTTACTAAGAGGTGGAACATAATCTTCAATGATTATTTTGAATGGATTGATAGGTACCATTTAAAAACATGTAGGGTCCGAATCTATCTTAAATCTTATATCACTGTCTACTTTATATCACATTAGTAGAATCGTACATCTATAAATTGTGATTTAAGTGAGTAAAAATGGGAAACAAACTATAAAACACACTAACCTATCCATTGAAAAAATATTTGTGACATTAATGGTATGAAAAAAGGAACTTTTGTGTGTGAATGAATCTGCATTCTTTCATAAAGGGAATTGAAAGATGTATCCCTATGGACATCAATGAACTTTGAGTTAGAGATGAGGTCTCTGAATTAATCTCGAAACATGATTTGATATAGAGGATGTTTCTCAATCTTTTCATACCCTTAAATTTTCATAGTAGAGCGAGACCAGTCAGCTTCACTATGGCCCAAACATTAGAGGTTATGGAACAATACGAGGTTGATTTTGTGTCCATTATCAATGAGATCCTAAAATAAATCAATGTAATCAATTATTATATAAATATATAAGTTTATAATTGTTTACTATATAGATACCTCTAGGTCTTTAACAATGGATTATTTGACCATGTAAAACATAGAAAGGTAGGTCTCTATATGACATACCTTTATTATAGAAACCTCGTAATAAAAATCATAAGAAACTTAAAGGGACTAAATGATCACTTCCCAAACCTCTTTTAAAATATATAGGGAATCGCTGAATGAAATTTTTTTCTAGAATAATATAAATATATTTCAAACTTTCATATTTCTTAGTCAAGGGATTATGTTTCATATCATGATATTTTTCCTCTTATTGAGGATTAAAAATTAAAGACACTTATAATGGTTGATACTGTATGTTACTCGATTTTATGGATATTGTTATTGCCTATAGATGGTCTTGAACTGACACCCCCACCACCTTCCACCCATTTATTTTGACATTGACCATACATGTGATTATTAACCAATAAATATTCAATTAGTATTATAGTTGTATATTCCTTGAATAATTTTTGACAAATTTGGTTCTCCAATTGATCCCATATAAATTCGTATCTCAAGGAATATTTATTATATATAGCTTTAATAAATATATATAATGAATTCTAGTATCCAAATAAACCTTATCTTCCCCAACCTCCCTAGCTTCTATTACCGTTTTCACCTTTCTCATTAATTATGGGTTATAAACTCAAGTTTATTTATATCTTATTCATCAATGAAGGGTTTTTTAAATTAATTATATTGATATAACCATACTGTGATTCTCATCTAATGAGAATTATATTGGGTTGGGTGTTACACACAAGATCATTTTATATGGAAGTGCTTATCCTCTTGATAATAGAGGAATAAACCCATGATAAGTATGAAGAATCATGGACATCAGTATGAGCTCCTCATCTTATTCCTTATCCGTTACATGTCCAAATAACCTTATTTTAGAAAACCATTCTTTATAATATGATATGGAAAGAGTTCACTCATTTATAGTTAAGGGAAATGTGTTTGTACCTGGTTGATACAATTGAGCTTTTGTATACCATGTCTGGTTGATTGAAAATATTGTTATCCAATCATCAAAATTTTGCACATCATTTATCAACACTTCATTTCATTATTATTCATCCTCTAGAGTGATGGAGGTTTCACAAACTATATGTTATAGTGTATTTCACTATTTTATCTACTGAGTATCAACTATATTCTACTTGATGTATTTAAAGAAAAAACACTCTTAAATATTGTATCAATACATATTATAGTTTGGGAAATAATTAGGTAATTTAATAAAGACTATTTGATCAGTTCTCATAGCCTCATGACACCTAAGCAATTAAATTTCCATTGAATAGATAATATACCCTAATATTCTCTCATTTTTTAAGGAATTTAATTTATTCTTCCAATCTTAATATATTAGATCACTCTACTTACTTCTTAACTCTTTTTGGGGACACCCCAATTTTTTTATTTAGCAATATTAACTAGGTAATATTTCATGGGGTTAGAAATTAGATCTAGTATAAGATATTTAGTTAGTAAAACTATTATTATTTTATCTTTTCCAACATTGTTTACATGGAAATTTTGTTTGTGAAAATATTTTCCCTTTGACGATCAGATAACATCCTCTAATCATCATTTAATTTTTACAAACTCATATAGTCCTCTAGGATATTTCAATATATCAATCATTTTCTATAACTCATCTAATAATTTTTCCATGCTAATATCAAGTAGATACTTTTTGGTATTTTCATTTTTTTAGAATTTTTTTAAACATTCCACCTGATAATAAAATTTGAGAGCCACTCATTCTCATGCTTTTATAATTAGAAATATGTAGGATTGTTGTCTTTCAAAACATAGATATGATTTTGTATATAAATTACTACATAGGTCTTCCTAACATATGATAGAACCATCTAGTAGGTTTCTATACTAGATAAATGTCAGTCCTTATTGAGTTTTCATGAGAATATATGATTTGTTAGTTCTTACTGCTCAAGTATTCCCATCATGGGACAACACTATGAAATGAAATACATTAGGTATATCTCTAGGTCCCCAGTTCCATTGAAGATTTTAAATATTGTATTTATAAATTTTGTAGGATAAGGGGATGCAACCTCTCATTCATGATATGGATTAAATTATGAATATACTAGTGTTTCCCATCCATCCATGGATTATATTCATGAATCCAAGAACTCAATAGAGTCAAAGAGTTAAAGAGGAACTGTTGGTTGAGCAGACACCATAGTAGAGGTGGTCGGTGGTTCTTGATATGGTTGGTTTCCCTTATCTATGTTGATATAAAGTATGTGTGTGCATGTGGAAGGTCTCCTAAAATGGTTTCAACTACCACCCCTGTAGTGGGAAATCTAGATTTCCATCTTCTATATAGCTTAAATACACATTTTTATTAATTATAAATCTTTTTGGATGGTTATACTCTACCATCATAGTTTTAGAATCTTTCATAGAATAGGTATTTAGAGGAGAAAGTTTTTCCTCATCTAGAAAATTATACTTCGTGGCAATGTTATCCTGAAGTAATTCAAAATTGTGTCTCATGTGTTTTCCAAAATCCAAATTATATCAAGAAAATGTTTCCTGTGTAGTTGGAACATTGGTTTCCCTGGGTAGTGGGTGGTGTGTGACCACATTCTTCACTTTTTATTAGGATAAATCTCTTTAAATATTTAGAGGATAGATAATTGGGGTATCTACCCAATATTTATCTAGACTACGTTTCAAGGTTCCTAGAAATTGATCAAGTGTTTCAGTGTAAAATGGGTTTGGGGATATACTTTATCACCCTTCTATTTCGCACAAACATCATACTTTGAGTCATCTACCAGAACAACATAGATGAAATTAACTAAATTGTAATACATTTTAGGAAAAATCTATTTATCAAAATGATGTGAGTTTGGTATCCCTTCAAATATCCTTTGAGGGAAAAAAATTATATTACTTCATTGAATTTGTTGTTCTTTAGGGTTTCTTCAACTTGTGTCCTTTGATTTGATTTAATTTCTCCAATAAATTCTCCTCTAATATTGATTTACGAAATGAAATACTAAGGTAATTCCTGAAACATTTTGTGGATTATGTCCCAAAAGATATATATGTGTCACATAATAGAAACAATTGTGAATTCCTCTCATTCACTGTTTCTCCCAGTATCGCATAGATTTCAATTAGGAGAGGAGTGTGAGATATAAGTGCCATCATCCATATAGTCTAGGTTTAATTAGGTTTCTCCACCATCAATTATTTTTCCCTACTAGGGATTTAATGATCCCATGGGATATAGTTGTGATAAATATTCCTCTGTCCCTATATGTTTGGATTTTTATTATCTTCCCATTATAGGAGCCACTACAACTACCATTTATATCTTGTGATCCTTATTCTAAGAATTATCTTAGTATATCACTTGTTTTGAGTCTATTATTATCACTATTAATGGTGGCACTATATCCAAGGTTTTATATTTCCTCAAATGAGATGGTTGATCGGTATTTTTAGTTTTCATATATTGGAGTCTATCAATAGCCCCCTCCAATGGAGTTGTCCATTTCTATGAATTCTATATTGTTATATGTCTCTACAAAGACCAGTATGCATATATGTACATTGGACCTACGATGTACCTATAATAAATGAAATTTTAGTGTGTCTTTTTTTAGACATTGATGGATATAGAGCGGTGTAAAATGAAACACTCTAAGATCAATGTATCCATTAATTTGTACATGAGGTGAGGCATCAAAAATCAAATGTCACGGTGATAGGATCATGAATTGTAGATATTTATCTTCCCTTTCCATATTTGGATGTAACATAAATGAAATGGTTAAAAACTAAACTTGGAGATAAATTTCACTTGTTTCCTTGACATGGTTCATATACTCATTATAAGATACATATTTTGATTTGATATGATGGTGATTCATCTATGTAATTGGGAATATGTAACATATGTATTTATTATTTATGGTTTTTGGAATTTCATACTAATAGGTGTCTATGCACCATAGCATGACTGGTATATTACCTTCAACTAGTTACTTTCTTACAAACAGATCATTATGTTCATCCTATGAGAGGGATTCCTCTTCATGATATGACCAGAGTATTCATTTCCCTATTTCATTATTCTAGGGAGTGGGATTTTTCATAATCTCCACCACTACATTTATGGTTAGACAATTTTAAATTGAATTAGATGAGGATTTTATCCTCATATAGCAATTTTTTGAGAAGGTATATATTTAGTAAAATACATGGTAGTTGGTGTGACTGACCATAGTATCTCAAGTGCCTCTTGATGTGAGGTCACTCTCAGACTATCTTTGTTAATTGGAGGGCGTCCATATCAAAATTTAATGCCCCTAATAAGAGGAAATTCATATTGAATTCCATTGGGAGGACCTCTATAGTTTTCTCTATATTTTTCATAAAGGTTAGAAATTAAATTAGGGTTAAATGATTGAAAACAAGGGGGATTAAACAAATTTATTACATATAGATGAACTTCGACATTGATAGTCTAGATTTTGTGAGGTGGTCATTTTTTGTAACCATTAATTGATGTATTGGAAAGGAAATGACCTTCTTACCAATTTATCAAAAAAACCATGAGGATGATTTTCACATCTATTATCATGAAAAGGGATTATTTTTTTAATATTTTTATTATCACAGGGAGGACCATCATGGAGGGTTCTCTAGGTATGACCCTCATAGTTACTGATCACATTACTACCAAGAGGACCTCCATGATCTAATCAAGTTATTTTTTCTAATTATTATTTAGTAGATTCAATGACCACTATCAATAGGTCATTAATGGAATCAAGAACATCAAAATTGATAAATGTATATATATATAAACCATCTTTTAGGTTGTATTATTCTCCCAAAAAAATTTCTATTAGTTGTTTATCATCAGGGAACCGTGGTGGTTAATTTGAAACAATTACCTTCATTGGGAGGATTATACCTTGGAAACTATAGTATTTTCATCATAACATCAAAAAAACTACTTAATATTCAGAATGAATATTATTCTTTCCTTTTGTTCACTCAGAATATGATGATGAGCTTATTCAAAACATGAAACAATATGTGTATGACTTCTATTTTTATAAGGATATACTGGAATCCTACTATAGAATTATGGGCAGTAAGAATATGTTTCTGATTATGAGTGATAAAAAATTATTATAATGGTTTTATCTGAGTTTAGTAGGGATAGAAGCTTTTATTTAAGAGGTTATTGGGATTATCAAGTGAGCATTATCTTGAACTGATATATGGGCCTGATCCTATTTTCAATTCCCCATTGATATATGCTAGTGATACTATAGAATATTCATAGGTATATGTTCCTAAGAATTAGTATGTTTTAACGTATTTATTTCACATGATTTTATGATGGAGATAAGAATATATAACTACCCTATTTTTCTATTATAAAATGATGAAGTAGGACTTATGCTATAGGTATTAAGATAAGCTAACTGTTTTGAAAGGTGTGTGCTGGGATATGATCGTACCCATAATGTTTTTCTAGAATATACTATTGGGATTATTCCTTGGTAATTTTAATATGGATCATATATCTATGAGATTAAATATATAATCCCACCCCTTACCTCTGGTGGCTATCATGATATATCGAAGAACTTCATCATCTTGAAAAATAATATGGTTATGCCTCATGATTGAATTTATGATATAATGGCAGGATCCTCATAATACTACTAGAGTACATTGGAATTTATAACATGTGGGATAAAGAATATGTGAATGCCTCTCATTGAATATCATGATATTTTGAAACAGTTCCTCTTAGACTTCTAAAGTATGTTGGTATACTTTAGAGTACTAATAGGAATATATGATTTCTCATTATATGTCACCAGAATATTCTAATTGATATCATCTATGGAAGAAAGGATATAAGCCTACCCCTATCCTCAGTGGTTCTCCACAGATGGAGAGATCTCCCAAGTGACTGGTTCTGGGTGGCTAGGGAATAGACTTCCTAGGAATCATCCTTAGTAGGATTATAAGGAGTCAAAGTTGTGTGGCATTACTGATGGTGGAAATTGGTATGATCCATAACAAAACAAACATCGGTATTGATGATGTTTGGTTTTCATTATATTTATTCTCTCTAATGTATGGGATATATGTATTGTACAATCTAAGGAAAAACTCCCAAAGTGGTTGGAGGTGATGATTGGTGACACAATTATTGCTTTATCCCTCGTCTACTAGTGAGGTAATACATGGGGATCAATGGTATGGATGAATTATTATGTTACATATATAGTGGGGATAGTTCCATTGTATTTGTACTCACCTAATAGTGTATTGGTAAACAGTTGATGAATTCATTATACTGGTAAAAATTACATGTTATTTGATTTGGAATTAGCCTTTGCAGTATGTAAGGAATATTTGTTATTGAGATGATTCAATTTTTTATGGATTGATGAGAGAACTTGTTCTGGAAGGCCTAGAAATACCAAAAAACTAAAGAAAGAAAACACATCAATTCATCCTCACAAGTAATAACTAGTTAAAACAATCATTTACATAGTTAATGGATTCACATCTAGTCCAAAATTTTGTTTTAGAAATTCATGGTGTGATTATATTTCATTTTGAGTCTATCCGGACTTACATTCCAAAGCCATGTGGTCCCCAATACATTACTCATTACAAATAGATTGAGCATTGGTCAATATGGTGGGAGGTTTGACCCATCCACACCACTTTTTGGGGAAATTATTTCTTTCTCTTTGAATCTAATAGTGATTTAAGAGGAACTTTATGAATGATTCCAAAATCCCTATGTATGACTACATAACCCTATGCCGGTGAATGGCCAATAGCATGCATTGTTGTGAAGATATGTATATATCATCAAATCTCGATCATTACGTTATTCGTTTATGATTCCATGGTTTATATCCAAAATTGTGTGATCTATGTTTTATCACCATCCCATATTGAGGATGGTGTTTATTCTGTTCATATTATTCTTATAGTATGGAGTTTATATATATCAACCCATATAATTTAGTTCCACGTAATAGGATATATCATACATTTTATAATAGTGTGATAAGGACCATCATAGTACCTCTTAATACTGTTCAACTATGACTACTTTCATGTTGTATAAATTCATAGAGAATAGACTTTTAGTTGAAATGTGAAATGAAATTGATTGTGTGGGACTAAAAAAGAGGTCCCCATTATGGATAAACTCCAAGGGAGTATGGACCAATAATGATGGGTCTCTTTCACATGAAATAAATTCACATGGGACATGTGGTTAATTTATCTAGTAAGAATATGACTTACTAATTATATTATGTAATCATCATGAATAAGGCCTAATGAGAATGGTTATATGGTAATATGGTACCATTGAATATACATTTAGTTTCATGGGTAATATAGCCTTCTGATGATGAAAATAAGTGATTAAATGAGGATTATTTTCCCCTAAATATGGGTTTTAGAGGTTGGGTTTGATCCTCATTTGGTAATCCTAAATATTCATATTTACAAGAATAATGTCCCATGTAGTTAGAGTCTCAAAATTTAGATTCACGTGGTAGTACTATACCATGCAATTTAACGTCATGTTGAAGGGACATTGTTAGGAATTATAATGTCATGAAATAGTAATTTATATTTAGTGAAAGTTAAAAAAGACAGGGTTATATGGAGATAATATATATTATAATTCCCATGTGTGGCTTAATAAACAAAATTTGGGTTATATAATTAGTGATAGAATAATCGATTGGAATTTACATCTATGGAAGAGGCCCATTACGCGTGTCTACTTCGTGTCATTTGTTGTACAGATAATCAAGGAAAACATGACTCATGAATAATACCAAACTATAAGAATACAATTGGGGATGAAACCTTATAATTAATCACATTGGCATGTAAATAATTAAGTGGACAATGAAGTCCACCAAACACATAATACATTTTTTTGGACCTATATCAGCCAGGTTTAACTACACAAACTCAGAGAGATAGATCAAGAATACTTATATTAGGGATCCTCATTATCTAGGTTTTACATGATTGAGATCACCCTGAGAGTACCACCTATATATGAGTAAAATTATGGATCTTAGTTTTGACAATGGAATACATAATAGAATTGGTGTATACTAGTGTGCGTATCCTTTTCATATAGATCTAGTGGTTTTGGAGAATGTATAGGTCTGATATTTTTTAGGTTTTGAACATGGAGAAAGGACTCCTTAAAGGTAATTTGAGTGGAATTCTACTAGTTAAGGGACCTAGTAAGATAATAATACTTAAAAAAATTCCATCTAATCATTACATGAGTATTTCATGATGTGTACATATAATTATTGAATGTTATACATGCCAAAACCATGTAAAAGAAAGAAGTAAATACACTTGTAAGCCCTGATCACACATCGGAGGGTTATTATTTATGAAATAGAGATGGGAGAACATAGGGCAAGGATAGGGGTGACTTTATAAAGGGGTCATGATCTGTCATCTCATGAGGAGATTGTGGGCCTCTCCTTCATGACGGGGCTTGCGGGTCTCTCCATCATGAAGAGGATCACTTTTATATCCTTTGAGGAGAGTCTCATGGGAATATCCTTTATAGAGGAGGCATCATTATATTTCTTTTCCATTTTTCCCTCTTTGAACATTAATTTCTTGATAATACTTCTAGAATGGAGATTGGAATCTCCAAAAAAATTAAAATGTGGTGACTCTCTCTTTTGGTAATCTCTTCATTGGTCTGTTATGATATTATTCTAAGGTAGGTATAGGGTATTTATAAGAATTTTTAAATAATCATTCCCTAGCTAGTTATCCACATAAAAAGTATGCAACTTCTTACTATTCTCTTAGATGGCGTGACATCATATGTGATTTTTATTTCATGAAGTGCTATATAGAAGAGCCCTAATTCATCACATGTGTATCCAAAATAACGAATTCATTAAACTAGTCATTCTTAATGTACTCATAATGATTTAATTATGATTTCAAATGATAATTTATAGGGTAATGGGATGAAAATTTGTGGTCATTAAACACAATATTCAAATGAATCTTGTATTTCACAAACTATCACTTTAGAAAACAAATGATGCTCCATGAAACACCTAAGTTTATTTATTTAAACTCTTAAATTTAAAATTTTCATATATAATTGTATATTGGATTTGATCTTCACCTCCATTTTAAATATTTCTCATGTAGTTTTCACTATATATAAATAAATATGGAGTAAACCCAATCTGTAATGTTTTTTTGACTGGGGAGTAAACCCATTTAAATATGTTATGATGGTATTTCCAAATATTCTTGATATATGTTAGGATTTTATATCCAAAAACATGTTCAAATTTTCCATATTATTCCACCTTGGTTTATGGTTATTTTTTTATGATTTCATATCATTATATTATGCTATATGCTATGATTTTAAGATATTTTTTCTATGGAATTTATACTATAATATATGATTCAGATATCATGTATCATGATAACTTATTATTATTTCTTGATCTTATTCCATTAGTTATAAAATTATCTTATGGCCATGTACCTCACTTTTTTTTAATATATTGAAAAATTATCTATCACTCATTGTAAATTTTTTCCCTTCAGTGAACATTTAAGCTCACTGCTTTCTTATATTCCTCAATATCCCTTAGTGATTGTATTTGTTAAATATGTTTTGATCTGTTTGTAAGAGGTATTTGATGATATATTTGTTCAAATTAATTTTTATATGTATAGGATGATTATGTATTATTTACAATGTTCTCACACACAATAAAATTTTTATTTGAATAGTAGATTGTAATTCATGTAATGTATGAAAATAATGAATGTGTTGTAATGGATATAGATCTATGATCTAGGGAATCTTAATGACATCTAGTGTTGTAGAGACCTAAAGCTTAATGAACATGGACATTACATTACTTTAGCGGAATAATTAATGAATAACAAAAAATAGAAACACAATGACAGTAATAGTTTAGTGTCTTTGGAAACATGGAACGTAATCTTCTAATCGTGGTGAAAGATCTTCAACATCTCCCATAAAAAACTTCCCCTTTTTCCTTACCTAAAACCTTTATTTATATCTTGGGAAAAGAAAACATAAAAAGGGTGAGATCAAATGCTCAGTAAGGGTAAGCATGGATAAAATAAACATACCATATACATTTGAACTTAAAAACATGAACATAATGTTTAAACATCAAAAGCTTGAGCAATGACATAAAACATGGAAGTACGCAAGGAATAGATCATAATGAAACATTAAGAATGATAAAATAGCATGGGAATAAAATGTGTAATTATGGAAACCATTAAGCACATGATATGATTTCCATAGTAGCGAAGGCATTGCTTCCAAGACCATCTTAGTGGACAAAGTCCCTTTCTGAATCGAGTTCACTCCTCATTCCAGTCCGGTATTACTGAACCGGTTTATCTTACCATTCCAGCCATGTCTATCTCATGAGATATAAATCTTTACCCAATGCATTGGAGGGAGATATAGGTCCCACCCATCTCATAGTGAGATCACTCTTACTTGTGCCACAAAATAAACATAAAACATTCATCATAACCCAAAGAATAAAATGGGTTTCATAAACATCATCCCATCATTTCATAATACATATAAAACAAATGGATATAATTTCATAATAATAAAAGTGAAACCATGTAAATAAAAGAGACATTATACTTAAAACATACACATATGAAATAATTTCATTCAAGATGGAAAATGGTTTTGATAAAACACTTGAAATGAATTCTTGAGGAAAATTTCCTTTCTTCTTTAAAATCATTTTCTTTTCACAAAATGTCATGAATTTTTAAAAGAAAAAGATTTTCTTGAAAATAGTCATGAAATCTTTTTGAGGAATCTTCATGAAAATATGGCTTCATAAAACTTTAAAAATCCTTTCATGCCGTATAAGTTAAAAAAACATTCTTCTCGTACTTTTGTCGAAAAAGTGAAAAAGTACCTTGTACGAAAAACGACAAAAGATTCCTTTCATATCTTTTAATAAAAACTCACCATAGAGTAAAATTGGATTTAAACAATTGTAGGTTGATGGAAATAATATTACATATTTAGGAAACATGGATTTGGATGATAAAATACACCCCAGTAATTTCTGAAGTATAAACAATCTTGGATAAAAATGAGATTGTGATATTTCCCTTGCCTTAGGTCTGATTTGCTTTGTAAGTGTCCGAACCTCCTGTATTATGATTTAAATAATGTCATTGACTTATTCCAAAATCATACACATTTTTATGATATCATATATGGTTCACTTATGGCTTTATATTACCCGTTCTTTTGTAAATTCCATGTTAAAGAGCGTTTTGGGTAAAATCGTTTCATTTATCATTCGTGTTTTGACTTGTAATTATTCATATGATTACTTAGATCATTATTACATAATTCCAGATTATAAAACATTATTTATATATAATATATATTCAGAATATATATATATATAATAGATCAGTAAATGGAAAGAAATACACCGTTCATGGAGACGGTAGACTGTACGTATGCATGAACGCTGTTTTCTTTTCCTTATTGAGTTGAATGGAATTAAGTATATTACATACATATATAAACACATAAATCCAGTATCATTATTATGTCATATATTTCATGATTACTTATTATATATACTTTATAATCATTCATGAATGGTTAACGTGGAGAATGAATCTCATTGCATCGTGGAGACGGTAGTCCGTACGTACGCACGAGCGATGATATCATTCTCATGATCGTGGAATTGTATCGGAGTGTATGTATACTATTTCAGAATCAATATCAATTTACAATAATCATATATAGTTATTATTTACACCATTATACCCATCCAAGTAAGGTGGTGGTGGAAAATAGATTACACCACGGCGTGGAGACGATATCCGTACGCA
This sequence comes from Viscum album, assembly GCA_963277665.1. Taxonomy (NCBI): domain Eukaryota; kingdom Viridiplantae; phylum Streptophyta; class Magnoliopsida; order Santalales; family Viscaceae; genus Viscum; species Viscum album. Next base: position 445,989,297 of record OY728144.1, read on the forward strand.
CGCACGCGCGGTGATTTCATTTTACGTAGGATGGATAGATGGTGAAATAAGGTTGTTTCATAATTATAATAACATATCCGTATATGAGTGATACTGATGTTATTACTTCATAATTAAACAACCTAAGAAGAAGAAGTGGAATAAGAAATAAAGATGAAAGAATCGGTAACGGACATTACCTCTTCTTTGAAGTGCCTCTTTGAGTCTTCCTCTTAGGGCACTAAAATTCGTCTTTTTAGAAGACCAAGACCTCTAGGATGTTTCTAGGGAAGTGGAGAAGATAATTAGGCAGGTTTTGGCCGAGCTTTAAGGCTCAAAGTAGTGTGAGGAAGAGAGGGAGGAGGTTCCCTTTTATAAGGGAGGAGAGGGGCACATTTGGAATAACAAAAAATATTATTTTATTATAAAGCAAAAATCGGTTTTAAATAAATCCAAATTGATTTATTTAGAATCTAATGTGGGTATGGGTCTAAATACTCTCATCTAATATAATTTAGACATGTTTAGGGCATTATATTAACCTTATCTATTAGTTTTAACTCTTATTTAATTAAATTGACATTTACCATGTCACTTTGTACTTTTATATTATATAGTTAATAAACTTACCATATACATCCAAGCAACCCCCAAGTGGTCCATTAATGATACACCAATCATGATATAAGTATCTAGGACGAACCTTAGATTTTTAGTAATAAAATAACAATCAATAATATAATATTTGTTTTAAAAGCTATTTTATGTCAATTTTGACACTATTTAGTACGTGATTTTTGTGAAAATCATAACAGAATTATTATTTCGAAAAAAGTTAATTAAATCAATACTAACATGTCCTATTAACCTATAAAATTATTGTAATTCATAAAAAAGTCACAAATTACATTTATTTGGGTATTTATAACATCAATTATGTCAATATTTCATTAATAAGATAATTACTGCATCATCTTTGTGTCATAAATAAATTAAATTATATATCGTCTAAAAATTAAAAATAAAATATCATTATGTAGGAAATGTTTTTATATTTCTAATGAATATTTATAGTCTAATTTATCTTATGTATAACCCAATATTAAAAATTATTTTCTTATTAAACTTTGATTTTAACTATTTTAAACCTTCTTTAAATAAATTAATAATAAATGTCCTAATCTAATCCAAGTGGGCCTAAATCGTCATATTTTATTCCTAAGGTTATTTTGGGTCGAATTAAACTTATCCAATAGAATTAGGACATGTGTTAGGGTAATAATAATATCATTTTTACCCTTAATTACCCTATTTACTTTTAACCGTGGTAAAAAAAGTAAAAATTTACTATTCACCAAATATTATTTTCATCCCATTGAACAAAATTTTACTTACTGACATCAACTGTGTCTCTCAGATTTTTGAAATTCCACTCCCAGATGCGGTAAAATTAAGTTTTATGAAAAATTCATTTTTTTAACTACCACTTAGTGGTTTCACTATTCATCAAAACATGAAAGTTTCCAGAAAAATACCAAAAATTATGCCTAAGATATATTTGATATTATTAATTCAAAAATGATGTCTATTTTACCAAATTCAAAACATATCAGTTGCATTAATTAATTTAAAAATTAAATCACGTCGTCAAAACAAATAGCGTGTTTTTAAGAGATAATAACTATCAAAAGATTGACACTTGTTTATGTCTGGTTTAAATGTGAAATTACATCAAATGACCAACATTGTATTATATTGTAAAAATATATTCTAAATATATTTTAAAACCACTCAAATTAATAATTTATCACTATTAAATATTTCAACTGAAAAGTTGTTTTTAATTACAATTTAGTAATTTTCACTATTCATCAAAATATGAAAGTTATCCGAAAATTACCTAAATATCTCCTTAAGCTAATTTCGATATTCCGAATCCAAAAATGAAGTCCATTTTGAAAAATAAAATTTATAAAATTTCAAAAAGTGGTTATTACTATTCATAACGGCTAGTTTTAATAATATTTTAATAGCATATCGTTGTTTAGTGAAACTCGGTATTTCGTACTACACACGCTATCGAGGAAGGTCGCGATTGCGTGTAATGAAAGGCAAGTAAATGATTAATGTTGTGAAATCTTCTTTTGGTGTAGCGTACAACAAAAGACATTAATGAAATTAAAAAGAATATTTGTCATAAAAACTCGGGGTGTTACATTCTACCCCCCTTAAAATGAATTTCGCCCTCGAAATTCGTCAGGGTTGTAAATGGTTTACTACTCTAAATTATCTTTAATAGAAACACACATCGTAAAAAAGAATACCAAAATGTAATTTTAAAAACTAAAGTATGAAATGCAATGATTACCCAAAGTAACTCATCATTGGGTTTCCATATAGGAGAACATAGGTGAAAATATGGATATGAAAGAAAAATCTAAATATCAAGTTCCAATGGAGAGTGGTAGAGGACATGGCTATGAAAAAGACAACAATCACAAAGCCAAAAATTTGTGATGATCTAGGGTACCATCTGATTCATTGGATATAAGGGCACTAGGACAACATTTTTGGATTTCAAGATCATTTCCCTAAAGTTGAACAATTTTTATTAGAATAAATACTTACTTTATTTTGGTACAATCTCACTGTTGTTCATGCCTTGAACAATTTTCACTTCATATCTAAAAGAAATGAAGTTGAATTTGTTATTTGTGAAGTGTTAGGAGATCATGTGATAGAATGACAGGTCACTCCATCTGTCTCAAACAAAAGGTTAGCAAAAGTTATCAATTATACTTAAGTCAATCTATAGTGAGATTAATCATATATGTTTCCTAAAATGGACTTATACTTCATATATCATACTACTTAATATAAAAAAACTAGTTCCTTCTAACCAGGGACTTCCTGTAGGCCAGTGGTAGGCGATAAAGGCCAATCGCACATCGGTTGTGGGTTCGATTCCCACAGCCTTGTCCGACGCGATGGGCTGTCGCCCGTCCTGCAGGTTGTCCTTTTTCTAAAAATACAATACTATAAAATCCCATTAGTAATATCGAAAAAAGTTCTATCCCTAAACAATAATAGCATATGTCCAACATAATCCATTCCAATCTTTAAGCTAATCTAAAATACTTCGGTCCAAGCTCATAGTATAATGAAAACGATTACTTGAAATGTCATAAACCAAGCATGTGAATACCATCATTTATGCCCCATATATATTGTTGGTCACATTCAAATCATGTGAATACCTTAATCATGTATTCTATTGAAAAAATGAATACCCATTGAACCTTAGTGAAAACATGAATGCTGTCAAAAGTTAACTCTTTCCGCATACTAAAATCCAAAAATTCTATATACTCAAACCATGATATAACCTTCTCCTTATATCAGTCATGAGCTTATGAATACTATCACAAATTTAATTTTCTCTGTATCCCTTCATTATGCGCATATCATCTATTTTCCAAAAATATCTGAATAACCTTTCATGGTTACTAATACCATTAATCATACACTTTCAGAACTTAGTAAAGACAACAGTGTAACAATCCTTAGATGTCTCTTTATTCCATTGTACCATGAGATTACTTATACAACATTACACTTGATAAACATGTAATCATTCCACTAGCTTCTTAAACCATTGACCGAGATTCAACAATTCTTTCATCTCACATATCATTTGTAGTCTCTTCATCATCATCAACATAAATATTACCCATACGACCATACTGATTCTCTTCATGATAATTTGCCTTAGGGCATTGGTTTGCATAATGCCCGTACATTCCACATTTAAAACATTTAACCATTTTTTATGTCGTAGCAATACCATCATCCTCATCCATGGTGTTAACTGAACATTTTCCATTGCACTTACTGGCTTTATGTCCTTTTCCACACCCAAAGAATCTTCCAGTTCCTTTGAAACATTCTCCTTGACTCCTATTCCCACATGATTTACATAGGGTAAATTGAACATTCTTTCCTCTATGATCATCATGAAACTCCATCTTTCTCTTATTAGCCGAGTCAGGAAACTTACCAAATTTGATTTTGTTGATCATATTATGAGATTGTTGATTAGGCATAATAACGATTTTTGGACTTCCAAATCTCATTTCATTTGTTTTCTCATGAAGAACATCATTCCATTTGTCCGTTATATCCTCCATTATCATGAATCTTCCTGTTTCAAGCCATTTTCTAAAACCCAAAAAGAATAGTGTGAGAGGCAAAAATCATGCTAGGGAAAGCAACATAGTAAAGGGGGAGTACCCTCAATATCTAAAATCATAGGTTAAATTCTAAGATTGTTACCGTAGTTCTAGGACCATATTCTATACATATACTTATCCTTAGGGATATCCCTAGACATACCTTAGAAATATCTCTAGGGATCTCACGAATGTTTTCGCATCCTAGTTTCCAAAGTTTGACTAAACCTTTCCTCTGATACCAAATGTAGAGACCCAAAGCATAAAATACATGGAAATTACATTACTTTAGCAGAATACATAATGAATAACAGAAAACAGACACACATAGACCGTAAAAATTTAGTGTCTTTGGAAACTTAGAACGTAATTTCTAATCGTGGTGAAAGAACTTCAACATCTCCCATAAAGATCTTCCCATTTTTCTCTTACCTAAAACCTTTATTTATATCTTGGGGAAAATAAAACATAAAAAGGCTGATCTCAAATGCTCATTAAGGGTAAGCATGGATAAAATAAAACATACCATATACATTTGAACTTAAAAACATGAACATAATGTTTAAAAATCAAAATCTTGAGCAATGACATAAAACATGAAAGTACGCAAAGAATAGATCATAATGAAACATTAAGAACGATAAAAGAGCATGGGAATAAAACGTGTAATTTTGGCAACCATTAAGCACATTATATGATTTCCATAGTATCCAAGACATTGCTGTCAAGACCATCTTAGTGGAAAAGTCCCTTTCTGAATCGAGTTCACTACACGCTCCAGTCCTGTATTACTGAACCGGTTTATCTTGCCATTCCAGACATGTCTATCTCATGAGATATAAATATTTACCCAATTCATTGGAGGGAGATATAGGACCCTCCCATCTCATAGTGAGATCATTCTTACTTGTGCCACAAAATAAACTTAAAACATTCATCATAACCCAAAGAATAAAATGGGTTTCATAAACATCATCCCATCATTTCATAATCCATATAAAACAAATGGATATAATTTCATAATAAGAAAATTGAAACCATTTAAATAAGAGACATTATACTTAAAACATACAGATATGAAATAATTTCATTTTAGATGGAAAATGGCTTTGATAAAACACTTGAAATGAATTCCTGAGGAAAATATCCATTCTTCCTTAAAATCATTTTCTTTTCAAAAAATGTCATGAATTTTTAAAAGAAAAGGATTTTGTTGAAAATTGTCATGAAATATTTTGTAGGAATATTCATGAAAATATGGCTTTATAAAACCGTCAAAATACTTTCATGCCGTATAAGTTAAAAAAACATTCTTCTCGTACTTTTTTCAGAAAAGTCAAAAAGTACCTCGTACGAAAAACGACAAAAGATTCCTTTCATATCTTTTACTAAAAGCTCACCACATGGTAAAATTAGATTTAAACAATTTTAGGTGTATGGAAATAATATTACATATTTAGGAAACATGGATGTGGATGATAAAATACACCCCAGTAATTTCTTAAGTATAAACAATCTCGGATAAAAAGGAGATTGTGATATTTCCCTTACCTTAGGTCCGATTTGCTTCGTAAGTGTCCGAACCTCCTGTATAATGATTTAAATAATGTCATTGACTTATTCCGGAATCATACTCATTGTTATGATATCATTTATGGTTCACGTATGGCTTTATATTACCCGTTCTTTTGTAAATTCCATGTTAAAGAGCGTTTTGGGTAAAATCGTTTCATTTGTCTTCCGTGTTTTGACTTGTAATTGTTCATATGATTACTTAGATCATGATTACATAATTCCAGAATATAAAACATTATTTATATATAATATATATTCAGAATATATATATATATTTATATAATAGATCAGTAAAAGGAAAGAAATACACCATTCATGGAGACGGTAGACTGTACGTACGCATGAATGCTGTTTTCTTTTCCTTATTGAGTTGAATGGAATTAAGTATATTACATACATATATATACACATAAATACAGTATCATTATTATTTCATATATTCCATGATTACTTATTATATATACTTTATAATCATTTATGAATGGTTAACGTGGAGAATGAATCTCATCGCGTCGTGGAGACAGTACTCCGTACGTACGCACGAGCGATGATATCATTCTCATGATCGTGGAATTGTATTGGAGTGTATGTATACTATTTAAGAATCAATATCACTTTACAATAATCATATATAGTTATTATTTACACCATTATACCCATCCAAGTAAGGTGGTGGTGGAAAATAGATTACACCACGGCCTGGAGACGGCATCCGTACGTACGCATGCACGGAGATTTCGTTTTCCGTAGGATGGATAGATGGTGAAATAAGGTTGTTTCATAATTATAATAAATTATCAGTATATTATTGATACTGATGTTTTTACTTCATAATGAAACAACCTAATAAGAAGAAGTGGAAGAAGAAATAAAGATGAAAGAATCGGTAACGGACATTACCTCTTCTTTGAAGCGCCTCTTTGAGTCTTCCACTTAGGGAACTAAAATTGGTCTTTGAAGAATACCAGGACCTCTAGGATGTTTTTAGGGAAGTTTATAAGGGAATTTGGCAGGGTTTGTAAGATCTTGAAGGCTCAAAGTGGTGTGAGGAAGAGAGGGAGGAGGTGCCCTTTTATAAGGGAGGAGAGGGGCACCTTTGGAATAACAAAGAATATTATTTTTTTTGTAAAGCCAAATTCGGTTTTAAATAGCTCAAAATTAATTTATTTTGAATCTAAGGTGGGGATGGGTCGAAATCCTCTCATACAATAGAATTTAGACAAGTTTAGGTCATTATATTAACATTATCGTTTAGTTTTAACTCTTAGTTAATTAGATTGACATTTACCATGTCACTTTGTATTTTTATATTATATAGTTAATAAACTTACCATATACATCCAAGAGACCCCCAAGTGTTCCATTAATGATACAAATATCAGGATATAAGTATCTTGGCCGAACATTATATTTTTAGGAATAACATAACAATAAATAATATAATATTTGTTTTAAAAACTATTTTATGTCAATTTTGACACTATTTAGTAATTGATTTTTGTAAAAATCATAACAGAATGATTATTTCGAAAAAATTTAATTAAATCAATACTAACATGTCCTATTAACCTATAAAATTAGTGTATTTCATAAAAAGTCTCAAATTAAATTTATTTGGGTATTTATAACATCAATTATGTCAATATTTCATTAATAAGATAATTACTGCATCATCTTTGTGTCATAAATAAATTAAATTATTTAACATCTAAAAATTAAAAATAAAATATCATTATGTAGGAAATATTTTTATATTTCTAATTAATATTTATAGTCGAATTTATCTTATGTATAACCCTATATTAAAAATGATTTTCTTATTAAACATTGATTTTAACTATTGTAAACCTTCTTTAAATAAACTAATAATAAATGTCCTAATCTAATCCAAGTGGGCCTAAATGGTCATATTGTATTCCTAAGGTTGTTTTTGGTCGAATTAAACTTATCCAATAGAATTAGGACATGTGTTAGGGTAATAATAATATAATTTTTACCCTTAATTACCCTATTTACTTTTAACCGTGGTAAAAAAAAGTAAAAAGTTACTATTCACCAAAAATTATTTTCATCTCATTGAACCACATTTTACTTACTGAAATCAACCTTGTGTCTCGGATTTTTGAAATTCCACTCACAGAAGCGGTAAAATTATGTTTTATGAAAAAATCATTTTTTTAACTACCACTTAGTGGTTTCACTATTCATCAAAAAATGAAAGTTTCCAGAAAAATACCAAAAATTAGGCCTAAGCTATATTTGATATTATTAATTCAAAAATTATGTCTATTTTACCAAATTCAAAACATATTAGTTGCATTAATTAATTTAAAAATTAAATCATGTCGTCAAAACAATTCGCGTGTTTTTAAGAGATAATAACTTTCAAAAGATTAACACTTGTTTATGTTTGGTTTAAATGTGAAATTACATCCAATGACCAACATTGTATTCAATTGTAAAAATATATTCTAAATATATTTTAAAACCACTAAAATTAATAACTTATCACTATTAAATATTTCGATTGAAAAAGTTGTTTTTAATTACAATTTAGTAATTTTCACTATTCTTCAAAATATGAAAGTTATCCGAAAAGTACCAAAATTTCTCCCTAAGCTAATTTTGATATTCCGAATCCAAAAATGAAGTCCATTTTGAAAACTAAAATTTACAAAATTTCAAAAACTGGTTATTACTATTCATAATGGCTAGTTTTAATAATATTTTAATAGCATATCGTTGTTTAGTGAATCGCGGTATTGTGTACTACACACGCTATCGAGGAAGGTCGTGATTGCGTGTAATGCAAGTCAAGTCAATGATGCGTGTTGTGCAAGCTCCTTTTGGTGTAGCGTACAACACAAGACATTAATGAAATTAAAAATAATATTTTTCATAAAATCTCGGGGTGTTACAAGTGTAGAATTTTATTATTTTTGGTTGATAGTATTGAGAAAAATTTGGGTATAATGCATCAAATAGATAACCATTAGCTCTATAGTATAATATTATATATAACTAGTTCAATCACATAGTATTAATATTTATTATGTATTTATATTGAGTTACATTTTTATCATATCATAATTAATTTTTAAAATAATATTTAGATTTAGTAATATGGATTTTAAAAACAAGAGAAAACATTTTTAGTATTTTTCAATGTGTAAAAAAGTGATAATGTAATATCATTAACGTATTAGAATGCAACATCCCAAATTTTCGAAAAATAATCTACCATAAATTTGATATGTAAAGACTAAAAACATTTATTTTCTTTTTTTAATGAAATAAAACATAAATTTATATACATTTTAATCAATAACTATATTCCTTCATACATATTTTTCAACAAAATATTAAATCATGTATAATAAAAAACCATAAAGAAAAAAAACATAAAATATATAGATATATTTGTGTATTATTTTATCATTACACAATGTCGCATTTGAAGGATAAATATATTTAATATAATTAAAATTTCAAAAATTATAATGTTAAAATATATAAACATGACTCGAAATTGTAAATCCTTAGGTTTTTGGTCTCTCATAAACACCATTACTAGGAATAACACATTAAAAATAAATAAAACTTGAAGTATGATAGAAATATAATAAAATAATTGTAAAAACCCCTAAGAGAAGGAAAATTTATGGAATAATAATGGAGTTAAGTGGGATATATATGAAGTAAAGGTATTGTATATGGAAATACCATTTTTTAAAATCATACCTCCCCCACTAGTAGTAAAATATTATTTATCATAATATATTTCACACCATTTGTGGATTTAGTGATTTTAATAGTGCCATAGGACGTCCTTTAACATCGGTTATTCTAAAAAACAATACATTTTAAACATTTTACATGTCTTAAAAAAAATAATCCTAAAATCATTTAAAAATTTAATACCCATGTCATCCACCTTATATTTTTTATGTTCCTTAACTGAATCCCTCATCATATCAACTCATGATCTCACTCAGCATACTCTTAATCTTCTATATTTGAACAATTTTCATTATTAATTCTGTAATTATTCTCAATAATATTCTATCATTCATCCTTTTTATTTGACCCTTAACTTTATTCACTCCCCTAAAACCCTAATCTACTCAACATATGATTGTACTCCAAATATTTTGTTCAACCGATTTTTTGCATCATTTTTTAAAATATTTATCCCAAATATTTCATCATTTTCTTTTCCTTCACCACCCTTGATTTCATTCATCACACATCAATATCTATTTTCCTTTATCGAACTCCATATTTTGTATGTAAATTTATTTTATTTTGAGAAGATTAATTAATTAATTTTTGGTAATAAATTATATTCATTCATTTTTTCTTTTAGGAATATCATTATCAATAATCTTTTGATTATTTTTATAATTATTTTAAAGTCATAATTTTTTGTGATTTTAAATTTTCCATGATTTTAATTTACTGGTATAATATTTTGGGTTATTATTTTTTTTATTTGGGATTGTTTTATTTATATTTTTTTTTAATTTTTTTTAAACATTTTTTTCTTAATATTTATTTTTATAAAGTTTTTCTCGATATAATTTACTGGTTAAATATTTATGAACTATTATATATTGATATTAACATATCCTTTAAATTTATCTTTATTTGCGTGTGTTTGTGTTTAAGTGTTTAAATGTTTTAATATGTTCATCTATTATATTATGACTTTAGGTAATTAATCAATCATAATTGGATAAATTCACACATAACTATAGAGAAACATGACAAAGGGGTTTAAATTTTCAAAAATAAATTAAAACTAAATCATGAAAATAATGATCTAATTTTTTCTATGTCTAATATTTTTAAATAAAATAAAATTGTTGTATATAGAAATCAAATGCTAATTGCTCTAATATGTTTTTATTTATAATTAAAAACTCTAAAAATGGAATGTGAAAATAACAAACATGTCAAGATATAATTTAAGAAAAGTTGTTCATCATGAGATAGAGGATAATTTTCAAAAATTATTTCATGATATAGGTCATGAAATCATTGAAAAAACAACATCTGTTGACTGATTATACCAATATTAATATAAAATACTATTTACAATTTAAACAAAATGTAACTTTAATGAGTTAAATGTATTGATTGATAAAATTTTCAATGAGTTAATTGAACTTTTAAAAAAGATGTTTCAAGAAAAAAATGATCTTAAATATTCCATTTAAAGGAAAAAATAAATACTAATCCTAATGGTATTGGGGTATAAAAACAAAAACGTTTTTTCAAAATATATTATTTTTTATGGGAATGAATATGACAGTGTATCAAAATGTCCTAAATTATGGATATCACAATATAAAATGGATTATTAATTCAACCATCACTCTCTCACTTGAATAAGATCCATACCTTTAGCTAAATCAATGTAAAATCTTTAAATAATTCCATATTTAATTAGTCTATTAAAAATTTAAATAACATAAATATTATATGATGATATTAAAATGAGTGAAAATCTGATGTAAACCAACACATCCCTATATATTTTCTATAATATAAGATATTTTATCACAATTTTTCTACTTTTGGAAATGATGTTAGAAATCTAAGTATAGGATTTGGTATAGATGGAATGAATCTATATAGAATCCGCAATAACCAACCTAGTTTGTGAAATGTAATATTTTTTATATAAAAATTATCCCCTCATATATGTATAAATATAAAACATGTGATGATTATCTTCATGATTTTTAGATGAAAATATCCAAGAAATTATTTTGATATTTATTTATAACAATTAATTAATGATATGAAATTTATATGGGGGAAAATTGACACAGTATTGGATGCATGAAAGAAATATTATTTTCTCTTTCATGTTTTGATGATTTTAAAAATATATTACTATCATATATATATATATAAATTTAATTATAAAATTGTTAGGGGATATATATCTTGTCTAGTTTATGAATATGTAACTTCATATAAAAAATTGGAGAATCGAAGAAATATAGTGAATATAGTAAAATAGAGATTTTTTTCTAATTTATCATCCTTATAAAAGATGAAAAAAATAATTTAGTGGTATTCATTAGCATTGTTTTACCCACACCCATAGTAATTTGAAAGTTATTATGAAAAAGTGAAAAAATCGATTCCAAATTTATTAAGAAAGTATATTTTGTTCATCAAACAAATAAATGGAAAAAAATATATTTAATTTTAAAAGCACCATTAGATGTTTTAGGAGGTAAAATATGAAATTAAATGTATTAATGTCAATATAAACATATGTGATAGTTTTATCAAAACATTTATAATCATAAAATGAATAAAAAAGAGGAATTTCATGCAATACCAAACATAATAACAGTGGAAATATGTTTGGAGTTAGCACCCACTGTGAAAGGAAACCAAAGATATTGTCCTATGACTTCTCACACAATAATCTAGACTGAAAATAGAAATTTTTATCAATGTCATATGGAAATAAATTACCTACTGGGTTTTTTTAATGTGAAAATTTTAAGTTCATTTGACGATTTAATGTTAATTTGTATCAAATATAAAAAACGTCTTGTATTGATCTACCAACTAATACTATTTTTACAGCATTCTATATTTTATATTCCTATCAAAAAATTTGTAATCAGTTTTTCTAATCTTTTCAATTACTTTTTATTAATGAAACTGATTTAATATTTTTATATTTGTTATAGATTGAAGTTATCCTCATACTTTTTCAACTATAAATGTATTTTCTACCATCATTTACAAATATAATGGATCTTATATTTACTTATATGGTATGAGATATAAGAATATATGGGCCTATTTATTTAAGTTTGATGTATACTTTTTAATGGTATATGAAACTTGTTAATGGATAAGTTAAGATTCGGCATTGATAATAGGGAACTATAGTTCAATAATATATATCCAAAAAGGTTATTGTGTTTGGTAATAATTTTTTTAGAGCACAATGATCACCCTATATCATGTCATTTTCTTGGCGACAGTATTGTGAAAGGGATCTTTTGATTATACCTAAAGTGAATCTTATAAGATGTGGTTATACATGCACATTTATACATATTAGAAAACATTTTTGAGTTTCAAACACATATATCATCACATGTTTCTAGATTGATGGTATGATATTTGAGAAGAAATGAAAATATATTGATGACTGAACATGAAAACAAATGTATTTTATCCATTAATGAGAAATTCAAAAAATTATTTATTCAAATTAGAAACATTAAAATATTAATTAAGAGACTAAATATTAGAGTGATCTCGTGGTTGGCTTTTTATATTAATAGTTATACATTTTACAAGAAAAACTAGGACAAAAATAGTACCATTAAAAATATTGGAGTAATGGTAATCCCTGGAGAGCTATATTTTTTAAGGGAGAAATTAAAAAATTAATTCATTCATAAGAAATATATTTTGGACTTCTTGAAGATATATGGAAGATTAATTATACTAAATTTGTGTACCAGTATTTATGTGTAACTAGTTTGATAGAAACAGTGTGTTTGAAACATGATGTGTATTTACTTACACTCATTTATTTGAAAATATTTTTTTACAAAGATAACTAATTTATCATCATGACATATGGAAAACAAATATATTAAATTTATGATCCATAAAATGACCAGTGGCTCATTGTTTTACTAGGGAAAAATATTCATTTGGGTGCTGAGAAAATTGATGATGTTGAAGACTTGGGTGATATATCTTCCACTATTTTATAAATTTCAATGTTAAATAATGACTAGTATTTATAAATAGTCAATTATATTTAAAATAATAATGTGTAATGGATATGTAAAAACACTCCTTTAGACTAATAATTAATCAGGTAATCATATGTTTTTTTAAATAACATATTTAAAACCTTTATATTTTAACATTTATATTTAAATAAATAATAGTTAATAATTTAAACCATGATGAGAATTCATCAATATAAATTAATTAAATAGAGGTAGTGGAACCAGGGTATATACATTTATTCAAAAAAATATCATTTGTAAATAAATTAACTAATTAAATCAAACTATATTTCTTTAAATTTTGTGTACCTCTTCCTTTTCTCCAGAGAAGATGATACATAATGTTGGTAGGTGTGGAATAATGCATTTACTAAAATTTGTATTTTCATGTGGTTTGAAAATGTTTAATACTCAGTATCAAGATAATTACCCCCTATCAACACCATATTTCAATCAATTTATGGGTCACATGGCTATACAAATTCTTTATAGGGTAATTATTTTATTCCCTAGTTAGATGAGTGGTGAGCAGTTGGTGAATGATCAGTTTTTTAAGGCTACAATAATAATAGCCTAATATTTTAAAATGCATTTTACATTATAAAATACATTTTGTTACTTTATTATTTACACAACACAGAAAAAAAATATGATATTTTTTGTTAATATAAAATATTACAATTCATGATATGTATTAATACATTATGGGTTTACTATAACAAAAAACTGTAAGAAAAATATAATTAGAGAAAATGATAAATATATATATAAATTATATTGGAATATAATTTATGTCCCCATTTCCCACTATAAAGATAATAATCCTCATAAAAACTATTTATAAAATTATAAGAAATAAAATTAAAATTAGTATGATGAGAGAGAGATGTAATGATTTTAGGTATTTATTAAATATTATATTAAGGTAATGTAATAATTGGGATTATATATATGGTTCTCTTATTTATCAATTGGTATTTTATACATTTTATACTTATATAGTAGTTTTAATTAGATATCCATTCGACCTATAGGACCATTGGTCTAATATATTCATCGGGTATAAGAATATAAATTTTTTTATAAAAATAAATGAATTGATTTGATTAAAATCACATTTTTCAAAGAAATATTTTTAATATGTGTTGTTTATTATATCATAATCAATTTAAAAATATTACAATAAAAATATGTGATATTTCAACATATGAATTAATATATTAAAATTCTTTTAAAGGTGTAACTATGTAAGGAATGAGTAGAAATTCATTTTTATACTTCAAAAATAATATTTCGTAAAAATGGTTTTAATTTTTTTTTTTGCATGGATATTATTATTAATTTATTCCAAATTTAGAAATTGTATTTTCAAAATGGAATAATTATTCTAATAATAATATTTTAATATAATTAATATTATCTTTTCATATTTTGTTGAAAATATTAATTTTAGTGTGAATAAAAAATAATTCTAATTTTTCCAAAATTGTAGTTTATATTCTTTATAATGTAATTTAAAAGTCACATTCAATATTTTATTTAATTTAAAATTAAATTAAAACCATTTTTATTAATATTAATCAAAATAATCCTATATAAATCAACATTATATATCATTTTGGTATAAGTTCATTTTTATGCTTAATAATAAATTTTTCTAGAAACTATTTTTTATTGTTTTTTGTGAACATATAGCAAAAGTAATTAACTCCGCTTAAAAAAATTGATTCATGAAAAAATTGATTCAACATTTTTTAATTGGGATGCTCAAATTTCCAAAATAGTTCCCTTTTATTTTTAGTTATTTTGAATAGTAACCTAATTAAAAATGTTGTCTCTATTATAAGGGTTTAATAGGTTAAATACGATAAATTTATGATATAAGGCCAATAAATCTCCATAAAACATGAATTTATCCTATTATATTAGTTTTTTAAATCTAATACAACCTACATTATAATATGATTAAATTGTTTTACCACTTTCTTTTTTATTATAACCTTTATATAATTTTAATAAAGAATAATTAGAATAATGTAACTCTATTGTTTTTAGTTTCTATATTATATTTTCACTATTAAAAAGTATCTATGATTGATTATAAATGTATATATGTAATATGGTTACATTATTTTATGTTAGTATTTTATTGTTTATTTTTAGTAATGATATACTTATGGTAAATTCTTACAAAATATTGAAACAGTGATTGTAAAATCAATTGGAAAATCTTGGTAAATGATATTAAAAATGATAAAATAAATATTATTTGGATAACTTGTAGCATTACATAATATTAATTGGTAATTATAAATTATTATTAATTTTAAATGTTTTTAAATTTTAATTACATTTCTATCTTTATGTCTTTAATGTCAAGTTAAATGAATAGTCCCAAAATTGACTTTAATTATATTTTATGATAAAAAATATTTTATGAAATGTTTTTGAAATAAATAATATTGAAAGAGCACAATTAGGTTGGAAAATTGAATTAATTCTCATCAATAAGCCATTTTTATCCACTTTCCACCTTATAAGTAAATTTATAACAATTAAATGGTAAAAAATGTTTTACCACTCTTAAAGTTAAAAATTGCTAATAGGGGTAAAACAAAAAAATATAATGTTTAAAATGTTATGTAAACATGTATAAATTTTATTGGTTTAAGGTATTTTGACCAATTTAGGTCCTAAATTTGAAATTATTTTCATTTTTTCCCTTTATATGATTATGATATATATTATATTTATAAATTTTGAGTAATTCCATGTGTATCATATCCCTGCTTATATAAGGGAATACCATATCCTCTCTTCCTCAACTTTTGATAGCTTTATATAAGTTAGTACCTAAATATATCTCTCCCAAACATCTCTCCCATGGTAGAAGTTCTAGTATGACTAAAATATCATCCTAAGAAGGATTAAGGTGCAATCTAAGGGAGGTTTTCCAAAGAAGTGGTATAATTATTTCCCATGTGTTTCATATTCATTTATTATAAATACAAACAATATTCATTAATAAAATAAATTCATTCGTATATTATATATATTGAAGTTTTATTATGATTATGGTACAACCTTTTTTCCCCTCATTTTCTATCTATGTTAAATGAAATCATTACTTTTTCGTACTTGTGGACTACCACCTCCACAAAGAAATGTGTTTTATTTTTCACTATAACATCACAAGGATTGTTAGTATGATGGGTTTAATAACTATGTATTATAATCTGTATATAAGTATGATTCTTGAAATGTATTCTATGACTAAAATTCTTACCCTTACACCCATTAAAAATGATAACACCACTCGTGTGTATGTGTGGATTTCTGCCACCATGAATGGATGGATTTATTTTTATTTTATATATTTAAAAAATGATTATTAAAATATATTTAATTTATAAACATGGTAATTATTTCCTAATTAATATTATGAAGATTATAGGATAATGACTCTTTTAACCTTGGTCAACCTAATAATGTTTTTTTTGGGGATTATAAACAGAAGATCCTCAAAATTTCCAACATTAAAATAATCAATTTATTAACTATATAATAACTTATAATAAATGATTTAAAAGAAAATTTGATAATTTAATTTTTGGAACCAAGTTTGTTAATTGATTATATTGGAGTTTGTTTTGTGTGTGTTGTCAATCTGCACATGGATTTTTCATGTTTGTTGTCAATCTGCACATGCATGACTATAGAGTTTGCAAAGAATGGGGTCATACGTTTGAGACTAAAAGAAGTATTGAATGTTTTCACTCTTGAAGCTATTAATCACATCGCAACTTCTAGTAAAGTCACGAAAAAGCAAACCAAAAGATATTTATCATTAAGAGGGTCACAACACCACAAACAGATCATCAATCGGATGTGTGGTTAGCAAGATACGGGCATTTTAGTAAACAAGGATCTAGTTGTGCATAACGGTACATGGTGAAGGAGTGAGATATGTGGAACGATACACGGTGAAGGTACGCAGTTTGAATAATGTTCTCAAAAATAGTTCACAGCACGGTATGTAGTGAAATCACATGGTATACGGTGATGGAATAAAATACACGGAACGTTTTCGAAATGGTTCGCAACAATGGCACGTGGTGAAGGCTTGCAGTATGTAGAATGGTGCAAAGAACTAAAAATTGTTTATAGCGATGGTACATGGTGAAGGTGTGCGATAAGAAAAATTTTTCTAAAAATGGTTTGCAATGACAGTATGCGATGATGAGTGGTAGTATACGGACCGACAGCCATATGGTATGTGTAAGGTTAATGGTACGTGATAATGGTTTTCAGTTCAAAGGATTACAGTACACGTTAGAGGATAATAGTACACAGATGGAGTTTAGATTACTATGATGATTTTACCACATTGAAAATTTGGGTAAATCATATTACCGACATTTGTGGAGTTGTGTGAAAATTTAAGGGGCCGTAATCCAATTTTTTAAGTGATAATATTGATGATTAAAATTTTCGGGAAGAAATTCGATGAAGTCGGACATGGTACATGGAGGATAAGATGAAAAGTGGAGAGAGTCATTCTCATAAGGAAAATAGTTTGTAGAAGAGAGTGTGGTTCATATAGGAAGCTCTTGCGGAAATAAGTAGAGAAAGGTCGGACATGGAGTAGGACGGTACATGAAAGAGTGGAGCAGTACGTGTAGTAGGGATGTCCTTAGATCAGGTCAGTATGTGGATGGGTTACATGGTATGCGGAAACAAAAACGGCACTCAAAAATAGCAGTGATATGAGGAAACTACAACAGTACATGGAAACAACTGCACAGTATGCAGAAACAGATGTATGGTACGTGGAAATATCTACATTACGTGAAAACAACAGCGATATGCAAAAACAGAAAACAATACATAGAACACCCAAGAAAGCCCGAAAATTGACAAAATCAGTTTGTGAATTTAATTTCCATAACATAACTATTTATAAGAAAATAAATTAGATCTGTGAGTGATTTTGAGACATCAATAGAGCATAAATTTGTAATTTAGGATGCATGAATTAATAAAAAACAATTAAAGCAACTTTTAAGT
Organism: Viscum album; assembly: GCA_963277665.1. Lineage (NCBI taxonomy): Eukaryota > Viridiplantae > Streptophyta > Magnoliopsida > Santalales > Viscaceae > Viscum > Viscum album. The sequence continues at coordinate 446,007,934 of OY728144.1, forward strand.
CGTTAAACCTAGTGAAGATTCTTCCAACGTAGTGAGCAAGGGGGAGTCAGTGGAAGTGATCTTGGAGACGCAGTGTACTATCCCCAAACCCTTGTAAAGGCAATGCCCCTAGCACAAAGTGACTGCGTTAAAAAATTTTAATCAACAAATTGTGAATATTAGTGGTTTTTTGGTACGATCAATGAACATTAGGCATATTATCCTTGAACATAGAACTTAGTGGTGAACCAAGTAAAATTGATGTGTCATTTAATTACATGTGATTGTTTATTTTTTGAACTTCCTCCTCAGATAGGTTTAGTAGGTTCATACCAATGCTGGAATAAGATCCATCAATTTAAAAGAAAAACATGACACCCTGATTCATCCCTCTCCTCTCATGGAGTTCTGAGATCAATCAAGTTTTATCATAGGGAGGTTACTGGTGTTTGATTTTTCATATATCGTCATAGAGAATTCATTTAATGTCTAGATAATCCCCCTATTCCATGCAAGTAATTTTCAGACCTAGAAGAGTAGAATGAGCTCTCATATAAAATATCTTAGAATGGATGTCATATTTTCTATGGTTAATGGAATATAAGTTACTGATCCAATAGGGTTGGCTATTACTGATGCAGATAAGAAAATTCTTGATGCAGATGCTAAAGCACATAATGCTCTCACCGCAGCCCTATTTGACCATATCTATCTAAAGGTGATGAGTTTCACCTCAACAAATTCCATGTTGGATAAACATCAAAATATTGATGAAGGAGATATAACAGTGAGGGATTCAAAAGTACATGTACTTCCCAATAGGTTTGACGGTCTGAAGATGCATCCAAATGAGAATACAGACTCTTTCTTCAATCAAATTACTTAAGTGGTTGGAGCAATTTGAGGTCTAGGTGAAGAAATCAAAGACATTGATATTGTAAATAAAATATTGAAAAGACATCAACCCCTATTCAATTAAATTGTTTCATCCCTTTAGGAAATATATCTTGTAACACCCCAAGATTTTATAGTGTTTTATTTCTTCAAAATAATTCAATAACTTGCACAACACGCAACACCGAGTTAAAGCGCACCATGACTTACCAAACAAGTCGTTCAAAAGAGGTTATGAAAAGTATTAACTAAATTTTAAACTTTATATAATCCTTATAATTTTAGAATCCATATTATGAGTTTCTTAGACATAATGTAAGAACAAATTCCTTTTTTTCATATAAAAGAAGTATTTTTCAAAAATGCACTTTTACCAACTTTAATAGTGATTCCTTTTTAAAAATAAATATTTTAAACTTTTATATATTCAATTTGACTAAATAAATTTATTCTTTAGAATGGGGACATAAAAAAGTATACAATGTAACACCCCAAGCTTCTACGGTACGCTTCTCTTTGAATAATGTGATAGCGCGTGTTGTACGCAACATCGAGTTCTAACACACCACAACCAATCAAACTAACCCTTATGAATAGTAATACCAACTTTTTGAAATTTTATAAATTTTATATTTCAAAATGGACGTCATTTTTTGATTCGGAGTATCGAATTTAGCCTAAGGTGAAATTTTGGAACTTTTTGGATAACTTTAATATTTTGATGAATAGTGAAAATTATAAATTTTAATTAAAAACAACTTTTTTAATCAAAATAATTAATAGTGATAAATTATGAATTTGAGTGGTTTTAAAGTATACATAGAATATATTTTTACCATTTAATACAATTTTGGTCATTGGACATAATTTCACAATTGAACCAAACATATACAAGTATCAATCTTTTGATAGTTATTATATCTTAAAAACACGCTTCTTGTTTTAACAGCGGGAATTAATTTTAAATTAATTTCTGCTACTTCTGTGTTTTGAATTTGGAAAAAAAGTATTCCTTATTTTGAATCAGTATGTTAATATTGTGTGAATAGTTAACCTTTATTTTTAGATATTTTGAATAATTACTGCGGTAAATATTTTATTTACCATGGTTAAGGGTAAATCCCGTAAATAAGGGTTAAAAAATAATATTATAATAATACTTAATTACCCTAAAACATGACCTAACCTTATTTGTGGATACATGTCCGACCCTGGGCATCTTTGGGTCGATTTGGGGACCCCATGGAGCCACTTTTAGGTGATAGGGACACTTTATTTTAATTAAGTTAAAATAAGTACAAAAATGACATAAGCATATATCTTTTAGAAACAGAATTTTTACATAGGGTTATATATGTTGGATGTTAGACTATAAATATTAATTAGAAAGATAAAACGATTTCCTACATAATGATAGTTTATTTATAATTTTTATACATTATATAATTTAATTTATTTATGACACAATGATGATGCAGTAATTACCATAATAGTGAAAAATTAAAATAATTGATATTATAAATACCCAAATAAATATAATTGGAGACTTTTATTGAATTAAACTAATTTTATAGGTTAATATGATATATTAGGATTGTTTTAATTGACTTTTTTCGAAGTAATAATTCTGATATGAGTTTCAAAAAAATCAATTATTGAATAGTGTCAAAATTGACATAAAATAGTTTTTAAAACAAATATTATATTATTAATTGATATTAAATTCATAAAAATCTAAGTTTCTGCCAAGAGACTTATATAATTATAGTTTCATCATTAATGGACCACTTGGGGGTCTCTTGGATGTATATGGTAAGTTTATTAACCATATAATATAACAATACAAAGAGACATTGTAAAAGTGAAACTAATTAACTAAGAGTTAATACTTAAAGATAAGGTTAATATAATGACCAAAACCTGTCTAAATTCTATTGGTTGTGTGTTTTTCGACCCATCCCCATATTATCCTTTAAATAATCAACTTTGGATCCATTACAAACCGAATATCAATTTATTATTAATTAATATTTCTAGCTTTTCCAAAGGTGCCCCTTACCCCTCTTATGAAAGGGCACTCCCCCTTCTCATTACGTCACACCTTCAAAGCCTTTTTATTCGTCCAAACCCCGCCTCAATACTCTCTCAACGTCCAAAAATAAAACCTAGAGGCCTTATTTTGATCATAAATCCAACCTAAGGAGCCCTTTTGATCAAATCAAAAGGAAGAACCCGAAAAGAGGTAATGATTTCACCACCCTTTTTCGAATTCCTTTCCTCTTCCACTTCTTCTTACTTTGTTGTTACCATTATAAAATAATAACTCCAGTATCATATATATACTTTGATGTTTTTATAAATATGTTACAACCATATTCACTATTCTATCCATTATTTGAATAACATGTCACTATACGTGCGTACGTACAGCTTACTGTCTCCACGTCGTGGTGTAATTGTTATTCAATAAATTATTATTTGGATGGGTATAATAATGATGTGTAACTCATGTAAATAATAAATATAACATGACAATGATTCTGTATATATGATATACCATCCAGTTATATATTATTTTAATATCAAAAGAATGATATTGTCGCTCGTGCGTACGTACGGACTACCGTCTCCACGAACGCGATGAGATTCATTCTCCATCGTACCTATTCAAGAATAATTCTCTTTTGATGATTAATAATGGTATATAAGGACTTGATATCATTCTGGATATTATTATGATAAAACCTATCCATTACAAACATGGCTTACGTAACAAAACATATAAAAGAAAACGAGTAAGTTAACACCAAAAACGACGATAATTCTAAGATATTATTAACAAAGAAACGTTAAAAGATCATATATGATATCATATTAATGTATATGATTATTGAATATTTTAATAACAATTATTTCACCATTTTACAGGAGGTTAACCTACCCCAACCAAGGAAAAGTACAAGGTAAGGGGTATTCATATCACTCCTTATTCCCGTGACATTCATGCCATATTGCCACTATTACCTTTTGTGTGGTGTATGTACTGCCCATAATTATATTCTTTGTGTAATACACATTAATTTATGTGTATTTACATATTCATTGTATGATACCTCTTTTCATGTGTTGTACATTTCGTAAGTTACCAAATTGGTAAGGGTTTATTTCACAATCTCTTCATTATCCTAGGTTGTTTATACGTAATTATCTACTGGGATCTCTTTATTATCCACAACCATGTTCATTAAAAATGTATTTTAAAACATTTTTACTATTTACTAGGCAATGGGTTAAAGTCATTTATAACCTTATGTGTTTTGAATGGAATCTTTCCGTCGTTTTCCAAACAAGGTCCTTTTTAAACTTTTTGACCGAATTAAGGTAAGAATGTTTTTTTAACATATACGGCGGGTGCGGCTATTTTCCGCCGTTATAAAATTTTCAAAGCTTCCCTTACCATATTATAAGGATATTTTCAAAGTAAATGTTTAATTTTATAATTATGTGACTTTTAAATTATATCAAAATGAATATTTTAAGAATTTTTGAAAGGTACTCTTTATCAAAATCAAAATTTTAAATGTTTTAAAGATTTATCTTTCTAAATCTTTTTAATTAATGTCCATGTTTTCAAAATGATTTTAATGATTTATTTATGTTGACATGAATGTTTTGAAATGATATTTCTTTTCAAAAGTATCAAAGTGGTACGGGACACTTTGATTCAAAAATCTATTTTAAATTACTTACTTAATAAATGTGTGACCTTTAAATGATTTCGAAGAAAAGGGATAATTCTCTCAAATAGTTTTGATTTCATCTATGTCAACATCCTTTGATGGATTTTAAGCTTATTTGAAGTTGATTTATTATGATACAAAACTTTTGTATTGTATTGAAAGTTTCGTGATATGTTTAACTGTGGATTTGTTATTTTTATACCATTCATGGTTTATGAAGAAAGTATTGACATTTCGTATGCTATGTTTTAATATGAATGTTTATGTTATGTTTAAACCTTTTAATATGGGAATGCATTGGACTTAGTAAGTGATGGGTGGAGCCCGCTATATCTCCTCGATGCATTGGTAGGTCTCATGAGACAAACTAGTGTCTTGGCACAAGGCCTTGAAAAAATCTTATTTGTAGTCTTGGCACGAGGCCTTGGCTATGTGGTTATGATAGTCTGGCATTATGCATTCCATCATTATGAAAGTGGTTATTGATATTGCATGTGATTATTTGACTAGTAAAATATACATGTGAATAAGTAAATGGAATTATTTCATTTTATCTTTGCCATATTATGTTGATGTTCAAGTTTAAAAGGCTTTTGTTTTAGTTATACTTTTCCTTAAATGTTTATTATTATTTATGAAAGTTTCCGCAATATTGCTTACTCTTACTGAGCGTTTGAGCTCACCCCTTTCTATGTTTTATTTTTCCCAGGATTCCAAGAAGTGTATTGTGATTGATATATAGGGTTAAGCCAATGTAATAATGGCGTTCATAAAGATTATTTATGTTATTTTGTATGTCTTAAAATGCAATGTAATATTCATGTATGTAATCTATTTTCCAGGACTGCTAAACTGATCGGTATTTCGGGACTTCATTCCTTGTAATCATGCCAATGTATTAAAATAATGCACCGGCTCTGGGTAACTGGGGTCGGGGCGTTACAGTTGGTATCAGAGGAAGTTTAGGAATAACCTTGGAAACTAGATTTAGAAAAACTCTGATTAGGACACATATCCCTAATATATACTTTGAGTATTAGTATAGAAGAACTTCCTAGAATTTTGGTATTGTAGAGATTTTGTGAGTTTTCCGAGAAATACATCCTTGTCTGGATACGAGCAGGTAGAGCCGTCTCTGGCACAGATGTAACAAGGGGTAAAACCTGAAAACACCGCGTTGAGCTAGACTTGAACGGGAACTGGTGCACGACAATGGTCCTTGCTGCACTTTTGGTTACAACACTCATGGGGATATGATTAGGATGATTCTCATTTTCTTTACAAACCATTATGAAGGGCTCATGAGTATACACTTACTCAATAAAATCATTTTTATGATTATGGATTATATCCATAAACTGTTCAATTTGTGTTAGGTATTTTAAAAAGTTGGAATTATTCATTGCAATTCATAAACTGACCTAGTTTATGCTATTGTATATAAATGGCACCCAGTATAAGGAATGTGAACTCCAGTAATACGTATGATCCGAAGAGTAAGAAAGATCGTATCTCTCATGGTAATGAGCCATAATTTAGAAGGGAAATTGTAACACCCCTGGTAAATAAAGAATATGACATCTTCATATTTATCCATATTTGTGAATAAAATATTAATATTACTTTAGAGGGATGCTATGCTCGTTGGTGCACCCAATACGCAACAACGAGTTTCTTGGGAATCTTACGTTGCACTATAATAATAAAATAATATTATTTTAAATGGTAGTTAACGCCTAGAAATTTTAATGGAGGGAATGAACAGAACTAACTAAAAAATGATTATATATGTTTTTCAAATATTTTTACTCTTTACAATAAAATTTAGAGGATTCAAAATGCAATTGAATCCAGTTTTTTAGGGTAACATTCTAATATTCTTTAAAAGGTCGATTAACCGCCTTTTGATGGAGAACCCCTTTTAAATCCACTTTTTTACAATTTTATAAGATCTATTTTTCAAAATAAACATATTATTTATGATTTGGCCATTGAAATTTACCTTGGGTTAATTTTTGGTATTTTTCTGACAATGTTCATTTTTCAATGAATAGTGAAAAATACTGCATTTTACATCAAAACTGATTTTTCATATAATTTAATTATATGGTTAGATTATCTTTTTAATTTGTTTTAAAGTTTAATTATAATACATATTTACCATGTAATTCAATTATGGTCATTGGTATTAATTTCACTTTGGAATTAGGCATAAACAAGTACCAAACTTTTCATAAATATTGTTTCAAAAAACCCGGTATTTGTTTTGACACCGGGAATTTTTTTTAAATTAATTATTGCAATTTATGTGTTTTTAATTTGGTAAAATGAATTAAATATTTGGAATCAGAAGGTACAAATTATGTAATTAAGACTCTTTTGTTTTTGGACATTTTGAATAGTAACGACGGTAATTATCTTTAATTATCTTGATTAATGAGTAATCAGGTAGTTAAAGAATATAAGATAATATCATAATAATAAAAAATGACCACAAAATGTGTCCTAAGTCTACTGGTTGTCTCATGGCCGACCATGGGATGCCTTGTGCCAAACATGGGGGCCCCATGGAATCACTTTTGTGAGAAAGTGACTTTTTATCTTTTTATTTTTAAAGAATGTTAAATGTAACAAAGAATGTATCACCTAAGTAAAATATTTTTAATTTTGTCTACATAAATGATCTTTTGGACTATAAATATTAATTGAAAAGATAAAAAGATTTCCTACATCATAGTATTTTTTTATAATTTTTAGACATTAAAATAATTAAATTATTTATGACATCATGATGATGCAGTGATGACCTCATTATTTAACGATTTAAATAAAATGGATAGATAATGTTACATTTAAGACCTACACATGTCTGAAACCTATTGGATGGGTGGCTTTCGAACCCTTATAACCTTATACTTGAAACACATTAATGTGGGACCATTAAAATCAGAAACTCATTTGAAAATAAAGTTACATTTTATACCTTTCCAAGAGTTCCCCTCCTCTCCTCTTATAAAAGGCCCCCACCTCTACCTCCTTACCCACACTTCCAAAGCCTTTGGCTCGGACAAATCCTGACCATTTGGTCTCTACAGATCCCTCTATAACTCTTTGAAGCCTCACTTTGGGAAGAAGTCTTCCCAAGGAAGCCTTTGAGCTCAAACCAAAGGGAGTTACCCGATTTTAAGGTAATGCCTTCACTTGTGTCCTTTTGTTTTATTTTGCTTCTCCAACCCCTTAAACTCTTTATATTCACTTATTTTGTAACAAATCCAGTATATTAAATATACTAGGATGTTGTTATAAGAATCATTCGAGCTAAACTTACACACACCTACATTTAATGGTTAAAGAACATACTATTTCCGTGGATGGCGAATTTCTGTCTCCTGAAACGATGATTGTTCAACATTCTTCTTACACCTTCAAAGGTGGCCATTAAGATGACACTATATTTATATATGATATGTAATATGTTTATGTTTTACTTAAGCTTCTGTATTTTTCATTTATGGCGTACCTTTATGGTTTCCATTATGGGTAAATGCGATATCTTCATTTAAGGAAGTGCGGACTACTGCCCCCTCAAAGTGATTTGATTCGTTAATACCATATGTGGTAAATATAAAGGATATATTTAATGATATTTTATATGATACCATACTATAATTAAAATACTACTATGTATCATTATGTTTTAATTTCATTAAATATGAAATATATATGGAAGTAGCATTCATGCGTACGTACGGCTTACCATCTCCATGAACGGTACATTTCATTTCTTATCTCAAAATGTTAAGTAATATTATAAGAACATATATATAATGGATATATATGTAATATATTACATCTAAATTATGGATATCATTTTGGAATTATAACATATATATATCTCTCTAATTTTGTTTTAATTCCATTAATATGATAAAAAATGAAAGTAGCGTTCATGTGTACATACGGCCTACCGTCTCCATGAATGGTGCTTTTCGTTTATTATCTCCAAATGATTTGGAATAGTATAAAATGAATATTTACTGGATATATATGATATTTCAATCATTAATAATATTCTGGAAATTATTTACTTATAACTACATGGGAAATATTTTTCAAACAAGTTCATTTTTGACTCATGTACCAAACATCGGCAAAAACGTCTTATATGGACTAACATTATTAAACAATTATTATAACATTATAATATGTGATATGAACTGAATAATAATCTCTAAAGGAGGTAATTAGGCAATTATTAATTGACCAAAGTTTATTATTCAGGAATATAAAGAAACGAACAATACAAGTTGGACTTGAGGTAAGGGATCCTGCTCCTCTCTTTCTTTTTAAGTACACTCTTTTATGTCATTCCTTCTAAGCTCATCTTTCTTGTTATTGGGATTTTATTTTATATCAATCTTACTGTAATTTTTATTTTCATGTGATGAGAGACCCTATTTTCTCTCATCAATCCATTTTGGATGTTTTGAGTGGCGTCGTTAGGCTGCCAAATTTTCGTAAGAGATCTAACCTCTCTCTTTCTTTTTAAGTACTCTCATTTATGTAACTTCTTTTAAGATCCTCTTTTTTATGTTGGGGGATGTTATTTTATATTCATATTTCTATAAACATTATGTTAATATGATGAGATACCCTATTTGATCTCATCAATCCATTTTTGTAAGTTTTATGTGGCGTCGTTAGGCTGCCGAGTTTTCGTAAGGGATTTTTCATCTCACTTTTATTCCCGTGAGATATATGCTACATTTTCCACAATTTCCTTTGAGTGGTGTATGTACTGCCCATTATTTTACTCATTGCGTAATATACTTTCTTTTATGATTATTTACATCAATGTTGTGTTGTCCTTATTTCACGAGGTGTATGTTTCGAAAGATACCCATGTAGGTAAGGGAACCTTTCACCCTCCTCTTTTTAAAAGACTTATTTTGTTATGTCTTTTAATTCACATAATATTATTTTGGGATATGTTCTTCTATATCCTTATTGATGTAAATTTTATTTCCAAGTGATGAGATACCCTTTTTATCTCTCACCAACTCTTTTTTTGGATTTTGAAGTAACGTCATTAGGCTGTCTAATGTTTTCAAGGGAACTTCTTAACCCAATTTCGATTCTTTGGGATAAACTTGTACACCTTGAATATGTCATTCTATGATTATGTGTGAATGTTCTCTGACTTTTTTACACTTAATACCCACTTATATTTTGTGTATTCGTTTGTCACACATAGTTATGTAACTAATTTATCCTTAATCCAAGGATATCGTCTTTGTATGGGACTTCGTCTCAATCTCCTTTCATTGAGGCATATTTTGTTTTATACTCAACCTTCTTTTATACGGTATATAAAACCCTTTGACTTTTATGTTTATCCAAAAGGAATATTTTTTATACGAAGCGTTTTACTAAACGAAAAAAGTAAATGTTTTGTCGTACATATGCGGGGACAAATACTTCTCCACCGCTGTGACCATTATTTGAGTTTCGGCTTCCTATACATGCCATACCTTCTTTTTAAAAGAAGAATAAATACCATGTTTTAATTTTCTTTTATTTTGGTATTGAAAATGGTTTTCATAAAATATTTATATCAATGTGTTGTATTGATATCTTGTGATTGAAAGGTGGAAATGTTATGTTTCCTTTATGCATGTTTTATGTGATATGATTATGTTGAGGTTCTTGGGAATTATTATGAATATGGGTGGTTCCGTGATAAACTAAGGGTGGGTGAGCCCGATATAGCTCTCCAATGCATTGGGAAATGAAAAGAAGTGGAACGTTAAGGTTTCTACGAATAGATTTAGAGAATATACTGTGGTGGGTATTCCAAACGTAACCAAGAGGGTTACTCCCTACGTAAGAATGTTATGAATGCCTCAAGTTACCTTTTATGTCTTATGATTTCTATGATTTATTCATGATTTGATGAGGTATGTTAAAGTGCCTATGTTTTATGGGTAATGTATGGTTTCATTCTTATGTGTATATGAAATCATGTTTCCTTTCCATATTTTTATAACCCTTACTGAGCTTTTTATGCTCATCCCAAGTTTTTGAAATGTTTTTCACAGGTCAAGGTAAAGTTACATGATGTGATGATAGTGTCAAGGATGTGTCAAGAAAGAATCCATGATTTATTATAAATATGTTTCCATTGATGGGAACAATGAATATTGTCTTTTATGTAACCACTTTATTTAAATGTGGAATGTAATGCAAGTTTCATGATCTAATTCTCTAAAACTCTAAACCTGAAAAGATCCTCAATGTGTAATCTTGTATTAACTCAAGATTATGTAAGTTTTAAGGCTGGGGCCTTATAGTTGGTATCAACGGTCGGTTTAGATAACTTTAGAGGTTAGGGTATTCTTTAAGTATAAGTGACATTACCATAATGGTTAGGATTTCAGAAAGAGTCCTAGTTTTAGATAAAGTGAATAAGTATATCTTAGTGTTTATCTTCCTCATTAGTACATGATGGTTTTGTTGATATACTGACACTGACCTTTTTGGTTTTAGTAAATGGCTGGATCTAGCAGGAACCAAAGTAACAGTGGATGTGAAGGAAACTGTGACAGTTTTTTGAGCAAGCAACTAAATGATATGGGAGATGCAATGAGAACTCTTGTGATTATAATCAACCAACTATCTAGAGTCATGATTGACCACCTAAACCTTGGTGAATTCTCTAAGGCATCATATATGTTAGAAAAAAATCCCTACAGAACTACAGGTAATAATCCTAAAGGTAAGTGTGTTCAAAAACCAATGTGTCAATGTGTGGAAAGAAACACCTAGGAAAATGTTCCAAAGGGACAGAAATATGTTATAGATGTGGAAATTAAGGTCATAAAGTAGGAACCTGCCATGGAAAAAGGAAGCATCCAGTTGACTCAAGGAAAGGGAAAGAAGTTCTTTATGAGGGATCAATTGAATGTTTTAAATGTGGTGTGCATGGTCATTATGAAAACACATGTCCTGTGAAGAAGTTTCATGAATGGTATCTCCAAGATCGTACAAATGTTCATTTACCAATACCTAATGCCATTCCGATTAGGGATGAAGAAACTGAAAATGTCCAATCAAAGGTATAGATTATTTCATAACTATTGTTTTCCTATTTTGGAATCTTAGGATATGATTCATGATTTTGTTTGTAAGAAAGAATTATTTCAGAATAAGTTTGAAAGGAATGGTTAATGGATCATGAAGAATGTTGAATGAGTAAGATGTCAATATATAAGGGCTTCAAAAGTTATGGTGAAATTATTAAGAGTATTAAGTCTCTTTTAATGATGGGGTTACATTAGAAGACTTTTTATAGTATGTGTAACCCTGATGTTTAATATATGAAAATTTTATTCAAGGACTAGTTATCTATTCTTTTGTGGACATAGTTATAAAGAACCATTTGGGTTTATACGATCCTTACTTTTGAGGTAATTATGGGTTATTATATGATATGCTGTAAAATGAAAGGCATGAGATAAACATGAGGTTAAAATATGTTATGATCATTTTTGATGATTTTATCTCGTTTTAGGATATTTTTTGAGAATTATATAGTTTTGGAAAAAGGAAAACACACAGACCGTGTGACAACCCGTCGTGTCGGACAAAGCTGTGGGAATAGAACCCACAACCAAAGTGCGACTGGTATTTATATCCTACCACTGGACTACGTGAAGTCCTTGGTTAGTTTGACTGATTCTTTTTTTAGTTAAATGATTTTTTGAATTAAGACTAAGCTGGTTTTGGGTTATCTATGGAAATTTATTAACCTATCATGGAGGATATGTGATTAGGTTAATTACTTTTCAATACGAGACTTTAGGAGCAACTGGTGTTGATTGGAGATAAATCTTACGATTTAACTTGGAAGACTATGTGTCTAAATCCTTCAAATATTTGGGTTTCAATCTTAGTTTGGTTTACTTTGAAGAATTTTATGGACAAATTGATTATAGAATGGTCCTCGTTGAACTTTCGGTTTTGTTGGACAAATTTTGGAGACTAAGAATAGATTTTCTTTTTATAAAGGGTTATCCTTTTCTGTATTATCTGATCTTGTACTAACCTTTTTGGTTTTGGTTTTGGTTAAAGTCTAAAGACATGGGAAGTATATAGTTCTCTTTTGTGGATTAGGTGACTCTCTAGAAGTTGATTATAGTACTCTTAATGTGATCAATTCTTCCTAAATACTCATCTTTTAGGGAATGTATGAGTTTGTGTAATAAATATAATAAAAGTTGAAAGTCAACATGATAAGTAATTATGTTTCCTTATGAATAAATTCCTCAATAAAAAGTAACTAAAAACAAAAATGTCGTCTATTAACCTTTCCTACTGGGGAATCGAATACTGTTTAACCCATCACAAGTTTGTGATTCTCTTGTGGTTAAATTTCTCCTAAACATGATTTCTATCTCTCTCCATCAGAACATGACCCTATGTTTTCTCCTCCATGTCTATATTTTTCTACATGGAATCCTAGTATGGGTTAACTCGGGTGACCTTTGTACTTATCTTTCTTTATTTTAAAGTGATTGTTTTACCGACTCTTGTTCTGATGTGGGACTTTCAAGGATGTTTCCAAGCCCAATTTTAAAATTGTGAGGACGCAATTCCCAAAAGGGGGAAGGATGTAACACCCCAGGTAAATAAAGAATATGACATATTCATATTTATCCATATTTGTGAATAAAATATTAATATTACTTTAAAATTGATGCTATGCTCGATGGCGTACCCAATATGCAACAATGAGTTTCTTAGGAATCTTACGTTCCACTCTAATAATAAAATAATATTATTTTAAATGGTATTTAACGCCTAACCGTTGTAATGGCAGGAATGAACAGAACTAACTACAAAATGATTATATATTTTTTTCAAATATTTTTACTCTTTACAATAAATGTTAGAGGATTAAAAATGCAAATGAATCCAGTTTTTAAGCGTAAACATTCTAATATTCTTTAAAAGGTCGATTAACCGCATTTTGATGGCGAACCCCTTTTAAATCCACTTTTTGACAATTTTATAAGATCTATTTTTCAAAATAAACATATTATTTACGATTATGACATTGAAATTTACCTTGGGTTAATTTTTGGTATTTTTCTGACAATATTCATTTTTCAATGAATAGTGAAAAATACTGCATTTTACATCAAAACTGCTTTTTCATATAATTTAATTATATGGTTATATTATCTTTTTAATTTGTTTTAAAGTTTAATTAGAATATATTTTTACCATTTAATTCAATTATGGTCATTGGGATTAATTTCACCTTGGAATTAGGCATAAACAAGTACCAAACTTTTCATAAATATTGTTTCAAAAAAACCCGCTATTTGTTTTGACAACGGGAAGTTTTTTTAAATTAATTATTGCAATTTATGTGTTTGGAATTTGGTAAAATGAATTAAATATTTGTAATCATAAGGTCCAAATCATGTAATTAAGACTCTTTTGTTTTTGGACATTATCAATAGTAACAACGGTAATTATCTTTAATTATCTTGATTAATGAGTAATCGGGTAGTTAAAGAAAATAAGATAATATCATAATAATAAAAAATGACCACAAAATGTGTCCTAAGGATACTGGTTTTCTCCGGTCCAACAAAGGGATGCATTGTGCCAAACTTGTGGGCCCCATGGAATCACGTTAGTGAGAAAGTAACTTTTTATCTTTTTATTTTTAAAAATGTTAAATGTAACAAAGAATGTATCACCTATGTAAACTATTTTTAATATTATCTACTTAAATGATCTTTTGGACTATAAATATTCCTTGGAAATCTAAAAATATTTCCTACATCATAGTAGTTTTTTTATAATATTTAGACATTAAATAAATTAAATTATTTATAACATCATGATGATGCAGCAATGACCTCATTATTTAACAATTTAAATAAAATGGAAAGATAATGTAACATCTAAGACCTACACATGTCCAAAACCTATTGTATGGGTGACTTTCGAACACTTATCACCTTAGACTCGAAACACACTAATTTGGGACCATTAAAATCCGAAACCCATTTGAAAATAAAGTTACATTTTATACCTTTCCAAGAGTGCCCCTCTATGCTTATAAAAGGCCCCCCACCTCTACCTCCTTACCCACACATCCAAAGCCTTTGGTTCGGCCAAACCCTGCCCATTTTATCTCTCCACATCCCTCTATAACTCCTTGAAGCCTTACTTTGGGAAGAAGTCTTCCCATGGAAGCCTTTGAGCTCAAACCAAAGGAGTTACCCGATTTTAAGGTAATGTCTTCACTTGTGTCCTTTTGTTTTATTTTGCTTCTCCAACCCTCTAAAATCTTTTTATTCATTTATTTTGTAACAAATCCAGTATCTTAAATATACTTGGATGTTTTTATAAGAATTATGAGAGCTACACTTACACACAACTACACCTAATGGTTAAATAACATATTGGTTCTGTGGATGGCAAATTTCTGCCTCCCGAAACAATGATTGTTCAACATTCTTCTAACACCTTCAAAGGTGGCCATTAAGATGACACTATATTTATATATGATATATTATATGTTTATGTTTTACTTAATCTTCTATATTTTTCATTTATGGCATACCATTATGGTTTCCATTATGGGTAAACGTGATATCTTCATTTAAGGAAGTGCGGACTACCGCCCCCTCAAAGTGATTTGATTCGTTAATACCATATGTGGTACGTATAAAGGATATATTTAATGATATTATATATGATACTATACTGGAATTATAATATTATTATGTATCATTATGTTTTAATTCCATTAAATATGAAATCGAAATGGAAGTAGCGTTCATGCGTACGTACGACTTACCGTCTCCATGAACGGTACATTTCATTTCTTATCTCAAAATGTTATGTAATATTATAAGTACATATATATAATGGATATATATGTAATATATTACATCTAAATTATGGATATCATTATTGAATTATAACATATATATATCTCTCTCATTTTGTTTTAATTCCATTAATATGACAAAAAATGAAAGTAGCGTTCATGCGTACGTACGGCCTACCTTCTCCATGAACGGTGCTTTTCGTTTTTTATCTCCAAATGATATGGAATAGTATAAAATGAATATTTACTGGATATATATGATATTTTAATCATTAATAATATTCTGGAAATTATTTACTTAAAACTACATGGGCAATATTTTTTCAAACAAGTTCATTTTTGAATCATGTACCAAACATCGGCAAAAACGTCTAATATGAACTAACATTATTAAACAATTATTATAACATTATAATATGTGATATGAACTGAATAATAATCTCTAAAGGATGTAATTAGGCAATTAATAATTGACCAAAGTTTATTATTCAGGAATATAAATAAACGAACACGACAAGTTGGACTTGAGGTAAGGGATCATACTCCTCTCTTTCTTTTTAAGTACACTCTTTTATGTCATTCCTTCTAAGCTCATCTTTCTTGTTATTGGGATGTTCTTTTATATTAATCTTTCTGTAATTTTTATTTTCATGTGATGATAGACCCTATTCTCTCTCATCAATCCATTTTGGAAGTTTTGAGTGGCGCCGTTAGGCTGCCAAATGTTCTTAAGAGATCTAACCTCTCCCTTTCTTTTTAAGTACTCTCCTTTATGTCACTTCTTTTAAGATCCTCTTTTTCATGTTGGGGGATGTTCTTTTATATTCCCCTTTCTATAAAATTTAATTTAATATGATGAGATACCCTATTTGATCTCATCAATCCATTTTTGTAGGTTTTATGTGGCGCTGTTGGACTGCCGAGTTTTCATAAGGGATTTTTCATCTCACTTTTATTCCCATGAGATTTATGCTACATTTGCCACAATTTCATTTGAGTGGTGTATGTACTGCCCATTATATTACTCATTCTGTAATATACTTTCTTTTATGAGTATTTACATCAATTTTTTATTGTCCTTCTTTCACGAGGTGTATGTTTTGAAAGATACCCATGTCGGTAAGGGAACCTTTCACCCTCCTGTTTTTAAAAGACTTATTTGGTTATGTCTTTTAATTCACATAATATTATTTTGGGATATGTTCTTCTATATCCTTTTGGATGTAAATTTTATTTCCAAGTGATGAGATACCTTTTTTATCTCTCATCAACTCTTTTTCTAAATTTTGAAGTGACGCCGTTAGGCTGTCTAATTTTTGCAAGGGAACTTCTTAACCCAATTTCGATTCTTTGGGATAAACTTGTACACCTTGAATATGTCGTTCTATGATTATGTGTGAATGTCCTCTGATTTTTTTACACTTAATACCCACTTATATTTCATGTATTCGTTTGTCACACATAGTTATATAACTAATTTATCCTTAATCCAAGGATACCATCTTTGTATGGGACTTCGTCTCAATCTCCTTTCATTGATGCATATTTTGTTTTATACTCAACCTTCTTTTTTACGATGTATAAACCCCTTTGAATTTTACGTTTATCCAAAAGGAATCTTTTTTATACGAAGCATTTTACTAAATGACAAAAGGGAATGTTTTGTCGTACGTATGCGGCGACAAAGACTTCTCCGCCGCTGTGACCATTATTTGAGTTTCGGCTTCCTCTACAAGCCATACCTTCTTTTTAAAAGAAAAATAAATACTGTGTTTTACTTTTCTTTTATTTTGGTATTGAAAATGGTTTTCATAATGTTTTTTTATCAATGTGTTGTATTGATATCTTGTGATTGAAATGTGGAAATGTTATGTTTCCATTATACATGTTTTATGTGATACGATTATGTTGAGGTTCTTGGTAATTATTATGAAGACAGGTGGTTCCGTGATAAACTAAGGGCGGTGAGCCCGAGATAGCTCTCCAATGCATTGGGTAACGCAAAGGAGTGAAACTTTAATGTTTCTCCGAAGAGATTTAGGGAATATACTGTATTGGGTATTCCAAATGTAACCAAGAGTGTTACTCCCTACGTAAGAATGTTAGGAATGCCTCAAGTTACCATTTATGTCTTATGATTTCTATGATTTATTCATGATTTGATGAGGTATGTTAAAGTGCCTATGTTTTATGGGTAAAGTATGATTTCATTATTATGTGTATATGAACTCATGTTTCCTTTCAATATTTTTGTAACCCTTACTGGGATTTTTATGCTCATCCCATGTTTTTGAAATGTTTCTCATAGGTCAAGGGAAAGGTACATGATGTGATGATAGTGTCAAGGATGTGTCAAGAAAGAATCCATGTTTTATTTTAAATATGTTTCCATTAATGGGATGAATGAATACTATCTTTTATGTAACCACTTTGTTTAAATGTGGAATGTAATCCAAGTTTCATGATCTAATTCTCTAAAACTCTAAACCTGAAAAGATCCTCAATGTGTAATCTTGTATTAACTCAAGATTAAGTAAGGTTTAAGGTTGGGGCCTTATTGAAATAGTCTCCCACATATTATCATCATATGAAAAAATAGTATCATGTGTGGATAAGATATCTAAAGAGTTTACTGAGTCTTACAGATTTGAAGGGAAGCAAGTGAAGAAAAGGATGGAAGAGAGAAAGATGGACAAAGGGAACAGGAAACGAAGAATTTCCCCATATGTGATAACTATGGGAAGAAACACCCTGGAACTTGCCAGAAAGGAATGGGAGTTTTTTATATGCGTGGAGAAAAAGGGAACAAAGTACGTGACTGTAAGGGTAAGAAAATGGTTTCAAATGTACAATGCTTCATTTTCAAGGATTTTGGACACTACGCAAACCTATGTCCCAGTCATCAAACTATTCCACAAATAATGCTATTGGATAATAATCAAGTTTTGATATTACCACAGATGAAGAGAAATGATTAGAGTTCTTATGTTGATTATGTCATTTGAGTGTTGTATCAACAATGTACTTGTTATAATAATTATGGAGTATATAAGGATTGTACTGTAGTACTATTTCATTGAGGACTTGAGATTGTGTGGAACAAAGAAAAGTGACTCAATAGCAGGATAAATATTTGGAAAATAAATGGTTGAGAGAATGATAAACCATAATATAGTTTTGATACCGAGGTAGTGATTTTGGAATAATACATGATTGATTTGGATAAATTATTTTGGATATTCTTGACTACCTTGAAACTGATTAATGATTTGTATATTCCATCATTGTTGGGGTTTACAACATTTTTGGATTGAAGGAGTATATCCATTATTATTTAAGGAATAAGGGGTCATGAATGTAATCAATAAGGTTTTATGGTAATTCAGGATGTTGTAGTGTTATAAAATAATACATGATGAACGTGTTCACATGATATTACGCAGAAAAAAGGACCTTCATTTTTTGGACTAAATCATTTTGGATAGTTCTATTTTGG
The DNA here is from genome assembly GCA_963277665.1 of Viscum album. Lineage (NCBI taxonomy): Eukaryota > Viridiplantae > Streptophyta > Magnoliopsida > Santalales > Viscaceae > Viscum > Viscum album. Next base: position 446,026,955 of record OY728144.1, read on the forward strand.
ATTATTTTTTTATTTCCATAAAAGGACAACCCAGAGGTTGGGCGGCAACCCGTCGCGTCCGGCAAGGCCGCGAGACTTGAACCCCAAACCAAAGGGCGACAAGGGTGTATCACCTACCACTGGCCCTCATAATGTCCGAGATTAAATATGGATGTTTTTTTTAAATGATCTGGTAGATGAATTATAAATTCTTTTGGAACCCTATACGAAAAGGATAAATAGAATTATTTTTATGTTCTATTATCTTTTAGAGTGAAAGATGAGTTTGTGGTAGAAATTAGTTAAAGGATGGAAATCTACTTGTCAAGAATATATTTTTCGTCTTCTCTAATTATATGAGGAAATTAATTCTTCTACATTATTTAAGGAATCCTAAAATCAAATTTTTTTTATCTTAATACCCTATGTTTTGTTGAACCGATGGTATTTCAAATCATCATAGATTGATGAATTTAAGAACCTCAATTTTACACTTGTTTGTGATTGATGACCTCAATCACTACCTATAAATATTGACTTTTTTCCTCCAATTATATGTCTCTAATTTCATCCAATGTTCTCCTAATCGAGATCATAATTTGGTGGTGACCCTTTCATTTCTCGTTTCCTCATATTAAGACTAAATTTTAGTAACCCAATTTCTGATGTGGGTTTTCCCACAAAGATATTTTCTATTTTAAACCTTTTATTTTCAATGAATAATTTCAAATTGTGAGGATAAAATTTATTTTAGGAGGGGAGAATTTAACACCCCAATATTTCATAGTGTGTTATTTCTTCAAAATAATTCAATAACTTGCACTATACGCAACAGCGAGTTAAAGCACACCATGACTTAACAAACAGGCCGTTAAAAAGAGGTTATGAAAATTATTAACTAAATTTTTACCTTTATATAATACTTATAATTTTAGAATACATATTATGAGTTTCTTAGACATAATTTAAGAACAAATTCATTTTTTTCAGATAAAAGAAGTGTTTTTCAAAAATGCACTTTTACCAACTTTAATAGTGATTCCTTTTTAAAATTCAAAATTTTAAACTTTTATATATTCAATTTGACTAAATAAATTTATTCTTTAGAATGGGGACATAAAAAAAGTCTATAATGTAACACCCCAAGCTTTTACTGTATGCTTCTCTTTGAATAATAAGATAGCGTGTGTTATACGCATCATCGAGTTCTAACACACCACAACCAATCGAACTAGCCGTTATGAATAGTAATACCTACTTTTTGAAATTTTATAACTTTTATATTTCAAAATGGACTTCATTTTTGGATTCGGAGTATAAAATTTAGCCTAAGGTGAAATTTTGTACTTTTTGGATAACTTTAATATTTTGATGAATAGTGAAAATTATTAAATTTTAATTAAAAACAACTTTTTTAATCAAAATAATTAATAGTGATAAATTATAAATTTGAGTAGTTTTAAAGTATATTTAGAAGATATTTTTACCATTTAATAAAATGTTTGTCATTGGACAAAATTTCACAATTAAACCGAACATAAACAAGTATCAATCTTTTGGTAGTTATTATATCTTAAAAACACGCTTTTTGTTTTAACAGAGGGAATTAATTATAAATTAATTTCTGCCACTTCTGTGTTTTGAATTTAGAAAAAAGGATTAAATATTTGGAATCAGTATGTTCATATTGTGTGAATAGGTAAATTTTATTTTTAGACATTTTGAATAATTACTGCGGTAAATATTTTATTTACCATGTTTAAGGGTAAATCCGGTAAATAAGGGATAACAAATAATATTATAATAATACTAAATTAGACTAACACATGTTCTAACATTATTGGTGGATAAATGTCCGACCATGGGCATCTTTGGGTCTATTTTGGGACCCCATAGAGCCACTTGTAGGTGATAGGGATACTTTATTTTAATTAAGTTAAAATAAGTACAAAAATGACATAAGCATATATCTTTTAGAAACACAATTTTTACATAGGGTTATATATGTTGGATGTTCGACTATAAATATTCATTAGAAAGATAAAACACTTTCCTACATAATGATAGTTTATTTATAATTTTTAGACATTAAATAATTTAATTTATTTATGACACAATGATGATGCAGTAATTACCATAATAGTGAAAAATTAAAATAATTGATATTATAAATACCCAAATAAATATAATTGGAGTCTTTTATTGAATTACACTAATTTTATAGGTTAATATGTCATATTTGGATTGATTTAATTGAAATTTTTCTAAGTAATCATTCTGATATGAGTTTCACAAAAATCAATTATTGAATAGTGTCAAAATTTACATAAAAGAGTTTTTAAAACAAATATTATATTATTAATTGATGTTAAATTCCTAAAAATCTATGGTTCGGCCAAGAGACTTATATCATGATATTTTCATCATTAATAGATTAATTTGGGGTCTCTTGGATGTATATGGTATGTTTATTAACCATATAATATAAAAATACAATGAGACATTGTAATAGTGAAACTAATTAACTAAGAGTTAATACTTAAAGATAAGTTTAATATAATGACCCAAACCTGCCTACATTCTATTGGTTTAATGTTTGTAGACCCATCCCTACATTAACCTTTAACTAATCAACTTTGGAGCCATTATAAACTGAATATGAATTTATTATAAATTAATATTTCTAGATTTTCCAAAGGTGCCCCTCACCCCTCTTATAAAAGGGCACTCCCCCTTCACATTACTTAATAGCTTAAAAGCCTTTTGGTTCTGCCAGGCCCTGCACAAATACTCTCTCAAGCTCCCTAACTATGAACTAGAGGCATTAGTTTGATCAGAAAGCCAACCTAAGGATCCCTTTTGATCAAATCAAAAGGAAGAACCCGAAGAAGAGGTAATGATTTCACCACCCTTTTTCAAGTTCCTTTCTTCTTCCACTTATTATTCCTTTGTTGTTACCATTCTAAAATAATAACTGCAGTATCATATATATACTATGATGTTATTATAAATATGGTACAACCATATTCACTATTCTATCCATCCTTTGAAGAACATGTCACTATACATGCGTACATACGGCTTACCATCTCTACGTTGTGGTGTAATTGTTATTCAATAAATATTTATTTGGATGGGTATAATAATGATGTGTAACTCATATAAATAATGAATATAATATGATAACTATTATGTATATATGATATACCATCCAATTATATATTTTTTTAATTTCAAAAGAATGATATTGTCGCTCGTGCGTACGTACGGACTACCGTCTCCACGAACGCGATGAGATTCATTTTCCATCTTACCTATTCAAGTATAATTCTCATTTTATGATTAATAATAGTATCTAAGGACTTGATATCATTCTGGATATTATTAAGATACAACCTATCCATTACAGACATGGCTTGCATGACAAAACATATAAAAGAAAACGAGTAAGTTAACACCCGAAACGACGATAATTCTAAGATATTATTAACAAAGCAATGTTAAAAGATCATACATGATATCATATTAATGTATATGATTATTGAATAATTTAATAACAATTATTTCACCATTATACAGGAGTTTAACCTACCCCAACAAAGGAAAAGTACAAGCTAAGGGGTTTTCCTCTCACTCCATATTCCCGTGAGATTCATGCCATATTGCCACCATTACCTTTTGTGATGTGTATTCACTACCCATAAATATATTAATTTTGTAATACACATTAGTTTATGTTTATTTACATATTAATTGTATGATACCTCTTTCATGGGTTGTACGTTTTGTAAGTTACCAAATTGGTAAGGGTTTATTTTACAATCTCTTCTTTATCTGAGGTTGTTTATACATAATTATCTACTGGGATCTCTTTATCATCCACATCCATGTTAATTAAAAATGTATTTAAAAACATTTTTAATATTTACTAGACAATGGCCTAAAGTCATTTATACCATTATGTGTTTTGAAATGAATTTTTCCGTCGTTTTCCAAACAAGGTCCTTTTTAACCATTTCGACCGAATTAAGGTAAGAATGTTTTTTTAACTTATACGGAGGGTGCGACTATTTTCTACCGTTATAAAAATTTCAAAGCTTTCCTTACAAGATAATAAGGATATTTTCAAATTAAATGATTTATTTTATAATTATGTTACTTTTAAATTATTTCAAAATGAATATTTTAAGAATTTTTGAAAGGTACTCTTTATCAAAATCAGAAATTTAAATGTTTTAAAGATTTATCTTTCTAAATATTTTTAATCAATGTCCATGTTTTCAAAATGATTTTAAGTATTAATTTATGTGTACATGAATGTTTTGAAATGATATTTCTTTTCAAAAGTATCGAAGTGGTATGGGACACTTTGATTCAAAAATATATTTTAAATTACTTCCTTAACAAATGTGTGGCCTTTAAATGATTTAAAAAAATAGATATTTCTCTCAAATAGTTTTTATTTCATCTATGTCAACATCCTTTGGTAGATTTTAAGTATATTTGAAGTTGATTTATTATGATACAAAACTTTTGTATTGTATTTAAGGTTTTGTGATATGTTTAACTGTTGATGTGTTATTTTTATACCATTCATGGTTTATGAAGAAAGTATTGACATTTTGTATGCTACGTTTTAATAAGAATGTTTATGTTATGTTTAAACCTTTTCATATGGGAATGCATTGGACTTAGTAAGTGATGGGCGGAGCCCGCTATAGCTCCTCGATGCATCGGTGGGTCTCATGAGACAAACTAGTGTCTTTGCACACGATCGTGACAAAATCTTATTTGTAGTCTTGACACGAGGCCTTGGCTATCTGGTTATGATAGTCTGGCATTATGCATTCCATCATTATGAAAGTGGTTATTGATATTGCATGTGATTATTTGACAAGTAGAATATCCCTGTGAATAAGTAAATTGAATTATTTCATTTTATCTTTTCCATATTATGTTGGTGTTCAAGTTTAAAAGGCTTTTGTTTTAGTTATACTTTGCCTTAAATGTTTATTCTTATTTATGAAAGTTTATGCTGTATTGATTACTCTTACTGAGCGTTTGAACACACCCATATCTATGTTTTATTTTTCCCAGGATTCCAAGAAGTGTATTGTGATTGATATGCAGCGTTAAGCCAATGGAATAATGGCGTTCATAAAGATTATTTATGTTATTTTGTATGTCGTAAAATGCAATGTAACATTCATGTATGTAATATATTTTCCAAGACTACTAAACTAATCGGTCTTTCGGGATTTCATTCCTTGTAATCATGCCAATCTTTTAAAATAATTCACTGACTATGGGTAACTGGGGTCGGGGCGTTACAGTTGGTATCAGAGGAAGTTTAGAAATAACCTTGGAAACTAGATTTAGATAAACTCTGATTAGAGCACATATCCCTAAGATATACTTTGAGGATTAGTATAGATAAACTTACTAGAATTTTGGTATTGTAGAGATTTTGTGAGTTTTCCGAGAAATACATCCTTGTCTGGATACGAGAAGGTAGAGGTGGCTCTGGCAAAGATTTACCTATGGGTAAAACCCGAAAACACTGCTTTGAGCTAGAATTGAATGGGATCTGGTGCACGACAATGGGCATTGATGCACTCGTGGTTACGACACTCCAGGGGGATGTGCTTAGAATAATTCTCATTTTCTTTACAAACCATTATGAAGGGATCATGAGTATATACTTACTCAATGAAATCATTTTTATGATTATGGATTATATCCATAAATTTTTAAATTTGTGTTAGGTATTTTACAAATTTGGAATTATTCATTGCAATTCATAAACTGACCTAGTTTATGCTATTGTATAGAAATGGTACCCAGTAGAAGGAATGTGAACTCCAGTAATACGTATGATCCATAGAGTAAGAAGGATCGTATCTTTCATGGTATTAAGCCATCATTTAGAAGGTAAATAGTCTCCCACATATTATAATCTTATGAAAAAATAGTATGTTGTGTGGATAAGATAACTAAAGATTTTACTAAGTCCTATGGCTTTGAAGGGAAGCATGAGAAGAAATGGATGGAAGAGAGAAAGATGGAAAAAGGGAAGAGGAAAAGAAGAATATCCCCATATGTGATAATTGTGGGAAGAAACACCCTGGAACTTGCCTGAAAGGAATGGGAGTTTGTTATAAGTGTGGAGAAAAGGGCACAAAGTACGTGACTGCAAAGGTAAGAAAATGGTTTCAAATGTACAATGCTTCATTTTAAGGAGTTTGGACACTACGCGAACCTATGTTCTATTCATCAGACTATGCCACAAATAATGCTATTGGATAATAATCAAGTTATGGTACTAATACAGATGAAGAGGAATGATTAGAGATCTTATGTTGATTATGTCATTTGAGTGTTGTATCAACAATGTACTTGTTATAATAATTAAGGAGTATATAAGGATTGTACTGCAGTACTATTTCATTAATGACTTGAAATTGTGTGGAACAATGAAAAGTGACTCAATAGCAGGATAAATTTTTGGAAAATATATGGTTGAGAGAATGATAAACCATAATATTGTTCTGATACCGAGGTAGTGATTTTGGAATAATACATGATTGATATGGATAAATTATATTGGATATTCTTGACTACCTTGAAACTGATTAATGATTTGTATATTCCATCCTTGTTGGGGTTTACAACATTTTTGGATTGAAGGATTATATCCATTATTATTTAAGGAATAAGGGGTCATGAATGTAATCAATAAGGTTTTATGGTAATTTAGGATGTTGCAGTGTTATAAAATAATACATGATGAAGGTGTTCACATGTTATTTAGCAGTAAAAAGGATATTCATTTTTTGGACTAAAGCATTTTGGATAGTTCTATTTTGGATTATTTTTAGATTTCCATAAAAGGACAACCTGGATGTTGGGCTGAAACCCGTCACGTCCGGCAAGGCATCGAGACTTGAACCCACAACCGAAGGGCGACAAGGGTGTATCACCTACCATTGGCCCTCGTAATGTCCGCGATTAAATAATGTAGTATTTTTTAAAAGATCTGGTATATAAATTATAAATTCGTTTGGAACCCCTTACGAATAGGATAAATAGAATATTTTTTTACGTTCTATTATCTTTTAGAGTGAAAGATGAGTTTGTGGTAGAAATTAGTTAAAGGATGGAACTCTACTTGTCAAGAATATATTTTTCTTCTTCTCTAATTCTATGAGTAAATTAATTCTTATACTTTATTTAAGGAATCCTAATACCAAAAATGTGTTATCCTAATACACTATGTTTTGTTGAACCGATGGTATTTCAAATCATCATAGATTAATGAATCTAAGGACCTCAATTTTACACTTGTTTGTGATTGATGACCTCAATCACTAACTATAAATATTTACTTTTTTCCTCCAATTATATGTCTCTAATTTCCACCAATGTTCTCCTAATCGAGATCATAATTTGGTGGTGACCCTTTCATTTCTCTTTTCCTCATATTAAGACTAAATTTTAGTAACCCAATTTCCGATGTGGGTTTTCCCACAAAGATATTTTCTATTTTCAACATTTTATTTTCAAAGAATAATTTCAAATTGTGAGGACGCAATTTATTGTAGGAGGAGAGAATGTAACACCCAAAGATTTCATAGTGTGTTATTTCTTAAAAATAATTCAATAACTTGCACTATACGCAACACCGAGTTAAAGTGCACCATGACTTCCCAAACAAGCCGTTCAAAAGAGGTTATGAAAACTATTAACTAAATTTTAAACATTATATAATCCTTATAATTTTAGAATCCATATTATGAGTTTCTTAGACATAATGTAAGAACAAATTCCTTTTTTTTCAAATAAAAGAAGTATTTTTCAAAAATGCACTTTTACCAACATTAATAGTGATTCTTTCTTAAAATTCAATATTTTAAATATTTATATATTCAATTTGACTAAATAAATTTATTCTTTAGAATGGGGACATAAAAAAAGTTTACAATGTAACACCCCAAGCTTCTATGGTACGCTTCGCTTGGAATAATTTGATAGCGTGTGTTGTACGAAACATCGAGTTCTAACACACCACAACCAATCAAACTAGCCGTTATGAATAGTAATACCTACTTTTTGAAATTTTATAAATTTTATATTTCAAAATGGACTTCATTTTTGGATTCGTAGTTTCGAATTTATCCTAAGGTGAAATTTTGGTACTTTTCGGATAACTTTAATATTTTGATGAATAATGAAAATTACTAAATTTTAATTAAAAACAACTTTTTTAATCAAAATAATTAATAGTGATAAATTATAAATTTGAGTGGTTTTAAAGTATATTTATAATATATTTTTACCATTTAATAAAATTTTGGTCATTGGACATAATTTCACAATTAAACTGAACATAAACAAGTATCAATATTTTGATAGTTATTATATCTTAAAAACACGCTTTTTGGTTTAACAGCGGGAATTAATTTTAAATTAATTTCTGCCACTTCTATGTTTTGAATTTGGAAAAATTGATTCCATATTTGTAATCAGTATTTTCAATTGTGTTAATAGGTAACTTTTATTTATAGACATTTGGAATATTTACTGCGGTAAATATTTTATTTACCATGGTTAAGGTTAAATCTGGTAAATAAGGGTTAAACAATAATATTATAATAATACTAAATTACCCTAAAACGTTTCCTAACATGATTGGTGGATACATTTCCGACAATGGGCATCTTTGGGTCGATTTTGGGACCCCATGGAGCCACTTGTAGGTGATAGGGACACTTTATTTTAATTAAGATAAAATAAGTACAGAAATGACATAAGCATATATCTTTTAGAAACACAATTTTTACATATGGTTATATATGTTGGAAGTTCAACAATAAATATTCATTAGAAATATAAAACTATTTCCTACATAATGATATTTTATTTATAATTTTTATACATTATATAATTTAATTTATTTATGACACAATGATAATGCAGTAATTACAATAATACTGAAAAATTAAAATAATTGATATTATAAATACCCAAATAAATATAATTGGAGACTTTTATTGAATTACACTAATTTTATAGGTTAATGTGACATATTATTATTTATTTAATTGACTTTTTTTGAAGTAATCATTCTGATATGAGTTTCAAAAAAATCAATTATGGAATAGTGTCAAAATTGACATAAAAGAGTTTTTAAAACAAATATTATATTATTAATTGATATTAAATTCTAAAAAATCTAATGCTCAGAAAAGAGACTTATAACATGATAGGGGCATCATTAATGGACCACTTGGGGGGTCTCTTGTATGTATATGGTAAGTTAATTAACCATATAATATAAAAATACAAAGAGACATTGTAAAAGTGAAACTTATTAACTAAGAGTTAATACTAAAAGATAAGGTTTATATAATGACCCAAACCAGTATAAATTATATTGGATGAGTTTTTTTCGACACATCCCCACATAAATCTTTAAATAATCAACTTTGGAGACATTAAAAACCGAATATGAATTTATTATAAATTAATATTTCTAGGTTTTCCAAAGGTGCCCCTCACCCCTCTTATAAAAGGGCACTCCCCCTTCTCATTACTTCAAACATTAAAATCCTTTTGGTTCGTCCAAACCCTGACCAAATACTCTCTAAACATCTCTCACTACAACCTAGAGGCCTTATTTTGATCATAAAGCTAATCTATGGAGCCCTTTTGGTCAAATCAAAAGGAAGAACCCGAAGAAGAGGTATCGATTTCACCACCCTTTTTCAAGTTCCTTTCTTCTTCCACTTCTTATTCCTTTGTTGTTACCATTCTAAAAAAATAACTCCAGTATCATATATATATATATATATACTTTGATGTTATTATAAATATGTTATAAACATATTCAATATTCTATCCATCCTTTGAATAACATGTCACCATACGTGCGTACGTACGGCTTACCGTCTCCATGTCGTGGTGTAATTGTTATTCAATAAATTATTATTTGGATGGGTTTAATAATGATCTCTAAATCATGTAAATAATAAATATAACATGATAATGATTCTGTATATATGATATACCATCCAATTATATATTATTTTAATATCAAAAGAATGATATTGTTGCTCATGCGTACGTACGGACTACCGTCTCCACGAACGTGATAAGATTCATTCTCCATCGTACCTATTCAAGTATAATTCTCATTTGATGATTAATAATTGTATCTACGTACTTGATATCATTCTGTATATGATTATGATACAACCTATACATTACAAACATGGCTTACGTAACCAAACATATAAAAGAAAACGAGTAAGTTTACACCCGAAATGACGATAATTCTAAGATATTATTAACAAAGAAATGTTAAAATATCATATATGATATCATCATAATGTATATGATTATTGAATAATTTAATAACAATTATTTCACTATTATACAGGAGGTTAACCTATCCCAACCAAGGAAAAGTACAAGGTAAAGGGTTTTCATCTCACTCCTTATTCTCGTGAGATTCATGCCATATTGCCACCATTACCTTTTGTGTGGTGTATGTACTGCCCATTATTATATTCTTTGTGTAATACACATTAATTTATGTGTATTTACATATTAATTGTATGATACCTCTTTCATGGGTTGTACGTTTCGTAAGTTACCAAATTGGTAAGGGTTTATTTAACAATCTCTTCATTATCTGAGGCTATTTATACGTAATTATCTACTGGGATCTCTTTATCATCCACATCCATATTCATTAAAAATGTATTTAAAAATATTTTTACTATTTACTAGACAATGGGTTAAACTCATTTATACCCTTATGTGTTTTGAAAGGAATCTTTCCTTCGTTTTCCAAACAAGGTCCTTTTTAACCTTTTTGACCGAATTAAGGTAAGAATGTTTATTTTAACTTATATGGCAGATGTGGCTATTTTCCACCATTACAAAATTTTCAAAGATTCCCTTATAAGCTTATAGGAATATTTTAAAATTAAATGTTTTATTTTATAATTATGTGACTTTTAAATGATTTAAAAATGAATATTTTAAGAATTTTTGAAAGGTACTCTTTTCAAAATCAGAATTTTAAATTTTTTATATATTTATCTTTCTCAATATTTTTAATTAATGTCCATGTTTTCAAAATGATTTTAAGGATTTATTTATGTGGACACGAATTTTTTGAAATGATATTTCTTTTCAAAAGTATCGAAGTGGTATGGAACACTTTGATTCAATAATCTATTTTAAAATACTTCCTTAATAAATGTGTGACCTTTAAATGATGAAAAAAAAGATATATTTCTCTCAAATAGTTCTGATTTCATCTATGTAAACATCCTTTGATGGATTTTAAGTTTATTTGAAGTTGATTTATTATGATACTAAACTTTTGTATTGTATTGATGGTTTTGTGATATGTTTAATTGTGGATGTGTTATTTTTATACCATTCAAGGTTTATGAAGAAAGTATTGACATTTTGTATGCTAAGTTTTAATATGAATGTTTATGTTATGTTTAATCCTTTTCATATGGTAATGCATTGCACTTAGTAAGTGACGGGTGGAGCCTGCTATAGCTCCTCGATGCATTGGTAGGTCTCATGAGACAAACTTGTGTCTTGGCACAAGGCCTTGACTAAATCTTATTTGTAGTCTTGGCACGAGGCCTTGGCTATGTGGTTATGATAGTCTGGCATTATGCATTCCATCATTATGAAAGTGGTTATTGATATTTCATGTGATATTCGACTAGTATAATATCCAAGTGAATAAGTAAATGGAATTATTTCATTTTATCTTTTACATATTATGTTTATGTTCAAGTTTAAAAGGCTTTTGTTTTAGTTATACTTTGCCTTAAATGTTTATTCTTATTTATGAAAGTTTCCACTGTATTTCTTACTCTTACTGAGCATTTGAGCTCACCCCTTTCTATGTTTTATTTTTCCCAGGATTCCAAAAAGTGTATTGTGATTGATATGCAGGGTTAAGCCAATGGAATAATGGCGTCCATAAAGATTATTTATGTTATTTTGTATGTCTTAAAATGCAATGTAGCATTCATGAATGTAATCTATTTTCCAAGACTGCTAAACTGATCGGTCTTTCAGGACTTCATTCCTTGTAATCATGCCAATGTATTAAAATAATGCACTGACACTCGGTAACTGGGGTTGGGGTGTTACCGTTGGTATCAGAGGAAGTTTAGCAATAACCTTGGAAACTAGATTTAGATAAACCCTGATTAGAGCACATAGCCCTAAGATATACTTTGAGGACTATTATAGAAGAACTTCCTAGAATTTTGGTATTGTAGAGATTTTGTGAGTTTTTCGAGAAATACATCCCTGTCTGGATACAAGCAGGTAGAGGTGGCTATGTCACAAATGTACCTAGGGGTAAAACCCGAAAACACCGCTTTGAGCTAGACTCGAACGGGATCTGGTGCATGAAAACGGGCCTTGCTGCACTCTTGGTTACGACACTCCTTGGGATATGATTTGGATAATTCTCATTTTAATTAAAAACCATTATGAAGGACTCATGAGTACATACTTACTCAATGAAAACATTTTTTTGATTATGGATTATATCAATAAACTGTTCAATTTGTGTTAGGTATTTTACAAATTTGGAATTATTCATTGCAATTCATAAACTGACCTAGTTTATGCTTTTGTATAGAAATGGCACCAAGTATAAGGAATGTGAACTCTAGTAATACGTATGATCCAAAGAGTAAGAATGATCATTTCTTTCACGGTATTAATCCATCATTTAGAAGGGAAATAGTCTCCCACGTATTATCATCATATGAAAAAATAGTATCATGTGTGGATAAGATAACTAAAGAGTTTACTGAGTCTTATGGCTTTGAAGGGATTCAAGAGAAGAAATGTATGGAAGAGAGAAAGATGGACAAAGGGAAGAGGAAAAGAAGAATTTCCCCATATGTGGTAACTGTGGGAAGAAACACCCTGGAACTTGCCTGAAAGGAATGGGAGTTTGTTATAAGTGTGGAGAAAAAGGGCAGAAAGTACGTCACTGCAAGGGTAAGAAAATGGTTTCAAATGTACAATGCTTCATTTGCAAGGAGTTTGGACACTACGCGAACCTATGTCCCAGTCATCAGACTATTCCACAAATACTACTATTAGATAATAATCAAGTTATGATACTACCACAAATGAAGAGGAATGATTAGAGTTCTTATGTAGATTATGTCATTTGAGTGTTGTATCAACAATCTACTTGTTATAATAATTTTAGAGTATATAAGGATTGTACTGCAGTACTATTTCATTAAGGACTTGAGATTTTGTGGAACAAAGAAAAGTGAATCAATATCAGGATAAATTTTTGGAAAATATATGGTTGAGAGAATGATAAACCATAATATATTTCTGATACAGAGGTAGTGATTTTGGAATAATACATGATTTATTTGGATAAATTATATTGGATATTCTTGACTACCTTAAAACTGATTAATGATTTGTATATTCCATCATTGTTGTGGTTTACAACATTTTTGGATTGAAGGAGTATATCCAGTATTATTTAAGGAATAAGGGGTCATGAATGTAATCAATATGGTTGTATGGTAATTCAGGGTGTTGCAGTTTTATAAAATAATACATGATGAAGGTGTTCACATGTTATTACGCAGCAAAAAGGATCTTCATTTTTTTGACTAAATCATTTTGGATAGTTCTATTTTGGATTATTTTTGGATTTCCATAAAAGGACAACCCGGATGTTGGGCGGCAACCCGTCGTGTCCGGAAAGGCCGTGAGACTTGAACCCACAACCGTAGGGAGACAAGGGTGTATCACCTACCACTGGCCTTCGTAATGTCCGGGATTAAATAATGTAGTTTTTTTAAAAGATCTGGTAGATGAATTATAAATTCGTTTGGAACCCTATACGAATAGGATAAATAGAATATATTTTTTTTACGTTCTATTATCTTTTAGAGTGAAGGATGAGTTTTTGGTAGAAATTAGTTAAAGGATGGAACTCTACTTGTCAAGAATATATTTTTCTTCTTCTCTAATTCTATGAGAAATTAATTCTTATACTTTATTTAAGGAATCCTAAAACCAAAAATGTGTTATCCTAATACCCTATGTTTTGTTGAACCGATGGTATTTCAAATCATCATAGATTGATGAATTTAAGGACCTCAATTTTACAGTTGTTTGTGATTGATGACCTCAATCACTACCTATAAATATTTACGTTTTCCCTCCAATTATATGTCTCTACTTTCCACCAATCTTCTCCTAATCGAGATCATAATTTTGTGGTGACCCTTTCATTTCTCTTTTCCTCATATTAAAACTAAATTCTAGAAACCCAATTTCCGATGTGGGTTTTCCCACAAAGATATTTTCTATTTTCAACCTTTTATTTTCAAAGAATAATTTCAAATTGTGAGGACGTAATTTATTGTAGGAGGGGAGAATATAACACCCCAAGATCTCATAGTGTGTTATTTCTTCAAAATAATTCAATAACTTGCACTACACGAAACACCGAGTTAAAGCGCACCATGCCTTACCAAACAAGCCATTCAAAAGAGGTTATGAAAAGTATTAACTAAATTTTAAACTTTATATAATCCTTATAATTTTATAATCCATATTATGAGTTTCTTAGAAATAATATAAGAACAAAACCCTTTTTTTCAGATAAAAGAATTATTTTTCAAAAATGCACTTTTACCAACTTTAATAGTGATTCCTTTTTAAAATTCAATATTTTAAACTTTTATATATTCAATTTTACTAAATAAATTTTTTCTTTAGAATGGGGACATAAAAAAACTTTACAATGTAGCACCCCAATCTTCTATGGTATGCTTCTCTTTGAATAATGCGATAGCGTGTGTTGTACGCAACATCAAGTTCTGACACACCACAACCAATCAAACTAGCCGTTATGAATAGTAATACATACTTTTAGAAATTTTAGAAATTTTATATTTTAAAATGGACTTCATTTTCAGATTCTTAGTATCGAATTTAGCCAAAGGTGAAATTTTGGTACTTTTTGGATAACTTTAATATTTTGACGAATAGTAAAAATTACTAAATTTTAATTAAAAACAACTTATTTAATCAAAATAATTAATAGTGATAAATAATGAATTTGAGTGGTTTTAAAGTATATTTTGAATATATTTTTACCATTTAATAAAATTTTGGTCATTGGACATAATTTCACAATTATACCGAACATAAACAAGTATCAATCTTTTGATAGTTATTATATCTTAAAAACACGCTTTTTGTTTTAACAGCGGGAATTAATTTTAAATTAATTTCCGCCACTTCTGTGTTTTGAATTTAGAAAAATGGATTCCATATTTGGAATCAGTATGTTCATATTGTGTGAATAGGTAACTTTTATTTTTAGACATTTTGAATAATTACTGCGGCAAATATTTTATTTACCATGGTCAAGGGTAAATCTGGTAAATATGGGTTGACAACAAATATTATAATAATACTAAATTACCTTAAAACGTGTCCTAACCTTATTGGTGGATACATGTTCGACCATGGGAATATTTGGGTTGATTGTGGGACCCCATGGAGCCACTTGTAGGTGATAGGGACACATTATTAAATTAAGTTAAAATAAGTACAGAAATGACATAAGCATATATCTTTTAGAAAAACAATTTTTACATAGGGTTATATATGTTGGATATTCGACTATAAATATTCATTAGAACGGTAAAACGATTTCCTACATAATTATATTTTATTTATAATTTTTAGACATTATATAATGTAATTTATTTATGACACAATGATGATGAAGTAATTACCATAATAGTGAAAAATTAAAATAATTGATATTAAAAATACCCAAATAAATATAATTGGAGACTTTTATTGAATTGCACTAATTTTCTAGGTTAATATGACATATTAGGATTGATTTAATGGACTTTTTTGGAAGTAATCATTGTGATATGAGTTTCAGAAAAATCGTTTATTGAATAGTGTAAAAATTGACATAAAAGAGTTTTTAAAAGAAATATTATATTATTAATTGATATTAAATTCCTAAAAAACTAGGGTTCGGCCAAGAGACTTATATCATGATATTTGCATCATTAATGGATCACTTGGGGGTGTCTTGGATGTATATGGTAGGTTTATTAACCATATAATATAAAAATACAAAGAGACATTGTAAAAGTGAAAATAATTAACTAAGAGTTAATACTCAAAGATAAGGTTAATATAATGACCCAAACCTGTCTAAATTAAATTAGTTGAGTAGTTTTAGAACCAGAACCACGTTAAACTTTAAATAATCAACTTTGGAGCCATTATAAACTGAATATGAATTTATTATAAATTAATATTTCTAGCTTTTCCAAAGGTGCCCCTCACCCCTCTTATAAAAGGGAACTCCCCCTTCTCATTTCTTCACACCTTAATAGCCTTTTGGTTCGGCCAACCCCTACCCAAATACTCCCTCAACTTCCCTCACTAGAACCTAGAGGCCTTATTTGGATCCTAAAGCCAACCTAAGGAGCCCTTTTTATCAAATCAAATTGAAGAACCCGAAGAAGAGGTAATGATTTCACCACCCTTTGTCAATTTCCATTCTTCTTCCACTTCTTCTTCCTTTTTTGTTACCATTCTAAAATAATATCTCCAGTATCAAATATATACTGTGATGTTATTAAAAATATGGTACAAACATATTCACTATTCTATCCATCCTTTGAATAACATGTCACCATACGTGCGTACGTAAGACTTACCGTCTCCACGTCGTGGTGTAATTATTATTCAATAAATTATTATTTGGATGGGTATAATAATGATGTGTAACTCATGTAAATAATAAATATAACATGATAAGGATTCTGTATATATGATATACCATCCAAATATATATTATTTTGATATCAAAAGAATGATATTGTTGCTCGTGTGTACGTATGGACTACCGTCTCCACGAACGCGATGAGATTCATTCTCCATCGTACCTATTCAAGTATAATTCTCATTTGATGATTAATAATAGTATCTGAGGACTTGATATCATTCTGGATATGATTAATATACAACATATCCATTAAAAACATGGCTTACGTAACAAAACATATAAAAGGAAACGAGTAAGTTATCACCCAAAACGACGATAATTCTAAGATATTATTAACAAAGCAATGTTAAAAGATCATATATGATATCATAATAGTGTATATTATTATTGAATAATTTAATAAAAATTATTTCACCATTATATAGGAGGTTAACCTACCCCAACCAAGAAAAATTACAAGTTAAGGGGTTTTCATCTCACTCCTTATTCCCATGAGATTCATGCCATATTGCCACCATTACCTTTTTGTGGTGTATGTACTTCCCATAATTATATTCTTTGTGTAATACACATTAATTTATGTGTATTTACATATTCATTGTATGATAACTCTTTCATGGGAAGTACGTTTCGTAAGTTACCAAATTGGTAAGGGTTTATTTCACAATCTCTTCATTATCCGAGGTTGTTTATACGTAATTATCTACTGGGATATCTTTATCATCCACATCCATGTTCATTAAAAATGTATTTAAAAACATTTTTACTATTTACTAGACAATGGGTTAAATTAATTTATACCCTTATTTTTTATGAAAGGAATCTTTTCTTCGTTTTCCAAACAAGGTCCTTTTTAAACTTTTTGACCGAATTAAGGTAAGAATGTTTTTTTAACTTATACGGCAGGTGCAGCTATTTTCCACCGTTATAAAATTTTCAAAGCTTCACTTACAAGATTATAAGGATATTTTCAAAGTAAATGTTTTATTTTATAATTATGTGACTTTTAAATGATTTCAAAATTAATATTTTAATAATTTTTTAAACGTACTCTTTATCAAAATCAGAATTTTAAATGTTTTAATGATTTATCTTTCTAAATCTTTTTAATTAATATCCATGTTTTCAAAATGCTTTTAAGGATTTATTTATGTGGACATGAATGTTTTGAAATGATATTTCTTTTCAAAATTATCGGAGTGTTATGGGACACTTTGATTCAAAAATATCTTTTAAATTACTTCTTTAATAAATGTGTGACCTTTAAATGATTTAAAAAAAGAGATATTTCTCTCAAATAGATTTGATTTCATCTATGTCAACATCTTTTGATGGATTTTAAGTTTATTTGAAGTTGATTTATTATGATACAAAACTTTTGTATTGTATTGAAGGTTTTTTGATATGTTTAACTGTGGATGTGTTATTTTGATACCATTCATGGTTTATGAAGAAAGTATTGACATTTCGTATGCTAAGTTTTAATATGAATGCTTATGTTATGTTTAATCCTTTTCATGTTGGAATGCATTGGACATAGTAAGTGATGGGTGGAGCCCGCTATAGCTCCTCGATGCATCGGTAGGTCTCATTAGACAAATTAGTGTCTTGACACAAGGCCTTGACAAAATCTTATTTGTAGTCTTGGCACGAGGCCTTGGATATGTGGTTATGATTGTCTAGCATTATGCATTCCATCATTATGAAAGTGGTTATTGATATTTCATGTGATTATTCGACTAGTAGAATATCCATGTGAATAAGTAAATGGAATTATTTCATTTTATCTCTTCCATATTATGTTGAAGTTCAAGTTGAAAAGGCTTTTGTTTTAGTTATACTTTGCCTTAAATGTTTATTCTTATTTATTGAATGTTTCCACTATATTGCTTACTCTTACTGATCGTTTGAGCTCACACCTTTCTTTGTTTTATTTTTCCCAGGATTCCAAGAAGTGTATTTTGATTGATATATAGGGTTAAGCCAATGTAATAATGGTATTCATAAAAATTAGTTATGTTATTTTTTATGTCTTAAAATGAAATGTAACATTCATGTATGTAATTTATTTTCCAAGACTGCTAAACTAATCAGTCTTTCGGGACTTCATTCCTTGTAATCATGCCAATGTATTAAAATAATGCACCAACTCTGGGTAACTGGGGTCGGGGCGTTACATATCTTTTCAAACACTCCCTAGATGATCTGTTGAGCACCATAGTGGCATATGAAATGAGAGTTAAGATATAAGATTCTATGACACGAGTGAGTATAGTAATCGAATTCAAAGCCATGGACAATCTACAAATTTCAAAAGATAGTAGAGGTGAGGATGATGAGGAAAAATAAATTTTCTCTCTCATTTCCAAGATGTTCCATAAGAGAAAAGTTAAATTTTAAGGGAATCTACCTTTGTCTCTCTTTTATTGTGGAAAATTTGGGAACATTGCCTCTCAGTGCTCAAAAACGTTAGAACATGAAGAATGTATAGGTGAACAGGTTGAGAATCCTTAGAGAAGGTTTTTCAAAAAGGGAGACTTCAAATCTAGAAAGAATGAAAAGAAGAGGAGTTTGTACTGTGAAAAGGATGATGATGATAGTGAATTCTATAAAGAGGAAGAACCCCAATTCAAAACTGTAAACTATGCCTCAATGATGGCCACCATTGAAAAGATAGAACCATTAACCGATGAAGATAGATAACATCAGTTGAATACTAATTAGGATCCCAAGTTGCAACTTAAGGATGTTTTTGGTAAGCTTGAGATTAAATGTAAGAGATGCAATAATTGGAATGAAATAGTGGCAGAATCATCAGAATATATTGACCAGTTGGATGTAGAAATTGAACAACTGGAAAAACTTGTGAAATTTCAAACACCAATCCTTGAAAGCACTGATGATGTTATGGAACTAAAACTCAACTTCAAAGAACAAGAAATGTTCATCAATGAAATTTCCTTAAGATTAAAGGAAAAGCCCAAGACCATTGAGGGACACAAAGAAGAAGTTGTAACTGTGATAAGTATACTTGAAAGTGAATCAATTTCAAAAGAAGAAAAGAAGAAAATACATTTTGGATGGTTCTCAGATGCTGATCTTCTAGAAAGAGAAAAATGTGGTTCTTACTGAGTTGAAAAGATCATGTGTGATCAAATACTCACATGCATTGGAAATAGTGGAATTGATTGTGATTCCAAATCATCGAATGCTATAAATAAAGTGATCTAGAATAATGGTGAGACGAAATTTGATCATATTGAAAATCCACTAAAAGTGCTAAAAATGAATCCCATAGGTTTAACTGAAAGGATAATTGAATATTATCCTCGTGTTTTCGGAAATTATACGTAGTCAAAATGTTTTCCTAAGGAAGAATGCCTGAGTAGAAATAAAATTGACAAGATGTTTTCTTTCGTGAAGTATCAGTTTTGTGGCTATCTAGGAGATACCATGTCATACTGCGAAGAGGCAAGGAGATATAAGAATGGGGGATAGTTAAGATTTCAACAAAGGATGATATATTAATAACCCACTTATTATGGAAGAAATAATTTCTAAGGATATTTTTTCACTGTTTTATATTTGTCCCTAAAGCTGTGTATTACAGGCAGAGGTATGACAGGATAAATTTTTTAAATGTTCAGAGATGAGTGAATACACTTCAAACAAATGGTGTTGCAATTTAAAATAAGATTTCTCCTATGGAAGAAAAATTTGAATATTAAGAACCCACATACACAAAAATAGATAATTTAAAGGCCATCATCAGCCTACACTCAATCTAATATCTCCTGGAAAGAAAAGAGGAAAATTGAAAAGTCCAATTTTGAAAAATTATCCCAAAAATATATAATGAACAAAAAAACCTAGATTCATGATAGCAGATGTTCATCCCAAATGATGGGTAAGGTATACCTATTAACAAATTTCAATAAAATAGTTGATAGAACATTGAGGTTCTATAATGATTGTGCTTTGAATATAAAAGGAAGTGGAAGTACTAAGCTAGCTAATGGAGAGCTGAAGAAAACCGAATTCATGTATGTGGATAGTCTACCTATCAATCTTCTTAGTATGAGTCTACTCTATGAATCAGTTCTTACAGTTACATTCAATCAGAATGGTTGTACTATAAGATGAATTACTAGTAATTCTATCATAAAAGTATTTAGAATATAAGGCATCTTATTTCAAGTTGACAGCAAAGATAAAATTTGCTACCTTGTAGTTGGAGAGGAAAATACTTATGGCATTGGAGATTGGGTCACATCAATGAGAAATATATGGAAAATATATCTAAGCTAAATTTTGTCATGGTTATCCTTATTTTTAAGAATGAACAAAAAATACCTATTATTCATTCATGCGAGGAAAACTGGCCTGCAATTCCTGCCAACCACAGAAGAAAATAGAATCAAATATTCTTGACCTCATCTATACAAATGTATGTGGCCTGATAAATGTTGCTGGAACACATGGAGAAAGGTACTTTGTTCTTTTCATAGATGATTATAGTAGAATGGCATGTGGGATCATTATACACATGAATCGAGAAGTGCTTGATTTCATGAAAACCTATTGATGAATCACCGAGTATGATACTGGACGGAAGATCAAATTCCAATGGTCTAACAATAGAGGATAATACATGTCTATTGAATTTAAAAATTACTTATAGAAGAATGAGATATAACATGATGTGGAAGCTAGGAGAACTCCACAACAAAATGGAGTTGTTGAGTGCTGGATTCAATAGTTAAACAACATGGTCCTAAATATGCTGATTGAGAGTCATATTCCTCAAAATTACTGGAAAGAGGAAATACAAGCTATATTTTGCATTAAAAATCGAACAGGTCTCTATATGAGTGAAACAAAGACACAATATTAATTTCTTCATGGAATGAATCCCTCTTGTAAATATTCTCATGTTTTCAGAAGAAAATTTTTTATCCAAAAAAATAAGGAACTCAAAGGAAGTATGGAGAAAATGCAGACAAATGAATATTTTAGGGATACTCAAAAAACATAAATGATTACAAGTGTTTCAATAAGCTCATGGGAATAATTGTGGAAAGCAGTGATGTAAAGATCGTTGGAGGGAAAAACATGAATGATTCATGGAATTATTTTTCTCTTGTGAAACAAGATGACGAAAAAATGTGAACATGGAACAAATGCTACTATAGAGGTAGATGAAGGTGTGAAAAACTCTCAAGAGTCACATCATGATGCTGACTCTATTGAAGAATCCGAAGTAGAATCCATAGATGGAGAGAATTCGGTCGAACCCCAAAAGAGAAATAAGCAAGCAGAGATTGATCAGTCTAACATTGTCAGGGATCGGAATGCCCCTATACAGACATGGATATTGTGGAATAATGAACAATTTGCATTTCTATCAGTTATATAACCATCCTAATTTTAAGATTCTATAAATTTTGATTCATGTGTGAAATTAATTAATGAAGAGTTATATTATATTGACAAAAATCAGACATGAGATCTTGATAAATTACTTCAAGGTCATAATGTGATTGGTACAAAGGGAATTTTCAAGGAAAAACTTGACAAACATGGAAATGTGATTAGAAATTATGTGTGGTTGGTCTTTAAAGGATATTCACAAATCAAAGTTGTTGATGTTGAGGATACATTTGATCCCGTAGAGATAATGGATTCAATTAGGTTATTTATTTCCATGGAAAACCAAAGAGGTTATAAATTGTATCAACTAGATGTAAAGATATCATTATTAAATGGATTAGTATAAGAAGATTTATACATTAAACAACATGTAGTATTCTTACAGGGCAATGATGTACTGATGGTTTTCAAATTAAAAAAAGCTCTTTATGGCTGAAAATAGGCACCACGGGTGTGGTACTCTTGGTTGGACACTTTTCTGAGAAATGTTTAGTTTAAAAGAGGAGGATTGGATCAAAATATTTATGTGAAGAACTCTCAAAATGACGAGTTCATGGAATTGGTATATGTGGATGGTGTTATTTTTTTTGGAAGTAGACATAGATCAGTGGATGAATTTTCCAATCACATGAAATCATAATTTTTAATATCCCTTATTGGTGAACTCGCATACTTTTTAGGGTTGCTGGTTTTTTAGAAGAATGATTACTCATTCATTTCTCAAGAAATGTATGCAATATATATACTAATAAAATCAATATGCATGATTCTAAACCAATTTCGACTCATATTGCAGTTGGATCAAATCTTGGAAAGCAATGGGAAGGGACTTCAGTGGATCCTGCCATGTGCAGAAGAATCATTGGAAGCCTACTATACCTAATGGTGGCATGGTCGGATTTCCTTGCAACCCACTTTCAGAGTATTTAAATGGAATAATATATGGTGGTATTGAAAATAATCATGAGATACATTCAAGTTACACATTATTATTGGATATGATTGCTACAGGAAGAGATAGTTTACTATCATCATTTTATGATGCTCACTAGGCCTGAGATATAGTGGATAGAAAGTTTACCAGTGGAGGATCAATCTATATTGGGAATAAATGTGTGGTATGGTTATGTAAGAAACGGGAAATTACATTACTTATTACTTTTGAAGCTGAATATATATCTACTATGAAGGAGTGCACTCAGTTACTATTGATGAAGCAGTAACTAATTGACATAGGTGATGAGGTGAAACAACCAATGGTGATTTACTATGATGACAAGAGTGAAATTGATCTTATGAAGAATCATATTCATCATTCTCGTAAAAAACATACTGAGATCAAATATCACATCATCAATGGAAAAAGGTGAACAAGGAATGATCTAAATGGACCATGTGGGAACAGATGAGCAATTGTATGACATTATGGCCAATCCACTGTCAAATACTATGTTTGAGAAACATCAGTTGAACCTCGGTGTTCACCCACCTCCCAGTGCATAAGGTGGTTAGGATATTCCCCTATCTATAGTTGTTTTATCTTTTTTTAATCTATTTACAGAAATGATGAAGGTTTTTGGGGGAGATACAATCCATGAGGAGCATTTATTTTTAACTCTACAAGTCAAGATTCAGTTCATTGGGTTTATTGCCAATAACGGAGAATGAATAAATTCAATGGAGATTTTTCTATTTTCTTCTGGTTACAAGAAGTATGGAGAATAGATAAAGACGGAAATAAAACTATAGGTGATAAATTAAAAGGATGGGAACTCAATTAAGGTCCTCTCTCTTATTTTCTACATTGAGCACTACTCACGTACACATAGAGTGATGGCTGAGTTTTTTGTTGAAGGTTCTGGTTTTGATCTTTGCTGAACCATCAGGGAATTTATTTGGAGATTTATAATATACCCAAACGAGTATATTATTGGAACCAAGTTTGTTCATTGATAATATTGGAGTTTGGTTTGTGTTTTTTTGTAAATCCACACATGGGTGAAAGGGAGTTTACAAAGAATGGGGTCATACGTTTGACACTGAAAGCAGTATTAAAGGTCACCTCTCCTCAAGATATTCATCACATTACAAATTCCAGGAATGTAACTACAAAGAATAACAAAAGATCCACCTCATCAAAAGGGTCCCAACAACATAAATGTCTTGTCAATCAGATGTGTAGTTTTCAAGATACTGGTTTTTTAGTAAATAGTTGTCCAGTTATGCAGAATGGTACATGGTGATGGAATGTTGTACGTGGAATGGTACGCGGTGAAGGCATGTGGTACATGGAATTTTTTCAAAAATAGTTCGCAGAACAGTATGCAGATAAGGCACACAGTATACAGTGAAGGCATGGAGTATGCAGAATGATGTCGAAATGGTTCATTGAATTAGTACCTAGTGAAGGTGTGTAGAATGTAGAATGTTGCACAGAACTGAAAATAGTTCATAGCAACGGAACGCTATGAAGGCATGCGGTACGCAAAATTCTTTCAAAATTTTTTTGGAGTGATGGTATGCAGTGATGAGATGAAGTACAGTGACCAAAAACTATATGGTATGAGGAATTTTAATGTTATGTGATAAAGGATTGAAGTTCAGATGATTATAGCACACGGTAGAGGCTAACAGTACGTAGATATAGTTTAGTTTATAGTGTGGATTTCCCCACATTGATAATTTAGGTAAATCATATTATAATAATGTATAGAGTTGTGTGCCTATTTAAGGAGCATTAATTCTATTTTTTAAGTGATGAGATTTAAGATTAAAAGTTTCAGGAATAAAATCAGTGAATTCAGAAGTTGTACGTG
Organism: Viscum album; assembly: GCA_963277665.1. NCBI lineage: Eukaryota > Viridiplantae > Streptophyta > Magnoliopsida > Santalales > Viscaceae > Viscum > Viscum album. The sequence goes on from OY728144.1 coordinate 446,052,041, forward strand.
GAGGATAAGATGGTACGTGGAGGGAATCATCCGCGTAAGGAAAACTGTTTGTAGAAGAGAGTATGGTTCTCATAGTAAGCTATCGTGGTACACAGCGAAGAAAGACAGAACACAGATTAGGATGGTAAGTGGAGGAGTGGAGTAGTACACGGAGTAGGGAAGTTCATAGAACATGGAAGTAAATGGAGGAGTTGCACGGCATGTTGAAACAGTAGCGGTACGTGAAAACAATAGTGGTACACCGAAACTGAAGCAGTACGTAGAAACAGTTTCACGGTATAGAGAAAGAGCTGGACGGTATGCGGAAATAGTAGTGGTACATGAAAATAGTAGTAGAATGTGGAAACGTCAAGAAAAATGTAGAACAATTAAGGATGCCTGAAAACTGACCAAATCATTTTGTGAATTTAATTTCCATAACATATTAGTGTATGAGAAAATAAATTACATGAGTGAGTGATTATGGGACTTCAAGAGAATCCATTTACATTTTAGGATAAGTGAATTAATACTAAACCATTTAAATTACCTTCAGGATGTTAAACTGAGTGAATATTCTTCCAACACAGTCAGAATGGGGGAGTCAGAGGAAGTGATCGGAGGGATGCAGTGTGCTATCCCTAAAATCTTGTAAAGGCAGTGTGCCTATCACAGAGTGACTATGATAAACTCTTGTAATCCACAACTTGTAAAGATTAGTGGCTTTTGGTATGACAGATACACTTTTGGAATATTCTCCTTGGATGTATCCCTTAGTAGTGAACCATGTAAACCTTTTGTGTCATTTCTTTTCATCTGATTGTTTATTTTCTGTACTTCATCATCAGACATGTTTAATAGATTCCAACCAACATTGGAACAAGATCCATCATTTTAAAAGAAAAAAATGACACCCTGATTCACCCCTCCTCTCTCAGGGTGTTCTGGAATCCTTCATTAATAATTCTAAAATAGTTCATAAGAAATTAAATAATTAAAATAAGTTTATTATAAAGAAATTAATGAAACTTCCTAGAAATTCATGAGATGTGGTAAGGGATTTATCTTCTCATATTCTTTTCATAATAAATTATTCCATTTTCCCAACATATTTTATTTTATTTGGTGTATGAAATATATTTGGGATTAATTTTATCATTATTTTAATGAAGTTAATGTGGTATAAAATCCCTTCCATGTTCGCTTCTTCAACATCCTTTTTTAAAATATAAAAAATATACAATAGATTTCATTTCAAAATGTTTAATTAAATGTATTAAACTCTTTCCCCTCCATAACCATGTTCTTTTAATAATTTTAATAATGATATTATTTATAAAAAATGGTTGTTTAGTTTTATTTTAAATTAATTTTTAATGTCTTTATAATGTTCTAAAAAAATAATTTTTTTAACATTTTCCATACAGGTATCTTTTGACAGATTTTACCGGATTAAAAAATAATATTTTATTAATTTACATGAAATGAAAGGATTTTCCCACTTTCTGGTCCTTAATTTTCTATGAATATTATTAATTAAGTTTACATATATTTTAAAAGTAAATTGAATTTTTCTTTGTTTTTTGGGAGTTTTGTTTTTTTAATATTTCCCACAAAAGGATATATCTCAATATAGTTATAAGAAAATGAAATTTTGTTTGCTTATGCATTAAAGTGTGGTTTTGAATTATTTTATGATGGAAAGGTGAATATTTATATTATTTTATTAAATATAATGTTCTTTATTATTTTAAATGATGAAAGGTGAGTTGATATTACTCACCAATTCCTCGAGTAAGGATTAAGTCTTTGAAGGAGAAAAATTATGGAGATAACTAGGTTAGTTACTCATATAGAATTAATTGTGCCTCAGTTATTTATAAATTGGTTTAACCATTATTTAACATGGGTTATGAATATAATTCTCCAATTTACCTATATTATTCTTCAAGAAATGTTTTTTATGGAATTATTTTTATTTCATGAATAAAGAAAAGTTTATGAACTTTTAAAGGCAAAGGGTTTTTTTAAGGAATGATTTAATGATATCTTGTATTATTCATTTAAATTTCCTTATTTTATATACTTATAATGGTTTCAAAATGTTTTCCTTAAGTAAATGTTGATTTTACAATATGAAATTATTAATTTTATCTTCTAAATTCCTGTTTTTGAAAAAGGTAAATGTCATCATGGGTTGTCATGTTTTTACTAGACTAATGGGATTAAATAATTTTAATATGCCTTTTTGATATTTTCATTTCACATACATCACTTTTAAATTTTTTTCACATGATCTAAGGATGAGTAGAAAGTTTTTAAAGGTTCAGATTTTCTCTACGGTGACTCATTTTTAAATAATCTATAGTTTCTTAAATGAAACAAGGGTAGAAACATAGTTCCATGCATTTATAGAAACAAATGGGAACTGTGTGCCTTTTTTGTCAATGTAAATTAATATTTTAACTAATTCTATAAAACTCAAAAATGAATGGATCCTAGAAATTTAGAAAGGGCGGTATTTTTTATAACTCATGCATGAATGGTTAGAATAATTCGTGTGGGATGATAAAAGGTATCAAATAAATGGTTTAGAAATCTTTATAGGTCACGATTATATATATGAGGAAATTTCATGATTTTTATATACCATAATGAATTATTAAATCTAACATTAATCATTTGTTTAAAGTAATAAATATCCTTTATTGGTTTTATTTGATGAGTTTTTAAGATGATTAATGGTATTTTTGTAGAAATTTATTACAATAAAACCATTATGTTTGTATGTGCTTTATTTAATTTTTTAATTAAAGAGGAATAATTTTATAATTTTTGGACATAAGTTTAAAGATGTTGATAAATTATATGGGTAATATGATATTTAATGTTGAGGAAATTTGGTTAATTGTGATAAAATGGTTATTATATTTTGGTAACATAATATAAATAAGGAAAATAGAAATATTTCGGGATACAATGGGATTTTTTTTTAGTATTAATAGTTATGTTATATTTTGGAAGAATATTTTATTTTATTGGGTCTTTAAATTGATTCATATTTTTTTAAGATTACTATACTTCAAAAAAATATGATATGACTTTACGAGTGATTAATATTATTTACAGATTAATAATAAGTTGTTCTTAGAACAATATGATGTCAAATATTTCATATTTTTTGGATTCATATTTGGTTCGGAATGCTTAAATAATAATTAAGGATAGTTATTTATAAAATGTTTAAATTTTAACTTTGAGTGTTATTGTTGAGGCCTTTGAGATTAATGTATCATTTGTTTAGTTTGGATATTATCATACATTATAAAAAGAATTTTGTTTTGGTTTAAGGTATAATGGTAGGAGGAGTAATTTTTTTTTTTTACTTTTATGGATCTTTGAATCTATTAGAATAATATGTTAGTACTTCAACGATGAATAATTCACCTTGAATATTCATTTATTACAGTGATATATGAGATAGAATTTGTAACATCTTGAAGCACAATTAAAGGATTAAATTATGATTATGGAATATAATGAAATCTAGTAAGTATGATTTCTCATATTCATTATATTCATGGTAAAATAATTCCTCAAATAAAGTAATAGGAAGATAAATATATCGATTTTCATCTCTCAACTTTAATATTCACATTAGAAACACTATCACAAGTGTGAGTCACATAATGATAAATACATGTTTTAATAAATATTATGGAAATGATATTTGCCAAGTTTTAACATAAACATTAAAGTTATTTTAAAAAATAAATCTAATCAATGTGAGTTAAAATTTAATTCAATCTACTTTTTTATATTTATTCCACTATGGAGAATTGATTCTTAATGTATTTAAACTCTTCTTATTAGAAAATAGATAAAATTATAAAGGCATAATTTCTTTATCCTAATTAGATTGTAACACCTTGAGATTTTAAAATATATATTTATTAAAATAATTTTTTTGATATAATATTACTAAGAAAACACATTACTTAAAATAAAACATAAAATTTAATTTTGAGATAATATATTTTAATTCTAGATAAACATTAATATATTATGTGGCTACTATAATAAAGAATATTTAGAAGATACACATGGAATAAATTAAAAAATATATTTAAATAACATGAATATATAATATTTATCATTATGATCTATGAATATAATAATACAGGTTTCAACCATAGATTTAAGGTTAATAATTATAATTATTATTTGAATAATGAAAGAGAAGTAATCATTTTAGGAATTTTTGTGAGATTACATAATAAGGTAATATGGACATTGAAATTATATACCCATTTTATTTATAGATCCATTAGAATAATATAGATGTTTAAATAAGATATAAATTAGACTTATATGACCATTTTGATTATATAATCATTGGTTATAATACTAGTAAATTTATTATAAAAAGAAATTATTTTAAATGATTACAATAATTCTTTTTCAATGAAATAATTTTTAAGGTGTTTTATTTTTTGTAATAATCATATTATAAAGTTTTTTTAAGAATATGTGATATATAAAAATATAAATTAATATATTAACATTAATATAATTGTAATTTCTAGATAAGTAATTAGTATAAATTCATTTAATTCTTCAAAAATAAATTTTCCCTACAAATATTTTTTATCACATTCTGTGTGTGAATATTAAATTAATCTTTAAAAATTGTAGAAATTTCATATGAATAAATTTAAATTTTATTTTAATCTACGTTTAATAATAGTATTAGGGTGAATTTTTGGGAATTCACTTAAATGTTTGACTTTTAAGTAAATAGTGAAAATTGCTAATTTTTGCAAAACTACCAATTCTTTTATTTAAAACAACAAATTTAAATGTTCTATTATGTTTTTTATTTATTTTTATGTAAAATAAGACCCATTTTAATGATATTATTATTATTAATTCCATACCAATTAACATTATATTTTAGTTTTGTATAAGTTCATTTTTATGCATTTTTTTGAAGAGGATGGTGCCTTTGCCAGAAAACTAAGTCACAAATATTATAAAAGAAAGAGATTAAAAAAGTCTAAATGACGGAAACATGTTACAATACTTATTATAAAGGGGTATTAAACAACCAGGAACATATTCCAGCCAAATGATATCGTGATTCATCCCCTTGATGGCAAGGCCATCAACAACCGTGTTGGATTTATGATAAATATGAGTAATGATGAAGTAGATGTCGAGAAGCAAGAGAGTGAAGTCCATCCAATGTGTGTGGATCGGCCATAAAAGGTGTATCAAACTATTCTATATCACTTGCATGATGGTTCTCGAGTCACTCTCAATCCAGAAGTTGTTCCAAACATGATGCTTTGCAAAATAAATGCCATTAATAAAACTGATCATCTCTACCTTCAATGAAGAAGAAAACCATAGCTACAATAAAAGCATTTGTAAATATGGTCAATATTGTTCTTGAATATGGCACCATATCCTGCAAGGCCCATATTTCCTTTGGATTTACTAACCACATTGACCTTAATCTGTCCATGGAATGGATCATGCCAAGAATCTTCAAAGGTATGTCATGGTATGCAAGAAGTTTCCATCAACATGAAGACGTCTCATAATTCTAAAATCATTCATTGTGTTGTTGAAATAGCCATTTTGGATCAAGAAAGCTTCACATATGGCAATGTGGATCCATATTCAACCTGCATTGTAGTGAAAGGAGTTATTATTATGAATAATATCATTTCAATCATACCAGATCACAAGAAGAAGCTCAGCAACAACAACAAGAAAAAGGATCTTAATTTTTTGAGATCTATTCATATCATCACATCTATTTATATGAGATTTGACATAGTCATAAGTTAAAAATCTATAGTCAAAGGTGTTAAACACATATTTCCAAAGAGCAGAAGTAGTGGAATTGGAAATAAAGAGTTGTTTGGTATCTTTTCTATGTTGATTACAGAGGATACATTTAGAGAAGAGTTGAATTCCATGTAATTGGATGTGATCATGCATGGGGATCATGTTCTGTTCTAGATACCAAATAAGTGTAATTTTTTAATTTTTTATCCAAGTTTTATCAATGTTTTTAGTCCAACCAAAATATTTTTCCGAGTTATGATAACAAATATTTTGTTATATGAATTAAAAATAAAAAAATAAATAGAATTATCGGCATGTGTAATGTTTAATTTATCATAAATGGACCATTTTGGGCCACATTACTTCTTAAAATTAAATTTATAAACCTTAAAGGGTAAGAAATATATTTCTATATATAAGTTTAAAAAGGGTTAATAACTGGGATAAACTAAAAGATATGGTATACAATGTAACATAAACATTTATAAATTTTACAGGCTGAAGTTATCTTGACCATATAATTTCAAAACATTTAATTTATGTCCATTTTTTGCCACATTACATGATTTTTTAATATATAATATTTAAAAAATTTATGTAATTCAGCACGTTTCTTCTCTTCGCTTATAAATGGGAATATCCTCACCTCTCTTACTCACACATTTGGAGAACATTATATCATAAAAAACCTACCTTAATCTATCCCCAAAATCCCTCCCCATATTATATAGGTTTTTGAATCACCCAAATACAATCCTAAGAAGGATTAATGAGTAATAAAATAATTTTTTTCTAATAAACAGGTATAATGCTTCACTGAGTGTTTCGTATTTATTTATTCTTATAACTACCTAAAATATACTTTTCCAATTTTAAATTAAAAAATTACCTATCTTACATATACTAAAATTATTTTTTTATTATTTTACTACCCTTTTTGACATCCTCTTCCATCCAATAAGAATTAAAATCATTTTTCATGTGTATGTGTGGACTACAATAGCCATTTTAAAAGGGATTTGTCTTAATGTTTCCCATACAGGTCATTTTGACATTTTTACCAAAGTTATAATGAATGTTATTCTCAGTTACATGGAATTGACAAAGTTTCTATCCATCATGTTCTTTATTTTTAAAAAAATCTTCTACAAAAGCTTTCCCGGTATTCCAATGAAAATTAAATTTCCCATTATCTTAGGAAATTTTCTATTTTCAATAGATTCCAAAAATATATATTTCTCAATATGTATAGGTGACAATAGAAAATGTTTTTCATATTGGTTAAAATAACTATATCCAGGGTTTCATGTTGAAAACCGCAATATTACAAATGTTTTTTCATTACGTCATATATCATTATTATATATTATTATGGTTGAGCTCGATATAGTCATCTAATAAATTTAATGTTTCTTTATTATTAAATAGTAAAAATGAGTGTTATATATTTGTAGGTTACACCTATGGAATTAACTTGGATAGAGTTTTTTATAAAACATGTTAAAAATTAGTGAGCTAAAATTAATAATATGATTCTTAAATTTACTAACATCATTCTTGTAAAAAATTATAGAAATATTTTCATTTCACGAGGAATGATATGTTTATGAATTTTTTATGGTGAAGGGATTTTTGTAAAGTAATGTTTTCATGAGATCACACATTCCTCATAGGGAATTAATGAATTTGTATAATTTTTATGGGTTTTAACATTGTTGTTTTAGTAAAAAATATATTGTGAAAAGTTAATATTCATGTTCTCAATGTTTTTTTGTCATGATGGTAAACATCATCATAGGTTTTCATGTTCTTCAATGAACTAATAAAAATCCATTATTTTTATATCCCTTTAAGAGATTTTTTTCTCAATATACATTTTCAAATGTTTTTCATAATATCTAAGGACGATTTTAAATATTAACAAGGTTAATATTTTCCTTATCTTAACACATACTAACTAAATCAAATGTGCCTTGAATAAAACATAGGTTTAAATTAATGAGCTTTTTTTCTGGAAAAAATGGATATTGTGTGTCTGTTTTCCCTATTTAAAATTATTTTTTTCCTAATTCTCTAAAAATATATATTGAATAGATCCTATATATGTAATATGGTTAGAACCTTGTTATAAACCATGAAATTCAAGGTTGAATAAATCATGTTCCATTATAATAAATGTAATATTCATAAAATTATTTATATAATTTTCTAATGGTTTAAATATTGTAAACACCATTTGACTAATATTTGATCTATTCAATTATGGATGCATTTAATATTTTTAGAGAAGATTGAAATTAATAAAACATATTTATACTTTATAGTAATCAAATGGATATATTTTAAGACAATTTTGAATTTATTTTATATATTTGGGAGTAAACAGTATCATGATCCATGTCTTAAATATTAGTTAATTAATAATAAAACATAAAATAGTTCTTTCTCTAGATAGTGGGATGACGCCTTTATAGTATGTAAATTTTATTTATAAATTTTTTTATCAACATAATATTAATTAAATGATAACTTGTTAATTTTTTATTATATAATAGGCCTCCTAGAAATCTTATCATTATATATAGTAACATAAATAATACTATCATATATTTTCACCCATAAGGTATCCATTATTAGAGGAGAAAATTATTGTTGTAAAATATAATTAATTTAGAGAAAACACATAGATAATATTTAAAGAGGTTCAATATTCCCATCTAGATCCTCATTGTACTTTTGATACATTTCCTCTATGTAAATAAATTTCTATTACAGATTTCATTTTTTAGGATAACAAATGTTATATTGATTTAATTTATTACTTTTCTAATCACGTATCTCTATATTATTTTTATAAATACAATTACACTTATCTTTATGGTTTCATGGATCTGTAATAAACGTTAATGAATATTCAATACCTAGTCAAACCATTCATAATATAATATATATATCTAAAAAATCTTAAAACATGAAGATTATGTATTATATTTTTTCATTCCTTGACCGGTTATTACACATAACTATGAACAACTATTCATTATATGATTATAAATTTAATAATTTTAATGTTTTGGTTGATATTGGATAATATGAATAGTTTTCCACATATAAAAACAAGTCATATTGGTGATTTTAATTATTGGGTGGTGTTTAATGAATATTTACCAATTTTTTTATATAGTAAGTCATATTCTATTCTTTGATTTATTTATCTCAATGTTATAATTTTATATATTTTTTTATAATTAATATTTTAAATTTAAGAAGGTGGTTTATTGAGTTCAAGAGGTATAAACAAAAATCAATGGGACTATAAAAAATTCAATATGTTAAAATTTAGGTTGATAAATTTCATACTATGGAATAAATTATTTTTTAGCAGTTAATGTTTTCTATATTAAAAATATTGTTTCAAAAAATAGGGTCAAAATCGAAGAGGGGGTTTTAGATATTGGTCTTCTATTTCACAATTAATTTTTGAGATAATAAAAACAAGAAGAACAATATATTTTTACATGGATAGATTCATGTAAATAAATAGGTTGTATTTCTAAATTTATAACATTGTATAATATTATAAATTTTTAAGGACGGTGCATTATATATGCCTGATGGAATAAACCACCTATTAAATTATTTTGACGAATAATTTATACATTTTATTTTTTTGTAAATTTAGTTTCATGTATATATATATTATGTTCCATATATATTATAATATTATTCAATGATTTTTTCTATTTTTGTTTGTAATATTTGGTATTTCTATTCCATGATTCTATTTTTGTTTTACGGGTCTAGATTCATGTATTTTTTTAACAATCAACATAATTTAAAAAAATTGATTTTAAAATTCTTACTTGAATGTATTTTTAAAATATTTTGTTTTTAAAAATAATCTTGAAAATTATTTCCATGTTGGTTTTATAAAAAATGATATAGAAAACCATGAATGATGGATTTAAACATTGATCTTTATAAAAAAAGATGTTGAAATCCTACATATATCTTTTTTAGGGTGGATCAACATTTTTTTTATTAAAATAACTTTGAATTCTATATTTTTTATGTATTCTACACTAATGTGACTTTTTACCTAACTTTAAAAATAAAATAATCAGATGTTATAACAATTTTTTCAATAGTTCCAGTCTATTCATAATATCCAAACTGAGATTCCTTCTTAAAAATAGTTGGTTATTGTAGGAATATCCAATCCAATATTATATGTCAAAAATTTTAAAAACATTTAATTCTATGTTTGATTAGTTTTTAACCCATAAAAACTCCCCTAAAAATAGGTCCCTTTTATGGTTGACCCCAAGGGGAATATGGAACAATGATGATGGGTTTTTATCACATGGAATATTACCCCATGGTATATGTCGTTAGTTAGGCTAGAAGTGAATATGTACCATTAATTAGGATATGGCCTCAATCGAAATATGGACCTATGAGAAATTGTTTCCTAGAAAATATGGAACTACTGAATTGGCATCTAGGTTCATGAAGAATATAACTCATCGATTAAGGATGTAAGTTATTTAATGTGAATAATTTCCCCATGAATATGGGTTTTATATATTGTCTTGGATCCTCTGAGTGGTATCCATGCCCTTATTTAAAAAAATAAAATTCAATATATTTCTAATTTTATAATTTTTGGTCTTATGGAATAATTTTAACATGTAATTTATTATCATGTAGAAAGGAAGTTATCATCCAGTTTTATATCAATAAATAAAGATTTATGTGTTCTTAATGTGGGAAATAATAGGATTTAAGTGGTCTTGTTTATATGATATTTCCCATTCATAGATCAATAAGTATTAATTGGGGTTATATCATTAGTGAGGGTATTATTTATTTTGGTTTTCACCTAAGGAGGACACTTCTTAATGGTGTATACTTTCTGTTTTTAGTGTATAAATAGATAACAAACTTGACGCATGACTAATATAGACCCATAAGGATGTGATTGGGTCCTATACCAAAAATAATAATCCCATTCTATCATGGATCATTGAGTGAATGTGGGAATCCACCAAACACATGATCCATTCTGGTTTGGCCCTAGATTATCCATGTTGAGTCACAAGATCTTTGAGATATCACTCTAAAGTTCTTATATTGTTTCTCCTCATTATCAAGGTAATACGTGATTGTGATCACCTTAAGAGTACCATATATCTATGATTAAAATTATAAATACTCTTTTTACCGATGGAATGCCTGATCTAAGGGGTGTATGATGGTGTGCATAACGTAATCATATAAATTTTTTGATTTTGGAGAATGTCTTAGTTTGACCCCTGAATAGCCTGAAGGCCTAATATTTTTTCATTTTTTATAATCCCCCATTAAGGGTTGAAGGGAAACCATTACATGGCTCGTAGGCTTCATGAATTTACATTACCCAAAGGACTTAGTGGAATTAATCTTAGATTTTAACTACAGGGAACTACCCCTCCCTAGTGTCTACATCATGATGAAAACTCCCTACCTTTACATGGTTGTTTATAAATATATCATATTTAGAGATGAATAGGCCTGGTACCAATGAAAATCACCACACCCTCTCATTCTTCCAAATCTGTTAGCTCTACTCTAGTGAATGCACATGCTTGAAATCCTCATATGGAGCCTTCTTATATTTGAGTATCTTGGGTACATCTTCATAAAATGTGTCATGGAAGCCCTAAGGGTTCATAAAGGCCTTGAGGTGGCTTGAAGGCCTTAAGGTGGCCTGAAAGCCTTACTGACTTGAAGGGATAGGTGACTAGAAGGGCAGAAGTACTTATGGACAAAACCAGTGGCCCAACGGCTAAACGAATGAATAGTTATAGATTTTCTAGTATTGACCATTTCCTGTTGCTGTATTTTCCATGATAACAAAGAAATATAACTCTAAACAAATTTGAACTTGGGTATCATGGATGCAATTGTATAATCTTTACTAATCTGGCAAAGGCTCATGTGCAAGTCTTGGTATGACCATTTCAAGATTTAGGCCTTGTGGAAAAGAGCCCATGAAGGCCATTTGAGTGGTTAGGATTTATTTTTGATACCTAGGATAATAATATAACTTAATAAAAGTTAATTTACTCAATACATGAGTACTTAGGGAAGTGTACATATGATTACCTAATGCTATATTGGCCATAACCATGAAGATGAGGGAACTAAATACCCTTGGAGTCCCTAATCTCTCATAGGGGATTTTTTCTATTTTGAGTGGGGAGGGGAACACGTAAGTCTTGAATGGAAGTTCCTTTATGAAGGTAGTTCATGATATTCCACTTCTTGAAGTTGATCACAATTATCTCCTTCAGAAAATGGGGGATCATATGCCTCTCCTTTGTGAATAGTTTCATGGACATAACCTTCATAAAGGAGGCCTCAAAAGATTTATTTTATAATTCTTCATTATTGGTGACTTCATTACTTGGGGATACTTCTGGAATGAGGATTTAGATATCCAGAATTTTTTTAAAAAAAATGGATAGTCTCTTTTTGGGTAATTTCTCTATTGGTTTGCTATGATTTTCTTCTAAGGTGGGTATGGTGTAGTTATAGGCAGTTATAAATAATAATTTTTTGGATTAGGTAGCCTTATAGGGAGTATGTGGCCACAAACTATACATGTGGATATAGGGACTTCATATATGATTTTGGTTTCATGAAACACTATATAGAAAAGATCTAAATCATCACATGTACGTTGAAAATAGTAAATTCTATACACTATAGGTTCTCAATGGGATCAAAATTAATTCTTCAGGGTAAGAAATGATAATTTATAGCTATAGGGATAACCTAAAGTTGTCAGGATACACAATTCATGAATGACCCATTCATTTCATATACTATCACATTATAATACATGTTATTGTTTTTTTAAATACATGAGTTTTGTTAACAAAACTCTTAATTTTACTATTTTCATTTATCATTTGAAATTGGATTTGATCTTCATCATCTTATTCACTATTTCTCAAGTATTGTTTACTTTACAGACCTACATAGTGAGTAAACCCAATCCAAAATTTATTTGTGACTTTGGAGTAATCCAATTCAATTATGATATGATGGCATTCCTAAATAATATTGATATATGTTTGGATTTTATATGCTTACATAGGTTCCACATTCATATTTTATTTCACCATGGTTTATGTTTATTTTTCTTTTAATTTTACATCATTACATTGTGGTATATATTATTCTTTTAAAATAATTTAATGGTGGATTTTATAATATAATATGTAATTATACTATCATGACTAATGATAAATTCTTATTATTTCATGGTCTTATTCCATTAATCATGACATTTATCTCATGACCCTGTATATCACATATCTTATAATCTATGAAAATTATATTTGTCACATTGAATTTTTTTTCCCCAATATGATCATTTGAACTCACTCTAATCTTATGTTTCCCCACATCCTCAAGTGATTATTGGTTTTAAATAGATTTTAATCAGGTGATAATTGGTATCTGATAATGTATTTGTTTAAATTATATTTTATTTTTTTATGTTGATTATTTATTACTTACTATGTTCCCAAAAGAAATAAAATATTTACTTAAATATTAGATCATAAATCAAGTTATATATTATAATATTGGATGTATTATAATATATTAATAAGTGTAATTCTAGGGTATCACAATTAGATATATAGTAGTGTTTTGTTATTTTTGGAAGTTATGATTGAGAAAAATCTAGAATCGATTCTTTAGGTAGATAACCATTTTCTCCAAAGTAATGGGTTATGTATAAATATTATAATCACATAGGTTTGATATTTAAAATTTATTTAGATAGAGTTACATCATTTCATTACTGTAAATAAATTTTATAAAAAGCATCACAATTTAGTAATTTTATTTTTGAATATATAAGAAATTTTTTTATTTTATTATCAATAATTAAAAAAGGATTATGTAATTTTTAAGTGTATATATGTGAAAAATGATACTTTCCAAAAATAATCCCATTAAATTTGATATGTAAATACCTTGTTTCATGAACTATTCTAGGATTCCAAACAAACAGACACCTGACCCGATCTATGGTATGGATCGAAGGGTATTCTTAATCCCTACAGGGTGGAAAGTAGTGCTTAGATGTTACAGAACTCCTTGGGAATGATTTTCATATTAAAACAACTCAAAAACCATATATTATTAATAAAACATTCATATGATCATCAACCAATAAAACATGTAATTAAATATCACAACCAAAAAATCACAAGGATATACAAAAGAGACATGTTCACGTGTCTTGTTTAGTATTTTATATTTCTAAACAAAACAAAAAAAACCAAAAGGGGAAAAATATAGAACATACAATTTACTAGAAAATTTACGTTTAATGTGTATCGCACTCCACCATGAAACCACTATAATGTTTCCCCAATATCAAAGAAACTTTCTCGAACATCCACCACCCCCAAATTAGGCATTTTCATCACCAGAATCAGACCAAACAAGGCCTACATGCACCCATTTGGTATATGTAGTGTATGGGATCACTTGACTAATAGGATTCCACCAAGTGATCCATGGATATCCAAAATAAGATAAATAAAAATACAAGTTTGTATGAAATAATAAGTTTAATTTGAAAATATGCTTTTTATTTGATTCAAATGTGAAAGTGCTAAAAAATCAGAAACAAATTAAACATGGCCTAAGAACCATGGGAATCACTTATGTATCTATTCCACAAGGGTTTTTAGTACATCATATCTCAATGATAATCCAAATTATAATTTTTCCTCATTTATGTTTCATTATAGGGGACAAACCCAAGGTCCAATGGTAATAGTCATGTCACATTGTTTAGTTAGTTTGCATCATGGTCATAATTGTGATACAAGGTATAGGACCTTCTATCCCACCAAGAATTACTCACCTAACTTCCTAGATACCATGAATTCCTAAGTTCTTAATTCCATTTTTAAAGCATACTAATCCCCTTTTATCAATAAACAACTCATAACATTCCAAACATGTTATTTTCAAGGATCTCTAGGGGATAATCCATTTCAAGAACTTTATACAAACCAACTCCATTGGAATCACATGTTTTCACAGAAAAAAATATTTATAACATCTTTAAAAAATGGTAAAATAAAATTTAAATAATAAAATAATATTACATCATCAAATTTATTACCGTTATTCATGAAATAACCACCAATCGGTTTCAAAACACAATCCCAAGAAAGTAAGGATCTTATAGAAGTTGGAAGACACCACCAAAATTATTATCTAATGAAAAAAATAATAGTTAACCTGCTATATGTCACCACAACCATTAGAGATAATAAAACCTAAAACATAAGGGATAACATACAATAAATAAGAATATGAGAAACTTACTTCAATGAATCCTGATGAAACAAGTGTCAAACACCCTATAATTTGAACCAAGAGTAAGGGGTGAAGAGGGGTGGTGTACCTAGTGATGGAGAAACATAAATGGTTTGAAATTAGGTTTTAAGGTGTTAATAATGTATAATGGTAATTTTTGGAAAACCAATTTTTTAAAAAAATAGAAGATCAAACAGTTCTTCCACATCATCTACCAGACAATATACCAACTATGGGGTGCCTCAAACCTAAGGGGTGGTGAACGTATATCATTTTGGGGCCTAGTTCATGGTTCTGCATCTGACCATGTAGCTTACTAGTTCATATGTATACCCTATGGTTTATAGAGGGTTGACCTATTGTTTCTACTAACCATGAACCAACCATATTCCACCTCCTATCCCTCTAAAAACAACCATTTCTCTTCGAAAAAACTCATAAAATCTATAGAAAAAAATAGAGGCCAAAAATAAATGAAAAAAAAGATGTTAAAAATCTCCACATCATAGTAGTTTCCAACATTTGAAATCTAACCCACAGTCAGATCCTATAAAAAAGTGAGGGTACTGATCCTTGACCGAATAATTCTTCTCCAACATCTCATGCTCATCATTATCATGCCACCATAGGACGAAAACTAAAGAAATATATTTTATTGAATCACATTCACTTGGGAATCCACAATCCATACTAGTTTCTTAATCACTAATAGGACAATTTTTAACTCAATCTCTTCCCAACTCAGTAAACTAGAATTTTCCTGATTAAACCAACTCAACTAAAGGACATGGAAAACATCATGATATTAAATAAATAGAGAAGTAAATCACATACGGTACACCACCTTAACAATCCTCTTGGGGACCTTAAAATATTTGACAGTCAGTGTTGTAGGATTTGAATTATTTCTAATAGGGCAATGAACCAAGAGAGATTCTACATTTAGAAACACCTTTTCAACCACTAAGAACTCAAAATATTGATTTTGTTGAGTCAAAATAATTTTTACTGAATATAGGCCTTCAAAAACCCTTATATGATCATCTAAATATCAATAGTTTTCTCCCATATAATGCATAATCCCAACAAGTAAGTCTCGCCTACTTTCATCATTCATAAAAGAGACAAACATGGTTGAACATACTGTGCTTCTAAGGGAGACATCCTAATTTATTATTGGTTATTAATAATGTATAAACAATACACCAACCTAAAATGGTGATCTTGTGATCCCCCAAAGTCCAAGACAAAGACATGAAACATGTCATCCAAAATTTGATTCACCCTCTCTTTCTGAACATTAGTTTGAGGATGGTATTTCAAATTATGTTTTACCTATGAACACATTACCTTCTAGAGGAATTCCCAAAAACTAGAAGTAAAATAGGGTTCCCTATCAAAAATTATATCACATGACACACCATGTATCCTCATTGTGTCCAAAACATATAATCTTCCCAATTCCTTCACACTGGTCAAGTCAATGATCAAAATGAAATGGTTGGACATGGTCATAAAATTGATAACCAACCATTTTTCATTCCTTACTCTGGGTGTATGGGGTAATCCATTTACAAAATCCATAACTACATCATCCCACATCCATGTATGAATGGGGAACAGAAGAATCAATCCTATGGGTCTAATATCCTCATCATTAAACTATATCAAATTATAACATTGAGATATAAACTCATCTATATAATGTCTCACACCTAACCAATATAACTAATGTTTCACATCATAAAACATATTTGTTAAATCATGATGGATAGCCCATTGAGACTGATGATAGTCTTACATCACCTCATTACTTAGACATGATAATACAACAAAATGTCCCTTAAACAAAATAACGACCTGATAATATAATGACCACTCACTTGAAACCTTTCCACTATTGATAAGATGAAAAAAAACTAACAAACCCATAACCTTCCTTCTCACCATCAATAAATTGTATAAGAGATGGATTTAAATAAATATTATCCAAAAACATACCACAAATATGTTCTTTAGCTTCCATGTGTATCCAATAAAAAACCCAATCACAGCCCATTCATCACTAGATTATTTTAGAGACTAGGTGGAAAAAATCATACATAGAGAAATTACAACCACATTAACCTTAACTACGGTTTTTGACAATATCAATGTCAAACCCTTGAAGATACTAGATCCATTTTCATTTCCTCATGTTCATATATTTCATAGATAAAATCTAGAACAATCTTTTGTGATCTAAAAAGACCATACATTTCTCCGTCAAAAGGAAGTATCACAGACATTTAAGGGTTTTTATCAATCCCATGAGGTAAATTTCATGGTTAGATAAATTATTCGCATGTGGTTAGAGTTAGTGAGATCCATGTGTCACCTCATAGTTTTCCAACCTAATCACATGACCCAAAAACATTCCAAAATCATCATAATAGACCACATAACTCTAACCAACCTTAGGTAAAATCAATGTAGGGGAAGTTGATAATCACTTATTAAGATCCTTACAATATGATTGGAATTATTGACTCCATAATAAATTCACCCTTTTATGGGTCAAGATTTTCATTAGTGAGTAAATTCATGACAAGTACCTAATAAACCACATATATAACCCTACCAGGCCTAGATAAACCATGATCTTGAATACCTTCCTCAGATCCTCCCATGAAAGCACTACCATGGCTTTATCTAAATCAACTAAAACCCCATGTTTTTAGATCACATTCCCCACAACCTTGACTTCCAAAATCCAAAAGGTAAACTTTAAGATTTTTTCATAATGCATGTGGTCATATAGAATTCCCATAACAATTCTCAAAAAAAAATCCATGATCCTCTTTGAATCCTGAATGGACAAAAATTTAATCCACAAACACCATAAAAAGGTGTTGAGAAACCTATTCAACACATGGTTCATAACATACATGAATATTTTTGGATCTTTTATTAGTCTTAATGTCATTACCAAATACATGAAATCGTCATAAATACATTGGAGAGAGGTATTTGGAATATCTTCCACTCTCACCCTGACATGGTTGTATCCTGAATGAATGTTTATCTTTGAGAACCACCTTTCCCCTTGAGAATGTCATGTAGATAATTGATATAGGGAAAGGGTTATTTATTCATTATGGTTACTGATTTTAGGTTCTGATAATTGATACACAACAGAAGAAATTAATCTGAGTTTTTAGAAAGAAAAAAAGAACTTTAGTAGCCTAAGGACAGAGGCTTGGGTGATTCAATCCTTTGGATTCCAAATTATCTAGTTATATATTTAATTACCTCAACTCAGTGGGGACCATAATATAAGGTGGAAGAGATATCAGAAGTGTCTTCTAGGTTATGTTCATGTTGAACTCTACATCCTATTCCAAAGGAAATATGGAGAAAAAACCTAGGAATACCTTAGAAAACTCATTCCCAAATGTAGGAAACCCAGTCCCTAAGCCTTCCCATTCATAATCTAGTATGAGGGAAAACACAAAAAGTAAATATTTCCTAACTCAATAATTAGAGGTCCATCACAACCTAAATATGGAGATAACTCCCCTTGAAAGACTCGATTTCCCCCATTAAGGGCTATGAAAGTCACCACTAATGATAGATGTTAATGTGGAACTTAAAGAACATCATCTAGTCCATCGCGAGGATATTTTCAAATAGGTCCATCTCCAATATAATAAAATCCCATTTTATATAAATATTTTTCCAAGGATACAATGTAATGTGATATTGTAAAACCATTCTCTTTCATGTTTCTGAGAGGCATAATCAACTCCATTTCATATGGACTAAAATCAGTCGTTAGTTTCAGTATATCCATAGGATGAGAATAAAAATAATGAATTCTAAGAACCTGTATCAAACAAATAAACCATCAGGTAACATATAATAAGAAAATCACCTTGAACTATTATATAACCATCATCTAATTCCACTGGTTCCTATTCAATAGTATGAAAATATCACTTATTTATTTGTGACTGTGGTCAACTCTTAACTATAAGCTATACATTAAGTTGAATGTTTCCATATAATGATCCATCCTTTCAACCACATCCACTAAAATGAAAACCCATGGATATGGATACATCATACTGTTCTATTTTCCATCAGGTTTTATATATCCAAAACCATTCTGAAAAGGATGTGAAACATTACAAAACATTTTCTTGTTGCCTAAGAATCCATAGTGATGGCATGACCTTGGTAGGGCTGGGTATGAAGACTACATGTGTGTGTGTGTGTGTGTCCATATTTCCCACACTAATAGAACACAATAGATCCACCAAATGAAATAATTGATAAATAATGTTGGGATGGGTACCTAGATATATCACCTCCCTTCGTCCCTTATCAATCATAATTCCACTTCATTTTAAAAATCCAACTCCACTCTGGCTTGGTGGTGTAATCATCCCAAAAAAGCCCGACATAACAACCTAATTGATTTTAACCATCAAATCTTGGTCAAATACTTCTGTATAGGTCTTAAAGTTAAACAATATGATATGATATCAAATTTATATCTACAAATATATTTTAAATTATAGCTATTTCCACGTTTAATCGATAAATATCCCAAGAGAAAAATTATCTAACATTATGAAGGGATTACAATGCTCTATCATTGAATTATCTCCCTGAAAAAGGTCCAAGAAATATCGATACTTGGAGATGGAAAAAGTCTTATGGAAAAACCTATTGTAAATGATATTTATGAATTCATTCAACTCATTTTCTCATGAAGCCCTACCTAAACCCCTAACTCACACCACCTTGAATAGGAGCATTCCAACACTAATGATTCACACTTTAGAATCATATAATCAGGAGTACCGAGAAAAGAATGATCCTATCAACATTATAAACCTATATTTATCATCATAAGTCTCAATGATTTCTTATAAATAAGGGGTTTTATTCTTAATATACTCATGAGTTTGATCTTTTTACAATCCTGGTTTGGATTCTATAGCCTGAGTACGACCTAAACCTCCTCCCTATACATTAGCTCGGACTACATGAACCAAAACTCAAACAATATCTAGTAAAATAGTGAGTAAAAAATCTTTATGGACTCCTCCCATGGTTTTTCATGAGGTATATTGGGAGTAATAACACTACACGATTCAAACAACAAGAAGGAAAAAACAAACATATCATCCCACAAAGAGTTAATAATTAACATGATAAAATACCAAGATAAATTATGTTAAAACATGAAAAATAAAACCAAAATTCAAACCCATCCACCCTATTTTATTGTTCATTCATAATATATAGCTTGCCTATTATACCTGAAAGAGGAGTCATATCATATTCCCAACACTGCAAAGAAACCAAAGGTCTGTCATGAAGTGTTTCAACCAAATAACCCACTCGCATTCAATACCTCAATAACTGAAAATCCTAGATAATTTCTATCAAGACAGTCCCAAAAATTAATACCATATAAAGGGATAAACCTACTCTAATACCACATTTTCACAAATGGGTCCCGGCTTCCATCCAACCGGATACCTAACCTAATCTATGGCATGGCCTGAAGGGAATTCTCAGTTTCCACTTATTGGAAACTAATGAATGGTCATCAAAGAACTCCTCGGTAATTATTTTCCAATATAAATTATTCAATTCCCATAAAAATAAAAACATATTCATATGATCATAAACTTAGAAAAAATGTTCATAAACATCACAGTTAACAAAAAAACATGAGAATATACAAATGGTACGTGCGCATGTGTGAAGTTCATCATTTTTCATTTATGAACCTGACCAAAAAGAAAAAAAGGGGTTAAATGGGACTAATAAAATAAATAAATCGTCCATGTGACATGTGGAATATCCCCCACTATGCCACCACCAGAACCTATCACTAATAAGAATGTAACTAGATCAAACATTGTCCTCCCCTAAATGATTCATTACCTTTACCTGAATGAGACCAAAAAATGTCTACATATTCTAATTGGGTGTATGTAACATGTCAGTTAATTTTACCATTTGGATCCCACTAGGTTTTCCATGTATAGACATTTTACGATATATAAAAAGAATATTTTTAAATTAAATTATAGTTTAATTTGAAACATGTATTTTTCCTTTAATGAAATGTTAAAATGATAGTAAAATAGAAATATATTAAATCTAGAATAACAACCATGGGAAACCCTTAATTATATAGGTCACTAGGATTATAGGTACATCATATCATAGGGATCAACTACAATAGAATCTATTTTTTTGAATGTTCTGTTGGAGGGGACACACCCAAGGAACAATGATAATAGTGATGTCGCATTGTTTAGTGAGTGTTGCATCATTTTCCAACTAGTGTAACTATGTCTAGGCCTTAATATCTAACCTAGATATTACTACTAACCTACCCGCCTTATTACCAGTGGTTCCAAAGTTCATCATTATATTTGCAAACCATATCCCATTTTATCATAAAACAACACATCTTATGTAAATGAGGACATTTCCAAGAATTTCAAGTGGATAAACCAGTTCACAAACCTTATGCACACTAACACCATCGGAATCAACCATTTTCAAACACAGCACAATTTGGAAAATTTTTAGAAAATGAGGAAATCAAATTTAAAACATAAAATTAGATAACAAATGGAATCAACTATCATTATTCTTGAAATCCCAACCAATCAATTGTAATATGCAAGACCAAGCCAAATGGGATCCTTTAAAAGAAATAACACCCCACCAACATCAATATCTAAGACAGAACAAATTAATAACATCTAGGTAACCCCAACCACTAACGATAGTAAAACCCATGAAATAATAGAAAATATACCAAGAAGAAGATGATGAGACACTTACATAGAATAATCTTCATAAACTAAGCTTACAACACCCAAGCATTTTGATCCAAGAGGAATGGGAGAAGAGTGGGGGTGTGATAGGGGTGGATAAATGTGAATGGGATGAAATGAAGGTATAATGGTTAAAAAATAAGGGAGGGTAATATTTAGAAAAACAACATTTTTTAAAAGACAGGAAGGTTTCATGATTTGGTTGCATGACCTTCCAGACCATGTTCCAAGGGTGAGGGTGCCTCTAACCCAAGGGGTAGAGGCCACATGTATTATTGGGACTTAGTAGACATCCATGGTGCTAACTATTTAGCTTCCAAATACCTCTATTTGAGCCATATATTTTTCATGTGGGTTCGAATACAGTTTATACTAACCATGCAAAAAATGTGTGCTACTCTCTCTCCCTCAAAAAAAACAATTTCTCTTATAAAGAATGAAAAATGATATAGAAAGAAATTGAGACAACAAATAAATGAGAAATACCTAAAAATAACACCATGGGTGTGACACTAAAATAATTTTTTTTATTTTATCAAAGAAAAAAAAGTAAAATTTATATTCTATTTTCAATTAATTAAACTCCTTTGTACAAATTTTACAATAAAATATTAATTCAGGTTTAAAAGAAAAATATAATTAAATATACATAATATATAAAGAGAAATTGGTATTTTTTTCATCATTGTATAATATTATATATAAAGGATAAATATATATCATAACATTGAAATTGTTATAATGGTAAGGTAAAAATAACTATACATCATGACTAGAAATTGGAAATCCATTACATTATAGTCTCTTATAAATATAATAACAAATGAAAAACTATAAAAAGAAAACGAAACATTAGTAGTAAGGTGGTAATTTTATCAGAGAAATTTAAAAAACCCAGAAAAAAAAGAATATTGAAGGAATAATAATGAAATTAAGTGGGATATATAGGAATTGAAAGGATTATATATGATAATATAATTTTTTCTACTCAAGCCTCTCAAAGTATTAGGAAAATATAATTTCGCAACACATTTTTAATGATTTTTATGGGATAAATTAATTTAATAATGACATGGAAAGACTTTTAACATCTATTATAATGAAAGAGACATTAAAAGTCCAAGTCTTGACATTGAAGTTTTAAAAACTAGTATTAAAATCTTAGAAAAATATGCCTACCCTTTACCTTATTTATTTGAAGTTCCCTTACTGAAACCCTCAACCTCTCAACTCAATAGCATATTATACCTACACTTGATATTTTATGTTTGATCTATTTTCATATATCTTATTTCAATATTTCTTCTTAATATTTAATTATTCATTCTATTTCCATAACCCTTGACATTATTCAATCCCACTTATGATCATACTCCATCTTTTCTGTTTTACCAATTGTTTACTACATTTTTATAACATTTTTCCATTATATTTCATCATTATAAATTCTTTCACCACCCTCAATTTTAGTTTTTGGACCCCAATATCTATTTCTATTTATTGGATACCATATTTTTAAATAAAATTTCTTTTCTTTTCATAATATTAGTTTTTTTTATTAGTTATGAATTTTATTCATTTTTAAATTTATTTAAATGTATTATTTTAAATTATAATTGTTTGTTTTTTCAATTATATTAATTTTATAGTCTTCTTAGTGATTTTATATATTTAATGATTTTAAACTATGGGTATGATTATTTGTTTTTTTATCTTTTATTATTTATATTTTTTTTATTTATAAATTTTTTTAATAGAATTGTTTGTGGCTAAAATCAATTTTTTTCTTAAATTTTTTTAGTTATAGAATGTTTTTTCACACTAATTAAATTTGGATATATATTTATTTTTTGTTGATCATTTTTTTAGTTATAAATTATTTTTTAAAATATGAATTATTTATTTAAAATTTATTCATGTTTATATATTTATATCATTATATGTTTTCAATTTATCTATATCTATACGTGTGAAAATATTTAAATTTTTTAATATATACATATATTATATTTTATCTTTTGGTAATTAATATATCATAATTGGATAAATTCATGGATAACTAGTGATGAATATGTGATAAGGTTTTATAGTTACTAATAATTTTTGAAATTTATTCATGAAAATAATGATCTGATTTTCTATAAATGTGTGTTGTGTTTAAATATGATAAAAGTTTGGTATATAGAAATCAAAATACCATATGATTTTATATGGTTTTAAATTTAATTATGAAATCTGTATCGAGAATATTGAACTAACAAACTAGTTAAGATCTAATGATAATAAATATCTTTATCATGAGAAAGAGAATCTTATTCAAGAATTAATTCTTGATGTAGTTGTTGAAAGCACTAAAAAAATAAAAAAGTGTTGAATTCTTTCTGAGAAATTATTCGAAAATGCTATACTAAAGATTAAATAAATTTAAAATGTTATTAGTATTATTGATATTAGTTAACATGAAATCATGAAATGGATAGAGTTATAATATTTTCTATGGGTTGTTTGAATATTTAAAAAGGTTTCTTCAAGAAGGAAATGGGCATACAAATTCAAATTATGAGGATAAAAAATATTATTCCCAATGGGATTATGGTATAAAAAGATACATTCCTTCTGCAATTATTTTCTATTGTATATAATTTAAAATGAAATTTCATCAAAATGTTTTAAATATGGGACATCCTAATATAAAATAGATTTTTTTTTTGAAAAAATCTGAGACATGAGCTGGTCACCCAACCCATATCCCTAAAAAAATTATTAAAGAAAAAAGGAGTAACAGTGTACAGGAGAGGTGTAATGAGCTTACACCAACTGTAAAATTAAGGGAAAAACAAACATTCTATCGTACTCATATCAACGAAGCACCCCTAACTGAAGATTACCAATTAGCACCCATTGTTGTTCACCATTCCATCGTCCAAAAGCAGGAGTTGATGATGAAACCCTCTCCTTCTGTGAAGCGAGACCGAAGTCATTAGCCCCCATGCGCTTGGAGCTCCTTGCCTCTTGTAGTCTAACTCCTTGATGAAGGCATGATCTCTATGACTTCCAATTGTTGTACCAAGCATACAGCAGATGTTGGAATCAGCATGGCAGCCCATCTATGAAACAATAGTATCCCAAGAAATAAAAGTAGCCAAATAACTTCACTTTGATCGGTGTTAAGACAGAAGTAGTGTTCATCTAAAATTACATCACAGAAATCCAATCCCAACTGCATAAAACTAATAAAAAAGCTTCAGCACAGCACCATGATGAAAAACAATCATCATCCATGACAAAACAAGATTCTCAGCAATCAGAGAAGCCATAATAAGGCATAAACCCATAGAAAACCTAAAGTAAACTCCTTAGAACAGAGCAGAAAAATAGATAAAAAACCAGAGTTATTTAGTAGAAAGGAAGTTCAGCTAAAGATTGTACAAGAAAAACCAGTCATCCAGCCAGCAACAAGGTAGAACAGAAAAGTCAGCATCGAAAAAAATTCAGAAACTTCGGCTAGAGCATCTCAGAGCAGACCCAAAATCTCAGCAAGATCAACAGAAAGGATGACAAAACCATACTGGAATGAACAATCAGGTGTAGATAACCTTTAAAATATCATCAAGATCCAAACACCCTCTCACTGACAATAACAGCAAGTTCAGATCAAAAGGGACAAGAAACTTCATCCATCAGTACTAGATAGAGATGTCCAGAGTAATAACAAATGGGCAAAACATGAACAGGAGAAAAAATGATGAAGGATTGTGCATGCACATATTTATTTTTTGATTGAAGATAGATCGCTTAATCCTAAGGTATTGTTCTGTAGTAATTTCTCCTTCCTGGAGTTTTTGATAAGCAGTTTCTAGCTATAATTCCGTGTAGGTCTCCCAGTCTTGGAGTTCTTCATCTGAACATTGTTGCGAAGTCTCATCCTTTGGTTGATCAACCAAAGGTTTTCTTGAACAGGTATTGTCACTTCTTTCCTAGCAGTATCAAGTGATTGTTTCACAATTGTTCGTTCAATATGAGAGTAATCTTTACGCTGTCTTGTTTTCCTAGGATTTGGAGTGATAAATCCATCATCATCCACAATGGGTTTTTTACCCATCTTGGCCATTGACCTCAAATAGGACTCTTAAATTTGTCTGGGTTGGTCAGCCTCCTCAGTTGAGGAATTGGAATCTAAATTATCCTCATGATCTTTATCTCCCTCATCTTGTGATTCTATGTCATTTCTTTTCTCTTCACTAAGAGAGGTTGGAGCGGGGTATACCTTTGTTACCATACCTTTTGAATGAGGGAGCTCATGATGAGTGGTAGAGTCCTTCTTGTAGGGAGGATTTTTAGCCGTGGCCTCAAAAACAACATTCAAATAATCACAGATTTGGTTATGATTTCAATTTTTTTCCATCATCAAATCCTTATTTTCAATTATGGATGAAGGAAGCATAGTAG
The DNA here is from genome assembly GCA_963277665.1 of Viscum album. Taxonomy (NCBI): domain Eukaryota; kingdom Viridiplantae; phylum Streptophyta; class Magnoliopsida; order Santalales; family Viscaceae; genus Viscum; species Viscum album. Next base: position 446,078,572 of record OY728144.1, read on the forward strand.
CTTTCTAAACATTGACCAGGTTCTCTTTATTTTCAACTGCCATATGACTATCCAAAGGAGCATCTGATGGACCAGCCTCAGTGCGCGCCTCAGTTTTAATGTTCTCCTATTTGCTCTTTTCAACCCAAATCATTTTTCTAGAAACCGAAGTTGAAGATTTGGAGCAATAATATTTCAAAGGGTGTCCAAGATTCAAACAAGAAGTGCAGTAATCTGGTACGTTTTCATAAAAAACCTCCTGAAAGAAACCATAAGAGCCATTTTGAATCCAAATTTGGTGAGGAAGCTCATGGGAGACATCAACTTCAACACATATTCTATCCACTGATGGTCTTTAGAGTTTTTCTATAGCCAAGTCAAGTTTCAAGGGCTTTCTAATGAGTTTTGAGATGGGAAAAGAGATGGCTGCTAAAATAAATGCAGTGGAAGGCCCGGGAAGCCAATCTAGATGGGGAAAATAGGTGATTTAGTAGTGGGGTCAAAGTCAGGGATCCCTTTGAGTACTCTCATCGCACAACCCCCAATGTACCAAGTGTGCTAAGAGTTTATTTAACAAATAAAATGAAAAAATAGCCTTTTGTGGCATATAGTTATTCTCAAATTTTATATAAACTAATTTCAACATACATATAATCACTGACATAAGAGATTTGACCATAATTTTTATGATATTGGAAATGATGATGAAAATCCAGAAAAGTTGTTTTTCATAGATTAAATGAATCCATATTAAATCCACAATAACCAAAAATGTTTTTTTCTGATTATTTTTTTTCTAAAACTTATCAGATAGATATATCTGAAAAAAATATATGTTACGATGAGATTGAGGATTTTTACACAAAAAAATGATTGTAAATGATTTTGATTTTTATACATAACAATTGATTAATTATTTGAGCCTGAGGCCCTTAAACAACATTCATAGCTCTATAATTTCTCAGTTATGGGTTGTGTTTATTATATTAAAGGTGATAATCCCTGGTCTTCCTTAGAGCTTAAACCTAGGATTTCACATGTGTGGGGATTTACTTATTGTAAAATTATTCCATTAGGTTGAGGTTACTTTCACATTTTACTATGCTTGCAAGATGAACGTGATCAGGTATGGAATTTAAGAAAACCTTCATCTTAAGCCATGTTTTCTTAGGATCTCTGAATGGGATTATACCTTCAACCCACAAATGCATAGGAATTCAATGGCACAAATTTGGGTTAGATTCCACAATCTTAGTTAGTATTTTTGGATCCAAATTATTTTGAATGACTTAGAATCTTTTATAGGTACTCCCCTAAAAATTGATCAATGCGCATTGAATGCAGATCTAGGACTATATGCTAGAGTAATGGTGGAGATCAATATAGATTCCAAACTATCAGATGTTATTAATATAAATGTGAATGACTACAATACAAATGTCTAGATTGAGTTTGTGTGTAAACCCCCCTTCTTTAAACTATGTAAGATTGTAGGGAATTCCTGGATGAACTATAGAGTGATTAAAAATCAAGTTTTGCAGACAAGGAATGATGATTGGATTGATGTTAGAAGGAATAAGAAAGCTAAAAACATTACTTTGGAGAATCTTGAAACTGCCATGAAGAAAACATTAATCTGGGTAAAAAACACCTCTTTTGGGAGAAGGATCGAGCACTGCATGGGCTGAGCTTGTGGATAAGGAAGAGAAGGCCTATCATGATCAATCCATTTTAGATGAAATTTAAATTCCAGTAATGGATGCCTTTAGTATGTCCCAAAGTGAATCTTCCTTAGATGTTTCTGATAGATGTAAGACCACTGCCACTGGACAATATGCTTCAGTGCTTGTGGTTTCATCCAAAAGAATTGATAACAAAGGAGCCTTGGAGACTTTTGGTACTATGACTGATCTGAAGTAGGAAGAGATATCCACTACCCCAAGGGGCCCCAATCTTCACTCTAATTCCTTTGAGGGAAATGAGGCTACTGTATCTTTATCGCACTAAGGGGAGGGTAGTCTCGCTGCTTTGATTATCCCTAAATCTACCCAGAACACTGTGGACTATGTACCTCTAATCGTTGCTTCTAGTGATGATTCTTTCTCTTGTAATGTTGCCTCTGAGGATATCTCATCAATAGTGAGATCACACTCCACTCCTATAGGCAAGGAATCCACCTGTTTTTCTAATTTTTCCACATAAAAATTTCATTAAACCTAAAGCTACTTATCCCCCCATAGATCTTTCTCTCTTAGATGTTGTTGTCGGTGGTTATCCAATCTCCAATATTGTTTCTTCTAATTAAATTCCAGCAATATTGACCACACTCTACATATCCCTAGACTCAAAGGAGAGTCCAAGGGCCTCCGTTATGATCGCTAAACCATCTAAAACAAATCATAATATTATTAATATAGGTACTTCAAAACATTAGGTTTCCCCTATGGGTAAATAGGGAAAGAAACATAAGCCGACCTCTACTCAAAACCTCAGAAGACCACGGAGGAATAAGGGCTCGGTATTTCAAAAAAATGGTGTATTAACACCAATCACAAGTTGTAATGAAGTTCTTTTTTAAGAATTGTTAGGGTATTTCTTAATCTGACACTTTTATTATTCTTAAAAAAAACTTTATCACTCACAGGCCTAAAATATTTTAAATTACTGAACCTAAAATAAATTTTCCTTCGAAAACAATGAATATTTTTTCTAATGGTTATACTTTTTTAGGTTCTTCCAGAGATGGGCTGGCAGTAGAATCTCTATGGGTTTTTTATCATTACACTTTACAAAATGTAAATGTTTTTAAAGATTCTGAACAGATTTTTACTTGTGACTTTTTATCTCATGGATTTCACATTTATTGTACAATGGTTTATTCTAAGAATAGATACCAAGGTCATAGAACTATGTGGTTGGAACATTATTACTTAGCTAACAATATCCATGATCCACGGTTTGTGATAGGGGACTTTAAGGTGATTCTTAACTAGAGTGAGAATATGGGACAATCCCACTCTTCTATATCATCAAGAGAATTTCAAGCTGTTATTAAAGATAGTAATTTGGTTGAAATATACCTCAGTGGTGCCATGTTCACATTGTAAAGACATCATAGCAGAGTGGTGGCTAGTAAACTGGATAGGGCCTTCACGAATATCCCTACTCTGGAAAAATGGGACACCATCTCTAGTACCACTCTGACTAAGCCCAACTCGTATCATCACCCCATTCTTGTAAGTATTTTTTCTAAAACTCTCAGGCCTATATTTTTATTCATATTTTATAATGCTTGGTAGGATAAACCTAATTGTTCTAACATCATAATAAACTTTTGGAAGTCCATGAATCATCATAATGATTCAATTGCATGTATTACCAAATTAAAACACCTTAAGAATTGTCTCAAAGGCTGGTGTAGCTCTAGATATAAACAAATTGAAAAGGACATATCTACTCTTGAAAATGAACTTATTGAAATTCAAAACATCAACACTAGATCTAACGTTTCTTTGGATTCTCAACTAGAAATTGAAACTTCTATAAAACTCAACACGCTGCTAGTTCTTAAAGATAACATGCGTAGGTAGGTTTTTAGAACTAAAGGGATTTTAGATTGTTATAGAAACACTATGTTTTACAACTCCCTTAAAAGAATCATAAAAATTCATAGACCTCTTACCTTTCATAGAGATGAATAATCCCTCATTGACACTAATATGACCGTTAATATTCATGTTGTCTCTTAATTTGATAAAAATTTTAATGGACTGGATGCTAATAAAGACCTCCTTCTTAATGTCATTCCGGATCTGGTGAGTGTAAAGGAAAATGAATATCTTTTAATCCTCCCACTTGATCATGAAATTATAAAAACTATTTTTAGTCTTAATCCTAATAGTACCCATGGACATGATGGTTTTAATAATGGTTTCTTTCAACGTTACTGGTAGGTTATTCATCTAGATGTTTACAAACTTTTCAAATACTTTTTTTCCAGTGGTTTTCTTACCCATGGCATAAATGCTCATTTTCTTACTTTAATTTCTAAAGTAGAAAATGCCTCTGAGATTCATCTTTTCAAACCTATTTCTCTTATTAACACTCTCTTAAATATCATTATAAATATTCTTGCTAATATACTTACTACTATATGCAATACAATTGTCTCCTAGAACGAATTCAATTTTATCAAGGGTGGATCTATACATGATTGCATCTGCCTTGCCTCGGAATTCACCAACATTATTAATCATACTAAAAGAGGAGGCAATATTTCCATCAAACATGATATTAAGAAATCCTTTAGTACCATTGATAGGAGTTTTATCTTAAATGTCCTTTGAGGCTTTGGTTTTAATGATAATTTTATCAGTAGGATAAAATCCTTGTTCAAATCAGCTTCCATTTCCATCTTTATCAATGGTTTGACTAAAGGTTTCTTTAAATGGACCAATGGAGTAAAATTGGGAGACCCTCTATCTTTCATCCATTCTGAAATTGTAGAAGATTCCATTAGTAGACTACTCACCATCCTTTTTTATCAAAAAAAACTTAAACCGATTCAGGCATCCATGAACCTAACTATGGCCTGTCATCTCTTTTACGCTGATGACATCATCTTGTTCTTGCATTGTGATAACAAGAATATTCAAACTCTCAAAAATTCATTGTCCCATTATAAAGAAAACTCTGGTTAGATTATCATTTGGAACAAATCCTTTGTGTTTTATGGAAAAAACTTTTCTTCCATTAGGAAAAATAATATCATCCACAATTTAGGCATTAAAGAGGGGGTCCTTCCCTTTCACATATCTTGGTGTTCCCATCATCTGGGGAATTCCTATTTCCAGTTACTTTTCTACCATTGTTGATCAAGTCATTAGTCATATTTCCATAGGGAAAGGTAAATCTCTCTCCGTGGCAGGCAGAATCTATCTTGTGAAATCTACTATGGTCTCCAAAATGGATTACTCGATGATGGTCTACAAATGGCCTGATGGTCTTCTTAAAAAAATTAATAAGTGCGTCAAAAAAAATTGGAATATAAGAACTCTTGAAAATAATCTTGTGACCATTCCCTGGGATACTTGTTGTAAACCCTTAGAAAAGGGAGGACTGGACATCAAAAATATTAAGCTCTTTAATGATCCTCTTCAAGCAACACTCACTTGGAGGATGATTCACAAAAATTCTGACTCCATTTCTTTTCTAAATGAAAAATTCTTCATGAGGTTAAATAATGGAAATTTGAATTATATTTCTTCTTCCATCTGTCCATCCATTAGGGAATATTTCATTAATATTATGAATAATTATATATGGATGGTTACTTATTACTCCTCCAAGAATTTTTGGTTGGACAATTGTTTTGGTGCTCCTCTAAAATCCATGCTGACTCCCAATTCTATCCCACAGAACACTAACTTCACTATAAGGAACGTTTTACTTTCTAATAACAAAAATATACCTAACAATATCATCTATGTGTTTGACAATTATACCTTATCTAATTCCAAATACTTCCTAATCTGGAACCTTCTAATAACAGCATCCTTGATTCCAAAAATTTTTACAAGAAAAACTTTTTTAACTCAGATTCTAACTTTGTTTGGCTGAAATTTCTTGAAAAACCATTGATCAAACCATCCAGACCTAATCTTGTGTGGTGTATCTCTCACAATAGAGTAATTACTAAGGTCTGTCTTCAATATTTTGGGATCCAACTTTGCTCCATGTTTTGTCTTTGTAACCAACATAGAGAAGACGCTAACCATCTCTTTATATCTTATGCTTCTACTGTAGTTCTTTGGAACTATATTTTTGACATTTTTTCATGGATATGGTTACACTCTGACTCAATCAGTTCCCAACTTAAGCGTTGTGTGGATTTTTTATTCCTCCAAATAAAATTATGAATCTTTTCTTAACTACGGTTTTTGAGATTCTCCAAGTGATCTGATATGATCGAAATGATCTTCTTTATAATAATTGCTTATTTAGACTTTATGCAGGTCAGATGTGGATTCTTATTGCCATTAGAGATGCTGCATCGATTCAGAAGGCTTATTGTAACAACTCTGTCAGGGACATTGTGATCCTCCATTGTCTCTGAATTGATGGTATGTAAAAACAACCTAGATACACTTTTGAGGTGTTCCGGAAAGCCCGTCTTATAGGACGGATCAAAATCAATGTTGATGGCACCACTAAAGGCAACCCGGGACCTGCAGGTTCGGATGCTATTTAAAGAGACTATCTTGGGTTGTGCCTCGGAGTCTTCTTTGGTATTTTAAGTGTTGTCTTTTCTCTGGAAGTGGAAATGATCGGTGTAATCCAAGTAATTGACTTTGAAAAGAAAAGGGGTTGGAGAAACATTTGGATTGAAAGTGATTATACTAATATTGTTTGGGTCATTTGGAATGGTGTGGTGCACCTAGCCTGGCCTCTTAATACACGTTGGATGAACTAACTCTCTTTTCTTTAGGAGACTAACTTCATTGTCACTCAAGCATTTTGTGAAGCGAATATGGTGGCTGATGGCCTTGCAAATAAATTAGTCAACCACAACACAACTTGGCGAGAGGACCTGCCAGATGATTTACTCCCTCTTTATTATAAATATTGTAATAAGATTATGTCCTTCAGACACGTGTATCTTTTGTTTTCCTCTGAATAAATTTAGCCTTTGTCTTAGACTGAGGCACCACCTTTAAAAAAATGATTTTCTATTTTTATGGGAGTAAATTTTTTCATTATTAGATTTAAATAAGATATAGTATTTTATTTTTCATGTTATGATAATGTTCACTATAAACAACTATTCTAGTAATGGAAACTAATTTTGATAAAGTGTTAAGGGGCATAAATCTTGTCTAATTTTATAATATGGGAATTCATTTCATTAATTTCAAAATGGAAGAACGATATTTTACATAGTATATTAAATATTTTTTATAATTAAATATTCTTATGAAAGATTAAAAAAGAAATATAATAGTTTACAAGAGTATGAATTTCCCCATAACTATTGTCAGATGAAGAATATTATGAAATGGATAAAAAATCAGTGAAACATTAGGAAATAAATTACTTTCTAGTCATCAAACAAATAAATAGAATAAATAATATATTTTATTTGAGAAACCTTAATGGCTGTTTTGTTAGGTAAAATATTAAATTGACATTATGCATGTCAAAAAACATATGTGAAAATTTGATTAGAACATTATTAAATATAAAACAAAATATGGACGCCATGCAATATAATATGTAATAACCATGGGAATATATTTGTTGTTATCACCCACTATGAAAAAAAAAGATATTTTCAACATATTTTTTTGTATTAAAAATAGTAAAAAGGTATATTATTATCAATGTCGAGATGTTATTAAAGTATCTAGTTAGTTTTCTTCAAATATAAAAATTTCGTTATTGTTAAAGGATTTAAGGATAATATGTATGAAATCTCTAGACTATCATGTATTAATGCAACAAGTGATATGAATTTAATTATGTGAAATATTTTTTGAAACAGATTAGATTTATATCATCAATTTTTGTTACATTCTCAATTCAATTTGCGGTAAATTCATTGATCCAAATTTATCAGATGTGTTCAAGAATTATGTTTACTTATTAATTTATCAACTTGAAATATATTCGCCATTATTTGTGTAATATAATGGTTAATCTATTAAGTCATTTAGTAAAATAGATAAGAATATTTGGTCCTTCTAATTTACATTTGATGTATCCTTTTAAATTATATATGAAAATTTTAAATGAATATATTAAGAATTCACATTTATCAAATGCTTCTATTATTCAAAAATATATACAAAATAGGTGATTGATATCTGTAATAATTGTATTAATGTTGATCATGTTGGTATGAATATATATCCATATTTTCTAGATTATAGTCAAGATAATGGTGCCCATTACTTAAATATAAATTCAATTCCACATGATGTAGTAATTCATGAAAATTTATATATTCTTGATAGCATAGGTGAGGTTCAACCATATATATCATCATATATTGAAAGATTTAAGGGAAAATATCCAAAATGAAATGAAAATTTATTTATGATTGAATAAAAAACATTTGTTTCATGGTTTAATGATGAAGTTAATAATATTTTATCTATATATAAAAATTGAAATGGTAAGTAAGGTATGGAATATTAATTTTATTGCATTGTTTTCTTTTGATATTAAAGGTTACACATTTTATAAAAAACTAGGATGAAAAGTGTACTATTAAGAATAGTGTAGAAATGGTTATCACTGAAGTATTAATGTTTTTATGGGACAATGATTAAAACCAAATTTCTTAATTAATAAAATATTTGGGAGTTGTTGAGGATATATTAGTAATTAGTTATTCTAAATTTCTTTTTCCATTATTTATGTATAGATAGGTTGAAATTGAAATTGGTGCGATAAATAATGAGTATGTACCTACACTAGTTTATTTTAAAATATTTATCTGAAAAGATAAATCATTCACCATAGTGACGCATGAAAAACAAATATTTTATGTTGTTGATCTATAAATCGATCAGTGGTCTATTGATTTACTCTGGTAAAATATTCATTTTGATGATGAGAATATTATTGATTTTATAGAATTATACGATTTTTCAACATGTATTACATGAATACCTGATGATAAAAAATTATTTTATTGAGACATATCCCATGAAACCAAAAATGATGATGTGTCATAGATATGATAAAACACTTCTTTACTCCCTTAATTATTAGGTTATTATATGTTTTTTAACTGAAGTAGTTAAAAACATTATTTTTTAACTGTGATATTTAAATATATAGATGTTAAGAACTCATTCCATTATAATAATACATATTTTTAAATAAAAGAAACATAGGTAAGGGAACCTAGGTATATATGTTTCTTAATATAAATATATTTATTTTAATTAAATTATTTAATGAAATTAAACAAATATTTCCTAAAATGTTATGAATCACTTCTTCTTTTCCTAATCTGGTGATACCTAATATTGATAGGCATGGGATTGTACATTTTCCAAAACATTCAGATGCATGTGTAGAAAAAAGGTAGATAGTTTAGTTTCTCAGTAATGACCTTATAGTTGGCCCACATTCCAAGAATTTTAAAAGCTACATGGAAATGCAGTGTCATTATAGGATTCTTATTTTATTCCCTAGTTGGATGAGCATTGATTAGTTGGTGAAATATAAATTATGGGAATCTTCAAATTTATCACCCAACTGCTTTGGAATATATATTACCTTAAATTAAAATATTTTTATTGAAAATGTATCACACAAAACCAAACTAAAAAATGTGATATGTTTGATTGAGATAAAACATTACAATTCTTGAAAATAAAATTATAAGGTTAATATAAAACTAAATTGAAAATTAAAATTATAATAAATTGAAAAATACATAAAAATACTATGGGAATACATTCATTATCCAGAATGTTTTTCATAAAGACAATAATCCCAATCACAACTATAGATAAAAGGATAAAAAGTATAACTATTATTGGAATTATGGAGAGAATTAATGGTTTTATATATTTAAGTGAGATTATATAAGAAGGTAATAATGTTGTTCGACTTTTATAGCCTTTGAGCTTATATAAACATTTGAATTTTATAGTGGATGGACTTATTGAAGAGCTAGGATAATAAATCTATCAGACCTATATTACCCTTTTTCATAAATATTCATTAAGGATAATATTCATATATATTTTATCAAAAATAATTTTATGTGATAAAAATCATATATTTTTTAGAGAAATTATTTTTTTAACATGTTGTGTATTTTATCACAATCATGTTAAAAAATAGGGTTATGAAAAAAAATTATATTTAAAAAATATTAATTAATATGTTAACATTAATATATTTTTGGTTATTAAATAATGATTAAGTATAAATTCACTTTATACTTAAAAAATAAATTCTCCTAAAAAATGGTTTCTATTACACATTATGCAAAGATATAATTATTAATTTCCATAACTTTTAGAAATATTAATTTAAAAATTTGAAATAAATTTTAGTATTATAATCTCATAATTTGTTAAGGATGAATGTTTTCTATATTTCTAAAAAAGATTGTTTTTTGAGTGAACAGTGAAAAATGCTAATGTTATAAAAACTTGAGTTTCTTTTTATTAAAGAATGATATATAAAATTAAAATTATATTTTTATTTGTTTTTAAAGTAAATTAAGATCCATATTATTAAACATGATATAAATAATCCTTTAAAAATAAATATTTCATTTTATTTTGGTACAAGTTCATTTTTATTCTTAAAAAATAATTTTTTTTAAAAATATCTTTCATTGTTTTTTAACACTAAGATTAAAATTAATGTATTTCAATTCAAAATATTTAATAACAAAAAATTTATTCCATAATTTTAAATAGTAGGTTTAAAATTTATAAATAGTTCTCTCTTTTTAGTCATTATAAATAGTGACCATTGTAAAATTGTTGCCTCTATGGTAACAGTAAAATGAGTAAAATAAGATTAAAATTATGATATATGGATTATAAATCTTAATAACATTTTCATTTGTCTAGTTACATTAGTTTTGTTTGACCAAATCTATACTATATTCTTAAATTTGGTAATTTCATACCACTTTTATTTCATTATAATATTTAAATAATTTTAATTAAAAGATAATTACAATAATGTAACTCTATTTCTCTTATTATTAAAAATATATTTTCATTGGGAAAAAATAAGTTATGAATGGTTATAAATTTATATATATCATATAAATAAATTATCTTATGTCATTAATTTTATTAAAAAATTTAATGATCATAAATTTACTTTAAAAGCTTATGCAACTCGGATACAGTGTTTCTGCAAGGAGTAGATAAATTAAGGTAAATTATATTAACAATAATAAAATTAAAATTTTTTGGATTAATTTTGGAATTAAAAAATATAGGTAACTAAAATTATAATTAATGTTAAATTTTTTATTCAAATTACATTGTTCCCTTTATTTCTTTGAAGTCAAATTAAATGAATAGTGTGAAAAATTATTTTAATTATATTTTTGATAAAAAATATATTTTATTAAATAATATTAAAAATAAGATTTAAATATGATAATAGGGATGATAGATGTTCAAAAATTGCATTAATGTACAATGTTTTATCCAATTTTAACCATAGAATTAAATTTATGACCCTTAAATTTCAAAAAATAGGGTACGACAGTTGTGGTTAAAAAGGGTGAATATGGGGGGGGGTAAACAAAGAGTTTGGTCTTAAAATGTAACTAATGATTGAAAAAAATTATTATTTAAAGTTATTTAGACCTTAAATGAGCTACCTTCTAAATTATGGTTTTTAGGGTCACTTGAAATGATTATGATATATATTATATTGAAATCTTTTAATTAATTACGAGTGTGTCATCTCCCCACTTATAAAATGGAATTTCTTTTTCTATTCCTAACCTCAGGAGCACTATACATCGTCCAAGACCTAGCAAAATACCTCTCCAATATCCCCCCCAGCGCATATTTTATTGGTTTTGGTCTCACCAAAAGACCAACCTAATTATGATAAATGTTCCATCCATGGGAGGTTTTCCAAAGAAGATATATAATTTATTACGGAGTGTTTCATGCTTATTTCTTCTAACTCCATCAAATATTATTTAAAATAAGTAATATCATAAGTATCCTATATATATTTAAATCATATTTTTGTTATGGTAAAACCCTTTTTCCGATCCCTTCCCATATTTGGGAAATAAAAGCATCGCTCGTTTGTACATTTGGATTACCACCTTAATGAAGCAATGTGTTCCTTTCATCACCACAACCCACAGATTGTTATTAATATGGTTTAATAAAAATATATTATATTCATGAAATAATTATAAGTATGTAAAATTAATATATGACTTAACTTCTTACCTTTCCATCCATTAGAATTTGTTAACGTCGCTCGTGTGTATGTATGGAATACCACAAACAAAAAGTGATGTGATTTGTTTTTCATGTCCACATTTATTATATAATTAAAAAAATGAATTTAATTTATAAACATGATAATTATTAAATGATTAATTTTATAGATATGATGGGATAATTACCCCTTGGACCTTGATCAACATATCAATGTTGTTTTTGGAATTATGAACTAAACAACCTCAAAATGTCCGATATAGAATTTATCAATTTAGTAACTATATAAGACCTGGTAATAAATGAAATAAAATATAGTATTAAAATGTAATAATCGTAGAAATTTTTATTATGAAAAGACGTAATTAATATATTCCTATTATATAATATCTAATGAATGTGCATGGAATTTTAGGAGATGTGGTAAGGGATTTCTGGTCTTTAATTTCTTTTGTTGATACTTATTCCATTTTCACCATAATTTTTCTTTTGTATTTTCATGAAACCCTCCATAAAAAGGTACCCCTATTGGTCTGTTAGTTATGGAATATAGATAATGGCCCCTTATTCCCAACTCCCGTAGGCCATGTGTTCAAGATAAGCACTGAGGTTATAAAAATGTCCCACATATAAGGATTTATACACTATAATAATATAGGATATTGAGATAGAAAAAACAACCAAGAAACATCATCACATAATTTAAATATAAGACCAAAACTATCCCAAAATAAATTAAAATTTTCAAAAAAAAAATAAATTAAAGTCTCCAAGTAAATACCAAAATTTAATCCTTTGGAAGAGACTCGATAGTAGATCCAAAACCCAAAATAATAATGTTTATTTTGGTACCCAAATTCTTCCTAGAAACCTAAAAATAATTTATATATACGTATGGTGACAATAAAATATACACTCAGTATGATCATACCCATGGTCTAGATTGTACATGTAAAAAAGATAATACTAATGTGATAGTAAACAAACAGTTGACCCAATATGCACTTAAACTTGTCAATTATCTAATACCATCCTCACCATGGAACACTCACCAAATCGAACATCTGATATTATATCATATAATCAAATTAACATAAATATTGGACCCCACCACCACGCCCCTTCTAATTTTCCAATTTCATACCCCAATATTAAATTTTATATGCTCTTGTCCCTTTCATTCATATCACATCACATATTTATCCATCTCTCATGTGGTTCGGGATGCATCCATGCCAACCCCACCCTCATAAGGTCTAGAATTTGGTTCTAGTATCAGTAATCCTCACATCACATCCTCAAAAAATCACATCACAACCACATCACATAACAAGGGTGGTAGGGAATCATGAACATGAATGAAATCAACCTTATTTCCTCCTCCTACCATGTATTACCCCCACCATATATCACATCAACATAATCAGTAGGTAATCACCAGTAGTAAACTTTATCACCAATGGGTAATATACATCACCATCCCATATCATCACTGCTGGTGAAGGAAGAGCATAGAATATGGTGTAGCCAAACATTTGTATCACCACTAACCTAGATGTTAAGGAAAACACCATAAACCCAAAACCTTTGGGAATTTTTATTGTTTTTCATCATGGGTGGGGAACATATATAAGTAATATAAAATACATGATATATAGATTTCACATAATACTTGATCTCTATGTTAACAAAAAATACACTAGTGTATGCTACATCCCCACCATAGCACCATAAAACATCTGTCACAACCACGCCCACCACTAAATGCATCACTCCACCCAACCATCACACAAATCCACAAAAATACACTTCCAATTACCAAGATTCAGCACCTTCTATATTTTAATGATTTTCTTATAACTCTGATTTACAAATAAATTTCTTTTACATTTATATATCCAATTAATTTATCATTCAATTAATTTGATCCATTTACCACACATCAATTACATCACATTATTGTTCATTTTTAAAGACATGTAATTTCAAATACAACATTACTATTTATTAATTTCATTTCTAACTGGGAAGATAACACAACCACTCCACAAAATAGATAACCCATCACACATCTACCATAACCACAAAAACACATCAACCGTGCCATATCCATAAAATAACCACACATCTCAACTACCACACATCAAAACCACAAAAAATAACTACTTCTATATAATAAAAACACCACACTACACAAATACTATACATCACCACCACTACACCACACAACCATCATAAATTACCATTGTCGTATTACTGCTCACATTGTAACCCATTCCATAACCATCACATCACTACCCAACACATATTCCAAAACCCATCCATCCACCACCACAACCACACATCATCCCATGTCATACAAGGAAACTCAAAAAGAATATCCACACACAAAAACACATCCAATATTATATATTTTATCTTCAAGGTCTTGACTACTTTACTACATTAATTAGCATGGTTATTCTCACAAAAACTCTAAATTTCTATGGGAATATATTTCAATATCCATATATACAATTTTATACATTTTATTCATGGTGTGATAAAATATTAACACATCAAGATTCACATATTCATAATAACTATAGTGAAAAAAGGCTCCAAATAGTCGTGCTTTTTTAAAAGGGTAACAGGAATAATCAATATCAACTTAAATATCATAAAATCTATAAAACATGAAATTTTTCCCCATTCCAAACAATTTTAGAAAATACAATTAATTTTTCCGTTAAGATAACCCTTAATATCAACCCAATGGAAGGACAAAGAATGTAATCCCCACACATTCACATAAATAGGGAGAGGAAAAGGATATCCTACTACAAATAATCATTCCAAATATCTATGTGAAATAGGTTAAAGGAGAAATAAACAAATGTACACAATTGCATAAGGAATCATTGATTCAACCCAAAAAACACCATGTTTCCCAAAAAGAACATTTTCAAAACACATCCAAACCCAAAAAAAATCACTATTGTGATTTCTGGGAGGAGGAGCATGGATAAATTGGAGAATTAAAATGATAAATCACCTAAAATTACCGAAATCAGGCCTCTAGAAGCTAAAAATAAAATCCAATGGAAATAGACTAAAGGATCTCCAGAAATTTCATATGTTTATCCCCAAAATTATAGAAGAATTTGGGGAATGTTGAAAAAATAAGGGCTCTCAAAATATATAAACAAGGTCGACCATCAGTACATTCATCGTGTGAACCCCCTATTAACATTGTAAATTCTTTTAAGGTCTTAAAATTCAATAACTGAAACCTATTCAAGATTTAAATTCGTAAACCCTTAATCCCTATAAACATTTACTAGTTTTTTAGAGCCTCATATTCAATTAAATTCACATCATAGATTATCCTTTCATGTCCTAAGTCACATTGGCATAGAAATCCCATCCAAAATTCAAGTTATGAATCATCGTCCTCTTAACCTAAAATCAAACTCTCCCATGTTGAAGTCTTATTCACAACATGGACCACCTACTGTATGAGAATTACAACTCCAACCCATATTAAACCCTTCTCAAGCCTTATCTTACCACCTCAAAAATCCCCAAATAACAATTTAATGGGTCGAGAAGGCATATATCATTAAATTAAATAACTCTCAAATGATTAAAATCCACAATAATCAAATCCAAACAAGATAGAAAATGGAAGGTTCCAATCAAAAATATTGTGAGATACCTTTTAGGGATCTCATTACACTGTACTCTACCACTAGACAAAAACAAAAATCCAAACCAAGACATTTATAGAACACCCCACACAGCTACATCACTATCTTCTACTTATAATAACATCATTTTTCCTCACCCCAACCACAATCCACCTCTCATCCACCTGACCACCCACAAAATTGATAAAGCACCCACAAAACACATTCCCAAAACCAATATAATAACCAGAGTAAATTTTTGAAACACCCAAATCAAGGAATTACACCTTTCATATCAAGATATTATCCACTTTGGGTGGAACTAAATTTAACCCAAGGGTTTATAACCTGACTTAAACATAACACGTCTTGGTTAGGAAGGGTTTTTACCATATTTGTATCCTTGAATCCATATCACACATAACCTATAAGAGAAAAAAAATATTTTATAAACAAGAAATATTCAAACATCACATCATCAAATAAAAACAGGGTAGTGGGAACACAGTGGAATTTAACCCTCCCAAGAGATATATTCCAAGAAACCATGACACTACAACACACAAAACAAGGTTATGCTTCATCCACACATCACCTTGTATCTACAATCTGGGATCTGTACTGCTCAATCCAAAAATTTCATGTCATCCTTGATATCAAACTCTCCTCAATCTATAACATGGGATTCATTATGAATATATTGTTCAAGTTATGACGTGTAGAAGATTTTTTGGACCATATACAATCATGTCACTCGTTCTAATTGATAGAAAACCTCACCAACTCACCACATCTATAACTCCCTGACCTTAGATACCCAGAGTCAGTGCATTATTACGTATCATTGGCATGATCACAAAAGATCAAGTCTCCAAATATCAATTAGTTTAGTAGCCTTGGAAGTACTAGATACATTCATAAGGTTTACATTACATCATAAAATGTAAAACTGCAACAACAATTTTTCCATAGAAAACACTGAGATCCCATAGACTATTCCTATAGGTCAGTCATAATATAAATATTCACATCCTGGGAAAAATAAAACATAGAAAGGGGTGAGTTCAAATTCTCAGTAAGGATAAAAATATAGCGGAAAATTTCATAAATAAGTATAAACATTTAAGGCAATGTACAAACCTAAAAAAAGCATTTTCAACATTAAAATTATCTTAATATGGAAAATATAAATAAAAATAATTCAATTTAATTACTCACATTGATATTCTACTAGTTGAATAATCACATGCAATATAAATAGCCACTTTCATAATGATGGAATGCATAATACCAGACTTTCATAACCACATTGTCGAGGCCTTGTACCAAGACTACAAATAAAATTTTGTCAAGGCCTTGTGCTGAGACTCTATTTTGTCTCTTGAGACCTACCGATACATTGAGGAGATATAGTAGGCTCCACTCGTCACTTAATAAGTCCAATGCATTCCTCATATGAAAGGGTTTGAACATAACACAAACATTCATATTAAAACTGGCATAAAAAATCTCAATACTCTATCCATAAACCAAGAATGGTATAAAAATATAACATCCACATTAAAACATATCACAAAACCTTCAATACAATTTGGAAACTTTGTATCATAATAAATCAACTTCAATTAATCTTAAAATCCATCAAAGGATGTTGACATAGATGAAATCAATACCTTTTTTAGAAAAATATCTCTTTCTGGTTTGAAATCATTTGAAATTCATATAATTATAAAAGAAAACAATTATTTTTTTATATATTCTTATAAGCTTGCAAGGGAAGCTTTGATGATGATATAATGGCGGAAAATAGCCACACCCGCCGTATAAGTTAAAAAACATTCTTACCATAATTCTTTCAAAAAGGTCATAAAGTACCTTGTTGGAAAACAAAGGAAAGATTCCATTCAGAACATATAAGGTCAAATAAGGGTATAAATTAATTTAACCTATAGTATAGTAAATAGTAAAAAAATTGAAGTACATTTTAAGAAACATGGATTTAGATGATAAAGATGTCCCAGTTGATACTTGTGTAAAAACAACCTCAGATAATAAAGAGATTGTGAAATAAACCTTTACCTTGTACTTTTCCTTGGTCAAGGGTAGGTTAAAATCATGTATAATGGTTAAATAATTGTTATTAAACTATAAAATAATCATATACATTAATATTATATCATATATGATTGTTTAACATTGCTTTGTTAATAATATCTTAGTATTATCATCATTTCGAGTGTTAACTGATTCATTTTCCTTTATTTGATTTCTTATGTAAGTAATGTTTATTATGGATAGGATGTATCTTATTCATATTCAGAATGATATTAAGTATTTAAACATTATTTTTAATCATCTAATGAATATTAGTCTTGAATGGATATGATGGGGAATGAATCTCACCGCGTTCGTGGAGACGGTAATCCGTACGTACGCACGAGCGACAATATCATTATTTTAATATTAAAATAATATATAATTGGATAAAATATCATATATATATATAGAATCATTATTATGTTATATTTATTATTTACATAAATTAAAAATCATTATTATACCCATAGAAATAATAATGTATTAAATAACAATTACACCACGACAAGGAGATGGTAAGTCGTACGTACGCACGTATGATGACATGTCATTAAAAGGGTGCATATATTACTGATTATGGTTGTACCATATTTATAATAACATCACAGTATATAGAAGATTATGGAGTTATTATTTTATAATGGAAACAAAAAAATAAAGAGGAAGTGGAAGAAGAAAGGAACTTGAAAGAGGTGATGAAATATTTACCGCTTCTTTGGGATCTTCCTTTTGATTTGCTAAAATGGACTCTTTAGGTTGGCTTATTAACTAAAGGAAGGCCTCTAGGATTATGGGAGGACAGTTTAGAGTGTATTTTGGTAGGTTTTGGCCGACCCAAATGGATTTGATGTTGTGAATTTGAGGTAAGGGGGAGTGCCCTTTTATAAGAGGGGTAAGGGGCACCTTAGGAAAACCTAGAAATAATATTTTATAAGAAACTTATTTTCATTTTCTAATGGCTCAGAAATGAATTATTTAAAGTATAAGGTGGTTATGGGTCTAGAACCACTCAAACAATAGGTTTTAGATAGGTTTTGGTCACTATATTAACTTTATCCTTTAGATTTAACTCTTTGTTAAATAGTTTGACATTTACCATGTCTCTTTTTATTCTTATATTATATGGTTAATAAACATAATATAAACTTCAAAGAGAACCTCTAGTGGTTCATTAATGACATATATAATAATATTTAAGACCTTTGTACTATCCTTATATTTTTAGGAATATAATATCAATTAATAATATAATATTTTTTAAAAAACTCTTTATGTCAATTTTGACACTATTTGGTATTTTGTTTTTTCTAAGTTCATGACTGAGTTTTTTCTTCAAAATAATTCATGTAACTGACCCTAACATGTCATATTAACCTATAAAATTAGTGTAATTTATAAAAAGTATAAAATTATATTTCTTTGGATATTTAACATGTTAATTATTTTAATATTTCATTAATATGGTAATTACTGCATCATCATTGTTTCATAAAAAAAATTAATTATGTAATGTCTAAAAATTATATATAAAATACCATTATGTAGGAAATGTTTATTTCTTTCTAATGAATATTTATAGTCTAATTTATCTAGTTTATTACCTTATATTAAAAATGGTTGAGTTATTAAACTTTAAATTTAACACTTTTAACTCTTCTTTGAATTAAATAATAATAAATGTCATAATCTTATCCAATTTGACCAAGGAGATTGATATTTTATTCCTATGAGTTTTATTTTGTTGAATTATAATTATAAAATAGAATTAGGACATGTTTTAGGGTAATAGTAATATCATTTTTACCCTTAATTACCCTATTTACGTTTAACCGTGGTAAATAAAAGTAAAAAGTGACTATTCAAAAAAAATTATTTTCATCTTATTGAACCACATTTTACTTAATTATATCAACCATGTCTCTCATATTTTTGAAACTAAACTCACATAAGTGGTAAAATTATGTTTTATGTAAATTTTCAAATGCTCGAAGGATGTGGGTAAAAGGCGGTGAAAAGTTCAATAAAATGTTATATATCTAATATTATTAAAAAATAACTCCAATGAATTAAATTGAACATATATAGGTATTATATATCTATTTTGACCTAAAATACATTTAAATAAAATAATTAATTATTTAAATAAAAATTCGGTTTTAAACCATACCTTAGTGTTTTTACTATTCATCAAAAGTTGAATGCTTTCAGAAAAATACCAAAAATTAACCCTAAGATAATTTTGATATTCCAAATCCAAAAATGAAGTCCAATTTGAAAGATAAAATTTAGAAAATTTCAAAATGTGGGTATTACTATTCATAACGGCTAGTTTGATTGGTTGTGGTGTGTTAGAACTCGAAGTTATGTACAACATGTGCTACTGTATTGTTCAAAGAGAAGCATATCGTGGAAGCTTGGGTTATTACATTCTCCCCTACTTCAAATAATTTTGTCACTGAAATTTCTAGAAAATTACTATATAAAAAGACTTGGGTGGTCCTTCATCATAACATCCTTGGATTCCCACTTTGCATCTTTCATATTATGGTTTCTCCATAGAACTTTTACCAGACGAGTCGTCTGGTCTCTCAGCACTTGTTCTCTTATATGGAGAACCTTGAGAGGCTCTTCGCAAAAAGAATGATTGGGTTTTAGTTATAATTCCTCATAGGTGAGTACATGCATTGGGTCAGGCATGTATATTATCAATAGTGATACATGGAATACATAGGGAACTTTGGAAAGACTTGACGGCATTGCCAAATGGTATACTACAGCCCCAATTCATTCTAGAATTCTGAAAGGTCCAATGTACATGGGACTCAATTTTCCCTTTTTATCGAAACGTTTAACACCCTTCCATGGAGATACCTTCAATAAAACATGATCTCCTTCCTCAAATTTCAAATCCTTCCTTATATTATCAGCATAGCTCTTCTGCCTACTTTGAGCTACTTTGATGTGGGTTTGGATTAGGTTCACCTTTTCCATCGTTTCCTCAACATGTTCTGGTCCAACAAGTTGTCTGTCACCAACATCATCCTAACAAGTTGGTGTGCGACATTTCTTTCTGTATAACGCTTCATATGGTGCCATCTGAATACTTCAATGGAAGCTATTGTTATAGGATAATTCTACCATAGGTAAATATTGATCCTACTTATATTGAAAGTCAAGTGAGAAAGATCTCAATATATCTCCTAATGTTTGAATAGTCTGTTTTGATTGTTCATCAGTTTGAGGGTGGTAGGTATTTCTCAAATGAAGTTTCATATCCAGGGATTTCTGAAGACCTTTCGAGAATCTTTATGTAAAACGGGGATCACGATTAGAAACAATCGATAGGGGTACTCCATGAAGTCTCACAACTTTATTAATATATAGTATTGCTAATGTTTCAAGTGGTAAATCTTATCTTATAGAAAGAAAATTTCCTGACTTGTTAAGACAATCAATAATGACCCATATTTCATCATTCCTTCTAGGAGTCTTTGGTAGCCCCATGACAAATTCCATCATGATATCATCCCATTTCCACTCACATATGGGAAGAGGTTGCATGAATCCTCGAGGTTGTTTCCTTCTAGTTTTCACTTGTTGACAAACCATACATCTTGACACAAAATCAGCAATCTCCCACTTCATGTTGTCCCACCAAAAATGTTCTTTCAAATATCTATACATTTTGGTGCTCCTATGGTGTATAGAAAAATTGGAGCTATGAGCATCATTCAACAATTCTCTTTATAGATTCGGTATATCAGGAACACAAAGTCTCTTCCCAAATTTCAAAATTCCATCTTCATATACGAATTCAGTCAATCTCCCATCATCCATAGCTTCAATCTTCTTTTGAAACTCCTCAACATTAACCTAATAAATTTTTACCCTTTTAGTAAAGATGGTTTGGCAACAACTTGAAAAATCATTGATGTTTCACCTTCCATGGTTATTCCCATATATATCTTTACTAGATCCATGAAAATAGGATCCATTTAAACTCTCATCCTTTTCAAAACTCCATGATCATTTCTACTCAAATCATCTTCCACCTTATTTTCCTTCCCCATGTGGTAGTTTATCGTACAATCATAATCCTTGAGTAGTTCAAGCCTTCTCCTTTGCCTCATGTTGAGTTATTTCTGTGAGAAAATGTACTTCAAACTCTTGTGATCGGTATATATCTCATATTTTTCACTATAGAGATAATGTCTCCATATCTTCAAAAAAAATATTACAGCTACTAACTCAATATCATGAGTAGGATAGTTTTTATCATTAATTTTTAGTTGTCATTATGCATAGGCAATATCCATGTCATTCTGTATAAGGACACAACCAAGTCCTTTCTTTGATGCATCACTATAAATAACAAACCCATTATTCCCCAATGGTAGAGTCAATATAGGAGCATTGACTAATCTTCTCTTCAATTCTTCAAAACACTCTTCACAGTTTTTTGTCCAAACAAATTTAACCCTTTTTTGTGTTAGCTTTGTTAATGGGTTTTCCTACCATTCAAAATTCTGGACGAAACTTCGATAATAACCTGTAAAACCAATAAAACTGCATACCACAGTTATAATCATTGGTGTTGTCCATTCTTGGGTTTCTCCTATCTTAGCAGGATCAATAGAGATTCCATCCTTAGAGACAAAGTTTCTAAGAAAATAAGTCTCCTGAAGCCATAATTCCCACTTCCTAATCTTCCCATATAATTCATGTCTTCTAAGAGTCTTTAGAATAATTTTCAAGTGATTTTCATAATATTCATATATTTTGGAGTATACCAAGATATCATCAATAAATACCACTACAATGTCATCAAGATATTCCTTGAAAACTTTATTCAGTAGATCCCTGAATATAGATGGTGCATTAGTCAATCCAAAATTCATTACTATAAACTCGTAATGCCCGTACCTGGTTCGAAATGCTGTTTTTGGAATGTCATCCTTCATCACACACAACTGATGATATCCAGATCAAAGGTAAATCTTTGAAAAGTATTTTGCTCCATGAATTTGTTCAAATAAATCATCAATGTTAGGTAGGGGATACTTGTCCATTATAGTTATAGAATTTATCTCCATGTAGTCAATGCACAACCTCATATATCTATATTTCCTCTTAACAAAATGGATAGGGGATCCCCATGGAGAAACATTTGGGAGAATAAATCCCTTATTAATCAATTCCTCAAGTTGTTTCTTTAGTTCAACTAATTCCACAGTGTCCATTATATAAGGGGTATTCAATATGGGCCTTGAACCAGGAATTAAATCAATTAAAAACTCAATTTCTTGTTCTGGATGATGTCCAGGTAAATCCTCTGGAAATACATCAATATACTCTTTCACAATAGTTACATCCTCAATTTGAAAATTATTTCCCTCATCCACAGTTATTTTATTCTCTTCCTCCCAAATAATTGAATTTAGTTGAGCTATAGGGGCTGGATCTAGATAAGAATTAGGTGGTGATGATTCTTCTATAAAGATATGGTGTTCTTTATCATCTTCATCAAAAAATGTATCCTCTTTCTTATTACAATAAATTTTTGCATCATGGTCTGAAAGCCAATCCATACCAATGATTATATCAAATTTAGTCATGGGTATGATGATGAGATCAGTAGATAAAGAACATTTATAATCCCTAATAGGGACTGATTCACAAAACGTTGTTGGAATGATACTTTCTTAAGAGTTTTGACTGACAACACCCTTGTTAAATCAGATTGGAAATAGCTGATTTTCTTAGAAAACTAGTATGATATGAAACAATGTGATGATCCAGAATCAAATAAAGAATTTCCTAAACATGAGTAAACCCTTAAATTAACTGCCACTATGTCTTTCGGAGCTTCAACATCTACAGTAGTGATAGCATAAGCTTGGCCCTGATCCCTTGGCCTTTTCTGAGATAAATTCCCCTGATGATTACAACCTTCATTCACAAAATTCCCCCTTTCTCTACAATTATATCATTCGACATCGACAGACACTTTCTTCCCCTTTCAATCACGAGCTTGGTGGCCTTTTTCCCAACTCTTGTAACAGACTCCCATTCACTTCAAGAATGTACCAGGATGTTTCTTCCCAAATTTACTACTGGATGGATATTCAACTTTTCCCTTCTTCCTCTTATTTCAATTTCCAGAGTGTTCAGCATATCTCTTCTTCTCTTTCTTTTCTATAAAGTAGAAAGACTTAGATAAATTTTTTTCTGTCTTGATAGCACATGAGACAATATCTTTGTACAACGAGAAGGATTGTGACACTAATGCTTGACGGAGAAATGGTTTTAAACCATCAAAGAAATGATCAATCATACTTATTGGGTTACGTATATAATCTGTATCATGCCTCACTAACCTTGATATGTTAGCTTCATACTTTGCGACATTTTCATCCTCCTTTTGCCTCAGACTCAGAAATTGTCTTTCCTTATCTACTTGACGGTCATGAGAAAATTATTTTTCTAAGAAAATTTCTTTAAACTCCCTCCATTTAATATTTGATAATTCATCATCTTACTTTGTGTTTTGAATTAATGACCACCATTGATCAGCATCTCCAGTGAGGCGGTAAACATCCATGACAACTTTCTCTCTTTCACTACTCCCCAAGGCATGTAATATTTTTTCTAGGGAATTTATACATTTCCCAGCTACTACTTGATTTGTACCCCCATTGAATTTTGGTGGTTTTTTCCTCATGAAGAGATCTAACATTGATCCTCCACACTGTGGATCAGGGTGCTCCATATGGGTAAGGTTATTATTCATAACCTGAGTGAGTTGTCCTAGTATGGTGATTAGCTGATCAGCACCAATTGCATCACCAGCTCCACTATAATTATCTTGAGTATGAGGGAAATCCATACATGGAGTGTGTGCATTGATATGGTTTCCATTCCTTCCACTAGGCTCCATTTCTAAACAATGGCATAAACTAGATTAGTTTATGAGTCGCAATACATACATCCAAACTTGTAAAACAATTAAAATAAATTTAATAGTCTATGGATATAATCCATTATCATAAAAATATTTCATTGATGAAGTATATAATCATAATACCTTTATAATGGTTTGTAAAGAAATTGAGAAATATCCTAAGAATATCCAATGGGAGTCTCGTAACCAAGAGTACAGAAATGCCCATTATCGTGCACCAGTTCCCATTTGAGTCTATATCAAAGTGGTGTTTTTATGTTTTACCCCTAGGTACATCTATGCTAGAGCTGCCTCTACCTACTCGTATCCAGACAGGGATGTATTTCATGGAAAACTCACAAAATCTCTACAATAACAAAATTCTAGGAAGTTTTTCTATACTAATCCTCAAAGTCTATATTAGGGTAATGTGCTCTAATCATAATTTATCTAAATCTAGATTCCAAAGTTTGTAATAAACTTCCTCTGATACCAACTATAATTCCCCAAACTGAGTTACCCATAGTTGGTGAATTATTACGTATCATTGGCATGATAACCAAAGATCAAGTCTCGAAATACCAATTATTTTAGTAGCCTTGGAAGTAATAGATACATTCATAAGGTTTACATTACATCATAAAATGGAAAACTGTAACAAAATTGTTTCCATAGACAACACTGAGATCCCATAGACCATCCCTGCAGGTCAGGCATAATATAATTCTTCGCATCCTAGGAAAAATAATACATAGAAAGGGGTGAGCTGAGATTCTTAGTAAGGATAATAATATAGAGAAAACTTTCATAAATAATTATAAAAATTTAAGGCATTATATAAAACTAAAACAAAAGCCTTTTCAAAATAAAAATTATCATAATATGGGAAATATAAATCAAATTAATGCCATTTACTTACTCATATGGATATTCTACTAGTCAACTAATCACATGCAATATCAATAGTCACTTTCGTAATGTCAGACATTTATAACCACATTGTCAATGACTTGTGCCAAGACTACAAATAAGATTTTTTCAGGGCCTTGTGCCAAGACACTAGTTTGTCTCATTAGACTAGCTAATGCATCGAGGAGCTATAGTGGTCTCCACCCATCACTTACTAAGTCCAAGGAATTCCTCATATGAAAAGGTTTAAACAAAAAATAAACATTCATGTTAAAACTGGCATATGAAATGTCAATACTTTATCTATAAACCATGAATGGTATGACAATAACACATCCACTATCAAACATATAACAAAACCCTCAATACAATGTGGAATTTTGGTATCATAATAAATAAACTTCAAATAAGATTAAAATCCATCAAAGATTGTTTTCATAGATGAAATCAAAACATTTTTTAGTGAAATATCGCTTAATATTTTGAAATCATCTAAAATTTATATAATTATAAAAGAAAACATTTATTTTTTGAAATATTTTTATAATCTTTTTATGGAAGCTTTGATGATGTTATAACGGTGGAAAATATCCACACCTGCCGTATAAGTTAAAAAACATTCTTACCTTAATTCTTTCGAAAAGGTCATAAAGTACCTTGTTGGAAAATTATGGAAAGATTCATTTCAAGAACATATATGGTCAAATAAGGGTATAAATGAATTTAACCCATATTATAGAAAATAGTAAAATTGTCTTGAAATACATTTTTAAGAAACATGGATGCGGATGAATAATATTTCACAGTAGATACTTACGTAAAAACAACCTCAGATAATAAAGAGATTGTGAAATAAACCCTTACCTTGTACTTTTCCTTGGTCAAGGGTATGTTAACATCATGTATAATTGTGAATTAATTATTATTAAAATTTACAAGAATCATATACATTAATATGATATCATATATGATCTTTTAACATTACTTTGTTAATAATATCTTAGTATTATCGTCGTTTCGGGTGTTAACTGATTCGTTTTGCTTTATATGATTTAATACATAAGTAATGTTTGTTATGGATAGGATTTATCTTATTCATATTAAGAATTATATTAAGTCTTTAAACATTATTTTTAATCATCTAATGAAAATTAATCTTGAATGGATACGATGGGGAATGAATCTCATCACGTTCGCGAAGACGGTAATCTGTATGTACGCATGAGCGACAATATTATTCTTTTGATATTATAATAATATAAAATTTGATTTTATATCATATATAAAGAATCATTATCATGTTATATTTATTACTTACATAAAATACACATCATTATTATACTCATCTAAATAATAATGTATTTAATAACAAATACACCACGATGTGGAGACGGTAAGTCATACATACGCACGTATGGTGACATGTCATTCAAAGGATTGATAGAATAATGAATATGGTTGTACCATATTTATAATAACATAATAGTATATATAATATATTGTAGTTATTAGTTTATAATGTAAACAACAAAGAAATAGGAAGTGGATGAAGGAAGGAACTTGAAAGAGGCGATGAAATATTTACCTCTTCTTCGGGTTATTCCTTTTGATTTGATAAAAAGGGCTCCTTAGGATGAAATTCTGAAAAAAGGAAGGCCTCTAGGATTAATGGAGAACTTTTAGAGGGTATTTGGGATGTTTTTGGCTGAGACAAATGGCTTTGAAGGTGTGAATTTGGGGGAAGGGGGAATTCCCTTTTATAAGAGGGGTGAGGGGCACCTTAGGAAAAGCTAGAAATATTCCTTTATAATAAAATCATTTTCGGATTTAATGGCTCAAAAATAAATTTTTTAAAGGATAAGGTGGGGATGGGTCTAAAACCACTCAACCAGTAGTTTTTAGATAGTTTTGGGTCATTATATTAACTTTATCTTTTAGATTTAACGCTTAGTTAAATATTTTGACATTTAACATGTCTCTTTGTATTTTTATATTATATGGTTAATAAAATTACTATAAACTTACAAGATAAAATCAAGTGGTTAATTAATGACATATATTATATTATTTAAGACCTTTGGCCGAACCAAGATTTTTTGGAATAGAATAACAATTAATAAAATAATATTTGTTTTAAAAACTCTTTTATGTCAATTTTGACACTATTTGGTATTTTGTTTTTTCTAAATTTATAACATCATTATTACTTCAAAAAAATTCATATAACCAACCCTAACATGTCATATTAACCTAGAAAATTAGTGTAATTTTTAAAAAGACTCACATTACATTTATTTTAATATTTATAAAGTCAATTATTTTAATCTTTTATTAATACGGTAATCACTGCTTCATCATTGTGTCATAAATAAATTTAATTATTTAATGTCTAAAAATTATAAATAAAATATCATTATGTAGAAAATATTTTTATATTTCTAATTAATATTTATAGTCAAATTTATCTTATGTATAACCCTATATTAAAAATGGTTTAGTTAATAAACTTTAAATTTAACACTTTTAACTCTTCTTTGAATTAAGTAATAAAAAATATCATTATCTAATCCAAGTGGACCAAATAGGTTCATATTTTGTTACTAAGGTTTTTTTGTCGAATTATACTTATCAAATAGAATTAGGACATGTGTTAGGTTAATAATAATATCATTTTTACCCTTAATTACCCAATTTACTTTTAACCGTGGAAAATAAAAGTAAAAAGTTACTATTCACCAAAAAATATTTTCATCTTTTTGAACCACATTTTACTTACTGATATCAACTGTGTCTCTCTGATTTTTGAAATTCAACTCACAGAAGTGGTAATATTATGTGTTATGTAAATTTGCAAATGCTCCTAGGAGGTGGGTAAAAGACTGTGAGAAGTTCAAAAAAAATTTATGTATCAAATATTATTACAAAATGACTCCAATGAATTAAATTGCACATATATAGGTATTATTTATCTATTTTGACCTAAAATAAATTTAAATAAAATAATTAATTATTTAAATAAAATTCGGTTTTAAACTACCACTTAGTGTTTTCACTATTCATCAAAACTTGAATGTTTTTAGAAAAAATACCAAAACATCACCCTAATCTAATTTCGATATTCAAAATCCAAAAATGAAGTCCATTTTGGAAGATAAAATTTATAAAATTTAAAAAAGTGGATATTACTATTCATAATGGCTAGTTTGATTGGTTTTGGTGTGTTAGAACTCGAAGTTCATACAACACACGCTATTGTATTATTCAAAGAGAAGCATACCGCGAAAGCATGGGGTGTTACAACATCACCTAAATATCCCAAGAAAATATAGAAGAAAGCTTACAACCCCTTACAAATATTTTCTTCCCTTGATGAGGGGATCCCTCAAGAATAAATTTTCGTTGACCTCAACCTTGAGGGGCCTCTACCTACCATCAGCATAGATATTCTAATAGTACCACACCACCCTCATCCACTCTCAATCCATTTAGATCTTCTTTGTCTTTATCTGAACCACATTGAGCCAAGAATCACGCACTCCCCATCCTTTTTTAATCTTAATTGTGAACATAATGGATACCCATACAATACAATAAATGTAAAAATTAAAATGGATGAGTGATATCTATTATTTTATGTGAACTAAAAAAAATCATAGATACTTTACTTAGGATCCAAAAAAGTTCAATATGTAATCTCATAGCATATCCTCTAGGTTCTCGATAATCTATTCTATTTTCCCATCATTCTAGATATGGGAAGTAGTGTTATGTAGAAACTAAGATCCATTAGAAAATTCAATCCTCTACTAACCCATGAATAATAATTAAAATCCTAATCAAATATGATGGTCCTTGGTACCCCTTGAAGCCTAACCACATCATCTACATGATGGATTTTCAAAACATCCATGAAAATTAATATATGCATCACGAGAAACTGAGATTAATTCATCATATAGTCCACAATCACCCATACTAAATCACATCATCCCAGAGCTCAGGGTAACCCAGTGATGAAAAACCTCAATATTTCTTCCGATTTACACTTGTTAATGTATAAAGGATGAAAAAAAACCTACATATACATAGTGTTCCACCATCACATACTGACAAACCAAACACATTACCAAAAACACTCCCACTAAAAATATCATCACACGTGAATTAATATTTCATATAAATCGATGGTACATCCCGGTCACATCGGGATTCACCACTGAGGTTGAGATGTGAATATTAGGGAGAACTCCCTTTCGCATCACTAATGGAAAAAACATGCTCCTCTGGAACAAAATCTAGTTTTAACCATCCTTTTACCATACCACGAGATCATCACCGTGGACTACACGGTTACACATCCACTATACCTCTGAGTCTCCCCATTGAGACCCATCCACCTAAAATATTAAAGATGAATCCATGATCATATGATATTGAAAGTCTCAATTACTACTTTCCTTCACGTCAAGATACATCAGTTTAAAATTGTCTATCCCTTTCCAATCATTAGTGGACTCACAGAACACATCTCATAGTGACATCAGAATCAACATATCATTAAACAAATTCCCCATTACAAGGTTATAAGAGATCTAAAAATGATAATCATGTAGAAAATCTATCCACTACTACTATCATAAATTCAAATCTCACTGTGATAAAACATATTTCATGATCACATGGTCTATGAAAACCAAAAAACATTCAGTGAGGTGGTAATGCCACCACAATTTCAATATAAATAGAACTTAACCCGAATACAAATCACAGTAGGAATAGTTATGCTCATGTTTACATAACTATACCCATAAGAGATCAATTCCCGCATCTATATCTAGACACATCCAAATCCTAGAAGGTATGTGTCACATAAAACCTAAAACACCACACACTCCTCAAGAAACCAAATCACTATATCACTAATCAACTTATCTATTGGGTTACTAAACAGAACATGACATTGATCATTCTATACAAATCTTGTTCTTTTATGGTAAATTATTCTAGTGGGGAATGAATCTAAGACAAATCAAACACAAACCAACAATAATTTTCCACAAGAAAAAGGAAATTGTGAACCTATGCCATGTTCTTAGGGGAATCCAAAGATAATATTACCTCGGTATTTAATGAGTCAATGACCATGATATATTGAGACACCACAAACACAAGGAAGCTAACCTCTCATGTACATAAAATACACATAGATAAAAATCTATAGATCTCAAGGTGTAGAAGGACCTAAAATTCGAATTCGAGATTCTCCTAATGACCCTATTATAACATTGAGTAGATTAAGATATCATTGATGTACATGATTATTAACTAGTCTATGAATTCACATAATATGTATTTCATTTTTTACATGAGCATAATTGTTTAATCAAGACACTAAATAGCATGATCAAAAAGTCTAAGTTCCCATACCTATGTATAAATGTAGTCTCCAAGATATCCTAAAATTTCACTCCCATATAGTGATATCCAGACATTAAATTGATAATTGAGAAGCAAAAATCTCCTTACATCTTGTTAAATAGAACTTAAATCCTCATAAGGGTGTAATGGTTCTTTACCATTAACAAATTTAACATATGGTAGTCTATGAAAAACCTAGGACTACCATACACCTTATTCGAGAAAAACAATAGTGGAACCTAAAGACACACACTAGAAAATATGAAACCCTTATATAATATATAATACATCTTTTTCATTATTTCACATAGCCCAATAAGCACCATTTGATAGGGATCCATCAAAATCAAAGGAACACCATGTTTAAACTATATATGAATCTAGATTTTGCATCGAGGGTCTAGTTTAATGAACTCATATATAAAAACATACAGGAAACCACCATAACCCTAGGAAAATTCTCTTCCTTGGATTCCACTAACATATTTTCAGACTGTGAAAAAGTGGCTAGACTACTCTACCACCCATCCAATAACTCTTCTTCTTTACCAACTCCACTCACTAGCCCTCCACATTAGAAACTGAAACTCTCCTGTAAATATATTCAATGACTACATGCATGAAATAAAGATAACTCATTCCTAGGATAACATTGTACGTTAATATATATAAAATATGGAAATCCCCCTTTAATTTTTGCTACCCTATCACCAATAGATATACCCTCCTCATAGAAGACAAAGTATCCTAAACTCTATCTAGTGTAGATAATAGAAGGGGTACTCGAATCCTCTTTGTATCAAGTCTCAAAGAATATAATAAAGAATTAGTAATAAAGTAGTGAAAGAATATTGAATAAAACTAGGTAAAAATAATGTTAGTTGATAAACTGGTCATACCTTGGAAAATATCTTACCCTATTGCCACTTTCAATTCCATAACATGCTTCTAATCATGTATATCTCCTCTAACTATTTATTTTCAACCTCCATGACTACACTCTATACTAGGTCCCTGAGGATAGTGACTATTATGAGAATTCACCCCACCAACTTGATATTCCTATGGTTGTTTTATAAACACTAAAAGTACCTTTTCCTAAAACTTCCTCAGTGTTAATTGTTGAAACTGTAGGAAAAGGGCCTAATCTCCCATATGAAACTATCCTACTTGATCTGTCGAGCACCTTTTAGCGTCTAGGTCGCCCAAAAACATATTATGAAGATAGGAAATCCCAAAAAGGTTATTAGAAACCATCATTACCATAAGGAAATTTTGGGATCTTCTATGGTTGTTTCCCCACTTGTCAAAACCCAAACCGCATAAACATCTATAACCCACTACGGGAATCCCTTCTCCTCAAAAATATCTTACAGCCACTCTCTCAAGGATCACCACCTAGGAAATCCAAAAAAAAATTAACATATACCTTATTGTTCACCTCCAGACTTATAGAGAGCATAAATGGGATGACTTCATGCATGATCACTGGAGGTAGAACCTCCACTATTTACCACACTTTCGACTCCTCATCTTGGAAAACATCAAGAGTGAAGTTCATGATGTCCTTGAACATGAACCGAAAATCCTTCACACCCAGGATCCCCTACTCGAGGGATAGAATCTATTGTCTCTTAGTTGTATTAATCATCAATAAAAGGAGATCCCAAGGGAAATCCATCTAAATTTCTAACCACAACACATATTCATTCTTTCGATCACTAATATATATTATTCATCACTAACGCAAATCTTCATGAATCTTAATAACCACTAATGGTACCCAAATTCAAACTAAGCTTGAATTAGAAAAAATAAGATCTTGAGAACCTCCTTATCCTCCTCTATCGGGTTGATCCTCCAATTATCCCCTAGATCAGATTACTAATACTTTACTCTATAAGCTACTCATGGATGATGACCAGGATCCTATAATGAAAAATAAGGATAAACCTTATGTTCATTAGAATGGAATTTTATAAAATTTTATTTAATAAATTCTTTTTTATTTCCAAAAAACATTTAATTCGGACATGAATAATATCAATAATGATGCATGTACATCTCCTATGAATCTACCCAAAAACATTTTCCACCTTATATAGTAATTAACTAAACTCAATTTACATGTATCAATTCAAGTGAGGCTATAAAATCCCATATACTAGTAGGTATCACTAGCCTATGTCACATACCTAGATCAACTAGTATCATTTCTATACCAACTCATTAAATACTCAAACTTTATTACTCCAAAATCCATCATCTCTCTATACTAAAACATTTGATACCACACTTTTATGAACCCTACATATAATGATTCCCCTCATGTGCCATAAAATAAATAAGAGAGATAATGACCCTTGAGTTCCACTTCTAGTGGGCTCAGGGTTGGAGACAAGCACTGCGGGTATAAAAATATCAAGCATAGAAGGAATAATACTCTATAATAATATTGGATCATATGATAGGGAAACCCACCAAGAAACCCAATTATGTAAAAAAACCATCCACACAATTCATGATCAATGGAAACAAATACAAATGAATTTCTACAAATATATACCAAAAGACAATCCTATGGAGTTGACTCAACATAATCTCCAAAACCTAAAATTATAATGTCCATCTCTGACCCCAAAGTCCTCTTGGAAATTTGAAAAATAGTTTGTATATATTTTGGGTGAGAATAACATGTATACAGAGTAGTACCATACATAAGGGATCAAGAACAAATCTAAAAAGACAATACAAATGTGCCACTAAATAAAGAGAACCAACATGAACCAAAACAATACCACTAAACATTCATATC
This sequence comes from Viscum album, assembly GCA_963277665.1. Lineage (NCBI taxonomy): Eukaryota > Viridiplantae > Streptophyta > Magnoliopsida > Santalales > Viscaceae > Viscum > Viscum album. The sequence goes on from OY728144.1 coordinate 446,112,355, forward strand.
CTATATTTGGAATTCTCACCAAATCACACATCCAATACAGTAATATATTATGAATTGAACATAATGAATGTCACCACACATCTTTGTTTCCCCTAATTTTGTCGATCTCATGCCCCAACATCAAACATCTTATGCTCCCATCTGTTCCATACATATCACATCACATATCCTGCCATCCATGATATGGGTCGAGACACATCTTTACCTACCCTTCCCTCAAAAGTTCTAGCATTTGGTGTTAGCATCAATCATCATCAAATAAAATGATTATCACATCACATCACAGCCACATCACATAAAAAAGAAAACAGGGTATCATGAATGTGAAGAAAATGAAACTTGTTCCTTACTCATAACATGCATGACCCCTACCCCATATCACATCCTCATCATCACCAGAAAATCTCAGGCATTAACCCATATCACCATTGAGTATGCTCCAACGCCAACCCATATCATTAATTCTTCTGATGGAAGAGCGATTAAATGGAGATATTTAGCAATCACTTTCCCCAGTAAACTATATATTGGGGAAAGCACCTGGAACCCAAACTCATAAGGCATTGGTAATGTTATCCAACTCAGTTGGGATATATATCGAAATGACATAAAATATATCATAGATATATTACACATAATACCTTACCTATGGGTTAAAAATAACTACACTTGCATACTCCACCTCACCACCACCACAATAAATGATATATTTCTTAACTGTTTCCTCTACTAAATGCATCAGAACACATAATAAAACATAAAAATCCACAAAAATACACTTTAAATTATTTGATTTTACAATTTTTTATATTTTAATGAGTTTCCACTAACTTTAAATTACTAATCCATTCCTTTTACATTTACACATCCCATTCAGTTATCATTAAACTAATTTAATCCATTTACCACACATCAATTCCATCCAATTATTATTCATTTAAAAAATCATGTAATTTAAATTATAGGGTTTTTATTTATCAGTTCTAGGGGAAATCAACAAAATAACATAACCACACTATAGAACAACTCTCTCGTCACACATACACTATTACTCGAACACCACATTAGGCAGACACCTCACCACAGTAACCATACATCTCTAAAACATCATATAATAAACACCACATGTCACTAACACCATAAAACACAACCACTTCCCAACACAAACATCACACATCAATGCCACAACAAAACTCAACTGCCCCAAAAAAAAAGCCATCATAAAATACCACCATCACAGAACTCCCCACATCACATCTCATTCTTACTAACCATCATATCACTAACTAAAAAGTATTCCATAACCCATCTATCCACCTCCACTACCACACATTATTCCACATCAGAATAAGAAACACAACAAGCATATCCATTTACATAAAGACATCTCATCATCAATATTTTTTATTTGAAGGGATTATATTACATTATATCATTAATTAGCATGGGTATATTCAAAAAAATAGATTTATATAGGAAATAAATTCATTAACATATATAAATTCTTAGCCTTATTATGAAAGGTATGATGAAACAATTAAAACAACATGGATCCCAAAATCATAATAACTACAATACCAACAAGGATCTATATAGTCATGATTTTCAGTAAGGGAAACGAGTATAATCAATCTCATTAGTGATGTCCTAAAATTAGTAGAGAAATTTATTTATCCCATTACCGTCAATTTTAGTTAAGAAAATTATTTATCTTTATTATTCGAACCCTTACTATATACCTAATTGATGAAAAAGGCATGAAATTCCTAGACACTCATATACATAGGGAGAGAATGATGACCCCCTATATCAAAGAATATTTCTTAATCACTATGCACAATATGGAAAAGGTGAAGCAATTGAATGATAAAAATTACATAGGTAAACCTTGATTCAACCTGGATCACATTAAGTTTTATTAAAAAACACATCCGAAACACATCTAAACCAAAAAAAATATAACAAATATGATTTTTAGGGGGAAGAACATATAAAAATAACATAATTATTATGAGAAATCTTCTTATATTAAAAAATAAAATCCTTGGGAAGAAAATAACACAATTTAGAGGAAATGGGATGAAAGATATACTAAAATATCCTAGGGTTCACCAAAACCTAATAGGATCATGAGTTGATTGTGGTAATATTGGGGGCTCTCAAAAATTATAAAAAAGCTGGACCATTTCCATATTCACAGTGTAAACCCCAATTTACATCATGAATTATCATGAGGCCCTCCAATTCAATCCTTGAAAAATATTTCGGCTCTGAATTCCAAAAACATCAAACCAGATAAGCATCGTTCAATTTTCATTATGCTTTATCCTCAATTTAATTCATGTAATTAATTATAATTTCACATTGTGAGTTGTGTAGGACCAAAAAACCCACCTAAACATCATGTCGTGATTCTTATACCTATAATTTATGAAAAACATCTCACATTTTGAATTCTTACTCACATTTTGAATCACATTCTATTTCATTATTACATCTCAAAATGACAGATAACCCCATTAAGCCTCCATTAAATGCATCTAACTCCCAAAATAGAAAAGTAACAGATTGAGATGCACAGACTACTGCATGTGTGGTGTATGAACATTATTATTGATTTATTTTATCATTTATATAATGAAATTAATGTTTCATGCAAATCTATGTCATTTTCTCTTCTATGAAATTATTTTGTTTCAAAATTGATGAAAGTTACAAGGGATTTTCATTTAAAAAGTTATCAATACATTTTAATCACTTTTTACTCTATATCCATGATATTTTAATTTTTTCATGAATGTTATTATTTATAATTAAATTGTAATTAAATTTAATTTTCAACTACTTTTAACTATATTTACAAATGCTAAAAATAATTTATTGGACATTTTCCATGTGTGTCACTTTAGACACTTTTTACAAAACTTAAAAGGAATATTTTTTAATGTAATTGAAAATAAAAAAAATTCCCACCTTCATGTACTTTATTTATTATTAGTATTACTATAAAACATTCCATGGTTAATTGGGAGAAAAGCGTTATTATATTTTGGTAACATCATATAAATAATCTAAATAAAAATAATTTAAATATGATGGGATTTTATTTTAGTAATACATTTTGAGTTAACTTTTGAAAAAATATATGATTTTATTATGGACTTATGGAGATTCTTGTTATTTTATGAATTTACTATACTTTGGAGAATATATTATATGACTTTATGAGTGATTAATTTTATTTAGAGATTAATATTATGTGTACCACAATAGAATATGTGATATCATATTTCTTATTTTTGGGATTCAGATTTGGTTAGGCATATTTTGAAGATCATTAAGGTTAATTATTTATGAAATTTTTAATGTTTAACTTTAGGATAATTTATTCATAATTTAGTGATTAATTTATAACTTCTTCATTTTAGATATTGTCATAACATGTGCTAAATATTTTGGTTTTGTTTAAGTTATAATGTTTGTCGGAATTATTTCTTATCTTTTTTTGGATCTTGTGATCCATTATAAGTTTATGTTAATTCTTTAGGAGTGAATAATTTATCTTGAATATTAGTTGATTTGAGTGAGATATGGGGTAGAAGTAAAAACGTCTCAAAACAAAAATAATTGATCAAATTATACTTAAAGAATGTAATGAAATAAAGTAAATGTATTTTATAATTTTTTATATCTCGAAGGTAAAATAATTACTCAACTCAATGAAGATGGAGATAAATCTATCGAGTTTCATCACTAAAACATTAAGTTTCACTTTTAGAAACACTTTAAATGGTATTATTCCCATAATGGTAAATACATAACTTAAGAAATGTTTAATAAATAATTAGTTCCCTAGTATTAATATGGAAATTAAAGTAATTTTCATATAGAAATTTTATCATTCTGAGTTAAAAGTTAATTATTTTCAATTGTTTATATTTCATTACTTTATATGTAGTTGATTATAAAAAAGAAACTATTTTTATTGTACATGATATAAAATTGTGACGTCATAATTTATTTACAATGAGTATAATGAAACACCCTGATATTTTAGAATTAATAATTCTTAAAATAAAGATTTTATGATAGAATATGTTTTACAAAACAAAAAAAGTCAAAATTGAACATGATATGTTTTATTATGGGAAAATATTAAAATTATAGGTAAAAATTAATACATTATGAGGATTTTATAATAATAAACATAAATAAAAATAAGATTGGAATAAATGAAAAAATATATAAAAATACTATGATCATATAATGTTTATCCCCATGGTCTTCCATTAATATCATAATACTGATCATAATTAAGGATAAAATGATAACAATTAAAATAATTATTGAAATTATGAGAGAGTATTAATGAATTTAGGTATTTAAGAGAGATTAAATTGGAAGGAAATATGTTAATTGGGCTGATATTGGAATTAGAATTTTATAGCCATTGATCTCATATGGTAGTCAGACTTATATATCCATTGAAATTATATGATCCATTTTCTTATATATTCATTGGGTATAATACTAGTAAATATGAAATAAAAATAAATGGTTTTATGTGATAAAAATCATTATTTCAAATCTCTATCTTCTTGAGAGTCTTCTTCTTGAAAAGTTGTTATCAAAAAAGGTGTTCCATAAATTTATGATGGGTTAAAACTATAGAGCGAAAACTACTTCGTGGGGGATATATCATTGTAAATAAATTATCATATCATAAAATGTATCATGGTTTATAATTTTACATCATGGTTTCATAGATATAAATATATTCAATTCAAAACCATTCTTGGGATGATAGATATTATAGTGTTAAATCTAGTATAATTATCTTTCAATTGAAGAGATATATAGAATACATTATGGTTTCATTAACCATTTAGTGGATCCAAGTGATGGAATTGTTTTATAAACATTGACAAGGAAGGATTATTAAATAATTAAATAATTAACTGGAGGTCGTTAGCCAAAAAACATTCGTAGTAATGTAAAATATGGCCCATGAGTAAGCTTAGTCTCAATCCACACCGGCTTTATCCTACATGTGTTTTCTCATAAAATCCCACATGTAAAGAGTAAAATATATTGTAAGTCTGTAAAAACCTAAAAAATTCCATGAGTTGCCTATAAGATTGCCTATATTTTTTTAAAAAAATTAAATATATAGACTAAAATAATTTAAAGATTATATTTAAATATTTTTATATTTTATATCACAATATTAAAAAAAGTTTATATCTTTTTATTAAAATATATGTATTAGGTGACTTGTGAATCCATAGTTTGGGTACACCCTCACCTTGAAATCTTAAAATTATGGTGCATCTCCCAGGTAATTTCCCTAGTATTCTTCCATGTAATTTTTTATATCCCATACTCTCTGTCATATCCCTCGTGCTAAGTCATGTGGAGCGCTCTTTCTATACCTTGCTTCCAGACAGTCATTCACTCCAACTTTAATGGATTCCACACACATTGATAATATTTCCTTCCCTGGGTAGATAGCCTCCTATTGGGAATCTATTCCCTCATGCAGTTTTTCATGTGATATAATTTCTATATGAATTCAATATCCTCCTATGTATACCCTTCTTGTATTTTATTTAAAAATATATTTCATCTACAATGTAAATATCATTAGGAAATATTTGATAACTTTCTAGTAAAAAAATATTTTAAATTAACATTTTTAGTTAACTATTTTGTTAAAATATTCATATATACTTACGTTTTTAAAAAAATCAAGACTAAGAGAAATATAGCACACACATTGGGTTATCTGACTTAGCATGAATCTATATGGTCTTGAACTACATATGCCCACTGTCTATAAAATAAAAAATATTAGGTTCGCCCTTTCCTATATCCATCTCATATTGTTTATATCAATGGGTAATAGGATCATTTTTCATCACTAATTTATGAATCCATGGAACATAAGTTTATATAGAATGAGAACTAGATTAGGACTTTATTTTACTATTTCATGTATAAAATTACTCCCTTCATATGATAGTAGAAAAATTAAAGGGGTGAATATATTTGTGCTAAGAATTTATATTTAGGATTTATTTAATGGTTATTTTCTATTATTTTTTAGGATAATCTTTTACGTTTAATAAATTTATTTATATTTCAAAGATATTCTTATTTTAAAAATAATGACTATGATTTTTTGAATGAATGATTCTTATTAAATACATAAACTATCTTGATTCTATGTCTTATTGATATGGGAATAAGTCATAGTAATATTTTATGAAATATGGTTTTGGAAACCCTGATCACTAACTGAACCAAATAATTTGATCATATAAAAATAGGATTTTATTAATTAGAGATTAAATACATGACAACAGAATCTTTAGATTTAATTCCCAAGAAAAAAAATTATTCTTTAAAGATATTAGAATTATAATTATTCAATGATCCTAGATTTATGATTCTTATTACAACATCATTTGTAAAGGCTGATTATTTTTAATTAAAAAAATAATTCAAATATTCTATCATGAATTTTTTATCAAGGTTTTTATAATTATTCAATCCAAGCTTCCCTATCATATTACCCAAGCCGGTTTTCCAGAAGGACCTAAGTTTTTTCTTCATCTACATGGGGTAGAAATAGGTTCCAAGGCCTTAAGATTACCCTATTAGGAATTATATACTACCTTAAATAGAAAATGAATGAAATTATTCCAATTTAGAACCTGACATGATCATTCCATACATTGGAAATTCCATGCGTATGAAATAAATAATTTTGACATAATTAGAACCCAAAAATGAATAATTATGTCTAAAAGTAATCAAATAATGATAAATTATTAATTCATCCAAAATAAACATGATCGTAATTTTTATATACAATCATCCATCTATGTAAGTCCAAAATGAATCCAAAAACATAAGGTGTCAAGAGATTGGAAGTCAAAGTGATGGAATAGATAACCATATACAAAAAGACATCACCAAAAAAGAAATATAAATTCAGTCTACAAATCTCTATATGATAATAGGGACACCCACACTTTTCACCTCTTTCAATCTTGATCAAAATTTACTAATCATCCACCATCCTAAATTAGTACCAAACCTATACCTATATTTGAAAATACGAAGTCATCATTTAAATTTTGAGTGAATGTAAAGTGTGAGAATATATTCCCTACATAATTCCCCCACATTCTAAATGTATAACCATTAAAATATAAAATATGTTATAACCTTTTTAAATAAAAATATGAAAATACCATATTCATGGTTTTAAAAACATGTATAAAAAATATTTCACATTTTTTCTATTTCATTAAAAATAAATAAGTTAACTGAGTTTATTCAAAATTATACAAGTATGTCAATGTAATACATGATGAAACTATTTACATAAAGGTTCATTTCAAAGCATTATGGAACACTACTTAAGGTCATATTCTAGAGACGTCATGGGACCACATATGCAATCTCAAAATCATATATAATCAAGACACTAAAATGATCATAATATCAAAATAATTGTGAGGCAACTAGTTAGTTTATAATCTAAACTAGTGAAAGGAGTCAAATATAATTATCTAGACCACGATCCTAAAATATTCTATATTATCCAATGAATAATCTAAACTAATGGATTATTTATGTAGTGTATATTCTCATTTATTGTATATTCTTGTAACTAGAATCCCTCATATGTACCGAAGGTACTCCTATTAAGATTTCCATAATCAAATAAATCAATAATTCAAAATAAAACACATTAAATATCCCCTTTTTAATTATCCCAAATTCATTAATATAAAATTTTCTTATCTTTTCACTTTATAATAAAATGGAAAGAAATTTTAATGTTGGTAAACCATATAATAAGAACTTTGAACAATATAAAAACACCATTATCAATGAAAAATTTTTATTAAAAATACATTAAACATTATTTATAAATCATATCAAAACATTCTATGAAATCCATTTCACTTATTTTAGGAGAAAACATCAATGAAGTTTTGTTGAATACATTACCTATAGTATTAATTTTTATATTTAATTTATACCTCTTTAAAACTTTTTCTTACCATACCAAATAAAAATAAATAAGTGATAAACAGTATAATCATAAAATAATTATCATATAAATTAAATAAAAAGTTATTTAAAAAAATAGCATTTTAAACAAGAATGTATTCATGGTTTCATAAAAAAGGAAATTACAAAGATCCACCCTCCTTTTATGCAACTTATTAAATTTAATTGGGTTTTGTATCTATAATACCTCCCTTAGGGACTACATAATCTTTAAAAAGAAACTAGAATCTTAATAGCGTAAGAATAATACAACCTGTCAAAGCCTGGGATGTGAAATCACTTACTGAAGAGCCATAGGATGAAATTAAAACCTCTAACTAGGTTCATATGAAACATAAAGATCTTCCCTAACCCCTAAAATAAATCTACCTATATATTCTATTCATTTTTACGTCATAAATAAAAAACATAAAACATCTAGGAACCTTATACTTAGAAAACCTCACGAGGAAGAATATCGGTAAGAATAATAAAATGGAAAAAATAAATATGGAGTTACATGACATTCAAATTGAATCTTTCATGGAAGAAAGAAACTAGAAGATATGAGGAAGCTCCCTTATCCCTCCTTGAGATCCACAACTGAATGAAAGGGGAAATAATCGATTCCCAAGATTTTATATCAAAACTCGCTTTTATTAATTTATTAATTAATATATAATAATTTAATTATATTAACTCTCACCATATAACAATAATGTGTTGTATTTATGCTATATAATTGGAAATATTATTTATAAAATATTAAAATATATAATTCCCATATCAAATAAAATTCACATATGTATATAGATAATAATAATAATATCATAAAATATATATGGATATTAGTTTCATAATAATTTTAATAAAACATTTCAAAAATATATAATACACTACTCGTAATTTACATAATCATAGTTAAACACAAATTACATCAATATAACAATATAATAATAACATAAGGAAGGCCTTTGTAATTTTAGGCATGAAAATTGATATTTTATGTCAACTCTTAAGGATGAATGGTTACAATGAATGATTTCCTAAACTCTAAATCACTCACTATATATAAATTATTACACCACATGGTTACTATGAATGGTTTCCTAAATTGTGTAAATACACTAAACCAAGTATAGTTTTTCAAAAATAATAAAAAATCATTATTTTATCTCAAAAATACCATTGGGATAATTATCTATTCTATATTGAAAAGGTTTCATTTCACTATTTTAATATAAGTATATATTATCTCAGTGCACTATTATTTATAAACGTGATTCCCACTTTTAAATATTTTTTTCTCATGGTAATTCAAGCCACCCAATTTTTTCGATATATTTCTTTCAAATCATGATATGTTAAATCCTTGATTAATGGTAGGAAGTAATGATGGATTTCAATATTCAGTTTCTATTTTGTATTGAATTTCCAAAATACCATCAATATGGTATATTCAAAATATAATAGTTATGAGGAGACCCATGTATGATTTATGATGACTCGTGTTATCGAGTGTTGGAAGAACATAAAAATTACTAGACTCTAATGGAACTAGATTTGATGGGAAATTCAAATTTTGGATCTTAATTAGGAAAATAAATTTATAAATATAATTGGGAAATTCAAATATATATTTAAACATAGGAAATTCACAGAGTAAAATTTCTTGTGTGTTACAAACAATGATTCTTGAGTATACTATAGAAGTACTCATAAGATCTTCGTTGGACGCCAGTATAGTTTTATTGTGCCACCAGTGGATATGGATCCAACAACAGAGGGTCCTATGGTGGGATCAGGGACCAGGTTTCCCATTATAACATTGATAAGGTCCATAAAATTCTTGGTATACTGGTCCTACCACCACATTACATGGGGGGATTTTAATCTATTCTAGTATATCTAATAAAACACATTTTCTGTTTGTAGAGCCCGAGGATTGATTAACCACCAAGAGAGGGTGAATCATTGGTTAAATTTAAAAAATTAATTCCTCTTATTTCAAACTCTTAATATTTTTAAGGATTTCAATCCACACAATGATGTCTTAAAACCTCATGTCATATAAAGAATTAATAAGGAATGACATAACAAAAAAATATTTATAATGTTAGATACTAATACCTACACCTTACCATGTTGGTTAGAAGACCCAACATGGATTTTACACTATAATATTATTATCAATTTCAATGGCTTGGGAAAAAAATATTTTCACATTATAGTATTCAATCCTCTAGATGATCCTAGTTCTACACCCCATCAAAAAAATATTCTACCTCGGTTGGTTATTCACTACAAATATTTTCTCTTATCTTTGATTGGTTATACACCACAATCATCCTTCTCTTAATTGTGGATATATTGATATAAAATTCTCTAGAAGCTATTAAAAACGTTTAGACTAAAATGATAACTCTATAAGAATTCAAGATTTGGTATGCTCATGTAAAAATTTGATCTTGTATGTCACGTCTACTTTATAACATTAATTTCTAGCTTGATCACTCTTCTATATAATGTCATGCTCTAGTTATTCTCAATTCACTAAATAATCCGACATAAAAGTCTTCTCCTAAGATGATCTTTTGACATCAGTCTCCTCTATCTCCTCAATATAGTGGTGTATCAGTTTCCCTAATGTTCTTCAATTATAATATCTTAGATTATTCATATAATCATAAAAATTTGAAGGACTTGTCAACTATTTAATTTTTGAAAGTTATTTTACTTTTCAACAATATAATTAATATATAGTATTTGAAATTAGTCTAATTCACATCACATGATCACCACATAGAATATATTTCTCATCAGATACAATTTATTCATTCATCTTGGGTTTCACATATTGATGATTCCAAATAAATTTTAATGTTATAAGTTATTTTAATTATGTATCATGTAATAGATAGTACACAGAACTATCATTATGAAATTATAGGAAACCATAATCTATATAGCACTTCATCTATAAATCACTTCAATTTACATAGTACATAAATCCATTATTCACTACACTATAAAGAAATAAGGATTCTCAAAATGATATCCTTCAAGAAAAGTTCAAATTTCTTTATAGGATCTAATTGGATAAAATAAGGACTTAATATCTTGATAATAACTTCTCTAGAATTAATCTCATTTAGACGAGAGATGAAAAAGGTATTTTTAGGATATTTTTCATTAGGTTAATAAATGGTAGTACTAAGAGACATAGTAAAACACTCAACCTCTTAAAATTCCAAAAATATTGTAACCTTTCTTCACAAATGGTATATATGCAAGATATATCCATATATAATACATTTTGTGCAATTTTATTTCATAAACTAAAACCCCATTCACAAGATTTATATGGAAAAAAATTAATAATTTTTTTACTATTTCATGGTCATAAAGATTTCACATTGTAGTCTACTAGCATAGCACATTAATTTGTGTGGAATCTTCTGCATGTTCATCACATATCATGTATCATGTACTATCTTCTCATTCGTATAACTAATTCACCATATAAATCTTTCATGGTTGAAAACTACATTCATGTTTGTATATAAACCATCTACATGGAATTTTAACATTCATAAGGAAACATTTTAAAATACTTATCATTGTATAATAAAATCATTACATAAAAAATTGTCTTAGTGTGATGAGTCTTGTCTCATATTGTATGATGATCAGGATCAAATTAGTTTTAAACTTAGAGGAGATTGAAAATAAATTAGCGGAGAATAAACCCTACATTAATGTTTTAATGCGATTAGGGTATATGATCAGATGGTGAAACTTGGTTAGGTCAAACAATATTCATTCTATACATATCTTTTATGTTTAAATAAACTATGCCCCTTAAAGAATCCATCACACATTGAACTTCATAGTAATTGGAATCCACTTAATAAAATAATTAGCTCCAATCAATCATTGACCATGGAATGGGGGTCAGATCTCGAATGCACCCACACCTACCGCTCATGCGATACGCATATCTATGAAGGTCCACTAGCACCGCTACATGTTCGGTAACCCATGCATTTTCACATGTGTATAGATTCAAATCCTCCATTTATAATATTTATGTGGTTGACCCATATCACTATTAGGTTCAGTCAGTTCCCATTGCTAGTTGTTGGATGGAATATTATTCTGTGAAATCCCACACTTGGTAAATAAAATAATAATATAATATCCAAATCTATTTAATAAAAAGTACTAATAAAGAATATAAAATTCATATTCTCAAAAACAAATATTAATTCAACTTATGTTAAAGTCATTAATTAATTATTCAATTCTCCTCATGTAAAAAATATTATTTTTTAATAGCCTTAAAAATAATTCTACTCAATACCTTAGTTTGGTAATTCCCAATTCAAATGTTGTAACTAAGGAGTTTAATCCAGACATAATTATCACATGTTTTATATATTATTAATATCTTTGAAATCATTATAATATTTATTTCCACTATCTTGAAGATAGTCATCTCATAGTTCCTTTTCCATAGACCATAGTAGTACCAAAATCAACCTATAGACATACATGGAATATTTATCAAGCATGAAATTTAATTCATGTTTGTGAATTTATAAAAACCCTCCCAGAATCATAAACTCCTAATATTGGTCTTATTTTTAAATTGAATTTATGATGCACTAGAAAAAAATTCAATACTCATTCTTCAACCATTCACTTATGCTCATTAATCTTCCCCTTAAAATTTATTTTTAATAATAATTAACTTTTTAAAATCAATGTTCTCCTACCATTTATTGATAATAAATGAAAACTTATATTAGTGGTATTCTCAGCTCGTAAATATTCTTCACATTCCATCATGACACCCTCTTTTCTTTGAATCATTTAAATCATCAATCTTATTCACATTTCATCATGACGCCATCTTCTCTTTCAAAAATTTAAATCCACAACCATATCAACTTGTGAGAAAAGGATAACAACACATGTTTTTTCTTATCAAATATCATTTATCTAGAAAACTACATATATGAATAGGAAAAATATTTTTATAAACCAAAAGTGTATAACCAAGGTGATCGATGATGTATATAAATTATGTTGCATGTGATACCAAATTTATATAACTTTCTCATAATATTTTGGGGTATGTCAAGAGAGATCTATCAAGAAATGTGTTGTATCTCATTTATTTATTAACAAATAGTTTAAAAATATTAACTGAAATATATATATATCCCCCTTATTAGCTCAATATCACCTCCTACATGATTATATTTATCAATCAATTCCAAATAGGGATATGTTAGTGATTATCATACCTCATCTTCCAAAATTACAAAGCTATTTAGAAGTTCAATAATTACTACATTATAAATAATTAACATATTTAACTCATCAATTATACCCCCTAAAGGGATACATCAATATCCTTCAACTACCTATATGTTAGTATAAAAGAATATGTGTGTGTGTGTCTATAAATACAGAGATACTCTAATGGCTTAGAATCATCACTTCTGGTTCTGACACTAAAGACATAAACTTTACAAATGGGACCCAATTAATTCCATCAAAAAATAGAACATCAAAAGGAAATAATGGTTCCATTACAATCCCAATTATCCTTTAGGCTTATATCTTTATATGATTATAAAAAACTCTTACATTTCTTATAAAAAATAAAAAACCGTTTCAAAAATCAATATTATATCCCAATATCTATTCACGTTTTCACCCTTCTTAGATATATCCTACAAAAAACCTTTATTCATAACCTTTGGAAAGGAAACATAATAAACGGTTACCACAAATGCTCTGTAAGGTTAACATGGAAGATATATAATCATATCATGAGTATAAGGGTATGAAAACAAGAGAATAATGTGGAAAATAAAAGCTTTCATTTCAAATATCATAATATAGAATCATTTAATTAATGATTGGAATATCATAAGTGATGAATCCTAAGATAATAAATAACATAATCCATGAAATCCGAGCATAGGAATAAGACATTAAATTGTGGAGGACACATAAGAATATAAATAAGTTTACATAGTAGTCAAGGAATCACTACCAAGTCCATATTAGTAGTGTGGTTTCACTCCCCATACCATCTTGGAAGTTATGGTTTACTCCCATGACCATCATAATAGTCTAGGTTCACTCATAAAACCATCTTAGCTAATAATGTTCTTTACTGAACCGAGTTTACTTCTTGTTCCTTCCAATTCTATCTAATGAGATATAAATCATTATCCAATGCAGTAAAGAGAGATATAGTTCCCAACCATTACATAATGATAAAAAACATATTTTTTCTATAAGAAAATAAATCATCCACAATATCATAACCCATTAAATGAAAAGGGATTCAAAAACATCATTCAATCATAACATAACCAATGGAAAATAAATGGGTTTCATAAATATCCTTCCATCAGAAAAATAGTTCTTTCCTAAAAAGAATAAAAATGGTATCATTGAATCATATCCTCATTAAAACATAAGTAACATCAAATAATGATATCTTAGATGGAAAATAATTTTTATAAATCACTTGAAAAAATATCTTGAGTAAAATATCCTTTCAATTTTGAAATATTATTTTTAAATAATAAAATGTATCAAAATATCTGTGAATGTAACCATGAAAATTAATAAAATAACATTTGAGAACTATTTTAAATATATTTTAAATAATTATTCCTATAAAATTCGTAAAAAATCATCAACAACACTTTTAAAACATTTTTAGAAATCATTATTTTAAATGAATAATGATTTCTGACCGACGAGAGAATAATATTACATGAATCTTACAATATCATGAAAAGAATGAGATTAATGATACAAATGTTAAAATTATTCATATACACCTCATAAACTAATATAGTTGAACAATAAAAAAATTTTCATCAATATAGATAATTGAGAAAAAATTACAATTGGGCGCAGGGTACTATAGTGGTATTGTAGCGTACTATAGTCGCGGTGGTATTGTAGCAACGATGGGCACTATAGCGGTGGTAGGGAACTGTACTAGAAGCGGTATTGTGCAACAGAGTAGCAGGCGGTACCATAGAATTACTACTCACATAATGGGCTTTGTGCCATAAATTTGGGCCTACGGGCCATGTAATGGGCTAAATGCCCACTGGGCCTTCAGGCTATGTAATGGATCACCCTCTACCAAGTTAAAAGGGGTCTTTTCTTTTCTTTAATAATAAATGAGGCTTGAGACCAAACCTTTTAAAAAAATAGATATGTAAATAATAATACATTTAATGATAAGGATAATATAATATATTTATGATAATTATATACACCACATAAAATAAATAGGAGGTGAACATGGCTTATATCTCATGGAAAATAAAAGTGAGATAGAAATCCATTACCTAATGCCTTAAATCACATCTCACTCACTAAAAACTACTATATATTAAATATAATTTTGTTATAAATATATTAAAGAGTAATATTAATATATATATAATACAATATATTATTTACTTATTACTTTATATTACTCTCTTACAAAAAAATGATATTATTAATGTTATGTTTTGAGTAATAACTAATTTATTTTTCATTCATGTTTTGACTTGTTATCCTTAGTGCACTAACATAGATCATGATTTAATAAAATAAATAATGATAAAGATGATATAAATATCATATATATATTCAGTATATATGTATTCAGAGTTATTCATAAAAGGTACAGACAAACAATAAAATACAGCATTTATTAAGATGGTACGTCGTACGTACGCATAAAAAATGTTTTCATTTTCTTATCATATTAAATGAAAGAAAATAATATGTTATATTATCATTAAAGAATCATTTTTATGTTATATATATCATATATAATCATAAAATTTATATTTATTATCATCCATGTGATATATAGATGAAAAACGAATCACATCGCGTTATGGGGATGGTACGTTATACATAAGCACGAGCAACTTTATCATTTCCGAAAAGACTAGGTAGTAAAAATTTAGATGTAATATTATCATTATAGAAGTATAATTATTTAAAATATATAATATATAAACATTAAACTCATTATAATTTTCACTTATAAAATAATTTGATGGAAAATTAATTTTTTCGCTATGTGGAGACCATAACTCGTACGTACGCACGAGCGATACTTTCATATTTATGTTCATTGGGAAAGGGGATATATAGTGGTGTGTTAATCATCATAATAACACATAATCATATTTATTATAATAAAGTTAATATTTTATGATATAAATCATATATTTAGAGGAGGTATAGAATTGTAGAAAATAGAGTAATAGGTTATAGCGATTATCTATTCTTCAAAACGACCACTTTCGATCACTGCTAAAGGACTCTAGTGTTGATATTTTGTGGAAAACAAACCAAAATAATATTTATAGGTATGTATATAAAATAATTTTTATAATTTGGTCGATATAGAAAGCTCAAAGTGAAGCGAATAATTGAGGGAGGACGTGACCTTTTATAATTGAGGTGAGAGGTACTTTGGGAATTTCATAAAATATTAATTAATAATAAATTTAATATCAATCCAAGTGCCTCCAAAATTCCATGTATTAGAATATTAGATGATATAATATTTTAATCTCATCAACCAATATATTTGTTACAATTTTTGGTATTATTTTAAACCTTATCATTTTAATTAATCCTTGGTTAGCCTATTTTATTTTTAACTATTATAACAAATTTTTCAATATTAAATGGTTTAAATTTGTACATATCTTAGGTCAATTAGACCATATATGAACAATATATAACCTTTTAGACCAAATTATATTTTCATTATATTTTTAAATATGTGTCATTATTTTTACATAATTTAATAAAATATTATTTTCATAAAATATCATTAGTGTAATTTTGACACTGTTAATTTCATGTACTTTTAAAAATATCAAGATAACAAGTTATCTTTGAGAAAAATAAGTTATTATATCTCTATTATGTCAATATAAAATATAAAATTACTTTATCACGTTAGTAATATCATATTTTATTTATTTTAATATTTTTAGTAACATTTATTTGATATTTCTATTAATAAAATAATTACAACATTAGTATTGTGTAGTTATTTAATATAATTATTTTTTTATGTTAAATTAAAAAAATTCCATGATGAATATAAGTCCTTTATATTTCATAATAATATTTAAATTATAATATATATATTGGTTAACCCTATATTTAAAATGATATATTATTTAAAATATGAATGTTACATAATTAAATATTCATAAAATAATGTATTGTAAATATCATAATCCCATGTTACTGGTCTGAAATTTAAAAAATAAATTCATAACATTAAAATATGTTTATTATGTTAAAATTTTGAAATGATATTCCTTCATTACATAACATTTTCCCCATGTGGACACATAAGGGATATTTAATACAAACAAAGTGACATTTTGAGTCTCTCTTTGACTTAAATATTATAAAATACATTTTCCAAGAAAATTGTATATTAAACATGTTAGATTATATCCTTAAGTGTTAAGGGTATGATTATGTACATCCAATAAAACCTTTTCATGTGTTTGGAACATTTTTTTTCTTTATTATTTTCTTCTTATCCTAAAGTATCCAATTTACCCTTTATCGTGGTTACAAGATTTACAATGGTTACAATTCATATTGACCAAAAACAAATGTCCCCTTTTTACTAAATTTGAAAATTCTGAATCCAAATTTATCATCTATTTTTTATAATTAAAAAACATAATTTTGGGAATTTAATTAAAAATAAAACCAGTAAACTACCGTGGAAAATATTTTTTCAGAAATATTCCATTTCAAAACATATAATGTATTTATAGTAAATTCATGAATAAAATCCATTTCAAAAAACATAATTTTATTATTTAAAATAAAATTTATCAATTTAAAAATTAAAACTAATTCAAAAAAATATAACCTTGGAGATAAATTAAAAATTATAAATAATTTTCAATAAAAATCTATATTTTCATTATTCATCAAAATAATAATCTTATCAAAAAAGGTCTTTGCTTTCCTTTAATAATAAATGATGCTTTGGTCCCAACCTTTTAAAAAAATTAACTTATCAAAAAAATGGATAAAATTAACCCAAAGTAAATTTTTATATTATTATTCAAAATAATATGTTTATTTTTTTCAAATATAATTTATAAAAGTGTTTAACTATATTTAAAACAATTAGACCATCAAAAGGTGGAAATTTTCCTTTTTTGAAAAAAATACTTCATTAAAATGTAAATTTTTATTTATTATTAGCTCATGTCTAGAAAAACATAATATAAATTTTTGAAATGATATGGATTATATATTTAATTAATAAAACACAATAATATTTATTTTATATTTATTTTTATAAAACACCCATGTGAACATTTGAGTATTTTTTCAGAAAAACATTTCCTGATATTTTTTTACTAAAAGGGTTTTATTTTATATTATAATTTATTATTCTCAAAATAATTAATTATATATACTTTTATAAAGAATATTTTCATAATTCAGTTAATAATTTTAATACCCACTATCCTGACATCTAGGTTACACTTTTCTAGTTAAATTATAATAGTAATAAAAGAATATTGCGTAGAAACTCAATATTGCATGTTACACATGCTAAGTGACTGGTTCTCAATATTTCCAAGATATAAAATTATTTAAAAATAATTTCTTTCAAATAAATCTTAGGTTGTTACATTATACCCCACTTAAAATTAATTTCACCCTTAAAATTTAGTTGGGTTATCAAATGTTTCATACTTGAATTTTTCTTCCATAGAAACCCACATCATAAAAATTAATACTAAGACTTCCTTTAGAAATGAGTGTTGATAAATTAATGGTTACCCAAAGTAACACAAAAATAGGCTTCAACATATGAGGACATATTTTTCAAGTGAAAACATGGAAATAAAAAAGAAAAATAACCATCATGTTCTGATGGAGAGTGATAGAAAACATATTCTCTATAAAGTTAAGCATTATAAAATGATAAATTTTTGATCGATTTAAAGACCAATAATTTCATAAAAATAAAATTAAATGAATAAAACTTTTATTACAATATACCTTTTTAATAATTGAGTAATTATTTTACAACATATATTTAAGAACCTGAGGAAATATACTTACTTTAAAAATATAGATTTATCCTTTAATAAATCTCAACCACAAACTAATTTTTCTCCAATAATGAGTATTCTGAATGAATTTTTCATTCCTAAAGCATCAAAATATTTTTCTACAAATCAAAAAATAAAAAAATATCAATCTATTATACCAATATTTAGTCATTTACCACAACCAAAATAGTTTGTACAAGATAGTATAATTATCTAAAAATAATAATCCATTATATCTATAATACCCAAATTTAATCATTAATCATTCAAAAAATATTTACCCTCAAATTTACTAAAAATTTTAAAATACTAAGATTAGAATGAATAAATTCATAATATTTTAATCCAGTCACCTTCAATGATAAATTTTAACATTTATCTCTTAAAAATTTAATCACTCTTAATGTCACATACCAAAAAGTAATCTCCCTAATAATCTTCAAGATATGATAACCAATTCCATAAATAACCTAAATGACTATAAATCCAAAATAAAAACATATATTCCTCCAAAAAGAAAATTCAACCATTATTCCAAAAATATTATCCCACATTATCATATAAGGTTTTTCAAAATAGAAATCATCTTTCAAAATAACATTAATCAACATATAAATCAATATCTAAACCAATGAATAAAACATATGTTCCCTAAAATAAACTTATTATTTATCCATAAAATTTCTTGACTAATTTTTTTTAATACTAACCATAAAATTATCTTGGCTTGGGGTAGGTGATATGTAATGTCCCGGACCCACCTAGTCCCTTAATTTTCCAAAAAACAGCTCCACTGTGACGGTGGCACCATGAAGGTGGCACCGTGACGGTGGCACCGTGATGGTGGCACTGTGTCCTCACCGAGAGGTCTTCGTTCGTTCCCAGTTCCCAACCTTTCTACTCCCGCAAAATATCATATGACGTAAAGATTATTTAATGCCCCCTTTCAAATCCATTTAAAGCCCATAAATAATATCTAAAATCCTCCAAGATTCGAGCAACTCTTAACTTACCAAAATGTGTGGTTTTTCCTCAGTGTCATGTCCTTCCCTGTACCTTCTAGATCCACCCCTCTTAAAGAAAATTGTTTAACACATATTTGTTATGACCACCTCTCCTAGGAGAATTGTTAAATGAAAATTAATTCCATCGTGCGTAACCACCCAACCACATAGTGAAACCACAATCCAAATTTGCAGTCGTTAAAAATTCCATATCCTGTAACAACAGGATCTCATATTTATATCACACTAGAAATTCATTCTTCTTCTTCTTGCCTAGTCTCTTTTTCTTCTTTGTGCATTTGGAGTTCCACTTCCTGAGGCAAGTGGTGCACCTGTACAGGATCCTTTCTGCTCACCCTCAGAGTCCCCGATGTTCCTCCCCTGTAGGTTATGCATCCCCAGTTCTTGGCGCGTGGAGAAGAACTTCGATCCTCGATCAACCAAGTAGGGATTTGCCTTCATCTCTCCTTACTATTTATCATGCGGGGTGGGTACGCCACTATTTCTGTAGGAATTTATGAAACCAAACCATAACAAAGATAATAAACACCCATTTAAAGAATAATGGGTTAGGTTTGAGAATTATACTATAATCCTTTATAATTCCTATATATTGTGAACAGTATGGGCTTATGCTCACTAAAAATCATGGTTGTTGGTGGTCTTTCCTTGCGCACTAATGAACCCTTGTCTTATGTGATGATTAAATGAATGTAACATGGAAATTGGTTAATCATCTAAATTCGGTTGGTTAAATGGATTCCCAGTGAACATAAATCCTTGTGTGGTCACCCCAGTTAACCAACAGAAAGAAGAACACAATGAATGATGTGCTTGAACCTGGAGGTTTCATTATTCTATTTTGGTAGTAAGTGTGTTGTTCTGTTTGATGCTTATGAGGTGATGGGGATGGGATCCTCTGTTCTGGTATGGTTGGTGGTTGTGAATCTAATGTTGTGTGGGGCTGTATCTCGAGTCTTAGTTTGGTTCTAGTACTTCGAGGGATCTCATGGATCCCTTTGTTGCTGTGACTTTACAAGAGAACCGGGTGTGAATGCTTAAATTGTGTTTTGGGGCTTGTGGTTGTGCCTATTAGTTTCCTATTAGTGTAGAATTTACTTAAATGGGGTCACTTTAACATGAAAGCAAGAATGGGATCAATGGGGAATTACTTTCCAGGATGAGTGGTGACATGGTCGTGGGTTCGGTGTTTCTTGTGAATGAATAGTAACGATGGTGTTTGTTCTTAAGTTTGTTTTGGAACTCTTAGGTTGGGATGATTTCTTGTTATATATATTATATAATTGTAGTTCTTGTATTTCTTATTCGCGCCCCACCCAAGTTGAGAACCTAATGTTGAACACCCCCATTTCATGGAGTAGGGTGTTTTTCCAAACACTCCTATGAGTGGCTGGTTATTAGCTTCTTTTTTTCCCTTTCCCAAATATCCCAAGACTCATCGGGCAGGCTTTGATGTCTTGAGGTCCATTATAGCCCAAGATTCTTCGGGCATGGTAGTTGTGGTGGTTGCCCAGGTGTGTGTGGGCAGGTTGTTTCCCAAGTGTCTTCGGGATGAGGCCCAGGTGTCTTCGGGTGTGGCAGTAGTTGTTTTGGCCTAGGTGTTTGCAGTCATGGTTATGCATGGTTTTTGTGGCCCAGGTTTTTGCGGGTGGGATATGTGGTTGTGTTATAGGTGTGATAGGGAGGGGTGTGGCAGTGGGACTGTGGTGAGAATGGTGGGAGAGGTTTGATGCAGAGTATGTCTTCAATAACCAGTGGGAAAGTGTTGTGGGGTACCCAAACATCGATGTGTCATTACTATTATATTTCTTGACTTGTGTTATTTGGGGAGTGTGCCTTGGTGAGTCTTGGGTGGGTAGTTTTCTTGCTAGGTGTTTTGGTTATCTCTTTTCTCATAGGGCATTATAATGCCTCCCCACATGTGCACGAGAGCTTTTTCTTTTCCCTACTGAGTATACTTGTATGCTCACCCTACATATATAATACTATTTTCATGTTTCCAGGAGGACTTAAGAGATCATTCAGGGTCATACTAGTTTAGGCGTTGGGACAGTTGTTATTAATATTTTTCTTTATTTTGGTACTTATTTTTGGGTTTTTCTTTTACTTTTTTATCATTTACATTTGGAACATTCATATGAGAATGGTTTGTTTTGGATTTACCTGTACTTCCACTTTTAGTGTTGTTGGGATTTAATATCTTATCTCCCAAACCTATTAAATAAAAAGGGTAATTCCTTCCATCTTGTGTGTGATTCTATACCCTTGGTGCTAGTCGCCACTCCGGGATCTATTGAAGGCAGGTCTCGGGGGGTCATTATCTCTCCTTCAACTTGAAGAAGGAAGGGTCTGGCAACCTACTTTCCCTTCTCTCGTATTGTTTAAGGCGGTTCGTGACAGAATGGTATCCGAGGATGTTGAGAGATAGGATGGAGTTCGGAGTTAGGCATAGTGAGGATTTCGTGGGATGGTAGGGCAACAGTGTTGGACAATCATGGTGTGTGAAATAGGCCAGGGAAGACCAGCTAGGATACAGGATTTTAGGGCCCCTCGTGATCCGATGCAAGGACTCTAGACCTACAGAATGTCCAAGTGAGGCTACACTGATTGTAGGTTAGAGACCCTGGGAAAGGTACATGTGTCATAATGACTTGTGTTCTTGTTTTTCATGGTTATTTTGGGGATTTAAAATGAATAAGAAGTCTAAGAAAATTTAAGAACAATATTCTACACTACTAGGGTTAGGCATTTCTTGTTTACCTTATAGCTATAACACCTTGGATACGACCATGAGTAGTGCGGATGATCAAGGCCCAAGAGGAAGACATGACCGATTATCAGAGGACTGGCCGAGAGGAGGAGGATGATCAGTGGTAGAGGACGCCTCATGCCTTTCAGTGATAGACCCTTGGGAAGTACAAGGGGAGCACCTCAGACATGGAGATAGAAAGCTGGATAGAGGAGCTGGTGATAGATTTCATCTTGATCTAGGCTCTGACAAAGTACTGGGTTCCTCTGGCTATAAGCCAGATGCGGGGAGCAGCGCATCAGTGGTGGACGCTCTACCTCAGGGAGAAGGGTGAGGCTGAGGTTATGTGGCCTAACATTGAGGGAGAGTTCTGGGAGAAATTACTCTCTTCCATGATGAAGGCTGAGAAGAGGAAGGAGCTACTCTCCCTCTTGCAGGGGATCATGTTAGTGAGAGAATTGGGGATCAAGTTTAAGTATCTCCTCCTCTTTGCTCTTGACCTCTTTCCAGATGAGGAGTCTCGGGCGAGACATTTGGAGGAGGCACTTTGACATTTTCTTCAGTATGTTGTTACTCCATTCACTTTACTGACAGCCTAGGAGGTCAAAAAGAAAGCTGAAATGGTAGATAGGATGCACACACGGGGAGGTGTATCACAAGAGGGAATCCAGTTGGGCTCATCAAAGGGGAAGGCCGTTAGTAGTAGGCCTCCAACATCAGGGCCCTCTAGGTTTCGACCAGTAGGGAGCAGGCCCCTACAGTTCCAGTTCTGATAACTCGATCCTCACCCTTTCCTTTCGGGCCCAGGACCGAGATGCTTCATCAGTGGAAGCCATGGGTACCTTCGAAATCAGTGCCCAGAATGAGTACAGTACATTGGGGGTGGGCCAGTGCAGCACCCGCCCCAGCCGCATCAGTTTCTGTCTAGGCCCTTTCCGTAGAAGCAGTAAGGACAGTGAGCTACTACTCCTCCAAGGGAAGACGTCTCATGAGGAGGCCGACCTCAGGGGGCTTTTCAAGGACCTCGACCAGGGTGCGGTCGGGGAGGCGGCCGACAGCCGAGCAGCATGGGAGCTGGGCGTGGGCAATTACATGCCACAAAGGAAGCATCTCCTACAGGGTGGAAGTATTTCGAGGTACAATCAGCTGGTTTAGTACTCTTTCATTTTCCTTGTTCAATACAAAATCTTTTCACTCCTTTGTTGCACCCGGTCTGGCTCGTTCTATGCGTCTATATGCTGATAGACTTCCAGTGCCCCTGGTGTTCAGTACACTAGTCGGAGGTCAGACTGACTTGTTTTATGTTTGTCGAGGGTGTAGACTAGTGATAGGGCCACATCAGTCAATAAGGGATCTTCTACTATTGAAGATACATCCATACGAAGTCATCCAATCCATTGACTAGATATTCCCTGTATGTTCCGTTATTGAATTCTTCCGAAGAAGTATCATGTTTTCAGATTTGGGTGGCCGACCTGTGACTTTCAATGGTGAGCGAGGTTATTAACAAGGTAACCGGTGAGTAGAGCCCCTCCTTTCCTTGTTAGTTGAACTGTCAATGGAGTCAGCGGATACATAAATGGTGGAAGTCCTAGGGATCATTGGTGAGTTTATAGACGTCTTGCCTGAAGAGGTGGCAACTCTACCCCCTCGACGTGATGTTGATTTCATGATAGACTTGCAGCCTGGTGGCCATCCGATTTAGATGACTCCCTATCAGATGGAACCTTCTAAGTTACAGGATTTTCGGATTCAGATTGACGATCTAATGAAGAATGGTGTTGTTTGACCAAGTGTGTCATCATAGGGTGCTCTTGTCTTGTTTGCAAGGAAGGAAGATTGTGTTCTGAAGCTATGAATAGACTACAAGAGACTGAATCAGTTGACGTTCATGAATCTCTACCCTCTTCCAAGGATAGACAATATCTTTGACTAGATGAGGGGATTAGGTTGGTTCTCTAATATTGATCTGTGGTCTGGATATCACCAGTTGAGGGTGAAGGAAGGAGACATCTCAAATAATGACTTCAGATGTAGGTATGGACACATTGATTTTGTATTCATGTCGTTCGGTGTTACGAATGCACCAGCTGTGTTCATGGGACTCATGAACTCGGTCTTCCGGGGATACCTAGATTAGTTCATAGTCGTGTTTATTGATGACATTCTGATCTACTAAAGGTCAGAGGAGGATCACACTAAGCACCTGATAACAGTTTTAGAGGCCCTCTGACAGCACCAACTCTGTGAGGAATTTCCCAAGTGAAAGTTCTGGATGCAAGAATCACACTTCCTTGGGCACGTGGTGTAAGATTATGGAATAGTGGTGGACCCATCGAAGGCCGAGGCAATTTTTTCTTGGGCAGCACCCAAGAATGTGGCATAGGTTCGTAGTTTCCTTGGACTGGCAGGTTACTACCGGAGTTTCGTACCCAACTTCTCTAGAGTTGCTGCACCTTTGAGAGCTTTGACCAAGAATGGCAAGGCTTTCATATGCGATGGGCAGTGTGATGCAACCTTTACCTATCTGACGGAGAAGTTGGTAAGTGCCCCAATGCTGAGGTTTCCAGAAGAAGGGGTGGCGTATGAGGTGTTCTGTGATGCTTCAGGACAAGGCCACAGGTGTGTGCCGATGCAATGAAAAGGGGTGATATCTTATGGTTCAAGACAGTTAAGTCACCATGAGCGTAATTATGCCACCAACGACCTGGAGCTCGCAGCGGTCGTGTTCGTACTAAAGTTATGGGGGCATTACCTCATTGGGGAGTGCTTCTTGGTATTCATGGATCACAAAAGCTTGAAGTATATCTTCTCCCAGCGGGACCTGAACATACGGTAGTGAAGGTAGATAGAGTTTCTTCAGGACTACAGCTTCGAGATTTCCTACACCTCAGTAAAAGGGAATGTGGTGTTTGATGCCTTATGCAGGAAGTCGTAGAAGGATGTGGTTCAAGTGTCGGTACATTCTTGGAAGGCGATGGAGTAGTTGGCTACGTTGCACCTGGATGTACGGGAGGATGGTGGTAGAGGTTGTCTATTTCAGATGACAGTGCAATCCTCTCTCTTACAGTAGGGGGAGGAGTCTCTGTGGGGAGGCATGAAGTGTGACGTAATGCGTGACTAGGTCAACCCTGGTGATTATCCGGAAGGGTGGAAGGAGGATGGTTAGAATCAGATGCTTTTCAGAGGGAAGTTGTTTGTTCCAGAGATGATGCGCGAGAGAGTTCTTGGTGAGTTCCACAACTCACCCCAGGCAGTACACCCGAGAGCTTCCAAAATGTACCAGGGATTGAGAGGTCAATTATGGTGGCCCGGGGTAAAGCGGGTGGTGGAAGAGTTCGTAGAAAAGTTCCTTGTGTGTTAGCAGGTGAAGGCTGAACACCGTATCCTAGGGGGTCTGTTACAATCTTTATATGTCCCTGAGTGGAAGTGGTACGACATCTCAATGGATTTTGTCACGGGACAACCCAGAGTTCAAGGGGGTTGTGATGCTATCTAGGTAATGGTGTACCGACTGACGAAATTGTCCCACCTCCTAGAAATTAAGGAGTCATGTACAGTGGATTCCCTAGCACAGAGGTACCTGGATGATGTGGTTCAGTTGCATGGAGTCCTGAGATCCATAGTCTCAAATAGGGATGCACGGTTTACCTAATGGGTCTGGAGAGGATTGCAGCAAGCTTTTGGCACCCAGCTACATCTTAGCACTGCATTCCACCCCCAGATAGATGGACAGACAGAGCGCAGCATATTGACATTGGAGGATATGCTACGAGAATATATTCTGGACTCTGGGGGATCATGGGAATGACAGTTGCTTCTTGTGGAGTATTACTACAACAATAGCTACCACACTACCATTGGCATGGTTCCATTCAAAGCTTTGTACAGGAGGCCATGTTCCTCACCCGTGTGCTGGACAGAGCTCATGGAGGCAGGTGTTCTTGGCCTAGAGGTGGTGCAGAGCATGAAGGAGAAGGTTCAGCTTATATGGGAGAGGATGAAGGTGGCCAAGGACCGGAAAAAGTCATATGCCGATAATAGGAGGACACCATTGGAGTTTGAGGTGGGGGACCTTGTGTTTTTGAAGGTCTCCCTTTGGCATAGGCAACGGAGGTTCGGAAGGGGGAGTTAGCTTTCTCCCAGGTTCATCGGACCGTTCGAAGTGTTGTGACGGGTTGGTGAAGTGGCTTATCAGCTAGCGCTACCACCGCCGCTACTGAGACTGCATGATGTCTTCCATGTGTCTCAGCTCTGACGATATCTACATAATGATTCACTCATCCTCGACTGGGGAAATCTAGATATCGAGGACGATGTGACTTTTATGGAAAGACCAATGGAGATTTAGGATCATAAGGAGAAGGTGCTCCATGGAAGGACCATTCCATTGGTTTGTTTATTGTGGAGGCATGGCGGGATAGAGGAAAGTACCTGGGAACGCGAGATGCAGATGTGTGCCCAGTACCCAGAGCTATTTTTAGTTTTGTTCTATTTTTTTGTACATGTTTGTGATGGATTGATTTACCTTATTAACTATGGAACATGCAGTTTTCCTTATTCTGTGGATGTGTGTGAAGAGTCCTGACTACGGAGAGGGGAGGACCCGATCCCTAATCAAGACACATTAAGGTAGATGCCATTAAACCGATGCGGGCGAGTCAGTGCCACCCAAAGTGGATAGTATTTTGACATGGAGGAAGAAACTCCCAAACCCATATGAATGGACATTTTGAACCTCGAGTGCTGCCCGGTTACTTGAGGGAGAGGGCTTCCTAGATGTCGTTGAGGTTCACTCCTGAGAGGTATCTTTCAAGGTGGTTGTTCGGAACCCCTCTTTTCTTCGGGTCTAGTTTTGATTCTCGAGGGAAAGAATATTTTGAGAGGTATATGATGTAATGGCCCAGACCCACCTGGTCTATTACATTTCCAAAACATGGATCCTCTGTGACGGTGGCACCGTGAGGCTGGCACCGTGTCCTTACCCAGCGGTCTTTTTTCTTTCCCAGTTCCCGACTTTTCCACTCCCGGAACATATCTTTTGATGTAAAGATGATTTAATGCCCCCTTTAAAAGCCATTAAAATCCCATAAATAATATATAAAATACCCTATGAGTCGGGAAACCCTTAACTTACCAAAACGTGGGGTTTTTCCTTAGTGTCATGCCCTTTCTCATACCATCCAGATCTGCCCCTATTTGTGAAAATTGTTTAACACATAGTCGTTATGGCCACCTCTCTGAGGAGAATTGTTAAAGGAAAATTATTTTCAACGTGCATAACCACCCAACCACGTGTTGAAACCACGATCCAACTTTATAGTCATTAAAATTCCATATCCCGCAATAACAGGGATATCATCTTTATATCATGCTAGAAATAATTTCTTCTTCCTCTTGGCTAGTCTCATTTTCTTCTTTATGCGTTTGGAGTTCCCCTTCCCGAGGCAAGTGGTGAACCTATGATGGAGCCTTTTTGCTCACCCTTGGAGTCCCCGACATTCCTCCCTTACAAGTCACGCATCCCTAGTTCTTGGCGCGTGGAGAAGACCTTCGATCCTTGATCAATGAAGTAGGGATTCTCCTTCGTCTCTTCTTACTATGTATCATGCGGGGTGGGTAGGCCACTATTTCTGTGGGAATGGATGAACAAAAACCATAACAAAGATAATAAATTGACTATTAACGAATGATGGGGTGAGTTTGAAAATTCTACTGTGCTCTTTTATAATTGCTATATGTTGTGAACTGTATGGGCTTATGCTCACTGAAAATCATGGTCGTTGGTGGTCTTTCCTTGCGCACTAATTAACCTTTGTCATCTGTGATGATTAAATGACTGTAACATGGAAGTTTGTTAATCACCTAAACTCATTTGGTTAAATTGATGCCCAGTGAACATCAATCCTTGTGTGTTCACCCCGATTAACCAACAGAAAGAAGAACCTAATGAATGATGTGCTTGAACCTGGAAGTTTCCCTACTCGGTTTTGGTAGTAGATTTTTTGTTCTCTTTGATGCTTATGGGGTGATAGGTATGGGATCCTCTGTTGTGTAATGGTTGTTGGTTGTGAATATGAAGCTGTGTGGAGCTGTATCTCGAGGTTTGGTTTGCTTCTAGTACTTCGAGGGATCTCACAGATCCCTTCGTTGTTGTGACTTTACAAGAGAACAGGGTGTGAATGCTTAAATTACTATTTGGGTGTTTCTCCTTCTATGGATTGTGGTTGTGCATGTTAGTTTCCCAGTAGTGAAGAATTTACTTAAATGGGATCACTTGAACATGAAAACAAGAATGACCCCAATGGGGAATTGCTTTCCGGGATGAGTGGTGACATGGTCGTGGGTTCGGTGTTTCTTGTGAATGAATAGTTACGAAGGTGTTTGTGCTTAAGTTGGTTTTGGAACTCCTAGGTTGGGATGAGTGCTTTTTATATATATTATATAATTGTATTTCTTAGGTTTCTTATTCTCACCCCACCCAAATTTAGCACCTTGTGCTGAACACCCCTATTTCATGGGGGAGGGTGCTTTTCCAAACACTCCTATGAGTGGCTGGTTATTAGCTCATTTTCTACTCCCTTTCATGAATAGCCCAAGACTCATCGGATAGGCTGTTATGGCCTAAGGTCCATTATATCCCCCGATTATTCCAGCAGGGTAGTTGTGGTGGTTTCCCAGTTGTGTACGGGCAGGTTGTTTCCCAAGTGTCTTCAGGATGAGGCCTAGGTGTCTTCGGGCATGGAAATAGTTGTTCTCGCCCAAGTGTTTGCGGGTGTGGTTAAGTGGGGGTGTTGTGGCCCAGGTGTTTGAGGGTGGGATGTGTGGTTGTTGCCCAGGTGTGTGCGGGAAGGGTGTGGCAGTGATACTGCGGTGAGAATGGTGTGAGAGGCTCGATGCGTAGGATGTCTTCAATAACCAAGGGGGAAGTGGTGTGGGGTACCCAAACATCGATGTGTTATTACTATTATATTTCTTGACTTGCGTTATTTGGAGAGCGTTACTGGGTGAGGCTTGGGTGTGCAGTTTTCCTTGCTCGGTGTTTTGGTTATATCTTTTCTCACAGGGCATTAGAATACCTCCCCACTTGTGGAGGAGAGATTTTGGTTTTCCCTACTGAGTATACTTGTATATTCACCCTACGTATATAAAACTCTTTTCATGTTTCCAGGAGGAATTCAGGGATCGTGTAGGGTCATACTAGTTCAGGCGTTGGGACAGTTGTTGTTGCTATTTTTCATTATTTTAGTACTTCTTTTTGGGGTTTTCTTTTACTTTTGTATCATTTACTTTTGGAATATGCAAACGAGAATGGTTTTTTTTGGCTTTACCTATACTTCCACATTTTTTTGTTGGGATTTAATATCTTATCTCCTGATCCTGTAAAATAAAAAGGGAAATGACTTCCATCTTGTGTGTGATTCTATACCCTTGGTGCTAGTTGCTACTCCGAGACCTATTGAAAGCGGGTATCGGGGGTCATTATCTCTCCTTCAACTTAAAGAAGGAAGGGTCTGGAAACCTACTGTCCCTTTTCTCATCTTGGTTAATTCTGGTCGTGACACGATACACCCTTTTCACCCTTCATTTTTTGGTTCAATCCCATGGCCTCACCAGATGTGACAAGTTTTAACCCATCATGAAGGTTATCATTTTTCTAAAACTATGTTAATATGATCCTTATAAAATTACAATAAGGAAATGAAAATATTCAATAATAAAATTAACATATTAAACACTAAATAAATTTTTTAACCTCAAAGGTTATATCATACCTTCCATTTTTCATTCCAAAATGAAATAATCCGTAATTACCTCAACAATAAATGTCTCCAAAAATATCATTAGTGGCCTTAAAATTTGATTACATAAAACCTCAAAAATAGTGTCTAAGACTCTTAACATGTGGTCTTATAAACCTATGATATTATCTATAACTATTAAGATAACTTCTCTCTAAAACATCCTAACCTCCAAATTTATCTAAACCCTACTTTGATACCAAATATAATGTCCTAGAATCCATACTTCTGAGTCTAGTGCTTATGAAATAAGCATTAAATATGTGACCCATTTTTTCCATAAAAAACATACAACATGAAAGTAAAATAATGGATCACTTGTATATGCAAGGACCTTTTAGTTTTAGAGCTTTGGAGGATTACGAGAAAAACATATATATATTAGAAACATAAATAACTATATGAATAAAATCAATATTATCTCCAACAATTTCTTTACATCTACAACCCTTATTAGATATATCTTATATAAAACCATTCATTATAACCTGGGGAAAGGAAACATAAGAAAGGGTCAGCTCAGATTTTTAGTAAACGAAAACATGGAAGATATATAAGCATATCATGATTAAAAGGGTATGTAAACATTAGCATAATATGGAAAAAAACTAAATATTGAAGATCATAAACTTGAATCATTGAATTAAATATTGATAGATCATAATTCATGAATAATTATAAACTGAAGATCATAATTCATGAAATCATTGCATATGAATAAGACGAGAAATTGTGGTATACGTATAAGAATATAAATTATTTCACATAGTAGTCAAGGAATAACATCCAAGGACATATTAGTGGTGTGGGTTCACTCTCTATACCATATTGGTATTCATGGGTCACTCTCATGACCATCATAGTATTCAAGGTTCACTCCAAAGACCATCTTAGTGGGCCAAGTCGTTTACTGAACCAAGTTCACTTCTTGTTCTAGCCTTTTCTATCTCATGAGATATAAATCATTACCTAATGTATTGGAGGGAGATATAGGTCCCACCTATCACATAATTAAAAAAATATATGTGTGTTATATAAGAACATAAATCATCCATCATATTTTAACCCTTAAAATTAGATGGGTTACATAAACATCATTCAACCATAACATAACTCATGGAAAAGAAATGGGATTTTTAAATATCCTTCTATCAAAAAAATAGTTCATTTATAGAAAGAATAATAATGTTATAACTGAATAATATCCCCTGTAAAACAAATGTATCATCAAATAATATTATATTAGATGGAAAGTAATTTTGATATATCACTTGAAAATAATTCTTGAGGAAAATATCCTTTCTATTATGAAAAAAATTAAATTATAAAATGTTTAAAAAATATCGTTCAAAATTACCTTGAAAAAATATACAATAATAAACTAAAATTATTTTAAAAATATTTTAAATCCCTTTTCCTTAAAAATTCTAAAATTATCAGTTAAAAAACCTTTTAAACATATTTAGAAAACATTGTTTTAAAGGAACGCAGATTTCTAACCAAAGAGAGAATAAAATTACATTAAAATTACAATATCATTAAAAGAATGATATTAATGATAAAACACTTCAAATTATAATATATAAATTTTATAAAATAATATATGTGTATAACATAACATATGTCTCAAAAATGAAAAATTGAGAAACAATTACCATACCAATTTGGTAATTTTTGAACTGTAAACCCCATGAAAGAGAGATAATAAATTGGATGTTTAAATAATCATAATTTTAATGAAATGTATCATAGATTACATTTATGTTCAGTATAAATACCACATAAAATAAATAGGTGGTGAACATGGCTCATAGATCATAGAAAATTAATGTGAGACAAAAATCTCTCACCTTATGTCCTGACTCACTTCTTACTCATTCAAACCTCCCATATATTAAATATAAGTTTATTATACCTATATTATATAATAATATTCATATATAAAATACCATATATGATTTACTTATGACTTTATACTACTCTCTTATTAACAATTCCTTATTAAAGTTATGTTTTGTGTAATAACCGCTTTATTTTTCATTCATTTTTTGACTTGTTATCTTTAGTCCTCTTAAAATGATCATGATATAATCATCTAAAGAATGATAAAAATTATAGGAATATAATATATATATATATATAGTATATATTTATTCATGTTGATTCATAAAAAATATAGATATAAAATAAAATACACAATTCATGGAGACGATAGGTCGTACATATGCATGAATGATATTTTCATTTTATTTACTTATTAAAAGAAAGAAAATTATAAGATATATTATCATTAAAGAATAATTTTTATGTTATATATATCATAAAAATTCATTAAATTCATCCTTATTACCATCCATGTGATATATATATGAAAAATGAATCACATCACGTGATTGAGATGGCAAGTCATACGTACGCACGAGCGGCATTATCATTTCCCTAAATATTATGTGGTAAAAATATAGATATGATATTATCATT
Organism: Viscum album; assembly: GCA_963277665.1. Lineage (NCBI taxonomy): Eukaryota > Viridiplantae > Streptophyta > Magnoliopsida > Santalales > Viscaceae > Viscum > Viscum album. The sequence goes on from OY728144.1 coordinate 446,145,644, forward strand.
ATATAAGTATAATAATTTCATAAATATAATATATAAATATTAAAATCACCATAATTTCAACTTATAAAATATGGTGTTGGAAAATGAATTGTAGCGCTATGTGGAGATGGTAAGCTGTTCGTATACACAAGTGATAATTTAATATTTTTTTAAGATAAAGGGGATATATGGTGGTGTGTTCATAATAATAATAAAATTTAAGCATATTTATGATGCATAGTTTATTATTTTATGATATATATAATTTATTTATAGGAGGTATAGAATAGTAGAAAAAGAGAGTGATAGGTTAGAGCGATTACCTATTTTTCAAAACGGCTGACTTAGATCACCTATAAAGGGATCTTGAGTTGTTCTTTTGGGAATAACTAAACCTCTATAATGTGTATAGGGATGTATAGAACATAATGTGGTAGAATTTGGTAAATATATAACACTCAATGTGAAGTGAAGAAGTGACGGAGGATAATCTATTTTATAATTGAGGTGAGGGGTACTTTTGGAATTTCAAAAAATATTAATTTATGATAAATTCAATCTTAATATAAATGCCTCAAAAAGGAAAGGGGTTAAAATATAATATGAGTTGATATTTCAAAATCATGAACCAATATATTTTTTATATGTTATTTTATTATTTTAAACCTTATCGTTTTAACTAATCCTTGGTTAACCTAATTTAAATTTAAATAGGTGAACATAATTCAACATTAAAATGTGGTAATTTTTTACATATTCTTTGTCAATTAGAGCATATATGAATAATTTATAACATTTTCAACCATATAATAATTTTTTTATTTTTAAATATATTTTTTATTTTTATATAATTTAATAATATATTATTTTTATAAAATATCATTACTGTCAATTTTGAAACTATTCATTACATGAAATTTAAATACATATCATGATATCAAGTTAACTTCAAATAAATATTTTATTATGTCCTTAATAGTTCAATTTAACCTATAAAATTATTTTTTCATATTAATTATCTCAAATTATATATATTTTAACAGGTTTAGTAACATTTATGTGATATTTCTATTAATAAAATACATACTACATTAGTGTTGTGTAATTATTTACCACAATTATTTGTTCATTAGAATTTAAAAATAAAGCACCATGATGTATCAAAATCATTTATATTTAATAAAAATATTTATAGTAGAAGATTTATTTTTTTAAACCATATTTTTAAAATGATATAGTTTTTCAAACATGAATGTAACATCTTTATATTTTTATTAAATAAAATATTATATATATTGTAATCTCATTTATGTGTCCAAAAACGTCAAAAAAATATTTATATAATAAAAATATGTTTATTAAGTTAAATACATTCAATTATATTCGTTCATTACATAACTTTGTCTCCATATGGAAACATAAGGGATATTTAAGACAAATAAAGTGAGATTTTGTATTTTTCAGGGATTTAAATATATTACAAGTCATTTTCAATCAAGAGTGTCCATTAAAAAATTAATTTTGATCCTTATGTGTTAGGGGTCGAATTATATTCATACAATAAAATTTTCCCATGTGTTAGGGACATTTTATAGTCTTTATAGTTTTATTTGTAGCCTAAATTACCTAATTTATCCTTTATTATAGTATCAAAATTTACCATGGTTACTATTCGTATTGTCCAAAAAAACAAAATGGACATATTTATTAATTTTTTTCCTAATTAATATAAATTTTTCATCCATTATTAATAATTCAAAACACATAAGCTTGGGAATTTAATTTAAAATAAAACTGGTAAACTGCCATGAAACCCTGTTTTTCAGAAAAATGCTCTTTTAAAACATATGTTGTTTTTATAATAAATTCATATATAAAATCCTTTTTAAAAAAATTACATTATTTTGAATCCAATTAAACAAATTAAAGTTAAAACTAATTCAAAACATACTTTTACCATGTAAATATCTTAAAATAAAATACAGTTTTTAATAAAAATATTTATTTTTATTATTCATCAAAACATGAAACTTAACAAAAAAATTCCAAAAAATAAATAAATGTAAGATTTTATAATATTATTTTAAATAATAAGTTTATTTTTTTAACTATAATTTTTTAATGTTTCCAAAACTAATTTTAAATATGTGTGCCATCAAAAGGCGGAAAAAATGTCTTTTTAGAAAAATACTTCTTTTATGCCTAAATTTGAATTTTTTCTTAAATCATGTCTATAAAACACATAATATGAATGTTAAAAAATATATTGAATATATAGTTATTTAATATATCCAAAAATAATTTATGTTTCTATTTATTGGTATAAAATACACTTGTGAAAATTTGAATAGTTTTCCCGAAAAATATTTCCTATTATTTTTTTAAAAAACTGGGTTTTATTTTCATTTACAATCAATTTGTAACCAAATAATTAAATTAATATAAATTTATAAAAAATAATTTTACCACATAGTTAATCCTATTCATACATAAAATCTTATTGGCTTGGTTACAATATTTTGGTTTAAATAATTACAATAATAAAACAATGTTTTGTAGAAAATCAGTGTTGCATGTAATGCAAGTTAAGTCAGTGTTACTCAAGACATCAATGAAATAAAATTATTTAAAGAGAATATATTTCATAAAAATATAGGGGTTTTTGAAAGACCTTTTTATTCCTCATAATTATAACTTTTCCAAATATTTTCCTCACACCCTTGTATGTTCTTTCTTTCTCTCCATCTATGATTGTGAGGTAGTTTTATTCCAGTTAGCATCATTCTCTACTCACTTGATTACATTCTTATTAAAAACTAATTCCTCATGGGGATTTGTTTTGTCCATATTAGATGTTATGTAAATTTATTTTTCTTTTACTTGCATCATCCTCTTCATACTCCCTTCTTATTCTAGTCGTATTAACCTGAAATTATTTATCTCATACCAAATTTTCCCACACCGTTCACAAAAACTCTATTGAATATTCATGTGAAATATTATTTAACATTATTATTTAATTTTAAGATAATTACTTATGGATAAATTATCCGAGATAATATATTCTTCAGGTTTAACCACATGTTTTCTGTTATCTTTATCACTCAACACTCTTTTCTACATTATCTTGGTTATCACTAACTTGTTTGGTCAGATATCTAGTCATTATTTCATGACATTATCAGATTATTTTCACTTATCATTTGGAATTTTGAAAGGATTAAAAGTTCATGACACCTCCCTATTATATTCTTGAGTTTATTTCCCTTTCACATCATAGGTAATATCTCCTGATAGTCTAGTCATGTATTCTTCAACTTGGTTTCCCTCTTTTTTATATCTTATACAAATCACCTATATGTATTCATACCATTTTTGTTATAGGATTCGTAGTATTTTTATATTATCTTGTTAGAACCTTAATCTCATAGACAAGGGAAGACTATTATTTAACTTATATAGATTTATTTTAGTGTTCTCTAACTTATTTCAACTCCTTTTGAACATCGAGACACATTGATTGTGTCTCGCCCAGATATTCTTCCCTTACAATAAGCTTCCCGTCATGAAAACTAATAATCTTTTCTTTTGTAACTTATCTAATCTTGTGATTATGGATCTAATCTATATAATATTATTTTTTATGGATCAGTTATTCCTTTTCTATAACATCATTATTCTTCTCCTTCAATAATGTCTTATTTTCTTTTCTAGGCATTGTTACCTCCTCAATAGATACTTCTAAATCACCTTTCAACATCCATTTCAGATCTATACTTTCTAATCCATCATCAACACTAAATTATTAATCAAATCATTTTTCAACTATAGTAAACAAATATGATTATCTAAATATTTACTTCATGATAAAAAAAATTTCTCAAGATTTCTAAAAACATTTCCCTTTATTTTATAGAAATTAATATTTTTCTTATTATACTTATTCTATATTCAAAATTTTATATATTCCTCATTATATTTGGACTAGTCATACTTATTTATTAGAAATTAATATGAAAAAGTGTCCAATTCTATCACAATTCCTACACATTGATCAGTGGTTTCCTTTTCCTTTCCATTTTCAATTTTTGAATCCTCTTGATATAAGAGAAATGTTTTCACTAAGACCATCATATATATCATTTTCTAAACCACTTGGTTCTCTATCCTATTATTTATTCACTTTTTTCATTCCTCATAACATCAATGGTCATTTCATCTTTTCCATTCTTCTTAAAGGTTGGAACCTTTCTCATCTGATAAACAATGAGCACATTATGTAAATCTTCTATTATAACACCCAAACTTCAATTAAAGAAAATAAACTTTTTAATTTTATTAAACAACATTAAAATACACATTTTTATATTTCATGGTACAAATATTCTAATTAGAGAGGCTGAATATCAATTTTAAACCTACTATGTAAAAATATGCATTGAATGAATTTTTAAATTTTCCCATTAAAAATATTTTTTTAAAAGTAATTCAAAAATAACTTATCTTAATATTATTTATGATAATATGTTAATATATTTATAATTAACCATTTATTTATTATCAATTTGATATAAATAGGGACCATATCATTTGTAGGTAAAAAGTAATTTTTTTTAAAAATTGTATAATGTTTTTCAATTTTATTTAAATAATATAATATTTAATAATTAATGATTTAAATGAAATTTATATTAATTATATATATATATATGAATTTATATTTACATAGAGATTATTACTAGTCATATAATTTATTTAATAACATTTTATACTAGAAAAAATCCTTACAAGGAAAAATTATTTTTCATCACATTTATTAAGATTGTTTTTAAATTAATTTCTTCCACTTATAGGAATTGTATTTAATAAAATAGTTTCTATATTTTTAATCATCATTTAAAAAATTCATATCACTTTTATTTTTTTCCTTATGAATAGTAAATATGATTTAAAAAATGGTTGTCACGGTCAAGGTTAAAATGGGTTTTAGGGGGGTTAATCTAAAAAGATGAGTGTTAAAATAGACTTAAAACTTGTCTAAATACTATTTGATTAATACATTAAGAAACTAATTATAAAAAGTTAGTAGTATAATGGATTTTAAACCAATTTTATTATAATTTGAGATAATATTGATTTAACACTTTGAAAAATTATAAGTGTGCAACCCACCTCACTTATAAAAGGGCACCTCATCCCCACCCTTATTCACAAGTATGGAGACATGTATCTCTGAAATTACATTAAAAAATCTATCCCAAATATCCTTTTACCTATTATAGATATTTTTATTCTCAAAATACTACCCATAGGGTCATTAAGAGGTTATATAGAGGATCTATTTAAAATAGGAGGTAATCATCCTAAAAGAACACTTTCATTTTTATTCTCCATTTTGCACCTACAATTAAATACTAACCATTAAAATATAATAACACCATTATATAAAATATATTGATATATTATTATATTTATGAAATAATATTTACCCATCTCATTATTCATAAAATGGGAAACCAAACCATCAGTCATGTGTATAATAGACTACTCTCTCACGAACCAATTTAATTTTGTTTTCAATCACCATCTCACGTGGATAGTCATAATGATTGAAACAACGACTATATATAATAAATATGAAATAATTATTATTCATAAAATCCAATATATATAATCTCTTACCGTTACACCCATTGGAAATGATAATGTTGCTCATGTGTACGTGTTGAATACCACCTCCTTGAAGCGATGTGGTTAATTTTTCATGAGAACATTTAATAAATGGATCGAAATATGTATATAATGAATAATTATTATTTTAATATCATGAGTAAAATTTTGGTTATTATAAATCCAAGATAATTACATAAGGACCCTAACTTCTGAATCAAACCATACATGAAAAATGAAGCAGTTAACCCCCGAAATAATGATAATAATGAAAGATTATAAACGAATGGGAAATGAGAAGTTATAATTGAATTATATATGATATTATAGATATTTATATGGTCATATAATGTAATTATAATAAATTTAAATTTATTATAAATTATGTTAAATCATTTTTAAATAAGTGGAAGCCTGAGGTATGGGATTTCCTCTCAATTTCCACTCCATTGGAACATATTTAGTATTGCTCATCTATTTTTATTTATGAGGTTTATATGGTACCCCTTTTATGAATATAATATGAATCTATATTTATTAATGGTAATTAATTTCTTAATTATTTTTTAAAAATTCAAGGGGTTACAATTGAAAAAGTATCAAAGTGGAAAAAATTATTTTAAAAACTCATTTTTTAGGATTAATTATATTTTTACTAAAAGAATATTATAATATGTCATTCATAAACCTTATATATTTTTCTTATAATATATATAAATTTAATTATTTTCTATTTTTCATGTAAATTTTTTTCTTTTCTGAAATTAAATCAATAAAATAAATTTTCAAGATAAATTCCAATAATATTTCTCTTTTTGATCTGGTATATTTTTATTCACTATCTATATTTTAATCAAAAATGTTATAAAAAAGTCTTTTTAAATTAATTAAATTATTTATTTAATAAATTTTATGTTATAATTGATATTTTACAAGGTTTGAAAGGAATCTATCTTATTTTTTTGACAGATTCATTTTTAACTTTTCTTAAAAATTCAAAATGAATGATTTTTTAATGGATATAAATTTAATAGAATTTTTTCGCCACCATAACCATTTTTTAATATTTATTTTTTTGTATAAGCCTTCAATGGTTCCACGAAGAAAATTAATTAATAAAATTTTATTTTAATTGTTTCTCTTACATTTTATTATATTCTCCAAAATACTTGATTTTATTAAAAAACCTATATTTATAATGAATTAGTGGTCATTTTTATCTCATATTAATTTTTTTGTCGTTAAATGTTTCTTGAAAATTTTACTATATTATGATATTATTTCATTGGAAATTAAATTTATTTTCTATATCCATATTATTTCTATCAGAGATATTAGTATTTCCTAAACAATATCCCATTTCTATATATGGTGTTTTAATATTAAAGTTACTTGATTGATCGGGGAAATATTGATATTTAATGTTATTTAATTAATATAGATATTTTTTATAAGGCATGTTTTTTTGAATTAAATTGATTGTTCAATATATGATAAATAAATTAGACGTGTAGTTGTGTGTGGGGGTTGGTTATAGATATCCCCAAGATGCATTAAAAGGTCTCAGGAGGAAAACCAGTTGGCTACCCTTATTAAATGGTTTTTTATTTTATACTTACCCATATTTGAAAATATCATAGCATAAGGCCTTCATCATGACGTTCCGTATTATGAATTTCCATCCTTGATAATCTAGTTATATTTATCCATGATATTGTTACATTTATATTATTCATTGATTCATTTTGTTCTCATTTTATTTTTTAAATTGAATATTTTTTCAGTTATTTACCTTACCATGTTGATTATTCCATAATGACACATAATAGATTGGATTATACACAACCCTTACTAGGAATTAGATATCACCATTTTTTCTTCCCAAGGGTTCTATGAATTAATCTATGAGTGTGTTTCTCAGATGAAGAATATTTACTTATACTATTATTTTTATTTTATTTCTATTGAAAAATTGGAATCATGTATGTATCTTGTTCTTCAAGACTACTAAATTGATAGGTCCTTAGTGATTTGATTACTTTTATCTTATGTAATTTTAATAAAGTGTCCACTGGAACTATGTTACTGGTGTTGGGGTTGTTATAGTTGATATCAATTCTAATTTAACAAAAACCTTTAGAAATAGATTTAAGAATTTATATATTATAAAATATAACCTTATGAATGACTTTTCAGATATGTCTAATCAAAGTATAATATCAGTAATTTTTTGGTAAGGTAGATATTATTTTGTTTTCCTAGAAATACATTTTTATTTGGATACTACAAGTGGATTTGGATTTAAAATATATGTATCTAGGGGTGATACTCTTGAAAATAGTTGGTCAAGTATATATCATCCATCATTCTAATGGATGGTAAATTTACCCTTATTCTTCTCATATTTTTACATTCCTAGTGGATATGATTGGATTAATTAACCATTATTTTAGAAACAATTATTAGAAAACTAGAAAAACATTATTATTTACAAAATTTACAAATAAACCCAGTATATGATTCTAAGATTATCAATGCATAAAGTTTTGATTTTTGTTAAGTGTTAGAAAAAATTATTATTAGATAATATGATTTAATATTAATAATTTTATAATCTAATTTAGTGTATTCCATTGTTTATAAATATAACTCTATAGAAGTAATGATATCAATTCTCTGGGCTAATGTAGAGATTTTTCTGCTAATAAATTGAATAAAACTGTTATTGTAACTAAGAAGATCATGTCCATATTAGGGTATTGTTTTCCAAAATATGACTCGTGAAATTTCCCATGTAGAGAAACATAATGTCCCATGGCACTATACATCTATAATGGTTCACTTCATGTGAAATAATCCTCTATATTTATGTGGAATTACAAATCCACTAGTACCTAAAAAATGGATTAAGTCCCTTGAAAGGATATTTCAGGCATTATGATTAATTGAAAGGTAAAAGGTTTTATTTGTAGTAAATTTTGTTAAATTATATTTTTTTCAATAATGGCCATTGATCCATAATACTATGGGAGGAATAAAGATAAAACATATGTAATATATATCTATTAATGTAACATTCTTCAACAAAAATTTCTTTTGTAAGAAACAAATTGAAATGATGATAAATTTCCTCATATTAAACCAAAAGTAATAAGAGAGTGTTTTGAAGTATGAGTATACCTTTAAAACAATATCCACATATAATATAGATTAAATACATAATCATTAAATAAATAATAACCATTTTTATAGGGCTTAAGCTAAGCCTCTAAAACAAACTATTTTATCAAAACATTTCATCATATGTAGAAAGAATATTTTATTCTCTCAAAAATTAGAAATAATTTTGTATATCCTAAATCTCAAATGGAAATTAAATGAATAGAAAACTAGTTTAATGCCGAAAAAAATAAATCAAAGGATAAAAAACGAATGATGAAATTTCCATCATTTGAAAATTGCAGAAAGAAACTTCCAGGAAAACTATTGAATGACATGGGAGTTTGTTACAAGTATATAGGTAAGGGTTATTAGGATAATGAATTAAATAGAAACAAAGAAACTAAAATTCTCCAGTTATTTAACTATATAGAAATGTGTCATTATTTAAATCAATTTCACATGCATCAAGGGAAGCTACCTCAGAAAATTATAAGGGGATAATTCCAAGATTACCTAATCACGACCATTGAGTTTGAATCTCCTAAAGATGTGGTGAATGATAATTTAATAATATAATAAATTAAATAACGATTTATTGGATTCTATATCTTAACAATCTATTATATCTTCCATATCTTGCAAGAAAATAAAATATTTCCTTAGCACCTTAAGAAGGGGGTTGTTTTTTTAGACTCCTAGTGGAAATCTTATCACAACAAAGTTGGGTTGGTCTGTTCCCATTATGACACATAAATATACCTTATATTCGTACTTGATTATTATACTTATCATTAAATTTTATATAATCATTTTTATGGGTAGCATTTCAAAATATAATTCATAAATTTATTTCTATGAGAAGGAAATTACAATTCATGAAAAAGTTGACAAATTTTATATATTTAGAATTGAGAAGTCATTATCTGGGACATGTCAAGATCCAACATTAATAGTTATTCTAAATGATATTCTTAGAGAATAAGAGTATAAAAATATATAGATAGGAAAGGTAATAATAAAATTGAGGATGAACCAAATTTACATGAATAAATTTATATATTTCTTGAGCAATTACTTGGACATCCACAAGAGTTGTATATTTATTTTTCTATTAACAAAATTCCAGTTTCAAGACCTATATCAACAAATCCTGATAGAATTCCCATTATGAAATTAGTGTAGTTGAAGAAACATCTACCATATTTGTGTGATAAAGGATTTATATTCCCTAGTGTTTCACCTTGGGGATATCCTATTAATTTTATTAAAAAAATGATGGATCAATGAGGTTGTGATTAGATTATATGGAAATCAATGTTAATACTATAAACACCAATTATTATATACCAAGAATTGATGACTTATTTGATCAGATTCAAGTATTTCAATATTTTATAAAGATTGTACTTCATTATAGGTATCATTAATTGTGATTAAATATGGAATATATTCTAAATACCACAATTAAAATGTGGTATGAACATTATTTGTTTATATTAGTTCCATTCGGATTGTATAATGCACCATTTGTTTTTATAGATTTTATAAATAGAATATTCAAGTAATATCATGATAATTTGATTGTGTTGTTTATTAAGTTCATCTTGTTGTCTCTAAAATATTTTAGTAACATTATAACAACATATGGATTCTTCTTTACATTATTATATAAAAAGAGTTATATGGTGAATTTATCAAGTTTTAATTCTAGATTCACAGAGTTTATTTTTATGGTCATATTTTCTCCATGGATGGAATTTCATTTTATAATTAAAATTAAAATATAATCAATGAACGGCCTACACTGATGGAAATAACTGAGTTTCATAGTTTTTTTGGATTGGAATGTTACTATATGTTATTTTTTCAAAAATAATATTCTATAACCCATTATCAAAGCATATAAGTAAATGGGTTTTTTCATATAGACTAAGGAATGTGAATAATGTGTTTAATAATTGAAGAAGAGGTTGGTCAATGATCTGATATTTACTCTAATATCTATAAAGGATGGAGTTTTGATATATATTTATTCATCAAAGAATGGACTTGTTTTTTCCATTATATAGAATGTTAAAGTTATTTCCAATGCATCAAGGAAATTAATGACTCATAAAAAGAACTATCTAAACTGTGATCCTGAGTTGGTAGCTAAAATTAGTTCTTTGAATATATAGAGATATTATCTCTATGGTGAAAATAATATATACATATAGATCCTAAGAGTCTAAAATATATCTTTTAATAGAAATATCTTAACATGATTCAAAGGGGATAAATAGAGAGACTTAAGTATTATGATTTTCAACTGCACTTTCATCTGATAAAGGAAAATAACAGAACAGATACATTGATCAAGATAAATTAAGGACTCCTAACCAAAATGAGTATAGATAGTGTTCCTATGTTCATGGATTTAGTAAATATATATGTGAATTTTTAAGGAAACTGAAATAACACATATTTTTAAAATGATTTAAAATAATATTTATTTAAAAAGATAAATGTTATTATCCAAAAGATGAAAATATTAAAAATAATATAAATTCATGACCAGTATAAAATCAGAAAGCTTCATTTATGAAGATTGAGTTATGAAATTAATCAATAGGCATTGTGTTCCATATATTCCTAAGCTGAAAAGAGAATTATTATATGGTTATCATTGTTGAAATTTCTCTATACACCATGGTATCACCAAGATTTATGTGGGATTTGAAGGAACTTTTTTGTGGGATAATATGAAGATACAAATTTTTGATTATTTATCAAGATACTTAGTTTTTCAAAATGTTATGGTTGAAAAAAACATTCAGTAAGAGTAATGGAACCTCAATATATTCTTATGTGGAAATGGGATGATATCACTATTGTAATTTTCAACAGATTCTCATAGAATGTTAGAAATAATGATGACATATGGGTTATTATTGATCACCTTACCAAATATTCACATTTCCTAACAATAAGAGGAGTATTCCTCTTGATAAGATTAATTGAATTAATATTAATGAATTTATAATAATTCATGGTGTACCTCTTTCAATTTTTTCTAATCAAGATCTATAATTTTTATTAAGATTCTATAAAAGTCTTCATAAGGCTCTAGATACTAAGATTAATTTAAGAACCACCTATCATCCTCATGTCAGTATGTATTTTGACAAAATTATTGCAACATAATATGACATATTGAGGTTAGGATCAGATGAATTTAAAGGTTTGTGAATCAATATTAACCTTTTTTGTAGTTTACCAATAATAATATCTTTAATTCAAGTATTAAAATATAAATGTATGAATAATTATATAAAAATATATTTCATACTACAACTTGTTGGGGTGAAGTTAGTGAATGGAAGCTTGTAGGCCCTAAAATTATAGTAGAGAAAATAATGAATGTAAATACTACTAATACCAATATTAAAGAAGCTCAAAGTATAAAAAATATATGTTGATAACTAAAGGAAATATTTTATTTTTTAAGTGGGAGACCATGTTTTCATGAAAGTATCTCCATTGAAGGGTAATATAAAGTTCGGTTAGAAAGTAAAGTAGAACCCCATGTACATCGGAACTTCTTAAATTATAGAAGAAATATGAGCTATGTTTTACCATTTTTAAATTCAAATTATGTTATTTGAATTTTTTTATTTCTTCCATATATCATTATTATTTAAGTATATACCAAAACCGATGCATGTTCTCACCTCTGAATAAATATATTTGGAACCCAAACTATCTTGTTGTGAAGAGCCTATCCAAATTCATGAAAATGGATAAAAATTGATTCAGAATCAGATGACATAATTTTTAAAGGTAAATTTTTTAAATAATAAAATAGAGGAAGAAACATGGTAACCTAATAAGTTTTAAATAAGAACCACCTTCATTTATTTGAAAATTATTATCCAAGAAAATTTCAAGGAAGAAATTTATAGATAAGGGAAGAATATAAAAAATTAACTTAAATTATAGTAAGAAAACATATTATTTTCATGAAACTATATTAAAATACATATATTAATATTTAATATTATAAAAATACTAATTTTATAGGAAAAATATATATTTTAAATTTAATATTTCATAATAGTCCTATAATAAATTTTTGACATTTTCCTTCAAAAATAAGATTTTTATAAATAATTGAAAATGCAACTAATAATTATTTTTTTATAATAATCTATTATATTATTTATCATTAAAAAATAATTGATTATCAATTTAATATTAGTAAATACAATCTCATTTTAAGGTAAAAGTTTTATTTTTTAGAAAACTCTTTTTAAGTGTATAATGTTTTTTCATTTTATATAATTACAATAATATTTAATAATGAAACATTTAAATGAAATATATATATTATATATCTAAATATATGAAATTTAATTCATATAATGTTATTAATATCCATAGATTTATTTTAAAATAATTGTATGCATGAAAATCTCATTTTCATGAAAACCCATTTTTCAACATGTATTGTTGGTTTATATTTGAATTAATTTCTTCCACTTATAAAAAATGAATTTAATAAAATTATTTGCATTTTTGGAATCATCATGTGCAATTTTTTTTAATGATTTTAATTTCATTTTTTCATTATTAATATTAAAAATATAAAAAATTAGTTAACATGATTAAGGTAAAAATGGGCTTAACAAGGTTAATCTAAAAATATCGAGGTTAAAATGGAATTAAAAAATTTCTAAATTTTATTGGATAATGATATTTCAACCCTGTATTATATAACCATATAAATATACCTAATGTAGTAACACTTTTCTAAGAAAGTGGCTAAATAATATTTTTAATCTTTGTAAAATTACAATTGTATCACCCACCTCACTTATAAAATGGAATCTCCACCCCTCACTTATTTACACATATTCAGACATAAAGCTCCAGAAAAACTGAAAAATACCTCCCCTAAATACCTGTACATTTTATATAGATATTTTTACTCTAAAACTACCAAGCCTATGGCCCTTAATAGGAGATAAAAATTAGTTCTTTCAGATATGTGGTAATCATTTTAACTGAGCACTTTCTTCTTTCTTCTTCTTTTACAACCATATATTATATCTAAAATATTATAATATAGTAATAATAGTTTTAAAAATATAATTATATGTTATTATTGTTATGTAATAATATATATATATATATGTATATGTATATGTATATATTCTTCTCCATTAAAAGGGAAATAAATCAATTGACCATGTGTGTGGCAGACTACCGTTTTGTGAAACAATGTAATGGTTTTTCATCACAGCCTAACATGGATGGTCATAATTATGGAAATAATGAATATATATGATATATATGATATACAAATTATTATATAAGTGTAAAATATCATCTTATTACATAACCTTTAAGCCATTAAAAATGATAACATCATACATGTGTACATATGGACCACCACCCCCACAAAGTGATGTCATACATTTTTAATGACTGTTTTTTATAGATGAATATAAATATATATATAATTAATATATATATATATATAATTTTTTATCATTATTAACATTTATAATATGATAAAACTATAATAAAGACACAAGGAACATAACTACCAATTCAAAACATACATGAAAAAGGAAGAATTCAACACCCGAAACAATGATGATAATGAAAGATTGTTGAAAAACAGGTGAAAAAATGTTATAAGTGGAACATATATGATATTATATATATATATATATGGTTTGGTATATAACTATAATAAATCTAAAATTATTAAACATGATTTTAAGGCATGTTCGATTAAATTAAAGCATGAGTTAAAGGATTTCATCAGATTTTCCACACCGTTGAGACATATTTAGTATTATGCACATATTTTCTCTTATGTTGTATATATAACAACCCTTTGATGTATATAACATGAATATATATTTATTAATTGTAACTAATGATTCAATTAATTTCTACTCATTCAATTGGTCACATTATAAATTTTAAAAAAATTGTTAATAAATTATTTTACAATGTCAGTTTTTTAAGATGGATTATATATTATTTGAAGGAATATTATAATTAACCTTAAATAAACTCCATATATGTAAAAACATAGGTAAATAAATAATATGAAATTTTCATATTTATTAATATTTTTGAATTAAATACTAATTTTACTTTAAAGGAGATTTTATTTTAGATGACGTACTCAACACGCAACAAGGGTTTTCTCTAAAGTCTTATGTTGCACACAATGTTGAGTAATATTGAAAAAAAAAATATAATATTTTTATTTTAATTGGTACTTAATTACTTGATGTTTTATTTGAGGGAATGAATAGAACAACCCATACTATGATTAACGATGATTGTAATTTTTTTTAAAATTTATCCAATAAATTTTACAAGCTTAAAATGAGAATGAATCCAATTTTAAGCATATATACTCTAATATTTTTTAAAGGTGGTTTTACCATATTTTCATGGAGAACCCCTTTTAAATATAGTTTTATTTTTTACATTTATGAGCTATATTAGACAAAAATAACTACTTACGTAGAACAGGGACATCAAACTTTACTTTGGGTAAATATTTGGTATTTTTATGATAAAGTTCATTTTTTAATAAATAGTGAAAAATAATGCATTTTATGGAAAAAAAATATTTTCATTTTATTCATTTATATTGTTAGATAATAATTTTAAATGGTTTTAAATTTCAATTAGATTATGTTTCAAACATTTAATCCAATTTTATACATTATAATTAATTTCACTTTGAAATTGGATATAAACACATGTTAATCGTTTTGTAGTTTTTACTTCTTAAAAACACACTTTCTAGTTTTGACAATGGAAATTAATTTTAAATTAATTAATGAAACTTATATGTTCTTAATTTGGTAAAATAGACATCATTTTTGAATTTCTAACATAAAAATTAACTTTAGGTGAATTTTTTGTATTTTTCTGAAAACATTCAATATTTTATCAATAGTGAAAAACACTGCATAGTAGTTAAAAACCAGGCTTTTTCTGTTAAATGAAATTTTACCACTTATGTGAATTGAATTTCAAAACTTTTCCATATATGGTTGTCATTATTAAGTAATATTTGGTTCAATTGTATGAAAATATTTTTTGATTAATAATAACTTTTGATTTTTATTAACCATAGTTAAAGGTAAATAAGGTAATTCAAGGTAAAAATAATATTATAATACAATAAAATTACCTTAAAACTTTTCCTAAACTTATGGGATGAGTCATGGATGGCCAATATAATCCTTTTTAGAAACTTTTGCCTTTGGAATCCATGTGGGTAAGATAATTACTTTAATAACATTTTGTTTAAAGTAAAAATAAAAATATCATAAACATGTATTGTTTTGCTAAAAAAAATTTAAAGTGGGGTTATATAATTTATATATTTGACAATAAATATTAATTAGAAATATAAAAATATTTCCTACATCACGGTATTATATTTTTAATTTTAGACATCAAAAAAGTAAATTTATTTATGACACAATGATGATGTAATGATTACCTCATTAATGAATGTTTTAAATAAATGAGATTATAAATATTAAAAAAATATTTTGAAACTTTTTATACTATACACGAATTTTATGGATTATTATGACTTTTTATCTTTGAATTAATGAATTTTTCTTGAATTTATCAATTTGATACGGATTTTATTTAAAATTCATTATATGAATAGTATAAAATTTATATAAATGAGCTTTTAAATAAATTAACATTTTATTAAATTATAAAATATTCCTAAAAATATTAGATTCAGCCAAATAATATATATGATGTTACCAATGTCATTATTGGTCCATTTTGGGTCACTTGGAATTTTATAGTAAATATATTAACCATATAGTATGAATATATAAGAGGGCATGGTAAAAGATAAATAATTTAACTAAGGGTTAAATAAAAAATATAAGGATTGTAAAAAATAAAAAACCTGTCATGAACCATCCCTCGGGGCCCATGACCTGACTACCCCAAACCCGCCTTCCATAGGCTAGGGGCTGGTGACTAGCACCAAAGGCGTAATTCCCTAAAACTGGGAAGACATTGCCTTTATAACCTGTAAACCCAGATAGAAAGATACGAACACGAGTAAATTCTATAACCAAAAGAGTGTTGAATGTAAAAGGGGCATGAATAGAAGACCGATAGTAAAGGTACAAGTACAACTGAATAGAAAACAAAATTGAAGAAAAAGAAAGAAAAGAAGCTATTGGGTCATCCTCAGGGATTCCTACCTGAAGGGTAGGTACAGATATCCTCCTCAGCACTCCTCATCCGTCCGTCTCCTCCATGTACCAACACGTCATATGGTCCACCTCCGAGAACCATCCATTCTTGGTACTCTCATCCTCAATCAGTGTTGTATGTTGTCTGCAACCAACACAATAATGTTCGGGCATAGCTTGTGTAGGGGTGAGTATAATGATACTCAGTAGGGACGCTGAGACTATCAAGGTCTCACAAAATCCAACAAAGATAAACCAAAAAGTATGAAATCAATTGATAACCTTACATAGGTATATGCCCATACATATACCTAAGTTATCAAGTGATCCATCTCAATCATGAGGAAAACACATAAAAACTGACTTAGCTCAACCAGGATTTTAATATAGGGGTAGTATCAAGTAACATCCCCAGTCACATTGTTGAAACCTCGGCTGTAGGAGAACTCCTCCTCTATCGAGTACAGTGGGCATGTCGCGACCCCAAGCGTGCTTCCCACTAACCTTAGACTACTGAGGTACTCCTCCTATTGAGTATCGTGGATCTGCTGCATCACCAAGCGCAGTCCTCAACCGTGTGTCTGCCATGACACCAAGGCGCTCCCTACTGGGCTAGTAGAGTCAATCCAAGTCAAATGATCAGCAGTCCTTAGGCCTCAGCCAGCTACTTGGTCTCCACACTATGCTCGATCATCTCTAGGAGGATCTGCTTCATGAGCTACTGGTCGATACTCCAACTGTCATGAACTCCCACAAAGAATTATCTGAAATGTCCGCCATGTCATAAGGGTCTCAATGCAACAGATGGCACGTCAATCGGACACCGAGTCTGTGAGTTATTATCTTTTTAGTCATGGGGGCCCGGTTGGATTCGTGCACGATCCAACCTGACCATATCTCAACTATACCCCAAACTCTTGTGGGGTATACTCAAAGTGATCGTAATGCTATAAGATTACAAGTGCCACTGACAGTTCGTCAAACGGACGTCTGCTGCCAAAGATATGGAAAAAAGAATGTAAAGGGTCATAGTGGGCCCGGGTCCGGCCTGACCTTGTCGGATCGACCCAGTTTGGGTCGACCCATCCAGACCTGTTGGGTATGGCCTCGCCCATTGGGTTTTTCCATGCCCTATGGGTCTATCCCAGCCTGCCGTGAGGGGCTACGGAGGGTCGAGAGGGCGCAGACCGGCAACGAGTGCACGGACCGGCTGCGAGTGGCGTGAGGGCGGTTCAGCCAGGAGGGAACCATGTGGGTGGCTCGGCCCTGAGGGTGCCGCGAGGGCGGTTCAGCCTGGGTCGTGGGTCTGTTTTAGCCAGGATGTCGCGAGGGTGCGAGCCGGTTTGGTCGGGGTAATACGTGGGTCTGCTTCGATATGGGCGCCACAAGGGGCCGGTTCGGCAGGGGGCTCAGAAGAAAAGTGAGTTAGCGTGGCCGAGGCAGCTCAGAAGGCTGGTGGGCTAGCGCCGCCGGGGCGGCTCGGGAGGCTGGCGGGCAGCGCAAGCCAGCGGGTGGGGAGTCCGACGGGTGGCGTGGTCAATGGAAGGTGCGGCCGGTGACCGGCACGGTTCGGCCCGTGGGAGCAGAGCCAGTTTGGCGGATGCGCCGGAGAGGCGTGGGGGTGGCGCGGGTCGCGGAGGTCGTGGGTGGTGCGGCCATTGCCTTCATTGCCTTCGACACCGTTGTCGCCTTCCTACTTTTTTAAGAACACCACAAAGAAGAACGGCGGGTGGTCGGGCCATGTTTGTTTGGCCCGCACCCTCCCCATTTAGATTGGTAGCAAGCTGTTCATCATGAACATAAACAAAGAACAAGCATGGAAGAGAATTCAAAATATCAATTCCCATAATCCCACGATAATTTCTATTCCCAACCCTGCAAAAGAAATAGATTTGATAACATGGGAAGTGTTACTCAAATAATGAATAAACCCCTACAACTTCCCTCAACAATTTATTCCCAACCCAAAAGAAAACATCTATGGATCAACATGATAATATGTGGATCCGCGTTCTTTTCTTTAGAAGGAAAGAATCAAGGTAATAAAATCATATTTAATTAAAACCCCTACCATGTTCGATGTTGGTTGACTTTAGTCTGAGAATGCGGACATTGATTCATTATAGACGAACATGCCCTACGTTAGAATAAGTTCCGAGAATGGAAGCCAAAGTCATCGACATTCTTCATGGTGGAAGCGTTCTTCATTAGAGAAGCTTTCTCCCAAGAGCTCCTCCTCTCCCCAAATCCACCTAATAAAAGAGATAGCCAATAATAAAAATTGTTTCCCTAATTTAATTGTAGACACAATTCAAATTGGATTAAATTAAATTTCTCAATTTAGTGGTGTGTTGGAAAAATTAATGGTATGTGATTTTCCATAATTATGGTGGAGGATATCAAGAGGCTATCCCTCATTAATTGTGGGAGTTGAGGGTTTTCTCCCAATTAAAGGGGGTTTAATCCTGGGTGGTCCCCTCCACCATAACCTCTCATGGGAGGTTATGGTTCAGGTGGTCCCAACCACCGTAACCTCTCATCAGAGGTTAAGGTCTGGTGGTCCCCACTTCCAACTTCCACATGGAGGTTTAGTTCTGGTGGACCCCACCTGAAATATCCACATGTAAGCTCAAAATAAAATAAAATGATGTTTATTTTATTTTACTATTTCCACGAAAAACCCCAAAACTGACTTTCTCCCTCATCTATCTATCGTCGAGGTGAAAGTATCCTTAAATGAATACTGGCGCTGTGAGTTCAACGGTGCCCTCGGATCTCAATTCTGAGCACCGGTTTAAAATTTAGAATCCACTCACACCTTTATAGAACAAACCTGAAATAATGTTCAGAAATTCATTTCGGGCACTCCGGGCCTTGGAATCATCCACCATCAATTTTTGCGGACTTGTAAAATTCCCATTTTATTAAAAAAAATACATGGAAATTCTGGGTCTTAAAATTCTCTACACCTCAAGCTTTACATCCCTGTAAGCCACAACTCAAACTAATGGAACAAGTTGGGGTACTAAGCATGCATCTGAGCCTCCTACTCTTATGTGCTCTCTTGGAGGTTCTCGTGATGGCAGCGAACATGCACCAAGGTATCGACCGTCCATGAAAGACCTACTCTTGTCGATCATCAATCTCTACTGTAACCTCTGTAAAAGTCACCCCATCGTCAATGTCCAGCTCACCATGGTCGATGATGTGAGAAAGGTCGGGCATGTATCTCCTTAGATGGGATATGTGGAAGAGGTTGTACACCTGGTGCAACTGAGGTGGAAGAGCTAAGTGGTATGCCTCCTCGCCAACTCTGCTGAGGACCTGCAAATGTCCGATGAACCTCTAAGATAACTTTCCACCTCGGCCAAATCTCTACAAACCTCATCGAGGTGAGACCCATAGAAAGACGTGGTCACCATCCTTGAACTCTAGAGGTCTGCATCTCCAGTCATCATATGACTTCTATTTACTCTGTGTAGACTTTATCCGCTCCTGGATGATTTAAACCTTCGCTGTGGTAGCCTGTACCATCTCTAGTCCCATGAGTGCTACCTCTCCTACATCAGTGTAGCACAAAGGTGATCTTCAAGGTCGCTCGTACAACGCCTCAAAAGGTGTCATCCCAATGGTGGAGTGATAGATATTGTTGTATGAAAACTCCACCAAAGGTAATTGATCCTCCCAACTAGGACCGAAGTCATGGACACAAGCATGAAGCATGTCCTCGAGGGTCTGAATGGTCTGCTCAGTCTGACCATCCTTCTGAGGATGGAAGGCAGTGCTCAAATGAAGCTGCATCCCAAAAGCCTCCTACAACCCCTTCCATATTCGGGAAGTAAAATATGCATCACTATTGGAGAAAATCGATGAACGTACTCCATGTTTCCACACAATCTTCTTCACATAAAGGCTTCCCAATCTCTCTACTGAACCCTTCTCTCTGATTGGTATGAAGTGGGCTGACATGGTGAGTTGGTTGATGGTCACCCAGATAAAGTCATGACCTCTAAATGTACATGGAATTCATGTAACTAAGTCCATGGATATCCCATCCCACATCCACTCTGGGACCTCTAAAGGATGAACCAAGCATGCTGGTACCTGATGCTCCGCCTTCACTTACTGAAAAGTGAGGCATCGAGAGACAAACTCTGCAACTGCTTTCTTCATTCTCGGCCACCAGTGCTGTCATTGGAGATCCTGGTACTAATTCACCACTCCTAGATGTACCACTAGAGGGGATGTGTGGTACACCCTCAACACTTCTTCTTGAAGTGAAACTGGTACCATGGTACGTCCTCTAAAGAGGATAACATTCTCTCAACCTTTAGAAAATCCATCAGGTGCCTGCCTTGTGGATATTTGAGCACGTCGAACCTCGCAGTCAGTGTCCCCATGTTGCACCTCCCTAGATCACTGATGAAGTGGGGGAGTGACTGTAAGAGTCTTTAGAAATGATGCTCTATATCCATCCAAAAAGGATATCTGCAAAGCACCCATATGCTCTGTCACCTCGCCTAGCAGTTGTATACTAGATCTCCTACTTAGTGCATCTGTAACAACATTCCCATTCCTGGGAGTATAGACTATCTCAATGTCATAGTCCTGGAGGAACTCAAGACAACGTCGTTGTCTTGGGTTCAGGTCCTTCTGAGAGAAGATATACCTGAGACTCTTGTGATCAGAGTACACAATAAAATGCTCGCCCATCAGATACTGTCGCAACATCTTCAAGGCGAATACCACTACTTTAAACTCCAGGTCATGGGTAGCATAGTTCTGCTCATGTTGTATCAGCTGTCAAGAACCATATGCGATCACTGCTCTCTCCTGCATCAGGACACATCTGAGTTTGGTCCCTGATGTGTCGTAGTAGAATACGTACCCTACGACTTCCTCTAGAAGCCTCGAGATGTATGCTCTAGTCATTCTCTACCTCAACACCTGAATGCTCGGCTGGCATCTCTCTGACCACAAAAAGGGTTCCCCCTTCTTCGTCAAGACTGATAGTGGTGATGCAACTTTGGATAAATATAGCATAAATCTCTAGTAGTATCCATCCAAACGCTAGAAACTCTATGCCTCTATTACACTCTTGGGTGGGTCCCAAGAAAGTACCGCCTCAATCTTTGTTGGATCCACTACAACTCCGGCCTCTGAGGTGACATGTCCTAGAAAGATAACCTCTAAGATCCATAACTGGCACTTCAAGAGCTTACCATAAATCTGGTGCTCTCAGAGTCTGTCTAGTACAACCCACAAATGGTAGGCATGATCCTCCTTAGTAGTCGAGTAGATCATATTGTTATCGATAAAGACTATGACAAAGAGATCATAGAATGGAAGAATGATCCTTTTTATGAGTCCCATGAACACTTCTAGAGAGTTGGTTATGCCAAAAGGCATAACCAAGAACTCATAGTGGTCGCACCGACATCTGAAATATCTCTTTTGAACATCCTCATCACGAACATTGAATTGGTGATAGCCTGATCTGAGACCTATATTCGAGAACCATCGTGCTGCCTTCAACTGATCAAAGAGGTCATCAATCCTCAGTAGTGGGTACTTGTTCTTCATGATCACCTGGTTCAGGCACCAATAGTCAACATAGTGCCACAAACTCCCATCATCCTTCTTAGAAAACAGAATCAGGGATGCCCAGAGAGAAACACTGGGCCAAATGAATCCATTCCCCTGTAAGTACTCTAATTGTACATGCAGCTCGTGAAGCTCCGCGAGAGCCATCTGATATGCTATTGTAGATATCGGTGTTGTCATGTTGTACAAGTCAATGTAAATGTCCACCTCTCTGTGAGGAGGTAGAACTGGGACGTCATCAGAGAAAGCATCCATGCCCTGGTCCACTACTATAGGATAACTTGGACTCTCCACATCAACAGCTCTGAGGTTAAGGCTATCCAACTGATGAGTGATTGGCTGCACTCTCCTCCGAGCAAGTCCATCCTATGCTGCAAAGGCTCCCTTCCTACCGATGAAGGTAAACCTAGTCCTATATATGTGGACACACTGCACATTTCACCTAATATAGTCAATATGAGCATGGACTTTAGATAACCAGTCCTTACCCAAGATGACGTCATAAGGCATCGACGCCACTACTAAGAGATCCCGGCCGAAGCTATCGCCTCCTAGAGTAAGCTCACACTGTCGGCACCAGTGTGTAATTGTCGAATCTTCTCCCATAGGAATATCTAGCTGTAAGTATCGAGCCAACGGCTCCATCGGAATCTCCATGCTTTGAATGAGGATAGTGGAAATAAAATAATGACTAGAACATGTGTCTATAAGTACTGAAGCTAAGGTGGATTAGGCACAGATCGTACCTCGTATCATCTCCGAAGCACATTGATCGTAAGCCTCAGCTTCCTGGAGCTGAGATCTCTCATATCCACCTACTCTATATGGTCGGGGTGGACCTCCTGGTGGTGGTGGTAGTAATATCTCAAAACGTCTCCCACCGCCACCTGCACGACCTACTCCTCTGCCCCGTCTTCCTACTCCCTTTGGACTACCTCGATCGAACCATTGTCTCTTCCTAGGCAGTCCTTTGACCGTCTTCTGATCATCCAATTGGTGGGTCGGACAGCCATGAGCCATGTGACCCTACCTGCCACATTCGTAACACTGCTTGCTCCTGGCATGTATGTCTCTATCTCCGGTGCCCTGTACAAACGATCCTGAGTCATGCGGTCGTACACTTGTAGGTCTGGTCCTCTTAGACCTCTGTGACATCTGTCTGTTTCCAGCTGCAGAAGACTCCTCTATGTGATGACTGGTAGTGGGTCTCGTTGCTGGTGACTGCTCAGCAAAGAAACTCTCCACCAAGAGGGCTCTCTATATGGCCCCTGCATGCGTCGGGATGCTGAGTGAGATCATCGAAGCCCTGATATCCCACCTGAGCCTCTTCTCAAAGGTCCAAGCCCTGAATAATGGGTTCATCACCATATTTATGGACTAGCGTAATAGGTCTATGAACCTCGTTGAGTACTGAGCTACAGTCATGTTGCCCTGCTTAAGATGAAGTTGCTCCTGAATGTGCACTGCGCAAAGGGTCACTGGGACAAAATCTTCCAAAAATAGGCTGTCGAAGTCTTCCCAGAGAAGCATCACCTGGCCGTGAACCTGGAGCATCAAGATCCACCATCTGTCTGCTACTTCCTATAGAAGGCTAGCTGCAAGAATCACCATGAGATCGGCCGGTGTCCCTACCAGTTAGAAGACTCTCACCACAGCCTCCTGCCAATCCTCAGCCACATGTGGGTCTGTCTCTCCCCTGAACCTGGGTGGGCTATGGCACTAGATCTTGGGTAACATGGTCAATTGGAGTGCATCGTCTACTTCTGGGGCTGGTGGCATCAGCGTCCCAATAGGGAGTGGTACCACAAGTGCCTCTGATGGAAAAGGGCCCTACACTGAGGCCTCTTCTCTTAGTCAGCTATCAGTGCATACAACTCTCAGAACTCTAGACAGCTGCCTGTGTGGAGGTATCCTTGAAGGAAACAAGTGCACTAAGGTTAAAAGGTATACCTAGTGGGATGACCTGGTAGAGATGACTTAAAGAAAAATTTTGAAAACACACATGCAATCAGTGTTTTCATACACTAAGTCGGAAATCAGAAGTAAAGGTCCTGGTATATAGATACATCAGCTACCGCACCAATACTGGACTCCCTGAACAAAAAACCAAACTCACTACACTTAACACTATAGCTTCACAATAAATATCAGAGTCCTAAGTTCTACGGTGGAACTGATTCTTTTGATACCAATTTTTCATGACCTGTCCCCCGGGGCACATGCCATGACTACTCTAATCCCACCTTCCATAGGCCAAAGGCTGGCGACTAGCACCAAAGGCGTAATTAACCAAAACTGGGAAGGCTTTTCCTTTATGAACTGTAAACACACAGATAAATATACGAACATGAGTAAAATGTATAACCAAAAGAGTGTTAAAAGTAAAAGGGGTCGGAAAACAAGCCCAACAGTAAAGGTACAAGTACAACTGAAAATAATAAAACTGATGAAAAATAAAGAAAAGAAGCTACTTGGTCATCCTATGGAAATCCTACATGAAGATTAGGTATAGATAGCCTCCTCAGCACTCCTCGCCTGTCTGTCTCCTCCATGTAACAACACGTCATATGGTCCACCTTTGGGCACTATCCAGTCCTAGTACTCTCAGCCTCATTCAGTGTTGTCCATCGTCTACAACGAACACAACAAGGTTCAGGCATAGCCTGTGCAGCGGTGAGTATAACAATACTCATTAGGGACCCCGAGACCCTCAAGGTCTCACAAAATCCAACAAGGATAAACCAAAAAGTATGAAATCAACAGATAACCTGACATAGGAATATGCCCATACATATACCTAAGTTAGTAAGTGATCCATCTCAATCATTAGTAAAGTATAGAAAAATTGACTCACCTGAACCAGGATTTTATTCTAGGGGTAGTATCAAGTAACATCCCCAGTCACATTGTCGAAACCTTGACTTCTGTAGAACTCCTCCTCTATCGAGTATAGTGGTCCTCATGTGACACCAAGCACGCTTCCACTAAACTTAGACTACTGAGGTACTCCTCCTGTGAATTATCATTGATCTGCCATGTCACCAAGTGTTCTCCTCCGACGTGGGTCTTCCATGACACCAAGGTTCTCCCCACTAGGCTAGTAGAGTCACTTAGAGTCAAACGGTAAGCAGTCGTTAGGTCTCAGCCAGCTACTAGGTCTTTGCACTACGCTCACTCATCTCTAGGAGGATCCTCTCCATGATCTACTATTTATACTCCAACTATCACAAAGCCCCATTAAAAAGAATCTCAAAGGTCTGCCATGGCATAGGTGTCTCAACGCAATAGACAGCTCATCAATCGGACACCTGGTCTGTGAGTTGTTAGCCTTTTAGTCTCGGAGGCCTTATTGGATTCATGCACGATCTGACCTAACTGCATCTCAACTATACCCCAAACTCTAGTGTGGTATACTCAAAAATAAATTCATTCTTCAATATTACAAGATCTGATGACAGTTTGTCAAATGGATGTCTGGTGAAAAAGATATTGCCAAAAGAAATTAAAGGGTCGTAGTGGGCCCAGGTCTGGTCCGACCCGATCAGACCAACCCTGTTTGGATCGACCTAGCCTGGCCCGTCGGGTCTGAACCAGCCTGTTGGGTGGGCCAGACCATTGGGTTCGGCCCAACCTACTGGGCCCATCCCAGCTAGCCGCGAGGGGCCGCGGAGGGCTGTGAGGGCATGGATTGGCCGCAGGTCGGTACGAGGGTGGGTCGGCCTGGAGGGCGCCGCCTGGGCGGCTCAGCCTGGAGGGCACCACGATGGTGGCCCGGCCAAGGTAGCGGGGCCAGTTTGGCTGGGGTGCCATGAGGGCGCAGGCCGGTTCAGCTGGGGTACCGCGAGGGGCCGGTTCGGCTTGGAGCTCGGAAGGTCGGCGGGCTGGCGCGACCGGGGCGGCTCAGAAGGCCGACGGGCTGGTGCGGCTAGGGCAGGTCGAGTGGCCAGTGGGCGGCACGAGCCGGGAGGTGGCATGGCCGGAGGGCGATGCAGTCAGTGGGTGGCGCGGCCGATGAGTGGCACGGTTCATCCTGGGGCATCAGAGCAGGTTCGACAGGGGCGTCGGAGCGTCCTGGGAGTGGTGCGGGTCGCGGAGGTCGTGGGTGGCGTGGCCATTGCCTGCGTCACCTTCGATTCCATCATTTCCTTCCTATATTTCTATGAACACCACAAAGAAGAATGGAAGGGGGTCAGTCCATGTTTGTTTGGCCTACACCCTCTGCGTTTAGAGTGGTAGCATGTGGTTCATCAATAACATGAAAAAAGAACGATCATGGAGGATATTTTAAAACATCAATTCCCATAATCCCTTGATAATTTCTATTCCCAGGCCTACATTGGAAAAATGGGGGAGAACATGGTAAGTGTTAATCAAGTAATGAATAAACCAGTACAACTTATGACAACAATTTATTCCCAACCTGCAAGGAAAACATCAGCAGATCAACTTGATAATAAGTTGATCCGCGTTCTTTGTTTTTAGAAGGAAAGAATCAAGAGAATAAAATCATACTTAAATAAAAACCCTACCTTGTTTTATGTTGGTTGAGGTTATCACAAGACGGAATATGTTGATTTGTTTTAGACTAACACGTCCAACGTCAGAGGAAGTTCTGGAAAAGGAAGTCGTAGTCGTCGACGTTCTTTGTGGAGGATGCGTTATTTGTTGGAGAATATTTCTCCCAAGAGCTCCTCCTCTCCCTAATTCCCCCAAATAAAAGAGATATCCAATAATAAAAATTGTTTCCCCAATTTTATCGTAGGCACAATTCAAATTTAATTAAATTAAATTGTCTCAATTAAGTGGTGTGTTAGCAAGATTAATGGTACGTGTGTTTGCAAAATTAAGGTGGAAGAGTTCAAGAGGATCTCCCTCATTAATTGTGGGAGTTGAGGGTTTTCTCCCAATTAAAGAAGGTTTCAAGGGGGTTTAATCCAGGGTGGTCCCCACCACCATAACCTCTCATGGGAGGTTATAGTTCGGGTGGTCCCCACCACCTTAACATCCCATGGAAGGATGAGGTCTGGTGGTCCCCACTTCCAACTTCCACATGGAGCTTTAGTTCTGGTGGACCCCACCTGAAATATCCACATAGAAGC
Organism: Viscum album; assembly: GCA_963277665.1. Lineage (NCBI taxonomy): Eukaryota > Viridiplantae > Streptophyta > Magnoliopsida > Santalales > Viscaceae > Viscum > Viscum album. The sequence goes on from OY728144.1 coordinate 446,173,407, forward strand.
TCAAAAAAATAATATGAAGTTTATTTTATTTTATCATTTCCATGAAAAATCCAAACACTAACTTTCTCCCTCATCCATCTGTTGTCGAGGTAAAAGTCTCCTTAAGCGAATACCGGCTCTGCGAGTTCAACGGTGCCCTCAGATTTCAATTCTGAGCATCGGTACAAAATTTAGAAAAACCCAGTCGCATGTTTACTGAACGTACCCAATATAAAGTTCAAAAATTCATTCTGGGCACTTTGAGCCTCAGAATCACGTGCCGTCAATTTTCACGGACTCATAAAATTCCATTTTAATTAAAAAATTACATGGAAATTCTGGGTCTTTGAAAAACCTGTCCAATTATTATTGGATGATTAAATTTAAACTTATATTTGTATTATGTTTTAATTTAATTAGGTTTGGACCTTTTTAAACCAAAAAACATTTTATAATAAAATAATACTTGCAAACTTTCCTAAAGAGCCCATCCTCCCTCTTATAAAAGGACACCATATCTAACCCATTACAAACACCTCTCAAGCCCCTTGGCTCATCCAAAAACTACCCAAATAATCTCCCAAAATCCCTCAATTCCATCTAGAATCCTTACTTTGGGCATAAGGCTTTTCAATAAATCATTTTGTTTCAAACCAAAGAGAGTTACCTAATTTAAAGGTAACGTCTTCTCTCCAGTTCTTTTCTTTTATTTTCCTTCTCCAACCCCATAAACTCTATTTATTCAATTATTTTATAACAAAACCAGTATCTTCAATATAATATAATGTTTTTATGATAATTATTCTATCATCACTTCCACACACCTCCATATAATTGATAAGAACATACTATTTTTGTGGACGGCGAACAACTGCCTCACGAAATGATGATTGTTCAATTATCTCCTACCACCTCTCATGGTAGAAATTATGATGGAATTTTATTTCTATGTCATATATATTATATTTATATTGCCTTTATGATTTTTTTTTAATTTATATCATACCTTTATGGTTTCCATAATGTGTAAATACGATAATTTCATTTAAGGATGTGCGGACTACCCCCCCCCCCCCCCCCCTCAAAGTGATATGACACATTCATGCCATGCAAGGGATGAAAAAAGGATGGTGTTAATAAAATTATATATGATATTATACTAGAATTATAATATTCCTATGTATCAGTAAGTTTTCAATCTATTAAATATTAAATAGAAATGAATGTAGCGTTCAAGCGTACGTACGACGTACCATCTCCATGAATAGTGCATTTCATTTATTATATCCAAATGATATGTACAATTATAAAAACATATATATAATAGATATATATTATATATATAATATCTAAATAATTAAAAAAATTCTAGAGATAGTGGACTTTTGACCCCAATGATAACTTGTAATTATAAGAAGTTCATTTTTGACTCAAATACCAAATATCGACCAAATGGTCGTTATTAACTTAAATGATTATGTAATGTTAATAAAGTGGTAATAAGTGATAGAAAACTAATAATAAACATCAAATTGTTCTTATGAAAGTATAAATTGAATTTATTTTATTATTGAGGAGATTAAAGAATGAACGAGACAAGTCAGACACGAGGTAAGGGAACTGCTTAACACAATTTCCATTCTCTGTGTTAATATTATACTTAATGATTATTCCATGATATGATTTTTTTCTATCTTGTATCTACACATTATTATGTGTACCTATAGTTGATACACATAATCAAACTTTTTTTTTCAAAATTATCCTCGTAAGGGACTATGTTTCAATCTCTTTTCAATGAGGCATGTCGTGGTATTATGCACCTTCATTGTCAACAAGGTGTATATAATACCCTTTGACATATTATATCATGAATTGTTTTATTATCATGATATTATAAGATTTGTTTTATGTTATTCTGTAATTATTTTTATTCAAGTGTTCCTCAAGTTGTACATGCCTCTTTCACTAAAAAATCATTTTAATAGTTATGGAGATTTATTTTTCTAAATCTTTATCATTAATGTCCATGTTTTTAAAATGGTTTTAAGGATTTATATATATGGACATTAAAGTATTAAAATTTTCATTCCAATAAAATTTTCAATGTGTTATGGGACACTTTGATTCAAAAATATTCTTTTTAAATTTTTTAAATGTGACTTTTAAATTGTATTGATTTTGTCAATATCTTGAACTGATATCTTTTGATTGTAATGTGGAAATGTTATCTTTACTTTAAGATTTTTTTATGTTTTATGATTATGTTATGGTTATTGGACATTTTTTTTCATATACGGGTGAAACCATGATTAATCCAGGACGGTTGATCCCGAGATAGATCTCCAATGCATCGGGTAACTTGACGAAGGTAAACCTTAATATTTCTCCTAAGAGATTTAGGGAATATATTATGATGGGTATTCCAAATGTAACTCCCTATGTAGTTGTGAAATATACAATGTAAGTGTGTTATGTATGCCCCAAGTTACCTTTGTGATGTATGATTTCTATGTGTTATTCATAAATCTTATGATTTCATGAGGTATGTTAAAGATCAATTCTTTGTTATTGAAAAGTATGATTTATTGATTTATATGTATTCATGGATTAATGTATTCTTCCCTAATTTTTTATCCCTTACTACGGTTTTTAAGCTCATCCCACATTTTTGAAATTTTTTTCATAGGTTATAAGGAAGGATAAAATAAATTAAGATTTCAAGAATATTTATATCAATAAAATAACTCTTGTTTTGTTTAAAGAGTTTTATTATTGTGAAAAAAAATTGGATATAGTAGAAGTGTCTTCTTTGTAATTTTTGATATGTAATGTAATAGTTATGGCCAAATTCTCTAAAACTCTAAACATGAAAAGATCCTCAATGTTATTTCATGACTTAACTCAAGATTATGTAATGTTTGAGGTTGTGGCCTTACAGTTGGTATCAAAGGGAGGTTAAGATAACTTTAGAGGTTAGGGTGCTATTTAAGCATAAGTGACATATCCATAATGGTTAGTATATTAGAAAGAGTCATAGTTTTTTTAGATAAATTGAATGAGTATAAGATGACATTAATAAGTATATCTTTGTGTTTACCCTTCTCAAAATATATTATATAGTTATTTTACTAATGTACTCACACTGTCCTCTTTTGTTTTAGTGAATGGATGGATCTAGAAGTCACCAATGAAACAATGGATGTGATGGAAACTATGGTGGTTTTATGAATGAGCAACTGAATTAAATGGGAACTGCAATGAGAAATCTTTTGGATATACATAACCAACTATCTAGAGTAATGATTGACAACTTGAAACTTGGTTATTTTTCTAAGGCATCGTTTATGCAAGAAAAAAAAATCCTTACGTAAGTTTATGTAATAATCATAAACGTAAGTATATTCCAAAACCTAAGTGTCAAGGATGTGGAAAGAAAAACACAGAAAAATGCATCAAAAGGATGGGAATATTTTTGAGATGTGATATGGAATTTCATCAAGCAATAACCTTCCATGGAAAAAGGAAGCATCCAGTCGAATCTAGAAAATTGAATGAAGTTCTTTCTGAGGGATCAATTTAATGTTTTAAATGGGGTGTGCATTGTCATTATAAAAATATATGTCCTACTAAGAATGTTTGGGCATGGTATTACCAAGACCATACAAATATATGTTTACCAATACCTAATTACATTCCAATTTAGGATGAGGAAACTGATAATGACTAATGAAAGGTTTGGATTATTTCATATCTGATGTTTTGATATTATTAAATCTTACGATATGATTCATGATTTTGTTTGTAGGAAATAAGTATTACAGAATAAGTTGGGAAAGAATAGTTAATGGATAATGAATAACATTGAATCAGTTATAACTCTATATATAAGGGGTTCAAGATTTATGGTAGATTTTAGGAAGATGAAATGCTTAAATGTATTAATGCTCTTTTGATGATGGGATTACTTTGGAATACTTTTTATAGTATGTGTAATACTGAATTTTGATACGTGAAAATGATATTCAAGAAAGAATTATATTTTATTTTTTGGATATAGTTATAAAGATCTATTTGGGTTTATATGATCCTTGAATATGAGGTAATTTTAGGTTATTACTTTTTTGGATGAAAATGCGAGGTATGAGATAAAATTTGTGGTTAAAATATGTTATCGTTGTTTTTGATAAATTTATCTAATTTTTTGGAATGTTATAAAATTATATATTTTTTGAAAAAATAAAACAATTAAACCATGTGAAAACCCATTGCTTCAGAAAAATCATTCGGAATTGAACCCACAACCAAAGTGAGATTGGGATTTATCGCCCACCACTGAACTATGTGAAGTCCCTAGTTAGTATGACTAATTCTTTTTAGTTATATTATTTTATGGATCAATAATAAGTTGATTTTGGGAACTTATGGTTTATAAAATGGATATCTTTAGTATATTAAAATTATTTAGTGATTAAGAGATAATGGTTATTTTTGAATACGTTCTCTCTTTTGGGAATACTATATGATTAAAGAAAATAGAACACTATGGGATCTCATTTTTTGAGTAATGGTTGACATTTTATTTTGGAAGAATCTATGATTTTATTGTGGATATGTTGATATTTGGGTAATTTATGGAAATGATTAACCTATCATAGAGAATATGTGATTAAATTAATTAATTTTTATTATGAGACTTTAAGAGTAGCTGATATTATTTGGAGATAAATGTTGAGATTTTTTTAGAAGACTTTGTGATCAAATCCCTATGAATTTGGGGTTTTCATCTTTTTTTGTATTATTTTGAATAATTTTAAGGAAAATTTTGTATCGAATGGTATTATTTGAGCTTTGGGTATTTTTTTCAATTTTAGAGATTACGAGTAATATTTCTTTTTACAAAAGATTATCCTTTTTCGGATATACCTGATCTTGTACTAACCATTTTGGGTTTGGTTAGTGTATAAATATAGGTGAAATATATAGTTCTTTTCTTTTGAATTATTTGATTCTCTATAAGTTTATTCTATCACTTTAGGTTTGACCAAGTCATCACGAATACTCATCGTTTGGAAAAAATATGACTTTGTGGTAGAATTTTATTAAATGATGACACTCTACATGACAAGTATGTTTGTTTTCTTTTGATCGTAGTCTAGGTATTAATAAAAATGTTCAACTCTATAAAAATAATCTTCAATAAAAAATGTTATACACTTTCTTTCGTCACCAGACTTTTACCCAACCACAAATTTATGTTATTGTGGTGGTTAACTTTCTATGATCTAGTTCTCTATCACTCTCTTTTAGTCTATGAGAGTTAGTTTTTCTTCCATATCCATGTTTTCCAACATGGAATCATATTATGGGTTATTTAGGGTGACCTCTGTAATTCTCTTTCACACTTTTAAACTAATATTCTTATTGACTCTTTTTCTGATGTGGGGCTTTTAATGAAGTTTTCGAGCCCAATTTTAAAATTGTGAGCACGCAATTCCAAAAAGGGGGAAAGGATGTAACATCCCAAGTAAATAAAAAATATGGAATTTTCATATTTATTGATATTTTTTAATTAAATATTACTTATTCTTTAAAGAAGGTGGTATGTTTGATGGCGTACCGGACATGCAACAATTTCTTTCTCTGAAGTCTTATCTTGCACACAATGCCAAGTCATACTGAAAAAAAATAATATAATGTTATTATTTTTAATGGTAGTAGAATCTTATCCATTTTATTTGAAAGAATTAACAGAACTACATATATTATGATTAAACATGTATTTTAAATGTTTTTTCATTTATTTAGTAAAATTTAGATGCTTAAAATGGGAATGAATCCAATTTTAAGCATAAATACTCTAATATTTTTAAAACGTAGTGTTACCGCCTTTTGATGGAGATCCCCTTTTAAATATAGTTTTTGTAACTTTTATATGTTAAATTTGACAAAATAAAATTCTTCTTTAGAATCGGAACATAAAAATGTACTTTGGGAAAAATTTTGGTATTTTTTGAGAAAGATCATGTTTTAAGGAATAATGGGAAATATTGCATTTTAAGTCAAAACTGCATTTTCATCTAATTTTTTTAATTAGTTATATTATCTTTTAAAATGGTTCTAAAGTGTAATTGGATACTTTATTTACCATTTAATCCAATTTTGTTCATTAGAATTAATTTTACATCTAAATTAGACATAAACACATGTCAATTTTTTTAGTTTTTACTACTTAAAAACACATTTTCTATTTTCGACAATAAAAATTGATTTTAAATTGATTAATGAAAGTTCAATGTTTTGAATTTAGTAAAATAGACATCATTTTTGAATTTGGAATATCAAAATTATCTTTGGGTGAATTTTCGATATTTTTATGAAATTATTCAATTTTTGATTAATAGTGAAAAACATTGCCTAGTAGTTAGAAAACTAACGTTTTGAGTTAAAGGAAATTTTACATATTTGGTGAATTGAATTTAAAAAATCTAACATACATGGTTGTCATCATTAATTAAAATGTGGTTCAATAGGAAGAAAATAATTTTTGGTGAATAGTATCTTTTGATTTTTGTTTACCACGGTTAAAGGGAAATAGGGTAATTCAAGGTAAAAATTATATTATAATAATATAAAATTACAGTAACACTTTTCCTAACATTATTGTATGAGTAATTTATGACCACTAAAATACTTGGGAAGAAAATTTTCCCTTTGGAATCCACTTGGGTAAGATAATTTCATTAATAACTTTTTATTTATAGTAAAAATAAAAATATAATAAACATGTAGTATTTTACTAAAACTATTTTAATGTTTGGTTATATATTTTATATCATTGAATATAAATTTTAATTATAAATATAAAAAAATTCTACATCATTGTACTTTATTTATAATTTTTATACATCAATTAATTAAATTTATTTAAGACACAATGATAATGTAATGATTACCTCATTAATGAATGTTTTAAATAAATGAGATTATAAATATTAAAATAAATTTATTTGGAAACTTTTTATGAAATACAAGAATTTTAAGGATGATTATGACTATTTATATTTTAATTAATGATGTCTGTTCAAATTTATCAAGTTTTTATGGATTTGTTTTTAAAAAATACATGATATGAATAATATAAAAATTGACATAAATGAGTTTTTAAATCAATTAATATTTTATTAAATTATAAAATATTCTTAAATAAATTATATTCATCCAAATGAAAAATATGATGTTAAAAAGGCCATTAATGATCCATTTTGGGTCATAAGTCATTTTATAGAAAATATATTAACCATATAGTATGAATAGACAAGAAGACATGGTAAGAGTTAAATAAGTTAACAATGGGTTAAATAAAAAAGAAAAGGATTAAAAAATATCCAACACCTATCCAATTATTATTCTATGATTTTATTTAAACTTATATTCATCTTATATTCTAATTTAATGAGTTTTGGACCTTTTGAAACCGAAAATCATTTTATAATAAAATAATACTTTCAAACTTTCCTAAAGAGACCCTTCTCCCTTTTATAAAAGGACACCACCTCTAACACATTACTCACTCCTCTCAATCCATTTGGCTCATCCAAACTCTACCCAAATAAACTCCCAACATCCCTCCCTTCCACCTAGAAGCCTTACTTGGGGCATTAGGAATTTCAATAAATACTTTTGGTTCAAACCAATGGTAGTCATCCGATTTAAAGGTAACATCTTCTCTCAAGTTCTATTCATTTATTTTCCTTCTATAACCCCCAAAACCTTATTTATTCCATTATTTTAGAACAAACCCAGTATTTGAAATATACTAGTATGTTTTTATGATAAATATTTGAACTAAACTTCCAAAAACCTCCATCTAATGGATTCAAATATACTATTTCTGTGGACGGCGAACTACTATCGCCCAAAACGATGATTGTTCAGTTATCTCCTACTACCTCTCATGGTGGTCATTATGATGGCACTATATTTATATTTGATATATATTATATTTATATTTTCTATATTATTCTGTATTTTTCATTTATGTCATACGTTTATGGTTTCCATAATGGGTAAATATGATAATTTCATTTGAGGAAGTGCGGACTATCTCCCCTTCAAAGTGGTATAACTCGTTCATTACATACATGATACAAATAAAGGATAGAACTAAAGAAATTATATATGATATTATACTGTATTTATAATATACCTATGTATTAGTTAGTTTTTATTCCATCAAATATGAAAAATAAATGAACTTAGCGTTTAAGCGTACATACGGCTTACCGTCCCCATGAACGATGTGTTTCATTTATTATCCCTAAATGTTATGTAATATTATAAATAACTTTATATATACTAAGTATATATGATATATATGATATCTAAATCATGAATATAATTTTGTAGATAATGGAATTTTGACCACATTGACAACTTGTAATTATAAGAAGTTTTTTCTTACTCAAGTACCAAATATCGACAAAGTGATTGTTAGTAACTTAAATGATTATGTAATGTTTCCAAAGTCATAATAAGTGATATAAAAGGAATAATATACTTGAAATTAGTTCTGAAACAATTAGAAATTAACTTTAGTTTATTATTCATGAGATTATAGAACGAACGTGACAAATCGGACACAGGGTAAGGGAACTTCTTAACCTATTTTCCATTAGTTGGGTTAATATTATACTTATTGATTATTCCATGATATGATTATGTCCTATATTGTATTTTTACATTACTTATGATTACCTATAGTTAACACATGTAATTGGTCTATTTTATTTACAAAATCATCCTTGTAAAGGACTGCGTCTTAATCTCCTTTCATTGATGCATGTCTTGATATTGTGAACCTTTATTTTCAAATAAGGTGTATATACTACCCTTTGACATATTGTATCATTAAAATCTCTATTCTCATGGTATTATAATATTTTTTTGATTTTATTCAGTAATTATTTTTATTCATGTGTTTCTCAAGTGTTACACGACTCTTTCACTAAAACAACATTTTTAATGTTTTTGAGATTTATTTTTCTAAATTAGTCTCATTAATTCCCATGTTTTTAATATGGTTTTAAGGATTTATTTATATATACATTAAATTTTTAAAATGTTCAGTCCTTTAAAAGTTTCAAAGTAGTATGGGACACTTTGATTCAAAATTATTTTTTTAATGTTTTAAATGTGTCTTTTAAATTGGATTGATTATGTCAATATCTTGAACTTATATCTTCTAATTGTAATGTGGAAATGTTATAATTACTTTATGATTGTTTTATGTGTTATGATTATGTTATGGTTCTTAGAAATTGTTTTCGTATATAGGTGGTGCCATGATAAACCTAGGGCGGGTGAGCCTGAGAGAGCTCTCTAATGCATTGGGTAACATGATGGAGGTAAACGTTAATGTTTCTCTTAAGAGATTTAGGGAATATATTGTGATGGGTATTCAAAATTTAACTCTTATGTAGCAGTGAACACTACAATGTAATTATGTTATGGATGCCACAAGTTACCATTTTGATGTATGATTTCTATGTGTTATTCATAATTCTTATGATTTCATGAGGTATGTTAAAGATATATTCTTTATGATTGAAAAGTATGATTTCTTGATTTATATGAATTCATGGACTAAGGTATTCTTCCCTTATTTTATATCCCTTACTGAGCGTATTATTCTCATCCCATGTTTTTGAAATGATTTTCACAGCGTATAAAGAAGGGTAAGGGAAAGGAATAATTCATGAATATTTATATCAAGAAAATAACTCTTGTTCTATATGAGGAGTTTTATTATTGTGAAAAAATTTCCATATAGTAAAAGCTTCAACATTGTAATTTTTGATATGTAATGTAATAGTTATGTCCTAATTATTTAAGAGTCTAAACCTAAAAAGATCCTAAATGTGATTTCATGACATAAATCAAGATTATATAATGTTTAAGTCTAGGGACTTAAAATATATTTTCTTATACTTTTGATATTTAACGAGTTTCCTTATTTTATTCCAACTTTTCCTCTCTTTGGAACATGAATCACGAAAATAAATGTTTAAACAAAAATATGTGCTTATTTTACTTTTTGATCAGGTATATTTTTCTCTTACATTTGTATTTTATTCAAAATTGATTTTCAAAATCAATTTTTTAGTACAATAATTTTTTAATGACATTTTATGTTATACTTAACTTTTTAAAAGGTTTTCAAAGAATCTCTCTAATATTTTACATAAGGTTAATTTTTTAGTTTCTTTATAAAAATTCAAATGGAATTTTATCTAACATATACAGAGGTAAGAAAACCACTACTATAACAGTATTAAGTTATTTATCATCTTCTGTGAGATTTAAATGTTTTCAAAAAAAATATCTAATGAAAATTTATTTCAAATATTTTACTTATTTTTTCTCCAAAAGATTTTTTTTATTATAAAACCCATATTTCCAATAAATTGATGGTCGTCTTTTATTTCTTATTAATTTTTAGGTCATTAGTTCTCTCTTGAAAAATTCTCTTTCTTTTGAAGATATTTCATTTAACATTACATTTATATTTCACATCCATATTATTTGTATCATGTATATGTATATCACATTAATAATATGCCATTTATAAATAAGGTGTTTTACTATGAAATTTATTTGATTGATTAGGGAAATATTGATAATTTTTATTTTAAAAAAATATTGATATTTTTAACAAATAATTTTTTTATGAATAAAATCAATAATTTGATATATTATGAATGAAACGGGGATGAAGTTTTAGGTGGTGCCTAGTTATAGATTGCCCCTTTATGCATCAAAAGGTCTTATAAAGAAAAAATAGTTGGTTGGCCTGATTAAATTCGTTTTTAGTGTATACCTATCTATATTTGAAAATATTTTTTTATAATTTTTTGATCAATCCATATGGAATTATGAATTCCCATCATGTGAATTTATTTATTATTAACCTTGATACTATTACATTGATATTATCATGGATACATTGTGTGCTCAAGTTATGGATTAAATTGCATGTGTTTTAATTTATTTTCCTTAACATGCTGATTGTACATTATTTACTAATGATAGATTCTATTGTAAACCACCCTTAATTATAATTTTAGATCACCATTATTTTTTTTTACTCTCCCCAGGATATGAATAATGAATCTTCGAATGAGTTTCAATGTTGCATAGTATTTCATTTTATTATGTTTTATATTTTAATTCAAATTTAATATGGGAATTATTTATGTATCTAGTTATTCGAGATTACTGAATTGTTCAGTCCTTGGTAATTTAATCTCATGAATATTATGCCAAGGTAATAAATTTGACATCACATTTTGGTTACTAGAGATGTATCTGTTACCTCTACTATCAAATCATTACATTCTTCTCAAGATATTTTTGGATCAAACTAATCAAGAAAATTCCTTATAGTCTTTTTAAAATGACATTTCTATCTATCTTCTGACTAAATACTCAAATTTTACTAACTATCTCATTCACCCAAGTGAAATAGTCATCAATATTTTCATAATTGGTTATTTTAATATTCCCAATCTTTCTCCGCTAAAATTGAAATTTGGATTCCCTGACATTGACATTTCCTACAAATATGATTATTGATTTATCCTAGATATCCTTATAATTATAGATTCCCATGGCCTTTGTGTATACCTTAACTAATAGATATGAAAATATATAATTTATAACCTTTACATTTAACTCTATATTACTCTTATCATTTTGTTTCATAGTAGTATCATCAACAACGAGTGGAAAACACTTTTTTGTGGTATACCTCACCTCTGAGAAATGTGATAGAAGGTATGGTAGCATAATAATCCCTGAATAATGATTATTATTCCAATAAAATATGGGAGCACCTTATATATTGAATTATGTTAGATTATCTATGTCTCTTAATTCTTCTTGGAACTTTAGAGGAGTCTTAGGCTCTGATACCAATTGTTGATCCCCGATTGAGATTGACCACTAAGATAGGGTGAATCTATGGTTTAATTTTACCCATTCACTCCATTTATTTAATCCTATTAAACTTTTTATATTCCTCAATCCACTCAATTTTGTCTCAATTCCTCATCCCATATGTAGAAAAAAATATAGAACACAACACATGATACATACATGGTTCGATATTGAGACATACTTTTTCCATGTTGGTTAGATTACCCAAAATAGATTCTCTACTAGAATCAAATAATTAATTAAACTAGCTTAGGTAGTAATGGTTTATACACCCCATTAGTTGATCCTCTAATTGATCCAGGTTCTACACTCCAACAACCAACTCTTCTGTCTCATTTGGTTAGAAAAATCAGTCATCTTCTCTTCTCTTTGATTGATTATACACCTCAATCATCCCTATATTAAATATTTATCCAAAAAAATAAATATATCTATTATCTATGTATTTATTTTATTCAAAATAAGAATAATCATCCTCTACAAAGATATACGATCTAGTCTATTTAGCAAAACATCAATTGTTTTTGTCAGGTATGCATCAGAACATGAATTTATGGATTTTTCAATATTCCATATCTTTGCATGATCTGTATCATCTAAACTCACTAAATTTTCATCCATAAAATTATCCTCCTACAAAATTATTTCTTCTTCAGTCTCTAATCTCTCCTCGATAAAGTGGTTTATCAATTTCCTCATTTTTCATCATTTCTTACAACTCAGATTCTTCATGAAATCATGAGTGTTTCTAGGACTTATCAACTTCATGTTTTGTGAAAATTGTTTTACTTATCAACTATATTATTATTACATATAATGTGACATTATTCTTACTAACATAAATTGGTTATCACATATCATATATGTCCCATCATGTATTGTTTCTTCACTTACATTATGCTTCATATACTACTACGTCAAAAATAAGTGTAATGTTTTAAATTATTTTTCATATAATGGATAATACATGGGAAAAATTTTATTAAATTACAGTAAAATATAGTATACGTATCACACCACCCACATAAAACTTCACTTTTATAGTATATACATTCATTCTGAAATATGTTGGACATGAATAAATTATTTCAAAATTATACCCTTCATTAAATATAGCACCAAATTTGTGGGGCTCAAAAAAAATACGAACATCTACTATCAATAATATCTTATACATAATTATACACACATAGAGGAGAGAAAATGAGGTATTTATAGGTTATTGTGCATGGCTAACACATGATAATATCAAAAACTATGATAAACTGATCATTAGCATGAAAAATCAAAAATAATTTCACCTCTCTTCACCAATGGTATATCCAGAAGGTATTATTGTGTACAATAATTCTCATATAACTTTCATTTAAAATTGAAACCTCATTCGTAAGCTTTGTATCTAAACATTTTTTGTTTAATTATTTTTTTACTCTCTCAAGGTCATGAATATTTTACATGGAGAACTGCTTGAATACCATGTTCTTGTGCATAGAATATTTATAAGTTAACCACATAGCATTTATCATATATTTTATTCTCACTCATCTAATTCATTCACCATATTCAACATTCACATTCAAAAACTATATTAATTTTTGTATACAAACAGTCGTCATGGAATTTGAACATTCTCATGGGATATTTGAAAACCAATTATCATAGTATGACAAGATATTATCATGAAAATACTTATTGATATGATAATGTATGTCTCATATTTCAAGGTTACCATGTTTATATATCAAGTTGAATAAGTGGATATTTAAATATCAATGCACAGATGATGAACCATGCATCAAATGATGAAGGTGATGAGAGAATATGATTCGAAGAAGTAGATTCATCATATCAGATGAAATCCATTCTATATGTATGTTTCAAGGGAGGATGAAAGTTATCATAAAAAGAAACTATCCCATATCAAACATCACTAAATTTATACTTTGATTAATAATTCAATTCATTCCTAAAATTCTTCATCCATGGAACTAGGGTCAACTTTAGACACACTCACATGCACCGCCCATGTGTCATACCTCCCTATGCAGGCCCACTGGCACCCTTGCATGTGTGCTCACCAATGTGTGCACACCTTCATATTCACCATTTATCTTCCATGCATGTTTGCTTCAGCTCCATATTAGGTTGAGTTATTTCCCATTTCTAGCGTATTCCTGCCATGTTTTTCAGAAACTCACATACTTATTAAATAAAATACTAATTATATAAGATGAGGCCCTTAAAAAATAAGGCCTCCAAAAAAATATACAATCAATATTATCACAACTTATGTTAATTCTTATTCTTCAAATTTCATAAATTAATTATTCAATTATCCTCACGTGACAATATTATTTCTATAGGGAATTCAAAACAATCCCCATCATTGTCTTTATCTCATAATTACCAATTAAAATGTTGTAAAAAAGTTTCTTACTTAAAACATAATTAAAATTTGTTAAAATCATTATGAATTGTTTTTCCAATCATCAAAATATTTATTTCCCCTATTTATACATTCCATTAGCGTCATAATTTATTTTTCATAGACCATAGTAGTACCTTATACAACCTATAGACATAAATAGATACTTCATCATGAATGAAATCAAATTCATGTTCATGAATCTATAAAAACTCTCCAAACAATATCAGCTCCACGTTTAAGTATTCATTATACACTGAATTGAAGATAAACTAAAAAATAAAAAATTCTTTCTTCAACCATTAACTTGGTCTCTTTAGGGTTCTTCTCTCTAGAATTCAAAAATGGAAGGGAGGGAGTCTCTTAGTTATCCCCTTTAACCACCCCTATCCCAATATAATCCATGGTGGTTTGGAGTGGTTTTTTTAGTTTATTAATCTAAATAATCCATGTTTTCCATCTTATACCACTATTCCTTTCTCTCCTATGAACTGTGAGGATTATGTTAAAAAAAATTCGGTAAGTTACCCAATTGATTATTCCTTTTCTTATAAATTATGAATATTTTTAATTATTGGATGAAAATAAATAAAGGATTTTTCAAATATGGGGTTGATATTATTCTATAGATCATTTATAATTCATTGTGTGTGGTTCTATAAATAATAATACACTCAGTTATTTTTTTTCATTATTATTTTGATTCTAGATTATTTTTTAGAATTAAATACATGTTTCCTACATAAAATTAAATGTTCATTCCAATATGATATAAACTCATGGATGACCATGATAACAAAGGATGGGAATGTGTGTTAAGATATAATGACAAATCATCATTAGAAATGGGTAACACTGTGAATGAGTTTGGTGGTCCCCACTATTTATCGCTTATATCTAAATTCATATGATTTGTAATGTAAAAGCAGGGGTAAGTGGGTGTGACATACTATATTGAGATGTGATAGAGAATAAAGGGATATGGTAAAATATGTGTAAACTATTAGGATCATTTAGTTGATTTGTACATGTTCCATTGGAATTCAGTCACTTTTCTTCTCTAATTATATGATGATCATGGGATAAATAGTAAAAGAAGAGAAGGTGGGTGTATATCTTTAAGAAATATCATTAATAACCTAGGAAGGACTGATTTATTGGTTTATAATATTTCACTTAGAGAGAGGGGATAAGGGTGATCCAAGTGAGGTGTTTATTCATTAATTTTAAAAAATTTAGGTTATCCCAAAGAGGTAATTTTGGGCTTGAATTGGGATTATTTTAGGTAAGCCTAGTATTTTATAAAAAAGAAGCTTAATAAGGGATGACTAGTAAGATAACCAGCTACTAATTAGAGTAAATATTGGTTTTTCTATGATTTGGGTTAAAGAAACCATATGGGCTAAGTAATACTATGAGATGTAAATTTTTCATTAAACATATAGTAAATGGTACAAATAGAGGTCTTGTAACAACATGATTTTGAGTACATATATACATATATATAGGTTATCTTTAAAAATAAACATGGTGTTAGTAGCTTGTTACATAACTATTTTAAAATTCATTATATTTCATTGAGAAATTATTACAAATCATATTATAAATGTCTCAACCTAAAATTATATTTCTATAATTACTAAGGAGATGAAAATACAACCATATATATTAAACATAAAATCATAGAGAGACAATATATAAAAGTAAACACAAAAATAGTGATATTGTAGAATGGATCATCACTTTCCATGATGATAATCTTTCCAAGTATGACTATAGATAAAATAAGGATAAGTATAATTATAAGAATCATATTTATGAGTAAAATAAAAGGAAAGGAAACTTTTCTATTCAAGTAATAAAAATGTGACCATTGTATAGTCATTGGGGATGAAATCAGTATAGGACCTCTTCAAATGAGTAATAAATTAATATAAAATATATATGTTCTAATTTATCTATATTTAAGTTAAAAAATATTATACAAATATATGTATATTAAACATAAATTTATTCTAAATAAGAGTTATTTTTATTTTGAAATAAAAATAATATCAAATTAATATTTTATGCTTTTGAAACTATATGATAAAAATGAATTTATATAGCAGTATAATATTTACTAAGAAATATAAATAACAAATGTTAACTTAAAATATATATATATATATATATATATCAAATGAAATTGGGAAATATAAAAATAAAATTAAGTGAAATATTAATTTATAATTAATATGATAATAGGTGAATTATATTAATTTGAGGTGAATAAATATGTATATATGTAATGATAATTGTAAAATTTAATAGAAAAATAATATTTACTATAGTATATAATTTATTATATCTAATTTATGTATATGGATATATTTAGTCATAAATTTTATACTAATTTTTACGATCTATAATATGACTATTTAAAATTAATATATATTGATATTATGAGGGATAAATGTTGAAGATAATATGTGGATCAAATTAATATATTCATTACATTAATTAGATCTTATTTTTATTTTATTATTTAAGAAATAATTTTCATTAAATTTATACTTAATATGTTCTCATTTCAAAATATATACATTAGTACATATTTATATTTATTTAATGATATTTTATGTATTTAATTATTTTAGAACTCATGTATAATAAATTAATTATTAGATATTTTTAATTACTTGGTGATAAGTGACAATAATAGATAAATATAAAATTTTAATAACAACATATAATTTGGATATATAAACATGTAAAAAATATTTAAAGTCTAAATATTATTAAACTTAATTTAGTACTTATGATATAACATTAATTTGAAATATATGTTATTTGTAATATAATAAGTGTTAAATATTATAAAATATTAATGAATATATTAGAATGTGCTGATAATAGAATTCATATTTAAATAATATTAATATATTAAGTGGTTATTTAATAAAAATGGTTAGCAATAACATACCTAAGGGAGATCAAGTAGGTCATTAGTTATCCAATCATCAACCTTCAGTAGGGTTATTGCTATGAGTGAAGTAGAGTGCCAATGTATGGGTAGGCATGGGCAAGTGAGCATGTGGTTTGATAAAAAATTCGGAAACGGTGGTTACCAAAATCCATTTGGTGTAGTAGTGGGAGATATAGGGATAGAATCAGTGTTTTGTAGATTTCAATAGGTTTTAAAAATGCATATTTCTATATAACGGAGTTGGCAACTATAGGTAAATGTTATGTGGGATTTTTAAAAAAGAAAAATGTTCACTATTTTAATTACACACTCACATATGTAAATAAATCTCATCCTTGAACCATATCTTTCCGCCATTTCCATATAATATATTATCCATGTTATATATATATATACACACACACAAACATGTATATACATATGGTGTATCAAGAAAGAGACTTCACAAGATTCATAGAGGATCGAGCAATGGTAGGACAATGTTTACAAGATCATAACTATACTTTCATCTACAATATTCTTCCACCACCAATGTGGTTACTAAACTACCTATCTATAAGGAATGTATATATATATAGTGAATCTAGATAATTAGGCCCTCTTGGAATTGTAAAATTAATAAAATGGAATGTTAATGTTGACTATAAGACATCATTGATAACCTCATGGCTTGTAACTATATAGAATACTCTTATAGGTAGTATAAATATTTAAATATTTCCTCTAAAAATATATCTCATAAGATAATAGGAGGTTTGTATGAATGGAATTCAGTGGAACTAGTGGGAATAAATTATTTTTTAATTTATCTACATCCTATGGTGCACACATAGAAGTAGCGGAAAAAATGGATTATGTTTAAATAACATCACACTCTCACTCCATTATCACTAAATAGATAAGTTACATAATATTTGGGTAATATTATATATTGAAATAATAGTGTGGTTTGGTTAAATAGTTGGTCTATTTGAGCATTCTATACTAAGTTCCTTTTCCCAAAATAAAATACATGTGTTTTCCCTAGTCGATGGTCATCGATAGAGGTGGTGTTTTTAAGGAATGATTTTATGTAACAGAGAACGTTCAACAAGTTTCATTTAAGGTAAATGAGCTTTTTAATTATAATTATAATGTTTATAAGCATTTCTTTGTACTAAAAACTTTGTTTTTTGAATTTTCTAAAACCCTCCTTATAAGAGAATTTTTTTTAAATAAAATTATTTTTTAATGTACCTAGAAACCTCTTTGTCTAGAAAAGAATGTTTTAAGAACATTTTATTAGAATATTAAAAACATTATTCTATTTCACTATTATGGTTTCTAAGAAAACAAAGCCTCCTTTTAATTAGTTATTTTTAAAGATGTCATTTTAGTAGTTTCAAAAAATATAATTTTAGTTCTAAAATGTTTTATTTCAAAACATCTCATATGTATTTTTGTTAAATAGTTATTTAATTGAAATGAATTTATATTCATCAATTTAATTCATAAATTTTATTCATGTTTTAAAATATTTTATTTAAAATCACTCATCTTTTTTTAATATTCAAAAAACAACCATGATCATATTAAAAAACATTACAGTCATGGTCAAATTTAAAAAAAATAAATTTAAATAAGTTTTCCTTTTCAATAAATAAAAAACTTTTTTATTGAGTTTAAAAACATTTGTATTTCATATAAAATAAATTTTATTGAGTCTACTAACAAATCAATTATTTTTATACTATTTATCCTTTATGATAATGTTTTTAACACTATTGATGCGCATTTGAAAAGAAATGGAATTTATGTCAAAGGCATACTAATGAATGTTTTTAATAAAATTTGGAACATGGGTATTATAAATGAAAATGAGGGATAAAGATTTAACCCAAAACTCAAAGTATTTTTTCTAAAAAGTGACGGGTGGAACCTATATATCTCTTCAATATTCCAGATGGCCATACGGATTTTCCTATTCTTATGGAAACTCACTGAATTTTATAATAAAATACTGACATACTATTTATTTAATGTAAAATATTTCTTTTAAAAAATGCAATTATTGATCTTACAATGGATTTTAAATGGTTTATTTTTATTTAAATGAAAAATATATCCAAAATTTTACATATTTTAAATGAAAGTTAATTATCAAAATAACCATTTTCAATAATTTATTTTTTGAAAGTATTATTGAATTTAAAATGTAATATTACATTTTATTAAGACTGATTATATTTTCTAAAAACAATTAATGATTTTTCAGTATTTCTAAAAAAAATTGGTTATATATTTCTTTGTAAATACCCTTGATGTGATTTTTTTAATCTCTTTATTTTTTAAAAAATGATTTTAACATGGATTATTGATGAGTAGAAGTGATTATAGAACCAAGTCTTGATTATGATGATTATCTTGAGGAAATATGCAGTATCTCTCAAAGAGTTATGTTAATATTAAAATTTCTTTTTTAAAAGGAAATAGAATTATTTTTTATATGTAATAGAATTCATAATTCACTAAATCTATAGACCTAAAAAGAAATTAAGAATACAGCGACTCAATATTAGTTAGTGAGGTTCCAATTTATAATATAAAAATTTTATTCACTTAGTTGGTATCAACCTATTATAAAAATGAAAAATAAATATAGTGTTTTTACCACTAGACCTAGGAGTGTGGGTATCAGGCATCACTATTGGTTTTAGAGTAAATATTTAAATAAAATTTAAGATTAAAATGATATAATTTTTTTTATAATTTAATAATTAGAAATTTATTTTGCGGATTTCAAGATTTTAATTTTATGTGGTTAAAGTTATTTTATACAAAGAATATTTTAAAAAGGCCTTGTGATATAAAGAATGATTCTTTTTTACTTTTGAGGATTATTTAATTAAATTTAGAGGGGATTTGAGGTATTCTGGATTAAAATAATGTGTTAATGGATAACAAACTTATCCTTGATTTCCTATATTAATTTTTTTAACAATAAACATTTTTTTGGTATTTGGTTGACAAATGGATCATGAAAATTATATTAAGACATGTATGTTTCTAGAAAGACATTAGTTTTATTACTATGGAATTTTATTTGGAAGAAATATAGGAGAAGAAATACATATATTATGTGGAAAAAAATATTTCTTACCACTATAATAATATAGATAACTCTTTATAAATTATATAATTACAATATTAAGAAAACACTCTCATGTTTTCAGTAGTTAGATAAATTAAAACTTCAAGGTTGTAATTTATTAAAATAGGTGGAATGTAAAATCATGAGTTTGCGTACACACACACACACACATATATATATATATATATATTATCCTTAAAAAAAATTACTATGGCTTTAGATTGTTTCATAATTATATGAAACTACACTATATTTCATTTTAAAAATTATTACAAATCATACAGAAAATAACTCATCCAAAATTAATAGTCTATCATTACTAAAAAGATGAAAATAAAACCCTAAATTTTATACTTACAATTATGATGGGTCAATACATTAAAGTAGACATATAAAATGTGATATTACAAAATGGATCATCATTGGCATAGATAAAAGGGATCTAATACTAATGAACTAATTATTTTAGTTATCTTAGAGAACTATATATATATATATATATATATGATACTTATTTTACATTGGGAACAAAATATAAACATAATAAAATAGAAATTATGGAACCCTTGAACTCATAAAAATAATTATTCTTGATATACTGGTGAATTAAAAATAAATAAAAAGGGATATTAGATTCTCAAAAAGGGTTTTATATAGTATAGGTGGTATAATTAATATAGTAAGGTAAATAATTGGAAGAACAATCCATTTTGTTAATAACACGAGCATGAAATGAATTAGTGGATAATATTAATGCAATAATGTCATGGATAATAATTAATAAATGCTTGGTAAATGAAATTAATACAATTTTATTTCATGATCTCCGACCTCATGATATCTCTACCTATAATACCTTGTTCCAATATAATTTAAAATTGTGTGTAAACACCTATATAATTTGGGAATATAATTTCCCCCATTATAACATTCTATGCTTTCTGAGCAATATAATTTTAAGACCCAACCATCGCTAGATTTACAATGCTTTCCTCATATATCTAATTTTATATTTAATTCATGAAAAAATATTACTTATTAACAAATATTTTTGTTGAGTAAATAATAAGTAATATAAATATTTCACCAGTCAAAGAAATAAATCTCAAAGTAAAAAACCATATATTGAAATGGAATATGGTTTTGGAAATTATCATATCCTTGATAAAAATAATATGGATATTTAATGTAAATGTAATGTCTATTGATCACAAGAAATTTAATGTTTCATTAGAATGTTAATGACCACAAAATTAGTAAGGGATAAAAGATGACCTTCAATTCATCATAAATATAGGTCTTGAAATAAATTATTTCATTTTGAAAAAGAGAGAAGAAATATTAAAATAAACTTTCTCAAAAGATTTTTATTTTTTAAAATCTTTGAAATTTTGTATAAGCTACTAAATATTGTAAAATATTTATGGTGGAGGAATGGTAAGTTAAAGCCGTATTAGTTAAAAACATTAATTTTTAAATTTTTATAAAGTTAAAAATGTCCCCTTTAAGGAGAAAAATACAAATAATCCTTTAATATCATGTAAAAATTCAAGGATAACCTAAATTATCCTTTATAAATTATTGTTTTAAATAAAAAAGTACTTTTGTAAACAAAATTGAAAAAAATTGATATTGAAGAAAAATATACCTACTCAAGATGAGAAATAAGATCAAATTTTATTTTAAAATTATTTTTAAATAGTAACTTAAAATTACTAATTACTCATATTTAATAAAATTCTATTAATTTTAAATTCCCAAAATTGGTATTATATACACTAAATGAAGTTAAATAGGTATATATTACCAAATATGTCTTAATAGAGTGAAAATTGAGATGAGATCCCTTACCCAGGTCTGACTTGTCATGTTCATTATTTATCTTCATGAATAATAAACCTACTTTAATTATTTAAAATATTAAAAACTTCTTTCAAGTTTGTTATTCATTTTATTTTTTTCATACCAATTAAGTTCACGTTGGACATTTTGATGATATTTGGCTAATATGTTAAAAATGACATTGGTAGATTGACTATAGTTAAAAAGGTCATTACCTAATAATATCCAAAATAATTATCAGGACATAATAATAAGTTTTATACATCAATTTTACTTCGAAACCAATCAATAAATAAGGTTAAGAAACATTGACTTTGTTACAATCATAGAGATGTAGGTCATACGTACACATGAGTAACGTTTTCAATTTTTCAACGATCGTGATGGGATAAATGTAAGTATTATTTTTTCTTTATAAAATGATAAATGTATCATAAATAACATATAATTTATTTAAATAAAATTATATATACTATTCATATTATTCGATGGTGAAAAATGAATCATATCGCTCTGTGAAGGTGGTAGTCCACACGTAAGCATGATCGACGATATCATTTTTAAATGAATGGGAAGGTAAAAATATATATATAATTTTAATTTTATATAATTATAGTTATTTCATGAATATATATATATATATATTACATCCATTATTATAACCATCTGTAAGTGGTGGTGATGGAAAACGAAATATATTGGTTCGCAAAAAGGATATCTACCATACACATGAATTATGGATTAATTTAACATTTTATGGAAGAGGAGATGGTTGTAGGTTATTAAATTAACATAATTGTAACACCCCAAGCTTCCACTGTACACTTCTCTTTGAATAATACAATAGCATGGGTTGTACGCAACTTCGAGTTCTAACACACACCACAACCAATCAAACTACACTTTATGAATAGTAATACCCACTTTTATAAATTTTATAAATTTTATTTTCCAAAATGGACTTCATTTTTGGATCCAGAATATCGAAATGACCCTAGAGTTAATTTTTGGAATTTTTCTAAAAACGTTCAATTTTTTATAAATAGTGAAAAAAACACTAAGTTGTAGTTTAAAACCGAATTTTTATTTATATAATTATTTATTTTATTGAAATTTATTTTAGTTAAAAATATATACATAATACATATATATGTTCAATTTAATTCATTGGATTCAGTTTATAATAATTTTAGATATATAAAAATTTTATTGAACTTTTCACCGTCTTTTACCCACCTCCTAGGAGAATTTGCAAATTCACATAAAACATAATTTTACCACTTTTGTGAGTGGAATTTCAAAAAACTGAGAGACATGGTTAATATCATGGAGTAAAATGTGGTTCAATAAGATAAAAATATTTTTTGATGAATAGTAACTTTTTACTTTTATTTACCATAGTTAAAAGTAAATATGGTAATTAAGGGTAAAAATGATAATATTATTACCCAAACACATGTCCTAATTCTATTGGACAAGTATAATTCGACCAAAAACAACCTTAGGAATAAAAAATGAACCTTTTTGGTCCACTTAAATTAGATTAGGACATTTATTATTATTTAATTTTAAGAAGAGTTAAAAGAGTTAAAATCAGAGTTTAATAACTAAAACATTTTTAATATAGGGTTATACATATGATAAATTAGATTATAAATATTAATTAGAAATCTAAAACTATTTCCTACATAATCGTATTTTATTTAAAACTTTTAGACATGAAATAATTTAGTTTATTTATGACACAATGGTAATGCAGTAATTACCTAATTAATGAAATATTAAAATAATTGATATTATAAATATATAAATAAAAGTAATTTTATACTTTTTATACATTAAACTAATTTTATAGGTGAATAAGACTTATTTGGGTTGGTTAGATGAATTTTTTTCGATGTAATAATGCTGTTATAAATTTATAAAAAAACAAAACACCAAATAGTGTTAAAATTGACATAAAAGAGTTTTTAAAACAAATATTATATTATTAATTGATTTTCTATTCCTAAAAATATAAGGTTCATCCAAAGGACTTATATAATTATATTTGTATCATTAATGAACCACTTCGGGATTCTCTTGGAAGTATATGGTAAGTTTATTAACCATATAATATAAAAATACAAAGAGACATGGTAAATGTCAAACTATTTAACTAAGAGTTAAATTTAAAAGATAATGTTAATATTGTGACCCAATCCTATCTAAAACCTATTTTTTGGGTGGTTTTAAACCCATACACACCTTATACTTTAAATAATCCTTTTTTTATCCATTATAAACTGAAAATTATTTTATTATAAAATAATATTTCTAGCTTTTCCTAAGGTTCCCCTCACCCCTCTTAAAAAAGGGAACTTCCCCTTCTCTTTATTCACACCTTCAAAGCCTTTTGGATCTACCATCCCCTACCCAAATATCCTATAAACTTCCATCACTTCATCCTAGAGGCCCTCCATTCGTCAGAAAGCCAACTTAAGGGGGCCTTCTGATCAAATCAAAAGGAATAACCCAGAGAAGAGGTAATAATTTCACCACCCTCTTTCAAGTTCTTTTCTTCATCGACTTATTCTTTCTTTGTTATTTACATTATAAAATACTAACTCTAGTATATTCTGTATACAATGATGTTATTATAAATATGGTACATCCATATTCATTATTCTATCCATCCTTTGTATGACATGTCACCATACGTGCGTACGTACAGATTACCGTCTCCACGTTGTGGGGCAATTGTTATTCAATACATTATTATTTGGATGGGTATAATAATGATGTGTAAGTCATGTTAAAAATAAATATAAAATGGTAATTATTCTGTATATATGATATAACATCCAATTATATATTATTTTAATATCAATAGAATGATATTGTTGTTTGTGTGTACGTACGGATTATCGTCTCCACATATTGATGAGATTCATTCCCCATCATATTTATTCTAGACTAATTTTCATTATATGATCAAAAATAATGTTTATAGAGTTGATATCATTATGGATATAAATAAGATACATCCCATCCATAACAAATTTGAATCACATAACAAAGAATATAAAGTAAAATGAATCGGTTAACACCCAAAACGACGATAATACTAAGATATTATTAAAAAAATGTTAAAAGATCATATATCATATCATATTAATGTATATGATTATTTTATTATTTAATAAAAATTATTTCACCATTATACAGGAGGTTAACTAACCCTCTACCAAGAAAAAATAAAAGGTAAGGTTTAATTTTACAATCTCTTTATTATCCAAGGTTGTTTTTACGTATGTATCTAATGGGACATCTTTATCATCCACATCCATGTTATTAAAAATGTATTTTAAAACAATATTAATATTTTATAGACTATGTGTTAATGTAATTTATACCCTTTTTTAACTTTTTATAAGATTTTTATAATGGAATCTTTCCATCGTTTTCCAAACAAGGTCCTTTTTAGCCATTTCGACAAACTAAAGGTAAGAATGTATTTTTTTAACTTATATGGTGGGTGTGGCTATTTTACACCGTTATAAAATCATCGTAGCTTACCTCACAAGATTATAAGAATATTTTCAAAGTAAATGTTTTCTTTTATAATAATGTGAATTTTAAATGATTTCAAAAATAGAGATATTTCTCTCAAATAGTTTTTATTTAATCTATGTCAACATCCTTTGATGGATTTTAAGCTTATTTGAAGTTGATTTATTATGATACAAAACTTCCATATTTTATTGAAGGTTTTGTGATATGTTTGGATATGGATGTGTTTTTTATACCATTCATGGTTTATGGGGAAAGTATTTACATTTCGTATTCTATTTTTATATACGAATGCTTATGTTATGTTTAAACATGTTCATATGAGGAATGCATTGGACATAGTAAGTGACGGGTGGAGCCCGCTACAGCTCCTCGATGTATTGGTAGGTCTCATGAGACAAACTAGTGTCTTGACACAAGTCCTTGACAAAATATTATTTGTATTCTTGGCACAAGGCCTTGACTATGTGGTTATGATAGTCTGGCATTATGAATTCCATCATTATGAAAGTTGTTATTGATATTTCATGGGATTATTCGACTAGTAGAATATCCATGTGAATAAGTTAATGGCATTATTTCATTTCATTTTTTCCATATTATGCTGAATTTCAAGTTTAAAAGTCTTTTGTTTTATTTATACATTGCCTTAAATTCTTATGCTTATTTATGAATGTTGCTGCTATATTGTTATCCTTACTGATCATCTGAGCTCACCCCTTTCTATGCTTTATTTTTCCCTGGATGTGAAAAAGTATTTTATGACTGACCTTCAGGGATATTCTGAGGGGATATGAGGGTGGAATATGGAGACTATGTTGTTGTATTTTTTCACTTTATGATGTAATGTAAGACTTATGAATATATCAAGTGTTTACAAGGATACTAAACTAATCGGTCTTTAGAGACTTGATCTTTTGTGATCATGCCAATGTCATGTAATAATGCACCAACTCTGGGTAACTAGGGTCGAGAATTACAATAATAATATATAAGTACATTTTAGAGAATTATGTAACTATATTATCATGGTTTGATAATATTGTAAAGTGGAGGAAGATGAAATAAAACAACAACACTCAGTTTAGAATGATACCTTCTCTTCAGAAACCTACTTTAGGATCATAACTAATGTCATCATGGTTTTTATTTTTTATTAGAAAAATGCATTTAGGATGTATTTAGGTTTTTCAGGGATGGGTTTTACTAAGAATCATCTGACCTAAAAGGTTTTCTAAGTGTGAATAAAAGATGAGAGGAGGTGTCCTTTTATAAGTGATGTGAGGGGCACTTTTGGATGTTCATAAAGTATTAAATTAATATAAAATAATTTTCATATTAAAATAAAAAAAATTATATAGTTATACTAAAGGATGAGTATGGATCTAAATAAAATGCTATAATAAAATCTGGACAATATTTTATTATGTTTTTACCCTTATCTTTTAGTTTTAACCCCTCATTATCCCTTTTGAGAACTATAGTTTTATTAATGTTTTCTACCTTTTAATGGTTAATAATGTTAATATAAAATGAAAAAATACCCAAAAATGGACTATGGATGAGATTTTATACTATATACCTTTATTTTTCAATTAATATAATATTTTTATTAATTTTAAATCATTTAATGAAATAATATTTGTTATAAAATATCATTAATGTCATTTTTTTACATGATTCGTTTAATGTGACTTTAAATACATAATTACATATATTTAATTCCAATATAATCTTTTACAAAATAACTATAATGTTATATTTTATAAAAAAATCATGGAACACAATAATTCATTCAAATTATTTTAATTTTAGTATTTTTAAAATCATTTATTTTACTTTTCTATTAATTAAATAAATTATGTATGGGCGTTGCGCAAGAATTTAAGGTAATTATTTCACCACTAAAAATTATAAATAAATTACCGTGAAAAAAAATAATTTCTTTTTAAAATTAATATTTATAAATGAACATATGTTTTATTTATCCCTATCCTACATATTATGGATATTAAAAGAAAAAAAGTGACATTTTTGTCTTTATCCATATCTTAAATATCATAAAGGTCAAGATCAAACCCAAATGGAAACAAAATCACATATTTTTTAAATTTTAATGATTTTGAATGAAATAGACTCATATAATGAATTTAAGTCATGTGTTAGGTTTATTTCTGAAGTCTTAGCACATTATTTTTTACCTTTATTAATCAATTTACCCTTAATGTGCTGATAAAACAAATTGAATAACTTGAAACATCAGCTAGTAATCCAACCCATTTGCCATTAAATTTTTAAAGAAAAATAAATTTTCAATGATTAAAAGAGGTGAAATTTTATTTCACTACTGAGAGAATAATTGAATGAAAATTCAAATAAAAATTCACCATATCATCCTGTTGATAATTTGTCAACTGTAACATGCCTTATTAGATCATCAGGTTAAAAATTTAAAAAAACGTAAATATTTCCAACAGAACAAAAAATGAAAAAATTGAAATAATAGGATTTTATCTAAGAGGACTCATCAATTCACATCATCTAGCATAATGATCATCTGAATGAAATACCCTTCAATGAGAACAATAGAATGTTCTTCAAATATTTCCCAAAAGATAATTCTGAATGCACATTCCCTACATCATTAGTCTATAATCAAATTCAGATCCCTTGAAAAATATACATCCAATGGTAATATATCATTCCAAAATCTTGATATTCTATTTAGTCCCCTTTTCCCATTTTTATTTTAACGTTAAATCTTCTACAATAAACTCCAGTATCTCCACAATCATTAACCGTCAAACAATATACATAGGAACTTTTTTGTAATGAAGAGTAATATATTAACCATGGATCCTAATATTCAAATAGTTCCTTTCTTCCATAGGCAAAAAAATTTCCTTCAATTCTTTATATCATAATAATTGTTAAGAGTATACTTGACATCATGTGTAAAGTTTGGTTGCATCAATCAATAAAAACATCCAACCGGGAATTAATAGAAAATTTGTTCCATTCAATCCACCCTATGTGTGAGACGAGCTACAAATTATGAAAAAAATTAAATAATGATGAAAAAACTGGGTTCCAAGTAATGTAGACAATAACTTCAATAATTATAGAATATTTATGATGACCAAAATTCATTACATGTACTAAAGATATATGAAAAATGGAGAGGATCTCAACAAAATTCACAAACCAAGCATGGTCCACATCTCATCAGTATTCTCAATAGAAAAACCATTAGACTAAATCGTATATATCATCTAATAATTAGTGTAACTCACTGAATATTTATCACTTAGCTTAATTTGAACTATTTACCAATCTTATTATTAATGAAAGTAGCCACTTGAGAGTCCTCCTAAGGATGATACTAGACTATGAAGAGTATTCTTGGCTACGATCTCTACATACATTTTATTATACTCTAAATACATGCCTAGTGAAACACCCAAAAAGGAATACCAAAAATGGAAGTTGAAAATGCATTATATAATCACATGTTCACTTGAAAAGAGAAAACCCCATTTCTTCTAGGGAGAGTTTAATATATTAGACCTGAAAGTCATCAAAAATCAACAAAGTTGGTTTTAGATTTCACAAAAAATTCACTTCATTTGACATTAAAAAACCCCCCGTAGTTATTTTAACCATTAATAACGAGTTCTAGTATTATAAGTGGCCTCATAAAAAACACCAGTTTCTATTAGCCACATCACATCCCTCCCCATAGACAGTTTTTTTAGAAAAAATTCCATTTTAAGTAAAAATGTATTTATAATAAATTAATTTATAAATTGATTATAATAAAATTAATTGGATTGTACATGATAGTAAATAAATAATGTAAGTTTATACCATTTTTAAAAAAAATGAGATTTAAAATTATTGAAAAATATATAAAAACAGTATTTTTCACTATTCACTAGAAAATCAATATTTTTTTAAAAAATATCAAAAATTAACACTATGATAATTTTGATATGATGATTTAAAAAATTAATTTCAATTTATAAAATATTTTTTCAAAATTGGGAAAAATATATTTATATTATTTTCTCAAAAAAATCAATAAAAATAATTTCTTAAGATAACGTATTTTGGAATAATAAAATGACATTATCCAAAACAATGAGTGTTTATTAATTATTCATAACTAAATTTATAGTGAATATGACCTTCATATATGTTTCGTAGTTTGGTTATTCCTATTCATTCCCTTCAATTCAATTTCTAGGTTATAACGGTAATATTTCAATAATAATATCTCATGGTTTATTTATGTTCGGTGTTACATGTTGTATATGCTAATGAAAAAATGTTCTATTAAAAAATGGGATATTAAAAATACATGTGTGTGTGTGTAATGGGGGAGATATATTTAACATAATATATGGACCAAATCAATTTAAAAATTCATTACATTGACTATATATTATTTTTATTTTGTTATTCAATAAATAATTTTTATAAAATTATATTTAATATGTTCACATTTGAAAATATATTCATTAAACCATATTAGTTTTTATTTAATGAGATGTTATGTATTTAATTTATTTAAACATTAGATTTATTAAATAATCATTACTAATTTTGAATTAATTGATGATCAATGATAATAATTAACTGATATAGATTTTAATAGCAATACAATATTTAGAAATAAAGAACATATTTTAAATTAAATATTAATTTAAATGTAGTTAAAAGTATATTTTAGTTAAAGTAAATATATTTTCAATATTGATATTGTATTTATCATAGTACATTAATATGAAATGATCTATAACGGTAATAAACCAAATATTATGATATATAAAATATTGATAAATATAATGACATGTGTTTAGAATAATATTTTTATATAAATTTGATTAAAATATTAAGTTAATATTTTTTAAAAATATATTTCTCAGCCATACCACTCCTATTGTATATGTGGTTAGCTGGTAGAGAGACAATAAATGGCCTAATGTAGGTTTGAGTAAATGGGTGAAACAGAGTGCATGTGAATCGGTAGTAAAGGGAGAGTGAGGACGTAGGTCGGTGCGTAGAAGCATAATAATTGTTTTCATAGTCCAAGTGTGGTGGAAATAGAAATTTGAGGGAGGTTTTCGGATCCTTTTATATTTAAATAGACTCTAAATCCATGTATTATCATATAAGGGAAAAGGTAGCTAAAGGAAAAAAGATTTGTAGGATGCCTAAAATACTGATATTGTCAATTGTTTTGATAACACACACACATTTGTAAATAAAACCAGTCCATGCATTATCTTATTCCTCCTTAAGATCTGTTGAATGATTTTCATGTTATATATATATCTACACATATATGTATATGGTTTATCCAGTCATAGGCTTAACAAGATGCATAGAGGATTAAACATGTGTATGAAAAGGTTTATAAGTCTAGAACAATAATTCAAGTCGCCTTCATATTCTACCTCTAGTGAGGTTACTCCATTGGATAACTATGGGGAATATATATATATATAGTGCATCGAGTTAATGGAGCCTTCATGGAATTGAGAAATTCTTAAAATTAAATGATAACGAACATCCCAAGATATCATTATCAACCTCCAACCTATAATTATTTAGTAGTTTCCTACGGGTTATATTAATATCTATATTTTTGTATCAAATAGTATAATTTAATAGGATATTAAAAATTATTTATATATTTAATCTAGTGTCAGTGGTATGGGTAAATTATTTTATAGGTTATCTACATGAAATGGTAAGCACAGAGTATTGGAGGATGAAATGGGTTATGTGTAAAGGTCACCACACTCTCATTCCTTCATCACCATAGAGAGAAGTTAAATAATTTTTAGGTAATATTATGTATTGAAATCATGGTGTGGTTTTTCTAGATAAATGGTATCTCATTGTGATGCCTTATAATTTCCATTCACCAAAATAAAATACTTGTGTTTTCACTAATTGCTTGTCACCGAGAGAGGTGGTAATCGAAACAGTCTATTTTAGGTAATACTTTATACAATGGAGAAGGTTGAGGAAATTTAGATCATGGTAACAGTATTTTAAAACAACTATTTAAATATTAGAATAATTTTTCTGTAAGGAAATTTTTTTAAAAAAAATTGATATTTTAAATTTGTCAAAAACCTCTTTATAAGAGAAAATTGATTCAAAATAAAATTATATTTTATTGTTTCCAAAACCCTCATTATGAGGGAAAAAAGTTTTAAAAAATTATTTCTAAAATATTCAAAAATAATAATCTATTTTGTTTTCATGAATTCCAATAAAAAACCTCCTCTTATGGAATTATTTTCAAAACATGCTATTTTAAGAGTTTCCAAAACTATCATTTTATATTTTAAATGTTTTATTTAAAAAACTATCATTTTATGTATTTTTTAAAATCATGTTTTACTTGAAAATAATTTCTATTCATTATCTTAATTCATAATAATAATTAATATCTTAAAATATTACGTGGAAAAAAGATTTATTTTTTGGTATATGAATAAATTTTATTCCCTAGACTCATGATGTACATTAAGAGAATTGTAAATTAGGGTATCAAAAACATCTTCAAATATTTAGATCAAAATTCAATTTTTCATAACATTGGAAAATTCAACTTGAATCTAATTATCAATATTGACCAAATTTAGATATTTATATAACATAATAATTCTTATTTTACTTGGTTTGACAATAAAAGGATACTATAAAAAGATCATTTAAACAAAGTGTTTATATTTCAATCAATCACTACCTATATTCTATGTTATTATAACTTTAGGAATATCCTACCACTTATCCAAGGTTTACGGACTCTTTCTCTCTTCCAAAAACTGATTTTAAAGAGGGATAAAATCTAGTTAACATGTAGGTCGATCTTACAAATATTT
The DNA here is from genome assembly GCA_963277665.1 of Viscum album. Taxonomy (NCBI): domain Eukaryota; kingdom Viridiplantae; phylum Streptophyta; class Magnoliopsida; order Santalales; family Viscaceae; genus Viscum; species Viscum album. The sequence goes on from OY728144.1 coordinate 446,206,202, forward strand.
CAGATAAAGATATGTAATTCTAATCCATAAGAGTATTCTTCTATGATGCTTTAATTCTTTAATAATTGATCTCCAAGGACATTTTAAATTTATTATTCCTTTAAAACTTGTATAAAATACATTTCCATCTTAATCATACTCATCTGATTCCTAATATTCTAGAAATATCTGTATTCTATTCCATGTGATTACCTCTGTCTTATGCAGTAGAATTCTACTTATCAAAAATTATTTTAATTTTAAATTTCAAATTCAAACTATAAAAACTAACCAACTTATTATAAATTAATTTCATCATTTTTATATTTCTCCATTTAATATTATACTTTTAAATTGGAATTTTTGTTTTCTAAATTTTTTCCAATTACCAAACTATACAAAGAAATCCATATTATAATTACTTTTCAAACTATCTAGAAAAAAAATTTACAGTGTAGTGTAATGCTTCACAACATAACTGCTTGGTTTCCAGTGGGTAACCCCCATTTCCACAATAAATGTTTATATCGCATATCCTAGATGGAATAGAGATCCTCAATCTTCTAGTTCCACTAAATATAACATACTCAGTAATGAGGCATAGTCCTTAGGATGTGGAATTGGCATCCCAAATATTCCCGAGCTACCAAGACTACTATAACACTCCTTTCTAGTGTAGTATATTACCTTGGGGAATAGAATACCTTTTACTCAAATATATATATAATATGGGTCATTTACAGTGAAACTCTTTATAGCTAAAAAACTCATGGAAATGCTTCAGTCTATAAGATACAGACTCTCTGTGGTATAACCAGATTATGGTCCATGGATCAGTGAAATACATTCATTCTATAACATATTCTACTAATATGGCATGGTCATCGCTAAAACACTAACCTAACTAAAATTATTCTTTTCAACAGCTATGTTGTATCCTTAACCACCATGATGAAGATATAACCCTCTAGATAAATATGTGTCACATCGTAAGGATCTACCTATATTATGGTCTTCAGTTTTGTGGCATGAGACATTTCCTTTCACTTTTTAAAAATATTTTTCCCCAGAATCATTAATTCATCAAGAAACCACATATTGAAAAAAATAATAAAACAAAAAATAAATAAATACCTTTGGGTTCCAACATTCTCCCCCTATGGATTTTGTTAGCAATTAAAATAATAATAATTAAACCATGTTCCCATTTTTTATTCACTCCCAAGTTTAAAATAATTTTTAAAGGATTATTTTTGTTTCCACTAATTCAAAAACCAATTAAAAAGACATTAATAATTTCTCTATTCTTACATGTGACAGAGATCTGAGTGTGGAAAATGACAAAGTATCAAGTAATAAATTGTAGTTAATAAAATTTTAGATACTACCCCTAAACAAAATATCTCTAGTATTAAACACCCAATACAAAATATACAACTATGAAAATACAAAAATAATAGATAACACATTAGATATAATGGGGGAGTGGTAAATTCAAAGCCTCTTTGTTTGAGGAATTTGGTTTAACTCTAAGGCTCAATTAATGCCTTTTATATACATGAGTTGTCAATATATTTGTGAATATAGAAACCACTTGATCTTGAGTTCCAATGAATTAAAGACTTACTATATTTTAATTTACATTACCATTTATGAAATGGTTTTGAATTTAAATGTTCTTTATCACAGAGTATTGAACCATATATTTATACTACTCAACATCACTTTTGTTTTTTGTTCTAAATCATCATGGTTTGTTTCACCTCTTCACCATTTTCTTTTAACTATTTCTACATATATATAATTTGTATAAACTAAATTTGTATTGAAGCATATTTATTCTATTATTATTAAGGAAGCACAATCCTGTTTCTTTATTATCCAACCATTAAAAATAGTTGTAATAGAAAAATATCCCCCACTTAAGGATTTTCTATCCACATGGTTATTAGCCAAATTCACATCTGAGTATACTAATAAATCAAGGTTCTTTCTAGATTTAAATAAAAAACCATAATGAAATGTTCCTTGAATATACCTCATCATTATTTTCACTTCCATAGGATGTTCCTTCTTAGGAAAACTATAAAATTATTCCACCAAATATGTAGAATAGATTATATCAGACTTAGTTTTAATAAGGTTTAATAAACTACCAAATATTCTTCTATATATGATTGAGTATACCACCCCATTATCATCATGTGTACAAAATTTTATTCTAACTAAAATCAATGTGGAAAGTGGATTTCACTCCTCCATTCAAAAAAATTTCAATATTTCCTTTTCATACTTTCTAAAATTAATATCTTCCCTTAATCATGATGATTTGAATACCCCATAAACTTTGTTAATTCTCAAATAATTGAAATTATAAATTTTGAACTCATTAATATCAAAAATGTATCAAAAAAAATTTTTTCTACCACTAAATATGATATCATTAATATAAACCATAACCCTTTACTAATAATCTTCAAAAACATTAACATAGAGGTTTTGATCAACCCCTCTTGTCTTGAACTCTATATTCCTCAAAAAATAATCTAGCATTTCATACAAAGAACAATGTTTCTTTTTTTAGTCCATAAAATTATTTTCTCAATCTATAAACTCTAGAATTATCATTTCCAAGAACAAATCCAATTGGTTGTTAAATATATACCACTTCATTTAAAACTACCTTAATAAATTCTTTCTTCATAAATACATTAAATATTATCTGAACATCCATTGATAATAAGGGTCTAATAAAACCCCTTCTGTCTAATTGAGAAACCTTCTGTTCAATCTCAATTTCTTCAACTTGAATATAATCTTTTCAAACCAATAATTCTTTTTTTAAGAACCATTATATTTTCATCAAACTTATTCTTGAAGACTAATTTTATACTAATTAAATTATGATTTTCATTTCTATTAATAGGATTATATTTTAAATTTCTACTAATTATAGGTTCTAGGAATTGTAGAAGAATCCTTTAAAGGTATAAATAAAGTATATTTTAGTCATAAATCACATGTAATAGTTTCGCAAAGGATGAAAATTTCATATCCAATGAAAACCATATATTACTTAACCAGATTAAAACACCAAAACTAGAGGTAGAGTATCTTCACATTTAATTTATAATTAATTTATGAGCTGATATAGAATTACCCCAAATTTCAATTCTACTTTCATTAATAATTTTTCTAATACGTTCTTGTCATACCTTTATTGGTCTATAGGATCCAAGTATATAATCCCTATAATAGTGATCCATATGTGAAGAAAAGTCTATGGATGATATTTTAGAATCATTGGGTGCTAGAAAAACTGATCATGATTGCTTGCATTGTTTTTGGTTGATTGTAATAGAGTTATTTTTAAGAGAGGAAGTATTATTGATGATATCTCAATAGCGTGAGAGAGGATGGGATGAGATCACTCTATATATCTTTATCTCTTTCAAGGTCTGGAGGTAGTCTCACTCTTTCCATTGGGCAGAATAATTGTCTTTTGGGAAAGGGATATAAGTAGATATTTATTTTTGGCAGGTTTAGGGTTGGAAAATCACATAAAATCCCTTTTACAAATCCATAACTCTTAGTTAATCACATGTCCAATAATAATATAAATATTATTATTAAATACATTACATTTTAAATTTATAATTAATAAAAAAAATTATAATTTATATCATTTTTTATCAATTCAATAAACTTTTCCTACTTTCCCTCATCCATAATTAATCATTCTTGAATAAAGACTATTTATTTAATAAATAAATATCATTGTATTATTTATTGATAAATATAATAAAAATTATATTCACCAAACATGAAAAGAAATATTTATTATTATTAATTAACTCACTTATTATTTTCAACACCATGAGATTAAATGATGGTGACCAACTAAACCCTATTAAATATTATATATTCTAACTTACTAAATTCAATGCCTTAATTTAACTAAGAATGTGGATAAACATAGTGTGTAACCCTATAGGCCTCTTTCTTAGTGGCATTAGGCATAACCACCTAATGTCCAAGTTTAGTATAAAACAACACACCGAGGCATCCTTAGAGAAATAATTAAACATCACAATAATGTATAACATATTTTGAATGTTTATCATGTAATATAATCCAATTATCGTGATATATAAAATCAATTGTGTTGTATACCAATTCCATCAACCTGTATTTTAGTTGTCTCTTTATTTAAAATTCTATAATTGAACCCACCCACCGAACACCAAGTCCATGTATTTATGCAGGTAGTTTGATTTCCATCAAAGTGCCTAAGATATCGACTTTCATCAAGAGAAAAATGTGATAAATCCTTTCACGCACTATCCATTAATGTAATATCACTGATGATAAACCCAGCATATCCTACATTTCCACAAACATATGTCATCATTATTTTCATTATTAGAATATATCATGCAAGTCAATATTTACATTAATGATAATCATAAATTCTAAATATCACTACACACGTCCGTAAATAGGAACATCTAATAACACGAGAGAATATTGATTTCCTATTCGTGGGTCTATTTTTATAGCCTCGTATCGTGGATTTTATCAAGGTAGAACCTGATGATAAGGTTTATCAATGTCTTATGAGCATACTACACTTATTAGACTATATCATTTGTGTCCTGTTGTACAATTTAATCCATCTATTGAACAATATTCTAGAATAATTTCATGGAACAACTAGTTCCTCATTATAACGAGGAATTATTACAACCTTTTAATGATACATATATTCTTAAGACATTATCATATATATATTTCATGTATAATAACAAAATTAATGTGATAATAAAACATCATTAATAATGAAAATGTGTAATCAAGTACTAATAAAGTATTTCCTTGGGAACCAACTCCATTCGACTCCCACAAGAACTAGATCCAACTAACAATATTATTTTATTCACTAGATCTCACATGATAATCATTACTCTATTAAGGTAAATACATGGTCAAGGGGTCTACAACATTTACCTTTAGGGATACTCTACTCACTGAATATTTACCTCATTGAGAAAAATACCTCATGGGATGAAACTTTTAAAATATATACTTTATTCTTTGGCGTGGCCTTAGATATTTGGAGACAACCAGCACTTAAGTGTTATCGCAGTAAACTATGATAGGATCTTTACTTATATGTACCACATAAGGCTCATAGAATTTTTTTAATCCAAACTACTTCATTTAATACATCAAAAACTATAATATATTCAGACTCTTCTGCAGAATCGGAAACAACTAGTTCCATTGGAATATTTTAGCTCACAACACCTCTGTTGTGAAAAAATAAATGTCAAGACAGTGACTTCAATTCATTTTGATTTGATTAAAAACTAGAATCTATATAACCCATGATGACTAGTTCTTAATCTCTTTTATAAAATCATAATATATCATTAGAATGACATAGATACTTAAGGATATCCTTAACAATAGTCCATTTATGTTCACCTGGATGTGTTTAATAATATTCTTTCCATGATAAAAGTGTAGGGAACATAAATTCATGTTTATAACATGAAATACATGATAGATCCTATCACATGAGATTATAGCATCTTATCATTCCCTCTTTTCTCTTGTATCTTAGGAATCATTTTATTGTATTGATGTATACCATGTCACAATGTAACCAATCCCATCTTATATTATTCCATACTAAACATCTTTAGTATCTATTCAATATATGGACTTTGACATAGTTATAGAAGCCTCTTAGATCTATCACGTATGATCTTAACTTCTGGAATATAGGCCTCTTGACCTATGTCCTTCATAGAGAAGCACATTTTACACAATACTTAACCTCTCGTAAGGCTGTTTTATATTTTCCAATTAGTTATATTTCATCAATATATACTACTATAATTACAAATGGACTCCCAATAAACGGATTATAAATAATGGATATCATTTTTTCTTAATTGAACTAAATTTTTTTAAGGCTTCATTGAATCAATTTTTCTATGACCATGATGCTTAATTTAATCCATAAATGGATCTCTACAACTTCTATACATTTTTTACATTACAAAAACAAAAAAAACCCTTCTAGTTGTGTGATAAAAACATCCTCATGAAGGATCCCATTATGTAAATCTATTTTGAAAACCATTTTAAAAATATCATATTCATGGTAAGCTGTTATGGGAATTAAAATTCTGATGGAACTAAGCAAGAAAACTAGAGAAAATGTTTTTTATAGTCAATTCCTTGACAATGTCTAAACCCTTCAACCTCTAGTCATTTTTTATAGTTATTTACATTACCTTCCATGACTAATTTTTTCTTGAGTACACATTTACACCCAATGGGTTAGACATGAACTAGTTAATCAATCAAAATATAAACTTGGTTTTGATATATGAAATCTATCTCAGAAGTCAAGGTTTCTTTCCATCTTACAGCTTTTGAGATCTCTACAACCAACTTATAGGAGATAAGATCATTATTTTAACTAATAACGACCCCCCATCATCTGTGATGAGAAAATCATATCTCTCTATCACTCTTAAATCTCTAGTAATCTAACATAGAACATTTTCTTCATAAAAAAATTCATACATGGGGACTTATAAAATCATTTCTTGAACCAACTCTAGTGTATATTGAGAGTCAACCTCATCAAATTCAATCTTGATCGTACAATACCCCTTAATTATGTTCTCCCTTTCAATAAAGATAGATATCTTGTAACAGTTACATTATTTTCAATATGTTTGTGTGGATTTTATCCTCTTTTTTCCTTTAGATACCCTATAAAGATACACTTCGGGACTCACAGTTCTAAATTATTTCTTTATCTAGCCTTAACAAATGCCTCACAATCCCATGCATGAGAATGTGAAAAAATGAGTTTCTTTCCACTCTGTAACTCAAAGGGAATATTATTTTATGTATTGTTTGGTACTCTTTTTAGTAAGTAAAATATTTTTTGTAATTCATATCCCCAAAATGATAATGGAAGGATTTCCTGAATCATCACTAACCATTCCATGTCCTACAAGGTATGGTTCCTCCATTCACTAACACCATTCCACTGTGGTGTATAAGATAGGGTGAGTTGAGATAAAACCATATACTCCCATATAAAGATGTTAAAGTCTTCATTAAGATATTTACCACCTTTATCTAATTGGTGTTTTCTATCTTCTTAATAAGGTGATTCTCAACCTCATTTTTGAACTCTTTAAACTTCTCAACATATTTATACTTGAACCTCATTAATTAGATATTACCATACCTACTCAAGTCATCAAAATAAGTAATAAATTATGATAATCGAACTCTATATCCAATATTAAAGGGTCCACAGAAATTGTAGTGAACAAATTCAAGAAAAGTTATGGTCTTTTTACCTTGACCACTGAATGGTGGTTTGGTCATCATTCCTTTTAAATAAGCATGGAGTCTTTTAAGTTGATTTAGCTAAAAATAGTTTAAATAATCATCTTGATAGATATTTTTAAATGATTATCATTTAGGTGATAGGGATGGTGATTCCATAATTGGGTTTCAAATGAGTCATGAATATTAGTTTTTTTATCTACATCCAATATTTGGATTTCATGATTTAAAACATAAAGACGATTATCGCCTTGATTGGTTTCACCACGGCTCTTTAACTTGGAATACCTCCCCTCACCTGGTAAATTTATCCTTACATTAACTTTTATACACATGTAGGTGAGGTAATATAATGGATTGGATAAAGGGGGATTACATTAAGTAAAATATGGGCATGTAGAACCTTACATAATAAGGATGATGGAATGACACACATTCCATAAATGCTAATTTAACCATAAAAATTTAAATGAAACCAATCACATATAAGGGATGGGCTAATCTCATGATCATTTACACATCAAGAAACTAGAATAAATTTGAAATCCAGTTATTAATTACATTCATTCATTCTTTAATTAAGATAGTGTTTCATGAATTAATCCATTCAATTCAATGTATCTTAATTTTATTCAACCATCCTAAAATCACCATCATATTTAATTATAAATAAAATTGACTTAATTTAAAATTAATTTATTACACGAGTGTACTTATAGGAAACCTCATGTTTTCCTTGAAACTTTTAACATAGAAATTAATTTAATATATAATTGATAATCATATGACATGGAATATACTATCTAATAAATGACACATAGAACACATAATCAATAGGTTTAATTATATATTTCATTCTTATTTTAATTACAATTTGAGAACATTATAATTAGTAGACTACACAGGGTGTACCTTTCAAATTACTTTGTCCACAACACATTTCTTGGGTCTGGTCATCTTCCTTGTTGTGAAAAACCTTGAGTTTTATGGTTTTCTGTATGGAATACAAGGAATCTAACCTTGGTTTTAGGGAATTTCAATCCCCAAGTCATGCATCCGATACATAGTAGGCTTAGGACACCCTGTGTACTCATCCATGAGACGACTAGGACTACATTTCATGTATTTTGGTTACACTATGTATAATTCTTCATGTTATGTGCTTTCCTATCTGAATTTATATGCTAATCCATATTTTTCATGTCTTAGATCTGATTTTGTCATTTCTGACTCGATAAAATGATATACAATCAATAATCCCTAATACAAGGTGTGTATATGGGAATTAAATTTTTTGTACTCTAGTTTTTTCTAGGAAGAACCTATGGCACCTCCTGATTGTTTTTTTTCAAATGATTCTTCAATCTTAAACCATAATTAATTATTGATTATGATAGAGATAATGAAGAAATGAAGATAAGACAATGTTCAATTATTAAAATGAATCAATATAAGCAAAATAAAAATCAAACACATGAAATCAATCAATGTATAATAAATAATTAAAATTTAATCATTTGACTACTCTAATACCACTTGTATGTTCCGGGTGTAGCGGAATCATCCTTTAAGGTATAACCAACTTGTCTTTTAGTCATAAATCATATGTAATATTTTTTCATCACGATCATAATGTTGTTTCCAAAAGAACCGGGGATTACCTAACTAGATTAAAATTTTAGAATCTGAAATATAAGATTTTTTAAACTAATTTATAATTAATTTATGAGTAGATATATAATTTACTCAACATGTAATTATGATTTGTTTGATGATCTAGTTAAAAAGATTTTTTTGTACCACAATTGTGATATTGGATCTAAGTGAATAATCCATTTATAGGTGAACCGCACATGAACCACGGAATATGAATGACGCCATAGAATGATCGGGTGATAGCTTGTCCAATTTTGATGGCTTGTACTGTTTGTGGTTAGTCACGGTTGAATTAATCTCAAGAGAGGAATAACTCTTGATGATATCTCATTATATTGAGATATGAAGGGAGGATAGAACTATATATCATTTGATATATCCATAGGGAATGATATATTCTCACTCTATACATTGTTCACGCTAATTGTGTTTTAATAAAAAGATATAATTATATATTTATTTTTTCAGGTTTTGGGTTGGAAAACCACACGCAAGGCTTTTCCAAATTCCATAATTATTAGTTGACCCCATGTCCGATATTAATAATATAGATATTATTATTAAACACATGAAATGTGAAACACATAAAGAATATAAATAAATATCATTTATACTAATCCCAATCATTCCATTTAACTTGGTATTCTTTCCCTCATCCACATTTATCGATCCATGAAAAATGACTATTTCTTTAATAATTAAATATCCCTACATTATTCATCGATAAATATAATAAATATAATATTTTTAAAACTTACAAACAAATATTTATTATTATTACTTTACTCACTTATGTTTTTGAATATTTGTGAAATATTACAGCGATCAACTAACCCAGATAAATATTATTTATTCTACCTTGTTAAATTCAATACTTAATTTAACTAAAATTGTGGATACACTTAGTGTGTGACCACCTAGGAATATTTCTTAGTGGAATTAGGCATAACTTCCTAAACTAAAAGGATAGTTTCTAGGAACATGCCAATGTATCTATAGAGAATGAATTTAACATCACTACAATTTATAACCTCTTAAAAACGTTTACCATGTAATACAATCCCTTTATCACAATATCTCAAATCAAGCAAGTTGCATACCAGTGCCGTCAACCTTTATGCTCAATGTCTATTTCTTTGAATTTTTGGAATCGAGATCACCCACGGAACACCATGGCCATGTATTCATGCAAGAATTTAAATTTCCATCAAAGGTACTAAGATATAAACTCCCATAAAACTAAAAAAAATGATAAACCCTTTCTTGCATTATCCATTAACGCAATATCACTCATTACGTACCCAACATGTCATACTTCACTATGAACATATTTCATCAGGTTTTTCATCAATACATAAAAGAATGTCAGTCATGGTATCCATTAATTATAATCATAAATTCAAAGGATCAACAGACATTTTTTTAAAATGTAAAATCCAATGAAACATCGAATTTTGGATTTCCTATTAATGGGAATGTTCTCATAACCTATTATCTTAGAGATTACTAAGGTTTAACACCCCGAGAAGCTGTATAAATGTTATGATCCTCCAAAAATTGAAATATTTTAGCATATGTGCCCCATAATAAAACATCATCTATCCATATAACATGATTCAAAAATAATTCTTTGTAACCTCTAGGTTATCATTATAGTGGGGAACTATTATAACCTTTCAGTTTGATATATACCCAAAAGTCCATAATATGGTGGAAGACATCCCTGAGAAATTATTAAATAAAATATGATAAAGAGTCAAACATACAAGGGGTTATTAAAAAACTATAGTGTGTGGCACCACATCTATCTACCTATAATAATGAGGTGCAATGTTCTGGTGCCATAAAAGACCATATCATGTCTAGTTTTGTGAACACCTTCTTTTCTAGAGCATTCCCAACTAGATTGGGCTCCCAGTAGGCATGTGAAACAACCAAAATTATTTAATTAATCTTATCAAGTAAATCAACCCAATGAGGTAACACTCTCCAAGGAACATTATGCATCCTTGTTTTCAAGGGATGAACGGTAATATGAGAATCAAATTCTATCCATATCATGTTCCAAATATAATGAAAAATTTACCTAATTTCAGGAATAATTGCACATTATTCTACTTCATTGGAATTTCCAAAACTGGTGAAATGGTAGAAACATCCTTTAAAAAACCCACGGTAAGTGAGAAACACCCCACCCCAACACGATGGTAATAGTCCACCCAAGGCATCTCCAGAAACATTCACCTTGAATCATGGTGTAATTGGAGGTATCCACCAAATGTATTTGAGCATACGGGGCTTTCACAGTAGATTAGAAATCCAAAAAATATGAGAGTTTGTAGGTCATGAACATTATCAAACATTTTTCCTTATTGGAAATTTGAAGCAACATAAACCTCCCAGTGTATGGCTGCCATTCCCTACTATACATCATTGAAAGCATGGTCAAATAGTGCTTAATTATGAGCTTCCCAGAGAGCTACAATGGTTGTAGAAGTAATGAAAAGTAGGAAGTGTTTCATTTGTTCATTGTAGTAAGAATCATGTAGTTTGTTTAACAGATTAGTAAGTAATGTTCTGGTATTAAAGTTCATCCTAAACAGAAAACAAATATAGGACCAGAGCTATTTGGCTTGGTCACATTCCAGGAATAAGTTTGCATGGTTTCTCTAGCACACATACACAGAGGATAGACTGAATCCATCTAGATATCATCTTGTTTGAGATGTTCATAAAGTGGGAAACTGTTTTTATAGATCCTTCAAAGAAAGATGAATCTAGATGGATGGATAAAGTTGGTCATAAATTTAATTAGCTAGGAAGGTGGGTGGGAGAGGCCCCCACATTAAAGCTAGTAATAAATCTTTACCGGTGAACTGACCATTCCTACTATGCCTCCAAACCACGGTGTCACATTCCATGAATGTGTGGGCTTTTATTTCAACCTCAACATGGGACAGAAATCACGATATCATTATAATACATTCTTGAGAGTAAGTTTAAGATGGAGAGGTGCTTTGATTCATGGGGGACAACCATTCTCTCCTAAAGAGGGTGTTCAAGACATTTCATGCTCTAACAGTTGAGAGTGGAGCTCCTATAAACCATCCATTTTGTGTCATATATGATCTTCATAAAGGAGTGATTAAGAGATGAAGAAACCAATGAGGAAAGGTATTATTTATATCCATTAAATATACTTCTTTTGAATCTATTTTCATGGAATTCGTCATAGAAATAATTGGATATCAGGCTTCATGTGAATTTCCCAATCAAACCATCATTTAAGGTTCTAAGGTCTTTGATTCCTAGACATCCCAATTCAACTGGATTGATGCATTATTTCTAGGAGACAGTGATCAACTTCTTCTCATGTGTTGACACTGTCTAGATAAAGTTGCGTACCATGCTTTGAAGCTATTTGATAAAACCTCTAGGTTATCTTTACAGTGACAAGGAATACTAAAAATTGAATGTGATCATTGTTTTCAGAAGAAAAAACCTCCCATACATGGACATGGATTTCCATTTCCAATTGAAAATTTGATGAATGGTACCAACATATATTCCCTCTAGGTATTGCCTCTTCCCATTCCCTTAGAAAAAGCGTACACAAAGATACCAGAAGGGAAAAGATCCCCTCCTCACCCCAAGTTAATTGATGATCATGTTCCTCTTTCCGACTAGAATTCCATTACAAAAAAAACAATGAATGACTTGTCCTAGCTAAATTCCTAGCCAGCCACCTATTCATAATGATTGAAGAGGGATTTAATAGAGGATATGTTTTTATTTGAGTCTTGACCAAGAAACTGAATATCATAGGCATACAAAAGGTGAGACGGGGAAGATTCATTCATACCAACCTTAGCTTTATTATAGAGACCCATGTGATAAAGATAAATGATGCATCTTGTTATGTAATACTAAATAATAGAAAATAAAAACCTAGATATCAGATCACCTTGTCTTATACCTCTAGGGCATAGAAAGAATCTTCTCGGGTAACCATTTATGAGGATGGCAGCCTTGATGATAAAAGGATGGTGTTTATCAGATTAGTAAACACACTAGAGAAGCCCGATCTTTTAATAAAATAAAAGATAAATCTCCATTAAAGTGTTTCAAAATCCTTTGAGATGTAAATTTTAATGGAAAAATTCCCTTCCTTCATTTTCCTCATCATTAAAGTAACACTTTTTGAGGCTATAACGAGAAACCTTTGAAGATTTCTCCTAGGTAAAAAGACAAACTGATTTGTAGTGATCATTTCATCAACTAGTCCACACATCCTATTAATGGGTATTTTACTAAGGATCTTATGAATTTTGTGCCTAAGTTCCACTGGCCAGAAATATTTAATATTAAGAGATTTTTTTTCTTAGGAATGAGATAAATGAATCAAGAGTTCATTCCATGAGGCATATAAGAGTGAGTACAGAAATACTTAACAGATCGAGTGATGTAATCCTACAAAATTTCCCAATAGAACATGAAAATTTTAATAGTAAACCCATATGGACCATGGGAACTCTCTAGAAGAAGAGATAGGAGAGTAGTCCAGATCTCTTCTTTGGACGGGGATGTAATAAGAAGTTGATTATTGTACTCATAAATGTAGGAATTTATGTTTTCCACCATCCTATGAGTATTGGAATACCCATCATCAGAATGTATCCCCTTGAAATTCTCCACAACAGCTGAGGTAAACTCATTTTTAAAAGTATAAAAATAGCCATTAATACTGAAAACCTTGTCTCCTGCTTGTTCCCTCTTCTCCTTGTGCAATCTGAAAAAGAATTTTAAATTTCTCTCCCAATCCTTTAACTATATCACATTTAGATGATTATTGACCAGACGCTCTTTGATCATTAATAGGCCATTGATCTTGTTATGAGCCCTAATTTTCTCTATAAAAAGGGTGGGTTAATGCTCATTTCTAATCTGAATACAGGCTAGTTACTCCTCAGAACTCGGGATGTCATCATCAGTTTTGGAGAATTATTTCCTACTACACTCCCAATGAATCACCTTAAGGTGCATAAGTTTCACAGCCAACTTTTATAGAGGGCTCCCAATAGGTTCAATATTTCAGTCCTCCAGAACAATTTCTCTACATCTCGAAATCACAAGTCATCCATTATTAAATAGAAAAGGGATAGGGGTGGACCCAATCTATTATGTATGGACATCAACAAATATAGGGTTATGATTGGAATGTTTCTTTGGGAGAGTGAATCCTGAGACCCCATGGGCTGTAATGTGGTCATCAGTTTGGATAAGAAATCAATCAAATCTACTCACTTGTTTTCCACATCTGGTGTATCTACACCATGTGAAATCAGCTCTAGAAACTGGGATATGAACCAGATTTCACTTTTCAATGTATTTAGAAAATTCAAAGGCAGAAATTCTATTTGAATTACATCTAGTTTCTTCCTCAAGTCTTAATATAGTGTTGAAGTCAACAATGATCACCCGTTTATTTATCCATATTCCTATAAGTAACTTTAAGTTCCTACCATAAGTCCCTCCTCCTAATATATGATATTTATACATACACAAGTGATATTGATAATTCAAATCCATAAAATTTGAAAGTGATGATAATAATCAAAGGTCCGCTATCACAAAAGCTAATTTGGATGGTTTCATGCCTTAAAACCCACAAGTGATCTATAACAGATTCATGAGAATAGTTAAACAAAAGGTTTTATCCAAGTGATCCCCACCTAAAACCATTCCAATTGTCAAAGGGGAGTTTTACTTCAACAATAACAACAACAAAAGGTTTTTAGGACATGATATACTGTCTAAGAACTTTGTACGTATGGGAATTCCCCAACCATTAATAGTTCCAGTAGAGAATCCTCATTACTTTTGGGATTTTCCCCTTATTTAAGGGACCCCCTTTTTCTCCAATCAAATCTAGACTTATCCTTTCTTACCTATTTCAATTTTCCCACTTTTAGGCTAGTTCCAAATCTAGATTATACTTTGAAATGATCTTCATCATTCACATGTTCTGATATTCTAGAATTCTGCTCATTTTCAGCACGATGAGTATGAGTATGAAGTGTTTCAGTGAGACCAATCTACTCAAAAGGTCCACCACTGTAGGCATCAACATTGGCCATTGGGTTGACTATAACTGTATCAGTAGGTTGAGGTTCCTCCACCTCATATGACCAGACACTTCCACTCAAGTATGTGAATATTTTCCTAGATTTTATATCAGAGGGGTCACTGATCACATTTTGTTTCTTTCGGGTAGCTTTAGAGGGAAGTATCTATGTAAAATTCCCACCTTTATCAGATGAAGTTGGGTGTCGATCATTCCACTTTATATTCCTATTACCTAGAGTACGTGGCTCAGGTGAACCATCCCAAGTACCAGTATGGGCCTCATTCTCCATCATCCTAGTTTTTTCCTTTCCTAGAAGGGCTAGTGACAATACACACATGGGGGTCTACCTTCTTCTCAGCTTGAACATCCACCATAGGATCCATGTCACTATAAAGGGGAAGGTCCACCAATTTAATCCCAACAGTTGTTCCCCTAGTGAATATGGTCTCTGCCTCATGTGCTTCCCTATTAGTGCATATTCCTTTCTCCATTTCCTACTTTTCAACCATGTAATCCTGACTAGAAGAAGGTCATCCATTGTAAAGATGTTCATTTTTTCCAGGCACAACCTCTTGACCTATTTCACAATTCTCCCGGCACTCTAGGGGAAGCTTCTCCTTGCCTTTCTTCTTTCTACATGTGTTTTCATCATAGACCTTTGCCTTTCAGAATTTTTACCCCTTGTCACTTTTGAATTAAACAGATAAGTGGCCAAATAACTATTAATTTAGGCAAAAATTTTGGTGTCCATCATATAAAATTTCTACATTCATACTTTTATCCCATGTTGTGAGAATCACCTCCTCAGCAAGTGTGTTTGACATGTATACTTCAACAAGGATACAGGCATAGTACCCCAACCTCATATTTTTTGTTTGTCGATCCATACAAATAGGATTTCCTACTACTGAGTAAATATCACATAAAATCCATGGGTTTTTGTATATCCAGTTTAGTTTAAAAGTTCTAATCTATAACTGACCATGGGTGTTCCTAACATTCATGGGGTCAAAATTCTAGTCTCATTCCGAGAAATTCAATAAAACCAGAGTTCATAGAGACAGTACCTTTGCTCTATTCCCTTGTCTTTCTTTTATCCTAGTAAAAGACTACATGGTAGTACCCCCTTATCTTCGCAATCATTTTCCACACATCAAATCCCCAGACCTTTACAATCCTTCTCATCAGGTCATGAAATTTATATAGACAGACACCTTTCAGAGTGAGGACTCGTGTGATGATCGAGTAGCGGTATAAGTTTACTCTCTCCTAAACTACTTTTTGATCAGTTGAAACATGAACAATAATCCCCTTCCTTATCACTCACCCAGGTGGAGGACAGTCAAAATCAGATATGGATAACCTAAAAGCGTATGTCACAACATTTGTGAAGTTCTTTAGCAAACTAGGAGCTCTAGGGGAAAATCACTTTGAAATCTTCACCCTTTCTTACATAGGAAAACATCTCCTTATAGCCAATATATTAATCAAGGAATTTTGAAAACCCGACATTGATTGAGTGTTTCCTTGAGTTCTATTTTGATTGTTCATCCAGTTCATCAGATTTAGGGTTCTCACTCGGTTACCCTTGAGCCTACACCTTTAGTGTGACATATAGTCTTAATATATTATCACATACAAATATCATGTAGAATAAAAATAATAATGCGGTAATAAAACATCATTAACAATAAAAAAAATAATTAAGTACTAAACAAGTTAGTTCTAGGGAACCAACTCTAACATCAATTTGATCTAATCCACAATTCATGGATTTCACCCATGATTCATCTTTTACTACTTCTTTAAATGAAGTTGGTTCAATCCCAGATAGTAGAGTAATATGCTCTATTATTTTCATCATATTTGTTTGAGTTTGAGTATATTTCTCTCCTGTGATATTTCATAGATCAACTTGAGTCATTTTCTTTCTTAGAAGAGTCATTGGTTGACTCACTTCTCCACTTTTCTCTTAAATATATTTAATTTCTAGATCACTATCTTACTAAACATCATGAGTTTCTATGAAATTAGTATGTGTTTCTCCATTTTCTTTAAAAACATATTCAAAAATAAAATTTACAAATTTTTCATTGGCTTCATTCTCAAAATCCATTATATCGCTACTCCGAAAAATTTTATTGGGAATCAATAGAATATTTATAGTCCTTCCAATTTATTGAGTCAACTAAGAAAATACCTTTATCTATTACATCATCACACATTCCTTGGTCGTCACCTTTATTTTAATGAAACATTTTCTTCCCAATACTCTAATATGTTTTAAATATTTCGTCCTTCCGTGACTAATTTTATATGGTGTCTTCTCCATTCTTAGAGTGATAAATACTCAATTTTGAGTATAGACATCCACTTAAGCCACTTATTTATAGTAGTTATGTAAGATATCATTATCTATATACAATGTTTTTGATATATTATTTACCTTTCCATTTACTATTTCAACTATATAATTTTTTTGATGGCTTCTCACTAAAGACACTTAATTATTAATACTATTTTGTGGGGAAATTTTCAACCTCATAAGATGTGTATTATGTTCCATTATCTGATCTCATATTTTTCATAGTTTTTACAATTTCATTTTCCTATCTTATCTAAACACTATTTATGCCATAAAATACTTTTATTTTTTAATATTCTAAAATAACACACCCCATCCTTCAATAATAATATAAAAATAAGATAATATATCTCCCACCATAGGTTCCTACAATACCAATCTGACCACACACATTAGTGTGAATAAAATTCAGTGAACATGATTAACTCTCTTATTTGTAGGATATAGATTATAAATAATATTTCCTTTCATGAATGAATAATTAAATTTTCTCTTGATATATCTTAAAAAGTTTGAATATCCAATTCTTCTTTGAATCTTTATAATTTATCCAAGCTTTGTTGATTCACATGACCTAACCTCCATTTCATAAATGTACCTTTTACACTTTTTATGGGCGTGTATTTTCCTTTGTTAAAACTTAATATATATTACCATTTATTTTTAAACCTATAATAAAATAGTTTCTATATTTATATTTCATGTAGTAGAATGTATTAAAAAATTATACCTTTAAACCTAAGTCAAAAAATTAAGTAATACTAAATATGTTACATATAAACCATTGACACAAAGCACATTAGTGTTTCTAGATTCTTCTCTAGCCAAATGATTCTTTTCACTTCTTTTTATCTCTAAATCCCTACAATTTCTGAAACACATAGTTCTATTAAATCAACCATTAACATTCTTCAGAAATTTCATATTCCTTATCATATAAGATGAACATACACTATTTAAAATATAGGTTCTATTATTCTTTATTACATTCAAATTAATTTCCACTAAGTTTTCCTTTTCAATATTTCTCATTTATTTAATTGAAATCCATGAATATGTTGAGGCCTTATTTGGATTAATTAAATCTTTCTAATTATATGTAACAAAATCAAATTCTAATTATCTAAGAGTAAAAAATATATTCTTCATGGTAACGGGATTTGATTTCATGGAATCCATTTTTCTTTAGCTACCAAATAAATATCTTTCCCTTTTATAATTTCAATCAATATATTTAGGTCTAAATATTGAATAATTAAAAAATAACCATAGAAATAATTTCTTTTCTAATAAGAAAAATATATCACAAATATCCTTTTCTTGCATAAAATATATTATCCTCTTATATAATTTAAACTATTACTACAAAATTAAATAGTGTTCCCAATAAAACCACATTACTAAAATTTTATTGATTTAAAAAAACATCATATCCTCTCCACATATATTTATCTTCTGAATAATCCATTGATTATTGATAAGTTCTTTTCGAGGATAATTTTTTTACCCTGAACAATAACCATTTGTTCTTTATGATTATAAATTTTAATTTTATGTTTCACTATCAAAAACAATATATAATTTTCCCAAACTAGTTTTTTATTTAGTACTAAACATTTCTTCAAATGTTCTTATACCACGTTCAATCCTTTCTTTTAGAACATCATCTAGAAACTTTCCTAACTAAATATTATTCATTGAACGATCTATTTTGATTTTTGGTTTAATATTATTTCCCAATGAGATGATTTATTTTTCAATATTTTTAAAATTCTTAACATTATCCCAAATATAATGGTTATGATCATAAATGATATTATCTTGTTCTTCATAATTAAATATTTAATTCATAGTTTCATCAGATTTTTTATGATTCTTTTTAAAATATTCAAAGAAATTCCAAGAAGATAAACATTCTCTTGAAGTTTATCAACATAGGTTGAAAACTCCTTTAGTAATCATTTATGTTTCCAATTATTCATTATTTGTAAATTAACATCTTTAATAAAACCTTCAAAATCCACTTGGAGATCCAGAAATAACACTTATTGACTATATTCTTTAACATCATTTTCTTATTTTTCAAAAAATTCCATCATAGAATATTCTAAATCTAAGACATATTCTATTCTGATACCTTCCAATTGAAATTTCTCACTAATTTCTTCTTCCATGATTACAAGTACATTCCTCTATAACTTCTGATAACTTGATTTTCCAGAATAAAATTTCCTTATAGAAGAAAAAAAATTTATTTTAGGTTAGAAGTTATATTCATGTCCCTCTACATAAAACTTATTTGGAAATTTATCAGCAAGGAATGCAATATTTATACAATATAATCAAGATAGAGGTATCTTGCCTTCAAATATGCCTTTTCCTCTTCTATACATAATTTTAATGAGTGATAGTAAATCAGTACATAAATCATCTTTTTTTAGCAACCTATAATTACTAATTCTCAATATCTTTGAAAGTAACTTATTTATATTAATTTTTAAAATATCTTTCCATCTTAACCCTCGTTTCATAAGTAATCAGTTTTCTACACAATACATCAAGAGACAATTCACCAATACATATTTCCTCAAGATATGATATTTTTGGATTGTACATAGAAGGTAGTCTTATAGTAATCTTATTTACTATGTTAGAATATTTTACTTCTAAACTAATCCCTTTAATATAACCAATAACTATAATAAAATGGTTAAAAGAAACAATCTATGTTTTCATTAGAATTCATACTCAGGTCATCAAACCTATTTTGTAAGACATGCAACTTCACCACCTTTGCATTGGTGTAACTTTCAATGCTATTAGTAATTTTATCCGAAATAACTTTGACCATTTAAAAATCCATCACCATCAATGATTTGTAATTATATTTTTATCCTAATGATTCATGATAACCCTTAGTATCATCATTCAATAATTGTTTTCTATCTTAAACCATAAAATTTCTTAAAGGGTCTCTTATTTATAACCCATATACTAAATTAGAATATATATCTAAACCTCATCCTATTTTTCTTGATTTGATGGTTATATCCATCATATAGTGGAAATCCTCTTCCATTGACTATATCTACCATAAAAATATTTTATTTAATAGATTCAAGAATAAACATGTGTCTTTGAAAACACTTTTTTTACCCTAGTTACATAATACACCCTAATAGGGGGTGAATTGGGGTGTCAAAAACATATTCCTTAGATAATATTGGATATGGTATTCATCTTGGAAAAGAAAATGTGAATATAATTATTAATATTTATCAAATCCAAATATTCAAAGATCATGACCATGCTGATTTTTCATAGTTCACCTTTAAAAGTCCACTCCAAGGAGCACATATCAATTATGTGTGGATATGATAAATAATCACTACCTCTCTTATATGTGATTATGACTTTTGAAAGAATTAATCGAACTTCCAAGTCCCATAGAATCTTCCTCTCTTCCACACACTACTTTTTAAGAGGGATAAAATAAATTTTATATATATGGTGATACTATAATGATTTCAGATAAATATAAAAAACATAAATCAATAAGGGTGTTCTTACATGATGATACAATTCATAAATTTTATATCATTATGGATATGTATAAAATATTATTTTATTATTCAATGACTTTAATACACATATATCTTGATCACACTACTTTGATTACTAATCTTCAAGAAGTCTCTGTATTTTATTCTATTTAATTGCCTCTGTCTTTCACAGTAGAATCCTTATTTTCTAAAATAGTTTGAATTTTTAATTTCAAATTAATACTATAAAAACTACCCTACTACTACTACTTAATTTTATCCTTTTTTATTTATCCATCTGTTATTAACCATTAAAATTTAAAATGGTTGTTTTATGAAGTTAGAATGACTACCAAAATATTTAGAGAAATCCTTGTCAGTATTACTATTCAAACTCCCCAGATAACACATTTTATAGAATAGTGTTGTGATTTATAGTGTATCTTGTAGGTTTCTAGTAATTAGCCACAACTATCACATGAAATTTCAATGTAACACAACCTCCACAGTATATAGATCATCAATATTCTAGAGCCAATAAATATCATATGCTCACCAATATTGTGTGGTCTATAAGATATGGTATGGGAGTATCAAATATTTCATAGCTAACAAAACTCATATGTTCATCCATTAAAGTGTAGAATGTTCCCATGTGGAACAATAATCCTTTTACTTAACAATTTCCAACTTATGGGTCATTTATAGTGAAACTCTTTATATCCGAAAAAAATCTTGTAAATAATTCAATTAATAAAATAGATACACTCTATTTCATAACCTAATTATATGATGTGAAATTAATTAAGGTAATAATATTTCAGCATATTCTAATATTGTGGCACATTCATCACCAAATAATTAGTTTAGTTTATATTCTCCTTACTATCAACTACAACATATCCTTATATTCCATGATGAATATAGAACCCTCTAAATAAACACGAATCACATCACAAGGATCTAATTATAGTGTTGTATTTTGTTTTATGTTATTAAACATGTATGTGAATCATAAAAGTAGTTTTTTATCTAGAGTCCAATATTCATCAATCAACTATATATTGACAAAAAATATAAATCATAAAATATATTCCTTTTGGTTTCAATAATAAACCATCCATGGTCATTGTAAAAAAGAACTACCTTCATGGTCCTATTTAAAAGATTTATTTAAACTGTTTTCTATTACATCAAACCAATTCTTTATTATTTATTTTGTTTTAAAAAACTTATATTTCTGAAAAAACAAAATCTATTTTTATAGTTCACTAAAAATACACTTATTTATATATTATCCCACTTTTTTGAAAATATTTTTAACATTGATGATGAGAATTTAAAATTAAATAGAATTTATCAGAAAGTTAAGAATCTAAAATTGTTTTATTAAAATTTGGGGCATAGGTATTGTGAATGATTTTAAGGGATAAGGTGTACCCAAATGTCAAGTGACAGTTTGTATAACATGACGGGTGGGTGATATATAGACCGTAAACATTCTAGGTGTCCATAATCATTTTTTTAGGATTTTTATAACTCATTCAATTTCATAAGAAATTATTTTTTTAATAAATTTTTTATTTTAAAAATTGGGTTCTGGATTTTAAAAGGTATTTTCAATGGTTTATGTCTTTTTTAAATGTCTTCTAGATTTTACATATTCTTAAATAAAGTTAGTTTTTAAATGAATCATTTTCCTAAAGGTTATTTTCTGAAAATATTATTCATATTAAAATTTTATTTTATTTTTTATTAAAAAAATATTTTTTATAAAAATATAAGTGTTTTAAAGAATTCTAAAAAGTGTGTTTTCTCAATTTTCCTAGTACCACTTACAGATCTATTTGTGCTAACCCAAAGTTTTCAAACAATAGTTTTTCATATATCTTATTGATGAGTAGGAGTGATTATGTAATCGAGTCTTGATTGTGAGTATTAGATTGAGATAAGTTGGAGTAGTTCTCACAAAGTTTAATTAACATAAAAAAATACTTTTTAAAAGGAAATATAATGATTTTTGATAAGTAATAGAATTTATAATTCTCAGAACCTCCATACCAAAAAATATCATGGGAATGCAGTTACTGAATATAAGTTAGTGAACTTTTAATTTTTTTTCATTTTTATATATGTGTCACTTATTTGGTGTCAAACCCATTATAAAAATGAAAAATAAATATTTTTAATCACCAGTTTTTGGATTGCGGCTCTGAGGTATCATAGGTATCATATGATTATGGGTGATGTCCTACTGAGGGTAATGTATAATCTAGTTATCAAATGATGGGTTTACTTCATGACCATGGGCATTGTAATTTTTTTGTTATATCATAAATACCTTTATCACAAGATAATAGTTTTTTGAGAGTTAAAGGGTTGATCATGGGAAGGTTTTCCCTAATAATTGTATCAAATTATGTGATAGATTTGGCATTATCACCAATGATTGTCAAGATATGGGTTCTAGATATGCCAAGATATGTTACTCGGGAGCTATGATGTGTTATTAACTAAGGGGTAGGGATTGAGAAATTTATTTCCATGTGATTGCATTTATTATTCTAACTTTTTCATTGATGATGTGATTCCTCATTCACTACTCAATGTTAGATATATGTATGCTTCTAGTATCCAAAGGATGTGGTTGGATGTTGTGGCTCAGTATGCCCTTTTTCCTTATATATGGTTGGTTGAGGCTATATGTGTGCTTGTTATACTATGATATAATTAAAATAAGTTATGATCTAGGCTAACTTGATATAAAATTTTCTATAATATTGGACAAGATGGGAACCAGATAAACCTTGTATCCCAAGGTTATTCCCAAGACCATTAATAATTATTTTTCTTGTAGGACATCAAAAATATATCTAAGCATATCATTATATAGTAGGTATATTAACCATAGATTTAAATTGTTTATAATATAACCTATCATTATAGATAATGTACCTACACCATTGCGTGAACAAATATATTCCCAATCTTACCTTCACATAGATTGTGGGTGAGCATATTTTTGACCCATTAGTTAACTCCATCCCACATGGAGATCCAGCTCCTATGTAGTGGTCTCGCCAATATATGATATTAGAATTTTAGACATTCTTTCCAATATACTATAAGTGGTTAATGTATGTAAAGGGAGATAATCGGGGTGGAAACATAAGAAATTAATGGTATGAAATGGGTGATGTATGTGGTTGAAAACGGATTCTATTTCATATTGTACATGCATTCAGGTGTATGATGGCTTATATTCAGGGTATTGTTTGAGGTGGAAAATTGATTTTTATACTCACGCACTTCATGTACACCTAGATAGACATATAATCCTGATTTTGGAGTGCAATTTACAAGAATGGACCTAGAATAGGTGAGAATTATTGGGGAGATTTTTAGGGATATAAAGACAGCTCTAAGGAAATGTCCAGGAAATGTAGAGATATCTCCTTGATATTTTATCTTTCTTTATATATTTTGATCATGTATAGTATTTTCCCACTTATTGATCCCTTTTTTGATTAATGAATAGTATTTTATGACATGGAACCATTTTATTATTGCATGGAGATTTTATTTTTTATGGTATACTTATCAATATAATTCATTATGTTTCACTATGATAATTTTATTTAACTATACATGTTGTGTGATATAAAAGATGTTTTCAAATATGATACTGAAGGTATAGTCTCCGAATAATATTTTATCTAACCCTTACTACTTGTTTCCATCCTCTGGCATGTGGTGTGGTTCACTTCAGGTCCCATAGAATCTCATCTTGTTCTGAAAAAAAAAAGTAACCTGGGCTAGAACATTACAAAATGGTATTGAATAATTTCTTTTATTTGTATTTTGATTTTTAATATAGTAGATAGATCTATGACTTGTTGAAACCTCATATGTAAGTCAATTTCATCTCTATACAATAGAATTATGGGAGTAAAACAATTTTTCTAGATAAGTAGTGTTTTTTATTAATTTTTTATTTTATAGTTCTGTATTTTAAAAAGCTATGGTGTTTATTTTTATATTTTATCATTTAAAATTGTTTCATGATGGAATGAGGCATGCATACATGCATTATACATGGAATATAGTTTCACATGACATGTTCATTCTTTTGTGTGATTGATAAATTGGTTTCAAAAAATAGGTTTTAGTTATTTAAAAAATAAACAATAACTTATTTTTTGTTATATAGAATAATTTATAGGTGGAATATTACATAAAAAATTTAAACCTATATACATTTCGGATAGGAATTACATGATATCATTGTCACCAATATGCATATGGATGTAATGGAAACCACCCTATATGGGTAGTATGAGTATGTGGATGCCCTGATGTGGATGTGATCCCAAGGGTTAGTGAATTATAATATGTATTGCCTTGACGTATTTTATATGGAATCATATGTGTTTATTTATGCTTTTAACCTATTTAGTGTATATGAACCATAGGATAAGTTGGTGGACCAAGTGTCAAAGATATGAGACTCGGGGTAAAGTGAGTTTAGTGTGAGGGATATGAAGTAGTGTAATTTTTATTTAGTTTTTTCTTCATTTAGATAGATGGGGATATGTGTGGGATATCCTAAAATTGGGGTTAGTCTAGGAACATGATTACTTTACTGAATGAAAATTATCTTTTTTATTTTTCAAACACTTTTTAGGGAAAAGTGAGAACCCATGTAAGTAGAAACTAAATACCATCAAAAACCATATCAAATGTATGAACCGTTGAATTATAATATGAGCCTATTTGAAACATTATCCTAATATAATTTCTAGTGAATATTGTTTACCTCTCTAACTGGGTCATCTTTGATAATATCTTTGAACCAATAAGTCATATTTTCCCATGTTTGAATGTACTCCTACATTTTTAAATTCCATACATTGAAATATCATACTAGAATAAGGTCATTCTTGTTGATCTACTCTTCCTGCTCCTTATTACTATTCATCAGCAGTAATCACTCGGTCATGTTATCTACATCCTCTTGTGATTCATTAATCATAAGTGATTTCACATCATTTCTACCTTAGAGAAGACAATTAGATATCAAAGGTTTACAATATTTGGAACCTTCTTAAATGACTCCCACATATAGTTGGTAGGAACAAACTTAATGAGATCAACTCAGTCATAGGTGTTCTCAATCCACCACTGAGGCTTTCTGATTTTTACTTAGCTCTCTGTTCACATCTCTAGCTTATTTTTCAATGTTTTTTGTCAATTTTCATTCACATTGAACCATCATATACACCTTCTGATCCTTCTCCTTACCATGAGGATCGGAGTTAGTCTCTTTATGCCTCGATTTCATAGTATACTGTGTCTCCATTAGTTTAGATAGGATTGAGTAGTCCTTGCATTCTTTAGGATAATTTTTTTAGAAGAATGAATCTTCCTAAATCTTTATTTTCTTTGCACCCCTTATTCCTCCTCAAACTGTGGATCCCTCTTTAATGGAGACCTTCCGCATTATCGTCTGAGAAACCATTAGAGATCCCATCACTATTCACGACCCCGATGATGCATTGACCATCATGATAACCCTTAGATATGGTTAGATCTAGTTGTTCCTAGTCCAACACTTCAATAGAAAATCCTTCAAAATGGTTTTTAAACTGAATTGATGGAATGATCTCCCTTATACCTTTCCATTTTATCACAATATTCAAAACCACATGTGACATACATACCCATAATCAGGTAATCATTTGAATAATTTTAAATTTTTGACTCAATAACCATATCTTGAAGAGAGTTGATGATGAGACACAATGCCCTAGTCCCCTGTAGTCCCTCCTTATGCATGGTTCCACTACCAGCTCTCAAGACCTCAATATGGGAGAATTCCTTTTATGTGGTATGAGAACCAAATTAATTCAATCCCTCTAACCCCCATGACCAATATGTGTCCTATATTCTCGAACCAGCTAGATCATGTTTCAACTTTCTAAACACATCTGCAAATTTTGGATCAATCATACTCAGACACACCTCCTTCTGGGTGGAAGACACATTTGCTACATCTCCCAAACCCCACTAATTGGAAGCCTCACTAGAGGTGTAATATTGTGTCTCATGTTGGTCCCCAACATAGAAACCAGGCCCCTCCTCGGTCATCGACTAAACACTATTAAATGTCTTTCTCCTACACACTTCTTGTGGGTTATCAAGATGCTTGCACAATGAGAAATAATTGACCCATTGTTCAAAAAAACTAGTTATATGTAATTGAGTTATTTATCAACATAAATCCCAATATACTCAACTAGAAAATGAAAAACAAAATCTTCAACACAAGTTTTTAGAGAAATCAGGAGACATACCACATGAGTTCTATTATTATAACATAAATGCTTACCCACAAGGATCCCAAGCATTCAAATGATGGATGTATTTAGAAATTGAAGAGGAATTCAGGAAAATTTACACAAATTTCCATCATTAATAAATCATGGTTCACGTGAAAATAATTGGACCACATGAAAAGAAGAATCAGAATTCATTGTAGATGAGGGGTGCATGGGACTAGGAAAAAACCAAATCCTCCATCGAATAGAAATGAAACACTAATGGAAAAATTTCCAATACCAATGGTTTCGAACCGTTGGTATAGGTCCCTAAACCATTGGTATAGCCTATACCAATGGTTTGGGGAGCTGTTGGGTGATTTGGAATGGGGAAAGACCTATCCCAACGGTTTTCCAAACCATTGGGATAGGTCTTTCCCAATGTTTTGAGGAAACCGTAGGGATAGGTAAATATATAAAAAAAGTTCTAGTGGAGTTTTAAACCCACAACCTCCACGTTATATATCAATGACTCTACCACTATCCTAGAGTATAATTTGTGAATATATTTGGATAAATATATATATATGTGTGTGTGTACTTTATATATTGATTTATTTGATGATATTCGACAAATGTACTCGTGAAAAATAAGGGAACATATCCCAATAGTTCTCAAAACCATTGGTAAAGGTCTATCCCAACGGTTTTGAGAACCGTTGGGATAGGTTCCCACCCTTTACCAATCCTTTGGACAAAGTGTTGAGAATAGTGGCCTCAAAGTGGACTTTTCACAATGGTTTGGCCAAACCGTTGGGACAGCCATACCCTTTCCCAACAGTTTGGACAAACTGTTGGGAAAATCATACCCTTTCCCAATGGTTTTGGGAAACTGTTTGGAAAAGTGACCTCAAAGTGGGCTATCCCATTGGTTTGGCCAAACCGTTGGGAAAGGGGACCTATACCAATGGTTTTTACAAACCGTTGGTATAGAATCATTAGTATAGGTCAGATTTCCAGTAGTGAAACATCATAAGTAAGATATCAATAATACCAAGATTTTATCAATCTTGAAGACCCCAAGAATTGAATAAGAATATATCAAAAAAATCCATTGATGGGCGTCATTGCTTAAAATGATCAATCTAAAATTAAAGTTAGGATAGTTATATGTATAATAAATTAGATGTACATTTAACTATCTTATGTAGTTTTTGAGGATCACAAACAATTTTTTTTTCTATAATAGTTTTCTAATGGATTTAAATGTTTGAAATTTATTAATTTTTTCATTGAAGTTTCATACCAAATGGATGGCTCAAGACTAGAATGAGGATCATTTTTGTGGCTCCCCATATACAGGCACTAGTAGATACCCATTGGGTACCCAAAGATGGTAGGTGGTGCCGAAATAGAACACTAGTTTTATCCAGGTTCCTCCCACTAGTTGGTGAAGTGTGTACAAAACTATAGTTTTATCCAGGTGTTACCAGCTAGATAAGGGAGCCCACGGACTACTCAATGGAACCAATATAGACCGAAATTATATCCATTACTGGTGTCCCCCATATTTCTTAATTCATCTTATAACGTCTCTATTCAACCCAAAACACTTCTTGGTTCATCTTAATGCCCTAGTAGTCTATAAATACACCCCACAGGTTTTTGTAAGTAATTGTTACCTTGTAGATTCATTCTAGAACCTCAATTGTTTCTTTTTTATCTCATTTTCTTTCTATCATACATTTTTATATGATTCTCCCACTTCTTTATTATTGTAATATTATTGTGGGTAGGGAGTTTTATTATTTGGGATTTATTATATAAAGTCAATTGTTTTTTTCTTTTTTAGGTTATATTTACCATTCAATGTAAGGGGGATAGATTATCACTTCCTTTAAAGTGTGGGTATTTATGTTTCTAGACATAACCACTAAAATTATAAGTTTTTATTTGGGTTTCTTGATATTAACCACTAAATACCCTAGATCATACTTCCTATATTGGGTTTCCTATGAAAAACACTAAAAATCAAGATTCAGTTTTCTTTCCCGAATTGTTAAAAATGGCTATTTAAAATAAAACCCCTCATTGTCACTTGAGGGGAGTACATAAAGGGATTCATTAATGATTATTTCTGAACTATGTTTTCAATATCTTATGATTATTATTTTTACATTATATTTCTATTGTTATTTAAATATTTCAATTTTAGTTATCTCTTTAATTGTTTTAATATCATCACATATTTATTTTTAATTTCTAATGATTTTTTAAAAGGAAATTCACCCCCCCCCCCCCCCATCAAATCTTTTCTCAATTCAACCATTATTATTAGATCCAGCCTGTTTATTTTTAAAAACAATAACCAGATAAATGAATGATAATTTAAAGATATCCTTGGCCAATAATGCTTAAGGTTTTCCAGAAGTTCACTCTATAGGAATATCCTCTTATTCTGATGGAAATGACTATAGTTATTGGAAAAAAATAATTCATACTTTTTTTAGAATCATAGGTTATCCAGTTTGGAGATTTGTTTCATGGATACACCCCCAGAAAAGAAAGGGAAGAAAAATAGACCCTGATGATATAGAAACATTTGTGTATGACGAAAATTAAATGAATGATCTACATTGTTGGTTAGATGAAAATTAATTCAATAGAGTACCTATGTGTAAAATGACTCTTTATATTTGAAAATTATTAGAAGTTACACATGAGGGTACTAATAATGTAAATTATAATAGGATTGATATATACTGTAAATATTTTAAAATGTTTAGAGTGCATCCTAATGAGACTATAACTGAAATTTTTACTTAATTGATTGATATTTTTAATAGTATAAATTCTTTAGGTGATAATATTTCAATAGGGATTAGTATTAATAAGATCGTTTGGGTCCATCCTAGTTCTTGGAAATTTTTGACAATATAACAATAAAATGACGACAAAAACATGTTTATTGAAGAACTCATAGAATAACTCATTAAATATGATATTATAATGAAAATACAAGTAGATAAGGAAGAAAAATAGGTCAAGTAGAATAATACCATTACTTTCAAATCAAACAAGGACCATTATTCTAGGAGTAAAGAATATATTGATCATCTTTCAAATAATGTTAACGAATTATTTAAGAAGAAGAATGAATACTTCCATGATAATAAGGATTAGAAACAAAAATTGGAGGTAAGATTCTATGAGTGAAATAAAAAGGGTCACATAAAAATGGAGTACCATTATCTCATAAATATTTCAAGAGAGAAGAAGGAAATCAAAAAATCATTTAGGTGTCAACATTAAGTATGAGTAATGACTGCATATCCCCATCTAATGCAAGTGATATAATCCCCATGTTCCTCATGGAAAACATTACAAGTAATTAAAAATGCAAATTCGTCCTCTTCTTATAAATCATCTTGCCACTAAAATTATGAAGATCTATTATATGCAAGAAATCAATTTCAAGAATGATTTTTTTAGCTTACCCAAAAGTTCAAATAGCTTAAAAATAAATACAATGTTATTGTCAGTTAATGTAAAACCCCAAGATTCCATAGTACGCTTCTCTTTGAATAATACAATAGTGTGTGTTTTACGCAACTTCGAGTTCTAACCCACCACAACAAAACAAACTAGCCGTTATGAATAGTAATACCCAATTTTTTAAATTTTATACATTTTATCTTTAAAAATGGACTTCTTTTTTGGATTTATAATATCAAAATTATATTAGGGTGATTTTTTGGTATTTTTTTGAAAACTTTCAATTTTTGATGAATAGTGAAAAAACACTTAGTTATAGTTTAAAACTGAATTTTTATTTAAATAATTATTTATTTTATTTAAATTTATTTTAGGTCAAAATAGATACATAATACCAATATAAGTTCAATGTAAATCATTGGAGTTAGTTTATAATAATTTTAGATGTTTAAAAATTTTATTGAACTTTTTGTCGTCTTTCACCCACCTCCTAGCAGCATTTGAAAATTTACATAAAACATAATTTTACCGCTTTTGTGAGTTGAATTTCAAAAATCTGAGAGACAAGGTTGATATCAGTAAGTAAAATGTGGTTCAATAAGATTAAAATACTTTGTAGTAAATAGTAACTTTTTGCTTTTATTTACCACTTTTAAAAGTAAATAGAGTAATTAATGGTAAAAATGATATTATTATTACCCAAACATGTGTCCTAATTCTATTGGATAAGTATAATTAGACCAAAGACATCCTTAGAAATAAAATATGAACCTATTTGGTCCACTTGGATTAGATTAGTACATTTATTATTATTTTATTTAAAGAAGAGTAAAAAGAGTTAAATTCAAAGTTTAATAACTAAGTCATTTTTAATATTGGGTTACACAAAATATAAATTCTATTATAAATATTCATTAGAAATATAAAAATATTTACTACATAACAAAATTTTATTTATAATTTTTAGACATTAAATAATTTAATTTATTTATGATACAATGATGATACAGTAATTACCTTATTAATGAAATATTAAAATAATTAATATTATAAATACCCAAATAAATGTAATTTGAGGATTCATATGAAATAAATTAATTTTATATGTTAATATTACATGTTAGGGTTGATTAAATAAATTTGTTTTGCAGTAATAATTCAATTATGAATTTAGAAAAAAAAATACTAAATAGTTTCAAAATTGACAAAAAGGGTTTTTAAAACTAATATTATATTATTAATTGATATGATATTCTTAAAAGTATAAGCTTCACCAAAATTACTTAGATAAGGTAATATATATTAATAATGAACCACTTTGGGTTCTCTTGTCTTGTTATAGTAAGTTTATTAACCATATAATATAAAAATACAAAGAGAAATGGTAAATTTCAAACTCATTATCTAAGAGTTAAATCTAAAAGATATGGTTAATATAGTGACCCCAACCTATCTAAAACCTATTGTTTGAGTGTATTTATACCCATTACTACCTTATCTTTGAAATAAATCAATTTTGATCTAGCCCACCATTGGTGGTGGGGTGGTAAGGGCTTGGGTGGGGTGAGGGGAGGTCGGGGGTCAAGTCCCTAGGCTTGCGATTTACTCTAATTTTCTTCCTTGCGTCATGTTACACTTTCACGGTTGTACCCAATTTTTTTAAATCAATTTTTATCCATTAGAAACCGAAAATTATTTTATTATAAAATAATATTTCTAGCTTTTCCTAAGGAGCCCCTCACCCCTCTTATAAAAGGGCACTTCCCCTTCTCTCTAATTCACACCTTCAAAGCAATTTGGCACATCCAAACTCTACCCAAATACCCTCTAAACAATCCTCCTTTCATCCTAGAGGTGTTCCTTCAGTCAGAAATCCATCCTAAGAAGCCCTTCTGATCAAATCAAAAAGAAAGAACCTGAAAAAGAGGTAAATATCTCACCACATCTTTCATGTTTTTTCTTCTTCCACTTCTTCTTTCCTTGGTGTTTCCATTATAAAATAAAAACTCCAGTATCTTCTATATACTGTGATGTTATTATAAATATGGTACAACCATATTCAATATTCTATCCATCCTTGGAATGACATTTCACCATACGTGCGTACGTACGGTTTATCATCTCCACGTCGTGGTGTAGCTGTTATTCGATACATTATTATTTGGATGGGTATAATAATGATGTATAAATTATGTAAATAATAAATATAACAAGATAATGATTCTTTATATATGATATACCATCCAATTATATAGGATTTTAATATCAAAAGAGTGATATTGTCGCTCGTGCGTACGTACGGATTACCATCTCCACAAACACTATGAGATTCATTCCCCATCGTATCCATTCAAGAATAATTTTCATTAGATGATTAAAAATAATGTTTAAAGACTTAATATCATTCTGAATTTTAACAAGATACATCCTATTCATAACAAATATTACTTACGTAACAAATCATATAAAGGAAAACGAATCAGTTAACACCCGAAACGACGATAATACTAAAATATTATTAATAAAGAAATATTAAAAGATAATATATGATATAATATTAATTTATATGATTCTTGTATAATTTAATAAAAATTATTTCACCATTATACAGGATGTTAACCTACCCTCTACCAAGGAACAGTATAAGGTAAGGGTTAATTTCACAATCTCTTTATTATCTGAGGTTGTTTAAACATGTGTATCTACTGGGAATTCTTTATCACCCACATCCATGTTTCTTAAAATGTATTTAAATTTTTTTTTACTATTTACTAGACTATAGGTTAAATAAATTCATTCCCTTATTGGACCTTCATTTTTTTGAAAGGAATCTTTTGGTAATTTTCTAAACAATGTACTTTATATCCTTTTCGACAAAATTAAGGTAAGAATGTTTTTTTAACTTATACAGCGGGTGTGGATATTTTCTACTGTTATAACATTGTCGAAGCTTCCCTTAAAATATTATATGAATATTTTCAAAATAAATGTTTTATTTTATAATTATGTGACTTTAAATGATTTCAAAAAAAATAAAGGGGTATTTCTCTCAAATAGTTTTGATTTCATCTATGTCAACATCCTTTGATGGATTTCACACTTGATTGAAGTTGATTCATTATGATACAAATATTACATATTGTATTGATTTTTTTTGATATTTTTGACTATGGATGTGTTATTTTTATACCATTCGTGGTTTATGGATAAAGTATTGAAATTTCGTATACTAGTTTTAATACGAATTTTTATGTTATGTTTAAACCATTTCATATAAGGAATGCATTGGATATAGTATGTGACAATTGGATCCCGCTATAGCTCCTTGATGAATTGGTAGGTATCATGAGACAAACTAGTGTCTTGGAACAAGGCCTTGACAAAATCTTTTTTGTAGTCTTGGCACAAGGCCTTGACTATGTGGTTATGAAGTCTGGCATTATACATTTCATCATTATGAAAGTGGCTATTAATATTGCATGTGATTATTTGACTAGTAGAATATCCCTTGAGTAAGTAAATGGAATTATTTTGATTTGTATTTTTCATATTATGATGAATATTATGTTGAAAGGGATTTTTTTAGTTTTATACATTACCTTAAATGTTTATGCTTATTTATGAAAGTTTCTGCTATATTGTTATCCTTACTGAGCATCTATGATCACCCCTTTCTATGTTTTATTTTTCCCAGGATGAGAAGAAGTATATTATGACTGACCGGCAGGGATATTCTATGGGATCTCATTGTTTTCTATGGAAACAATGTTGTTGTAGTTTTCCATTTTATGATGTAATGTAAACCTTATAAATGTATCTAGTATATCCAAGGATACTAAACTAATCGGTATTTTGAGACATGATCCTTCATGATCATTCAAATAATACGTAATAATTCACCGGCTCTGGGCTTCTAAGGTCGGGGCGTTATAGTTGGTATCAGAGGAAGTTGAGTAGAAACCATTGAAGCTAGATTTATAAAAACTCTAATTAGAGAACATTACCCTAATATAGACTTTGAGGATTAGTATATAAGAACTTCATAGAATTTTTGTAATGTTGAGATTTTTTGTATTTTCAGAGAAGTACATCCCCATCTAGATAGGAGTTGGTAGAGGTGGCTCTGGTACATATGTACCTAGGGGTACAACCCGAAAACACCACTTTGAGCTAGACTCAAACAGGAACTGGTGCACAACAACGGGCCTTGCAACACTCTTTGTTACGACACTTCTGATGGATATGATTAGGATAATCCACATTTTCTTTACAAACCATTATTAAGGATTTATGAGTATATACCTCCCCAAAAAAAACATTTTTATGATTATGGATTACATCCATGAATTGATTAATTTATGGTAAGTATGTTATAACTTTGGAATTATGTATTGTGATTCATAAACTAATCTAGTGTATGCCAATGTTTAGAAATGGCGTCTAGTGGAAGGACTGGAAACCGTATCAAGGCATGCACTCAATGTTGGGATTGCCTCCTTCTCAAGATAATTATAGTGGAACTGGTGATACAATTGGTGTGGATTAGCTTATCACTATATTGGGACAACTCACTAAGGTTATGAATAATAACCTTACCCGTAGCGAGCACCCTGATCCGCAAAGTAGAGGATCAATGTTTTATGGGTTCATGAGGCAACAACCACCAACATTCAATGGAGGTAAAAATCCATTAGTAGCTGAGCAATGGATAAATTTCTTATAGAAAATATTCCACTCCTTGGGGAGTAGAGAAAGGGAAAAAGTTTTCATGGCAGTTTACCGCCTCACTGGACATGATGATCAATGGTGGTCATTGATTCAAGACACAAAGGAAGATGATGAAGTATCAAATATGGAATGGCGGGAGTTTAGAGAAATTTTCATAGAAAAATACTTTCCTCATGACCATCGAGTGGATATGGAAAGAAAATTCTGAGTCTGAGGAAAAAGGAGGATGAGAATGTCGCAAAGTATGAAGCTAACTTTACAAGGATAGAGAGGCATGCTTCAGATCATATACATAACCCAAGAAGTAATATTGGTCATTTTTTTCATGGGTTAAAACCATTTCTCCGTTGAGCATTATTCTCACAATCCTTCTCGTCATACGAAGATACTGTCTCATGTGCTATCAAGACAAAAAAATAATTCTCTAAGTATTACCACTTTAAAGAAAATTTAGAGAAGAAGATATCTGTTGAACACTATGGAAATGGAAATAAGTGTAATAACGGAAAAGTTGAATATCCATCATGTAGTAAGTGTGGAAAGAAACCCCCAGGTACTTGTCCGAAGGGATTGGGAGTCTTTTGTAAGTATGGTGAAAAATGCCACCAAGCTCATGATTGTAAGGGGAAGAAAGAGGTTGTTAATGTTGAATGCTACAATTGTAGATAAAGGGGACATTATGAAAATGAATTTCCAAAGTATCAGGGGAACTTACCTCAAAAGAGGCCAAGGGATCAATTTCAAGCTTCTACTATCACTACTACTGAGGTTGAAGCTCTGAAAGATGTAGTGGCAGGTAATTTAATGGTTTCTTCAAATTTTGCCAATTCTTTATTTGATTCTGGATCATTGCAGTGTTTCATATCTTCCAAGTTTTCTAAGAAAATTAGATTTTTCCAGTTTGATTTAATATGGTATTTTTCAGTCAAAACTTCTAAGAGAAGTATCATTGCAAAAAAGTTTTGTGAATCAGTTCCCATTAAGGCATATAAACATTATTTATCTGTTGATCTCATCATCATATCCATGATTGAATTTGATATAATCATCGGTATGTATTGGCTTTGGGACCATGATGCGAAAATTTATTTTAAGAAGAAGGAGGTAACAATTTTTGATGATGATAAGGAGTACCTTATCTTTATAGCAGAAATGTCACCACCTAATTCTTATCAAGATCCACCCACAGTAGCTCAACTAAATTCAATTATTGCAGAGGAATAGAATGAAATTATTGTGGGTGAGGAAAGGAATGTTCAAATAGATTATGTACCTATTGTGAAAGAATATTTTGATTTGTTTCTAGAGGATTTACCTGGACATACTCCAAAATGAGAAATTGAGTTTTCCATTGACTTGATTCCTAGTTCAAGGCCCATATCAAAGACCCCTTATAGAATGGCCATTTTGGAATTAGTGGAACTAAAGAGGAAACTATAGGAATTGAGTAATAAGTTATTTATTCACCCTAGTGTTTCTCCATGTGGATCACCTATTCTTTTTGTTGAGAAGAAAGATGGATCTATGAGGTTGTGCATTGACTACAGGGAGATCAATGCTATAAAAATAAAGAACAAGTATCCCCTACCTCGCATTGATGATTTATTTGACCAACTTCATGGAGCTCAATAATTTTTAAATACTGACCTTTGATCTGGATATCGTCATTTGTGTGTGAAGAAGGAAGAAATTCCGAAAATAGAATTTTGAACCAGGTACGGGCATTACGAGTTTACAGTAATGCCTTTTGGGTTGACTAATGCACCCTATGTCTTCATGGATATAACAAATAGAGTTTCCAAGGAATATCTTGATGACATTGTAGTGGTATTTATTGATGAGATCTTGGTATACTCTAGAAGCTACGAAGATCATGAAAATCACTGGCACATTATTCTAAGGACTCTTAGAAGACATGAATTATATGGGAAGTTTAGCAAATGTGAATTCTGGCTTCAGGACATATTATCTCTAAGGATGGAATCTATGTTGATCCTTCTAAGACCAAGGCAATCCAAAAATGTCCAGCACCAATGAGTATAATCAAGGTACGTAGTTTTATTGGTTTAGCAGGTTATTATCAATGATTCCTCTAGATTTTTGCCCGGTTGGCTAACCCATTAACAAAGCTCACATGAAAAGGGGTTAAATTTGTTTCAAAAAAAGAGTGTGAAGAATATTTCAAAGAACTTAAGAAAATATTATTCAATTCTCCTATCTTGAATCTACCATTGGGTAATGATGGGTTTGTTATTTATAGTGATGCATCAAATAAAGGACTTGGTTCTATCCTTATACAAAATGATAGAATTATTTTCTATGCATCACGACAGCTAAATATTCATGAACAAAACAATCCCACTCATGATCTTGAGTTATCAGTTGTAATTGTTACTTTGAAGATTTCGAGAAACTATATCTATAGTGAAAATGTGAGATATATACCGATCACAAGAGTTTAAAGTATATTTTCTCATAGAAAGAACTCAACATAAGGAAAAGATGATGTCTTGAACTACTCAAAGATTATGATTTCACTATACACTACCACCTAGGGAAGGCAAATAAGGCAGCAGATGCTTTGAGCAGAAAGGATCATGGAGTTCTAAACAATATTAGAGTTGAAAACTATCCTATATTTTAGGATCTAGTAAAGTTGGACATGGGGATAACCATGGAAGGTGAAACTTCAAAACTTTTTCAAATGGTTTCCAAACCATCCTTAATAGAAAGGATAAAGATTTATCTAACCAATGATGAATAGTTTCAAAAGAAGATTAAAGCTGTGAATGATGGGGGATTGAGTGAATTTGTGTATGAAGATGGAATTTTGAAATTTTGGAAGAGACTTTATGTTCCTGATATACCTGATCTAAAAAGGGAATTGTTGGATGATGCTCACAGTTCCAATTTCTCTATACAACCTGGTTGCACTAAGCTGTATAAGGATTTGAAGGAAAAAATTTTGTGGGACAACACGAAGAGGGAGATTGCTGATTTTGTGTCAAGATGTATGGTTTGTCAACAAGTGAAAGTTGGAAGGAAATAGCCTAGATGAGTCATGCAACCTCTTCCCATACCTGATTGGAAATGGAAAAATATTATGATGGACTTTGTCATGGGACTACCAAATACTCCTAGAAGAAAGGATGCAATACGGGTCATTGTTAATCATCTTACTAATGCATCACATTTTCTTGCTATAAAAGAAGATTTAAAACTTGAACACCTAGCAAGATTATATATTAATGAAGTATTGAGACTTCATGGAGTACCCCTATCGATTATTTCTGATCGTGATCCACATTTTACATCAAGATTCTGGAAAAGTCTTCATAAATACGTAGATAATGAACTTTGTTTGAGCACTGCCTACCACCCCCAAACTAATGGACAATTATAATGGACTATTCAAACCTTGTAATACATGTTGAGATCATGCTCACTTAACTTTCAAGGTATGTGGGATCAATATTTACCTCTGGTAGAATGTTCCTATAACAATAGCTTTCATTCAAGTATTCATATGGCACCAGATGAAGTGTTATACAGAAAGAAATTTCACACACCAACATGTTCGGATGATGTTGGTGAAAGAAAAAATGTAGACCCAGAACTTGTGGAGGAAATGATGGAAAAGATTAAGGTAATACCAACCCACATCAAATCCGTTCAATGTAAACAGAAGATCTATGTCGATAACCGAAGGAAGGATTTGGAATTTCAGGTAAGAGATCATGTTTTCTTGAAGGTATCTCCATGGAAGGGTGTTATATGTTTTGTTAAGAAGGGAAAATTAAGTCCCAGGTACATCAGACCTTTCAAAATTCTAGAACGAATTGTTGTTGTAGCTTACCATTTGGAAATGTCGCCAAGTCTCTCCAAATTTTACGATGTGTTCCACGTATCACTGTTGACAAAATACATGCTTGACCCAAAGCATGTACTCACCTATGAGGAATTAGAACTGGAACCCGATCTGTCTTATTACGAAGATCCAGTCAAGGTTCTTGATACAATAGAACAAGTGCTGGGAAATTGGACGACTCATCTGGTTAATGTTCTATAGAGAAACCATAAGATGGAAGAGGCAACGTGGGAACTCGATGAACTTATGATGAAGAACAACCCGAGTCTTTTTATGCAGTAATATTCTAGAAATTTCGAGGATGAAATTATTTGAAGGAGGGGAAAATGTAGCACCCCAAGATTCAATGGTACGCTTCTCTTTGAATAATATAATAGCATGTGTTGTACGCAACTTCGAGTTCTAACACACCACAACCAATCAAACTAGCCGTTATGAATAGTAATACCCACTTTTTGAAATTTTATACATTTTATCTTTCAAAGTGGACTTCATTTTTGGATTCATAATATCAAAATTATCTTAGGTTAAATTTTTTGTATTTTTCTGAAAACTTTCAATTTTTTATGAATAGTGAAAAACACTTAGTTATAGTCTAAAACGGATTTTTTATATAAAAAATATTTATTTTATTTATATTTATTTTATGACAAAATAGATACATCATACCTATATAAGTTCAATGTTATTCATTGGAGTCAGTTTATAATATTTTTAGATATATAAAAATATTATTGAACTTTTTACCGTCATTTACCCACCTCCTAGAAGCTTTTGCAAATTTACATAAAATTTAAATTTACCACTTTTGGGAGTTGAATTTCCAAAATCCAAGAGACATGGTTGATATCAACAAGTAAAATGTGGTTTAATAAGATGAAAATAATTTTTATTGATTAGTAACTTTTTACTTTTATTTACCATGGTTAAAAGTAAATAGGGTAATTAAGGGTAAATATGATATTATTATTACCCTAACGCATGTCCTAATTCTATTGGATAAGTATAATTCAACCAAAAACACCCTTATCAATAAAATATGAACCTCTTTTGTCCACTTGGATTAGATTAGGACATTAATTATTATTTTATTTAAAGAAGAGTTAAAAGAGTTAAATTCAATGTTTAATAATTAAACAATTTTTAATAGAGGGTTAGAAACAATGTAAATTTGACTATAAATATTCATTAGAAATCTAGAAAGATTTCCTACATAATGGTATTTTATTTATAATTTTTATACATTAAATAATTTAGTTTATTTATGACATAATGATGATGTCGTAATTACCTTATTAATGAAATATTAAAATAATTAATATTATAAATTCCCAAATAAATGTAATTTCAGACTTTTTATGAATTATACTAATTTTATAGGTTAATATGAAATGTTAGGATTGATTAAATAATTTTTGTTTTATGTAATAATTCTGTTATTAATTTAGAAAAAACAAAATACCAAATAGTATCAAAATTGACATAAAAGTGTTTTTAAAACATATATAATATTATGAATTGATATAATATTAATAAAAATCTAAGTCTCATCCAAATGACTTAAATAAGGTTATATATATTAAAAATGAACTACTTTGGGTTCCCTTGTCTTGTTATAGTAATATTATTAACCATATAATATAAAAATACAAAGAGACATGGCAAATGTCAAACTAATTAACTAAGAGTTAAATCTAAAAGATAAGGTTAATATAGTGATCCAAATCGGTCTAAAACCTATTGGTTGAGTTTATTTTGACCCATTACCACTTTATCTTCAAATTAAATAAATATTTATCCATTATAAATAGAAAATGAGTTTATTATAAAATATTATTTCTAGCTTTTCCTAAGGTGCCCCTCTCCCCTCTTATAAAAAGGCACTTCCCCTTCTCTCAAATTCACACCTTCAAAGTCATTTGGCTTGGCCAGCCTCGGACAAAATACCCTCTCAATTGTCCTCCTTTCATCCTAGAGGCCTTACTTTAGTCATAAATCCAACATAAGGAGCCATTTTGATCAAATCAAAAGGAAGAACCTGAAGAAAAGGTAAATATCTCACCACCTCTTTCATATTTTTTCATCTTCAACTTATTCTTTCCTTGTTGTTTCCATTCTAAAATAATAAATCAAGTATATTATATATATTTTGATGTTAATATAAATATGGTACAACCATGTTCATTATTCTATCCATCCTTTGAATTACATGTCACCATACGTGCGTACGTACGGCTTACCGTCTCCACGTCGTGCTGTAGTTGTTATTCAATACATTATTATTTGGATGGGTATAATAATGATATATAAATGATGTAAATAATAAATATAAAATTATAATGATTCTGTATATATGATATACCATCCAATTATATCTGATTTTAATATCCAAAGAATGATATTGTCGCTCGTGCGTACGTATAGATTACTGTCTCCACGAACAAGATGAGATTCATTCCCCATCGTATCCATTCAAGAATAATTTTCATTAGATGATTAAAAATAATGTTTAAATACTTAATATAATTATGAATATGAATAAGATACATCCTATCCATAACAAACATTACTTACATAACAAATCATATAAAGGAAAATGAATCAGTTAACATTGAAACGACGATAATACTAAAATACTATTAGCAGAGAAATATTAAAATATCATATATGATATAATATTAATGGGTATGATTCTTGTATAATTTAATAACAATTATTTCACCATTATACAGGAGGTTAACCTACCCTCGACCAAAGAAAAGTACAAGGTAAGGGTTAATTTCACAGTCTCTTTATTATCTGAGGTTGTTTATACATGAGTATCTACTGGGACTTCTTTACCATCCACATTCATGTTTCTTAAAAATATATTTCAAAACAATTTTACTATTTACCAAACTATGGTTTAAATACATTTATACCATTTTTTTAACTTCGATGCTTTGAATGGAATCATTCCGTTTTTTTCTAAACAAGGTACTTTATGACCTTTTCGAAAAAAAATTAAGGTAAGAATACTTTTTTATCTTATACTGCGGGTGCAGCTATTTTCTGCCATTATAACATCGTCGAAGCTTCTCTTACAAGATTATAAAAGTATTTTCAAAAAAATGTTTTCTTTTATAATTATGTGACTTTAAATGATTTCAAAAAATAATGCTATATTTCTCTCAAATAGTTTCTATTTCTTCTATATCAACATCCTTTGATGGATTTTACACATGTTTGGTGTTTATTCTTTAGGGTACAAATATTCCATATTATATTGAAGGTTTTGTCATATTTTTTACTATGGATTTGTTATTTTTATACCATTCATGGTTTATGGATAAAGTATTGACATTTCGTATGCTAGTTTTAATATGAGTGTTTATGTTATGTTTAAACCTTTTCATATGTTGAATGAATTGGATTTAGTAAGTGACAGGTGGAGCCTGGTATAGCTTCATGATGCATCGGTAGGTCTCATGAGACAAACTAGTGACTTATCACAAGGCCTTGACAAAATCTTATTTGTACTCTTGGCACAAGGCCTTGACAATGTGGTTATGAAGTCTGGAATTATGCATTCCATAATTATAAAAGTGGCTATTGATATTGTATGTGATTATTAAACTAGTAAAATATCCATGTGAGTAAGTTAATGGCATTATTTTGATTTATAGTTTCCATATTATGATGAATTTTATGTTGAAAATAATTTTTTTAGTTTTATAAATATCCTTAAATGTTTATGCTTATTTACAGAAGTTTCCTCTATATTGTTATACTTACTAAGCATCTGAGCTCACCCCTTTCAATGTTTTATTTCTCCCAGGATGCAAAGAATTATATTATGACTGACCTGCAGGGATAGTCTATGGGATCTCAGTGTTGTCTATGGAAATAATGTTAGTGTATTTTCCCATTTTATGATGTAATTTAATCCTTATGAATGTATCTATTACTTCCAAGGCTACTAAACTAATCAGTCTTTCGAGAATTGATCATTCGTGATCATACCAATGATATGTAATAATGCCCTGACTCTGGGATTCTGGGTCGGGGCGTTACAGTGAAAAGTATTCCATTTTAAATAATTGAAAAACTATAATAAAAAATGAAAATATCAAATATTTTCCCTTAAAAATGATGAAAATAAAAATTAAAGATTCAAATTATTTTTGAAATGAAATAAAGGTTTTGAAAAAATTTAGATAAAATAAAGGAAAAATGGATAGTCTAAAAGATCAACCCAGCATTGAATAATTAGAAAATATAATCAATGATCTCTGAAATTATCTTGATATTTTCACCTAATTTTAGAAAAATTGAATTTAATTTTAGGTCTCCAATGACATGGGAACGAGACTCAAGGTATTGGTTTTCATAAAATACTAGAACCTCAAAACTGCTACCACTTTTGTAAATGATTGCACTTAATTTAAATTTTTATGTTATTGTTGTGAAACCAGGAATCTCATTTATGAATGTAATTAAAAAAATTCTGATATTGAAGGCTTAAACCCATCCATTTTTCTTCAAATTTGTATTCTACATATATATTTCCAAGGAAACTGTGATTTCAAAATTCCCTTTTTGATAACATTTTTGGATCCAAATTTTTGGTAAAAAAAAATTTATTATCTTAAATAGGTTTATTAAAATATGTCTCAAGAGAAATTCCTTATTATATAAATGGTACATGGATAGTGGGTACTCTAGTAATATGTTTTGTAGCTACACCAAATTTAACCACCATGTGAATCTTTATAGTCATATTTGGTGAAAAATCAAGTATTACGATCATTGGTATAGGTACTATTGACTCTTCAAAAACCTAACTTATTAATGATATTTTATGTGTTAAAGGTTTGAATTATAATTCACTTATCATTTTTTTATGGGATAGCAGTTTTAAAGTTTCATTTGAAAAATATGTTCAAAATGTTTTTTATTCCCGTAAAAATCATTTATTTTATACTTATAGATTTCAAAATGTTTTTGTTT
Source organism: Viscum album (assembly GCA_963277665.1). Taxonomy (NCBI): domain Eukaryota; kingdom Viridiplantae; phylum Streptophyta; class Magnoliopsida; order Santalales; family Viscaceae; genus Viscum; species Viscum album. The sequence continues at coordinate 446,250,651 of OY728144.1, forward strand.
TTTATTTGAAATACTTTTCTATCCAAAATGTTAAATTCTTATGTTCAAAATATAGTGATTCATGGTTATGGAATAGACTTATAGGCCATTATAGTAGACACTCACTTGTGAAACTTTACTGGAAACATCTAGTTCGAGATTTACTGAAACTGAATTTCCAAAATGAAATTGTGTGTGAACCATTAAAACTTAGTAAAGAACAAAAATCATCCTTTAAATATAAAAATGAAGTGCCTGCCTATAAATTACCTTAATTTATTCACCCAAATCCTTCTGGACCAACCCAAGGGATAGTATTATTTTTAAATCTTACTTATTTTTAATTTTCAATGATTATAAAATATTTACTTGGGTTTATTTCTGAGTACATAAAACTGAGTCTTGTAAAGTATTCAATAAGTATAAAAATAAGGTAAAAAACTAAATATGGTATAATATTATTTCTCTTTAAGGGAGATCTTGGGGTAGAGTTTAAAGATAAGGATTTTTTTTATTTTTTTGCTTCACAAGGTTATCGTCATTCTTTTTCTACTCTTAGAACTCCCCAAAAATAGAGTTGTTGAAAGTCCAAACTGAATTTTATAAATAATTTCTCAAACTATCCTTAATGAATTCAAGTTCCCTCTATATTGTTAGGCCAATGTGTTTGATATTTTACAATAAACCATTATCTATGCATTCATAAGACCCATCCTTAAAAATACTCTTTATGATATTTGGAATGGTAAATTACCTAAAGTTGGTAATTTTATGGTGTTTATTCTTTTATGTTTTATTATTAACCCCAAATAAAATTTAGGTAAAATTGACCCTATATTGGATAACGGTATATTTGTTGGTTATTACAACTCAAGTATAACTTATTGAGTTTTCAATAAAAGGATTAAAACCCTTTAATAGTCAATTCACATCAAATTTGATGCGAATTTTCCAAAACCACATTCTTAAATTAAAGATGTTGAGTCAAACCATGATAAATTTACCTTAAATGATCCTCAAAATCCTAAATAAATTGAAGTTTAGAATGAACCTAGGCCTATACCTAATTCATGGATTATATATAAAGAACATATTATTGAATATACTATAGATGACTTTCAAGATGATAGTTATACTAGGTGGTATTTTTTATATGATGTAGAACCTCATTCTTTTATGTTAAAACTAACGCACTAAAATCTTAATGATTACATTAAAGATGAAAATTGGGTTATTTCCATGTTAGAGTAAGTAAATTAATTTAGCCACAACAATGTTTGTACTCTTTTATAATAGCCCAATGATCATCATGTTGTTGGAAAAAATGGTTATTTAAAAATAAATTAGATGAGAGAGGTAATATCACCCATAATAAATCTCAAATTATAAAAAAACTACATCTAAGAGCAAGGAATTTATTATGTTGATACCTCTACCTTAGTATCTAGGATATAATATATAAAAATATTTTTTGGAATTCATATCTCATTTAAAATTTAATTTTTTTAAAATAGATATTAAAAGTTCATTTTTAAATGATTTTATTTCCATAAAGGTTTTTGGGGAACAACAACGTAGATTTAAAGATTATAAATTTGTGTATCATGATTTAAAGATAACCAATAACTTTATTGATTGAAAAAATCCCATTAGGATTAATATGTCAGGTTAACCAAATTTAATTTAAATAAAGGGGTTGAAATATGAAAGATTGGCTCTACATTGTTTTTAAAAAATTTCTCAATGGATATTTTGATTTTAAAAATTTATGTTGAAGATATAATTTTTATTCAACTAGATAATAAATGTTTATTGAATTTTCTAATTAAATGAGTAAATAATGAGATATGGGTTTTATGGAAGAACTCAAAGTTTTCTTTGGTTTTCAAATTTCCAAAAATTCATGAGAAAATTATATTTTCTAAAGAAAATGTGATATTCATATTTTATATCATTTAGGAATAGATAAAGTTAATTAGATTGGTATTAGGATACTTAATTCTTCCAAGATTACATTGGATGAAGTAAGAATACCATTGGAAATAATATTTATATAGGTATTATTTGGAGTCTTCTATATCTTACCATGACCAAGAAAAATATCAAGTTTAGTGTATGCCTTTATTCCAATTTTTTATCCAATATAAAGAAATAAAATTTAAAATCACTCAAATAAAATTTTATATATTTGAAAGAAGCAAAATATATTTTTTTATCTGAAGGAATCCTCTTTTTAAATTAAATTTTCTTCTAATATGGATTTTAGAATGTGAGAACTAGATAGGATGACAACAAGTGGGCCCTATTACCGAGTTCAAAAATACATTACCTCATGGAGTATTAAGAAGAAAGTTTTGGTTTCACTTTCTATGGATGAAGAGGAATATATTTCCAAGGGAATTTGTTTCTCCCAAATCATATGGATGAAACATACTCTCCTATATAAAGATTAAATTATGATCGTGTACTTATTATGTGTGACAACACATATGATATTTATATTTATAAAAATTATATTCATTACTCTCATAAAAAGAACATTGACTTAAGGCACCATTTTCTTAGACCATTTATAAAAATGTTATTACATGTTAGATTATTTTTTCACTAACATTTAATTTTCTGATAACATCACTAAACCCTCTCATATTGATTGTTTTGATTTTATTAGGGGGTTAGGAATGGAATACTTTTGATTCATTCATTTGATGTTGGAAATTATAAGGTTAATTCAATTCAATTTGGTGTGATTGAGTTTTGTTTAATTATATACATTATTTTAATATTGAGTTGTGTTTCAAATATTTAGATCATTGATTTATTTATCTCCTTTATTTAAATCATAAATTTATTTATTTATTTCATTAAATCTATTTGGTTTTTGTTTTTTAATTTGTTTAACCCCTGATTTACATGATTTTAGTACCCCCCCCCCCCTAATTTTAATAGTATACATCATTTTTGGGGAATCTGCACATTCTAAATATGAATTGTTCAAAGAGATAGACTAGTTTTAAAATTATGATTTTATCTTTTTGAAATTAAAATTTCTATTCTAAAGAAAACGAGCATACATTGTATAATTTTTATTTTTCAAAATCAGTTTTAAAATATTAAAATATTTTTAGTTTGTATTTTTAGTTTTTCAAAATCTACATTTATGGTTATCCTGATATCATAATTATAAAAAAATGATGATTTTTTCTCTCTAGAAATATAATTAATTATGAAGTTAATAAAATTCAAAAATGTTGTGTTCCTCATATATGGTTTCTTCCAACATTAATGAATTATTTTTGTCTTTTTAACACATGTACATGGGTGATATCTTATCATTTGAAATATCAAGAATACATTTATAATTCCATGGATATAGAAAAGTGGTTAACCTATGGGTAGGTCTCAATGAGTAAGTGTGTTCATCCTTGTAATCATTTAAAATCATTTTTTATTTATTTATTTTTATTGTATAATAATAAAACAAGAAACAATGATGTTGAAATGTAAAAAAAATGAGGAATAAGAAGAATAAAGAAAGAAATACAGAATAAAAATAGAAAATTAAGTCATCAATAATAAGAAATAGCTCTATAAATATTTACTCTCTACTTTCTATCACTGATTAATAAAGACTAATCATCCAAGAAAAACCTCACATAACACATTCTCAATCTCTTGACATATTTTCCTCACACTCTCTAAAAAATTTAATAAAAATATAAAAAATTTCATTCCACACATGGTAACTCTCCAAACATTGAAAAGAATTCCTAGGTCAAATAAAGTTCACATGGAATATCTTCCATGTAAATGTGATCATCACTAGGTCATAAAATCAAACAACCTCTTTAAATTGATATATAGAATAAATAAAAGAATAATAGGAAAGGGTAAAATGAGTTGATAGTAGAAAATTGTTTGTATGAATGAGTGTATCATCACATCTCCCCATTATGTGGTCACAATCTACTATGAGTGAGGAAGATTTTGATAATCGAACTGGATATTCGATCCCCAAGAAGAAATAAGATTCACCTCTTAGAACTGGGTCTGAAAATTATCCCTATATAATTAGAGGTTAAATATCATTCATAAAGAATTAAAAAAACATAGAGCAATTTTATTTAAAAACTGAGAAAATATAACATAAGAGAGAGAAAAAAATAAGAGAGAGATATATATATATATAAATGAGAGAGAAATTTCAGAACAGAATGAGCAGGGGTCTGCTATGAAATAAAATATAAAAACCTTTCATTTTAAGACATGAAAATAAAAAAATATCAGACTAACCAATTAGGAATAGAACTACACATGTTATCCTTCATCCCATTGCATCCTCCTTCATATGATGTGAGAATAATCCCTTTTCCAAACATTACTAAAATTTGGACATTTTTTAAGCCCTGAACAGAATAGTGGTGACCTCTATAATTTACGAGATATCTTAAAAAATTATACCACCTCAAAACTATATCTTCTATCTAATTTCATCTTTTAATTAAACAAATTCCCTTGAAATTGATGATACCTAGACTTTTTAAGGTAGGTAATTATATTAGCTGACTATGTGATCATTCATTCCAATATTAATTTTAAACTACTGTGTATTTATTATAACTCAATTAAAATCAACTCATAATTAATTTTTGCACTAAATACCAAGCCACACTCAAACTTATTCCATACAGAAAATACTCTTTGGGGTAAATCATTGAGAAAAGTTCAATTTTAGCAAAACCAAAAATCCAAACTCCTATGAAAAAATGAATTGACAATCACAGTGGGTTGGGGAAATCCAAAACTCGTATCAAACATAGACCTAAAATCAAGTCCAAATTAATGAAATACACAATTTCAATCCATCTCAGCTTCAGTTTGAGAGTCCAAAGACAAAAAAGATATGTTAGAAGACCTCCCTACACCTTGGAGTGTAATATTTATCCTATGGTCTAACTTAGCTTGGATAAATCACTCGACAGCATAGAATAAAAATCACAAACCCGACATCATCTATATAATTAGATCTCTATTGTTCATCAATTTATTAGTTTCATCCATATTGAAAATTTGAAAAAGGATTCCTTAGGTTTTGGAATCATCGATTCAGGAATATTAATATATGATAGAGGCCTTCATCCTCTTAGTATCATAGCTCTGATCCAAAGGTGATGATATTCATCCAATCATAAATCCAAACCTCTAAGAAAAATATAATTTTTAGACAATATTATTCTCAATGGATTTGTTTTTTCATCTTCAACATTAGTATATTCCATGGTTTCATTTAGTACTCCCTTCTTTCAAAGATTCAAGATATAACATATTCTAAAATTCATCGCGATGGAGTATCCACTGATGGTAACCCTAGTTTGTCAAACTTGTTGATTTCTCTTCTTAATTTGGTACCATCCAAGTCTTAAAAGAAACATCAGTATTAAATAAAATATACATAGCTCAACACATATTAAAAATCAAAAAAAAATCTAAAATAAACATAAATTCATTTAATTGAAAAATTTAACACCTAATGAAAAAAAAATTATAATATATGAATAAAATACACATTTGGGTATTGAATACATAGTAAATTAATGAAAAATGATGTGTAAAATGAATCAATTAAAGGATTAAACAAGGGGCATATAAAAAAATTCAATTGGTGAAATACATTTGGTGAAAAATGTTTGATTTCTCTTCAGAATTTTTATAATTATGTTTTAATAACATCAAAAGGGGAGATAGATTTTATTTCTTATTGAAAGGGGGACATACTTATTTAAATTGAGAACTATGAAAAAAAATTTGATTTTGAATTTTTGATAATCACAAAGGGAGAGATGTTTTGAAATTAAATTGTTAATGAAAAAAAGTTAAATCTTTCTTAAAATTTATTCCTAAATTAATTTTTTATGAGTTGAAATTAATTATTTTAATTTCATTATTAAATATTAAAAACATTATTTACAATTATGAATTTAATAAAGCCTATCTTTTTTTAAATAGATCAAGTTTTTATGATTATAAAAAATAGGGTAATGATATATATTTCACTCACTTAGGTAGTTATGAATAATCAAAAACACACATTTTTTTCTAATAGGTTATTTTATTGGATTCCATTGTTTTAATTTAATACATTATTTCATGGAAGGTATGAAAAAACATAGGGATCAAGAGTATTATGAGGATAATTTTTGGATCCCCCATATGCATGTTACATTAGTGACCTATTTGGTACCACTACATGGTCGATGGACCACATTGGCTAGCAAGTGGTACCATGAAAAACTCATGCTCTAGTCATTGGTGGTGTCTCTCACATGAATTAATTCACCATGTAACAACTCTATTAAACCTAAAAGACTTCCAAAATTATCTTTAATCCATTTTAGGCTATAAATACACTCCCAAGGGTTCTTGTAATCTATGGATACATTGTAGATTCATTCTAGTTCCTAAATTATGTCATTTTAATTCATTATCTTTCTCTCATACATTTATCTCTCTTTATCAAACATCTTTCATTTTTAAAGCTTATTTTGGGAAGATAGTTTGATTTATTGGGTTTTCTCAAAATAAGTAACTTTGTTTTCTTTTTTTCTCTCATTACCATTTATTTTGATGGGGGTATGTGATAAATACCTTTAATGGGAGGGTATTTTGGTTTTTAGCCAAAAATACTAAAATGATAGCCATGTATTTTGATTTTCTTGGTGTTAACTGCTAAAAACCAATGTTCTTACTTCTTGAAATAGTTTTCTTACTACAAATGAAAATAAATTTTTGGATTTCTTATTAAAACCATTTAAAATTAAGGTTTAAACCAAAACATCTCAAGGTTACATTAGGGGAGAAGACATAGGTATCCCTTTTGGATTATTACTGAACCACATTACCAATTTCTTTTGTTTTCGTATTTTATTTTATATTTATTCTATTCTTTGACTCTTATAATTTTAGTTATCTCTTTAATTATTTTAATATCATCTCAAATTTAGTTATAATTTCTAGAGATGTTTTAAAAGAAAAATAAACTCCCCCCCCCACTCTTTAAATTAATTTATATAAACATGATAAGCTAATTAATAATGTGAGCCTAGAAATAAATGTGATTTGAATAATGGAATCATTAGTTGATTATAAATTTTGGTTATTATGAGTGTGTATCCATATTTGTTAATAGGAATTTAAAGATAAATGTTATGGTTAAGAATTCTTTTAATGATGGTGTTTCTATTACGTTTCAATTGTATGTACGAAAACCATTATTAGGTTATTTAAAATGGTTGAATGGAAAAAGAAATAATTGAAGGATAATTTTTAAAAATTTAATGATAATGGTGGAGTGACAACTGTGAAGACCAGAGGACCAAAAGTTTTGTGAACCATATATTGAATTCAGATAAAAATTAATTATATTTCACCCCTCAATTTAGAATTAAGGTGGATAAGGAAGTACAAATTACTTTCAAAGAAAGTAACTCTTGAAAATATAGATGTTTTTTTGAAGGATTCCCATGGTGGTTTTATAGAAAAAGGAAAATAATTAGAGTGACTTTCATGGAACATAAGAGTAAATATTCAATCATTTTGAAGGCATGTGTTGTACACTGGTTAGAGAAATTGATACAAAAGATAATTTCACCTAATGGAAATATAGTCTTAAAGATGGTAAATACAAGTATTAAATGGTGGTCGTGATCAAATAATATTGTGGATTATTAGATTTTCCAAATCCTACTATCAATGGTAAGATGTATCATTTTATCACTATAAATTGTAAATATATTTTGATTCTGTGAATAAAATTGAAGTAGTGTTCTCCTCATGTAGTAGGCCTCACATTAAAACTATATAAATATATTTTGTTATTTTTATTTCCTTTATTTAAACTATTTACTTATGATACTCTTATCTATGTTTATTCAATGTGTTTTGTGTATTGTGATGTAGTGATTTAGATTCATAGTCTTCTAAGTAATAGTTATGGAAGAATGGGATTGACATACAATGCATTTATTCTTCCTAAATTCCATAAAATATATTCTAGTGGTATTCTGGAAGATATTTTTGATACTAATAGAGTATAAAATCTTTATTTGGAATATATTCACATGATTAAACCTTAATGAAGGTGATTTAAAACTCAATTACATAGAATTATTTTACCCTTTTCCTTATGGGATAGATTATTATAAGCAGTTTCTAATACCTCTTATTTTTTATAAAATATATAGGGAGTTCATTAATTTTTGGGAATGGAAATGGATGAGGGTGGGTATGGGCGTAGAAGTCTGATGGAATAGATTTTGGGTTTCAAAGAATATTGATGGAGGATTTCTTAATGAAAAAGGACCTTGATTTTCCATTGATAGTTAGTAAGATGTAATAAATAAAGTATAAAAAATTGGAGAGGATATATAATAATTAATTGTATATATAGATATCGTTATCCCAAAATAAGGATTATAATATCAATGAATTAAAAAAATTTCATTACATATAAAGACTCTCACTAACATGTATCAGAAGCTAGCTATAATGAATATGGTTTTGCTTTTGTAGAGGTTGTTTCACATGAGAATTTAAAAAGGTAAAAATATAAGAAATCACATATATGACACTATAATGATCCGAGTTTATTTAGAGTCAGTGAAGGTGAACTTTGGAGTTACATATTGGGCACTATTATTGTTTTCATCTCTTTTTGAGTCTTGGTATGTGATTATCACCATTGTGAGCAACTCAAGTGGAAATTATAACCTTTAGTTTATATATGTTAGAGATATGATCTTGAATGGATAACTTCATTATATAGAGATATAAAAATATTTTATAAATTCTTATAGTTTAAAAGGAATAGGGAAACCCATAGCATAAATAATTTAGGTGAAAAGAAAAGGAAAAAATAAGTTAAAGTAAGAGTAGCTCAATAGGAGGTGGCCCCATGTGTTTCTATTATGAGAGGAAAGGTCACTTAAATAAATAATCTTATGATTGGATAATGAATTATATAAAATACATATATGAAATTATATCTTCATGTCATATATCAAATTCTAAGATTGGTCTATTATTGAGTGTTTCTGGCTCACTGGAGTCTTGTATTGTAGAATTTGGAGCTTTATTTAAGTTAAAATTAGAGAGGGGAGTATTAATTAGAATACGTCTAAAAGATACATTAAGTTTCATATTATATATGATCATGCACATGAACTTGTGGTAAAGGGAACATCTAGTTCCATGTAAGGAATGATAATATGGTGGAGTTTAAGAGAATTCAGCACATACCAAGATAGAGGGAAAAAATTATTTTTAATAGATAGTTAGATGATATAGATTTTTTTATAGCATTAATAAATAGATCAAAGAAATTTTGACATAGATCCATGGTTGTGACCAAAAAATGAATTTTTTGATGTTATTAATGATTCAGGGCATAGTATGTGTGTCTAGTTTGTGAATAACAATTAATATTTTTATCGAATTCTATGGAAAATTCACCAATTGTGCAAGATGTAAACATCAAGACCAAAAAAAGTTTCCCATTAAAAATGGACAAAAAAAGACCAAAATATTGAGAGGATATTTTTCATATTAAAATTATAATTAATTTAATCAAATATTAAGAAATGATATATGGTCTTAGGATCTTTATTCGGTGATGATGTTCATCAATTGAAATTCATTTTTATTACATTAATTGTGTCAGGAGGACCAAAAGTATATCCCCTATAGCAGTGATCCACACATGGTCTATTGATATATCAAGAACAACAATGGTGTTTTGAGTTCTTGTGTGGGAGAACAATCATCTTCTGTCATTCGTCTTGATAAATTCAAGATCCTTTAATATTGAAGGGTTTCTTCTCATTCCTAAGAATATGATAAATGGAATAATCAAGAGTGAAATAATTTTTTGTAAAATGACTCTCAATTCTCAATTCTCAACTATCCCTAGAAAACATATATAGAAATCTATTTATAGTGTTAGGTTTTTGGTTAAAATGTTATTTAATTACATAATGACTCTTAAAAAGTATAAACAACCTTATTTTATTTCATTCCATATAATAATATTATTATTATTTTATGGTTTGTGCTAACTAACACAATGATAAATATTATTTTACCATCTTATAAATTAATATTTATCAACGAACATGATCTTGATCTTCTCATCCTCCTCTACATTCATTGAATTCATGGATAAATATTTAATTAAATATTTAATCAAAAATAAATATTTTATTCAAAATCTACAGAATATATATTTATTAAATATTCAATAAATAAATAAAATATTATATTCACATTGGGGGAATAAATATTTATTTAATATTTTATATCAATAAAATATGAATAAGCTTATTCCTTAGTCTTGAGATAAATATTTATTCCAATAATTAAATTCAAATAGAATTTAATTGAGATCAAAGGAAACACTTAGTGTGTGACCCTCTATGATTCTTTATCATTTGTATTATATGGGATTTTTTAAAGTCCAATATTACTATCTAGTAATAAGTAAAGGAGCCCATGAGAAATAAGTAAATTTCACAATGTCGATAAGAACATATGAGCACTCATTGTGTAATATAATCTCATTGTCTCAATATCTAATCAATCTGGTTGCACATCTGTGACATCAACCAATATGATTGATACATTTTTATTTAACTATCTAAAATAAACTTTCCATAACACCATGTAAATGGAATTTAGTGTGATGATTTTATTTCAATCAAATGGTTGAGATATGAACTTCCATATATATAGAAGGGAAAAATCCTTCCTCCAATTATAAATCAATGAAAATCCATTCGTGAAACAACCAATTTACCCTACTTCCCTGGAACATATGGTGTTATGATTTATATCAGTAAATCTAACTATGTGAGTCATGAAATGAATTAATTATAATATTAAAGTCTAAAGACCATTATACATACTCTTATATAGGAATATCTTATGATACATAAACATGTGGAATTCTTACTAGTGAGTATGTTATCAAAATCTCTCATCTTGGAGATTACCAATTAAGAACATCATGAGATGAAGTCTCATCCACTTAAGAGTACTCACACTTGACATAAATAATTATATGTGTACTTTCATAGTATGTTATCAAGCGGTAGATCTATCTTTAATAATATTTCCATGGAATTTCAATGTTCTCATCCTAAGGGGGAACTATTATTCTATTTTCAATGTGACAGATACTCTGGTAAGTTATTATTTCATATTCATGTAGAATAGTTCAAAATAGATAATAATATGTTTTAGTAATATTTAAATCTTCAAATTTACATAAACTCTAATGTACCAACAGTTGGGTCAAGAAGACAAACTCCAACAAACTTCTATTTAGACTATATCCAACTACCTAATACAATCAATCTACTAGACCTCACATATTGATCATGTTTTCGCTAAGTTAAGGCTTTATTAAATGGGTCTACCATGTTTCCATACATAGAGAATAAACTCACTATAACTTACCAAATTTGAGAATAATCCATCAATAGATGATACTTACTATGTAATTTTTTAGTTCACTAATATAACCTTCTCTTCTTTTCAAGGGCCACCATTTTAGTAATATCAAAATAGAATGCGATAGGGTCTTTTTTTCTAGGTACCATAATAAGATCTTGGAAAATTTTATGTATCTAAACATCCATAGAAGCAATAATATACTTAGAATATATTGTAGAATCTATGATCATGTCTTGATTTGAGCTCTTCTAGCTCACATCACCTCCATTGATAGTGAAGATGTATCCCATATGCAATTTTAGATTATATTGATCTATTTGGAATCTATAATACATAAATTATTTGATAACTAATTAATCATATCCTGTATATAAATGTAACATATCCTTATTACACCTCAAATAATTAAGGATAGAATTGATAGTTATCCGATGGTCATCACCTAAATTTCATTGATATCTTCCTTTTGCACATATGGAATTAGTGACATATAGCCTAGTACATAGCATAGTATACATGACTGGACTAATCACTAATGTATATGGGATCCTTGTCATCCTTTTTCTTTATTTATGTGTCTAAAAAAAATTCTTAGAAAGATGAATTCCATATAATATTGGCATCAATCCCATCTTGGATTTTTCTATACTAAATCTCTTATGTAACTTGTCAGTATATAAACCATGACTTACACCGAGAAATTTCTTAGATCTATCATGATGGTTCTTGATCATAAGAATATATACATCTTCACCTACATCCTTCATGAATAATCATTTATATATGAATAATTTTATAAACTATAATACATTTATGAAATTTCCAATAAGTATTATGTCATTAATATATAGTATTAATAAAATGACATCACTCCCACTAAATCTCTTATAAACACAAGACTTCCATTTTTTCTTTATAAAACCAAATAACATTATAGATTAATTAAACTAAAAGTTCCATAACCTGGATTCTTTATTTAATCCATAAATATATTTTTACAATTTTCATACATTGTTGGAATACTTTGGAGGCATAATTACTTATGTTTATTTCTTATAGACATCTTCTTTAAGGCATATATTACTGAAGTATTATTTGGAATCAATTTTCCAAATCTCATAGTAATCTAAATACACAATGGAAAATAGGATTCTGATTGATTTCAGCATAGAAACTGATGAAATGGATTTTTCTTAGTATATTTCTTATATTAGCTTGAACCCTATTAAAACCAATCATGCCTTTTAAGTACTGAATTATCCTCCCATGTCTAGTTTCATCATGAATACCAACTTACAACCCATTGGTTATATATCCACTAGAGGATCTAACAAAATAAAAAATTATTTTTGGTATGTAGAATGATTTTCAAAATTCATAATTTCATTCAAATTGGAAACATCCTCACCACTTACTACTATTGGGACCAAGATTGAATTAAATTTTTTTTTTGGGATGTTGAAAAAAAAAATTATTCGTTTTTTTTTTCATTAAAAAAAAGAATTCACTTTGTAAGATTTGATAATTAGATGGTTGGAAAGAAAGGTACCATCATAATCCTAAGATCAGACACAATCTTGATAAAAAAGTACATCAGTCTAAGTTTTTTGTTCTAAATAAGTTTTTTGAAATATGTTATGTTTCAAACTCATATTGTGTCTAGAAATAAATTTTCAATCGGTGTGAGAAAATGTATCAGAGTCTAAATGTATTTATATTAAATATGTCGATGATTTTTTGATTTCTAATTCTCAAATATCATAAGTTGGTTAGAATCATTTGATGAAATCCTTGTGAAACAAATGGGAGAATGTGTGTATTATACATTAAGTTAGAGGATTATATGTATATCCTTACAAACTCAAAGTCATGTAGAAGTCGTGATAATAGAGGAATTTTATGGAAGAAGAAATGTTGGGTAGTTTCAAGTGTTTCTAATGTGTTGCTCGACCAATCCATAAGAGTGTCTAATCCATCGGACTTTCTGATTCAATGGATGAAACAATCATAAGGATTGATCAATAGTTGTAAATAAACTAGAAGATGTACGTTGTTGCTAACACCAGTCCATCGGACATGGGGTATAATTGATACATCAGAGGCAGTTCAGGAATAATCTGTTGACATAGATTAGTGTGGGGAGATCATTGGGACCGATGATTGTGAATAGGACCAGAGACCGATCAAACAGATTATGATAAACAATGTAGTTAACCATTTTCATCAAGTTTCTTTGTTTTGTTTCAATGTTTTCAATGGAAACATAACAAAAGTTTTTTTATTTCTCAATTGGGTCAAGACTCATAGGATAAAATGTGGTACCGATTCAACAGACTGAGACAGAGATTGATCCATCATACCCAGGCTGACACCGATAGGTCATTGAATTCAATACTTCATCAAATTTAGTCTTATAAAGTTGTGGAAAATTGAGTAAAATGTGAAATGTGGTGTATTAGTTGATAAAGTGTTGTCAATAGGGTTGAAGATGGTACTAAAGTGTTTTCAAGGGGTGATGATATATTGAGAAGTTTCAATAATTTTTATAGAAAAAGAAAATAAAATTAATTTTAACGAAGTTGAAAAATGTTTATGGTATAATGGTTTCAATGTTTTATGACTCGCAATTGGTATGGAGCATCAGAATGAGCAGTTAGTTCTTTATATGGTATATATAATTATAATGAGAAGTATTCATTTCCTATATGTTTTCATCGTAATGAGTAAAGCATCAGAAAATCAAATGGTATCATACTGAAGAACTTCAATAAAATTCAAAGCTGTAAAATGTTTTGAGAAGAATTTAGATGTTTCTAGAGGAATCTAGAAATTTTGATAAGTTATAAATTGGTCAGAGATGGATTCAAATTGAATGTGAAATTTCAGTTCCTAAAATTTGGTTGAGTGGGAAACCATTTTTAGATTCTCTCCCAAACCACTTTTGGTTATCCTATCAATAGAATAAAGAAAATTTTACTTTCTTAAATGGAGTAATATTCAAATGGTAAGAAAGATAAAGAATGCACTATAGTTTTAGAGAGAATAAGTTTTCAGACTATGTTTTCCTGGGGAAGTTCTCCATATAGAAGAAGAAGAAGAAGAAAGAGTTTCCATATCAGAACGAGCCATCAGAAATAGGTTTTTTTGGAATGTTTTAAGTGGTTTAGAATTTTTTAGAGCATTATTTCTATATTTTTTCTATATTTATAAATCAGACATAGGAATCAGACTGATCCATCAGAATGAATTTGGTATAAACTTCAGAAAGTTTGTTTCTATTATATGTTTGGTAGTAACGTGACGATTTTTTTTTTTTGAAGAATCATTTAATTGTAAATTTATAGTACAGCACAATGAATTATCGTGAACCAACTAGTGAGGGTTTCTTAACTTTTTATCAAAACTTGTTTTACATCATTCTTTATAGAAGAAGAACATTCACTATTATATCGAACATGGTGTTATACTAGTGAAAGGGTATATCCTACATGTTGAATCCACACAAAATGATTTTATTATATTGTATTGTGTGGTATGGGATTATTTTCAAACCATACCAAGGATTAACCTACCCTTATTGTGTATTGGACATTTTAAATTCCTTTGTTCTTGTGGGTGTGTGATTTGTTTCAGCAAACTGATAGAACTTTAACATGATTTAAAGGTTGTTATAAAAGAAATATAACATAAAAGAAAAATATATCACTAATTCACCCCACCTCCCCCTCTCTATGATACATTAATAATGGTTGGTCATTAACAACTGTTATCAAAGTGAAGGTTCCATTAATTTACTTTTTTATGAATTTTTTAAAGAGAAGTTGTTATGGAGAATCAAAATTATTTGAATAGTAAGCATATTCCAGTCCTCTATCGAATGTGCTATCATATCTCAAAAGATATAAGGTTGCCTTATATTATGTCTCTTGTGTATGTATTTTGGATTCAGCTACAAATTAATTTTATCCTCTTGATAAAAAAGTTCCTCAAACATATGTGGATAAGAAGAATCTAGAGAATGATGAAATATCTAAGAATTATTTACTCTCATCACATTATGAAAGTGATTTTTTAATATTGAAGGGAGTTTCTTCTTTTAAATGTATTTGGAAGAAGTTAAAGAATATTTATGAAGGCAATTCAAATGTAAAGAAGTAAAAGTTACATATTTTGAGACTAGAGTATGAAGTTATAAAAATGGGTAAGTATGAATCTATTGGTGACATCTTTACAAGGGTGAATGATATTGTTATCACCATAATATTCCTTAGTGATAAGTTGGAAGACTCGACTGTTGTTAAAAACATCTTGAGAATTCTTACTGATATGTTTGATGATAAAGTTTCATCTTTGGAAGATAGAGATCTGGAAAATCTATCTCTAGAAGACCATTATAGTACTCTCACTACTTATGAAATGAGAATGGATAAAGTTGTGAAAATTAAAAAAAATCATCAATAAATTTACTTCATGTCTTCCAAGAAAGAAAATAATAATAACATACTTGAAGAAGAATAATTTGATGAATTTAAATCTAAAACTGAGGTATTTAATGATATTGATAAATTTTTATCCTTGTTTTAAAAAAAATTAAAAGAGGTGCTGGAAAGTATAAAGGGAAAGTTCCCTTGAAAAGTTTTAAATGTGAAGTTGTTCGAAACTTTGCTGTTAATTGTCTTCAATGAATGAATGAAGAATATAGTGACAAATATAAAATAATATCAAGAAGATCTAGGAAGAAACATAGTGATATGTCAAAACCATTATTAGGGAGAAGGATAAATAGTTCTTCAAATCAAAAAAGAAAATATTTTTGTCAAAAGGTGATGAAGATAAATATAGTTAATTTGAGTTCAAAAAGTTTTCTGAAGTCTCTAGATAAATTAATTTCATTTAACTAGTTAATGATTAAGATTTTGGAAGTAGTAGTTATTAAGATGAAGAAACTGAGTTATAATTTCATCTATGGAAATAACTAAAATAATGTTCTAGAAATGTTATAAAACTTTAAAGAGAGATCAATAAGTTGAATAAATAAATTTATAAAGGAAAAAATTAATAATGTCTTCCTAAAGATAAATCAAAGTTACATTAAGAGATTGATTTTATGAACAAGACTCTTGATAAAGAAAAGAATCAGAATGAACCTTTTGAATTAAATTTAAAAGAAAAAGGAGGAAGATTTTGAACTTGTTCAAAAAAAGTTATCTAAACCTAAGTAGGGAGTTATAAGTTTCAAGAACTATATATCTGAAGTTGGTAAAAATTTTGGAAAGTGTAAACCTAATAAGGATAAATATTATGCATTAAAGGTTGGAAAAAATGTTGAAAATGTTGTTAAGAAAAATAAATTTTAGAACATCATGTATGTTCCTAAAACTAAAAAAGTTGAAGTTCCAAATGTTTCTAAAATTTCTATGTCTGAAACAAAAGCTTAATCAGATTTAAATTATGATAAGATTGGAAATAAATATTAATTGAAGAAGGAGATTACAGGTGATAAAATAAAGTTTGGGGAACAAAAAAGTTCTGATGTGAAAGATAAGAAAGCTTCTGAGAATCATGTTTAAAATTATAGACAGTACGGAAGCTACAGAGTGAATTATTCCTTCTATGGGCAATACTAGTACTATGGTTTATTTTAGAATACAGAAAATATGTCTTGGCTTAATTAACAATACTATAATTGTTTCTCTATTTATAGAAGGAAAATATCAAGGGGGAGTAAATCCTCTCAAAAGAATAAATCTAATAAGGTTGTTTTATAATTTGAGAATAGATTCCAACTTTTGGAAACTATTTTTGAAAAATGTGAACAACCAATAAATATCATAAAAGGGTGTTTTTTTGGAGCAACAACATGTTTAGAAAAATTCTCAGAATCTAGACGTAAATAAAAATAAAAGGAAGAAAAAAATATCTTCTTTTTGAAACTGATCTCAAATCTATAAAATTAGAATGGGACTTGATCTTAGATAGTATTTTTTTCTTCTCACATGACAAGAGATTTGAAATTTTGAAATAATTTGAAATACTTAAAAAAATAAATAGTGAATTTTGGAAATGATGATCCCTTACAAACCATTTTTTTAATGACACTTTTAAGGGATAAGTGTGAACCCAACACAAATCTAGCCAGATATTAATCCCACCCACTGAAAAAACCAAAGAACCATCAAGATACAAACCCCACCCACTGCGAAACCAAAGAACCACACCCAAAAAAATTTAACATATTTCAGAATTCAAATTTCAAAAAAGGTAACATCACTAAACAAGGGCCACGTTCCAACCCACTTCAAACACCTTGTCACTACCTACCACCATCTAGCTCCATCAGAGAAATCCACTATCTAGGACATTGGTTCAATCATCATAACTCAAAACTTATCATTTTTACACTAAAACTGTTATCACATCATTTTATCATTGTTGACATCAACATCAATGAGTCCTCACCATCGTCCAATTCTCCGATGTTCTCCAGTAGAACCGAACATCATCTCTAACTTCAATCTTCCACCACATCATCATCACTATTCAAAAAACTACCCATAATAATGAATCCATCAATAGTATCAAACCTTTTCCACTATCTCATCTTATCTCCACCAATAACCAACACTATAGAATTAAACCACAGTCATAGATCATGAACTTCCCTTGAGGAAGAAAACAAAAAGATAAAATGATATCATGGCATTATCCTAAAAAAACTCAAAAAGAGGAAACTGGGAATAAAACCCGAATAAGAAGAAAATGAAAAAAGGCCAACCTAGGGAACTCCAAGACCGTAGAACCAGAAGATCGAAACCCCTTATGTATCTAGTTCTCCAAATATTACTTAGAGAGGAATGGTGGAATGATAGGTCAATGAAAGTAGATGTGTACATGGATGAAAACCTAGTAAGTGACCCTAGGAAGAAATCCCAACATGAAAATTTGGAAATTAGGAATGAAAACCTTACAATAATAACTGACTCCGATAGTGCCTGGAAATATAACGTCTTTCAAACCGCTTCCCCAAAAAGATGTGAGTATCCCTCACTCCAAATATGACCTAGAGAAGAGATTATGAATTAAATGTCATATAAAAATAGAGGTGTTATGGGAGAACCCAAAGCAGGGAGTACAAATGAGAAGGGGAAACCATGAGAGGAGGAAGCAAGAGAGAAGAATAAACCTGGATAAAATGCAACCCAGAGTGAGTGAGGGAGAGAAGAGAGAACCTGAAAGGAGCGAGGTGTAGGATTCATTGTCTCTGGGGGAGGATGAAGCCCTAGGATGTAGAAGTAGTGTTGAGATCTCGAGAACACTTGGAGAATGAGGCATCATCAAGTGTTTGTAATGAAGATCCCTTATAATCAAAGGAGTTATATTTACAATTTTGGGGGGAATAAAAGACGAAATATAAAAAAAAATGTTGATGGGTCGTAAAATGACTAGTAGAGTTTTTTATAACTTTTTATGAAGGTGATAATGTTTTTTTAGAAAATATTGTTTTGTTTTGAAAAGAGGTAAAAATAGAAAAGTTGTTAAAAAATTTAAAGACACAAAAATAAACTTGTTTTAAATTGGTGAAATTCAGAAACTATTTTAATTAATCATGAATTAAGAAAACTATTTGTGTCACAAAGGTTTGGGAAATATATGCTAAAGAAACAAGATAAATTTATCAATGTGAGATAGTGTCTGGGGAATTCCATATATATAAAGAAGAATATATTAGTGTTTTGCAATTTGTAATAAAGGGAAGATAATAAAATAAGTGCATGAAAAAGTTAATATTCATTCAAATCAACACCTAAAACTCATCCATTTTGATATGTGTGGCCCAATGATAGAAAAGTCAACATTCAGTGATAAGTACTTCATTTCTTTAATTTATTATTTTACTCTCATTACTTAAGCTATGTATTTAAAACATAAGTTAGATTCTATGAAGATTTTTAAAATTTTCCAGAGAAGAGAAGACAAGGAATGTGGGTATTTTATGAATAAATTAAGAACTAATAATAGTTGTGATTACATGAATTAAGAGTTCATAAGTTAACTTGATAAACATGGAATTAGTAATGAGTTTAGTACACCATATTAACCTCAATAAATGGGGTTTTGTAGAGGAATAATATAAGATTTGTTGAAATGGGGTGTACTATGTAACTTGAACATAATTTTTCTCTTTACTTCTAGAGGAAATCTATGAGAACATATATTTATATTCAAAAATGGTGTTCTTGAAGGCCATGTATTGATATAATTTGTTATAAATATTTCTATGAAAAAACACTATGTTTGGAAAATGTCAAGAGATTTAGGGAGTCCCTGCATCATAAAGAACAAATGTGGAATCCTTGGGAAGTTTGATCATAGAGGTAAACATAGAATCTTTCAAGGATTTGATATGGAAGGAAGAGGATATAGATGTTTCAACAAATAGGTAATACAATTAGTTGGTCCAGTTGATGTAAAAGTTTTTGAAAAAAGTGAAGAGGATGTTTCCTGATCACTTGTAGAAGAGGAAGATAAATATGATGAAAGAATTTTTATTATAAAAAATGAGAAGTATTCCAAAAATTGTGATTAAACATAGGTGGATAAATAGGAATAATCAATTTTTAGTGATGAGGAGGAATATCTTACATATCATCCTAGGATAAGGAAGCAATTGGAAGCTCAAAACATAATTGGTGATCAAATTCAAAAAATTCCAAAAATAAAAACCTCAAAATTCATTAAACATACTTATTTTCATTCAAAAGTGGAGACAAAAGATGTGAATTAAGACTTTGTGCATCTGAAATGGATTCTGGATATGAATGAAGATTTGGATAAAATTAAGAAAAATGATACTTGGGAACTCATACCTAATCCAAATGACCAAAACATTATTCGTTCAAAGTGGGTGTTCTAGAATAAGTTGAATGAATATGGTAAAGTGATAATAAATAAAGTTATATTGGAGTGCAAAGGTTACTCACAAATTGAAGACATTGATTTTGATGAAACTTTTTCTTCTATGTAAATGTTGGAAATAAGTATAATCATTCTTACTATTATTACACAATGATTCTATAAGATATTTCAAATGGATGTGAATTTAGAATTATTTAATAGAGAACTTGATGAATAAATTTATTTTGAGAAACCATGTGGTTTTGTTATTGGGAAGTATGTAAGTTATGTGTGAAAGTTGAAGAAATAATATTATCGGATAAATCAACCTCTGAGGTCATGGTATTCCAAATTGTATACTTTCTTAAGGAAGTTTAAATTCAAGAAAGGAATGTTTGATATTAATTTGTACATCAAATAAATTCATGATATTTCCATATTTTTAATTTTTATATTGACGACATTAACTTTATTGGGAATGAGGAAAGAACTTATGAAATATTTTTTGGTGTAATGAAAATATTGTTTGAGATGTCCATTTTTTATGAAATGAAATACTTTCTTGGGTTAAAAATATTATAAAAGAAGAAACACATGTTTCTTTATGAAGAAAAATTTGCTAAGTAACTTCATAAAAAGTTTGTAATAGAAAATTAAAAACCTATTTCCACACAAATTTTAGTAGGAACCAAGTTGACTAAATATGGAGAAGGTAAGTAAGTTTATTCTAAAGAGTTTTGAAATCTGATTGATGTTTATTATACCTAAATACAGCATGACCGGAAATGTTTTTGTTGTTACTTTATGAGAAATATTCTAATGTGTTCCAAAATAATCAGAAATATTGGATAGAAAAAAAATCTTAGACATATCAAATGAAAACCCAATTTTTGAATCAGGTATGATATCTTGGAAAGAATTGATTTGTTTTTCTACACAGATGATAGTTGGGAGGGAAGGGTTGATGATAGAAGATCCATATATGGTGGGGTTTTATTTCTGTGGAAAATTTGTGTTAGTTAGAATAATAAGAAACAAAATTCAGTAACTCTTAGAAAATCAAAAGTTGAGTAATTTTCATCCAATATGGATACAACACAACTTATGTGAATGAAGACTATATTAGAAGACTTACTTGTTGAAGTGAAGTTAACATTTCTCTTAGGTTGTTATAGTAAAAGTCCCATCAACCATACCTAAAATATGGTTCAACAAAAAAAAATCAAAACATATTGATATAAAATATCGTTTCATAAAATATAATTGGGAGAATAATGAAATCAAGTTATAGTATGTTCCTACATTGGAACAAGTTCTAATATTTTAACAAAACCTTTTCTAAGAGAATTATTTTTTCAATTTGAGGTTGAACATGGGAATCCGACGTATTTCTCTCCAATATTGAGGTATTTATTTCTGTCTCATCTCTCATCTTATCTTTGGATAGTGTTGTCAAAAGGGGATAATGTTTCATTAATCTATCCATTGGTATGTGCTAAGCCTTTTAACGAAGCTTTATATAGAGGGAGTAGTGGGTAAGTTTTGAACTCAACATGTAAGTGTGTGAACTATTCTAACAGTTTTTTGAGATGGTTACATGAAACATTTTAGAGGAAGAAATCAATTTTTTAAGAATAAGAAAATTTGAAAGCTAAATAATTTTTGTAAGTCGCTACATTTGGACAGCATGGTTTTTTTCAATGACTCATGTTTCTTAAAATGAGATTTCTCATGTAGTCTTATAATTTTTGATTAGTGATCCATATATTTAAGTTACAAATTTTAGGGATTTATGAACCTTGGTTCACAACAAAATATAATGGGGGGATTGTTGGGACCATGATTAGATGAAAGTTTTATTTTTTATTCTGAAAATA
Organism: Viscum album; assembly: GCA_963277665.1. NCBI lineage: Eukaryota > Viridiplantae > Streptophyta > Magnoliopsida > Santalales > Viscaceae > Viscum > Viscum album. Next base: position 446,272,907 of record OY728144.1, read on the forward strand.
TTTTGTTTTAATTATTTTTTATTTTTTTCCATTACAGAAAAATAAATTCACTTTGTAAGTTTTTATAATTGGATGATAATAATGAAAGGGTGAATTATAATCAAAATATCATATGAAATCTTTACAAAAAAATTTCATTAGTCTTGGTTTTATATTCTGGAGAAAGCTTAAGAAATATTTTTTGTTTGGGACTCACATTATTTCTAGATAGAAAGTTTCAATTGGTATGAGTAAATTTATCAGGGTCTGAAAGTATCCATATTAAACATAACGATGCTTTTCTAATTTTTAATTCTAAAATATCATGAGATTTTTAGAAACTTAGGTTGTGAGCCTTATGAAACAAATGGGGAGAATATTATTTTGATACATTAATGAAAATTATTCTATGTCGATCCTTATATTCTCAAAGTCGTGAGGAAATCATGATACTAGTGGAATTTTGAGGAAGAAGAAATTTTGGGTAGTTTGAAGTTTTTCTGAAATTATACTCACCTGATGCGTTGTATTTTATGACCTTTCGGACTATCTAATTCATCGGATGAACAACTCATAATGAGTGATCAATATTTACAAATAAACTGGAAGAAAGAATTAATTAATCACATTGGTCCATCAGACACTGGATGCCACTGATCCATTAGAGGTAGTTTAGGACTAATATTTTGATTCAGGTTAGTATGAAGAGATTATTGAGACCAATTATTTATAATGGGATCAAATACTATTCAACTGAATGATGATCAACAATGTAGTCAACCATTTTCATCATGATTATTTTTGTTATTTTAATTGGGTCGAGAGAAAAAGAAAAAAGTGTTTTCTGTTTCTCGATTAGGTCAATAATACTTGTAAAAGAATTGGTATTGATTTATTAGATAGAGATATAAATCGATCCATCAGACTCAAACTGACACTAATAGGTCATCTGATGATAAAATTTATAACATTTAGTCTGAGGAAGTTGTGAACAATTAAATAATATATTAAATGTTTTAAAACTATTGATAATGTTTTTTCAAAAGGTTTTGAAGCCAGTGCTGAATTATATCTAAGGGGTGATGATATATTCAGAAGTTATGATGATGTTTATAGAAAAAATAACAGTAACTGAAGTCTAATGAATTTGCATCAATGTTTATGGTAGACTTTTTTCCATGTTTTATGACTCGATTTGTAGGGAGAATCGGAGTGAGTAGTTTGTTCTTTGTCTAGTATAGAGAATTATAATGAGAAGTCATAAGTTTATATATTTTTTCATAGAAATTAGTAATGCATTAGACATCAAATGGTGTTGTACTGAATAAGTGTGAGAAAGTTTGAAGTAGGAAAAAGTTTTGGGAAGATTCAAGAAGAATCAAGAATAGTTGAAAATATTTTAATTAGTAAAATATGATGTCAAAATGAATTTAAATTTTGAGTTTTAGAAATTTTGTTGAGTGGGAAAGAAATTTTAGATTCCCAACCAAACCACTTTTATATATTGATAGGCACTATCATGGGTTCCCTCAAATGATTAGTGTGATTAGTGGATACTTAGGTGTAGTAAAGTGGCTGACCAAGGTCGTCTCTCAAAAGAGAAAGTAAATTTGACAACTTATTAAAGGAATTTAAAAAATGACATAAAAGGGAATAAGAACACTGCTTGAAATGATGGGGGTTTGTTTACCATTCATAAATCTAAATGAATTTTTCTCGAAGAAGAATGTATAATTTTTTTTAAACGAAGATCGATTAAAAGTCACAACAAGAATATGTTTTTTTAGAAAATATTTTAAAAGGCATAATCTATCTAACTCTACATATTCACTCAATTATTTATAATTATCATATAAATTAACATCAACTTTATTATGATCCCTTAACTTTTTAACACCTGAACCCTATGATAATTACCTTTACCATATAGATTAAGTGAATAAAACCCTAGGCTATCTTTGAAACATGCAATCGCAACACCCTGCTTTGATTGATGTTCTAAGGATAGCTTATGGTCAGTGGTAAATTGGGGAACATATCCATTCTGGAAAATTATGATGAATTGTGTTTAGGGATTATATTTTAACTCTACAAATTTATACCTTGTGGCCTTGTATTATCGATTAAGATCGCTCTCTCACAATTCACACAATACTCGACCTTGCGTGTTTTGTGTTAATTGTTCAATTGCTTTCCTAGTTTCTTCTAATTTGAAAACTCATTTCATCGATCATATTAAGTTAATTATAGTATCTCAATGGTTTAAAATAATTAAATAAATAGGGTAGAATATATATCAATTACTAAGACAACTACTCTTCTATGGGCGATTTGGTCATCGTGGAGTTGTTTTGCATGAGCAAGGGATTGAAAGGGTAGAACCCAAAATCGTCTCCACTCTTGATTACAGCCCAATTTGGAAGATTAATATAAGAATAAATTTTAACAAAACATAAGATTATATAATAAACAAAAGAATAAAAGATAATTTTATTACACAATCAAAAGTATTACAACACGAAGAAGAAGAAGAAGAAGAATGAGAAAGAGAAGAAGAAGACTTCATTGAAGGGATCCTTACTTCAAGAGCTACCCTTAAAGAAATTGTAGGATAATTGGAGTGGATACACTTATCCTATGCCCTAAACTTTCCAATGCACGTCCCAACCCTTTCAAATGAGAAAAATACATATTTATATAGTGGAGGGGAGGCTCGATTAAAAGTGGTTTCAAGTGTTAATGAAGAGATTCTGCCAAATATTTTAATCCCCCTTGTACTGCCTTCTTGACCACCACAATGTGTTAATTAGCTGTCCTTATAAAAGGATAATATATGATAAATTGGGTTTTTTATCCCCCTATCAAAATTTTCTCTCTATCCATGAACTTATGTAGAATATATGGCCAAAACACTAAAGTGATGTCCAATATCACGTGTCCATCCCACCATTGACTTAATGGCCCATTTACTCCATCCCAATGCACTCTTTAGCTCTAGTGTCCTAAATAAAAGTTGTATAAAATTAAGATAAGAACAATGTTAAAAACATTTATGTTAAAATAAGACATATTAAAATATTCATGTTCTAAATACTACAGTGAATTTTAAAAGGGTAAAACTATAATTTTAATAATATTTTCAAATGAATGATTTAATCCCAAATATTTTATAAATAAACATATTTAACACAATGTGAGGTAATTATATCATTTATTATCAATAAAATATTCAATAAAAAAAAATTTTGTCAACTCCCCCATACTTACCCCTTTACACTCTTGGGAAAAACCTCATATCATGTATTTTAAAAACAAATTGTGACCAGATATGCATATTCAAATATCTCAATCCACATTGAAAATATATGAAAAGTAAGAATCCCATCAATAGTCAATATCAAAAAAATTTAAATTCATTGTCTCAAAATTATGTCAAAACAAAATCCAATGAGATTCATAACACTAATCATTGCGAAACAAATCAGGGATATACCATGCCACTAATTCTCCACATGTGTGTGTGCCAACCATTACAAGCTTATAAATATAACCATTATTCATTATATATATGTCAAGTAAAAAAATTCTTCTTACCTGATTCTATTACACTAAACCTTTTCAACATACTTTGCAATCAAATTCCAAAACCCACTCATTTAAGCATTCCTAGAAGTCAAACCAGGAGATCCTGACCTAAATATCGCCACATGTTGTACATTTCTTCACTCCCCTCTTTATTGATTGTTTTTTTTTTGATTTTTTTTGAATTTTTATAGAGGGCGTACAATAGTCATATATTTGGTGCACATGCATAGGTAAATTATGTACAGTGATGGAAATGATCAAACGAGAAACAAAGGTATGGAAAGACTTTGTTATAAGTTTAAAATAATTACTTACCCTAAATATAAATTCAATTGGGTAAGAGAAACTCACAAGTCATGATTGTGTGAAAATTTGTGTGGAGAAATCAATTACACAATTTACCATGAACAAATATCACAAATAATGATGTCAAAATCTAAAAGGTTTTATAATTACACAACTATTCATATCATCAACAACTTAAACTTTTATAAAATTAAATCCTTGATGATTAAATCCTACTCATGATTATATTTATACCAATGAATTTTGAAACCATGAATTTTCCATATGTTCTACATGAGAATGTAACATGATATATTTTTTTCTTTTTTTATTTATTTTTTTGTTTTAAAAAAAATTAACCAAAAACTTAATAGAAAATACAAATAAAACACACAAATGAAAATCCTAAATATCTACCCCAAAATGTTGTTCCCTCCTCCACACTTAAAATATTGCATTGTCCTCAATGTGAACCTATGAGATGATATATGCACATGAAATTTATAATTTTAATTAGGAAAAAGAATATAAAAGTGAAAGGGTTAGGAACAACCTGATATTCTCAAGTGATAATGGGGTCATGAAGTGTGATGAAATCCACTACATCAATTAGAAGTTCCTTAATTTATTTCTTCAAATGTTTCCCATTTACTGTAAATATCTTTTCAGTGTCCACTTTTGTGATCTCCACTACACCATAAAAAAATTAGATACAATATAAGGACCCAACCATCTGGAACGCAACTTACCAAGAATCATCTTTAGTCATGAACTATAGATAAGGACTTTCTCTCCAACATAAAATTCCATTTTCTGGATCATTTTGTCATGATATTCTTTTGATCTTTCACTATAAAGCCTTGAGATCTCATATAAAGATAATTGAATATTATCAAGCTCTTAGATTTGAACATTCCTTAGGATTCCATCTTATTCCAAATCCATGTTACATTTCTTTATATCCGAATAAGCCCGAAGCTCAACTTCCATGGAGGGATGACACACTTTCCCAAAAACAATCCAAAATGGGGACATACCAATGGGTGTATTGTATGTTGTCCTATAAAACCCCAATGCATCATCCAAGTGCTTTCTCTAATCCTTCCTATTTGGCCACACGGTTTTCTCCAAAATTTATTTCAAATCCCTATTTGAAACCTCAGCCTGGCCATTTTTTTGGGGGTGGTATGGTGTTGAGGTTTTGTGTGTCGCCCCATACTTCTAAAGGAGGGAAGCCAAATTTTGATTGCAAATGTGTGTCCCTTGGTCATTGATGATGACCTTCGGTACTTCAAACCTATAAAAATCTGTGCTTTGAAAAAGTTCACAACAACATGATAATCATCAGTCTTGGTGGACTTAGCCTCCACTAATTTGCTCACATAATAAATGGAAACCAAAATATATAGGAATACAAATGAACTAGGAAAAGGACCCATAAAATCAATGCCCCATATATCAAAAATCTCATAGAATAATATGGGTTTTGGGGGCATCCCGTGTCTCCTAGAAATATTTCCAGTGTTTTCAAAACGTGAGCATGACTTACAAAACACATGATCATCATGGAATAAACTAGGCCAATATAATCTAGAGTCCAAAACTTTCCATGCTGTTCATTGGGGTCCAAAGTTCCCACTATAAGCAAGTGTATGACATAATTGTAGAACATACTCAAACTCATGATCAAGACCACACCTCTTAATAACTTGGTCACTACACATGTGCCCTAAGTAGGGATCATCCCACACACAAAATATAGACTCACTATTTAATTTTTGTACTTGATGTTTCTTTAAATTTTTAGGAATTTCCTAGGACACAAGGTAGTTCACTAAATCTGCATACCAAGGGTGTGTACCTGAGATGGAATAAAGATTATCATCGGGGAAAGTGTCTGGAAGTGGTACCTGGTCCAAGGTGTCATCCTCAAGTGTGTGAGTGAGCCTACTCATGTGGTCTGCTACTAGGTTTTCTGACCCCTTCTTTTCTTTTATCTCAATGTCAAATTCTTGAAGAAGGAGCATCCATCGAATAAGTCTATACTTTACATCTGGATTATACAAGAGGAACCTCAAAGAATCATGGTCAAAAAAACAAATACATTAGAGCCAAATAAATATGAATGGAATTTATCTAAAGAAAATATGACAGGAAGAAACTCATTTTATGTGATTGTGTAGTTTGACTGGGATGATTCAAGTGTCCTCGATGCATATTCAGTCACATGTGTACATCCCTCCACCCTCTAAGATAAGACATCTCCAACTGCAAAGTTGTAGGCGGCACACATAATATCAAAAGGAATCTCCCACCGTGTAGTCTATATGACAGGTGGAGTGTTCAGACATTGTTTTACCTCATCAAAAGAATTACTACAAGAAACATCAAACACAAAATCAGAATCCTTTTGAAGTGGTCATGACATAGTAAGAGAAATCTTACTAAAATATTTCATGAAGTGCCGATAAATCATGCATGCCCTAGAAAAGATCTCATATCACGCACACATGAAGGATAGGGTGGGGTTAAGTAATATCTACCTATGATATATCAACCCCTATTCTATGTTTTGATACTGCATTCCCTAAGACAATTCCATGAACTACCACAAAATGACACTTTTTATAGGTTAATACCATATTCTTCTCAATAAAACGATCCAAACCTTTCCCAAACTAGAGATACAATCCTCAAACAAAGACCCATATGCTGTAAAATTATCCATGAATACCTCTATTCAGGTCTCAATAAAATCAGAAAAAAATACTCATCATGCATCTCTGGAAGGTACCGGGGGCATTGCAAAGTCCAAATGGAATCCTTCAGTAGGCAAACGTACTGAATGGACAAGTTAATATTGTCTTATCCTAATCCTCCAGATCAATAGGAACCTGAAAATATCCATAAAATCCATCCAAGAAACAATGGTTTGTTTTCAAATCTAGTCTCTCAAGCATATGATCAATAAATGAGAGGGGGGAAATGGTCTTTGCGATTGGACTGATGTAGTTTCCTATAATCAATACACACACACCAACTGTTTTTCAACCTCATTGGAACTAACTCATCTTTCTCATTTTTAACAACTATAACACCACTTTTCTTACGTACAACCTGAATAAGACTCATCCACTGAGAATCTGAAATGGGAGAAATTATACCTACCTCGAGAAATTTTTCAACTTCTTTTTTAACAACTTCTAGAAGGGTTGGATTGAGTCTCCTTTGTGTCTTCTTAACTATTTTACCCTCATCCTCCAAAAGAATCCTATGCATGAAAATGGAGGGGCTAATACCTGATATGTCATCCAAGGTCCACCCGACTTTTTTAATGTTCTCCCTCAAAATATTCCAAATTTTTTCTTCATGTTCAAAAGGGAGATTATTAGAAATGATATCGGGTAATTTCTCACCATTTAACAAGTATGGTTATTTGAGATTAGGTGGAAACTGATTGAGTTCTAATATAGGGGGTGATGTATGGATGGAGAAATTGAAGGAACTGAAATATGTGCACAATGAACATTAGTATCATAATATACATCATCAAAATTAGAGAATAAAGTATCAAATCCATCATCATACTCAACAACCATGTCATGATCAGAGTTCACATGATCAAAATCAGAATATGAGTCCATTTAAAAATCAAATCTAATAGTGTCTTATGCATTATAAACAGGTGTGGAAGTACTCTTAGACATCAAACTATAACCAATACTCATAATCTCTCTAAGAATAAGACAATCAAATTCCATGGGGTTTATATTTTGTGGTTACAAATGGGAGATAAAACATACAGAATGGTCCTCTGAGGGGTACTTCATGGAGTCCAAAACATTAAATATCACAACTTCATCCCCAAACTCCATGGAAAGTGTACCCCCATTGAAATTTATGATATTTTTTGCAGTTTTGAGGAAGGTTCTACCTAAGATAATGAGATCATGAGAACTTACATGATTATCATCCATGTTAAGCACATAGAAATCTGCTGGAAAGATCATGTCTCTTACTTAGACAAGTACATCCTCAAGGACTCCTACTAGATATATTGTAGATCTATTTTCCAACTGAACCACTACTCTTGTCAGATTCAACTCATCAACCTGTAAAGGAGAGAATAAATATTGAGGCATCACATTTATGGATGCTCCTAAATCACAAAGTGCATCAGAAAAGTGTAACTCTCTTATAGTGCATGGGATGGTGAATATCCTGGGATCCTTTCACTTTGTTGGAATTTCTAGAGTTGGTGTAATGAATTATGAAACATTCCTTCTAAAACTGATACTCTCATTTCCCTTGATCCCTCTTTGATTGGTACAAAGTTATTTTAAGAATTTCGCATACCTTGGTATTTTCTTGATGGCTTCATGCAGATGGATGTTGATCTCCACATGTTTGAATGTGTCCAAAACATCTTTTTTTCATTTCCTCATTAGCTATCTTCTTGTTTTTTACAAACTTGTTTGGAAATGGAAATGTTTTAGGAGGAACATCATCAATCTTTTTCTTACCTTTATCTTTCTCCTTGGGTTTCTCATTAGCTGGTTTTGAATGGCCCTTCTTTGGAGTTGATATGAATCTCGGTGGAACGATAGGTACAGATGTATCATTTGTTTCCTTACCACTTCTAAATGTGATGGTAATGACATTCCCTTTGGGATTTGGAGTAGTTTGGGAAAGTATATTTTCAGAATTCTTACTTACAAGTTCATGGAGGGTGGTGGAAATCTGGTTCATTTGAGTCTCTAACTACCTCAGCTCCTAACCATGACTCTTCAGCTCATTTTTTTGATTAACAACAATTTTCATGAAAATATCATCAGTGTTATAATCTTACAGGGGTGGGAAATTCCCTTCTTTCTGGCTTGTTGATGCTTGGGCTTCAAATATCCTTTGAGGTTGTCGAAAACCCTACTGGTAAGGCAGAGGCTGCTGGAAGATTTGTTGAAAAGGGGGCCTTTGTTTTTCTCCAGAGCCATACCTCATGTTTGAATTATCCTTCCACCCTTGGTTGTATGTTGGTGAAAATGAATAAAACTTATTTTGGGGATACAGTTGTCATTTCTGTTGATATGGTCTCATAGGAAATACTGCTGCACAATCTTCTATTTCTTGTAGTTGGGGGAAAGAGTTAGTTGGGTGGTCTGTTTTAGAGAAAATGACACATGGCCTGATAGGAGTGGGTTGGGATGTTTTTTGAGCCAATGAAATCTGGATCACCATAGTGGTCAATTCTTCCAACTTGTTATCAATCAAATGATACTCAAGAGAATAATAGATTACCTGATGTACTCCCCTGACATGTGTTGTACCTCGATTTCCAAATTGTTGGGAGTTTTGGGTCATCTTGTAAATTAATGTTGTTGAGTCAATAAGGTTATTCTTATGAATTTTCCATTCCTTCTTGTTTTGAAAATCATAAACACCTTATCTTTAAGGAAAATTTTTTGCTTAAGTAAATTTGCTTTCTTAAGGAAAAACGCTTTTATAAGGAAAATTGCTTTCTTAAGGAAAATCGCTTTTATAAGAAAAATTATCCTTATCTTATTTTCATTCATATTTTTCTTAAGTATAAAATTCGGATTCATATTCTCGGAATCGTTGAAACCTTGATATGAAGCATTCTGTTTTAGGATACGAATTCTGGACAAGAACTGTAAGGAAGTTTCATTCTGAATTCCGGATATGAACTCTGACTAAGTTCTATTCCAAATTCAGGTTACGAATTCTGAATAAGAATTCTCATTATGAATTCTAATGAAGAATTCTCATTATGAATTCTAATGAAGAAATCTCATTCCGAATTCTCATTACAAATTCCAATGAAGAAATCTCATTACGAATTCTAAATGAATAAATCTCATTCCGAATTCTCATTACGAATTCTAATGAAGAAATCTCATTCCGAATTCCCATTACGAATTCTCATTCCGAATTCACCTATGTACAGAATCTGATTATCTTTGTTTTATACAATCTGAATTATTTCAGACTCAGAAAAATATCTTTGTTAGACTCCGAACTTTTTATATTGCTTACACTTCTAAATTTTGTCTATTCTCATTACTTTCATTACACTCCGAAACTTCACTCCGAAGTTTTCATTCCGAACTTTTTATGTTAGAATTAAAATGATGTCGTACATTCTGTTACACTTGTTTTGTTATAAAACGATGTCGTCTATTTTGTTATAAACTAACCGTTGTTTAAGTGACACGTGTATAGGTCCCTCTGATCTTTAAGGAAAATATGACCGTTGGAGAAGGAGCCGACCTTACCTATAAATAGGAGCTCATTTGAAAAAGCTCATAACGGATGAATGAACAACTTGGTTTTGGGCATACATGCTGTTGAAGTTATTTCTAAAGAGAGAGACTCTTATTAACTCTCAAAGCTTCGTGCAACTCCGAATGTTGGTGATTACATTCGAGGACTTTCGGGGATAGGAAGACAGAGGTGCCGACTACCTTACAGTTCGAGGGCTTCCTTGCTGAGGAAGACAGAGGTGCCGACTACCTTAAAGTTCGAGGGCTTCCTTGCTGAGGAAGATAGAGGTTACCAACTACCTTGAAGTTGAGGGCTTGCAGGGATAGCAAGACAGAGACTCCGATCTTCGTATCGAGGGCTTACCCTGGTGTGGGTAAGACAGAACTGCTTGAAAGTATAAATCAAGGGACCTTTATCCAAGGTTGTTGGATACCCTTCTCTTTGGGTTAAAAGACTTATATTTTGTTACTTGTAGTTCTACTACTTGTTTACATTCCGCTGCATATTGTTTTGTAAGGAAAGTATAACTTTCTTATACTTCCTTATTTGTACTCTGATTAATTTAGATTCTATACGCTTTAAGGTAGAATATCATATTGTTTATCTTTTGTTAAAGTTTCATTTTCCGGAACCATATTTCTGGAACCTAATTTCTGAATCTCTTATTCCTAGTTTACTTTCAGGATTAGAGGTTTTGTGAATTTGCTTAAGTTTAACTTTGTCAAACTTAGCCCTTTCCTTTTCTTAAGGAAACTATAGTTATTCTTAACTATCTTTAAAGGTTCCAAAGGAATTTTTAAAGTATACAATTCACCCCCCCCCCCCCCTCTTGTATATTGAGCATCTCATATTATATTTCGATCCTACAATTGGTATTAGAGGTTGGAAACTTCTTACTCTATACCATTCTTACATTTGGTATCAGAGGAGGTTACTGAAATACTTCTACTTACGAATAAGTTTTTCTTGCTCAGTTTTTCATTCCGAACTTTCCCATTCCGAACTTTGTGATTCCGAACTTTTGCTACTAACAAGTTTGTGTGTTCAAAAGTTATATTAAGTATGGCAGGAATTAATGTTGGTTCGATTGACATTCTGAATCCTACAAGACCACCTATCTTTGATGGTAATGATTATGAATACTGGAGAGATCGTATGAAGACTTTTGTTATCAATACTGGAGTAGACAACTTTGTTATGCTAACTGGTGATTACAAAATTTCCGACAAGGAAGTCAGATCTTTTACTAACCAAGAAAAGCAAGAATACCAGCTCAATTATAAGGTACGCAATACTTTACTATGTTCAATGACTAGAAATATATATAGCCAAATTTCTTCTTGTGAAGCAGCTAACTGTATCTGGAAGAAGTTAGAGGTTACACATTTTGGTACTTCTAAAGTTATTGATACTAGAAGAGCTATGCTTAGAGCATAATATCATGGCTTCAATTTTCCTTATGGAGAACCTATCTGTAAAGTTCAGTAGAGATTTATGACCATCGTCAACAGTCTACAATCTATGGGAGAAAAAGGTTTAGATGATGAAGCTCTTGTAGACAACATAATTGATATTATGCCCAATGAGTGGGAATCTAAGAGAACAGCTATAGATGAGAACAGGAAGGTCTCACAAATTACTCTTGATGAGCTATTTGGAACTCTTCTGCAACATGAGACTAGAATGAAGAGAGATGCTGACAACATCAAAAAGAAGAATGGAAATGGTACTATTGCTTTTACAACAACATCAAATCAGATGAAAGCTAAGACTCCTGAGAGAGTAACCAGATCCAAGACTAAGAAAGTCATTTTCCAATCTGAATCCAGTGAAAGTGAAGTCTCAGAATATGAATTAGCCAATCTTGCTCGAAGGATGAACAAGATAGCTGGACAGAGAAACTTCTAATCCAAGTATAAGAAAAAGGATAGGAAAGATAATAAATATGGAGAAGTTACTTGCTATGAATGTAAACGAGCTAGACATATTAGACTAGATTGCCCTATGCTCAGAAAGAAAGAAAGAAAAGAAAGGCATTCAGACAAGAACAAGAAGAAATATTATAGAGCCAAAGCTAAGAATGTTCTGAAAGCTAACGATACCTGGAGTGCCAGTAGTGGTGACTCTTCAGATGAATCTTCTGAATATAAATCTTCAGGACAGAAGAATATTGGTCTTATAGCCAGATTACCTATTAATAATCATTGTCTTATAGCTAAGGTACGAAATGCTGAATCTTTGACCAATGTTTCTTTAAATGCTAATGATAGTAAGTATTTTAACTCTTCTGATGAAGAATCATCTTCTGATAAGGAAAATACCTTACCTACTTTTGAAGAAGTCTCTAGATTTGCTGAACTTCTTGAGATTGAGAATGTCAAACTCAATAAGAAACTTGATAAGGCAAATTCTAGGAATTCTATTCTTACTAAAGAGATATCAGATCTTTCTAAAGATCTTGATAAGAAAAATCCTGATTTCGAAAATATTTCAAAAAATCTTGAGGAAGTAATTTCTGAGAAGAACAAACTTTCTAAAGAATTAGAAAAAGTAATTTCTAAGAAAAATGTTTTCGAGCCTAGCTCTAGTTCTAAATCTAATGATTTTAAAGATAAAAACTTGGTTGTAAAACTCAAGTCTGAAATCTTTTCCTTAAAGAAGTGTTTATCAAACTTTACCCATGGCAAAGAAAATTTTGATAAGATGTATTCTCAAATACGACCATTAAGGAATAAATCCGGATTTGGTTATACCCATGCAAAACCAGTTTTCAGTAACAATTATTTTGTTCCTCAAAGTGCCCCATTTTGCACTAAATGTCAATGTGGTGGTCACTGGGCAAAAAGTTGTTTCTTAAACAAAACCCAATCCTTAGGTTTTCATAAAGCTTACTTTTCTAAGAAAATGTGGGTTCCAATAATTTTATTGTCTGGAAATCTCAGATCCAAGCAAGTTTGGATTCCGAAAATCTAACTTTGTTCTTAATTTCAGGAAAATAAAGAAAGTTCCAGCAACAATATATGGTACATGGATAGTGGGTGTTCCCGGCACATGACTGGTAACAAAAGCTTTTTTGAAAAGATTATCAAAACGAAAGGAGGAAAGGTAACTTTCGGTGACAATGCTAAGGGAGAGATTATTGGTATTGGTAATATTGTTCTTTTAGGTAAAACTTTGATTTCAAATGTTCTTTTTGTTAAAGGTCTTAAGCACAACCTCATTAGCATAAGTCAGTTATGTTATGAAGGTTACCTTGTGAATTTTAGGAATGATAAGTGCTTAGTTTACAATTCCAAGGAATAATTTATTCTCCCAGCCAACAGGCAAGAGAATGTTTACACCTTAAACTTAGAAGACCTAAGAAGCCAAGATCTACCTTGCCTTAGTGCAATAGAAGATCATTCTTGGTTATGGCATAGAAGATTAGGACACTGTAATCTTAGGAACCTATGTAAACTCTCTAAGAAGAAAAATCTTATCTCCCTTGCTTTAAGGATATGGAAGAATACGACTAACTCCCCCTTAGGCTTTGAAACTCTAAGGATCGTATTCAACTTTTCCGGAATGATAGATAAGAAAGTCTTTTTTTAAGAAAAACTCCCCCTTAAACAAACTCTTATTAGAGTTCTTTTTCCTTGGGTATTTTTCTTTCTCCCCCTTTGATGAACTCTTATTAGAGTTCTTCTTTTTCTTAAGGATCTTTTCCTTCTCCCCCTTTGTGATTTTCAAAAAGAATTGGAGGGAATGGATAAAAAACAAAGTACCTGAAAGATTAGTAATGATAACAAAGAGAAACAAGAGACACAATTTTCATTAAAATTAGTAATCTCAGAAACAACCAAAAACAACAAAAAAATCAGATTAGGTTATTTCGGATCTTTCTCCTTTGACATGAGCCCCTTAAGAATAGTTTTGATCTTCTTCAGGTCTTTATGATCTTCTTCAGCTTGCTTCTCTAGGCCAACTATTCTTGCGGATTGAGCTTCAATCTTTTCTTCCTGAGCCTTCAGCTTTTCTTCCTGAGCTTGGATCTTTTCTTCCTGAGCCTTCATCCTTTGTTCAAAATCAATCCGATGATCCCCTTCAGATTTCCAATTCTGAGAAACGGAATTGAGCTTCCCATTCAGATCTCTCACTTCTTGAATCCGGAAGTTCCTTTCATTTTTCAACTTCTCTTCAAAGGATGCAGTCAGCTCATTAATCTTCTTATCCTCGGTCTCAAAGGCATCCTTAACATTATCTTTAAACTCATCGAACAGCCTCATATCTTCCACAGTTTTCTTAGACCAGCTTGTCATCCTCTTGCAAGATCTTTTATGGGCTTCGTAACCAACAAAGAAAGTTTTGAACTGAGCCTCAATCTCAACGCACTTATCCATAACCATGGATACGGAGTCTGTTTTCTGATTCAGAGCATGTTGGAGCATCTGGCATCGTGAATCAATACTGGAGAAGGTCGGAATGGTTCCCACCAACTTCTTCAAAGACTGAACAACAAAATCATGTCCCAACGAAGATGACTCCGAATTTGAAATCTTGCTCGGAGAGTTTTCTTCCTCAATAAGCTCCAACTTTCTCTTAGAAGAACTACCAGCTTCCTTTCTCATCCTCTTTTCTGAACTCATAGTATCAGCAAGAATTTGTTTCCCCTTATCTTGTTTCAGAACTGAAACCTGTTCCGGAGTTTTCTTCTCACTATCAGAAACTTGAACAATAAAATCTTCCTCATCAGCGACTTCCTGAACACCAACCTCTGTGTTTTTCATCTGAGCAATATCATGTAAAAGTTGTTCTTCTTCTCCAAGATAGGAAACTTCTTCTTCTCCTTTCTCTTTTTCCATTGCAGGAGTAACTAGCTTTGAAGATTCGGCTTCTGAAGTCCGGAGTGATAAGTGTTCCGAAGGAGTTCCCTTGTACTCATCTACTTGTTTTAGCACATCTCCTGTCTCACCACTTCCTTCAGCAGCCTCTTTAACTTGTTCCACTTGCTCAGCTTCCTGATGCACCTGACCTACTTGGATCACTATGACTATCATCAGCTACCTACTTCCAAGGTCTCAGCTACCAAGTTCCCACTGTAGGATCCCACTATTGGAATCTTCTCTTCTAGAAAACAATCCACTAACAGGGCTCACTTAAGTGCCCCCACATAGGTAAAAATGATAAGGGGACACTAATTCCATGATGTCTGAACATAATCCCTACTTGAAGGATCTATCCTTGAATAACTGGTCTCATACCATGTCCAAGGAGTGGCACAAAATATCAGTAAACATCACTAAATTCTTTGACATTTTCATACTACCCAGCTACAGATGTAGAATCTCATATATGCATACTGACCACAACGTTTCCATATATAACTTATCTCTAAAGAGATGCTCAAAGTTTGTCTTGGATAGAGCGATATCTTTGTGTGACTAAGTCACCAAACTCCATCATCACCCCATAGATCCCTGAAGAAGATTCATAGTAAGGATTTTCATCTTATCAGTAGGTTTCCTCACAAGGCGGAAAACATAGGTGACTACCTCTAGATAATATTTATCCATCTAGGGGTATAACTCACCCTAGAACATGGAACGTGTGAAACACAATTAGCATGTGTTCATCCTTAATGGGTAGTGCTAGTAGTAGCTATTGATTGGTGGGTGGTGGTATAGCTGGTAAACCACTCAGAGGTGTTATCTCTAGTACATTCCCATGTATCGATGTCTTATCACTAGGTGGATTGTCCTCATGATCACACAGTGGAATCCTGGTTGGCTGTCTACATGAAGGCATCTTGAAATAAAAGAAGATGTACTGTGGTCAAAAGTGTATATCTAGGGAGCTAACTCAAGAAGGACATGGATAACATACCCGTTACTATATGATTCATGTACCATTTTTTCCCCTATAACTAGATTTTTCATATACCAATTCAAAAATCAAGAGGTCAGAGTCCGGGTGCATAGATACGTCGGTCGCCGCACAAACATTGTAGTCCCTGGCCTGAAATCTGAACTCAAAACACATAACACAGTTTCCCCAAACCAATATCATAGACTCACGGTACTAGTGTAGAATCAACCACCTATGATACAGCTCTATCACAACCCATCCTAGAGGGGCTTGTGCCATGACTGTCCCAATCCCACCTCTGATAGGCCAGGGGCGAGTTACTAGTATTTAGTAGGCATTTCCCACAAATAGGAGGCATTATCCTAAAGTACCTATACACACACACATATCTCTAAGACACAAAATGTTGAAATGTAAAACAATTGATATAATTCAAGCATAAAACTAACATCACATGACCAGAGTACAACATGAATTAGATGAAAAGTAGATTGGGCCAAATACAAGGCCACCACAAGAGTCTGTACACAAGTCCAACTGAAATTGAAAATATTCCAACCTTCTCCAAGGGTGAGGACTTTGTCAAAGGTATGATACCAGTAAACACCTCAGTCTTCTCAGCTCCATCTATGCTATACTCGCTCTTGGCCTTCCTAGGACACCGTCAAATGGGTTGCAGTCAGCACAACACACGACATGTGCGGACAAAGCCCGAGTAGGGGTGAGTAAAACAATACTCAGTAGAACACATTGAAAACACTAAAAATGAAGCACCAAGTATAGTTATGTCAATAAAATATCTAATATTGTATAACAGATACATGACTTAAGGAAAAATAACCCATATATACTCAAGATAGACACCACTCCGTCAGACGGTTTTAAGCAACTACAAGCCATGGGACTCTGCTCGAAGCACGCTCATTCTAGGAGAAATCACTCTTCAAGAAATGATATCATCAGAGACACTCAACAAAGAGTTCTATCTCATTTGGGTCCCCCCCAAATATAATTCACTGGTCTTATATTACTATGATACATAGAGATGGGATCACGCCCAGGACCATTGGGGGACACCATGAACCCAATCTTGATCAACATGCTATATAGGAAATTGTATGCCAAAGATTTCACAAACCCTACTGATACAGTCCACTAGATGGAGGATCAATTCCCAACTCAAGGAGGTCACACTGATTCCACAAACTCTACTAGGGATGATAGAGGATATCACTCTTGTCTCATAGAGGGATGTCACAACCCTATCTAAGACTCAACCTCTATAGGGGATTAAAATCCAGTGATATGGATGTAATGTCACACTATACCCTTGAGGAAAGGAACAAGGGAATGCAGTTATCCCATAATGCATCAAACTAAAAACCCATCATTAGTCTAAAAATGATCGCCTCAACATTAGGGTCTCAATGTCACATATAGATCATCAATTGGATACTACGTTTAGAAGTTATGACTGTTTGAATGAAGTTTCTCATAGACCTGTTAGGGAATGTGGACCTACTAGCACGGTAGGTCCACCTACCGTTATGGTTGGTTCACCTACCACATAGACTGGCCGCTGTAGTGGACCACCTGTGGACTGGTTGCACAGTTGCTACACTCGTGGTAACACAAGCTGACATGACACCATGGTCGATCACTACAATTGACCACAATGGGGCTCCGCCTCAATTTCTCCAGATCGAACCTGTTGTTCTGACCCTGATCCAACCCACTAGCCCAACCAGTTCCACGTCCACTATCGTCGTCACCACGTTCACATCCACCGGCCCCACCAACTCCGCTGCGCCCACCTCCAGTAGCCAGTGGCCCCTTCCGAAGACCACCACACCTACTCCAATTCCCAAAAATATTAATTTTCCTAGATAGAAGCACATTGGGTCATGATCTAAACTGATGCATCCTCAGTTGTCAATCTCCCTCAAATTCAGGGGTCTGATCGAGTTCGGAACCACCTAGCACCGTTCATATGGGACCACAGGGATCCAATGTTAAAGAAAGCAAAGAACGGAGGGATAAATTCACATGAACATAGGTTTATAATCATTGACTAATAATTATTAGATAACGATTAAGAACAGGGTATTTTGGGTCAAAAAACCAAAATAAATAAATCCCGATAAACCTGTAAAATAATCTCATCCCGAAAATACGATCGATCCACAGACTAATATATTCATGGATTAGTCTACATTCATCATAAGAATCAAGAATGGGGAATGAAAAGTTAAATCATGACCCCTAACTTGTTTCATATAATTTTCTGATGAAGAACAGTCATTTTGTTATCATTGTTAGCAAGGTCTGTCAAGATTGGTGTGCATCGATCGTTGATCTCAGGTCTCGTCATCGTTCATCAGAAGGATCCTCCAAAGGTTCTCTCTCCAATGTAACCAAACAATTATAGTGTAATGAGGATGACCCTGGGCCTCTGAATAAAAGTTATATTAAATGATAAACCACCATTTTAAATCAACCTAACTAAAATAATTTTATTAAATTATTTTTATCTTTTTCAAGCTCGCGGTTACTTTTTCAAAAACGACCCAAGCTGACAAAAGATAGGTCATTATTATGGTAAATCTGTTATTATGAACTCAACAGTGCCCAAGTAGTTTTTATCTGAGTACCCATTTAATATTTATTTATCTTTCTCAAGAAAACTACACATGTGTGCTATTAAATATTTTAATATTTTTCAAATATTTGTTCCGAGAACAATGGGAATCGAAATCGCACGTTGTCTCAGCACCTGCTTTTGAAAATAATCCATATAACGTATAAAAATAATACATGGATAATATGACATTTTACATAAATCATTTTAATATAATGAAAACAAAATGATGAAAAATATTTTTGAAAACATTTTATATTCATCATTGTAAAACTCATAGTTACGAGTCTCTTTTCCAAAATCATTTTTGATTTTTTGAAGGAAACATTTCATTGAAATATATTTGTATTAAAAACTATTTTTTCCAATAATTAAAGTGATAAAATCATTCAAAATTCAATGTTCTTTAATAATTAAGGTCAATAAGAAATTTTTTATATCAAATAAATGAGATTAACTAAACAAGTCTCTTACCTTTACCCTTAATTTTCACAGAAGTTATTTGACCTCATATATCATAATGATAAAAATATTAATTACCTATTTCAGAAACATATTCATATAAATTACCTTTTATACTCTTCATTAATAATAATTCTCTTCATGTGTTAGATTTTTAAAATATTTTTTCAACATCGGGTGTAAATAAAGTTGACTCTTTTGAACTAGGTTCATAGGAGCTGTGTCGATATTCCTTATTATCCAAAATGTCAAAAATTATAAACCTTTAAAGGTATATAAATTTATGTTTTATATAGACTTATAATTTTATAATTCCATTAAATGGTAGTTTTAGTCATGTTTTGTGAAGAAGAAAATGGTCATGAACTAGTTTCGGGTTATTCACTAATATTGACGGATTACCTTATAACGATTGTTACCTTTTATTTTATAAATAAAGAAACATATTAATGATATATAATACTTATATATAAAATATATACTCATTAAATATAAACTAAAACCATCCATGAAGGTGGTAGTGAAAAACGGAATGCATCATTCCATTAAGGAGGCGGTCTACACATACACATGGATGATGATTTGATTTTTCAAAGGGATGAATAAGGAAATAACATGGTTTGTCATTTAAACAAATAAGTATGATATATATATATCATAAATATTTAGTTAATTTTAGTTTTTTAACTATCCATATTAGGTGTTGAATGAAAATGAAACATGTTTCTTCATAGAGGCGGTAATATGTACTACACATGATTAACATTTTCATTTTTCTTAAAGGAAAAGGAAAGGTGGTTAACTATTGTACCATAATTAACATAACATACTATTATACTAATGATACTAATTTTATAATTTTTATATGGTGTAATATAATTTTAGGATGAATAAGTGCACATAAAGAAATAGGAATGAGAAAGGCATGGTTATAATTTTATACCTCACTTCTTAGATTATCTCATTTGGAAAGGGGGTTCATATTTTTAGGGATAGTGTTTTGAGAATAAGAAAACATCTTGAAGTTGTATAGTAATTTTAAGGAGAGATTTGGGTAGGGTTTGGGCCAAAATAAGTGGGTTCTTGTCTGAGTGGAAGTGGGGAGAGGATTCCCTTTTATAAATGAAATCGGATGAAATTTTTATAAATACCTAAAAAAATTAATAATGGGAAGTAACTATCATGGAAAGTTAATGTATAGGGTAAGTTATAAGGTTGATCAATTTCTCTACTACACATTCTCATGCATGTTTTGAACATGTTTTATAACATTTACTCGTATATTTTTACTTTTATCATTTTAGTTTTTACTGTGGAAACTAGTTTTTATGTAAGTAACTTATCCTTTATTCTTAAAAATAAAATGGTCCTTATTATATAATTTGGACCTAATAATTCCAAATTTGAACGACATTAATTATTTTTTGAAACATAAATATAGGATTTTAAATAGAATCATTAATTTTTAAAATATTACTCAACAAAAATAATATTTTTTGTGGAAAGGGGTGTCATAAATTTCCAAATCATTCCTATAAACTAATAATCCAAAAAATATTATATTTGTAAAAAAATTATATTACACTATTTGTCAAAAAATCAATTTTTTTTGAAAGATATAAAAAATTCATCTTAAGTAAATATTTTTATCATAATTTAACAAATGAAGTTAATTTTTTCAAATTCACATTCTAAAACTTATAAATTTAACATTAAAATAAAACCATAAATTATTATGATAAATTATTTTTATAGGAATTCATTTTTTTAGTGTAAGAACCTACATCCTTATGATTGACAATACCTTTAGGAATTTGAAATTCTCTATTGGTGGATGGGTTGTTTTGAAATCCAAGAATAATATCATCCTTATAATGGTTTGAATGGATGAAAATAGTGTTTGTGTACATGGCTTAAACTTATGTAGAACGATGGGGGTTCGAATGAGCACTGAATAAGGAATGGGCATGTCAGACTGCTAAAACCAGCCATAGTAGACCATTCACATTGTGAATATGATTCAAAACATGAATGGGTTTCATGGAATTCTCCCAAGATCATTAAGAAAGGGAAAAATAGGGCTTGAGGGGTTCTTCTGAAAAAAATCATGGTGCCACGCATAGTGTGTGGCCATGACACTGGCTAGTTAGGAGTAGTAATGGCCTTTTGTTCAAGAATTCATGATGTGAAACCCAATTTTACACTGTGAATTTCTCATAGATAATTTTTTAAAATTAAAAATTGTTTATTTTCCTCTTAATCCATGGGAAAAAATGGGAGGCCCACAGGAATGCTCGGTTGGCACCTCCCTCCCTCCATTCTCGGCGATCTTGGGTGTAATTAAACATCGTCGGTAGGTACTATCTTCCACATCCCTCCATACACATTGTTTACCTTCCATAATTTATAATTTTGGAAGTTTCCATACTATGGTTATTTATATATTCCATAATATTATGGTCAAATATACCATTTTTAAAGGGACTTTGACTCATCCTTGGAAGAGGTTATCCCAAGATGATGTCCTCCAGCATTCGCATGTCAATCCACTAAGGTTTGTCATTGTTTTGTTTTTTCAAAAGGTTTATAGCGTAAGATTAATTTTTGAGGTTTTTTAATCCATATAATTAATTATTTATTTTGTGTTTCTTAGTACTAGGGATTCTTTATGGATGTATAAAACACCCTATTGTGTATGGTTTTGGGACGGTGGAATGACCTGCTGAGTTATCAAGCAATATTCCAAGTTTGAATTTAATTAATTAATTAATTAATTCTGTTTTATGTAATTAATTAATTATTGGTTATTTGAATGAGTTATAATATTGAGGCTGTTAGATAGGTCTAGTTTATAAAATTTTACGATGAATGAGCTTCGTGGGCCTTGGTAGTTGTTTCCATCCCTTAACATCAATGTGAAAAATACTTAGTAAAAGGTGTGTGGTCCCATGTACTTTCCCTAGTTAATTTATATTATCTATGATTCGTGAGGATGTTCGTGCATTCTATTGAGGGTGATTCCTATGGTTATATTAATTCAATAAATTTCATAATTAATTTAGAATTCTTAATTGAAATTTTAAATGCTAGGGGTTACGAACAACCCATGTGTGCTTGATTCACACATTAGCCACAATAGGTTATGTCGAGACCTAGATACATCAGTAGGCCTCCAAACCTATTGAGAGGTGAGGCTAAACCATGGGACTCTTTGCCTATGTATAGGTTCGTGATACACTAGATAACTTCTTTAAATACATTGGGTCATTTAGGCTTGACAAGATGAAGATGGGAAGGGTGGCACTCTCTTATATAACATGACCAATACTAAAGGGATAGACCATAGGCTGACTGGGAGTCGGTTGGTAGATCTTATAGACCTAGAGAGACCTTAGGGATTGAGATGTGATATTGTACATTTGTTTACTGATGTGCATGTGACGAGGCCCTTAGTATCAAGAAAGGTCTTTCCACCCACCTAATGATGGAATGGGATATGATTTCCCAGTACGTTGGGTGTTGATCTAAAACCATGACCAAGACTGAGGGATGCATGTAGGATTTCTACGTTAGTTATGACTATAGGGACTCGATGAATTTCATTTATAGATCTAACTTGATATGGTGAAAATGACCATGGGTAAATATGGGTATGGGTGGCACATAGAACCCAAACCATTGTACAATCACACTTGGGAAGACACGGTGATGATGTGAATGGGTGTTTAGATATTCTTATGTTTTTTTCTTTTTTATGGGATATGGGATTCCCTCTTGGAGAATATGTGAAAGGTCAGGCTTCCATGAGTTATATCTGGTATGATCGGACATTTAGGGGATGTGATTCACCAGAGTTAAGGAATCTCATTGGAATGTCAAGGGATGAATCCAAAAATTCAGGAAGACCTCAGAGGGATACCATAGATATGGAGCTTGTGGCATCATTGTCGGGTAGGTGTATCCTCATAGTTGAGGAATATGATTGGACTATTATGGTATGCAACCCCAGAGTTGTGAAGACCTCAGAGATCTTCCATGAATATTGAGCTCATGATAGGACTTCCAGGAAGTTGGAACCAAGGTTTTTCTTTACTAGAAATGGAGTATGGTTTGTGTTTGTTGCCAATATTCTAATGTATGACAAAGGATATTGCATGGAAAGGTGTCAAATAGTTCAATCCATATGTAGTATTGAATGTGACATCATTTCCTAGTGTTTTGGAAAAGAAAATTGGGGTCTAACATTTGGAGCATGGAAAGCATTGTGAAAAGTGGTTTTTCTTGAATATATTAGGAAAATATGGAAAAGTCATGAGTTTTGAAGAGTTGGGATTTATGACTTGTATTTCGCAAAGACATAAATATTTTGATGGTGTGATCTGTGATTATGATAATTTGAGCGTTGTGTTAGTGTGAAGGTTTGACGAAAGGTTTTGAGAGTGGAGCATTACAGCCGCGTGAAGATATTTGATAGAGAGCTCTGTAGTTACGATGAGCATTGCATATGAGGAATATTCATAGAACATTGTGAAGGGAGATGTTCTGTGAAGATGTTTTTTCTGATCCTAAAATTGCACTAGAAGAAGGAGAGATCTGCATTCAACCGCATATATAAATAAGTGGCCACCCTTATCCATTCCACATTAACTTGAGAGAGAAATTATGAATTCGCTCTGATTTCACAAAGCAAGGGGTGCTCCATGGATCCATTTTTCTATACAATATTGTTCTTTGTGAAAAGAATAATTTGGTCCTAAATAAAGTCAATTCTTATATGTATTGAGTAATTCATGAATATGGTATGTTTCGTGTTGGCTCAGTGAGATTCGTGAAGTAAGGTGTTCCGTGAAGGAAGTGTGCTTCACAATGATAGTAGGTTATACTGAGGTAGTTGATCTTTGCAAAGGTGTTTTATCTATGAAGGACTATGATCTGTGAATTTTTGAGCTCTATAAAGGGCTGATATCTAAAATGGAGTGAGCTCTATGAAGTAGTGAGCTCTGCGAAGTAGTGAACCTTGAGAAGAAGTGTTATCTATGAAGGTGTGTGCTCTGTGAAGGGGTGTGCTCTGTGAAGGGTTGTGCTCTGCGAAGGGTTATGCTCTGTGAAGGGTTGAGGTTCAAAATGTGGGTTCATAAAGGATAATATTGAATATCAGGTTTATGTAGATAGGGATTTCAGTTTTTATCTACCTAGGTAATATCAGGTGTGAGTGGATAGGGAGTTCAGTGTGCATCTACTCAGGTTCTCAATGCAAGCAGTGTATCATGGTGAATTAAGACAAAGACGTCAATGCCAATCTATTTAAGTGACTTTAATGTTGATAAATTGAGTGAAACTTTTCCAAAGGTAGTGATCTAGGGGGAGTGTAACACCCCAAGCTTCCATGGTTCACTTCTCTTTGAATAATATAGTAGCATGTGTTGTACGCAACATCAAAACTAACACACCACAACCAATCAAACTAGCCGTTCTGAATATTAATACCCAATTTTTGATATTTTATACAGTTTATCATTCACAATGGACTTTATTTTTGGATTCTGAATATCGAAAATATCTTAGGGTGAATTTTTGGTACTTTTCAGATAACTTTCATATTTTGAAGAATAGTGAAAATTAATAAATTTTAATTTAAAACAACTTTTTTAATCAACATAATTAATAGTGATAAATTATGAATTTGAGTGATTATAGAGTATAATTAGATTATATTTTTACCATTTAATCCAATTTTCTTCATTGGACATAATTTCACATTTAAACTGGACATAAGCAAGTGTCGATCTTTTGATAGTTATTATCTTTTAAAAACACGCTTTTTGTTTTAACAACAGGAATTAATTTTAAATTAATTTATGCCACTTTTGTGTTTTGAATTTAGAAAAATTGATTCCATATTTAGAATCAGGAGGTCCAAATTGTGTAAATATGTAACTTTTATTTTTAGACATTTTGAATAATTACTTCGGTAAATATTTTATTTACCATGGTTAAAGAGTAAATTCGGTAAATAAAGGTAAACATATTATATTATAATAATAATAAATTATCCTAAAACATTTTCTAACCCTATTTTCTGATAAATTTCCGACCATGGGTATCTTTGGGTCGATTTTTGGACCCCATGGATCCACTTGTAAGTGATAATGACACTTTATATTAATTAATTTAAAGTAATAATACAAAAATGACATAAGCATATATCTTTTAGAAAAACAATTTTTACATAGGGTTATATATGTTATATTTTTGAATATAAATATTAATTAGAAATATAAACAGGTTTCCTACATAATGGTATTTTATTTATAATTTTTAGACATTGAATAATTTAATTTATTTATGACACAATAATGATGCAGTATTTTCCTTATTAATGAAAGAATCAAATAAATTGTATTATAAATGTTAAAATAAATATAATTTGAATGTTTTGATGCCATCCACAAATTTTATTGATTAATATGACAATTTAGGATTGCTTAAATGAATTTTGTTCGAATTAATAAAGTTTTTAAGATTTTAACAAAAATGAATTATTAAATAGTGTCAAAATTGACATAGAAGAGTTTTTAAAACAAATATTATATTATTAATTTATATTCTATTCATAAAAATATAAGGTTAGGCCAAAGGACTTATATAATGATAGGTGTATTATTAATGGACTACTTGGGGGTCTCTTTGAAGTTTATAGTAAGTTTGTTAACCATATAATATAAAAATACAAAGAGACATGGTAAATGTCAAACTAATTAACTATGAGTCAAAACTAAAAGATAAGGTTAATAAAGTAACCCAAACCTATCTAAAACCTATTGTTTAAGTTTTTTTCGACCTATCCACACCTTAACCTTTAAATAATACACTTTTAATCCATTAGAAACCGAATATTAATTTATTATAAAATAATATTTCTAGCTTTCCCTAAGGTGCCCCCCACCCCTCTTATAAAAGGTCACTGTAACGACCCGAAATTTTGAATAAATCTTGTTTCCTAATTTTACGTGTTATTTTATTATTTTTTCATACTCAAAAAAAATGTTTCATTTGATAACATGAGTATAATTAAAATGAGACCACTGGGTTTTGACTGTTATATGACCATTGGTCAATATGACCGCTGTAAACTAAACGTTTCGATTATTGTCTCTAAATACAAGTAATCTTGGTTAATTATTATAGAAAGAAGATTTGATGGCCTCACCCAATAGTCTTGGACCGATCGAATCCCATCTAACAAAACTTGGGAAGGTGGTAGCACCACTGGGCTTTGCTCTGGACCAAACCCAAGCCGAACTTCATCGTGTGAAGCCAGAACGAAATCTCCTTCGCGAGAAGTTCAAACTGATAGAAATTACTACTTGTGCGATGTTGGCCGAGCCTCCCTCAAATTCTCTCACCTTAGCACACCTTACACTTAGGTCTTATGCTGGCGTGATAAGGGGCTATGTAAGGAGACCGTAACTGCCCTGTGTAATCCTTTTTTTTAAATAAAAATTGGGATTTCTTCTTATGATGATGTTTATGACTTTTCAAATGTCCATATAAATATAGTATGCATATTTTTGGTGAATTTTAGAGAAAATATATTTTAAAAAATGTTTATGTAAACCTTAAATAATTAAAAATTTGTAATGATTTTCAGAAAATGGTCTTCTACAATTATGTTAAGTATGAAATTTAAAGTCTAATAAGATCAACTTAATTTTTGATGAATAGTAAATTATGAATAGTGATTTTATGGTTAGGATTAGTAATGTGACCAAATGGATTAGTAATCTCACTTAAATAAAGTATTGATATAATCTAGGCACCTTGATTAAGTAATGTGATTCAATAAAATGGTTAAATAACGGTTTCATAAATTATTATTCAAGTATTAGTTTTTTCGGGTGAATAGTTTTTTTAATTAAATATTAAATTAAAAATATTTAGAAAATTATTTTTATAAAACGGATTTCATTTTTGAACTCAGAGCATCGATATTATGATAAGGTAACTTTTGGGGATTTTTCTGAAAAAAATGAATTTTCAGTGAATAGTGTATGTATTTAAAAAATAAAATAAAATTATTTAGAAAATTATTTTTATAAAATGGATTTTATTTTTGAAATCAGAGCATTGATATTTGGTTCAGGTGAAATTTAGTGATTTTTCTGAGAAAGTTGAATTTTCAGTGAATAGTAAAAATACAGTTTTATGGTTTCGTTATGTTTAATGACATCATAGCTGTGTCATTATGATGTCATGAGATATTTTATTGGTTGTCCGACCAAAGGTGATGAATTATTGTATTAGGGGCCCCATGTGGCCTAACTTCATGGGAAATATCATGGGAGAGCACATGGTTTTGAGAAAACCACTTGTGAGGTGTCCCTTGGCCATTAATGCCTTGTCCCCTCACTTTCCCTATAAATACCAAGACATACTCTCATCCATTTAGACTCCCCACTCTCCCCCAACAAATTTTTGGTCTCATTACCTCCCAAGGAGTCCTCCCAAGGTGCCCACAAGCACTCAAGGTCCCAACCTTTGAGTTTTAAGAGTTACGTTTTAAGGTAAGGGATCTGACCCCTCTCTTTCTTTTCAAGTGATCTATTTTATGTCATTTCTTTTATGCTCCATATTCTTATGTTGGATGAGGTTCTTTTATATTCATTATACTGTCCTTTTTATTTTCATATGATGAGATACCCCCTCTTACTCTCATCATTTCTTTTTAATAATGTTAAGTGGTGTCGTTAGGCTGCCGAATTTTAAGGGATTCTTTCACCCTTCTCATTTTCAAGTTCTATTTTCTTGTCAAGTCTCTAAAGTTACTTTATGTTGGGGTATGATATCTATATATATCATACTGATCATTTATGTTCATATGATGAGAGACCCTTTTTGAACTCATCAATTCATTTTTTTTTATTGAATTTTAAGTGGCGCTGTTAGGCTGCTGAATTTTTAAGGAATTCATTCACCTTTCACATTTTTCAAAGTTCTACTTTCATGTCAAGTCTTTCAAGTTCCTTTTTATTATGTTGTGGTGTGATCTATATATCTATAATACTGATATTTTATGATCATATGTTGAGAGACCCCATTTGATCTCTTCAAATCAGTATTTTGAAGTTTTAAGTGGCGTCGTTAGGCTGCCGAATTTTTAAGTGGTTCTTTCACCCTTCTCATTTTCAAGTTCTACTTTCAAGTCAAGTCTTTAAAGTTTCTTTTTTATTATGTTGGGGTATGATCTATATATATCATACTGATATTTTATGATCATATGATGAGAGACCCCATTTGATCTCTTTAATTCAGTATTTTGAAGTTTTAATTGGCGCCGTTAGGCTGCCGAATTTTTAAGTGGTTCTTTCACCCTTCTTGTTTTCAAGTTCTACTTTCATGTCAAGTATTTCAAGTTTCTTTTTATTATGTTGGGTTATGATATCTATATCTATCATAATGATAATTTATGATCATATTATGAGAGACCCCATTTGATCTCTTCAATTCAGTATTTTGAAGTTTTAAGTGGTGTTGTTAGGCTGCCGAATTTTTAAGTGGTTCTTTCACCTTTCTAATTTTTCAAAGTTCTAATTCCATGTCAAATCTTGAATGTTCCTTTTTATTATGTTGGGGTATGATATCTTAATCTATAATACTGATCTTTTATGTTCATATGATGAGAGACCCTATTTAATCTCATCAATTCATTTTTGGTTGAAGTCTATGTGATGCTGTTAGGCTGCACAATTTTCATAAGAGAAATCTTATTTTGTCTTCCTTTCATGTTTTTCATTTCAAATGGAATGTCCTTAAAATTTAATTACCATGATTAATATCCTTTATATTATTTAACTCTACTATTTTTATAGATCATTTATTATTGGGTGACCCATGTCCCCTCTCTTTTCAATGTTTTCTAAAACCCTGTAACATAGCCGTTATGCTGCAGAATATTTGTCTCAAAATGCCTCTCTCTTTTTCTCAAAATTATTTTATGTTATTAAGTGAATACTAAAAGCTATTTATTATACAGT
Source organism: Viscum album (assembly GCA_963277665.1). Lineage (NCBI taxonomy): Eukaryota > Viridiplantae > Streptophyta > Magnoliopsida > Santalales > Viscaceae > Viscum > Viscum album. The sequence continues at coordinate 446,302,013 of OY728144.1, forward strand.
TGTATTAACATATATATCAAAATGTTCTATTTTAAATTCTGTTATTTACATACATGAAACCCATTTTCCCTTTTCTGTGGGTTTAAAGTGACATAAAGATCATGTCTTAAAAGCAGTTTTTAAAAGGTTATGATTATGAAATGAAACCCATTTATTTTATTCTATATGGGTTATTTATGAAATGTTGATGATTATATATTTGGATCACATGATAATAAAGGAAAATTTAAGGGTGTGCCCTGATAGCACTCCAATGCATTGGGTAATGATGTAATCACTAGAGATTACAATTTTCACGATATTTTGGTGAATAACCTTGGTAATTTTCAAATGACACCTTGGGGATGGACCTTGGTGATATGTTCATGATTTTATATGTTAAATGATGTATCCACAACTTAAATTTATGAAAAATGTTATTTTTATTATGATATGTCACATGATTTATTTCTCATGCCTTAAATTTCTTTTTCATGACATAGTTGATGTATCTCAAGTTCACATGTTAAATGTTTCTCTTGTTTCCCTTACTGGGCCTTCTGCTCACCCTTTCTTTTGATGTATGTACCCAGGTTGTGAGATGCAGTAATGAACCTAGTATGAACATAAGGAGAAGACTTTCAAGTGTTTAAGAAGAATGTTTTTTTGTTTCATGTATTAAGTTCCTGGTTTCCAAGACACTAAACCTTAAATATCCTCAGTTTTGTATAATGTAATGAATGTTTATGTGACAAAAAGGCAGGATGCTATAGTCACTCACCCTTCTCACTAATTCACACCTTCAAAGCCATTTCGATCGGCCAACCCCTGCCCAAATATTCTCTCAACTTCCCTCACTTAATCCTAGAGGCCTTATTTTGATTAGAAAGCCAATCTAAGGTTCCCTTTTGATCAAATCAAAAGGAAGAACTCGAAAAAGAGGTAATGTTTTCACCACCCTCTTTCAAGTTCCTTTCTTCTTCAACATATTCATTATTTGTTATTACCATTATAAAATAATAACTCTGGTATTTTCTATATACTATGATGTTAATATAAATATGTTACAACCATATTCAGTATTCTAACCATCCTTTGAATGACATGTCACCATATGTGCGTACGTATGGCTTACCGTCTCCACGTCGTGGTGTAATTGTTATTCAAAACATTATTATTTGTATGGGTATGATAATGATGTTTAATTGATATAAATAATAAATATAACATGATAATTATTATGTGTATATGATATACCATCCAATTATATATTATTTTAATATAAAAATAATGATATTGTCACTCGTGCGTACATACGGACTACCGTCTCCACGAACTTGATGAGATTCATTCCCCATCGTATCCATTCAACTATAATTCTAATTTTATGATTAAAAATAATGTTTAAGGACTTTATATTATTCTGTATATGAATAAGATACAACCTATACATAACAAACATGACTTATATAACAAAACATATAAAAGAAAACGAGTAAGTTAACACCCGAAATGACGATAATACTAAGATATTATTAACAAAGAAATGTTAAAAGATCATATATGATATCATATTAATGTATATGATTATTTTATAATTTAATAAAAATTATTCCACCATTATAAATGAGTTTAACCTACCCTCAACCAAGGAAATGTACAAGGTAAGGGTTTATTTCACAATCTCTTCATTATCTGAGGTTGTTTATACGTAATTATCTACTGGGACCTCTTTATCATCCACATCCATGTTTATTAAAAATATATTTCAAAGAATTCTTACTATTTTATAGACTATGGGTTAAATTAATTTATACCCTTGTTTAATTTTTATAAGATGTTTATAAAGGAATCTTTCCGTCGTTTTCCAAACAAGGTCCTTTTTAACCTTTTCAACAAAATTAAGGTAAGAATGTATTTTTTTTAACTTATACCGTGGGTGTGGCTATTTTCCACCATTATAAAATCATCAAAGCTTCCATTAAAATATTATAAGAATATTTTCAAAGTAAATTTTTTATTTTATAATTATGTGACTTTTAAATGATTTGAAAAAAATGATATATTTCTCTCAAATAGATTTGATTTCATCTATATCAACATCCTTTGATGGATTTTAAGCATATTTGAAGTTGATTTATTATGATATAAAACTTCCATATTTTACTGAAGGTTTTGTGATATGTTTGATTGTGGAGTGTTATTTTTATACCATTCATGGTTTATGGAGAATGTGTTGACATTTCGTATGCTAGTTTTAATATGAATGTTTATGTTATGTTTAAACCTATTCATATGAGGAATGCATTGGACTTAATAAGTGATGGGTGGAGCCTGCTATAGCTCCTCGATGCATCAGTAAGTCTCATGAGACAAACTAGATTCTTGACACAATGCCTTGACAAAATCTTATTTGTATTCTTGACACAAGGCCTTGACTATGTGGTTATGATAGTCTGGAATTATGTATTTTATCATTATGAAAGTGGTTAGTGATATTTCATGTGATTATTTAACTAGTATAATGTCCATGTGAATAAGTAAATGGAATTACTTTATTTTATTTTTGCCATATTATGCTGAAGTTAATGTTTAAAAGGATTTTTTCTAGTTATACATTGTCTTAAATGTTTATGCTTATTTATGAAAGTTTTTGCAGTATTGTTATCCTTAATGATCATCTGAGCTCACCCCTTTTTATGTTTTATTTTTTCCAGGATTCCAAGAAGTGTATTTTGATTGATATGAAAGATTAAGCCAAGGGAATAATGGCATTCATAAAAGATTATTTATTTTGTTTTGTATGTTATAAATTTTAATGTAACATTCTTGTATGTAATCTATTTTCCAAGACTACTAAACCGATCGGTCCTTCGGGACTTGATTCCTTGTAATCATGAAAATGTATTAAAATAATGCACCAACTCTGGGTAACTGGGGTCGAGGCGTTACAGTTGGTATCAAAGGAAGTTTAGAAATATCCTTGGAAACTAGATTTAGATAAACTCTGATTAGAGCACATATCCATAAGAGAGACTTTAAGTATTAGTATAGAAGAACTTCCTAGAATTTTGGTATTGTAAGGATTTTGTGAGTTTTATGAGAAATACATCCCTTTCTAGATATGAGTAGGTAGAGGTGGCTTTAGCACAGATGTACCTAGGGGTAAAACCCGAAAACACTGCTTTGAGCTAGACTCAAACGAGAACCGGTGCACAACAACAGGCCTTGTTTCACTCTTGGTTACGACACTCCTGGGGGATATGCTTAAAATAATTATCCTTTTCTTTACAAATCATAATGAAGGGTTTATGAGTATATACTTCCTCAATGAAAACATCTTTATGATTATGGATTATATCTATAAACCGTTCAATTTGTGTTAGGTATTTTACAAGTTTGGAATTATTCTTTGCAATTCATAAACTGACCTAGTTTATTCCATTGTATATAAATGGCACAAGGTAGAAGGAATGTGAACTCCAGCAATATGTATGATCCAAAGAGTAAGAAGGATCATATCTTTCACGGTATTAAGCCATCATTTAGAAGGAAAATAGTCTCCCATGTATTCTCAACATATGAAGAAATAGTATCATGTGTTAATAATATAAGTAAATAATTCTCTTAGTCCTAAGGCTTTGAAGGGAAGCAAGAGAAGAAAAGGATAGAAGAGAGAAAGATGGATAAAGGGAAGAGGGAAAAGAAGAATTTTCCCATATGTGATAACTGTGGGAAGAAACATCTTGGAACTTCCCTGAAGGGAATGAGAGTTTGTTATAAGTGTGGAGAAAAAGGACATCATGTACATGACTTTAAGGGTAATAAAAAAGTTTCAAATGTACAATGATTTATCTGCAAGGAGTTGGGACACTACGCGAACCAATGGCCAAATCATCAGAGTATTCCCCAAATGATTCTACTGGATAATAATCAAGTTATGATACTACCACATATGAGGAGGAATGATTAGAGTTCTTATGTAGTTATTATATAATTATGTCATTTGAGTGTCGTATCAATAATGTACTAGTTATAATAATTTTGGAGTATATAAGGATTTTACTACAGAACTATTTCATTAAGGACTTGAGATTGTGTGGAACCAAGAAAAGTGACTCAATAACTGGTTAAATTTTTAGAAAATATATGGTTGAGAGAAAGGTAAACCATAATATGGTTCTGATACCGAGGTAGTGATTTTGGAATAATACATGATTTATTTTGATAAATTATATTATATATTATTGACTACCTTGAAACTAATTAATGATTTGTATATTATATTATTATTGGAGTTTAAAACATTTTTGGATAGAAGGAGTATATCCAGTATTCTATAATGAATAAGGGATCATGAATATAATCAATAAGGTTTTGTGGTAATTCAATATGTTTCAGTGTTTTAAAAGAATACATGATGAAGTTTTTCACATGTTATTAAGCGGAAAAAAATATCTTCATTGTGTTTACCTTCCTTATAAATTTTGGACTGTGAGTTTGGACAAAAGTATTTTGGATAATTCTAGTTTTAGATTATTTTTGGATTGCATAAAAGGACAACGTGGAGGTCGGGCGACAACCCGTCGTGTCCGGCAAGGCCGTGAGACTTGAACCCGCAACCGAAGGGAGATAAGGGTGTATCACCTACCACTGGCCCACGTGATATCTTGGATTAAATAATGTATTCGTTTTTATAAAAATTCTGGTAGATGAATTGTAAATTCATTTTTTACCCTATACAAATAGGATAAATAGAATATTATTTTTATGTTTTATTATTTTTTAGAGTGAAAGATTGAGTTTGTGGTAGAAATTAGTTAAAGGATGGGACTCTACTTTTTAGTTATATATTTTTCTTCTTCTATTATTCTATGAAAAAATTAATTCTTATACATTATTGAAGGGACCTTAAAACCAAAAAATGTGTTATCCTAATACCATATGTTTTTTTGAACCAATGATATTTTTAATCATCATAGATAGATGAATTTATGGCCCTCAATTTTACACTTGTTAGTGATTGATGACCTCAATCACTACCAATAAATATTTACGTTTTTCCTCTAATTATATGTCTCTAATTTCCACAAATGTTCTTTTAATTGAGATCATAATTTAATGGTGACCCTTTCATTTCCCTTTTCCTCTTATTAAGACTAAATTTTATTAACTTAATTTCTGATGTGGGTTTTCCCAAAGGTATTTTCTATTTTCAACCTTTTATTTTGAAAAATAATTTCAAATTACAAGGGTTTAATTTATTTAAGGAGGGGAGAATGTAACACCCCAATCTTCCATGGTACACTTCTCATTGAATAATAATGTAGTGTGTGTTGTACGCAACATCGAGTTTTAACACACCACAACCAATCAAACAAACCGTTATGAATATTAATACCCACTTTTTGAAATTTTATACATTTCATATTTCAAAATGGTCTTCATTTTTGTATTCAGAATATCAAAATTAGCTTAGGGTGAATTTTTGGTACTTTTCGGATAACTTTTATATTTTGATGAATATTGAAAATTACTATATTTTAATTAAAAACAACTTTTTTAATTGAAATAATTAATAGTGATAAATTTTGAATTTGAGTGATTTTGGAGTATAATTAGATTATATTTTTACCATTTAATCCAATTGTGGTCATTGTACATATTTTCACATTTAAACTGGACATAAGAAAGTGCCAATCTTTTGATAGTTATTATCTCTTAAAAACACACTTTTTGTTTTAACCGCAGGAATTAATTTTAAATTAATTTCTGCCACTTCTGTGTTTTGAATTTAGAAAAATGGATTCTATATTTAGAATCATGTGTTCCAAATTATTTAAATAGTTAACTTTTATTTTTTGACATTTTGAATAATTACTTCGTTAAATATTTTATTTACCATGGTTAAAGGGTAAATCCGGTAAATAAGGGTAAAAGAAAATATTATAATAATAATAAATTACCCTAAAATATGTCCTAACCATATTGGTTGATACATGTATGACCATGGTCATCTTTTGGTCGATTTTTGGACCCCATGTATCCACTTGTAAGTGATAATAACACTTAATATTAATTAATTTAAAGTAAATACAGAAATGACATAAGCATATATCTTTTAGAAAAACAATTTTTACATAGGGTTATATATGTTATATTTTCAACTATAAATATTCATTATAAATATAAAAGGATTTCCTACATAATGTTATTTTATTTATAATTTTTAGATATTGAATAATTAATTTCATTTATGACACAATAGTGAGGCAGTATTTTCCTTATTAATGAAAGAATCAAATAATTCGTATTATAAATGTTAAAATAAATATAATTTGAAAGTTTCGATTCCGTAAAAGAATTTTATTGATTAATATGAAATGTTATTATTTCTTAAATGAATTATTTTATAATTAATAAATTTTTTAAAATTTTAACAAAAATCAATTATTAAATAGTGTCAAAATTGACATAAAGGAGTTTTTAAAACAAATATTATATTATTAATTGATATTATATACCTAAAAATATAAGGTTTGGCCAAAAGACTTATATAATGATAGGTTTATTATTAATGGACCACTTTTGGGTCTCTTGGAAGTTTATAGTAAGTTTATTAACCATATAATATAAAAATACAAAGAGACATGGTAAATGTCAAACTAATTAACTATGAGTTAAAATGAAAAGATAAGGTTAATATAGTGACCCAAACCTATTTAAAACCTATTAGTTGAGTTTTTTTCAACCTATACCCACCTTAACCTTTAAATAATCCACTTTTTTAGCAATTATAAACCGAATATGAATTTATTATAAAATAATATTTCTAGCTTTCCTAAGGTGCCCCTCACCCCTCTTATAAATGGGAGCTCCCCATTCTCACTAATTCACACCTTCAAATCCATTTGGATCGTCCAACCCCTGCCCAAATATTCTCTAAACTTCCTTAAATTCAACCTAGACGCCTTAGTTTGATCATAAATCCAACTTAAGAAGCCCTTTTGATCAAATTAAAAGGAAGAACCCGAAGAAGAGGTAATGTTTTAACCACCCTCTTTCAAGTTCCTTTCTTCTTCAACTTCTTCATTCTTTGTTATTTCCATTATAAAATAATGAATATAGTATATTCCATATACATTGATGTTATTATAAATATGTCACAACCATATTTAGTATTCTATCCATCCTTTGAATGACATTTCACCATACGTGTGTATGTACGGCTTACCGTCTCCACGTCGCGGTGTAACTGTTATTCAAAACATTATTATTTGGATGGGTATGATAATGATGTGTAATTGATGTAAATAAAAAATATAACATGATAATTATTCTGTGTATATGATATATCATCCAATTATATTTTATTTTAACATCAAAAGAATGATATTGTCGCTCGTGCGTACGTAAGGACTACCGTCTCCACAAACACGATGAGATTCATTCCCCATCGTATTCATTCATGTGTAATTCTCATTTTATGATTAAAAATAATGTTTATGGACTTGATATTATTCTATATATGTATAAGATACAACCTGTCCATAACAAACACGACTTATGTAACTAATCATATAAAAGAAAATGAGTAAGTTAACACCCGAAACGACGATAATACTAAGATATTATTAACAAAGAAATGTTAAAAGATCATATATGAAATCGTATTGATGTATATGATTCTTGTATAATTTTATAAAAATTATTTCACCATTATACAGGAGGTTAACCAAACCTCATCCAAGTAAAAGTACAAGGTAACGGTTTATTTCATAATATCTTCATTATTCGAGGTTGTTTATAAGTAATTATCTACTGGGACCTCTTTATCATCCACATCCATGTTTCTTTAAAAAGTATTTTTAATAATTCTAACTATTTTATAGACTATGGGTTTAATTCATTTATACCCTTGTTGACTTTATAATATTTTTATAAATGAATCTTTCCGTCGTTTTCCAAACAAGGTCCTTTTTACCCTTTTCAACAAAATTAAGGTAAGAATGTATTTTTTTAACTTATACCGTGGGTGTGGCTATTTTCCGCCATTATAAAATTATCTAAGCTTCCCTTAAAACCTTGTAAGAATATTTTCAAAGTAAATATTTTATTTTATAATTATGTGACTTTTAAATGATTTTGAAAAAAGATATATTTCTCTCAAATAGTTTTGATTTCATCTATGTCAACATCCTTTGATGGATTTTAAGCTTATTTGAAGTCGATTTATTATGATACAAAACTTCCATATTTTATTGAAGGTTTTGTGATATGTTTGACTGTGGATGTGTTATTTTTAAACCATTCATGGTTTATGGAGAAAGTATTAACATTTTGTATGCTAGTTTTACTACGAATGTTTATGTTATGTTTAAACCTGTTCATATGAGGAATGAATTGGACTTAATAAGTGATAGTTGGAGCCTGCTATAGATCCTAGATGCATTAGTAGGTCTCATGAGACAAACTTGTGTCTTGGAATAGGGCCTTGAAAAAATTTTATTTGTAGTCATGGCACAAGTCCTTGACTATGTGGTCATGATTGTTTGGGATTATGCATTCCATCATTATGAAAGTGGTTAGTGATATTGCATGTGATTATTCAACTAGTAGAATATCCATGTGAATAAGTAAATGGAATTACTTCATTTTATTTTTTCCATATTATGCTGAAGTTTAAGTTTAAAAGGCTTTTTTTTAGTTATACATTGCCTTAAATGTTTATGCTTATTTATGAAAGTTTTTGTTGTATTATTATCCTTACTGAGCATCTCAGCTCACCCCTTTCTATGTTTTATTTTTTCCAAGATTCCAAGAAGTGTATTGTGATTGATATACAGGGTTAATCCAAGGGAATAATGGCGTTCATAAAGGATTATTTATGTTGTTTTGTATATTATAAAGTGTAATGTAACATTCATGTATGTAATCTATTTTCCAAGACTGCTAAACTGGTCGGTCCTTCGGGACTTGATTACTTGTAATCATTCCAATGTATTAAATTAATGCACCAACTCTGGGTAACTGGGGTCAGGGCGTTATAGGGAGTCAATGGTAGTGTTCCGTGGAAAGTAGTGAGCTATCTCCAAACCATGGAAAAGGCAGTTAGCCTAGCATAGAGTGACTGAACAAACCTTTTAATCCATATCATATGAAGATTAGTGGTTTATTGTATGATAGACACACTATAGGCATATTCTCCTTGGACATAGCCCTTTGTGGTGAACCAAGTGAAATTGGTGTGCCCTCTCTTTTCATGCATTTGTCTGACAGATTTGACAGGTTCCTACCAACATGGGAACAAGATCCATCAGCTTAAAAGAAAAAGCTTACACCCTGATTCACCCCTCCCCTCTCAGGGTGTTTTGGGTCCTTCAAGTGGTATCAGAGCCATAAAGGTTTCTAGTGTAAAATATTCCCTATGCCATCATGTATAATTCAGTCAATGTCAGGGGAGTTCCCCTCTTTTATGGAATTAATTTTTAGATTTGGAAGAACAGAATGATATCCCATCTGAGATATCATGTAATGGAATTACTCTTTGATACTATGCAAGTAATTCAAGATACTAATCCAATAGGGTTGTCTTTGACTGATATAGATAGGAAGATTATTTATGCAGATGCTAAAGCACATAATGCTCTCACCATGGATCTTTATAATCAGATCTATCTAAAGGAGATGAGATGCACCTAAAAAATTCTATGTGGGAAAAACATGAAAATATTTATGAAGGAGATAGTAAAGTGATGGAGGAAAAAGTAAAAGTCTCGGACAATAGGTTTGACGATATGAAGATGCATTCTGATGAAAATATGGATTCCTTCTTCAATTGAATTACTGATGTGGGAGGAGAAATTTGAGGTTTGGGCAAAGAAATAAAATACGTCGATATTATAAAGAAAATATTGATAAGACTTACACCCCTTTACAATGAGATGGTGTTATCCCTTAGGGAAAGGTATATTTCGAAACATTCCCTGGAGGATCTCTTGAGCTACCTGGTGGTATATGAGATGAGTGTAAAAATATAATATGCTATGACTTTTGTAAGAAAGGAAATATAATTCAAAGCCATAGATAGATTGAAAATAACAGGAGATAGTGGTGATGAATATGATGAGTAAAAATAAATTATTTCTCTCATTTCCAAGAAGTTCAATAAGGGAAAAGGTAAATTTAAAGGTAAGTTACCCATGTATTGTTTTCTTTGTGGTACAGTAGGGAACATTTCCTCTCAGTTCTCAAGAAAGTATAATGATGAAGAGAACAATGTTGAAAATATCAAGAAGCCTGTGAAAAGTTTTTTTGAAAAGAGAGACTTAAAATAGGGAAATAAAGTATAGAATAATAGTTTTTCTTGTGAATAGGAAGATGATGATAATGAATTTTTTGAAGAAGCAGACCCATAATTTAAAACTATAAAACATGCCTTCATGATGGATACCATTGAAAAGTCAGAACCATCGACAGATAAATCTAGAGATAATCATATGACCACTAATGTGGATCCCAAGTTTCAACTTAAGGATGATTTTGGTAAGATTAAGAATAAATATAATATATGAAATAAGTGGAAAGCTATGGCATCCCACCTTTTTAATACATAACTTTTCATTACATTTTACATACAGAGGATCTTTAAAGTCTAGTGTCTTGGAAATAAGGAACAATAAAACTTCAATACAACATAAAACATTATTCTAAACCACTTGTAGGGCATCATCATAGGTTCATACTATATAAAACTACTGCATCTCATATCCTATAGACATACATCAAAGGAAAGGGTGAGCAAAAGGCCCAGTAAGGGTAAACAAGGGAATCAGTTACCTGTGTTAACAATAAGAACTTGAATAACAACATAAAGACATGAGCAATGGAATTAGGCAGATCATAATGAAAAGAACTCGGAACATAATTTGAATATGTGTCTTCAACATTTCATTTAGACATTCATGAACATATCACCAAGGTCCATCCCCAAGGTGTCATAAAATTTACAAAGGTTATTCACCAAGGTATCGTGAAACTTGTTATCTCTAGAGGTTAATTCTTTACCCAATGCATTGGATCGCTATCCGGGCGCACCCTTAATATGTCTTTATTTTCATGTTACCCACATATATAATAATCAAAAAAATTATAAATAACCAAAAAATAATAAAATAATTGGGTTTCATTCAAAATTGTGACTTTTTAAAAGTGCTTAAAAATAAGATCGTTTTGTCAATTATAACCCATGGATAGGGAGTGAGGGTTCCATGTTTGTCAATTCCATAATAAAATAAACCTTTATTTAATAACTATAAACACCAATATAAACTAAATTGTTATGGGTATTAACATATATAAAACAAGAGAATTTCTTGAGAGAAAGAGAGATAAATTTTGAGACGAAATTTCTGCAGCATAACGGCTATATAAACATTGTTTTAGAAAATAATAAAAAGAGTGGGAATAGGTGTATTCCATACATAAATAGATTATTTTTTATTATAGGGGCTGAATAAAAATAAATAATATCATGGTGTGTACATTTGAATGACACACCACATGAAAAGAAAACATGAAAGGAAATAGAAAGGGTGATTTCTTTTACTAAAAATTCGGAAGCCTAACGGCGTCACTTAAAAATTCAGAAAACAAATTTATAAGAATGGAAATGGTCTCTCAACAATTATACATGAAAATTATAGTAATGAGAACATATAATAACATACCATCAACATAAAGATATGGAAACTAAAAGACCCAACATAAAGGAAGTCATGACTTACAAGATGAGGGTGGAAAATTCCCTTACATTGAAGAGTAACTTAGAAAGCATGAAGGTAGGGACCTTGGGAGGATTTAGGGCACTTTGGGAAGACTCCTTGGAAGTTAAATAGACCATAACTTTTTTTGGGATGATTTGGAAATGAAATGAATGAGGGAAAGTCTTGGTATTTATAGGAGAAGTGAGGGGACAAGTCACTATTGGCCAAGGGACACCTCATCGGTGGTATTGGAAAAACCAGGGGCCTTCCCATGGTATTTTGACATGGTATTGGCCACTTGGGACACATCGTAACTTATATTACTATTCATAAGTCGATTGGAATGATTACATAATTATTACATCCTTAATGATGTCATTAAACACCTGAAACTAAAAACTGTATTTTCAGTATTCACCGAAAATTCATTTTTTTTCAGAAAAATCCCCAAAAATAATCTTAACCTAATATCGATGATCTGAATTCAAAAATGAACACCATTATATAAAAATATTTTTTTAAATAATTTTAATTTAATTTTTAATTAAAAATCACTATTCAACCAAAAAAACTAAAACATGACTAATTATTTCTGAAACAGTTATTTGCCTATTTTATTGAATCACATTACTTAATAAAGGTTCCTAAATTATATAAATACTTTATTAAGTGAGTTTACTTAATCCATTTGGTCACATTACTAATCATAAGCGTAAAATCACTATTTATAATTTACTATTCACCAAAAAATAAGTTGATCTTATTAGACTCTAAATTTCTTACTGAACATAACTGTAGAAGACCATTTTTTGAAAATCATTACAAATTATTAATTATTTAAGGTTTACATATATATTTTAAAATATTCCTTTTTGTCTAAACATCAATAATATACATCCTATATTTATCCAGACATTTGAAAATTCTACAATCTTCACCATAAAAAGAAATCACAATTTTTATTTATATCAAAGGATTACATAAGGCAGCTAAGGTATCGTTACATATCCCCTTATAACACCATAATAGGACATAAGTGTAAGGTGTGCTAAGGTGATAGAATCTTGGGGCGGTTCGGTCAACATTTCCTGAGTGGTGATTTCTATCAGCCTGAACTTTTTGCGAAGGAGATTCCATTCCAGCTTCACACGATGATGTTCGGCTTTGGTTTGGTCTAGATCAAAGCCCAATGGTGCTACCTCTTTCTCGAGTTCCATTAGATGGGATTATATTGGCCCGAGACTACTAGATGGGGCCATCGAATCTTCTTTCTATATTAATTAACCAAGATCACTTGTATTTATAAACAAAAAATTGTAACATTAAGAGTTTCGCTTCCAATGGTCATATTGACCAACGTTCATATAATAGTAGAAACCCAAAGGTCTCATTTAATTATACTCACTTCATTAATTAAATAATATAGTTTTATTGAGTATAAAAATAAAATAACACAAAAAATTTAGGAAACAAATATTAATAAAAGTTCGGGTTGTTACATTCTTCCCCATTTAAGAAATTTCATCCCCGAAATTTTTAACTCATACCCTCAGAGGAGAAATGGTGTGGGTACTTCTACCTCATAGACTCCTCTGGTTCCTACATGGCTTCTTCATATTTTTGGTTCCTTCACAACACCTTAACAAGGTGGGTAGTCTTGTTGCGTAGAACCTTGTCTCTACAATCCAAGATCTCCACCGGCTGCTCCTCATAAGAGAGGTTATGTTCCAGTTGTACCACCTCTGGGTTTAGTACATTTGAAGGGTCAGTTATGTACTTCCTCAAGAGGGAAATGTGGAAGATATCATGAACTTGTGCTAGATTTGGAGGAATTTCAAGCCGATAGGCCACTGCTCCCACGCGATCAAGGATTTCATAGGGGCCAATGTACCTAGGGCTGAGCTTCCCTTTCTTTCCAAACCTCATGACTCTCTTCCAAGGTGAAATTAGAAGAAACAACTTTTCACCAACATCAAACTCCAAGTCCCTTTGAGGGTTGTTGGCATATCTCTTTTTCCAACTCTGATCAGCCTTAATGTGTTGTTGGGTGGCATGGACTTTTTCTGTCATCTCTTGCACAAGATCAGGCCCAAGAGGCTTTCTCTCACCAGCTTCATCCCAACAAGTAGGATTTCTACATCGCTTCCCATATAGAGAATTGTAGTTTTCCATTTAAATGCTCAAGTGGAATCTGTTGTTGTAAGAGAACTCAACTAAAGGGAGATGTTGATCACATCCACCCTTAAATTCCATTGAGCACGTTCTCAGCATGTCCTCGAGTGTTTGAATAGACCGTTCAGATTTACCATCAGTTTGGGGGTGATAGGCCATACTAAAATTCAATTCAGTTCATAGAGCATGTTGAATAATTCTCTAGAATTTTGATGTAAACCTTGGATCACGATCAGATACGATAGAAAGTGGAACTCCATGAAGCCTTACCACTTCTTTCACGTAAATCCTGGAAAGTTGAACAAGAGATAAATCTTCCCAAATGAAGATAAAATGGGCAGTCTTGGTTAGACGGTCCACAATAACCCATATTGCATTGTTTCCTTTGGAAGTTCTCAGAAGACTAGTGACAAAGTCCATAGGGATATTATCCCACTTCCATGCTGGTATGGGTAGTAGTTGCAATACCCCTTTAGAAATTTGTCGCGCTGCCTTCACTTTTTGACATACTAGGCACCTTGAAGTGTAGTGAGAAATCTCCCTTTTCATATTATCCCACCAATAATGATCATGAATGTCCCTATACATTTTTGTGCATCCAGGATGTATAGAGAAAGTAGAGCTATGCACTTCATCCATCATATCCTTCTTTATTTCTAGAATATGTGGAACACACAGTTTTGTATGAAATTTCAGTACTCATTATTGATCAATATTGAACTCAGGAAACTTCTCATCCTTTATAGCCTCAATATTTTTCAGCAAAAAGAAGATCTTCTTTCTGTGCTTTCCTGATCTTCTCTAGTAATGATGGTTGAGAAATAATTTGGGTTAGGGCTAATGATGTCCCTTCCCTTATAATTCTTATGTCCAAATTTACTGGGTCATTGATCAATGGATCTCTTTGAATCTGCATCATGGAAAGAACAACTGGGTCTTTCCTGCTTAATGCATCAGCGACTTTGTTTGCTCTTCCAGGATGATAATGAAATGAACAATCATAGTCTATAAGAAGTTCCAACCATCTCCTTTATCTCATGTTCAATTCCTTTTTTGTGAAAATATACTTCAAACCTTGATGGTCTATGAATATATCACATCTCTCCCCATAAAGATAGTGCCTCCTTATCTTTAGAGAAAAAATGACCGTAGCAAGCTCCAGATCATGCGTAGGATAATTTTGATCATGATTCTTCAACTATCGAGATGCATAATAAATGACCTTGTCATTTTTCATGAGGACGGACCCAAGCTCTTTTATATATGCATCACTAAAAATAAAAAATCCTTCTCCACTTGAGGGAAGAGTTAACACAAGTGCAGTAACCAATCTATTTTTCAGCTCTTGGAAACTTTCCTCACACTCCTTTGTCCGGATGAACTTGAACACTTTTCGAGTTAACTTGGTTAATGGATTATAAATTCATGAAAATATTTTCGTAAACCTCCTATAATATCCTATTAATCCAAGAAAACTAAAAATCTCAGTTATTATTGTAGGTTGAGGCCACTCCTCTACAAATTTTTCCTATGCAGGGTCAACTGTGATTCCTTCATTGGTTACAATGTGCCCCAAGAAAGAAACTTTTTGTAACCAAAATTCACATTTTCTAAACTTCCCAAAAAGCCTCTCCTTCCATAGAGTTTGAAAAATATCCCTTATATGATCCTCATGATCCTCGCAAATTTTGGGATATATCATAATATCATCAATAAAAAAACCAAAAAGTTATCAAGGTAGTCCTTAAAGACTCTATTCATCATATCCATAATAATATCAGGTGCATTAGTCAGTATGAATGGAATAAAAACAAACTCATAATGCCTATATCTTTATCGGAAGGCAGTTTTTGGAATATCTTCTTTCTTCACTCTCAATTGATGATAATCAAATCGAAGATCAATCTTAGAGAAGAATTGAGCCCCACGAAGTTGGTCAAATAATTCATCAATTCTTGGAAGAGGGTATTTGTTCTTTACTGTGATCTCATTTAGTTATCTATAATCAATGCATAGCCACATCGATCCATCCTTATTATTTACAAAGAGAACAGGTGCTCCCCAAGGAGACACACTTGGTCGGATAAACATCTTCTCCAAAAGATCTTGGAGTTTTTCTTTAATTCTTCCAGCTCCACATTTTCCATCCTATACGGAGTCTTTGATATCGGATGAGATCCAAGTACGAGTTCAATTGAGAACTCTACCTCTCTTTTTGGGGGAGTTCCAATCAACTTTTTAGGAAATACGTCGACATATTCCTAGACTATGGGGATAGTTTCTATCCTTAAACTCTCATCTCCTTCTTATTCTTCACCGATCAACTCCATAAAGAAAGATATAGGGGGTTTCTATAGACAAAGATTAGGTTGAGATATCTCTCCTTGGAAGATAACTGTAGGTTTTCCATTTAAAGCAACTGAGATTTCCTTGCTTCTGTATTTGATCTTAGCATTATACTTTGAGAGCCAGTCTATCCCTTGTATAATGTCAAATTCTATAATGGGAATAACTACTAGATTTTCAATAAGATTTTGCTCACTAAATTAAATACTAGAGTTTCTAAACACTGATGATGCTTGGATAATCCCCCCAAAATTCTTGACTAATAACTCTACTTTTAGAAAATCAGGGGTTGATTCCAAATTATTTTCAAAATTGGAGGAAATAAAGGAATGCATAGAACCAGAATCAAACATAGTACTTTATTGATTTTAGAGAATAATAAGAGTACCTACTACCACATCATTCGGAGCATTGAATTCAGTTATTGTGATAGTGAAAGCATGGCCTTGATCCCTTTTCCTTTGTTGAGGCTAATGGCGGTTCCCCTCTACTACCCTCGGATTTGGACAGTGATTGGAAAAGTGACCACGTTTTCCACACTTAAATCACTGGACATCAGGTAGGGCCTACACCATCTTCCCCATATCATTAGTGTTTTGAAGTTGAGGTTTCACCTCACTATGTCAATTCCTAGCAATATATTCATCTCTTTTACTCTTGTAGAATTTCCCGCTCCCGAGCAGGAAGTTCCTCGAATGATTCTTCCCACATTTATTGCATATGGAAAGCTTCACTTTCTTGCCTCCTTTTCCCTGATAAAAGGTCCTCCCTAATCTGGGCTCCATAAATCTCTTCTTTTCATTGGATTTATGAGACCATTGTGTCTCACCAAACTCCAGCAAAACATTCATCGCACTCCGCATGATCTCCTCAGGCTATCATAGTCTCAGTTGGCTAGATTCTTCCATAGATGAGGTATCATCCCACTAAAGAATCTAACAACCTTACCATTTAGATCCATGAAAAAGCTATAGGTATATCGTGAAATCATTTTGAAGTTCATTTTTTAGCTTCTCACGGATTCATTCTCCATTTGCTTCAACTCAATAAACTCCTTCTCCATTCTTGTTCTCATAGAACGAGAGAAATACTTACTGAAAAAGGTCCCTATGAACTCTTCCCACTCCATAGCTTCAACTTCCACTCTTTTCCTTGTGTTTTTAATCAGTTCCCACCACTGATCAGCTCCTCCTTCTAAGCAATAGACAGCCAGGGTGACCTTATCTTTCTCTGAACAGTGGAGCATAGAAAAGATCTTCTTGATGAATCTGATCCACTACTCAGCAATCAATGGGCCAATCTATCCACTGAAGTTTGGTGGGTGTTGATGTATAAAGGACTCAACAGAATGTTGTTCCCTTTGCAGTGAGATCGGTCTCTCATCTTGATTCAAGTTATTTCCCATAACATGAGTCATCTGGTTTATCATTCGCATAAATGTTTCTATTCTGGATTCCATCGGATGGCCGTCAATGCATGGTCCATTGCGGTCACCATTTTCATGGTTCCTCCTATTTCCCTCCATTTTCTAAAACAATAAAATCTTATTGAGAAACTTATTTCATTTACAAATCTATTAACTATAAAGGATTTTATGTCTTAAAACTTCATGCTTAAACAATTAAATTTATCTATAATTCCTTCAAAATTATTCATAAAAATCTTGCGATTAACCAAACATATCCCCCAGGAGTGTCGTAACCAAGGGTACAGGAAAGTCCGTTGTTGTGTATCAATTCCCAATCAAGTCTAGCTAAAAGTGGTGTTTTCAGGTTTTACCTCTATGTACATCTGTGCAAGAGCCACCTCTACCTGCTCGTATCCAGACATGGATGTTTTTTTTAAAGGTAATGTCTTGGCCAAAGACCAAGACACAATTCATTAAATAAGGAAACTAAAAAAATCTAAAATATGGGGTTTTATGACAATCTCTTTCATAGAGAGACATAAGGTCAATCGGAAGATTATCAAACCAAGTAACGGCCTGATTGATACCTTTGTTAGCGAGAGCATCAGCCTCCAGGAAGTTTTCTTATATTTAAACGTTTCTATAGGGTTCTTACTAAATTTATCATATCCTAATTTTCATAAATAACTAAAATATCCTTTGATACCAACTATGGAATCCTGCCATTTTAATGCATAAATTTTCATTACATTTTACATACAGAGGATCTTTAAAGTCTATTGTATTGGAAATCAGGAACAATAAAACTTGAATACAACATAAATAATTCTTATAAACCACTTGTAGGGCTTCATCATAGGTTCATCCTATGTACAACTACTTCATCTCATATCATGGAGACATACATCAAAGTAAATGGTGAGCAGAAGGCCCAGTAAGGGTAAACAGGGGAATCGGTTTACTTGTGTTAACAATAAGAACTTGAATAACAACATAAAGCCATGAGAAATGAAAGTATAGGAATATCATAATGAAAATAACATGGAACATAACTTTAATATTTGGATTCAACATTTCATTTAGACATTCATGAACATATCACCATGGTCCATCCCTTAGGTGTCATAAAAATTACAAAGTTTATTCAACAAGGTATTGTGAAACTTGTCATCTCTAGAGGTTAATTATTTTCCCAATGAATTGGAGAGATATAAGGGTGCACCCTTAATATTTATTTATTTTCATGTTATCCACATAGATCATAATCAAACATTTCCTAAATAACCTAAAAAGAATAAAATAATTTGGTTTCATTCAAAATCATGACGTTTTAAAAGTGCTTAAAAATAAGATCGTTTTGCCATTTATAAACAATGGAAAGGGAGTGAGGGTTACATGTATGTCAATTAAAGAATCAAATATATCATTTTTGTATAACTATGAACACCCACATAAACGAAATAGGTTCGTTATTCACATATATAAAACAAGAGAATTTCTTGAGAGAAAGAGAGATAAATTTTGAGACGAAATTTCTACAGCATAACGGCTATATAAATTAGTTTTAGAAAATAATAAGAAGAGTGGGTAAAAGGGTATCCCATCCATAAATGGATAATTTTTCAGTATAGGGATTTAATAAAAAGAAATAAGATCATGGTTTGGACATTCGAATGGCACACCACATGAAAAGAAAACTTGAAAGGAAAGAGAAAGCGTGATTTCTTTTACGAAAAATTCGGCAGCCTAACGACATCACTTAAAAATTAAAAAAACAAATTGATGAGAGAGGAAAGGGTCTCTCAAAAATTATACATGAAAATTATAGTAATGATAAAATATAAGAACATACCCTCAATATAAAGAGATGGAAACTAAAAGACACAATATAAAGGAAGTCATGACTTAAAAGAGAAGGGTGGAAGATTCCCTTACCTTGAAGAGTAACTCTGAAAGCATGAAGGTTGGGACTTTGGGAGGCTTTAGTTAAACTTGGGAGGACTCCTTGGAAGTTAAATATACCTTAAATTCGTTGGTTAGGATTTTGAAATGAAATTAATGAGGGAAAGGCTTGGTATTTATAGAAGAAGTGCGGGGACAAGTCATTAATGGCCAAGGGACACCTCATCGGTGGTATTGGAAAAACCATGGTCTTTCCCATGGTATTTTCCCAGGGTATTGGCCACTTGGGACACCTCAAACCTTATATTACTATTAATAATTCTACCAGAATGATTACATAATTATTACATCCTTAATGATGTCATTAAACACCCGAAACTAAAAACTGTATTTTCACTATCCACCAAAAATTCACTTTTTCAGAAAAATCCTCAAAAATCACCTTAACATAATATTGATGCTTTGAATTCAAAAATAAACTCCATTTTATAAAAATAAATTTCTAAATATTATTAATTTAATTTTTAATTAAAAAACTCTATTCACCCAAAAAAAACTTATACTTGACTAATAATTTATGAAACAGTTATTTACCTATTTTATTGAATCGCATTACTTAATCAAGGTACCTAAATTATATCAAAACTTTCTTAAGTGAGGTTACTTAATCCATTTGGTCACATTAATAATCATAAGATCAAAATCACTATTCATAATTTATTATTCACCAAAAATTAATTTGATCTTATTAGACTCTAAATTTCTTACTGAACATAACTGTAGAAGACAATTTTTTGAAAATCATTACAAATTATTAATTATTTATGGTTTACATAAATATTTCAAAATATCCCTTTTTTCTAAACATCAATAATATACATACTATATTTATTCGGACATTTGAAATTTCACAAACTTCGCCATAAGAAGAAATCACAATTTTTATTTATATCAAAGGATTACATAAGGTAGCTAAGGTCTCGTTATGTAAACCCTTATAACACCAGCATAGGACCTAAGTGTAAGGTGTGCTAAGGTGATAGAATATTGGGGTGGTTCATCCAACATTTCCCGAGTGGTGATTTCTATTAGCTTGAACTTCTCGCGAAGGCAATTCCATTCTAGCTTCACACGATGAAGTTTGGCTTTGGTTTGGTCCAGAGAAAAATTCAATTGTGCAACCTCCTTCCCAAGTTCCGTCAGATGGGATTTGATCGGCCTGAGACTACTGGATGGGGCCATCAAAACTTCTTTCTGTATTAATTAACCAAGATCACTTATATTTATAAAAAAAAATTGTAATGTTAAGAGTATAGCTTCCAACGGTCATATTGACCAACGGTCATATTGACCAACGGTCATATTGACCAACGGTCATATTGACCAACGGTCATATAACAGTTGAAACCCAATGGTCTCATTTAATTATACTCACTTCATTAATTAAAGAATATAGTTTTGTTGAGTATAAAAATAAAATAACACACAAATTTTAGGAAACAAATATTAATAAAAGTTCGGGTTGTTACAAAATCAATGTTGGAAGAATCATTAAAATATGTTGACCAGCTTGAAGCTGATATTGAACAAATAGAAGAACTAGAGAAATTAAATTCATCAATCCTTGAAAGCGTAGACAATGTAGTGAAACTAATGATTATAATCGAAGAACGTGGTAGTTTCATCAATGACCATACCTCGAAACTAGAGGACAAGTCCAAAATTTTCAAGGGACTTGAAGAAGAAGTTGTTATTCTTAGGAGTAAATTAAAAAGTAAATCAAATTCAAAAGAATAAAATAATAAAATAAAATTTGAAAGGTTCTCGGATGTTGAAATTATAGAGAGAGAAATGTGTCTTTGATGGAGTTTAAAATATTTGCAGTGATCAAATACCTGACTACATAGTAAACTGTGGAATTGTTTATGATACTAAAACATCAAATGCAATATATAAAGTGGGCCAGAATAAAGGCAAGCTAAAAGTTGATCATGTTCAACAAACCACCAGAAGTGTTGAAAAAGATACCCTTCAATTAAACTGAAAGGAGAATTTTGAATTATCCTTGATCTTTCAGAAATGATTTGCATTCAAACTATTTTCATGAGGAAGAAGGCATGAGTATAAATATAAGTTAGAATACATTTACTCTCATGAAGTGTTAGTTATATAGATATTTAGTTCATACCATGTCATAATGGGAAGAGGAAAGGATCTATATTAATGGGGAAGAGCTAGGAGTTCAAATAAGGAGAAAAAATTCATATCCAACATCATATAGAAGAAATAGTTTCTATGGATACCATTTTCATTTTTCTAAATTTGGACATAAAGATGTACATTGCATGTAGAGGAATGATAGGAGATATTCCTACGACACTCAAAGATAGGTGAATACTCACCAACCAAATGGTGTTTCTTTCTCAAATAGGTTTTATTCTTTGGAATAAGAGTATGAATATGAATAACCCATGTACATTGAAGATAGAATCTAAAGGCCATCAGTGGAATACACTCAATCCAATATATCATGGAAAGAAAAGAGGAAAATTGAAAAATCAAATCTTGTAGAAGTATCTCTCAAAGCTACAAAGAACAACAACACCAAGATTCTTGATAGAATATGTTCATCCCACATGATGGGTAATTATGACCTATTAAAGAATGTCATGAAAATTGTTGATGTAACAGTGAGGTTCAGTAATGATTGTTCTTTGATGATCAAATGCAGTAGAAGTAGAGATCTCATTAATGGAGAGTGGGAGAAAACTGAAGTCCTTTATGTGGGAAGTCACTGTCACAATCTCCTCAGTGTGAGTCAACTCTATGACTTAGAACTAATAGTTACATTTAATAAAAATTGCTACACTATAAATGGAAAGACAAAGAATTCTCTCATGAAAGGAGAACAGATAGAATCTTATATCAGGTTGATAGTAAAGAGAGAATTTTCTATATAACAGTTGAAAAATAAAACAACATGTGGCATTGGAGATTGGGGCTCATAAATCAGCAAGACATAGAAAAAATATCTAGTCTAAAGATAGTCATGGATATCCCCAACCTAAATCATGAAATAGAAAATTCTTGTGATGCTTGCATATGAAGGAAGTTGGTCTGTAGTTCTTATCAGGCAAAGAAGAAAAGAGAATCTAATATTCTTGACCTCATTCATATAGATGTATGTGGCCTGATAAATGTTTATGGAATGAATGGATAAAGGTACTTCATACTTTACATAGATGATTACAGTGCAATGGAATGTGTGATGGTTATATATAGGAAACGACAAGTGCTTGATTTCATGAAAACTTATCACCAAATTGCTGAGAATGATACTGGATGGAAAATCAAATTTCTATGATCTGAAAATGGGGGCTAATACACATCTATTGAGTTTGAGAATTACCTAGAGAAACATGGAATTTGGAATGAGGTGGATATTGTGAGAACTCCACAAAGAAATGGAGTAGTTGAGAACCAGAATTGAAAGGTGAAAACATGTCCAAGACTATGCTGATTGAGAGTCAGGTCTCTTTCCATTACTGGAAACAATCTCTTAAAGATACAATTCACATTCAAAATAGAATGGGGAATTATATGGGAGAGACAAAGACACCATATTAATTTTGGCATGGGAGGAATCCTTCATTGAAATATTTTCATGGTTTTGGAAGTAAATGTTTCATATAAAACAAATAAGTAAATCAAGGTAAGTATGGTGAAAATGTAGATGAAGGAATATTCCTGGGATATCCAATGAATATCAAAGCCTAAAAGTGTTTCAATAAGCTATTGGGAAGGATTATGGAAATCAATGATGTCAAGATCATTGAAGAGAAAACCAAAAATGCTTCATGTAATTCCTGTGTTGATGAGATAGAAGATGAGGATTAATGTGAACATGCAAAAAATAAAAATATCAAAGTAGAGGAAGGTTTACAAAACTCTCAGGAGTCACATCATGATGTTTACTTCAAATAGGAATGAAAAGAGGAAACTATGGATGAAGAAAACTCAACTGAATCTCATAGGAGAAATCGAAGAGCATAGGTTGATCAATCCAACATCATTAGGGATAGAAATTCACTAACACAAACAAGGAGAATGGGGAATAATGCACAATCAATTTTCTTATCAGTTGTGGAACCATCCTCATTTGAATAGGTTTCAAATGATGAATCATGGGTGAAATCCATAAATGAAGATTCATATCAGATTGACAAGAATCAGACATGGGTTATAGTAAAGAGACCTGAAGCTCCCAAAGTGATTTGTACTAAGTATATATTTAAGAACAAATATGATGAGAATGGTAATGTTATCTAAAATAAGGCATGACTCATATGGAAGGGATATTCATATATTGAAGGTGTTGATGTTGAGGAAACATTTTCTATAGTGTCTAGACTAGAGTCCATCAGGCTACTTCTTGTTATGGTAATCCAAAGAGGGTATAAATTTTATCAAATTTATATCAATATATCATTCCTAAATGGTGTTCTTGAAGAAGCATACATTGAACAATCAGTTGGTTTCATTCTTGGAAATGATGAAATGAAGGTGTGTAAATTAAAGAAAACACTCTATAGAATGAAGTAGTCACCACGAACATGGTAATATCGACATGATTCATATCCAAAAAAAGTGAATTCAAATGAGGAGGAGTGGATCACAATATCTATGTGAATAATTCATAAAAGTATCATTTCATGTTATTGGTATATGTTGATTCCATTATTTTTTGTGGAAACAGGCAGGGATCGGTGGATGAATTTTTTAATCGCATGAAATTGGAATTCTAAATTTAGATGATTGGTGAACTCACATACTTTTTAGGGTTTCAATTGATTCAGAAGAAAGATTACACTTTCATTTCTCTAAAAACGTATGCCAAAGAACTGCTGAATAAATTTAATATGCAAGATTCCAAACCAATGGGGACTCGGATTGCAGTTGGAAACAAACTTAGAAAGAATGGGGATTTGATATCTATAGACCCCACAATGTATAGGAGGATCATTGGAATATTACTGTACCTGATAGTGACTCGACCAGATATTTTCTTTGCAACATGCTTAGCGGCCCATTTTCAGAGTAATCTGAAGGAAGATTGTATGAAGATAGTCAAAACAATCATGAAGTACATTCAAGGTACTCATAATTATGGGTTATACTTTACTATAGGAAGAGGGAGTGAACTATCATCATTTTTTATGCTAATTGGGCTAGAGATGTAGTGGATAAAAAGTCCATCAATGGTGGGGCATTATATATTGGTAAGAAATATGTTGTCTGGTTGATCAAGAAATAGGAAAGTACATCACTTAGAACTAGTGAAGCTGAATATATCTCCACTACCAAGGCATGCACTCAGTTACTTTTGATGAAGCAGCATCTAACTGACATAGGTGATGAGGTGAAAAAACCAATGGTGATTTAATGTGACAAGAAGACTGCAATTGATCTTACGAATAATCCTTTCTATAATTCTTGTACAAAATATATTGAAGTAATATATCACTTCATCAAGGAAAATTTTGAACAAGGCATGATCAAAATGTACCGCGTGGGAACAGATGAGCAAGTGGATGACATTTTAACCAAGCCACTATCAAGGGATGTGTTTGAGAAACATCTTTTTAACCTTAGTGTTCAACCACCTCCTAGGGCATGAGGAGGTTACAGATATTCTTCTATCCCTAGCTGTTTTAACTAGGTTAATCTATTTTTTGGAATTGATAAAGGTTTATGTGGGAGATACGATCCAAGCGGAGTATATTCTAAGATATAAAATGTTCAAATACCAATATTTGGGTTTATTAACAATGGGGGAGAAATGGATAAATTCAATGTAAAAATTTAGATAATGGAATTTTTTTATGGTTGTAGGCTGGTTACCAGAGAATGGAGAATTTCATTGGAGAGAACGTGAAGGGAGAAAAAAAATTGGTCTCTTAAGGAAGCAATTAGAGAATTCATTCAAACACACTAGAACATGATTCATGTCTTCCCTCTTGTTTTCTACAACAATCATTACTCACATATACTTATAGTTTTGGATGAGTTGATTCTTGCATGTCATGTTTTGATAGTGGCTAGTGCTCAATTGAATTTATCTATAGATTTCCAACAAACCTAAAGGGGGATATTATTGGAACTAAGGCTATTGTTTGCTGGAAATGGATTATGGTTTGTGATTTTTTTCATTCCTCAAATGGATGATCAGGGAAATTTCAATGAAAGGTATCATATATTTCAAGTAGTAAGCATGATTGAAGGTGATGTCATTTCCTAGACTTTGAAAAAAAATTGGGGTCCAAATTTTGAAGAATGGACAGCATTGTGAAAAGTGGGTTTTCTTGAAAATATCATGAAAATATGGAAAGGTAATGAGTTTTGTAGAGATGTGATCATGAAGTTTTTTTCGAGAATACATGAATATTGTAATGTTAGGATCTATAATTATGAGAATTTGAGCATTGTGGTAGCGCAAAGGTTTGATGGAAGGTTTTACGAGTGGAGCATTACGGTGGCGTGAAGAGATTTGATGAAGATATCTCAGGTTACGATGAGCATTGAGAACATGTAATATTCATAGAGCTTTGATAAGGTATATGCACCACGAATATTTTTTTTATCGATCAAGAAATCATGCCAAAAGAATCAGAGCTTCACGTTCAACCACACCTATAAATAAGAGGAAACCCCTCTCCATTCCACATAAACATGAGAGAGAGAATATAGAGTCGCTATGATTTTATGAAGAAAGGGTTTCTCAAAAGAGCTAGTTTTCTATGAAGATTGTGATTTGTGAAAATATAACTCTTTTCTTCAATGAATCCAATGCTTATAAGTAATGAGTGCTTATTGAAGATAGGAAATTATGCATTGGCTTAGTGAGCTTCACAAAGTAAGGTGTTCTGCGAAGGCATTGTGCGTCATGACAACAGTAGGATCCACTGAGGAAGTTGATCTTTGCAAAGGTGCTTGATCAGTGAAGGATCAAGCTCTGCAAAGGTTTGAGCTCTACAAAGGGTTGAGCTATATGAAGGAGTAAGCTCTACAAAGTAGTGATCTCTACGAAGTAGTGAGCTCTACAAAGCAGTGTGCTCTGTTAAGGTGTGTTCTCTATGAAGGGTTGTGCTATGTGAAGGGTTTCCCTTCACGAAGGGGGTTTTAAAAGGATAGTATTGAAAATCAGGTTTAAGTAGATAGGTATTTCAGTTTTCATCTACTTAAGGAATATCATGTGTGAGTGGATAGGGATTTCAGTGTGCATCTAATCAGTTCATTGATGCAAGCAATGTCTTGTGTTGAAGGGAGACAAATATTTCAATGCTAGTCTATTAAAGTGACCTTAAAGTTTATAAACTAAGTGAGACTTCTCTAAAGGAAGTAAGCTATAGGGGTTAATGGAACTATTCCATGGAAAGCAGTGAGTAATCCCTAGACCATTGTAAAGGTAGTGAGCCTAGCACAGAGTGACTTTAACTGAACCTTGTGATCCATATATAATGAAGATTAGTGATTTTTTTATAACCAACACACTATCGGTGTATGCTCCTTGGACGTACCCCTTTGTGGAGAACTAAGTAAAATTTTTGTGCCCTTCTATTTTCATGAATTTTTCTGATTGGTTTAACAGGTTCCTACCAACATGGGAACAAGATCCTTCAGTTTAAAATAAAACGTTATAACCCTAATTCACCCCTCTTCTCTCAGGGTGTTTTGGGTCCTTTAAAGGGTATCATATCAATAAAGGTTGCTGGTGTTAAATTTTTCATGTTCCATCATGGATAATTCATTCAATTTTAGGGGAGTTCCCCTCTTCAATGAAGTAATATTCATATTTGGAAGAACATAATGGGATCTTATCTGAGATATCTTGGAATGGAATTCCTATTTTATACTATGCAAGGAATTAAAGATACTGATTCAACAATCCTTTCTTTGAATGATACAAAAAGTAAAATTCTTTATACATATGCTAAAGCATAGAATGCTCTCACCATGGATATTTTTTTACCAGATCTATCTAAAGATGATGAGATGCGCCTCAGCAATGTCTATGTACAAAAAACATGAAAATATTTATTAAGGGGATAGTAATGTAAAGAAGGTGAAACTACAAGTCCCGTACAATCGGTTTGACGATCTGAATATTCATCCTAATGAGAATGCAGATTCCTTCTTAAATCAAATTATTGAAGTATTAAGGGCAATTTGAGGTATATGTGAAGAAATAAAAGACATTGATATTGTAAATAAAATATTAAGAAGACTTCTACCCCTTTACAATGAGGAGGTTTTATCCCTTGAGGAAAGGGATATTTCCAAACTTTCCCTAGATGATCTTCTATGCAGCATAGTGGAATATGAGATGAGGATAAAAATAGAAGATGCTACGAATCATGTAAGCAAGGAAATTTTATACAAAGACATAGAAAACTGAAAATCACAGGAGATAATGGTGATGAATATGATGAGGAAAAAGAAATTCCTTCTCTCATTTCCAAGAAGCTCAATATAGGAAAAGTTAAATTTAAAGGTAAGTTCCCCCTAGCTTGTTTTCATTGTGGTAGACTTAGACACATTGCCTCTTAGTACTCGAGAAAGTTTGACAATGAAGAGATCAATGCATAAAATATCAAGAAGCCTCAAAAAGAGTTTTTCAAAAAGTGAGACATCAGATCTGGAAAGAAAGTATAGAAGAATTTTTTTTCCTGTGAAGAGTAAGATGATGATAATGAATTCTTTGATGAAGAAGAAGAACCATAATTTAAAACTGGAAAACATTCCTCCATGATGGCTACCGTTGAAAAGTCAAAACCATAGACAGATAAAGTTAGAGATAATTAGATGACCACTAATGTCGATCCCAAGTAGTAACTTAAGGATGCTTTTGGTAACTTGAAAATAAATGTAAGAGATAAAATAAGTGGAAAAAAATGGTGGAAGAATCATCGGAATATGTTGATCAGCTTGAAGATGAAATTAAATGACTGGAATAACTAGTGAAAGTAAAGTCATCAATCCTTAAAAGCATAGACGATGTGGTGGAACTAAAGCTCATAATCGAAGAATATGCTAAGTTCATTAATGAAATTTCCTCAAGATAGGAGTAAAAGTCGAAAATTTTAAATGGACTTGAAGAATAAATTGTTACTCTTAGGATTAAATTAAAAAGTGAATCAAATTCCAAAGAAGCAAAGAATAAAATACAATTCAGAAGGTTCTTGGATGATGAACTTTTAGAGAGAAAACAATTTGTCTTTTATGGAGTTGAAATGTTTTTGAGTGATCAAAGACCATATTTCATAAGAAATAGTGGAATCGACTATGATACTGAAACATAAAATGCAATATATAAAGTGGACCAGAACAAAGTAAAGATGAAAGTTGATCATGTTGAAAACCTGCTTGAAGTGTTGAAAAAGAGACCCTTAAATCAAACTAAAAGGATAACTGAAGATTATCCTCGAACTTTCAGAAATGATAGGAAGTAAAACTATTTTCCCAAGGAATAAGGCATGAGGAGAAATAGATGTGATGAAGTGTCAGTTCTCTAGATATCTGGTTCATACCATGTCATATTGTGAAGAGGCAAGGAGCTATATGAATGGGGAAGATCTAAGAGTTAAAAGAAGAAGAAGAAATTTATATACTATATCATATAGAATAAATAGATTCTATGCATATTGGTTTCATTGTTCTAACTTTGGACATAAATCTATACATTTCAGGTAGAGGAATGATAAGAGATATTCCTACGACACTCAAATATAGGTGAATACTCTCCAACAAAACAGTTTTTCTATCTCAAATAGGTTTTCTCCTTTGTAAGAATAGTATGAATATAAAGAACCCATTTATATGGAATAGATAATTGAAAGGATATCAGTGTTCTACACTCAATCCAATATCTCTGGAAAAGAAAAGAGGAAAATTGAAAAATCCAATCCTGTAGAAGTAGACCTCAAAGATACAAAGACCAACAGAACCTTGATTCTTGATGGTGGATGTTCATCCCACATGATGGGTAATGTTAACCTATTAACTAATGTCAAGAAAAGGGTCGATGGAACTGTGAGGTTTGATAATGATGGTGATTTAATTATCAAAGGCAATGTGGGTACTAAGATAGCTAATTGAGAGATTAAGAAAAATGAATTCCTTTAAGTGGATGGTATGTGTCATAATCTTCTCATTGTGAGTTAACTCTATTACTTAGAACAAGTAATGACTTTCAATCAAAATTGTTTCACTATAAAGGGAAATATAGAGAATTATTTCATGAAAGGTTGTTGAATAGATGGAAACTTATACTAGGTTGACAGTAAAGAGAACATTTTATATCAAACAGTTGAAGAAGAAAACAACATATGGTATCAGATATTGGGTCACATCAATAAGAAAGACATGGAAAAGATATATATGCTAAATATAGTCATGGATATCCCCAACCTGAAGTGTTAATGAGAAAAGGTCAATAATGTTTTCATATAAGGGAAGATGGTTTGTAGTTCCTATTGGACAAAGAATAAAAGATTATCTAATATTCTTGACATCATTTATACATACATATGTGGTTTGATAAATGTTTTCCAAACACATGGAGAAAGGTACTTCATACTTTTCATAGATGATTACAGTAAAATGGCATGTGTAATGGTTATACATAGCAAACTAAAAGTTCTGTATTTATTGAAAACTTGTCATCGAATATCTGAGAATGTTACTAGATAGATAATCAATATTCAGTGATCTGACAATGGAGGGGAATGCATTTCCATTGATTTTGAAAATTTCCAGGAGAAACATGGAATTCGGCATGAGGTGGCTACTGTGAGAAATCTGTAGCAAAATGGAGTAGTTGAGCACCAGAATTGACAGGTGAGAAACATGGCCAGGATTATGCTGATTGAGATTCGTATCTCTCATCATTATTGGAAATACGTTGTTGAAGCTGTAGTGCACATTAAAAATTGAACGGGGCTTTACATGGGAGAGACGAAGAAACTATATGAATTGTGGCATGTAAGGAAGCCTTATTTAAAATATTTTCTTATTTTTTGAAGTAAATGTTTCATCCAAAACAAAGAAGGAAATAAAGGGAAGTATGGTGACAATGCAGATGAAGTAATATTCCATGTATATCCAATGAACAAAAAATCCTACAATGGTTTCAATAAGTTCTTAGTAAGGATTATGGAAAGTAGTGATGTTAATATCATTGAATAGAAAACCACAAATGCTTCAAGGAATTTCTATGCTGATGAGATAAAATATGATGAGGAATATGAATATGGAATAAATAGAAATATTGAAATAGAGGAAAGTGTAAAAAACATTAATGAGTCACAACATGATGTTGACTCAAAAGAGGAATTAGAAGAGGAAACCATGGATGAAGAAAACTCGACTGAACCTCAGAGGATAAAATGAAGAGTGGAGGTTGATCAATCCAACATCATTAGGGATAGGAATGAACCAATGCAAACAAGGAGAATGAGAAATAATGAATAACTTGAATAATTATTAGTTGTGGAACCATCATCGTTTAAAGAGGATAAATAATATGAATCATGGGTGAAATCCATGAATTAAGAGTTAGATTAGATTGACAAGAATCAGACATGAGATCTAGTAAAAAGGCCTGAAGGACAAAATGTGATTGGTACTAAGTGGATCTATGATGAGAATGATAATGTGGCCTAAAATAAGGTGTGACTTGTATGTAAGGGATATTCACAAATTGAAAGTGTCGATGTTGAGGAAACATTTTCTACGTCGTCTAGACTAGAGTCAATCAAGATATTTCTTTCTATGGAAATCTAAAGATGGTATAAATTTTATCAAATGGATTTTGAGACATCATTCCCATATGGTGCTCCTAAATAATAAGTCTACATTGAACAATCGGTGGGTTTCGTGCATGGAAATGTTGAAATGAAGGTAGGAAGATTAAATAAAGCACTCTATGGATTGAATCATGCACCACAAGCATGGTACTATCGACTAGATTCTTATTTGAAAATTTTTTAATTCAAAAGAGGATGAGTGGATCACCGTCGCAATGTGAAGAATTTTCATAAGGATAAGTTCATGGTATTGGTATATGTTCATGATATTATTTTTTGTGGAAGTAGGTAGGGATCAGTGGAAAAATTTTACAATCACATGAAATTAGAATTTGAAATGTCGATGATTAGAAAACTCACATAACTCTTAGGGATATAGGTGATTCAGAAGAAGGATTACACTTTCATTTCTCGTGAAACGCATGCAAAAGAGCTTGCTCAAAAAATTTAATATTCAATATTCTAAACCAATGGTGAACTGATTGAGGTTTGAATAAAACTAAGAAAGCATGAGGATGGGATATGTGTGGATCCCACAATGTATAAAAGGGTCATTGGAGGCTCATTGTACCTAACACCGACTCAACCAGATATTATCTTTGAAACATTCTTAGTGGCTCGTTATCAGAGTAATCCAAAGTAAGAACATATGACGGTAGTGAAAACAATTAAGAGGTATATTTAAGGTACTCATAATTATGGGTTATACTTTACCGAAGGAAGAGAGAGTGAACTATCAACATTTTCTGATGATGACTCGTCTAGAGATGCAGTGGAAAGAATTTCCACCAGTGGTGGAGCATTCTATATTGGGATGATATTTGTGGTCTAGTTGAGAAAGAAATAGGAAAGTAATTTGTTTAGTATTGTTGAAGATAAATATATCTCTGCTATGAAGGCATGCACTCGGTTACTTTGGATGAAGTAGAAACTGACTGACATAGGTGATGAGGTGAAACAACCAATAGTGATTTACTCGGATAACAAGAGTGAAATTGATCTTACAAAGAATCATGTTCATATTTCTCATATGAAACATATTGAAATTATATATCATTTCATCAAGGAAAATGTTGAACAAGGCAGGATCAAAATAAACCAATTCGGAACTAATAAGCAAGTGGATGACATTATGACCAAGCCACTGTCAGCGACTATGTTTGACAAAAATTTGTTGAACCTCAGTGTTCAACCACCTCCTAGTTCTTGAGAAGGTTACGGATATTCCCCTCTCCCAAATTTTTTTAATTTTGTTAATCTGTTTATGGAATTGATGAAGATTTATGGGGGATATATGATCTAGGGGGAGTATATTCTGAGCTCTACAATGTTCAAATACTAGTCTTTGGGTTTATTTACAGTGGGGGAGAAATGGATAAATTTGATGTGAAAATGTGGAGGTTGAAATTTTTTTATGGTTGAAGGATGGTTGCAGGAGAATGGAGAATTTCAATGGAGATAATGTGAAGGGAGAAAACAATTTGGTTTCATGAGGAAGCAGTTAAAGAATTTATTAAAACACACAAGAACATGATTCTTGTCTTACCTCTTGTTTTCTACAATGAGCATTACTCACGTAGACGTAGAGTGTTGTATTATTTGATTCTTGTGTCTTAAGTTTTGATAGTGGTTGGTGCTCTATTGAATTTATCTGTATATTTCCAACAAACCCAAAGGGGGAGATTTTTCAAACTAAGGATGTTGATTGCTGGAAATGGAGTATGGTTTGTGTTTTTTTTGTAAATCCTCTAATGGATGATTAGGGATATTATATGGAAATGTATCATATAGTTCAATCTGTATGTAGTATTGAAGGTGACTTCGTTTCCAAGTGTTTGCAAAAAATTTGGGGTCCAAAATGTGGAAATTGGAAAGCATTATGAAAAGAGGTTTTTCTTGAAGTTATCATGAAAATATGGAAAAGGCATGAGTTTTTTAGATATGGGATTCATCAGGTGTGTTTTTCAAATGCATAGAGATTGTGACAATGTGCTCTGTGATTATGAGAATTTTGTGCATTACGGAAGAGCGAAGGATTGATGGAAGGTTTTGTGAGTGGAGCGTTACGGTAGTGTGAATAGATTTGACAGAGAGATGTATTGTTATGATGAGCATTACAAACGGGGAATATTCATGGGGATTTGCGAAGTAATATGAGCCATGAAGAATTTTTTTACTGATCTGAAAATCACAATGGAATAAGCATAGCTCCACGTTCGATCGCGCCTATAAATAAGAGGCCACTCCTCTCTATTCCACACGAACATGAGAGAGAAAATTCAGAGTTACTCTGATTTCATGAATAAAGGGGTGCCTTGTGGAACCGGTTGTCAATGCAATCTTGTTCTTTGTGAAAAGACTAATTTGGTCTTGAAAGAAGTCAATTCTTATAAGTATTGAGTGCTTCGTGAATATGGGATGTTCCATGTTGGCTTAGTGATATTCAAGAAGTAAGGTGTTCCGTAAAGGCAGTGTTCTTTGTAATGAGAGTGGGTTCTGTAAAGGAAGCTGATATCTGTGAAGGTTTTTGATCTGTGAAGGATCGAGTTATGTGAAGGGTTGATCTCCACAAAGGGATGTGATGTGAGAAGAAGTGACCTCTAAGGAGAAATGAGCTCTGTGAAGCAGTGTTCTCTACGAAGCCATGAGCTCTGTGAAGCAGTGAGCTCTACGAAGTAGTGTGCTCTGTGAAGGTGTGTTCTCTATGAAGGGGTGATCTTCATGAAGGGTGTTCGCATAGGAAAGTATTTATTGACATTTTTAATTAGAAAGGTCTTTTAGTGTGAATCTATTAAAGGAATATCATATGTGAGTGGATTGGTCTTTCATTGTGCATCTAATTAGGTCATTGATGCAAGTAGTGTCTCGTGCTGAATGGAGACAAATAATTCAATACCAATCTATTGAAGAGACCTTCAAGTTGACAAACTGAGTGACACTTCTCTACTGCCAGTGAGCTAGGGGAGTTAATGGAAATGTTCCATGGGATGCATTGAGTTATCCCTAAACCATTTTAAAGGTAGTGAGCCTATTATAGAGTGAATTTGATCAAACCTTGTAATCCACAACTAGTGTATATTATTGGTTTTTGGCATGACCGACACATTGTCGGCATATTATCCTTGGACTTATCCCTTTGTGGTGAACCAAGTAAAAAAAATTTCCCTCTCTTTTCATGCATTTTTTTGATAGGTTTAATTGGTTCCTACCAACATGGGAACAAGATCCATCAGTTTAAAATAAAAAAGTTGGCACATTAATTCACCCCTCCCCTATCAGTGTGTTTTGAGGTCCTTCATAGGATAGGTGTATCCTTGGAGTATAAGAATATGATAAAACTATCATAGGATTCATCCATGGAGCAGTGAAGACCACGAAGAGCTTCCATGGATAAGAGCACATTATAGGACTAATAGGGGAGGTGTATCCCCAAATTCAAGGAATATTATCAGACATCCATGGGATGTATCCTAGGAGTTATTAATTCCCTATAGAGATACCATAGAGATGGATCTCATGATAGGACTTCGAAGAGATTTTTACCCCCGAAGTTGAAGAATCTGATCACACAATAATGGGATGAATCCCCAAAGTTTTGAATGCCTTAGGGGTTTCCATATATTTTGATCATGTATGTTTATTTGGATTCAAATTCCATAATACATGCTCATATATACTCTATCAAAATAAGGTATGTTCAATAAATTCATGAACCTGAGGACCAAAAATAATTTATATATTTGGAGTTTCCTTTTACATCAGCTAATCATGTCACATACACATATCTCTATATTTCTTGGTCATTACAGGACCACATTAGTGCTTCCCTAATAGGTTTTTTACTCACACCCTTCTTGAGATACCACTACACTTAGGTACCTGAGTATACATTCATATGGTTACAGGAATACATTGGTATGAGGCACATGATAGTGTGGTCGAGGAGGATGGCTCGGATGGTACTAGGATAATGAATGGGGTTTGGATTGGAGATGTTTCATATGTCTTCTTTATTATTTATTTATTTAGTCATGTATGAGTGACCGGCCTAGTGGATGGATTGTTGTTTGGATGGAATGGTTGTTCGGGCATTTACTATATTTCATATATTATTTTTGGTTGTCTATTTTTTATGTAATATGATTTTATAATTATGTGGATGGTATTTATTTATTTTATATTTTATTGTGCACTCTCATATAAAGTTATAGTTTTCCCACAGTACCACCTTATACCCCCACTACTAGTTGGAAGCCTCTGACATACATGGAGGTGTACTTAAGGTTATGTGGTGAACTGGTCCAACTATTGGATTATAGTGATATGGGGTGGTACATTACAAGTTGGTTTTAGAGGTGGTATTTTATGTTACATTACTATTGTGGATTTGGTTTATTGGAGAATTAGGAATGTTTCAAAACCTATGATGGATACTTTGTTGGTGTTTCAATAACACCTATTCAAGTAGTAATTCCATGTTACTGAGGTCTAGGATGTTGTTTTGATTTTTGTTTCTGTAGTTTCATTTAATTTTCAAATTGAGCAATGTACAAGTGGTTTGGATGTTTTGATTTATGATAGATACTTGGATCTTGTCCCTTTGGCAAGATACTAAAGAGTTTATTTTCACTTTTGGCCTATAGAAGGTAATAGGTTTCTCATGAATCATATCAAGCACATGGT
The DNA here is from genome assembly GCA_963277665.1 of Viscum album. Lineage (NCBI taxonomy): Eukaryota > Viridiplantae > Streptophyta > Magnoliopsida > Santalales > Viscaceae > Viscum > Viscum album. The sequence continues at coordinate 446,338,132 of OY728144.1, forward strand.
ATTCGCATGACATATAGGTCTTATAGTGTGAGATTTCACAGACGATGGGAGATTAGTTCTTTAAAGTGTTAATAACTACTCATATGGTTTTATTCCATATAAATTCTTTGTGGAATTATTCTTAGCTACATTGACTCATATTTATATTTTTTTTTATGGTTGGACATGTGGATCTATTCTGAGATGCTTGATGATGAGATATATGAATCATTCCTCATGAATAGGAGATGTAGTGACCCCAATAGGCTTGGTATGATACATGGTTCTTAACTATTAGATCCCTTTTTGGTGGTTTTTTTGTTTCGGTTGTGTATCCTAGTCCTCTAAAGAGAATTTTGAGGTGCATGTTCTTAGAGTGAATGGGTGCCTTGCTTATGGGTGAATGGCTTAGCTCATAAATCCTTTCATAATAGAAACCCTAAAGATGGATTGTTTTGCATACATATTCCACATTCCATTGAGATTGGGGTGTGGATGATTTCTTGTGAGATGTGACCTTAGAGAGAGGTTGACTTATGGGATGGGTGGACAGACCTAGTGACCCTAATGTGAGACTTTACTAATAGGGCTAGGTGAGAGACCTAGATTCCCTTAGTTATGACCCAGACATTATGATTTTTTGTTTCCTTAGTGATAGAAAACATAGGTAGTGCTTTGGGGTTTGATATTAGTGTGCAGTTGGTGCTCAAGGTTCTGGTGATAAGCACCTTATGTGTTGGTGCTCAAGGAATCAAGTTTAGTCTCAAGGACAGGAATAGAGAGACATATTTACCTAGGTGTTTGGACAATATTTTAGCAGAATGGGTAGAGAGTTAGTGGACTCCCATGACTAGAGTGCAATTGGGTAGTGGCTAAGCATGTGGATGATGTGTTCATGCCATAGAAAACAGATGAGAATTTGTAGAGCTATAAAGATGTTGTGAGGCAGGATGTTAGGTGGGGGTAGTCATGACATGGATAGAGTGACCAATTTTAAAGAGGAATTATGAGTAATATTTTAGTGTGTCATGGATGACATGTCATGGAGCACAATAAACATTTAATTAGTGTAGTGAAACTCACAAGATCATCAGTTGAGTCTTGTATTGAGTGGTATGATTATACGTCTACTTCATTGGATGGGATAATAATGTGTAAGTTCTATTTTTACATAGGAACACTTTTAAATGATGAATGTATGGATAGTCAGGTGTAGGACAAGGATCGATGTGGCTTAATGATTTACTTGTAGGCATGGAGGCTTAAGACCTTTAAATTGACTTTCCATGTCCCTGTAGCAAGAGGTGAAATAAAAAATGTACAAACTTGTAAAAATAATCATGGAAAACGACTTAGTGTAATCATAGTCAATAGAATGGCATTCCTAATATTTTGTTATCACTCTGAGTATGCTGAGAGTGTATAATCTATATGCCATTTTATTTGAAATCTTTTTTGGTTTAATGAAGTTTCACCTAGGAAGTTGCACTTATGGAGCGGCGTAAATATATCCATATGGTTTCTAGACCATTATAGGTTGTTGGAGGATGACCCTCATGTGAGAAGGTTCATTGGCTTGGTTGGACTGTATGTAGGATGGTCAATGTGGCATTTGGATTAATGTAAGTAGTAAATTATATTTTATATGGTTCCCTATAAACCCTATATTTGGGACTCTTGTGAGGCATTGGATGGATTTAGTGCATTTACATCGAGATCGAAATTATCCAGTTTGATCTGATGATGATTTTTGGGGTGAGCCATGATTCGTGGAATGGTTCAATAGTGAACCAGTTTCATCACTTTCTTCAAGAGGTGAATCCCCATTTTATCATATGGTTCAGGGGGTGAAATCATGTGATGAAATTTTTCATCACATGTTTCAAGGGTTAAAACATGTGAAAAGAAGTTTTGAGGGTATTTTTTTTTAAAATGTTTCTGATAGATAGGGAAGTTGGTATCATGGTCCATATGAATCATTTCAGATATGATGGGAGTATTCCAAGGTTTATTCACAACCCTTCAAAGAAATTTCTACTTATGTAGACCCTGTTCATGGGAAGTGGATACTTTTTTCATATTTGAAATCAATGATGATATGTGATTCCAACTCAATCATGTGTTTTATTTTTTTTAGTCATAGTGAGATGGTAATTGTGTCAAGTGGGTCGTTAGATAGTAGGGGATTTATTTTGGTAGGAGATATCGAGGGTAAGTAGCACCATAACATAGAGTCTGTTTTGGTAGTGGAGTATTATGATTGAGAGGACCCCAAGATAGGTGGTTAATTGGATAATAAAATGGTGTTTTTTTAGAATAGATGGGTGTCGAGAAATTCCATCTAGAGGTTTAGTAATGGTTATGAGTGATTTCTTGCCTCATGTTTGGAATCATGTAGAGGAAGATATTTCAGAACTTTAAAGTAGAATGTGGTAGGTTGAGGATGGTCTTCCAACCCATGTATTTTTGTCTCATCTAGTAAACGATTGATGAATATTATTGTATATGATAAGTTATATGGTGGGGATATTATAAGAACTATTTTCCTTATGGTTCAAAATTTTAGCAGGAATTTGAATTTCCACATTGGTGGATGGGTTGTTTTGAAATTCAAGAATCAGAATATGGTTCTAAGGTTTTAAACACTAAAACATTATGTCTTAAGATGCGTTTTAAATTTTAATGGAATGAAAGAGGGTTTGGGTGAGCACTACAGGAATAATGAGCATGTCAAGGTACTGAAAATAGCTACAGCAGGAAATTCACATTGTGAATATGATTTAAAAGGTGAATAGGTTTCATAAGGTGCATCTAAGAGCATTTAGGTTGTGAAAAATGAGGCCCAAGAGATCTAAATAAAAAATCATGTTGTTGAATTATGTTTTAAGTTGTGACATAGGATTTCCAGGCCCAGTAGGGGCCTATTGTTTGAGAATTAATTATTTTAATCCTAGTTTCATTCCATAAATTTCTCATAGATGGTTTTTTAAATTTAAAAGGGGGATTATCCCCATAATTATCTAGGGTAAATGGGAGGTGCACAAGAGGGCTCATCTAGTACCTCCCACCCTCCATCTTTCTTCATTATTAGTGATCTTGGGTGAAATACTATGGTTTCAACGGGTAAGATCTTACACCTCCCTCTTTCCATATTGTTTCCCTTTTATCGTTTATAATTTTTGAGGTTTCTATTTTAGGTTTATTCATTAATTTCAATGTAGTGTGATGAAATTGACCATTTCTAATGGATTTTTTACTCAGTCTTCGAATAGGTGATCCTAAGACAATGTCAGCCTATGTTCACATGTTAATCCATTAAGGTATATCACTATTTCAATTTATATTAACTGTTTTTTACCTAGATTAATTTTTCAGGTTTTTGAATTATTATAATTAATTAGGTATTTTTTTTTAATCTAGATCTTGGGATGTGCTAGGAGTATAATTCACCTTGTTTTTGATGGTTTTGGTTTGGTAGAATGACCCTGTTATTTAACTAGAAATATTACATGTTTTAATTTAATTAATTTATTAATTTTATTTTCTATAATTAAATAATTATTTTTTCTTGGAATGATTTATGATCTTGAGTATCTGAGAAGGATCTGGTTGAGAAAAATTGAGGCTCTACAAGATTGACGGGCTATGGAAATTACTACCAACCCATGGTGTCAAAGTGTAAATGCCTTGGAAAAAGGAAGGTGGTCTCATATAATTTCATTCGGGAATTTTTGTTGTCTATATTTCATTTGGATGGTTAGGAATTACATTGAGGGTGATTCCCCTATTTATAATATTTAGAAAAATTTAGTAATTAATTGAAAATTCTTAATTGAAATGGTAAGCACCAAGAGTCACGAACAATATCAGTGCACTTGCTTGACACATCAACCATGATGGCTGATACTGAGACCTTGAGACATCAGTTGGACTTAATACCTCTTTAGAGGTGAGTCTAGACCATGATACCTTTATCCTAGGTATAAGGGATTGATGAACTAGATAAATACCTTATGTACTTTGGGCTATTAGGACTCAATGAGATGAAGATAGAAAGAGATACACTCTCTTGTTTGATGTGAGTTGGACTAGGTGGATAGACGTAGGATTACCAAGACCAAGTTGGGTGAGTGTACAAACCTTGATAAACAATGGGGGTGGATATGGGATATTTAATATCTCTTTAATGATGTCCATGATAAAACACATTGATTAACTGGCCAGTTTGTGCTACCCTTATAATAATGACATGGGATGTGACGTCCTAGTGCATCGAGAGTTGACCTGATGCCATGATTTATACTAATGGATCTAAGCGGTGTGCCACTATTTGGTGTGACCAGAGGGACCCAGTTGATATTATTTATAGGTTGACCTTAATCGAGTTCAAATGGACATGGGTGTAGATGATTGTGGGTGGTGGCTAGATCCTAAAAATATATTCAATCCCACTCTGGTAAAGATAGTGATGATGGGCATGGTTCATTGTCTAGAATTGTGTTTTCTTATTCTTGATGGTTTATGGGATACACTCTCAGGGTTGGTGTGAATGGTTTGGATACCATAATTTGGATTCGGTATGATAGGATATCAAGGGAGATGAATCCATGGAGTCCAGGAATCTAATCGAGCTATCATGGGATACATTCTAAGATTCATTAAGAACTCATAGAGTTTCCATGGATATAAAACTCGTGAAAAGAATATCAAGGGAGATTTATTCATGGATTCAAGGAATATGATTAGACTTTCATGGGATACATACCTGGAATCATGACGACCTCCGAGATTTTCCATGGATATGATTGTTGAAGGATGTGTATCCCCAAAGTTGGTGAATCTGAAAAGATTGTCATGGGAATCATCCTCAAAGTAGTGAAGACCTCAGAGATCTTCCATAGTTATAGAGATCATTATAGGATAGTAAGGGAGGTGTACCCTTGGATACGAGGAATCTGATTGGATTTTCATGGTATGCATACCCAGAGTCATGAGGACCTCAGAGAGATTCCATATATATGGATATCATGATAGGTCTACCAAGAAAGTTTTATGCCTATAGTTAAGGAATATAATTGAACTATCATGGGATTCATACCCTAATTCATGAAGACCGTAGGGATCTTCCATATATTTAGATCCCACAAGTTTCTTGGGATAAATGGACCTCAAAATGTTCTCAGAAACACTCTGGCTCTAGCCGAAGAAGGAATAGTCAATTGGGTCACAGAACTGAGGATTGACAATAATTTGTTTTATTTTTAGTTATATTTTACTTCATTTTACCTTATCACATACACATATCATTACATATGTTGGTTATTATGGTACCCTATTTGTGCTTCCCTACTAAGTTTTGTACTCACACCCTTCTTAGGATACCACTACACTTGGGTAACTAATAATACTTTTACATGGGTGCAGGCTTAGGTTGGGCTGAGTCTTGGGATATAATAGTCATGTAGGATAGATTGGATGGTACCAGGACATTGGATGGTGTTTGGTTTGAATATATTATAGATCCCTTTCGTTTTATTTCTTTTTTCCAGTATGTATCGGTGAAAATCCCAGTAGGAGGACTGTTGTATGCATGGCATGGCTATTTGGCCCTTTACTTCATTTTATATATTGTTTTTGGTTGTATATTTATTTCTATTTTCATTTATTTTCAACTATTTTGGACGGTATTTCGTTATTTTTTATCATTTTTTGCAGTCTTATATACGTGCTATAGTCTCCCCACAATACCACCTTAGACCCAGCACTACTAGATGATAACCTCTGGTGTATAGGTAGGCACATCTGAGATCATGTGGAAAATATTCCTGACTACAAGATTAGAGTGAGCCAAGGAGGGACATTATATTTAGTATGTTAAATATTATTTTAAAAGTGGTTATAATCATAAATATATCAAACAAGAAAATTATTCATTTTATAAAATATATTTCATGTATAAAAGATATTTTATTAGTTGTTTAGCAACACTTGTTGAAACAGTATTAAAAGGGTCCTTTATTTTATAAGTTGGTAATAATTATTTGAACCTTATTATTTATTGGATACCATACATTAGTCGATATTTATTTTAATAAAAATATGTGTGGTCCACTAGGGTTTAGTTTTTCATATGGAGAAAGCTATCAGATATAATACTTATTAAGGAGTCATATATAATTAAAATCTTGGGTCGTTATGTAAAAACCCTTACTCCAGTAACCCATAGTCATTGTCTACTTTATTTTATTGGAATATATAAAAGGGTTATAATCCCATATGACTGATCATTTTAATATTATTTTATAATCAAATACATACATGACACCCATTTTACATTGCGGATAAAATATAAAACATAGTAATAGAAAACATTTGACATCCTTGAACTCATTCATAGAATTATTCTTCATATCCTACAAAAAAATAATGGTGAGATAAAGAGTTTATTTAGGGTTACATGTAGTTTAATACATCATGAGTAAATAATTTACAATCAATATGTTAAGGTAAATCACTAAAAACACATGTCATTTAATCAATAACTTGATCACGAAGTCCGTCCATGGATAATATCAATGAAATAATATCATGGATTATAATAACTGAATTTTAAATGAATTATATGAATAATATTGGACTTCTTGATATCATACATCATGGTATCTATATCTCAAATACATTTTTTCAAGATATTTTTATTGTTTGGTAGGTATACACTAAAATCCAAATTAATTTTCCCAAGTAATTTGTCTCATGAGACCAGTCGATGTATTGAAGGGATTTATAATAATGGGACACACCCATCACGACATGTTCAATTTAGTTATCATGTATTTAATTATCAATCTAATTCATAAATAATATTCCATATCAGTAAATATCCACATTGAGAAAAGAATATGGATTTATTGAGATTTTTCTCGGTGAATTAAATAACATTCATAGTAAAACACCATATGTCAAAATGGTATACAGTTTAAGATATATTAATATCCATGATATAATGAATATATATATTTATGAGAAATTTAATTTCCAATGATCACAATAAATTGAATGTTTTATGAGAAATTTAATGACTGCAAAATTAACAAGAGATCAGAGATGGTCAACAGTTCATCAGGAAAATTGGTTTTATAATAAAATATTTTCCTTTGTAAAGATTAAAAAATGTAATTGAAATATTAAAATAATAAATCATTAAATATTTTTCTTTATAAATAATTTAAAATGTGCATATGAATCAAAATATCATAAAATAGCTACAGTGGCAGGGAAGTCTATTAATGTCATATATATTGAAAACATTCTTTTTTTATTTTTTGTAAAGAAAATAAAAAATAACCCATTACAAAAACATTAGGAAAATTAATTTCAATAATTTTAAAACATAAAATGTATTTAATAAATCATTTGAGTTATAAAAATTATTTTAAAACAATTTTGAAAAATTACAGACATGGAAAAAATATATCCAATTAAAAGAGAAATAAAATATGTTTTTATTTTAAAATTGTTTTTGCTTGATTCAAGTAAAAAATATCAAAAAAATTGGAAGATAATATTAAAACACATTAAATATATAAAGGATAAGAAACTTATTGGATCTTATAAAGGATAACGTATTAGATTACTTTAATGAAAACATAATAAATCCCAAAAGAAAGTGATATTGTAAAATAGATCTTACCACTTCTGTAACTTTTAAATTACAACCACATGAAATGATAAACATGAAATGAAAAATTATTAATCATTAATAAATATTTATATATTTTAAATATATAAAATGGGAGTTATATACAACACATAAAAGTGGATAGGTTCATAATAAAAAATATGTCTCAATAGAGTATAAATTGAGATGAAATCACAAACATCACGCTTCCTTTTAGATGAACACAATTGTACCTCCATTATAATAGTTTTAAAAGGATATTAATTTATTCCAAAACCATATTCATATTTATAATATCATATATTATACTCTTACAATATCTTATCACCTATTCATTAATAATATTTCATTATTACCATTATTTCATTTGTTAACTACTTCATTTTCTCAGGCATGTTTTATCATGGAAGTTCCAGTTATTATGCATAATATATAGTTACATCATCTCCATAATTAATCTAAAGTTATAAATATCATATGTATTCAACAGATATGTGTTTATAATCATTATTAAAATTTCAATCATGAAAAATGGATCGCATCACTTAGTAGATATGGTAAGTCATGCATATATAAGAGTGAAGTTATCATTTACTTAATGGGATAAAGAGTAAATAATTAGATGATATATTAAATTTAAATAATAAATATTATGTCATATATATAATATATATTCACTGGTTCCGTCATTATGACTATCCATGTGAGTCTATGATGGAAATCAAATTACATCAGTTTGCGAGGTGGAGGTTTATCATACACACACTACTAGAAAATGGAATATTTGGGATGGGGAATTTGTGATAGGATCCCATCTAAAATACCCTTTTTCAACGGGGCCCCATCGCAAATGCCCCATTGTAGAAAAACGCATTGTAAATGTTGTTTTTTGTGACATTCTGTTGTAAATATTGTTTTTTGTGATGGTCCATTGCAAAAACAAATATTTGCGACGGTATACAGATCCACCATAAATAGTTTTCTTGTGTTTTCTAAATACTTTTTTTTGCAATGGGGCCCATCGCAAAAAACCTTGCCGAGTTTTTGAAATAAATTTTTGCGGCAGACCGTGGTAAATACAATTTATGATGAGGCCCACAGTAAATGGTTTTAAAAAATAATAGAATAATATTAATATTAATGATATAATAATATTTATATTAGTCAAAAAAATAAATTTAAAAATAATAAAATAATATTCATATAATAATAATAATAATAATCTTGATAGTATAATAATTGTATTAATATTAATATTTATGAAATAAAAGTATTAATATTAATAATATAACAAAAAATTGTAAAATAATAAAAACCTCAATATTCCTAATAAATAATAAAAATAAAATAACAAAAAATAATAATTAATAAATTAATAGAAAAATTAAAAAAAAATTAATCAAATAAAAAAATTAATATTCGCAACAATATAAAAAACACACTATATAGAAAGTCAAATAATTAATATTACAAATAAAATTTACATTCACATGTTTTATCATAAAAAATAAATAGATCACTGAGGATAAGGGTCGTTTGGAGGAGATGGATGAAATGATGGAGGGATTTGTTACTAATTATTGCAATTTATTACTAATTATTGAAATTTATTACTAATTATTATAATTTATTACTAATTATTGCAATTTATTACTAATTATTGCAATTTATTACTAATTATTGCAATTTATTACTAATTATTCCAATTTATTACAAATTATTAGAATTTTTTACTAATTGTTAGAATTTATTACAAATTATTACAATTTAATACTAAATATTTCTAATTATTACTAATTATTAGAATTGATTACTAATTATTAGAATTTAATATTAATTATTAGAATTTATTACTAATTATTACCAATTATTACAAATTATTACTAATTAGTATAATTTATTACTAATTATATCTAATTATTACAATTTATTACTAATTATTAGTAATTGTTACAACTTATTACTAATCATTGCAATTTATTACAGATTATTACTAATAGTTACAATTTATTACTATTTTTTGCAACTTATTACAAATTTTTGAAACTTATTATTAATTTTTGCAATTTTTTACTAATTATTACAATTTATTACTAATTATTAGAATTTATTACTAATTATTAAAATTTATTACTAATTATTATAATTTATTATTGATTATTACAATTTTTCACTAATTATTAGTAATTATGAAAATTTATTACTAATTATTACAATTCATTACTAATTATTACTAATTATTACTAATTATTACTAATTGTTACAATTTATTACTAATTTTTGCAATTTATTACTAATTTTTGCAATTTATTACTAATTTTTGCAATTTATTCCTAATTTTTTGCAATTTATTAATAATTATTACAATTTATTACTAATTATTACAATTTATTACTAATTATTACAATTTATTACTAATTATTACAATTTATTACTAGTTATTATAATTTATTCCTACTTATTATAATTTATTACTACTTATTAAAATTTATTACTAATTATTATTAATTATTTCACATTATTACTAATTGCTTCAATTTATTACTAATTATTTCAATTTATTATTAATTATTACAATTTATTACTAGTTATTCAAATTTAATACTAATTATTGGAATTTATTAATAATTATTCATAGTTATTACTAATTGTTGTAATTTATTACTAATTGTTGTAATTTATTACTAATTATTGTAATTTATTACTATTTTTTGCAATTTATTTCTATTTTTTTATTTTATTACTATATTTTCCAATTTATTACTAATTATAGCAATTTATTACAGTTTATTACTAATTATTACAATTTAAAACAAATTTTTACAATTTAATACTAGTTATTACAATTTAATACAAATTATTACTAATTAATATAATAATTATTAATTAGTACTCATTCATACTAATCAAACATAATTATTTGTAAAAATAAACATAAACAATGATAAATAAAACTATCTAATTCTAATTTAATTTAACTACATATATTTAAAAATAATTATAACTAAAATAAAATAAAATGCATTAAGTAAAAAATAAAAGAAATAGATAAATACCTTAGGACTAAAGTTTTCGAAGGATATATGTTGTGAATAATGCCCCGAACTAAAATTTTAAACTACGAAAAGTTTTGAGAGAAAATTTTCCACTAATGAGATAGAGAGAGGAGTAAAGAATTGAGTGGTATAAGGTGGAAATATGTGGAGGTATATATGGGTTAGATTAGTTATGATGGAATTATTTGCGACGGGACCCGTCACAAATGGTACTATTTGTGACAAGTCCCATCACAAATACCCTCTGGTTAGAAAGACATTTGCAAAGAGGCTCGTCCCAAAAGATCACATGTCGACATAGTATTTGCGACGGGATATATATTCCGTCGTAAATACTAAAAACATTGTCGAGTATTTGCGATGGCCAACTATAGCTCGTCGCAAATAGCCTTTCCCACAATTTTTCGTGCAACGTATGCCAAATCCTTTTCAACGGGAACCATTGACCCATCACAAAAACCTTATTATTTGCGAAGGGCTGGTTCTCCCATCACAAAAACTTTTTCCGAAGGACTATTTGCAACGGGATATTGGCCCTTCGCAATTGTTCGGTTTTCCCATATTAAAATGAGTGACAGTTTTGTTTCCCATTTAATAGATAAAGAGATTGATAAATATTATGTAATAAACATAATAAAATATCATTATATAGTAAATAGAAGTGTTATTATATTGGAATTATTAAGTCATAATTTAATTTGGTAAAAGCAGAAGTAAAAAAATAAAGAGATTGGTGAAGACAATTACCTTCTCTTGGAAAAATAACCATTGAATCCCTTATTAAGGACCATGGGGTTGTACTTTTGGGAAGATCGGTAGATCTAAAACGTGTATAAGGATGTTGGGGAGAAATTTTTTCATGGTTTGGTCAAGATAAATGGCTTAATTAGTGTGAATAAGTGAGGGGAGAAGGAGACCTTTTATAATTGAGGTGAGTGGTACACTTATAATGTTTTAAAATTTTAAAATAATTTTAAGTCATTTTCTTGGAAAAATGGATTCTAAATAGATCATATTATAAGGTGATAATGTTAAGATAAAACTACATCCAACTGATTTGGTTTAATTAGGTGTTTATATCATTTTAACCCTTATCAGTATAGATTAACCCTCGGTAAACCCAGTTTGACCTTAACCATAATAATTAGTTTTTACTATTTTTATTATTCATTATGAACAAAAATTATCTTTAAATTATTGACAACTATTAATTATTAGGTTATAAAATATGGAATCTATTTTATCAAATTCAATTCACATAAGTAGAATAATTTAATTTAAAAATAAATCCACAAAACATGTCAAAATGGTTTTTTCAAGAAATGCATTTTTCAAGCATAAGTGATCTTACATTAACTATATGACAAATAATCATCATTATATTGATTTAAATTAATATATTTATTTATATAATCTTTAAATTTCATTTAAACCATCCATCATTAGTTATTATTTTAATTAATTAAAATGGAAAGACATTATGCATTTAAAAACAGTTTTATGAAAAATATCTCATTTTACCTCTAAATGATTTTATATTTATTTATATGAAATTTATAATCAAAACATGGTTATTTATAATTATTATAAAAAATTATTATAAATAAAAAAGAAGAATATTTAAATACTATATTTTTAATCATTCATAAATCTTATTTCTAAGGGAAATTTTCAAAAAACCCATTCTAGGCTTATTTTGACCAAGTAATTTCAAACCCGATTTGAATTCTAAAAAATTAGAATTTTTGTGCCATGAAATATTAAAATGTGAATTTTATTATATTATTATAAAAATATAATTTTTACTTAATATAATTGAATCTTGGGTTCTATAGGTTACTTTCTAACCCCCTGATAAACAATTTCATCCTTGAAATTATATTTCTAAGATGAAGAATAGTGGTTGTAATTTTGCCTCATGGAATCCTTGGGTTCCCAGATGGCTTCCTAAATATTGTGATTCCTACGAAGAAAATTTTAAAAATGATTGGTAATGTTCTTATGTACCTTTTCTCTATGATATAGGATCTCCACCGGTCATTCCTAATATAATAGATCACACTCAAATTGCATGGCTTCCTGGCTCAGCATAGGTGAAGGGTATGGTATCTACTAGCTCAAAAGAGATACAAAGAACACATCGGGTACTAAGGATATGTTTGGAGGGATTTATAAGTGATAATATACAGCCCCAAAGTGATAATATATCTCTAAGGGACTAATATACTTAGGGATCAAATTCCCTTTCTTCCCAAATCTTATAACATGCTTCTAATGGGATATCCTGAGGAGCACCTTGTCACCAACTTCAAATTCTAGAACTCATAGATAGTTATCTTAATAAATCTTCTAATAACATTATGTTTCCTTAATTTATTTCTAAATGGTTTAAAACTTCTTTATCATTTCATGGATATGGTCAGGTCGTTTCATCTTCCTTTTTCCAACTTCATCCCAACATGTTAGATTCTTGCATCTCTTTCTATATTGGGCCTCATACGGTTCCATCATAACGTTATAATAAACGATTTAGTTATAAGAGAACAATAATTGAGGGAGGTATTGATCATAGTTTCCTCGAAAATATTTTTCATAAGATCTCATCATGTCCTTCAGTGTTTGGATGGTCCTCTCAAACTGACCATCAGTCTTTGGGTGATAATCAGTACTGAAACTAAGATATTTCTCCAAAACATTATGAATACTTCTCCAAAGTCATGATTTAAACTTTGTACATTGACTAGATAAAATATATATTGTTTCTCCATGCATCCTTACCATTTCCCTTACATGTATCTTGGTTAATTGGTGAAGGGATAAATCTTATTTGATAAAAATGAAAAATATTGACTTAGTACAGTGATCGACTACAAACCAGATAGCATTGTGGCCTTTAAATGTCTTAGGGGATCATAAAATGAAATCTTATTAGGTTTCGGGGCTCGCAGCGGAAGCTGGTGGGCCAGGGATTTTAAAATATTTCATCAGTGGGATGACAGAACTTGTTGTTTCCGACTATCCGAGCCCCATAGAGGTCCGAGGATCTCGCGTAAATTATTTAGAGCACAAAACTAAAACTAAAACGTACCCATTTCTAATCTGAAGCCGCGGTTGACTGCAACTAGTCGATAGCGATCGTCACTTGAAGGATCCAAAGAAGGATCCCTCTAGATCATCCACACATGCTCCAAAAATCTTTTGGAATGTGGATCGTTGAATTCTAGTTGCTAGCGCGGCGATCTGACGAAGCTTTCTACGTCCCGACGTTCACTGCATCAAGATCTCTTAGATGCTTAAGGAAGAACTTGATCCGAACTCTTGGCTCATCAGCTTCTCTCTCTAGGAAGTGGGAGGATAGAGAGGCTCTCAATTTTAATTCCATGCAAAAGTGAATGAATAGTGAATTTCCCCACATAAGAGGGAGCCTCCTCTTATATTAATAGTGACATTTATAAATACTCGATAGGGTTCCCCGGCCCCCGTTTATTTCAACGTTCACTAAATAAATAATTTTGACGAACTTAACTATGCCAATATTATTTATTATTCTATCACATACTTGTAATATATATATATATATATAAAATATTACGTGACAAAACCGAGTCATTTAACTCGACTCGCTGTCCCGCTTAATATTAAATGAACATTGAATATTAAAATAATATTCATTCGATTGATATTTTTCTTGTATTTACTGAACTTGTACGTAAATTAAATAAATCCAATCCCAATTATTCATAACTTGAATAATAATGAATTTATTTAATTCATCGGTGATCGATAACTTAGACAATGCTCGGACCCCGTGGCGGGGCCCACTATGTATATATACCTATTTGATTGAATAGGGCGGATTCTTGAATACGCTATTGTGTGTAACTCTATATGCCCTTATCTCGATAGTAGTGAATAAATCCACAGACCTAGAGCAGAGTCTAGCAACTCATCATGGCCCCTAAAGAGATAAGGATAGTCATAGAAATGACTACCATCCTATGAACACTGACTATGTACTATAATCTCTTTGTCATTAAATATCTCATAAAGAATGACGCACTCTTATGTCATCGTCCTTTTCTTTCTTTATTATTTGTTGATCTATTCAGATGGATTTTCCTTTCTACTACATTGGCCAAAGACTTATGAAGGCGGTACCATCCTGATCAACCAAGCCTAAGATATACAACTTCCTGAATTTGGAAGCGACAAATCCTTTCTTGACCATTCAGCCAATATCGTACCACCAAAGACACACTCAACACAAACTACCTTGCCACAACATCACTGCTATTGTTTTCATCTTACATCAAAGTACGTAATCAAATTATATAAATTGGTAATGTTCTCAAGTTAGGAGATGAATACACATGTCCGTAGATAGGAACAACCAATGACAGCCAAAACATGTGGTGTTTCTATTAGTGGGTCTGTCCTCATGATCTCACTAATAGAGATCACCAAGTGAGAACATCATAAAAATTCTCAATGCTTGTGAGCCCCCAACACTTGATAGTCATACATCTACAGTTTTCAGTTAGTACGATGTATCTAGACTATAGAACATTTATTTATGATTAATTTCATAGTGTCTTGAGGTTCTCATTATATCCTCGGATCTGCTATAACCTTTTGACGCGACAATTAACCTTTGGAAATTACCATTATAATAGTGGATGAATAAAAGTCTCCATTATAATGGTAAGATAACATCATGCATATCTTACTATACACATGATATGGTAATCAAAAGTACTGCATAGTTGGGTCTAGGGCACCCACTATTTCAACACTCCCACTTTCACTACAGCCAACTTTCTAACTAAACTTGTTATCTACTCACATGATAAATACCATGATTCTATTGAGTAATGGCTTTAACTGCTTGGCCTACCATGTTTTCTCTGCATGGCATATCTGTTATACGCGACCTCATCGGCTTAATTAAAATTTCTCAAGATAATGTATCCCCGAGTATATCACTTTTCACATTGTCATAACTTGACAACTTGTCTGGTGAGAATTTTATAATTTACATTATGATAATACTTTTATCACTATGTGAGAATCCAAGAACTGGAACAAATCGTTGCAATTTATAACTGCTTCTTAGCTGACTTAGAAGCTGCAACGTACTCGGTATTTGTAGGTATGGCTACCAATAGATTTTATGAGCTTGACTCGCTCATCTCCTTTGCCTAACTACGATACTAGATCAAATTGATCTAAGAATTACCAGTTTGTTTACCACCATAACTAGTATACCTTATTCTCCATATTCCAGGTACATATCATTTGTACTTGTCGAAGTACAAGATGATGGTTCTAACTGCATCACTTGTAGTGCTCCTAGAATTAATTGATATCTGCCTATAATTAATCATATTTTGGCAGTATAAATTATTTTACATATTATGGCATATGTGATTGATCCATCTCTAAATCATATGGTATCAATTCACAACATTAATCTCTACCCATGCATCGAACATGTTAACCTAGAGAGATTAAGCCATGTGACATTGGCAACAATTCTGAACTTCAGTCGTTCCAACTTGTATTTTTAAATACAATGTCACTTTATGTACGATTGACTAAGTACAAGAAACCATTAGATCTACATCATTAGATTGTGTTCCCTAAAACATCGGTTGCTACTTTAATTCAATTATTGGAGAATTACTTTTAACTTGATCTTATCTAACTGTAAGACCAAAATCTTTTTTCCATATGTTCCTGAACATATTTCACTAGGAAAACTTTGGCGCTCCCACTAACCTCTGGTATACACAAGGCAAAGATTCATTTATAATGAATGCTCTAAGATCTTCTCACTTACTTTAATCAAAAACTGGATTTCAGTAACTTGCAACCCTTATTGGCATTGTTTGATGTCATTATCTCTTTCTGGATGCATCGTATAGACACCTTCCATGAAAGATAATATTGACATCCGATGACCAATAAAAAGATCTTACAAGTTTATCTATGACAAGTAAAATTCTAATATATTTAGGTGTACCGACTTGGTATAACTAATCGAGCCTTATTGGTACCAATCTTGTACCATCCATGTATCTTATCATTTGAATACCCATCATAGTATTCAATTTATAATCCCTTGTTCAATTTGATACATGGAATCCATTATTGAATTTAGATTGATCTTGTCAATCTTAGCTCGTTTCCTTATACTGCTTACTTGTAGGATTTATTATTCTTAATGAATAATATATCACCATCCGAGGTGAATATAAAACCATCACAATGGTTTCATCCTTCCTATGTAGTATTCATCACTAGAACATGCCTATTCCACATGTACTTGTGGAAATTGTTCCTATGTCAACTATTTGTGCATCTCAAGAATTGAATAAGTCCAAGTCAATTCATCTCCCACTATCTCTAATAGATATGTGCACCCATATATAGAAATTTAGTCTAATACTTGACTTTATCTTTTCTATCTTAGGGATTTATATAATATCCTAAGCAATTGTTATGATAATTACCTTAGATGCACAATGTGTTTAGATTGATGTGTGTTTGTTTTTAACAAACTCTTTTCATCCTAATACATGATCTATGGCATAATGGATTTTTATCATACTATGAGTCATATGATATCCATTTTCATTTTAGTTTGCATATTGGTTATGGGTTTATGCCATTATTTTTAAATCACATCTTGAAATATAATGGAAGTTTTTGCAGGTTGTAACATTGATACAACTTACATCATAACTTTGATGTATAAAATGTGCGTTTAGGAATAGATCTATGCTAAATTTTGTTGATAAATGTTAACATGCAAGAATTCATAATCGATCCTCCTTAGGAACATCAATACGGTGATGTAGATAAGGTAACATGTGTTTAGGAATTACTCCATGCTACATTATCATGATCGATGATTGTTTGGTCAAGATATTCTTTGGCATGCCGATCCGAAGCAACTCATATCTTCTTAACAAACATATACTTAACTATTACTTAATAACTTAAAGGAATCTTATGAAGTATCTTTACCTCTTTCTTTATTTTTAATAGTTCATACTCTCCTATTGAACTAACCTCGGAAGCTTTGTGACATACCTTTATTTCTAAAGGTTTCTTTGTCCAAACTAAGGATGTCAATAATACCAAAGTTGTTTAGCTGTGTCGAGCCTAAATACCATACTGGGTATATTGTAAAGACCCGTAAAATTCAAGGGAAATTTTTTCTTAATTTTCTTTAGAATTTTACAAGAGCGCGGTTTCAGACGGCACCTGATTCCGAGGCCCGGAGTGCCCGGAATTAATTTCCGAAGTTTGGCTCGGGTACGTTCAGTGAACGAACGAGCGGGAATTCCTAACTTTTGATCCGGTGCTCGGAATTGAAATCTGAGGGCACCGATGAACTCGCAGCGCCGATATTCGCTTAAAGAGACCTTTTCGGGAGTTGCGTTTGTTGCGGGTTGAAAGTTAGTTTTGGGGATTAAAAGTTAAGTAAAATAAAATTGTGTTTGAATTTTATTTTATTTGTGGTGGTTAGACTCTCTCATGGGAAGTTGTTGGTGGGGCCCACAACCACCCAACTTCCCATGTGTGATTATGAGGGAGGTGGGGCCCACACAAGCCCCCACCTTTTCAAATTCCCGAACCCCTCTAAACCCCCCTCTTAATTTTTGTGACTCTCCCCTACATTAATTCATGCCAACTTAACTCTAGATTTAATTAATGTATTGAATTCAACTTTTGAATTTTTGAAAGGTTGGAAAAGTGAAAATAAAATAAGGTGTAGCTTATTTTATTTGGGGAGTTGCTGTGTTGTGTGGAGATTTGAGAGAAGAAGAGTTCTACACTATGAAGAACTTCATCTTCCTCCTTGAAGAACGCGAAGAACACCGACACGTCATTCTATCTCCTCTCCACGTCAAAGAAAGGGAGACACCGCTTCCTCCTCGGTTTTCCTGCGTTGACTTGAGAAGTTTTCGCCAACGACGTGTCTCTTCGAACGCATCCCTTCATCATCGGATTTGACGAACGGCTACCGCGACGCCCGACCTCCGCGACGTCGTCTTCCGCGGATCGTAGACGAATCTTCGAACCTTATACCAAGGTAGGGGTTGTTGTTTAATTCTTTAATTATTCCTTTTCTTGCTCGTGGATTGCATGTCTACGTGAGGCTTTTGAATATTTTATTTAAGTGATATTGTTAACGCGAGGGGGGGCCGGACCGCACGAACACGGCCGAACCCCCCCCCCCCCCCCCCTCCATCGTTCTTGTTTAATTCTTGCGGTGGAAGCAAAGTGGCGTGGTGCCGTCGCACCACGCAGTTTACCGTACAATTATTTTACGCGGCGCCGTCGCGCCACGCCGAGGAAGAATCTTCAAGAACGCGACACCGTCGCGCCGCGTTGAATGGAATCAAGGCACGGCGAAGGGGCGCGGTGCCGTCGCACCGCGCCGGATGACGAACGTCGCAGCCGGTTCCGGGCCGCGGCAGAACGAGGAGACCGCGGCCGGTTCCGGGCCGCGGCGGAAGAGAAGACCGGCAGCCGGGCCGCCGGTGTCGGAAGCCGAAGGGGGGACCGGAATTTCCGGTCCCGTTTGAGAAAACCGGCCGGCCAGCTGGCCGGCCGGAAGCCATTAAAACCGGGGGAATTAATCCCCCGGCCACCTCTTAAAAACCCCCCTCTTTATGAGGGGGCGGTTCTTTGAAGGAGGGGGGCAGCCGGCCCCCCGGTTGCGCACCAGCAGGCCCCCCACGTGGGGGGGGGGGGGGCGTTTTTTAAAAAGAAAACGGCGCGGCTATGCCGCGCCGCCTGTTGAAGAGCGGGGGTTCGATCCCCCGCGTGCGGCCACCTCGCGGCGCCAGGCCGCCGCGGCCCGCCGCGCCGCCGCGCCGCCCCAGGGGGGGGTCGGGCCGGGTCGGCCCGAACCCGGACCCCCCCGTTTCGAACCAGATTTGGTTTTTGGCCCATAACATGAGCCTCGGACCTCCGATCGATGAACCGTCAGCGGCAACGCGATCCTTGGATCGAGACGGTCGTTTCGGTATATCGCAATCAAGGTTTCGGATTACTTTGAGTTCGGCCGGGTTGGTTCGTTCACGAAACCAACCGGGCCTTTGGAGCGGAAACGCTCATATCTTGAGCTACGAACGTCCGATTGACGCGCCGTCAGTCGCGTAGTGTTCCTCTTAGTGAGACGGATCTTTTGGAATACTCCGCCCGAGGTTTGGACGCAGGTGGAGTACGGTCGGGTTGGTTTTTCCTTAAAAACCAACCGGGCCCCGGAGACGAAAATGCCAATAACTCTCAGACCGGGCGTCCGATCGACGCGCCGTCTGTTGCGTTGAGTTCCTATTGACGATACGGAACTTTTGGATACATCAACTTCGGTCTTCGTGACAGTTGATGTATCAGCCTCTCGGCTCGTGGAGCGGACCCTCCGAACGAGCTTGCTGTGTGCGAGAACCCTAGTGCTGGCTGCGACTGCTACTACTGCTACGACTGCTACTGTGACTTCGACGACGACAGTACAGAGATCCTGTGTGGATTCGACGACGACGACTACAGCACTCAGCGATCCTACGTGGATCAGTGCTACAGGTCCTGTGTGGGCCTGATCCTGTGTGGGTCCTTGCGCTCAGCGGTTCTGTGTGAGCCAGCGCCTACAGGTCCTGTGTGGGCCCGATCCTGTGTGGGTCTTTGCGGGGGTTAGTTACCTATCGATCCTTCGTGGGTCTGAAGACTTAGATGGATCAGTGATCATCTTTATCGTCCTTGAAGAAGTATACCTGTGTGAGCTGAATCCTATTTCTTTCCTGTGTGGATTGTGTTGTGTAATCCTGTGTGGATTATGTTTTGCTTTCCTATGTGGAATACGTATACTTTCCTGCGTAGACTGAGTTGTACTTGGGCTCGGAGGTTGGAGCGTATTTGAATTGATGACTTAGGTATATGTATGGGCATATACCTAAGCAGTGTCAGTTGTTACTTCGTGATTATACTTTTCTTCGTGGTTTATCCTTTGTGGATTTGAGAGACCTTCAGGGGTCTCGGGGTCCCTACTGAGTAGCTTATACTCACCCCTGCACGGGCTTTGCCCGCACTACGTTGTGTTGGTTGCAGACGACGGACAGCGTTGACCTTAGCTGAGGCTTGTAGAGCGGGACGGTATCCGGAGGTGGATCACTGGGCGGGACGTGCACGGAGCGGACGGCGGGACCCGTGGAGCAGAGGAGCTATCTGTACCCACCCTTCAGGTGGGATTCCCAGTGGACAGCTCGGAGTAGCGGCTTTTACTTTTCAGTTGCTGTATTTCCCTTTTCGAGTTGTACTTTACTTTCAGTTTGGGTTTGTATTCTGGCCCATTTACTTTTCCGCACTTTCAGTCGTACTCTGTTTTGCTTAGTGTTTACTTTCCGCTTGTTTACTCTGTGGTGTGTGTTTACTTTTCAAAGGCAATACCTTCCCTTTTTACCGGGATTTACGCCTTGGTGCTAGTCGCCAGCCCCTGGCCTATGGAAGGCGGGCTTGGGGTAGTCACGGCACGGACCCCGAGGGCGGGTCGTGACAAATTGGTATCAGAGGAGTTCGGTTCTACCGTGAACTCTGATCTTTTCTATGTGAAGCAATAATGTTTAGCGTATTGAGTGTGGTTATCAGTCCAGGGAGTCCAGTGTTGGTGCGGCGGCCGACGTATCCGTACACCAGGACCCTGACCTCTGATTTCCGACTTAATGCACGAAAACATTGATTGCGTGTGTGTTTCAAAGTTTTCTTTGTGATTACTTTTATCAGCTCACCAGGTATACTGTTCTGACCGTGGCGCACCTGTTTCCTTTTCAGGATGGCCCCACGATGGCAGCCAGCTAGGGTTCCGAGAGTCGAGTGTGACGACAGCCCACCGAGCGACGAGGCCTCGGTGCAGGGCCCTTTTCCAGTAGTGGCACCGGCGGTAGCTTTACCCGCCGATCCCCCGATGCTTCCAGTAGCAGCCGCTGACGATGCACGTCGCCTCAGCGCACTGCATGAGTTTCAGCGCCAGCGACCGCCCAGGTTTCGCGGGGAGACGGATCCCCAGGCAGCAGAGGACTGGCTGGTGGCAGTAGTTCGAGTGTTTAGGCTAGTGAGGACACCAGCAGACCTCATGGTGATCCTCGCTGCGAGCCTACTACACGCAGCAGCAGGACGATGGTGGAGCTTGATGCTCCAGGTGCACGATGAGGCATCTCTACTTTGGACGGACTTTGAGAGCCTCTTCCGCTCGGAGTTCGTCCCAACCACCCTTCGTGCGGTGCGTATCCAGGAGCTTCTACAGCTGCGGCAGGGCAGCATGACGGTCGCTCAGTACTCGGCGATATTTACCGATCTCTCGCGCTACTCGACCGACATGGTACGGGACCCATTCTTCCGGGCCCGGACCTTCGAGCAGGGTTTGAGACACGAGATCAGGGCATTGCTGATCTCCCTCAGCATACCGACTCAGACAGGAGTACTGGAGCGGGCCCTTCTGATCGAGAGCTTCCTTGCTGAGTCTACACCAGCACAGCGACCCACCGCAGGGCGGCACGTGGCAGAGTCATCTGCAGCAGGCAGTCGATGGATGACTCAGGGGTCCAGACAGACCAGACCTTCAGGCCGACGATCTCAGGGCACTGGCTCAGCAGTGCGGGGCACACAGCGCGGAGCCAGTCTTCCGAGAGGCAGACAGTGCTACTCGTGCGGCGGGCAGGGCCACATGGCTCGTGACTGCCCGACCCGTCGTGCCGAGGAGCAGCAGTCAGTTGATGGACCACCGAGGCAGAGGCAGAGGGTCGACCGTGGCGGTCCGCAGGGAGGAGGCGGACGAGGCAGAGGAGCTGGACGAGCAGCCGGTGGTGGGCGACGCTTTGAGGCTCTGCCACCACCACCACCAGGAGGTCCACCCCGACCACAGGGAGCTGGCGGGCAGCGACAGGCACAGCTCCAGGCAGCAGAGGCCTACGACCACGGCGCACCCGAGATGATTCGAGGTACTATCTGTGTCTATTCCACCCTTTCTGCAGTTCTTATAGACACATGAGTGAGTCATTCTTTCATAGCCGCTGCCCTTGTTCGGAGCTCGGAGATTCCGACAGAGCCGTTGGCTCGATCCTTACGGCTAGAGACTCCTACGGGAGCAGACTCGACGATTACGCACTGGTTCCGGCAGTGTGAGCTTACTCTAGGAGGCGAGAGCTTCGGCTGGGATCTTCTTGTAGCAGCGTCGAGGCCTTACGACGTCATCTTGGGCATGGATTGGCTATCTACGGTCCATGCACAGATTGACTGTTTTAGGCGCAAGGTGCGATGTGTACGCACCGACGAGAGCAGGTTCACCTTCACCGGCGAGAAGGGAGCCTTAGCAGCACAGGATGGACTTCCGCGTAGGAGAGGACAGCCCATCACTCATCAGTTGGCTAGCCTCATCCTTGGAGCAGTTGACGTGCGGAGTCCTGGTTTTCCTGCAGTGGTGGATCAGTTTGCGGACGTTTTTTCCGACGACGTTCCAGGGCTACCTCCTCGCAGAGAGGTAGACTTTTATATTGACTTGTACCCCGGGACAGCCCCGATATCCACTCCATCATATCGGATGGCCCCCGCCGAGATTCGAGAGCTACGGGTACAGTTGGAGGACTTGCAGGGCAAGGGGTTCATCCGACCCAGTGTTTCACCCTGGGCTTCACCGATATTGTTCGCCAAGAAGGCGGACGGGAGCTTGCGACTTTGTGTTGACTATCGTCGCCTGAACCAGGTGACAGTGAGGAACAAGTATCCGCTACCGAGGATTGATGACCTCTTTGATCAGCTCAAGGGAGCACGGTGGTTCTCGAAGATAGACCTCAGGTCAGGCTATCATCAGCTCAGAGTCAGAGACGAGGATGTGCAGAAGACGGCCTTCAGATGTCGGTATGGCCACTATGAGTTTTTGGTTATGCCTTTCGGTGTAACCAATGCTCCAGCAGTGTTCATGGCTCTCATGAACAGGATCTTTCAGCCATACCTCGATCGGTTTGTCGTGGTCTTCATCGACGACATTCTGATTTACTCTACGACAGAGGAGGAGCACGCCTATCACTTGCGAGTTGTTCTTGACACACTCCGAGAGAACCATCTTTATGGTAAGCTCTCGAAGTGCCAGTTCTGGATACGTGAGGTCCACTTTTTGGGACACGTTATCTCTGAGGCGGGAGTTGCAGTGGATTCCGCGAAGATTGAGGCTGTGTTAGCATGGGAGCCACCCAGGAGCGTGACTGAGGTTCGGAGTTTCTTGGGACTAGCTGGATACTATCGGAGATTTGTGCCGAACTTCTCCAGAGTTGCGGCATCACTCACAGCTTTGACGAAGAAGGGAAAACCCTTCGTGTGGTCAGACAGTTGTCAGCAGAGCTTCCAGGAGCTGAGACAGAGATTGACTAGCGCACCTATCTTGAGGTTGCCTGAGGAGGGAGTAGGGTACGTAGTCTACTGCGATGCATCAGGGACCAGACTCGGATGTGTTCTGATGCAGGAGCGGGCAGTGATCGCCTATGGATCACGACAGTTGATGCCGCATGAGCAGAACTACGCTACCCATGACCTGGAGTTAGCAGCAGTGGTCTTCGCTCTGAAGACATGGCGACACTATCTGATGGGTGAGCACTTTACAGTCTTTTCCGATCATCAGAGTCTCAGGTATATCTTCTTGCAGAAGGACCTGAACCTGAGACAGCGGCGATGGCTCGAGTTCCTCCAGGACTATGACTTTGAGATAGTCTATACTCCTGGGAAGGGGAACGTAGTAGCCGATGCCCTCAGCAGGAGGACAGGCATTCAGCTACTTGAGGAGGCGACGGAGCAGCTAGCCTCTTTGCAGATATCCTTCGTGGATAGAGATGGAGCATCCTTTCTTCAGTCTCTCACAGTCACTCCTCCACTACTGCAGCGAGTCAGGGGGGCACAGCGCGGGGACGCTGACTGTGAGACACGGCGTGCACAGATATCCTCGGGACAGGCACCTGATGGTTTCTCCCTTGGAGCAGAGTACGACATCCTTTTCAGAGGACGTACCATGGTACCAGTCGCATTGCGAGAGGAAGTGCTGAGGGAGTTTCACACTTCTCCTTTAGCGGTACATCCTGGAGTGGCGAAGATGTACCAGGACCTCAGACGACAGCACTGGTGGCCAGGCATGAAGAAGGCAGTAGCAGAGTTTGTTTCTCGATGCCTCACCTGCCAGTAGGTAAAGGCAGAGCATCAGGTACCAGTAGGCTTGGTACAGCCCTTGGAGGTTCCGGAGTGGAAGTGGGACGGCATATCTATGGACTTCGGGACTGTACTTCCACGCACTTCCAGAGGTCACGACTCCATCTGGGTGATTGTTGACCGACTCACCAAGTCGGCACACTTCTTACCCATCAGAGAGCAGGGCTCAGTTGAGAGCTTGGGACGTCTCTACGTTCAGGAGATTGTGCGGCTCCACGGCGTGCCATCATCTATCGTTTCCGATCGAGATGCCCGCTTTACTTCCCGGCTTTGGAAGGGGTTACAGGAGGCGTTTGGGACGCAGCTACATCTTAGCACAGCTTTTCACCCTCAGACGGATGGTCAGACAGAGAGGACCATTCAGACTCTCGAGGACATGCTCCGCGCATGTGTCCTCGACCTTGGTCGTAGCTGGGAGGACCACCTACCCTTGGTGGAGTTCGCGTACAACAACAGCTACCACTCCACCATCGGGATGGCACCGTACGAGGCGTTGTACGGCCGACCATGTAGATCTCCTTTGTGCTGGACATACCCTGGGGAGTCAGCACTGGTGGGACCGGAGATGGTCCAGGCCACGACAGAGAAGGTCCAGATCATCCAGGAGCGGATGAGGACAGCTCAGAGCCGGCAGAAATCTTATGCTGACAGGAGGCGGAGGCCACTGGAGTTCGAGGATGGCGACCACGTCTTCTTGCGGGTCTCACCTCGACGTGGTATTCGGAGGTTTGGCCGAGGCGGCAAGTTATCTCCGCGCTTCATCGGACCTTTCCAGATTCTCAGTAGGATTGGTGAGGTGGCTTATCGCCTGGCTCTACCACCTCAGTTGCACCAGGTGCACGACGTCTTCCACGTATCTCAGCTGAGGAGATACGTGCACGACCCGACGCACATCATTGACCATGGGGAGCTTGACGTTGACGATGGGGCGACTTTTACGGAGGTCCCGGTGGAGATAGAGGATCGACAGGAGCGGGTCCTGCGTGGGCGATCGATTCCTCTCGTGCGCATCAGATGGCAGCACGGGAATCTCCAGGAGAGCACATGGGAGCGGGAGGCTCAGATGCGTGCTCAGTACCCTCATTTGTTTCCCTAGTTTTTGATGTATCTTTACGGGGACGTAAAGCCCTGAGGTGGGAGTAATGTAAAGACCCGTAAAATTCAAGGGAAATTTTTTCTTAATTTTATTTAGAATTTTACAAGAGCGCGGTTTCAGACGGCACCTGATTCCGAGGCCCGGAGTGCCCGGAATTAATTTCCGAAGTTTGGCTCGGGTACGTTCAGTGAACGAACGAGCGGGAATTCCTAACTTTTGATCCGGTGCTCGGAATTGAAATACGAGGGCACCGATGAACTCGCAGCGCCGATATTCGATTAAAGAGACCTTTTCGGGAGTTGCGTTTGTTGCGGGTTGAAAGTTAGTTTTGGGGATTAAAAGTTAAGTAAAATAAAATTGTGTTTGAATTTTATTTTATTTGTGGTGGTTAGACTCTCTCATGGGAAGTTGTTGGTGGGGCCCACAACCACCCAACTTCCCATGTGTGATTATGAGGGAGGTGGGGCCCACACGAGCCCCCACCTTTTCAAATTCCCTAACCTTTCTAAACCCCCGTCTTAATTTTTGTGACTCTCCCCTACATTAATTCATGCCAACTTAACTCTAGATTTAATTAATGTATTGAATTCAACTTTTGAATTTTTGAAAGGTTGGCAAAGTGAAAATAAAATAAGGTGTAGCTTATTTTATTTGGGGATTTGCTGTGTTGTGTGGAGATTTGAGAGAAGAAGAGTTCTACACTTTGAAGAACTTCATCTTCCTCCTTGAAGAACGCAATGAACACCGACACGCCATTCTATCTCCTCTCCACGTCAAAGAAAGGGAGACACCGCTTCCTCCTCGGTTTTCCTGCGTCGACTTGAGAAGTTTTCGCCAACGACGTGTCTCTTCGAACGCATCCCTTCGTCATCGGATTTGACGAACGGCTACCGCGACGCCCGACCTCCGCGACGTCGTCTTCCGCGGATCGTAGACGAATCTTCAAACCTTATACCAAGGTAGGGGTTGTTGTTTAATTCTTTAATTATTCCTTTTCTTGCTCGTGGATCGCATGTCTACGTGAGGCTTTTGAATATTTTATTTAAGTGATATTGTTAACGCGAGGGGGGGCCGGACCGCACGAACACGGCCGAACCCCCCCCCCCCCCCTCCATCGTTCTTGTTTAATTCTTGCGGTGGAAGCAAAGTGGCGTGGTGCCGTCGCACCACGCGGATTACCGTACAATTATTTTACGCGGCGCCGTCGCGCCACGCCGAGGAAGAATCTTCAAGAACGCGACACCGTCGCGCCGCGTTGAATGGAATCAAGGCACGGCGAAGGGGCGCGGTGCCGTCGCACCGCGCCGGATGATGAACGCCGCGGCCGGTTCCGGGCCGCGGCGGGACGAGGAGACCGCGGCCGGTTCCGGGCCGCGGCGGAAGAGAAGACCGGCGGCTGGGCCGCCAGTGTCGGAAGCCGAAGGGGGGACCGGAATTTCCGGTCCCGTTTGAGAAAACCGGCCGGCCAGCTAGCCGCCCGGAAGCCATTAAAACCGGGGGAATTAATCCTCCGGCCACCTCTTAAAAACCCCCCTCTTTATGAGGGGGGCGGTTCTTTGAAGGAGGGGGGCCGTCGGCCCCCCGGTTGCGCACCAGCAGGCCCCCCACGTGGGGGGGGGGGGCGTTTTTTAAAAAGAAAACGGCGCGGCTATGTCGCGCCGCCTGTTGAAGAGCGGGGGTTCGATCCCCCGCGTGCGGCCCCCTCGCGGCGCCAGGCCGCCGCGGCCCGCCGCGCCGCCGCGCCGCCCCAGGGGGGGGTCGGGCCGGGTCGGCCCGGACCCGGACCCACCCGTTTCGAACCAGATTTGGTTTTTGGCCCATAACTTGAGCCTCGGACCTCCGATCAACGAACCGTCAGCGGCAACGCGATCCTTGGATTGAGACGGTCGTTTCGGTATATCGCACTTAAGGTTTCGGATTACTTTGAGTTCGGCCGGGTTGGTTCGTTCACGAAACCAACCGGGCCTTCGGAGCGGAAACGCTCATATCTTGAGCTATGAACGTCTGATTGACGCGCCGTCAGTCGCGTAGTGTTCCTGTTAGTGAGACGGATCTTTTGGCATACTCAGCCCGAGGTTTGGACGCAGGTGGAGTACGGTCGGGTTGGTTTTTCCTTAAAAACCAACCGGGCCCCGGAGACGAAAATGCCAATAACTCTCAGACCAGGCGTCCGATCGACGCGCCGTCTGTTGCGTTGAGTTCCTGTTGACGATACGGAACTTTTGGATACATCAACTTCGGTCTTCGTGACAGTTGATGTATCAGCCTCTCGGCTCGTGGAGCGGACCCTCCGAACGAGCTTGCTGTGTGCGGGAACCCTAGTGCTGGCTGCGACTGCTACTACTGCTACGACTGCTACGACTGCTACTGTGACTTCGACGACGACAGTACAGAGATCCTGTGTGGATTCGACGACGACGACTACAGCACTCAGCGATCCTACGTGGATCAGTGCTACAGGTCCTGTGTGGGCCCGATCCTATGTGGGTCCTTGCGCTCAGCGGTTCTGTGTGAGCCAGCACCTACAGGTCCTGTGTGGGCCCGATCCTATGTGGGTCTTTGCGGGGGTTAGTTACCTATCGATCCTTCGTGGGTCCGACGACTTAGATGGATCAGTGATCATCTTTATCGTCCTTGAAGAAGTATACCTGTGTGAGCTGAATCCTATTTCTTTCCTGTGTGGATTGTGTTGTGTAATCCTGTGTGGATTATGTTTTGCTTTCCTATGTGGAATACGTATACTTTCCTGCGTAGACTGAGTTGTACTTGGGCTCGGAGGTTGGAGCGTATTTGAATTGATGACTTAGGTATATGTATGGGCATATACCTAAGCAGTGTCAGTTTTTACTTCGTGATTGTACTTTTCTTCGTGGTTTATCCTTTGTGGATTTGAGAGACCTTCAGGGGTCTCGGGGTCCCTACTGAGTAGCTTATACTCACCCCTGCACGGGGTTTGCCCGCACTACGTTGTGTTGGTTGCAGACGACGGACAGCGTTGACCTTAGCTGAGGCTTGCAGAGCGGGACGGTATCCGGAGGTGGATCACTGGGCGGGACGTGCACGGAGCGGACGGCGGGACCCGTGGAGCAGAGGAGCTATCTGTACCCACCCTTCAGGTGGGATTCCCAGTGGACAGCTTGGAGTAGCGGCTTTTACTTTTCAGTTGCTGTATTTCCCTTTTCGAGTTGTACTTTACTTTCAGTTTGGGTTTGTATTCTGGCCCATTTACTTTTCCGCACTTTCAGTCGTACTCTGTTTTTCTTAGTGTTTACTTTCCGCTTGTTTACTCTGTGGTGTGTGTTTACTTTTCAAAGGCAATGCCTTCCCTTTTTACCGGGATTTACGCCTTGGTGCTAGTCGCCAGCCCTTGGCCTATGGAAGGCGGGCTTGGGGTAGTCACGGCACGGACCCCGAGGGCGGGTCGTGACATATATATTTGACATCCACTTTTAGTTTTACTTGACAAAGAATCATCTTGCCACAACTGGGTAGGTCTTACAATTTTATATTCATCATGTATTGCCTTTGATTCAAGTATGTCTGAACTATTTGTTGATTATGTTGCCAGAAACAATACTCATTCCAAAAACATGGAATGATGTCTCATTATGTCCAAAGGGCATGTGAGATAAATGTTTTTGGTTATACTCAGCAACTTGTTCAGTTTGAATCAATTACTTGTCAATTTGAAGTTATGCGTTTCTCACCATTGACTTAGGAATCACCCTTTCTCAACTACTTAGAGAAGACACTTTACTTCAAGTAATGTTTCTCTACTTACATGGTTATTGTATTTCAATACATATATGTGAAAAGCATATTGTATTTTAATACCCAAGATGTATGTGAGAAAACAATAATTTTATTTGATGAATATTAATTGAACGAGAAGCGGGTACTTGCTTCTAGTATTTTAGTTTTTAAACACCCATGAATTTATTTCATTTTGTGATGAAAATAACCACCTATTAAATAACCAACCACTTTTCATTGAAGGACATGATGAAGGTGCCTTTTGTGTAACTTTACATAGGGATTTTTCTCCTTGTCATTCAATTTATTCACCATAATAATAAAAGATGGCATTATCTCCAATATTCTTATTACTTGGAGAATGTTACCTTAAAGGTAATGAAGTGCTTACAATATACCGTTCATTTTTTACCCTTTAATCAAAACTAGATTAATTGGGTGTAAAAGGTATAATAATGGGATGACATAAAAAATTGTGAACTGTCTTTCACTTTACACAATCCGAGTGCAATCATCACATTCAAATCTTTCTTCATTTTCTCCTAGGAAACTTCTTGGTGATGAGAATACATGTAACATCATCCATGTCTTGATGTAGCGACCACAACTAACATCATACATTGATGATATCATTATGATAGAACCATAATATGCTTGATTCATGAGTCTCCTATAAACAGGTTTACACCCTCACTTGCTAAGGTGGCTTAATAGGTTGGGACACAAGCACCATTGAATTTCCGTTATAGTAGTAATGTGCGCGAGTGGCTATACTACTCTTTGGAAATTTTTCCTTATTTTAGACATTAACCTTGTGTAATATTTATCATGGTTTTATTGTGGTATTTCTTGCCATTATCTACAGATATACTTTAGCAGATTGTACTTTTATGTGATTACCTAAAGTGACATTACAAATTAGTTCATCATTAAATGTCTCCCACTAATTTTTTGAATTCTAGGAACCCTCTGTACTAAATCGGAATACTCTTGAGTATTCTAGTGGCAAGGATCCCTGAACCTCTCTCATATTCTACAAGGTATGGCTACACCACTACTCGGAGGGTCCAAGGTAGGATTTTGGTTGGCTAACCGCATTAACTCGCGGTTCCTTAATCTGTTGAGTGAAGTCTGAGCTTCAAAAATAATTTACTGATTTACTCAACGCTTTACTCTAAAATTACAACAATCTAGCGAATGCTATTTCTTTGCTGCAATTTTAGTTAAGTCGACCCACCCCACGAATAAGAACTCCCTGGTAGTAAGAGGCACCCTCAACTAAGGCATGACCGGCACCTCGAACACTCGGTTTTGTTCAAACTTGAATGATGGAAGGCTGTATGTGACTTAATATTTTATTTGAAGGTTTTATTATTATTTTCTCTCGACGAATGTAACCCATTTATATTAAACTTGTTCATATATGTTTTCACGCTCACAACTGAACTTTAATAGAAAAATATACGCCGCTTCTTTATGAATTTTATCATCTATTATTTTATGTATTTTTCCCACTGTTCAAAAATGTACAAAATAATAAATAAATGCATAAAGGTAAATTATTACCCGACTGGTATTGAGCATCTAAACGACCAAAGCGCATCGTACCTGAGTCGGAGCTTGACTCTTGATGCAGCTTTCCCTCATCTTATATGTCTGCTTTTTAATCTAGAGTATCACCCTGTCCTGGCGGGGTCCACATCATGTCTTGAAGTACCACCTCATCTTAGCGTGCTCCATGTGTCGTCCTGCATCGTCTTGATCAATGTGCACTGCCTCATCTTGGCGGGGTCCACATCGCATGTCGTCTTCATCTGAAGTACAACGATACTCGTGCGCGGGCGAGGGGGACTCGGGTATAAATGTACATCATATAAATATTGGGTGCACATGCCCTTATACATTTTAACCGAAAAATAAAAATGATGCACAAACCATCTGTTTAATTAATTACAATTATCGCACGCATTTAAATATTAATTAATTGATTAATTAAATACAGACATACAAGGGTCGATGCTCAAGACCAGACGGTGGGTAAAATAAAGCGCGATAAAATTAAAATGCATTAATAAAGTAAGAGGGTTTATTTATTTTAATTAAATGAATTAACAAATTCAAAAAATTTAATTAATCATCGGTCCACTAATTAATTTAATTTTAATTCCAAAATTATATTAATTAATTAATTTAATTTAATTGAAAAATTAAATTAATTGAACTTAATTCAATTTAATAATTAAATTGAATTAAAATTAAATTAATTATTGGACCGATGATTAATTAAATTTTTTGAATTTGTTAATTCATTTAATTAAAATAAATAAACCCTCTTACTTTATTAATGCATTTTAATTTTATCGCGCTTTATTTTACCCGCCGCCTGGTCTTCAGCATCGACCCTTGTTTAAATTTTATCCAGGTATTAAAATAATTAACCAAAATTTAGTTTAATTAATTTAATTTAAAAGCTAAAATTAAATTAATTAACTTAATAAATCTTGATTAATTTAATTTATAAATCCCCAAAAACACTGTTGCATGGAATGTGCGAGTCGGGCCAAACCCGCGCAGGGCCATGCCATGGCCAAACTAGGTCGGGCCGATCCCCCCAAACCCATTCCGGGTTGGACAGTTCTACCTAGACCATTTTGGGGCAAATTTTTTGTCCTGCGGAAAGTCTTGCAGACAAAATAGAAGTACCTCCCGGACCTTGACTGATGGTATGGCGACACGCGGTGCATATACTCCCAGTCTAGAGGCGGTAGCAGTGGGAGCAAGGCTGCTCACCCTGCTACGGGTGGTGTCCTAGTGGCCTGATGGCCTGGGGAAGGACGGATGGTGGAGAGACCAGTGCTGCGCGGCAAGTCCGCTGTTTTTGTGTTGTAGCGTGCTACATGGTATTAAGGCCAGGAGACAATGGTGAAGTCACACGGGTGCATGTTGGATGTTGCGGGGTGTGACGCCTCATCCTTGAGCCGTACGAACTGAGAGGAGGCCTGCGACTACTCAGAGAGGAGTCAGGCCGGGCTAGGTGAAGTCAGGGCGGTCGGGGCGGTCGGGGCGTGGCCCTGCGACTACTGTAGCATGCGTAGTGAGAGGCGGCCTAAGGTGAAGGAGGTGGGTGTGTGGGGTGCGGTGAGTGCCGCTGAGAGGAGGTCTGGGCGGCGAGGTGGTATGCGAGCCAGTGCGAAGTAGGGTGGTTCTAAACTAGGCGGCGGGTCGCTTGCTGTGTACCGCATTGGGAAGAGGAGCCGATGGTAGCCTACTGTGTTCCGCGCGGGGGGCCTGCTAAGGAGGCGGGGTGCGGCCGTCGGCGACTCTGCGGCGGCGTGCTCCTGCGCTGTGGCTGGAGGCCATCGGGCTACTCGGCTGGCAAAGCAGGAGGCCGACCGAGGCATGTGGCGCTGCAGTGCGCCCCCCAAGGGAGGAGGGGGTCCATGCGGTCCCCTTGAAAATGTCTTTTTTTTTGCCTTTATTTGCTTGACCCGGAAAATCCACCCCTCCCACTTTTCATTTTTTTATAAAACTTTAAGACTTACCTTTTGAAGTCTTTTCCCTTTTTTTATATCAAGGTCAAGACTCCTCCATTTTTTAATATGAGGTCTTATCATTATTTCTAAAGGCTAAATAGCCTTTAAAATTAAATAATAATAAAATTATTATAATAAAAAAATAACTTATTATTATTACATTATTCAAATAATAAAATTATTATTATTAAAATAATAAAATTATTGTGGAAATTATTTAATTTGTCAAATAATAATTTTCCCAATTTTAATTATATCCATTGAACCGATCTAAACTTGATCGGGTCTATAGGATGAAATAAAATATAGAACACGAGATTAAACTACGTATTCGATCTAATCTGAAAATTTAAAATGACCATAACTTGGTCATTCGGCATTAGATCGACACACAGTTTGAACCGTTGGGACATTTTTTGAACCATCTACTTAATTTCGTGCAAATTAATTTTATTTGGATCAGCAAATCTACGTGATTACTCTGATACCATTGTTAGGTTCCAGGGCTCGCAGCGGAAGCTGGTGGGTTGGGGATTTTAAAATTTTTCATCGGCTGGACGATGGAACTTGTCATCGCCGTCTATCCAAACCCCTGAGAGATCCAAGGATCACACTTAAATTATTAAGAACACAAAACTAAAATAAAAACGTACCTATTTCTAATCTGAAGTTGTGGTCGACTGCAACTACTCAATGGCAGTCATCGTTTGAAGGATCCAAAGAAGGATCCCTCTAGATCATCCATACTTGCTCCAAAAATCTTCTAGAACATCGATCGTCAAATTCCGGGTGCTAGAACAATGATCCAATGAAGCTTTCAACGTCCTGACAATCACCACATCGAGATCTCTATGATGCTTGATAAAGAACTTGATCCAAACTCATGGATCATCAACTTCTCTCTCTTGGAAGCAGGAGGAGAGAGAGGCTCTCAATTTTCATTCTATACAAAAATGAAGAAATAGTGAATTTCCCCACATAAGAGAGAGCCTCCTCTTATATTTATAGTGACGTTGATAAATACCTGGTAGGGTTCTTCAGCCCCTGTTTATTTCAACGTTCACTAACTAAATATTTTTGACGAACTTAATTGTGCCAATATTATTTATTATTTTATCACATACTTGTAATATATATATATATATAATATTATGTGATAAAACAGAGTCATTTAACTTGACTCGCTATCCCGCTTAATATTAAACAAACCTTGAATTTTAAAATAATATTCGTTCGATTAATATTTTCCCTGTATTTACTAAACTTGTAAATAAATTAAATAAATTCAATCCCAATTATTCAAAATATTAATAATAAAGAATTTATTTAATTCATCGATGATCGATAACTTGGACAACACTCGGACCCCGTGGCGGGGCCCACTATATTCATATACCTATTCGACTGAATAGGGTGGATTCTTGAATACGCTATTGTGTGTAACCCTCTAGGACCTTATCTCGATAGTAGTAAATAAATCCACAAACCAAGAGAGGAGTCTATCAACTCATCATGGCCCCTAAAGAGATAAGGATATTCTTAGCAATGACTACCATCCTAAGAACATTGAATATGTACTATAATCTCTATGTCATTAAATATCTCTTAAAGCAGGACGCACTCTTGTGTCATCGTCCTTTTCTTTATTTATCATTTATTGATCTATCCGGGTGGATTTTCCTTTCTACTACTTTGGACAAAGACTTATGATGGCGGCACCATCCTAATCAACCAGGCCTGAGATATATAACTTATTTAACTTGGAAGTGAAAAATCCTTTCTTAACTATTCATCCAATGTCATACCACCAACGACGTACCCAACACAAACTACCTCACCACAACATCACTTCCATGGTTTTCATCTTGCATCAAAGTACATAATCAAATGATATATATTGGTAATGGTCTCTAGTCAGGAGACCAATACACATGTCCGTAGATAGGAACAACCAATGACACTCAAAACATGTGGTGTTCTTATTGGTAGGTCTATCCTCATGATCTCACTACTAGAGATCACCAAGTGTGAACTTCATAAGAAGAAGTCTCAATGCTTATGATCCCCCAACACTTGATTGTCATACATCTACTATGTCCAGTTAGTAAGATGTATCTAGACTATAGAAAATTTATTTAAGATTAATGTCATAGTGTTTTGAGGTTCTCATTATAGCGTGTGATCTGCTATAACCTCTCGACACGACAATTAACCTTTGGACATTACCATTATAATAGTGGACATAGAAAAGTCTACACTATAATGGTAAGATAACATCATTCATATCTAACTGTACACATGATATGGTAATAAAAAGTACTGCATAGTTGGGTATAGGGCACCCACTATTTAAACAAATCTATGGTGATGTTTTCACATCTATATATGGGAATCGGTAATAGTTTTATCATCCCATTATATTTTTTCATTCATCCTTAACTTTTTGGTATAACAATCATTGGGATATATAAAGATATAGCCTTAAAAATTACACAATCATGATTTTTAAGTTAAGAATTTAGTTTCTTACATCTAAAATATATTATATGTTTATATTTTTAGATAATTATTCTATCACTCATACATAAATAAATATTACATCACAAATTGGGAACTTACACTTAGTATATATTCTTCCCACACAAAAAACCTTTTATGATATAAAAAGTTTTATTTTCTTCACATATGTTCACACTTTTCATATTTACATCATCTCTATCCCAACTCATCATTAAAACCCTCTAAAAAAATTTTAAAGCATGGGATCAATACAAAACTCTTAGTAATTGTAATATATAAAAAAAAGAAACTTTTTATCCCATGAGTATTAACACAATATTTGTATTTTTCAAAATTAAACTTTGGGATCAAAATAAACTTTTAATTTCCCAAGAAATCAACTTTTCTACCTAAATACTTTCATAAAACATTTCATAAAAAGTATTAATGGAAAAAATAAAACTCATAAATGTTCTTTTGTAATCAGGAAAAACTTATGAAAATTTTTTTAAAAAAATTATAAATTTAAACCTTATGAAGTATCATATACTTTACTTTAAACAAAATCTCATAAGTAATCACATGGGATAATAACATAAAGAAGTTGTTATCACAAGATCATAGAAACATTATGTTGGACTCCTCATGTTTTAATCATGTTTTAATGATCACGAATCGTATACATATTGTTTAATCTATTTCAATTCAAATGTAAATATGGTTGATTTCTTTATGCTTTACATAAATTTTCTCAAGATCTTAAATGCTATAAATCATGGTTTATTATAGTAAAATATATTTAAGTTTGGTATATAATGATTTATTTCATGAATGATTATGTCTAATTCATTCTGTGAATATTACTGCTTAAGTCTATATATAGATATTTGGCTAAGTCTAAGAAACTGTGAGTCTGCCACCGGTTATGGTTTTTTAGGAAAGGTCCAAGAAACCATGACCCAGAAATCGTGACCTAGACATCGTGACCATACACCATGACCCAGACACCGTAACCAGACACCATGACCCAGACATCGTGACTAGACACCGTGACTAGACATCGTGACCCAGATCCCGTGACTCAGACACCGTGACAAGACACCGTGACCGAGACACCGTCATACTAACACTACATTTGTGCTACCATTTCCTGATCTCTACACAATTATGCCATCATGACTATCTCAACACACAAAGGAAAATAAGAATACATAATTTCGTGGTGACACCATTTCCAAGTGACACCATTTCTAGATAGACCGTAACACATTTCTTTAATCTGTTTTGTTGTTTTAAATTTAATTCATAACGGTCATATTGGAGTCTTTTAAATGCATAGACATAATTAATATTTCTTTTTAGACATTTCACCTAATAGTATGATTTTTGAGGTGCAGAATAAAAGCATCTTATCAACTCCAACACTTTCACTCTATGAATAAGAAGAAAAGTCTGGCCCAAAAACATATAGGTTGTAGAGCAGCAGAAGTGCGATCATTCCTGTGAAAAGAACTGACACATGCAATAAGATACATTTGAAGAACACACAAAGCATTAATGAATCCAAAATAGTGGATACCATATATCAGAGTCAAAAACATCTTTGCAATATACACTCTATGTTGAACATGAGCCAGATACAACTAGAAACCAGAGCACCAGACTTGCGATACTCTGTTTCTCGCACGAGGACTCTATTTTTTTATCTACTTCATCCTAGAAGACCATAGATACATATAATAACACTCAAAGCACTTCTAACCTTATCTCATCATCCTTTCTCTATTGTGTAATATTTTTAGCTTTAAATAAGTGTGTGTGTGTGTCTGTATTAAAAAAACTATCTCCTATATAAAACTGAAGGATACAAGATATACTTCCTATCATATCTTTTTACACTTGTTTACTCCCATGTATAATTGTGGAAGTTTTCCCTATGTGACCTAGTAGTTTATACTCATGAAAAATTGTGGAAGAGGTCGTGTGACCTGGACAGTCTTATGCACTGTTGTTTACCCTGGTCCAGGGTGTGGATCCAGTTTATTAATATAAACTGCTTAGTGGAGGGTGATCACCAAGTGGAGTGTATTAGGTCTTAACTTGAGACTGAGCCACTTATTTTATATCCATTGTGTTTAATTTAGTTTTCTCTATTTTACTATATAATTTATAAATCATTAGATTTACATTGATAGTTAATCTTGGACACAAGTAATAATTTTATTACCTTATTAGAATATCTTCAAAAGTAATATCAATAACTGATATTGAGATTACTGATAATTAATCAATCTTCTAAGAAGTTATTTGAACACTCAAACTTTTATAACCATATTACTTTGATTAACTGGGCTATATTTATTTTAATTGGGGAACCTTTTAAGAAAACTTTTCAAATATAAATTGTTATAGATACTCAATTCACCCCCCCCCCCTTCCTCTTGAGTACTCTACTCCGGCCAACATTTGGTATCAGAGAAGTTTGTTATTCTAATTAAGACTCTATTTTTTGAAACTATTCAACTGTGATTTTAGTTGTACTTTAAGGATCTGTAAATTTATGTTAATTTTAAATTTATAACTCTTTCAAAGTATTCTTTTATTATGTATAATAGATTGGATGGTGCTGCAAAAAATAGACCACCATTCTTTAAAGGAACCAATTATGCCCAATGTAAAATTAAAATTAAAATGCATTTAGAAAGTATGGGTTCCGAAATTTGGTGTTCAATCATAGATGAGTATAAGATTAATGATATTTATAGAATCACTTGGGATGACCCAACCAAGACTACCTATAATAACAACTAAAAATACAGGAATGCTATATATTTCTCTTTATAATATGAGGAATTTAACAAAATTTCTACATGTAAAACTGCCCATGAAATTTGGGATACTTTGTCTGTTTCACATGAAGGATCTTCTTGTGTGAAATAAATTATAATTAATACTTATACTATTAAATATGATAACTTTAAAATGAAACCTGATGAGCCTATTTATAACATGTATCTCAGGTTCAACGAAATTTTCAACACAATGAATTCTCTTGGAAGAGAATTCACTTCCAAAGAACAAATCATGAGGATTCTCATAAGCCTACCTAATAGATAGAGAGGATCCTCTATCTATATTATAGAGTAATTAAACATTGGAAAGTTACATATAAAAGATATCATTGGGAACCTGATGATTTATTAAGAGGATCTTAAAGTCAACAAGGAAGAGGATGATGAATCTAGAAGAAAATTTGTTGCATTTAATACCACCAACTCTAAGCACAATGAAAAAGGGAAATTAGAGGTCTTTGTATAAATTTCCAGTAGTGAACAATCATCACCTAATAGTGATGATGAGATGGATAAATTTTCCTGAAGGTTTAATAGATTTGACAATAAGAATAAATTTTTCAGAAAGCCTAACTTCAATGGAAGATATGATCAAAAGGGAAGCTAGAAGAAAGATAGGAAAAGAAGTGACAAGTCAGATGAGATAGTATGTTATGAATGTAAGCGAAAGGGACATATAAGGGCTGACTATCCTATGATCAAGTACAAAAATAAATATGAGGACAGATATAAAAAGTATAAAAATGAAATTAAATAAAAATGGAGTGCTTATGAGGAATTTTCAAGTGACTCAAAATCTTCACATGATGAGCTTGCTAACAAAGCCAATATGTGTTTTATAACACACATCTGAGGTAACACTGGAATCTCCCGTACACAGTTCCTAATATTCTGGATATGAAAGTGATTTTGAAAATATGTCTAAAGAAGAAATGTTTGAGTATTGTAATATGATTGAAGAGACATGTAATGAACTAAAAGATAAATACAAGTCTTTAAAGAAACAGTATGCTCTTACCTCAACTGTTAAATAATAACTCACTATAGAAAGGGAGAAAATGTTCAATTACTCAAAGAAAACAATGCACTAAAGCTATCTAATGAAAACCTGAAAAAGTACCTTGAAAGTTTTACTAATGGTAAAGATATTTTGTTATAAATTCTAGGAAAACAGATTGCTCCTAAATATACTACTGGTATTGGCTATCAACCTGGTAAAAGAATCTTTGAAAGAACCAATTTGTTTCTAAATATAGGACATATAGCTTTACTCTTAGTTCTGGAAAACATCTTACTAGTTCAAGTTATGATACACTCTCTAGTATTTCAAGCTTTTCTGGACCAAATAGAGTTTATTTTTAAAGCACTTTACATAATTTTTATAAGAAACCTATGATACGGATGTGGGTTTATAAATCACTAGCCACTAATATTATTGGACCCAAACAAATATGGGTACAAAAGTATATTTTTATTTGACTATTTTGTAGGAAAATTGCATAAAGAGCTTCTGTAAAAGCTTATAGTACATGGAAAGTGGGTGTTCAAGACACATGACAAGATACTATTCATGCTTCAAGAACATAATAAAAATTGATGGTGGACATGTCACCTTTATTGCAAATGCCAAAGGAAAAATCATTGGCTTTGTCCAAATCGGTGACTCTAACTCAGTTTTAATTTTCAAAGTACTTTTTTTGAAGGATTTAAATATAATATACTTAATATTTCACAACTATGTAATGACATATTTTATATTAAATTTGAAAATGATGCTTTCAATGTTTTTAATTCTAAAAATGAATTAGTTTTCTTGCATTAAGTAATGAAAATGTATACTCTATTAACATGGTGTCCTTAGTTTCTTAAAATGCTTCTTATTTAAGTGTATTTCATAAAGAGTGTTGGCTTTGTCATATGATACTAGGACACTGTAATATTTACTCTCTTTGAAATATTACTAGAAAAATCTTAGTCAAAGATCATTCCAAACTTGAGTTTCTGAATGATAAAATGTGTAATCCTTGTAAAAAGGGAAAGCAACAAAAAATATTATTCAAACCAAATAAAGAAGTTTCAACTTCTCAACCTCTTGAATTGGTTGACATGGATTTTCTTAGACCATCTATAGTTTCTAGTTTAAATGGGAAGCAATGTGTTTATATTCTTGTAGATGAATTTTCTAGATATATTTTGACTTTCTTTTTGGCCCAAAAAAGTGAAGCCTACACTCATTTCATCAAATATTCTAAAACTATAGAAAATCATAGTGGAATTAGAATTAAATCCTTAAGAATTGATCACGTCTGTGAGTTTTAAAATAAAGATTTTGAATCCTTTTGGTCACAATATGGCTATAGTCATAATTTATCTGCCCCTAGAACACCCCCAAAAACATGGAGTTGTATAAAGAATAAATAGTACCTTGAAAGAGATTTATAGAACCATGATTAGTGAATATGACTTACCAATTTATTTTTGGACTGAAGATGTAAATACAACATGTTATATTATTAATAGAGTGTTTATTAGACCTATTTGTAAAAGAACTCCATATGAGTTATGGAACAAAAGAAAACCCAAAGTAAGAAACTTCAAATTTTTTGGTTGCAAAGTATATATCCTTAATACTAAGGAAAATCTTGAAAAATTTGCATCCAATAGTGATGAAGGAATATTTATAGGATATTAAATCTCTAGTAAAGCATATAGTGTGTTTAAAAAAAGAACTAAATGTGTGGAAGAGTCTTTCCATGTCAAATTTGATGAAACAGATCCACATAAGCCTAAGACCACTATAGATAACACGGAGGATGATGTGTCAAATTTGTACATTAATTAAAAATCCTCTAACCAACTTGTAAAGTAATCTATGAAAACTTCCAGTTCAGTAAATTCTTCAGATTCAAGTCATAATGAACCCAGACCTTTTGAATAACCTGAAGTCACTAGTACTTCTTTTTATAAATCTATTAAAACTATTAAGAACCATCATTTAGATGTAGTTTTAGGAGATATAGATAAAGGAAATCAAACTAGATATTCTCTTAGAAATTAGGTTGAACATCAAGCCTTGTTGTCACAAATTGAACCTAAAAACATTGATGATGTTATAAATGATGAATTTTTAGTGATGGATATGTAAGAAGAACTTAATCAGTTTGAAAGGAACATTGTTTGGAAACTTCACTACTGGAAATCAGATCTTTCCCAACACTTATATACACCCTTTCCCAACGGTTCTCCCAAACCGTTGGGAAAGACCCCCCCCCCCCCTTTCCCAACGGTTTGGGAGAACCATTGGGAAAGACCCCCCCTTTCCCAACGGTTTGGGAGAACCGTTGGGAAAGGGGTGTTTTGAGGCCCCTTTCCCAACGGTTCTCCCAAACCGTTGGGAAAGACCCCCCCTTTCCCAACGGTTTGGGAGAACCGTTGGGAAAACTCAGCCCCAAATCCAACATTCACCCCCTGGAAATTTCCACCTATCCCAACGGTTCATAAAACCGTTGGGATAGGTCTATCCCAACAGTTTTGAGAACCGTTGGGATAGATTCTTTGATTACTTCCAGATCTGCTACCCGAGAACATTATATAAATCTAAATTTTAAATAATTATGATAATACATATATATATTTACGAAATTATGTTTACAAAAGTGATGTTACCTTAGTGGTTAAGTCATTCGATTATAAACAAGGGGTCGTGGGATCAAATCCCAACACATGTTTTTTTTTTGAAATACATTTACCAACGGTTTTATAACCGTTGGAATAGATTTTCATATTACTTATACCAACGGTTTTGAAAACCGTTGGGATAGGTCTATACCAACGGTTTTGGGAAAACCGTTGGTATAGACCTATCCCAACGGCTTACTTCGCAACGGTTCTCCAAACCGTTGGTATAGGCTATACCAACGGTTTGGAGGCATATACCAACGGTTCCAAACCGTTGGTATAGGTTAGTATTCTACTAGTGCTTGTTGACAGAACTAAAGACACATTTACCATAGGAACTAAGTGGGTGTTTAGAAATAAGGTAGATGAAGCTTGTAACATAGTTAGAAACAAGGTTAGATTGGTTGCACAGGGCTATATTCAAGAAGAAGGAATTGACTATGAAAAAACCATTTCACTAGTGGTTATACTTGAAGCCATCATAATCCTACTTGCTTATGCTTCACATCTGAATTTCAAACTATATCAAATGGATGTTAATATTTCATTACTAAATGGGAATATAGTTGAGGATGTCTTTATTGAGAAAACCCTTGGTTTTAAAAATCCTCATTTTCCAAATCATGTT
This sequence comes from Viscum album, assembly GCA_963277665.1. Classification (NCBI taxonomy): domain Eukaryota; kingdom Viridiplantae; phylum Streptophyta; class Magnoliopsida; order Santalales; family Viscaceae; genus Viscum; species Viscum album. The sequence goes on from OY728144.1 coordinate 446,381,140, forward strand.
TTTAAATTACCAAAAGATTGATACGGTTTAGAACAAGATCCAATAGCTTTCTATGATAGATTAAGTAATTTTCTTATTCCTAAAGGTTTTACGAAATTATAAAATAATTCTACCCTTTTTATAAAAAGAATTTCCACTGATGTTTTAGCAGTTCAAATTTATGTAGATGATATTACCTTTGGATATTCAAAAAATTCATTATGTATTGAATTTTCTAAAATAATGAAAAACAAATTTGAAATGAGTTTAATGGGTGTACTAAAATTATTTCTTGGATTTAAAAATTTTCAAAATAATGATGGAATTATTTTAAATCAAAGAAAATATACTAGAGATATTCTAAAACTTTTTGGCTTGGATAGCACTAAAAGTAGTGACACTCTAATGAGTACTACTTGTAAGATGGATCTTGATGAAGATGAAAAATCTATTGATCAAACCACTTACAAAAGAATGATTAGAAGCATAGTCTACTTAACTAGTAGTTGGCTTGATATTATGTTTAGTGTATGTATGTGTGCTCGTTTTCATGAAAACCCAAAGGAATATCATTTAAATTTTGTTAAGATAATTTTCAAATACCTTAAGCATACACCCAATCTAGGACTGTTCTATCCCAGAGGAAAATAATTTGAGTTAGTTAGTTATTCTTATAGCGACCCGGCCTTTTCTTAGTTTACTATTACATCATTTCAAAGATAAAAAACATAATATTATTACACATGGAGGATCTAGAGGTTTAGTGTCTTGGGAAAACTAGGACCATACATAACAAATACAACATCAACCATAAACATTTATTTAATTTCTTCTTCTATAGATTCTTAGTAGCACTTGTCCTATCCTTAGTACATGTAGCCACATGAGAATATACATCAAAAGGGGTGATCTAAAAGCCTAGTAAGAGTATAGATAATAACAATAAATCATGGGGTGTGCATAATCATAACATAGGCAAAAGATCATGAACATGAGAGGAGCATAAATAAAAGACTTGAAATATGGAAATGCATAGAAATGAAACATCATGTCTTAGTGGTTAACTACCACACATACTTGTGAACAAAGATAGCATCATGTTCACACATCATTTCACATTTACTCATGAGATTAATCACTTTACCCAATGCATTGGAGCGCTATATAATTTCGGGCGCACCCGTCACATTTAAACATTCATATTGCGGGCACACCCGTCACATCATAACATTATCATTATCATGATTTCCACATAGAACACATATCAAACATGTACATAAATAAACCATGGAAAGGAATGGGTTTCATCTCATAACAACACATTCATAAGCTTTGGGTTCCCAAAATAAAGAGGGAACAACATACTTGATACAAGAACCATCGACCTTGAATGAGAGGTAAAATGTGAGATCTTGAAAGAAGAGTTTTTTGTAAAACATTTTGATGGACATAAAAACCAGTGACAAAAATGTATATCCCAGAAAACTAATGTAAATGATGAACAAATGATCTTTGAGGAGTAACCATATCAAAAATGGAGTGAAAGAGGGAGAACCCGAAGGAAGAAAATTGGGTTCGAGATTTCCCCTTACCTTCTACTTCGAATGCCTCCTTCTCTTTAATGTCCTGTATAATGACATTATATTCATTAATTAGAAATTACAGAACCTTTAATACATTAATAGGGTTCATTCTGGTTTCATTATTTCATATTATGTTCCTTTGGATGACTTATAGAGTTCAAAAACATTGTTTGGGGATGTTTGTTTTTATGGTTTTCTTGAACGGTCCACTTGTATTCTTAAATTGATGTTTGGGTAGATCATGGGTAAACATCCAGAGCTGATATTACATGTTATTAATAATATTACAGAATCTTGAATGATTTTATAATGAGTTATATTAGATCCAAGTGGACGAATCATTATATAAAAATTTAATGATGGTTATTTGGGTTAATTTGAGCGGTTTTTGGATCACAACGATCTTGTTTTAACATTTAACTTAGTAATAATGCCATAGGTTATTTCCAGAACTTAAAATAGAACATAATACATATAAAATATTCTGTTTCAACCATAAAAATGGTTTCATGACCATATTTAAGGTAGAAATGGAAGAAGAGAGCATGTTGTTTTTGAAGGTGATAAATTTAACACCTCATGAACAACGTTCTCTTTAATAAAATAAATGGAAGTGAGAAAGGGTGTGGGGTGATATAATATACCATTAGAATCATAATATTACATTATATATATAATACTGGATTTAAAAAACAATTTGGATGAAGATAGGTAGGGAGAGATCAAGAAAGGAACTTGAACTTGAAAGGAAATTAAAGGAGAAGAGGGAGAGAAATTACCTTTAGAATCCTCCTCTTAAGAACCTCCTTAAGGGCCTATGCTTGGTCTTTTGATGAGACCATGAGCTCTTGGACGTGGGGGAGAGGTTAGGGAAGATGATTGGGTAGATATTATACAATTATTGAAGCTTGAGAGGTGTGGTTTGGCAAGAGGAGGGGGAGGGCTTATTTATACATGAGGAGGGAGGTGTTTTTGGCATAAAATATTAAATAAAATAATATATCATAAGTTATACTTGTAATAGTAGTTTTTTGACATCCTAAATCATATATGAATATAATATAATTATTTTTAGGCTTTAAATCTTCTTTATAATTCGAATTGATTAATTTATTAAAAGGAAAGTGAAAGAAAGAGAAAAAGACACTTTAAGAAATCACCTTTTGACTTTAGGCTTTAGAAAGTTCTTTTTAGGTTTGAGAATTGGATTTATTGTATTTAAAGGAAAAATTTATGAAATTTAATATGTTTTGGCCGAAACTAAATTTCTAGAATGTTTATGTCATCATTATATCATTAATGATGCAATTTAGTGTACACCAATTATGCGAAAAACTGTATTTTTTTACTATTCACCCGAAAATTGAAGTGTTTCAGAATACAACCAAAAATTTATCCCTACCATTTTTCCTCGTGTAGAATCCAAAAATGATGTCCATTTTTCAAAAATAATTTTCTAAATATTATTAATTTAATATTTAATTAAAATCATAATTTACTTAAAAAAACAGTTTTTAAAATTAAAACTGATTTTGCAGTTCTTTTAAAAATTACGTAGGGTCTTATAAAATTATCTAAAAAATATTAGACATTGATTCAATAATTTATTAATATATTTCAGGAAAATAAATATTCATTTAAATTAATTAATTAATAATAATTAATTATTTATGACTTATAAAATACCAAAAATGTTTACTAAGGTCAAATTACCACTTTATATGATGTCTAAATTTTATTTTATTATTCATAGTTAATGTTCCTCTTATTTACTATTCATAAGGGTCATGTTACTATTCATAAGGTTGGGTTAGTATTCATAAGGGTAGGTTACTATTCACCAAAAATTATTTTTGTTTCATTAGACTCCAAAAACTATCTTGAACACAACCGTGTGTGTTGGATTTTCAAAATTCCAAACATAGGGGTGAAAAAATTATGTTTAAAGGTCACTTATCACTTAGTAGTTCATTATTTGGTGTTTTTAGGACATAAATATAAGAAGGGAATTTTCCATTGAAAAATTTGGGTCGTTACATTCTTCCCCCCTTAAGAAATTTCACCCCCGAAATTTTACTTTACACAAACAGGTGTGGGTCTTCTCCTTCATTGCCTCTTCTGGTTCCCAAGTTCCTTCCTCAATCTTATGGTTCCTCCACAACACTTTGACAAGGCGGGTTGTCTTGTTGCGTAGAACCTTATCACTTCGGTCCAAAAAATTTATCAGCTGCTCCTCATAGGAGAGATCATCCTCCAGTTGTACCACCTCTGAGTTTAGTACATGTGAGGGGTCTGGTATGTACTTCCTCAGTAGTGATACATGAAACACATCATGAAACTGAGCCATATTCAGTGGAAGTTCCAAACGATAGGCCACGGCTCCTATACGATCAAGGATCTCAAAGGGGCCAATGTACCTTGGTCTTAGCTTCCCTTTCTTCCCGAATCTCATGACTCTCTTCCATGGAGATATTCGAAGGAAGACTTTCTCTCCAACATCGAACTCCAAGTCCCTTCGACGGTTGTCAGCATAGCTCCTTTGCCGACTTTGAGAAGCTTTGATGTGTATCTGGATGACTTGAACCTTCTTTGTCATCTCTTGAACAAGATCTGGACCAAGTAGCTTTCGTTCTCCAACTTCATCCCAACAGGTTGGAGTTGTACATCGCTTCCCATAAATAGCTTCATAGGGAGCCATCTGAATACTCGAGTGGAAGCTATTTTTGTATGAGAACTCAACCAATGTAAGGTGCTGATCCCATCCACCTTTGAATTCTATAGAGCATGCTCTTAGCATATCTTCGAGCGTCTGAATAGTCCTTTCAGACTGGCCATCGGTTTGGGGGTGATAGGCCGTGCTGAAATTTAATTCAGTTCTCAAAGCATGTTGAAGGCTCCTCCAGAATTTAGATGTGAACCTTGGATCACGGTCAGAGACAATCGAGAGTGGAACACCGTGCAATCTCACTACTTCTTTCACATATATCCTTTCAAGTTGTTCAAGTGAGAGTTCTTCCCGAATAGTGATAAAATGGGCAGTCTTGGTGAGTCAATCAACCACAACCCATATCGCATTATTTCCTCTTGACGTTTTCGGGAGACCCATGACAAAGTCCATAGTAACATTTTCTAATTTCCACGTGGGTATAGGCAATGGCTTCATCATACCATTGGACTTTTTCCACTCAGCTTTAACTTGCTGACATACCAAGAACCTTGATATATATTCCGCAATCTCCTTCTTCATGTTATCCCACCAGAATTGTTCTCGGAGATCACGATACATCTTGGTACTTCCAGGATGAATAGATAAAGTTGAGCTATGTGCATTATCCAATAGCTCCTTCTTTATTCCGGGTGATGAAGGCACACAAAGTCATGTTCCAAACCGAATCAAACCATCATCATCGATATGGAACTCTTGCATCTTCCCTTTCTTTACTGCATTCACCCACTTTTGTATCTCCACATCATCCCTTTTTGCTTCCTTAATCTTCTGTTAGATGGATGGTTGCACAATCATTTGGGCAAGGTAGGATGTATTCCCTACCCTTACGATTCCCAAATCCATCCTTTGCATATCCAAGAAGATAGGGTCTTTCTCAATCCTCAACATGGATAGAGTAGCAGGTTCATTCCTGCTTAGAGCATCAGCTACCTTGTTCACCATTCCAGAATGATACTGAATAGAGCAATCGTAATCCTTGATTAGCTCTAACCATCTCCTTTGATGCATGTTGTGCTCCTTTTGTGTTAATATATACTTTAGGCTCTTGTGGTTGGTGTATATGTCACACTTCTCACCATAAGGTTAGTGCCGCCAGATTTTCAAGGAAAAAATCACGGCTGCCAGCTCTAGATCATGCGTCGGTTAGTTCTGATCATGGATCTTCAACTGTCATGAGGCGTAGGCTATCACATTATCATTTTTCATGAGTACACAACCCAAGACTTTCTTTGAAGCATCACTGTATATCACAAAACTTTCTCCACTTTTCGGTAGTGTGAGTACAGGTGTAGTGATTAGCCTTCTCTTTATCTTCTTGAAGCTTCCCTCACATTCTTCCGTCCATACATACTTTACCCCTTTCCTTGTTAACTTAGTTAGCGGGCTTGAAAATCGTGAGAAGTTTCTCACAAAACATCGATAGTACCCAGCTAATCCAATAAAATCACAGATTTCTGTGACACTAGAGGGCCTAGGCCATTCTTCAATCGCTTTTGTCTTTGAAGGGTCCATAGAAATTCCCTCGCTTGTGATCACATGTCCCAAGAACGCGACTTGATTCATCCAAAAGTCACACTTGCTGAACTTGGCGTATAACTTCTCCTTTCTCAATGTCACCAACACAAGTCTTAGATGCTCTTCATGTTCCTCCTTGATCTTGGAGTAGATGAGAATATCATCAATAAACACTACCACAAATTTGTCAAGGTAATGTCTAAAGACTCTATTCATCAAATCCATGAATATTGCAGGGGCATTAGTAAGTCTGAAGGGCATCACCAAAAACTCATAGTGCCCATACCTTGTACGGAAGGCAATCTTCTGAATATCTTTCTTTGTCACCTTTACTTGATGATATCCAGAACGAAGATCCACCTTTGAGAAGTATTGAGCTCCTCTTAACTGGTCGAACAAGTTGTCAGTCCTTGGGAGAGGATACTTGTTCTTTATGGTGATCTTGTTGAGTTCCCGATAATCGATACACAACCGCATGGTACCATCCTTCTTCTTCACAAAGAGCACTGGCGCACCCCAAGGTGATGCACTAGGGCGTATGAACCCTTTATCTAGATGCTCTTACAGCTGATTCTTTAACTTCTCCAGTTCGATAGGATCCATCCTATAGGGGCACTTCAAGATAAGAGTATCTTCAGGTATGAGTTCAATTGAGAACTCTACCTCACGATCCGGGGGAATTCCGGGTAACTCTTCGAGAAATACATCACTGTATTCCCTCACGATGGGCATTTCCTCAAGGTTGGAACTTTCCTTCGACTAAACCATTTGGGTGAGGTATGCTTCTTCATAGGGAATCAACACCCACACCATTGAAGGATTTTTCAAAGGATTATCATGATCTTCCTTGAATTTGTAGAGGAGCATGGGATGGTTCAGAATATGAAAATATATTTCCTTTTCCCGAAAATTTATGTGTGCTCTATATAACAAGATCCAATCCATTCCCATTATAGAATCTAATTCCACCAAGGGAAGTATTACGAGATTTTCCGGAAGAATCTCCCCACATATGTCAACAAGAGAAGAATCAAACACTTGGGTTGCAATTATTGCACCACTTGGTGTTTTTACAGATATCTCTACTTAAAGGTTTCGGGGCTTCGATTCTATAGTTCTAGCAAACTTTCAAGATATAAAGGAATGCGTAGAACCAGAATCAAATAAGACTTTTTCCATTCTTGAGTGAATAGTAAGTGTACCTTGTATGACTTTATTATCATGTTCCACCTACGCAGTAGTGATGGAATAATCCTTCCCTTGTTCCTTTGGCTTTGGTGGTTGTTGGTGCTGATTACCCTCGAGAGCTCGAGGTTTAGTGCACTAGTTTGAATAGTTTCCTAGCTCCCTACAGTTGTAGCATTGAACCAAGAGTGGTTCTCTCCTTTCATCGGCTACATTATCCTTCCTTTTCATGTCTTTTTGACACTCGTGAGCTTGGTGTCCTTCCTTCCCACACTTAAATCATTTCGTCGTACCTTTGAGGCAGTTCTCATGGTGCAACTTCCCACATTTTTGGCATGTGGGTCATTGTGTTTTCTTCCCATCTTTATCACTAGATCCACCAGCTTGAAACTCCATCTTTATTTTCTTATCACCATAGCCATGGGACCATTCTCCAAACTCCATCTCCACTTTGAGAGCACACCGAACTACTTCTTCATAACTCTCAAATTCTCGAATTGCAAGAGCCTTTCGAAGATGTGGTTTTAATCCACTAAAGAATCTATCAATTTTGCTATCATTGTTGATAACAAAACCCGAAGCATACCTTGCGAGCCTTGTAAAATTTGCTTCATAGGTTGTGACAGATCCTCCTTCTTTTTGCTTGAGCTCTATGAATTCTCTCTCCATCTTCGTGCAAATATTTCATGGTTAGTACTTATTAAGAAACATTATCTTAAAGTCTTCCCATTCCATCACTTCAATTTCCTCCCTTGGCTTGGTGTTCTTAATCAAAGCCCACCATTGATCAGCTTCTCCATCTAGATGATAAATGGATAGAGTCACCTTCTCCATCTCGGAACAGTGAAGAACAGAAAATATCTTCTCCATGGAGTTGACCCACTATTCTGCAACTAGTGGATCGGAATATCCACAAAACATCGGTGGTCGTTGTTGCATAAAACATTCGATAGCTAGTTGCTCCCTCTTTGGTGAAGGAGGACGTTCCCCATTATTATGATTATTATTCATAACCCAAGATAATTGGGTAATCATTTCCATGTAGTTTTGAACTCCACCTCCCAAATCATTGGGGATGTTGTTCGGGCAATCGTTGCATTGGCCCTCGCAAGAGTTGTTGGCCTGATTTCTCCTGGTTCCCACTATTTTCTAAAATAGAAAATGTTAGAACAAAACATAAGTAAACAAGTCATGAATAACATATCCATTTAAACAATTATACCAAAAACATAACATATGTGATCCCTAGGTAAATATTCTTGTGTACATATTTGTACTTATTCTCATGCTAGAGGTTTTCTCTAGGGTTTTCTAATCCTAATTCCCAAATTAACTAAACCTTTCCTCTGATACCAACTATAGCGACCCAGCCTTTTCTTACTTTACTATTACATCATTTCAAAGATAAACAACATAATAGTATTACACATGGAGGATCTAGAGGTTTAGTGTCTTGGGAAAACTAGGACCATACATAAAAAATACAACATCAACCATAAACATTTATTTAATTTCTTCTTCTATATCTTCTTAGTAGCACTTGTCCTCTCCTTAGTACATATAGCCACCTAATGATATACATAAAAAGGGGTGAGCTAAAAGCCCAGTAAGAATATAGATGAGAACAATAAATCATGGGGTGAGCATAATCATAACATAGGCAAAAGATCATGAACATGATAGGAGCATAAGTAAAAGACTTGAAATGTGGTAATGCATAAAACTGAAACATTATGTCTTAGTGGTTAACTACCAAACATACTTGTGAACAAAGCTAGAATCATGTTCAGACATCATTTCACATTTACTCATGAGATTAATCACTTTACCCAATGCATTGGAGCACTATATAATTTCGGGCGCACCCGTCACATTTAAACATTCATATTGCGCTATATAATTCCGGGCGCACCCGTCACATCACAACATTATCATTATCATGATTGACACATAGAACACATATCAAACATGTACATAAATAACCCATGTAAATTAATGGGTTTCATCTCATAACAACACATTCATAATCTCTGGGTTCCCAAAATAAAGAGGGAACAACATACTTGATACAAGAACCATCAACCTTGAATGAGAGGTAAAATGTGAGATCTTGAAAGAAGAGTTCTTTTGGAAAACATTTTGATGGACATAAAAACCAGTGACAAACATGTATATCCCAGAAAAGTAAAGTAAATGATGAAAAAATTATCTTTGAGCAGTAACCATATTAAAAATGGAGTGAAAAAGGGAGAACCCGAAGGAAGAAAATTGGGTTCGAGATTTCCCCTTACCTTGTACTTCGAATGCCTCCTTCTCTTAATTTCATGTATAATGACATTATATTCATTAATTAGAAATTACAGAAACTTTTATACATTAATAGGGTTCATTCCGGTTTCATTATTTCATATTATGTTCCTTTGGATGACTTATAGAGTTTAAAAACATTGTTCGAGGATGTTCGTTTTTATGGTTTTCTTGAACGGTCCACTTGTATTCTTAAATTGATGTTTGGGTAGATCATGGGTAAAAATACAGAATAGATATTACATGTTATTAATGATATTACAGAATCTTGAATGATTTTATAATGAGTTATATTAGATCCAAGTGGACGAATCATTAGATAAAAATTTAATGATGGTTATTTGGGTTAATTTGAGCGGTTTTTGGATCACAACGGTCTTTTTTTAACATTTAACTTAGTAATAAATCCATAGGTTATTTACAGAACTTAAAATAGAACATAATACATATAAACTATTCTGTTTCAATGATAAAAATGGTTTCATGACCAGATTGAAGGTAGAAATGGAAGAAGAGAGCATGTTGTTTTTGAAGGTGATAAATTTAACACCTCATGAACAACGTTCTCTTTAATAAAATAAATGGAAGAGGGAAAGGGTGTGGGGTGATATAATATACCATTAGAATCATAATATTACAGTATATATATAATAATGGATTTACAAAACAATTTGGATGAAGATAGGTAGGGAGAGATCAAGAAAGGAACTTGAACTTGAAAGGAAATTAAAGGAGAAGAGGGAGAGAAATTACCTTTAGAATCCTCCTCTTAAGAACCTCCTTAAGGGCCTATGCTTGGTCTTTTGATGATACCAGGAGCTCTTGGACGTGGGGGAGAGGATAGGGAAGATTATTGGGCATAGATTAGACAATTATTGAAGCTCTAGAGGTGTGTTTTGGCAAGAGGAGGGGGAGGGCTTATTTATACATGAAGAGGGAGGTGTTTTTGGCATAAAATATTAAATAAAATAATATATCATAAGTTAGACTTGTAATAGTAGTTTTTTGACATCCTAAATCATATATAAATATAATATAATTCTTTTTAGGCTTTAACACTTCTTTATAATTCGAATTCATTAATTTATTAAAAGGAAAGTGAAATAAAGAGAAAAAGACACTTTAAGAAATCACCTTTTGACTTCAGGCTTTGGAAAGTTCTTTTTAGGTTTGAGAATTGGATTTTTTGTATTTAAAGGAAACATTTATGAAATTTAATATGTTTTGGCCGAAACTTAAGTTCTAGAATGTTTATGTCATTATTACATCATTAATGATGCAATTTAGTGTACACCGATTATGCGAAAAACTGTATTTTTTTACTATTCACCCAAAAATTGAAGTATTTCAGAATAAACCCAAAAATTTACCCCTAGCATTTTTCATCGTGTAGAATCCAAAAATGATTTCCATTTTTCAAAAATATTTTTCTAAATATTATTAATTTAATATTTAATTAAAATCATAATTTACTTCAAAAAACAGTTTTTAAAATTAAAACTGATTTTGCAGTTCTTTCAAAAGTTAAGTAGGGTCTTATAAAATTATCTAAAAACTATTAGAAATTGATTCAATAATTTATGAATATATTTCAGGAAAATAAATATTCATTTAAATTAATTAATTAATTATAATTAATTATTTATGACATATAAAATACCAAAAATGTTTACTAAGGTCAAATTACCACTTTCTATGATGTCTAAATTTTATTTTATTATTCATAGTTTATGATTCTCTTATTTACTATTCATAAGGGTCATGTTACTATTCATAAGGGTAGGTTACTATTCATTATGGTAGGTTACTATTCACCAAAAATTATTTTTGTTTCATTAGACTCCAAAAACTATCTTGAACACAACCGTGTGTGTTGGATTTTCAAAATTCCAAACATAGGGGTGAAAAATTATTTTTAAAGGTAAATTATCACTTAGTAGTTCGTTATTTTGTGTTTTTAGGATATAAATATAAGAACGGAATTTTCCATTGAAAACTTTGGGTCGTTACATTCTTCCCCCCTTAAGAAATTTCTCCCCCGAAATTTTACTTTACACAAATAGGTGTGGGTACTTCTCCTTCATTGCCTCTTCCGGTTCCTAAGTTGCTTCCTCAAACTTATGGTTCCTCGACAACACTTTGACAAGGCGGGTTGTCTTGTTGCATAGAACCTTATCACTTTGGTCCAAAATTTTTACCGGCTGCTCCTCATAGGAGAGATAATCCTCCATTTGTACCACCTCTGAGTTTAGTACAAGTGAGGGGTCTGGTATGTACTTCCTCAGTAGTGATACGTGAAACACATCATGAACTTGAGACATATTCGGTGGAAGTGCCAGACGATAGGCCACAGCTCCTATATGATCAAGGATCTCAAAGGGGCCAATGTACCTTGGGCTTAGCTTCCCTTTCTTCCTGAATCTCATGACTCTCTTCCATGGAGATATTCGAAGGAAGAATTTCTTTCCAATGTCGAACTCCAAGTCCCTTCGACGGTTGTCAGCATAGCTCTTTTTCCGACTTTGAGCAGCTTTGATGTGTTTCTGGATGACTTGAACCTTCTTTGTCATCTCTTGAACAAGATCGGGACCAAGTAGATTTCGTTCTCCAACTTCATCCCAAAAGGTTGGAGTTCTACATCGCTTCCCATTAAGATATTCATACGGAGCAATCTGAATACTCGAGTCGAAGCTATTGTTGTATGAGAACTCAACCAATGGAAGGTGCTGATCCCATCCACATTTGAATTCTAGAGAGCATGCTCTTAGCATATCTTCGAGTGTCTGAATAGTCCTTTCAGACTGGCCATCGTTTTGGGGGTGATAGGTCGTGTTGAAATTTAATTCAGTACTCAAAGCATGTTGAAGGATCCTCCAGAATTTAAATGTGAACCTTGGATCACGGTCAGAGACAATCGAGAGTGGAACACCGTGCAATCTTACTACTTCCTTCACATATATCCTTGCAATCTGTTCAAGTGAGAGGTCTTCTCGAATAGTGATAAAATGGGCAGTCTTAGTGAGTCGATCAACCACAACCCATATCGCATTATTTCCTCTTGACGTTTTCAGGAGACCCAAGACAAAGTCCATAGTAACATTTTCCCATTTCCACATGGGTATAGGCAATGGCTGCATCATACCTTTGGAAGTTTTCTGCTCAGCTTTAACTTGTTGACATACCAAGAACCTTGATATATATTCTGCAATCTCCTTCTTCATGTTATCCCACCAGAAGTGTTCTCGGAGATCACAATACATCTTGGTACTTCCAGGATGAATAGAGAAAGTTGAGCTATGTGCATTATCCAATAGTTCCTTCTTTATTCCAGGTGATGAAGGCACACAAAGCCGCGTTCCAAACTGAATCAAACCATCATCATCGATATGAAACTCTTGCAGCTTCCCTTCCTTTACTGCATTCACCCTCTTTTGTATCTCCACATCATCCCTTTGTGCTTCCTTAATCTTCTGTTGGATGGATGGTTGCGTAATCATTTGGGAAAGGTAGGATGTATCCCCTACCCTTACGATTCCCAAATCCATCCTTTGCATATCCAAGAAGATAGGGTCTTTCTCAATCCTCAACATGGATAGAGTAGCAGGTTCTTTCCTGCTTAGAGCATCATCTACCTTGTTCACCTTTCCAGGATGATAGTGAATAGAGAAATTGTAATCATTGATTAGCTCTAACCATCTCCTTTGACGCATGTTGAGCTCCTTTTGTGTGAATATATACTTTAGGCTCTTGTGGTCAGTGTATATGTCACACTTCTCACCATAAAGGTAGTGCCGCCAGATTTTCAAGGCCAAAATCACGGCTGCCTGCTCTAGATCATGTGTTAGGTAGTTCTGCTCATGGATCTTAAACTGTCGTGAGGCGTAGGCTATCACATTATCATTTTTCATGAGTATACAACCCAAGCCTTTCTTTGAAGCATTGCTATATATCAGAAAACTTTCTCCACTTTTCGGTAGTGTGAGTACAGGTGCAGTGATCAGCCTTCTCTTTAGCTCCTTGAAGCTTCCCTCACATTCTTCCGTCCATACAGACTTTACCACTTTCCTTGTTAACTTAGTTAGCAGGCTTGACAATCGTGAGAAGTTTCTCACAAAACGTCGATAGTACCCAGCTAATCCAAGAAAACTATGGATTTCTGTGACACTAGAGGGCCTGGGCCATTCTTCAATCGCCTTTGTATTTGAAGGGTCCACAGAAATTCCCTTGCTTGTGATCACATGTCCCAAGAACAGGACTTGATTCATCCAAAAGTCACACTTGCTGAACTTGGCGTACAACTTCTCCTTTCTCAATGTCGCCAACACAAGTCTTAGATGTTCTTCATGTTCCTCCTTACTCTTGGAGTAGATCAGAATATCACAAATAAACACTACCACAAATTTGTTGAGGTAATGTCTAAAGACTCTATTCATCAAATCCATGAAGATTTTAGGGGCATTAGTAAGTCCGAAGGGAAACACCAAAAACTCATAGTGCCCATACCTTGTACGGAAGTCAGTCTTCTGAATATCTTCCTTCTTCACATTTACTTGATGATATCCAGAACAAAGATCCACCTTTGAGAAGTATTGAGCTCCTCTTAACTGATCGAACATGTCGTCAATCCTTGGGAGAGGATACTTGTTCTTTATGGTGATCTTGTTGAGTTCCTGATAATTGATACACAGCCACATGGTACCATCCTTCTTCTTCACAAAGAGCACTGGCACACCCCAAGGTGATGCACTAGGGTGTATGAACCCTTTGTCCAGATTCTCTTGTAGTGGCTTCATTAACACCTCCAGTTCGATAGGATCCATCCTATAGGGGCACTTCGAGATAGGAGTAGCTCTGGGTATGAGTTCAATTGAGAACTCTACCTCACGATCCGGGGGAATTCTGGGTAACTCTTCGGGAAATACATCACTGTATTCCCTCATGATGGGCATTTCCTCAAGGTTGGCACTTTCCTTCGACTCAACCATTTGGGCAAGGTATGCTTCTTCATAGGGAATCAACACCCACACCATTGAAGGATATTTCCAAGGATAATCATGATCTTCCTTGCATTTTTAGAGGATCATGGGATGGTTCGGAATATGAAAATATATTTCCTTTTCCCGACAGTTGATATGTGCTCTATATAATGAGAGCCAATCCATTCCCATTATAGTGTCGAATTCCACCAAGGGAAGTATTATGAGATTTTCCAGAAGAATCTCCCCACATACATCAACAAAAGAAGAATCAAACACTTGGGTTGCAATGATTGCAACACTTGGTGTTTTTACATATATCTCTACTTAAAGGTTTTGGGGCTTCGATTCTATAGTTCTCGCAAACTTGCAAGATATAAAGGAATGCGTAGAACCAGAATCAAATAAGACTTTTTCCATTCTTGATTGAATAGTAAGTGTACCTTGTACGACTTCATTATCATGTTCCACCTCCGCAGTAGTGATGGCATAAGACTTCCCTTGTTCCTTTGGATTTGGTGGTTGTTGGCGCTGATTACCCTTGAGAGCTCGAGGTTTACTGCACTGGTTTTAATAGTGCCCTTTCTCCCTACAGTTTTAGCATTGAACCACGAGTGGTTCTCTCCTTTCATCGGATACATTATCCTTCCTTTTCATGTCTTTTCGACACTGGTGAGCTTGGTTTCCTTCCTTCACACACTTAAATCATTTCACCGTACCTTTGAGGCAGTTCCCATGGTGCAACTTCCCACATTTTTGGCATGTGGTTCGTTTTGTTTTCTTCCCATCTTTATCACTAGATCCACCATCTTGAAACTCCATCATTCTTTTCTTATCACCATAGCCATGGGACCATTATCCAAACTCCATATCCACTTTGAGAGCACACCGAACTACTTCTTCATAACTCCCAAAGTCTTGAATTGAAAGAGCCTTTTGAATATGTGGTTTTAATCCACTAAAGAATCTATCAATTTGGCTATCATTGTTGATAACAAAACCCGAAGCATACCTTGTGAGCCTTGTAAAATTTGCTTCATAGGTTGTGACAGATTCACCTTCTTTTTGCTTGAGCTCTATGAATTCTCTCTCCATCTTCGTGCGAAGAGTTCATGGTAAGTACTTATTAAGAAACATTATCTTAAAGTCTTCCCATTCCATCTCTTCAATTTCCTCTCTTGGCTTGGTGTTCTTAATCAAAGCCCACCATTGATCAGCTTCTCCATCTAGATGATAAATAGCTAGAGTCACCTTCTCCATCTCGAAACAGTGAAGAACAGAAAATATCTTCTCCATGGAGTTGACCCACTGTTCTGCAACTAGTGGATCGGATGATCCACAAAACATTGGTGGTCGTTGTCACATAAAAAATTCGATAGCTAGTTTCTCCCTCTTTGGTGAAGGAGGACGTTCCCCATTATTATGGTTATTATTCATAAGGGTAGGTTACTATTCATAAGGGTAGGTTACTATTCACCAAAAATTATTTTTGTTTCATTAGACTCCAAAAACTATCTTTAACACAACCGTGTGTGTTGGATTTTCAAAATTCCAAACATAGGGGTGACAAAATTATGTTTAAAGGTCACTTATCACTTAGTAGTTCATTATTTTGTGTTTTTAGGACATAAATATAAGAAGGGAATTTTCCATTGAAAACATTGGGTCGTTACAATTCTAATGCTAACTTTGGTGGTTGTAAGTTAGATTAGAAAAATCACTACTAGAACATGTCACTTTTTAGGCAAGTCACTAGTATCATGGTGTGGTAAGAAACAAAACTCGGTTACATTATCTACTACCAAAGCTGAGTACATAGCTGCTGGTAGCTTTTGTGCCCAAATTTTATGCATGAAACACACATTACTAGATTATGGATATCAATTTGGGAATGTACCTATACATTGTGACAATACAAGTGCTATTAACATCTCAAAAAATCATGTTTCACACTCTAGAAAAAACATATTGATGTAAGACATCACTTTTTAAGATAACATTATCAAAAATGTGATATCACTTTGGAATTCATTGGAACTGAATATCATCTCACTGATATATTCACCAAACCATTAAATTCTGAAATAATAGATTACATCATACGTGAATTAGGAATGATAAATCTTATGTAGTAAGTGTACTATTTCATAACTTATTGTTTCATAGTTTACGGTTTCACAAGTCACTATCTTAGTATTATTGTCTGACTCCTATAGTTATATAGTTTAATAACTTAAAGGATGTTGTTTCATGTTTATGGTATCTCAGTTACTATCTCTCTGTTACTTTCTATCACATATTGTTTCAAACATACGGTCGCACAATTTTGATGTCACACAGTAGAGATGACACCATGAAAACCTATTACGGTCTCACTGTGAAAGTCTGTTCTAATCTCACTATAAAAACACTTTATCATTTTATTTATATACTATAACCCCTATCACTATAATTGATTATTTTATTCTTTTACTTTCCCGTGCTTTTAAATTTTTGACGCTCGATATCCCTAAATGATAAAAATGAAAGAAGTTTCACTCTTTTCTTCACCCGAGCTCTCTTCAATCAAACTATAAGCCCTCATTTAACACTTTAATTCTCTATCTCTATCTAAAATACTAGTTGAATGACCAAAATTAAATTCCCATCCTCATCAACTCTTGAGAAGGTAAGATCAAATAATAAGATGAAAATAGCACCAAAAATAGCACCCAAAGGTCCTCTGAATCTGAACCTTGTTAACAGAGTTGTGGTGCCATAAAAGGAAATCTTCCCCAAGTGGTTGTTGTCAAGTAAGTATATAGTATTGAAAGTAATAAAAGAGAAGGGATAGATGGATTGGTTCCCAAATGATAGTATGCTGATATATCAAAATATATTTTCTTAGTTTTATCAGTTCATTTAATTCTCATTTGATACAGAATACGTCTTTGTTGTGAGAAGTTGGATCAATGGTCAAAGATTTACTTTTTCTTCGAGGTTATGGGATGATTTCCTAAGGATACCTCATGAGTGAGTTTTTGAGGACTATCAAAGAGGTCCTCCTCCTCCAAGTGATATCTTTGTTTTAGAAGAAGCCTTGGGAAGCTTGACTAGCAATAAAATAAAGAGAAAAGTTATTGCTGCTGAGCTAGATGGTGAAACCAGATTATTGTTTAAGTTTGTTCAGAATCTGATCAGTCCATAAAAAGGATATTTTTCTACACTCAAGTATCAAGATGTATTTTTTATATATATTATGAATAATGGAAACAAGATTAACCTATATAAGTATGTTATACTTCATATGTGTGAGTTGATAAAGACAACCTCAAAGTGAACCTCCTTGTTATACTCAAGGATAATCTCTGTTATGATTTATTCTAAAGGGAAGGTTGGACTAGATGAAGAAGACATTAAGGAATATGAATTTTTTATCTCAAAGGTTACAGTCAAAATAATGCAAATAAGCTGGAATCTATGGATAAACGCATGTGTGGAGGATAATGACATGTTTTATGAAAAGTTCAACCCGATTAAGCATCCTTCAAGACCTAAAGACATTTATGATCCTGGTCTGGAACCATTTGATATTTCTAACTATACTGTTGAGGAAGAAGAAGAAGAGGTTGTTTCACCTATAGGGGAAACTATCCTAGATAAGGAAGATAGCGGACTTGTTCCTCAAGTCATAATTGAGAAGGAAGTACTTGTTCCTGAAGAAATTGTTGATATGGAAGAAGAACCTACTTATAAAGAAGAATATGTTTTTATGTAAGAGAAAAAGATGTTCTTGAAGAGATTTTAGAAGAATAACTTTCTCTTGAGAAATAAGATGCTTTTGAAAAACACTTAGAGGAACAAGATGCACCTAATATTATCTCATATGCTGAGGAAATAATGTAGCAAGACTTTTATTTGGCTAGA
Source organism: Viscum album (assembly GCA_963277665.1). Classification (NCBI taxonomy): domain Eukaryota; kingdom Viridiplantae; phylum Streptophyta; class Magnoliopsida; order Santalales; family Viscaceae; genus Viscum; species Viscum album. Next base: position 446,399,319 of record OY728144.1, read on the forward strand.
AAAGAAATGGGTGAGGCTATTGGGGGAAAAAATTGGAATTAAATCAAATGACAAAATCTCTTAGTCCTGTGAGAGATGCACTTGTGGAGGGGAGAAGAACCCTAATCTAGAAAGTGTTGATATTCCAAATCTGGATGATCAAATCATTGTGGATACATGATATAAATTCCCAATCTATTTTGATGTGAATGATTCCCAATAATCCTCAATTAAAGGTATAGATCTTTCTACTGTGTTTCAATTGAAACTGGTCTCCGCTCTTGAAGTTATCTCTGTAAAGAAACCTGATCCTGTCTCAACTCCTGTTTCTGAACCTTCATAAGAACCTTCTACCTTAGTAAGTAAGGATTATTTGAAAGCCTTCAAAGCTACCTTATTGGATGGCGTTGAAAATATCATGAGCACTCAACCTGCTCCTATGACAAAATTGAGTGAAAGAGATGCTTACCTGTTGTTATAAAGGATCATGTGGAAGATTCATCCAAAAATGCTTCACAAAATTCAAGAGGTCAGAATTGAGAATAAACAAATGAGTGATGAAGTTAAGTCTCTAAGAGATATGGTCGAATATATGTAGAGAGTACTTAAATCAATACCAGATCATGTTTCTCATCCTGTTGAGGATGTTAGAGGTAATATTCCACATGAAGTTGTCTCTCTAATTCAACCTAACCTAACTTACTTATCTAAAAAAGTGTCTGAAAGAAACAAAAATAGTTCACGAAATGCGTGAGCTTGTTATTGGTCTCAACAAACTGACTGATGAATATAAGTGTTGTCTCTAGAAAGTTTTGAATCAACTAAAATCCATTACTTCAGCTGTTACTTCTTCGAGTACCTCTGGACAGTCATCTCAACCATCCTTGGATAGTGATCTACTCAGAACGGTTGTTAAAGAATATCTTCAATAAGTGCTTAGTGGATTTTAAAGAGTCTTTATCTGTGTTTGTCAAGAATAGTGACAAAGTTATTGATTTGGTAAGAATTCATTCCTAGATTGGAAATGATGCGTATGAATAAATTACTAAGAAGGTGGATTTCTACATTAATAGGATTTACTCTAATCTTGATATGACAAACCATATCAAGTACCTTGTAAATAATCAAAAAATCCCTCACATCACTCAAGCTTTCAAAACTCAATTTCCAAAGCTAAAAGATTTCACTCCTTTGTTGGACAAGTTCATGGAGAACAAAGATGAATTTGAAATAGAAATGCAGTATGGTGGTGAGATTATTACTGACCTTATCAATTTATTGATTCCTTATCTTCATGTAAGGAGGATTGCTATTGTGGTTCCTGCAGCTTCACCCTTGAAACCTGGTTTGCCTCCTTCCTTATTCACTGCCTTTGCCTCTACCTCTTTGTCTGTCTCTTAGACTCTAGGTCAGATCAGATGTATTATCCTTGACCAAAAATTTCCTTGGTATTTTACTAAAACTACCTTGGCCCCCTCTATTTTTTAAGGTCTCCCTCTACCTTCTCTGTCAGTTGGTTCTCTTCCTTCTTCAACTTCTACCTCTGCTCCTGTGGCTTCTCCTGATGCTACTGCTAAGGTAAAAGAGATGACAGCCAGTGCTTAAGAATAGTGAACACTATCTTTTGATAGGGATAATTTTGTATTTTTGTTACAAATTGTTTGTAATTATGCATCTTTCTCCATATAATGCATTGTGAACTCTTATTAACTACTCTTATTTACTTTTGTACTCTTTTTGATAATCGCAAAATGGGGAGAGACCCATATACTAAGGGACACACAGCATGCTAAGGATCGATATCTCACTCATATAATTTGTGATCATAAAAAATGGGGAGATTGTTAGACTCATCATGTTTTAATCATGTTTTAATGATCACAAATCCTATACATCATGTTTAATTTGTTTTAAGTCATGTATAAAGATGGTTTATTTATTTATAATTTAAATTACTTTTCTCAAGATCTTCATTTCTATAAATCATGTTTGATTATTGTAAACTATATTTAACTTTGTTCTATAATGATTTCATTCATGAATGATTAAGTAAAATTCATTATGTGAATATTACTGCTTAAGTCTATATACAGATATTTGGCTAAGTCTGAGAAATCGTGAGTCTACCACTGGTTCTGGTTTTCTGGAAAAGGACCCAGACACCGTGACCCATACACCATGACCAGACACCGTGACCCATACACCATGAAAAGACACCATGACCCAGACACCATGACCAAACACTGCGACCTAGATACCATGACCAGATACCCTGGCCTAGATACCGTGACCTAGACACCGTGACCCAGACACTGTGACCATACACCGTGACATAGACACTATGATCCTAACACTGCATATGTGCTACCAATTCCTAATCTCTATATAACTATTCCATAATGAATTTCTCACCACTCAAAGGCAAAGAAGAAGACACTATTTCATGGTGACATCATTTCCAAGTGACACAGTTTCCAGACAGACTGTGACAAAGTTCTTTTATCTGTTTTTTCATTTTCAATTTAATTTATAAAGGTCATATTTGAAACTTTTAAATTCACTAACATAATTAATATTTATTTGTAGATATGTCACCAAAAAATATGTGGTACGAGGTGTATAATACGTGAATCCTATTTTCTCTAACACATTCACTCCAAGAATAAGAAGAAAAGTGTGTCCCAAAAACATATAGGTTGTAGAGCAGTAGAAGTGCAAGAATTCCTATGAAAAGAACTGACACAAGCAACAAGATACATCTTAAGAACACATGAATAATTCATGAATCCAAAATTTGGGATACCATAGATCAGAGTCAAGAACATAGTCACAATAAACGCTCCATGAAGATCACGATCCAGATCCAACTGAAAACCAGAGCACCAGACTTGTGATACTCTATTTCTCACACGAGGACTTGATTCTTGCATCTCTTTCATCATAGAAGAGAAGATTTGCATAGAATAACACATAGATCACTTATAACCTTATCTTATCATCCTTTCTCTATTGTGTACTATTTTCAGCTTTCAAGCAGTGTGTGTGTGTGTTTGTATTAAAACACACACTGTCTCCTGCACTAAACTAAAGGATACAAGATATCCTTCATCTCATATCTTTTTGCACTTTTTTACTCCCTAGAATAATTATGGAAGAGGTCCATGTGTAACCTGATATTTTATACCCATGAAAAAATGTGGAAGATTTCGTGTGACCTGGATAGTCTTATGCACTGTTGTTTACCCCAATCCAGGGTGTGGATCATGTTTATTAATATAAATTTCTTGGTGGAAGGTGATCACAAAGTAGAGTGGATTAAGTCTCAGCTTGAGACTGGACCACTTGTTTTATATTCATTGTGTTTTTTAATTTAGTATTATCTGTTTTATTGTATAATTAAAAAATCACTAGATTTACATTGATAGTTAATCTTGGATAGAAGTTATAATTGTTTTGCCTTATTAGAATAACTTCAAAAGTAATATCAGTAACTGATATTGAGATTAATGAGAGTTAATCAATCTTCTAAGAAGTTATTTGAACAATAAAATTTTGATAACCTTATTACTTTGATTAACTAGACTATATTTATTTTTATTAGGGAACCTTTTAAGAAAACTTTTAAAATATTATTTTTTATAGATACTCAATCCCCCCCCCCCCGCTTGAGTACTCTACTCTGTTAAACACATTATAAATTTGAAAGTAACTCAAAAAATGACATAATAATTATTAGAGACTAATTTCTAAGACAACATCACATGGTGGCAATAGTCCTATAGTGGATTAGGTTTAATCTCTAATCCCAAACATAAAGCCTCATTAGACAAAATCTTTACCCAATTCATTTTATTTTTATCATGTAACACCCTTCATAATATGTACATGCTTATGTGTTCCAAAAAAATAAAATCAATAATGAGTAATAAATAAAATAATTTCTAATATATAGTTACGGGCTTTAAAATCTTGTCTCATATCATAGTCAGTAGATATTTCATAAAGAATACATTTAGAAATAAACTAATGGCATGTATTACCCCAATCAAAGGAAAGGATAATAAGATAAGTATATATGTGAGAGACATATATATAGAATTTAGAATCATTCCATAACATTAAAGTGAGATATAAAGTGTGTCAGAGAGATAAAGGTCTTAACATAAATAAAAAGTGTGTTTCAGAGAGGTCCCTTGCACCTATAAGCAGAACACTTCCAAATATCAAAATATTTGTTCCATTTAAAACCCATTTTTAAAAAACATAGAATAAAGGGATAGAGGTTTTTTATTTGAATAAAATAATAAATCTTATAAATAAGAAAAATATAAAATAATGATTTTGATGGTGGGAAAATTCATTAATGTTGAATACATTAAAATAAAACATTCCTTTTTTCTTTTGTAACGAAATTCAAAATGTGCTGTATAAAATGCATAATAGATTCCTTTTGAAGAAGTTTGAAAGAATGTAAAAAGTGACATAAAATTTAATTTATAGCGCATTTATATTCATATAAATACATTAGTAAAATAACTTTAATAATATGGACATTGAATAGAAATATTTGGAAAATAAATATTTAAAACCTTCAAAAGGAGGTTTTTAAAGAAAAGTGTCACTTTCATAAAAGCTTAAAAATATTACTATTTAAAAAGCATTGTAAAGAAATTTGAATATGGTAAAAATGAACTTTAACATAAATTTAATAATAAATAATACTTTTCTTTAAACATTTAGAATAACTTGAAATAAAATAGTTGGAAGTTAAACTTTAAAAGTTGATTTTTTTAAAAAAGAAAGCCCCTTACCTTGACTCTGACTCATCATGTATGTTCTTTATCTTCTTGAATAAAAAAAATATATTAATTATTTATTTTATTATGATCCTTTTTAAATTTTATTATCCTATTTTGTTTTATTTATTATCATGTTATATCTCATTACTTAATCATTTAAATTCAAGATATCTGTTTTGATGATATTTGGATCATAAATCTAAAATGAATTTGGCAGGAAGAATATTGTCAAATAGATCATTATCTCATCATATCCAGAATAATAATCATGAAATATATATTATTTTTATATATTAATTAATAATTTTTAAATCAAAAATGAAATATGGTTATGATAAATGAACTATGTTACAGTCATGGAGACGGGAAGTCGTACATACGCATGAGTAACGTTTCCATTTTTCAGTGATTGTGATGGAAAGAAGGTAACTATTATTTAATATTTACATAAAAATAATTATATAATAAATATAATATTATTTCTTTAAATACACTTATATTTACCATCCATATGATACAGTAATGAAAAATTAATCACATCGCTTCGTGGAGGTGGTAATCTACACATACATACAAACGACATTATCATATTCCAATGAATGGGTAGGTAAGAAAGTATGTGGTATATTAATTTTAAATAATTATAACTATTTCATTAATATAATATATATATATATATAATAAAATAATCATTATAAATATTCATGATAGGTGTTGGGGAAAAACCAATTATATCGGTTCGCGAGGTGGAAGTCAGTCATACACATGGACGATGGTTTTATTTCCCATATGCAGGAAGAGGAGATAAATATAGGCTATTCCATTAAAGTAATAAGATCAATATATATGTAAGATACTTATATTATTATATCCACATGGTTTAGGAATATTTTATGGATGTGGAAGAATAAATAAAATAAAAATGCTTGGTTAAAAACGATACCTATTCTTCGGAAAACCTCTTTAGGTTTACCTGAAAAGACTTACTAGGATGGTTTTCTAATAAAAACAAGGCCTATGGTACATTTAAAGGAAATTTAGGAATGTATTTGGCTAGGTGTTATCTAAACCAAGAGGCTTTTCAAGTGTTAAAAAAAGAGGAGAGGAGGTTCCCTTTTATAAGTGGGGGGCACTTTTGAAATTTCATAAAATTTTAACTTAATATAAGTTAATTTTATTTAAAAATAGGATATAATATGATATATTTAACTTATAAGGATATTATGGGTCAAAACCCTCTCATACAATAAAATTTAGATAAATTAAGGTGATATTTGTTCCTTTATCTTTTTGTTTTGTCACCTATAAACCCATTTTGACAATTACCATGAAAACACAGTTTTTTACACATTAGGGGTCAATATAGTTACTATAAAAGGGATATTGGTCAATTAATGGATAATATTTTATATTTTAAACATATACAAACATCTTGTACAAGTATAATATTTTTAAGAATAATAAATCATTTAATAAAATATTATTTATTATAAAATAACATTAATATCATTTAGGAACTATTCATTTAATTTTACTTTGAAAACAAAATAAAATAAAAGGAATTAAAATATATTCAGTTCACACCACTCTAAAATGTAATATTTATCTAAAAAAAATCATGAAATATAATAGTTCTTTCAAATTATAATACATCTAATATTTTTTAAAATCATTTATTTTTTTATTAATTGAAGAAATACTCGTCGGTGTTGCGTAATCATTTAAGGAAATTACAAAATTACTAAAAATTAGGAAAAAAATTAACATAATAAATATAATTTCATTATTCTAAAAATATCTATTAATATTCTCCAAAAACATTCTTTTTGAACCTATGTGAACACATGTGATTTATTTAAAAGCAATAGAGTGACATTTTTTCATTTTCGTTACATAAAATATTATATAGGTCACTTTCATAGTGCCCCGTAAAAACATAATTATTAATATTAAGGTGATAAGGTTCTAAATATCATTATCCAATAATATTTAATATGAAAAAAATGGTGTCCTTATCACCTAATTTGACCTTGGTAACTTGACTTACACTTTTATCGTGGTGATGAATTTTTATTATTTGTACTATTTATTATGACCAAAAATTAATTTGAACTTATAAAATAATATTAATTATTATGAGTTGAAATATGGAGTCAAATTTTTTAAAAAAAATCTTAACAAGAGGCATAAATTCATTTTATAAATATCACACAAAACGTGAGGGAAAATAGTTTTCAGAAGAAAAAATGCCTTTTAAGTATAAAAGTTTTTTTATTCCAATATCATTTATAATGTTGATTACTATATAAATAATTATATTATTTTTAGATAAAATATACTTATATTAATTTAAGATAAAATTAAAAATATTATGGGACTTTTTCAATGAATATAAATGATATTTTAACGAAAATAATTATTTTTCACTATTCAATAAAAATAAATATTTTTAGAAAAATATCTAAATTTCAGCATTAGATAATATGATTTTTTATGATGGAAATGAGGAATTCATTATGATTTTCTATTTTATAATGGTTTTCCAATAGATTTTTTTGGAATTGGAAACACCCAAGGGTTCTACATCTGAGGGGACCTACTTTCCAAAGTCAGGCAGCCATTAGGTATTTTGACCAATGATGCTTAAGAACTCACATTGGTCAAGAGGATGGGAGGTCGGGGTCATCACCCTTTTGGGGAAAATTATTTCCTACTTTGGGACTCTCTTAAAGATTTAAGATATGTTTGTGAATCCTTCTTTTATTCATAAGTATGATGCGGGTCAACCCAGAGTTAATAATCAATTATTAGTAGGTATAGATCTTAGAATTTTCAGTATGTATCTAAAGTTCTTCAGTAATGGAGATATCTTCATGTATAAGAGGTTCTCTATAGATTTTATCCTTTTATGTAATACTTATATATTCTTTGGTCATTATTTCGATGATGCTGGTTTTATAGCCACACAGTGGGGCACTTTAGAACATATCGGCATCCTGTAAGATAGGAATCATGCTTGATTATATCATCATATAGGAAGATGGGAATTGTTTTGATTTTGGAATCGAACCCATAGACGTGCTTCCTATATATCCTTATGAAAGGAATCATAACCTGCAGAGTTTTGTGCCTCTTAATGGGAAACACCATTCCTTTTAAGGTCATTTGATAAGGACCTAATCGTATAATTTAATTTCATGTGGGGAGGACATATAGGTGGAAGGTGCCTAGTAAAAGTTTGGTGAGGGACTTATGTCTAAGCATCCTAGAGAACCTTATAGAGATGTGTATTCTCAAGTTGAATTAAACCCCACTGGAATGTGGCCCAAAGAGAATAGGGATGATTTGGGGTGTTGGTTATAGAACTCATGGATACTTCCTATGTTTCTCATTTAGAGGGAATTAAATCCCACATAGTTCAGTGATGAGGAACCCCACATATAGAGGTTCTTTCAAAGGTTTGTCTCATTGGGTATTATGACCATTTGATAGGATTAGGTTGGGATTATTCCTAAATAGGATTCCCTAAATGGGTACTATGAGAGATATCTTAACTCATGGTGGTTTGGAGGCTTTATTTGGGGCTTATTCCTAAGGAGGATTCCCAAAGGATAAATTTTGGGGCTTAATCCTAAGGATAATGTCCTGGTAAATTGAAATTTTGGTTGGGGATTACTCTTAAGAAGGATTTACATTAAGCTCGGTCCTTAGGTAAGAATCTTATGTATCCTAGTTATGGCAGGAATCAGAGTTCTCATATAATATTATGTCACTTGGATCATGCAGTTGCCATGATCACCACTAAACTCTAAGTCCACATGAGTCATGCTCGGTGTGAGAAATAAGAGGAAGTATAAGATTTGAGAAACCACACACTTCTCCTCCTCCGCTATTGGAAGATGTTGGGGCGATGGTGGAAGAGGATGGGTTACGACACTTCCCTCTCTTCACATCACCCTAAAAGGATAATGGAAGTAAAGGATGAAGAGGTAGAGAGGAGAAATAATGCAACATCCTACAAGAAAGGCTAGGGGCTTAATCTAGGAGGGATGCCCAAAAATCGGTTCTATAGTGTGATAAGGATCTAATTTCATGTTGAATAGAAAATAAAGTGTAATACTCACCCTCCTCACAAAGAATAGGAGGCTCTGAGTCTCAAAGACGAGAAGGGTGAGACATGGTCCAAACCCTAATACTCCGAGATCGGTAACTTCCTAACATTTTCCCTCAGTTAGGGGTCCTCATGAACATAGATATACAAATATACATGTACTCAGGGGATCCTAACCATCTATTAGGACCAATGTAGGAAACCTCTTACCATAGATATACAAATGCAAATGGGATACACCATGTTGTTCCTTTTCCTATGGCTTTGTAATTCTGGAGGTCTTGGTGGAGGTTTCAACTTGGTACCTTTAAGGCAAGGGAACCAAGGGGAGAGGATTTCTTCCATAGGTGGATTTGGAATAGGGCTTGAAGGGTAACTCACGTAGGTCCGAGGCATAGGTGCTCGACCTAGGTATGTCATGCAGGTGTTCCATGTAGGGCCTAGGAGGAACTGAAAGTGCATCATGCATGGGGAAAAGGCCTATGAGAGATGGATGTGCCTCAGTAAATTGGTTGAAAGGGTGACAACACTCGGTGAAACTTTATCCAAGACACCCTTGGTCTCCTCTGATGTCCATGAAAGTGTCTCATGCTTGTTACTAATGAGGGAGAGGGACCTCATGAAAGTTTTTTCTCTTTAGAAGATAATGGTCCTCATGCAGGTGTCTTATTTTTTAAGACCCTAAAGGGAATTTTATCATACTTATCACCTTTAATTCTCTATTCATTCATGATTTGGAGAGCTACCTAAGAAATTTTGGGGGACCTGGGTAAATGTATTATGATATGGGATCTCTAAGGGTTCATTTTATTTTTTTAGTTCTATAAACGAGAATCCCAAGGGTCCTATTTATAGCCAAATATGGGACCATGGGAGAAGGATTTTGTCTATGTTGGTCCACAGTGTAGGTTCCTGGTGCAAGTGTCTTGCATAGGGGTTTCTTGCCCATTTTTCCTACATAGGGTAGCTTCACAGCCTATGTAATGCATAGGTGTATGTGCACGTAGGTTGGTTTGGAAAAGTCCCTTGGTTCTATTTAAGGCTTGTTATCATATTAGCATGCCCAAGGTTCTCTTTATAATCTTTTCATCCTCCCTGATAAAATGGGAGTGTTAATAGAATCCCCCCTCAAGATTGGATATGAGGAGGGTCTAGTCCTAAGGTAAAATAGGGGAAAGATTATGAAGGGGAAATGGTGGGTCACGTAATGTTGTCGTCCAGGTGGGTCACCCAGGTGGGTCACCTAGGTGTGGGTCGCGTATGTCAGTCGCCCAGGTGTGGGTCACGCAGGTGGGTCACCTAGGCGTGGTTCTCCCAGGAATGGGTTTCCCGAGTGTTAGGTTGGGGGGCCTCACACTAGTGAGTGAGGGCCATGGTAGGTCACCTAAGTAGCGATGGACTACTTTGGTGGGGGAGCTGTGTGACTAGAGCCCTCTCCAAAATTCTTCATCTGGGAGTTTAGTCCTCCTCTAAAAATTTTAGGTAGAGAGGTCTATTTATAGACCCACTAGTGGTCTTCCACATATAGTCATATATGGATGGGCCTACATAGATGGCCTACCTGAGTGGCCCTACGTGGATGGCATGTATGAATGGTCTGCGCAGTGATGTGATCTCCTTTATAAAATTTCTCCATCTTTCAAGTGCAATAACTTTTGATCTGCGAGAATTTTTTGGCTCTATGACTAGTAAAATAGAATCTCTTGAAGATATCTACTCTTTATAATATATTAAATACACTGAAGTTGTAGGTTCCGATAATAAAAGTTTAAAAGGTCCAGTGCCCAACTTTAAATTTTTCTATATTAAATGAACAATCTAGGATCTATATGAAGATGAAATTCGTGATCCATATAATTGAATCAAATAAATAATAAAAAGGAATATAAACCTGAAACCAAGATATAGGATCAATATATTTGGTGTATTCAGAATTTAATTAGATAGAATTACCTTCAAGGTGATTCTTTCTTCGTTGATGTGTCTAACCACAGACCTACAGTGTGCCTTCCTTATAGTGTAGGGATCAACATGCTCCATGAATCCCCATACATCACTGAAGAAGTCTCTAGTTTCTATCATTTAAGATCATTACGCTTGCGTCTTCTACCAACAATCGCCTTGAGAACTGATTTGAAAGCCTTCTCCTTGATCCGGTGGATGAGGATTGCTCTCATTATTTATAACATTCTTGGAGAGGGAATAAATCTCTTGGATCAAGAGGTTTTCTACAAATTTTAGGCAAAACATCATTAGTGTCTCTTAGCATTCCCTTGGAAAATTAAGAGAATAATATAACTAGTAATTTATTTCACTCGGGTAATAATAAAATAATCTTCCTAAGTACCTTTAATTATTTCATTAATCCTAATGAAACCCCCTAGTAAAATAATAAAAATAATATTATTATTTCCTAACATGAATTAACTTTTGAGTTATAATAAAATGATATTTAATACAATAATATTCATTATTATTATTTCTCACTGGACCATTAATCTCGGTCTTCCAATCCTTCTCAATAATTATTAATTATTCCACCCACAATATATTCTCTCAAATAACTAGTGATGGAATAATTACAATTAGAAATACATGAATAATTATTAAACCATTACTAGGAATAATATTTATTCAACTTGTTAAATAGTAAATTATATAACCGATATTCAGTATAGACTTAGTGTGTGACCCTCTATGCCGCTTTCTCAGTGGCATTAGGTGGAGTAGCCTAAATTCCATGGTTAGCATCTAGAAACACGCCAAATCACCCATATAGAAATAAGTGAATTCCATAATGAAATTTCATGTCATATGATTATTTACCATGTAATATAATCCCTTTATCACAATATCCCTAATCGAGAAAGTTTCATGTCAGTGCCATCAACCTATATGCATGATATCTCTTTCTTTGACTTTCCAAAAATAGAACCTTCCTAATGATCACCATGGACACTGATTTATTTAGTCTATATCATTTCCATCAAAGGTCCTGAGATATTATCTTCTATTAAATAACATAATGGATAAATCCTTTCTCACATTATTCATTAATGCAATATTACTCGTGATGAACCCAACATATCCTACCTCATTGCAAACATCTTTCATCATTGTTTTCATCAATACATCTAGGTGCGCGACTCATAATATCCATTAATAATAATATTAAAGTATAAGGACCAATACACATGTCTATAGTTAGGAGCATCCAATGACACTTATAAATGTGATTTTTTTATAGTCGGGTCTCATTATCATAATATTCTACTGGATATCACCAAGGGAGTACACTATGAGAAGGTTCTTCAAATTCCTATGTGTCTCCACCCCTAATATCTTGTATCATTTGTGTCCCAAAAATGATATAATCCAGCCATAGAACATATATCTAATAATATTTTCATATCAATTTTGGGTTTTCATCATAGCAGGGAATTACTATGACCTTTTTGAGAGACAGATACTCTTGGTACATTATCACATGCAATGTTATGTATAAGAACAATCATGATGTGGTAAGGAGTTTATTAATATTCAAAAAACATGAATATAAGTTATCAAAAAGTACATAAAAGTTGGTTATAGGAAAAAAACTCCAATATAATCCCAATTTCAATAGATCTAACTATTAAAAACCTTCAATCTACTAGCCCTCACATAATACTCATGATTCTGTAGAGATAGACCTTTAGTTAAGGGGTATACCACATTCTCTTCCATGGATACTTTACTCACTGCAACTTCACCCCTCTGATGAAAATACCTCAAAAGGTGATACTTTAGGAGTATATGTTTTTATGTAGATGTGACCTTGGGTCTTTTTCAAGATCGATCATTGTAGTATTATCACAATACAATGTGATAGGGTCTTTACTACTAGGAATCACATAAATCTCCTATACGAAGTTCCGAATCCAGACATATTCCTTGTCTATATAATAAGCCTTTATATACTAAGTCTCTACTGTAGAATCAGAAAAAACTGGTTACTTTGCACTCTTCTAGCTCAAAGATCCCCCTTTGAGACAAAAAACATATCCTGATTGTGACTTCTGATCATTCTGATCTGTCTGAAAACCAACATCAACATACCCTCTGATGACAAGATCCTCGTCTCCTCCATACACCTGAAACATATCTTTATTTCTTCTTAGATACTTAAGGATAACCTTAACAACATTTCAATTTTGTTCCCCTGGATCTTCATGATATCTACCTACCATGCTCAATGCACAGGAAACATCAAGTCTAGTACATAACATGTCATACATGATTGATCTTATCACCGAAGCTTATGGGATATTACTCATTCTATCTTTCTCCTATTGTGTTTGGGGACACATTTTCTTAGAAAGATGTAAACCATGTGACACTAGAACCAATCCTATATTAGATTGTTCCGTAGCAAATCTATTCAGTATCAATTCAATATATATACATTATCTTAGTCCAAGAAGTCTCTTGGATCTATCACGAATTATCTTGATCCCTAGAATTTATGCTGCTTAGCCTAAGTCCTTCACAGAGAAGCACTTGTTCAACCAGTCCTTAACTGACTATAATACTATTATGTCATTTCTAATAAGTAATATTTCATCAACATATACTATTATTATGATGACTGCATTCCCACTAAACCTTTTTTAAACACACATATCACATTCCTTTTTAATGAAACCAAATTCTCTTGTGGATTCATCGAATCAAATGTTCCATGACCTGGATGATTTCTTCAATTAATAAATGGATATCTGAAACTTGAAAACCATTTTGGAATCACCAGGTCTCATAAAAGCTTCTTTTTGTGTCATATAAACATATTCATAAAGGTTTCTGTTAAGGAATGTAGTTCTGACATACATTTTCTAAATGTCATAGTCATGGTAAGTTGCTATGGTAAATAAGATTCTCATGGATTTAACCATGGAAACTAGTGAAAATGTTTCATCATAGTCAATTCCCTGATGTTGTTTAAACCCTTTATCCACTAGACTTTCTTTATAGGTACTTACTTTACCTTCTATGTCTTGTTTCCTCTTGAATACACATATACAGTCAATAGGATTTACATCAACTGGCACATCAAACAAAACTCGAACTAGGTTATGATAAATGGAATCCATCATAGAATTCATAGATTCTAACCATCTTGCATCTTTTTATATCTCTACTACCTCCTTATAGTAGATAGGTTCATTATTTTTTAATAATAATGAGTCACCATCCTCGGTGACTAGAAAACCATATCTTTCTAGTTCCCTTACCTATCTTACACTCCTACACAGTACTTGCGTTTTATAAACTAATTATTCCATGAGGACCTATAAAACTTGGTATTTTACTAACTCTTGTGTATCTTGAGAATCAACTTCATCGAAGTCAATATTTCTCCCAGTATCCTTTTTGAAGATGTGCTCCCTCTCAAGAAAGACGGCTTGTCTGAAAACAGTCACTTTCTTGTATGAGGGTTTCTATAGATAGTATCCCTTTGTTTCCTTGGAATACCCTATAAAGATAAACTTTGTACCCTGTGGTGATTGTTTGTTTCCTAATAAATCCTTAACAAATTCCTTTCAACCCCATACATTTGTATGAAAAAAATGGGTTTTTTTCTACTTCATAACTCGAAGGGAATTCCATTTTTCGCCTTAGTTGGTACTCGGTTTAATGTATAGTCTGTAGTTGGTAATGCATATCCCCAAAAGGATAACATAAGATCTGTATGACTCATCATCGACCATACCATTTCCAACAAGGTATGATTCCTTCTTTCACTAACCATATTCCACTATGGTGTATAAGGTGGAGTGAGTTGAGATAGAATCCCAAACTCTGGTAGAAAGTCGATGAACTCTTGGTTAATATATTCACTACCTTGATCTGATTGAAGCTTATTTATATTCTTACTAAGCTGATTCTCTATTTCATTGTTCAATTCCTTGAATTTATCAAAGGACTCAAACTTATACCTCATCAAGTAAATATAGCTATATATACTCAAGTAATTAGTAAAATTTATAAAGTAAGAATATCCTCCTATATCTTATACTAGGAATGGCCCACACACATCAATGTGTACCCATAATAGAATCTCTCTGGAAATTTCATGCTATCCTCCAAATAGTGGTTTGGTCATCCTCCCTTTTAAGCAATCATGACATCTATCAAGTGGTTTTATCTCAGAAGAGTCTAAATAACCATCTTGATAGAGCTTTTTCAAATACTTCTCATTTACATGACCGAGACAGTGTTTCCACAACTAGATGTTATATGAGTCATGTGAACATGATCTGTTGTCGATTTAAAACACTTGCTTTTCATAATTTAATATATACAGACCGTTATTTAGATATTCCTTTCCATAACATATTTTTTCCTTATACAACAAACAACTTTTATTTCCAAACATGAAAATAAACCCATTTTTATCTAAACTTGATATATAAATTATGTTTTTGGTAACAGTAGGTACATAATAACAATCATGAAAAACCAAAATCATCCTAGTTGGTAATGAAATTTGGTAGTCACCAATGGAAAGAGAAACTGACCTCTCGCCATTGTCAGTTTACAGATCCACCCCTCCTCTGGAAATTTTATGAAATATTATTGGTTCCTATATTTGGATACATATGTGAGCACCACAAGTGGTATCCAATACCCAATGTGTATAAATGGAAAGACTGTACTTAATAACTAATGCAGATTTGGCTTCCCCTTGCCTCTGAGTGTGGTTCCTCTTACAATGGCTTGACTTGCCACATTAAAAACACACTGCCTCCTTTTCCTTTACCTACCTTTAGATCTTATTTTTCTTGGTCAGATTGTTCCTAAGGGATTTATACTATTTATAGGTCTTCGGGCCCTTTTCCTTTTTCTTCCTCTTCATATTCACCATAAGGACTGTGAGTTTGTCACACCCTATGTCCTTATCTAAT
Organism: Viscum album; assembly: GCA_963277665.1. Classification (NCBI taxonomy): domain Eukaryota; kingdom Viridiplantae; phylum Streptophyta; class Magnoliopsida; order Santalales; family Viscaceae; genus Viscum; species Viscum album. The sequence goes on from OY728144.1 coordinate 446,415,152, forward strand.
TAGAAAATTAGGTTCATAAGTTTTGATATACTCTTATCATTATTTCTCATATTATAATTCATAATAAAACTAGAGAAGATCTTATTCAGTGAAGAAAGTATGAAATATATACGCAACTCATTTAGGAATTTAATCCCTAAGATGTACAGATGTTCAATGTAGCTAATAAGCTTGACTAAATGAGGCCCAACTAGCATAGAATCTCTAAGATTAGTCATGAAAAAGGTATTTTAGATCTCATAACTCTCTTGTCTCTACTTCTTTTGATATAGATTCTGAAGTAGAGACAACATTATATAAGAATACTTTTCCTCGTGTTTTTTCAAGAGATCATTAGACACGGATGATAGCATGCATCACTGAACATCTGTAGTTTCATTTAGATGTTTCTTGTATAGAGATATCTCTTCATCAATCGCCTCATTTCTAGGTGCAACTATTAAAGGTTCTTCCAGCACATACAGTTTCCTTTCATGGTGAATGATGACCCGTATGCAAATTTTCCACTCTTTGAAATTAGTGTAAGTGAGAAGTTTATTCTTCTCAGGTATGGATTTCAAATTTATGTTTGATGTCATTTTTTATTTTTTTTCTAAAAATAAGATGAGAAGAATTTTAGTACTTTATCTGATAAAATTTAGAGAAATAACTAAATATTATATTTATTTGTCTCCCACTATGTTATTGAAAACTAATAACCCTCACCGTTGGATTCAGAATATCTTGTTGCTTGGACATTCAAGTTTCAAGGATCCATATTACATTTTTATCACCCCCCAACATTGGTTGGTCAAGCAACTCGAATGGTTTTAGGTAGGCATTCCAAAATCCGACTATATTAACTCATTATTCCTTGATCTTTTGAGTGGACTTCCTAATCCTAAAATCATTAATTTAGATTTCCTCAACCTTTTCCTCTTAGTTACACGATGTCCTACTTTGGAAGTCAACCCTTGATGCCAACCAAGTTATGTCAACCCAAAACTGGACATTATAATTCCTCGATAATTGAAAGGACCCCAACTTTGACTGGTCAATCACTTTGAACTATGGTTTGATTCTAATCGAAGTAATGGAAGGCTATACAAACTTAATATTTTATTAAGGTATTTTATCCTTTATGCGTAGATTTCCATTTATTATCTTTATCACATGATTGTTAATATTAATCGGGATAATTTAAGTGATTAACCATGTCTTTAGATAATATTTATGCATAATCCATATTATTTTAGTTCCATATTTCATGCTTGTTAATTCATTAATTATGTGATTGCGAAGAAACATCCATAATGGATAAAAATAAAACTGATATAAATAAAATAAAGTTTATGATTATGATCTTGTTCTAATGGTTATTTAATCTAGCGGTTGATAAACTAATCATTGACCAAGGGTAGAAACACCTTAAACCATTTAAGGTTTTTGTTTACATATTTTCACCTATCCATCTTTGTATCTCCTTAGATTGGTTTCACCTCGGCTCCTAACTTGATCCACCTCCACTAGCTTGGGAGATACATCCATTACATATGCTTTTACTAACAAGTGGGTGAGGGGTAAAATGGGCTTTACATAAAATAAACCATGGTAATTTAGTCCCTAAATATTAATGAGGAGAGAAGACACATAGGACAACAATTTAATTTATTAATAAATTAAAAAGGAAACCAATCACATAAAAATGTCTAGTCTAGCTCAGGATCATCAACATTCAAGCAGCAAATTACAAATTTAATAAAACTATCATTCAATTATTTAATCATTCTTATTTAAGTTAAATCACACTCAAATTATTTAATTATTATCCTTAATTAATCAATCATTTTATCTTAATCCTTTTACTAAATTTCCTTGATAGTCTCTTCCATTGTAATTTTAAAAAAAATAAAATTAATTTAAAATTAACCTTGTACATAAATATACCTTGTAGGTAACCCAGTGAATACCTATAAAAATCTACTCAACATGTATTATACTTGTATAAACTTTATTAATTTTTTCATATAGCATACATGACTTATCATTTACTTTCTTGATGTGTACTTTGTAGATGATTACACATAGTACATGACTTTTCAGTAACATTTCATGATTTAATGCACATAGAATAATAACTAAAAAAAAATTAAACTTGATATGTATATCTAAATATTATGCAGATATTAAAGTTTTTATTTGGTGTAATTTGGTAAAAGAACATGGTGTATAGATATGATCTACACGGCATGTACTACCTTCACCGTCTATATGAAGTACATGCCTAGGACTCAACATGTGAGGTATACTTCAGAATTCTTGGAGTACAATGTGGGTCCAGTGGGCCACACACCATGTTGACTAAACGTTACATAGTCACCAGTCAGCTAAGTTGTGTATGAGATACACGGCTTAGAGCTGATCCGAAAGGGACTACATGCCATGTCTAGTGGGGCACATGTCATATAGTCTGGCTGACCATGCGTCAGTCTATCCTGGTCAACACACGGTGTAAGAATTAATTACATTACATGTCTTTAATGAACATAGTTTAAGTAATTTTAAAACTACTCCTGATGCATTGAACGAAAATATATAAATTTTAATTTTTATTACATAGAGTGTACTGTTGTGTTACCTGGACAGAATCCTTGTCACCTTCAGATGATATCCTTGACATAATTTTAATCATAAAATTAATTGTTTATGTTAGATCTATGAGAAATAATAAAGGAAGAGACAAATATCATAATTGAGATTAAAAAGTAATGATTAAACTTGAATTGAAAAAATAAATTATAAATGTGTAAATCACCAATGATTTTTAAATAATTATAAACAATAATATGCCCCCTCTGATACAACTTGTAGGTTCCGGGCATAGCGGAATCATATAAGGGTCGGTGACTTTAATTTTTTCCATATTCAATGAAAAATTCAGGATATATGCAATTATGAATGCCATAATCTACAGAATTTAATCAAAGAAATAAGACAAATGAATAAAAACCCTAAACCCAGAGAAAGGATCAACATATTTTGTTAATAATTAATTTAATTAAATATAATTACCTCTGAGGTGATTATTTTTTTGTTGATGCATCTAACTATAGATGTGAAGTGAACCTTTATTGCAGTGTAGAGACAAAGGTAGATATCCTTTATCGATGATCTACACATGCTCCAATAATCGTCGATCATCTCCAAAGGTGTCCCCGGGTTCTAGCACAGAAGATCCTTTAGCTTGCATCGTCCACCTTCGATCTCCTTGAGAACCGCTTCCAAAGACATATTTTTGATCAGGTGGAGGAGGATCACTCTAATTCTTGATAGAGTTCTTAGATAGGGAATAACTCTCTAGGATTGAGAATTTTTCTCCAAATTTGTGTACAACACCATCAGCGTCACATAGATTTCCATTGGATAACTAAGAAAATAATATAACTGGCCAGTTATTTCACTAGGGTAATAATAAAATAATATGGACAAGTGACTTTAATTATTTCATTAATACAAGAGAAACCCCCATGTCAAATAATAACAGAAATATTATTATTTCTTAACATGTGCTTAACTTATGAGTTAAAATTAAATATTATTTAATCAAATAATATTCAATATTATTATTTCTCATTGGAACATTAATCTTGGTACACCAATCCTACTCAATATTTATTAATTATGCTCATAATATATTCTCTCAAATAACTAGTGATGAAATAATTGTGATCAGTAATACATGAATAGTTTTTAAACAAAGACCAGGAATAATATTTATTCAACTTGTTAAATAATAAATTATATAACTTAGATTTTGGATACACTTAGTGTGTGAACCTCTAGGCCTCTTTCTTAGTGGAATTAGGTGGAGCATCCTAAAGTCCAAGGTTAACATCTAGAAACTTAACAAGGTATCCATAGAGAAAGAAGTTAATTTCCCAACAACATTTCACTTCATATGGACATTTACTATATAATATAATCCCTTTATCACAATGTATCTAATCGAGAAAGTTGCATGCCAGTGACATCAACCTATATACCTGATATCTCTTTCTTTGTCTTTCTGAAAATAGAACTTTCCTATTGATCACCATGGCCATGGATTTATTTAGGCTATATAATTTCCATCAAAGGGCCTCATATATTATCTTATATTAAAGAAAAAAATGGATAAATCCTTTGTCCCATTATTTATTAATGCAATATTACTTGTGACACACCCAACATATCCTACCTCACCGTAAACATAAGTCATCATGGTTTTCGCCAATACATCTAAGTGAATGACTCATAATATTCATTAATAATAATCATAAATTCTAAGGACCAATACACATGTTCGTGGATAGGAACATCCAATGAAACTTATAAATATTGATTTAGTAATGTCATGTCTCGTTCTCATAATATCCTACTGGATATCACTAAGGGAGTACACCATGAGAAGGTACCTCAATGTCCTATGAGTCTCCACCCATGATAGCCTGTATCATTTGTTTCCTTTAAATGATATCATCTCGCATAGAAAATATATCTAAGAATAGTGTCATAACACTTCTAAGTTCTCATCATAGAGGGGAACGACTATGAACTTTTAGTGTAATAGCTACTCTTGGGACATTAACACATGCAATGTTACATAGAAGAATAATAGTGATGTGATAAAGAGTTTATTAATATTAAGAAAACATGAATATAAGTTATCATAAATTACATAGAATTTGGTTCTAGGGAAACAACTCTAACTAATGTTTCTTGAAATATAAATCTAAATTTCATTTTAATGTTCCAACACCTTTTTATCATCAATCTTGGAAATACAAGACCTAATTTTGGAGGGGGGGTCTTTCCACTTATTAATTTTTTTGGAGTTTTCTTCTGGCACATGGAAATCCAACTTGCATCTTCTTCTGGCATGGAGAATCATCTCTATGAAAACTCAACATTTGTTTTTTGAGTGAGGATCACATCATGAATTCTTCATAAATGTGAATGAAATGAATAACATGTTTTGTAGTGTAAAAAAAATCACCCCCTTAGAATTAGATTCCTTCATAATGAAAATAATTTGGATCTAAGGTAACTTTAGGGAACTTTGATGCATTCCAATATCATTTTGTGTACTTTGGGTCTTCATCAAGTGTGTTAGGATGTTTTAATTTTTTCCTAAGTGATGGTGCCTAGCGAGTAGAGTTAGACTACTTCTAGGGTCATGTGGAAAACCCTAAAAATTTGGTGTCTTTTGTTTCATCATCCTAATTTTTTACTACTATAAATATGTAGGATACTTAGTGGGTGAGACTTGAATTTTTATTTGATTTTATTCTTTGGGTTTTTATCCTCACAAGTTTTTTTCCTTTTATCTTTTCACTACTCGATTTTACCTAAACCACAATGAGTATAGGTATAGAGAGATAATACTCAACTTTTTTCCAAAGTTCCCTTTGGGGATTTTCTAGTTGGTGAGTACTATGTTTCTTTTTATGTGTAGTTTAAAGTTGTGAAAGCTGGACTAATAAGGCTAGTTTTTTTGGTTAAACAGCTTTAACAATGAATTATGTGATGATATCCTAAACAATGCTTGATGGCTGGGAATATTTTAATACTCTTCAGATACTTCCAAGGTAAATATTGATCCATGATTTTATGGTTTCTTAATATAAAACATGATATTTGAAAATAGAGGAGGTATCTACTGAGAACGAAGTTACCACTGGTTGAAAAAACCCATTATTAGGGTATTTTATACAAGGACAATTGGAGAATACTACATAGTAAAATATAAGCATGATTTGGCTGAAAATCCCATTATGTGGGTGACTTATGCAAGGCCAATGGAGGCACATACTACATATTCAGGAAAATGAGTTCCCAATAATTCCGACATTCTATTATTGATGGCCAAAGGAATTTTATGGATAATAGGATTCCTCAAGTCCACAAGGGTGGTTTTTCTCAAGGAAGATGTCTGAGAATGAAGGGAATATCTATATTGGTACTGGCCATGAATGGGAGACCGCTCCTACACAAATTTGGCTTGAGTGCAGAAGGGTACATTTTTGTTAGATTATGATGTTAGGGAGAAGGATCTATTTCTGAAAAACATTGAGTAATCATGCAGTTTTAATGTCATGTGATTTGGATATTAACTATGTAGTTTAATGTCTTATGGTCATGACATTACTCTATTCCATTTAAATTCATACATCAAGGATATCAGGTTGTACCATTTAAATTCACAATGCAAGGACATTATGTTGTGTAGATAAAAGTCTTGTATCAAGGATATCATGTTGTGTAGTTTAAATTCATGTAGCAAGGACATCATCTTGTGCAGTTAAAGTCATGTAGAAAGGAAAATATGATGTATAGTTTAAGGTCATGCAACAATGACATCATGTTTTCCAATTTAAAGTCATGAAGTAAGGATATCATGGGAGATTTAATTTAAGGTATTTATCTTTGACTGAAGGTTTGATGGTTCTCCAATTCAAGTTAATCTATTTGGAAATGTGTTACCATATTTAAGTGTGAGAGGGAATGTTATAATCTAAAACCTGGGGGTCCTCAGATTTGAAGTGTGGTATGGGGTAAAGGGACTATGGTGTTAGAGGGTGTATCTCTTGATAATGAAGTTACTACTTATTGACAAACCCATGTTGTGGGCTATTTTATGAAATATCAGCTAGATTATGTACTGCATAGTTAATAGTGTCATCCTTTGTATAACATACCTGTTATAAGGGTCATTTTATGTAAAGTTGACTGGGGTGTATTAAAATATAGTCAGGAAAAATAGATCTTATATATCATACATTCTATCGCTAAAGATGATGGATGTTTATGAAGATTTTTATTTTCTTGAGCATTGATTTTGTCTTGTAAAAAGAAAGTACTTGAACACGAAAGGAGCATTACAATTCAAAATTTCTAGAAAAATATGGGAAATGGGTTTTCTACGCATGTCTAAACCAATAATATGAGATAAAATGTATGTAGTTTTAGGCCATATGACCAGGACCATAACATTATGGAAACAATGGATGATATGTGGTCAAATAGCCCAAGGTTACTCTTGTATACTTTGAACACATGAAGGTGGGGGGGAAGTAAACCATGATCTTAGAGACTTTTAGATCAGGAGAGAGGACACATGAAAAATATACAAGGGATGACCAATGACTTTGAATCGAGGGTTCAAACATATCATCTTCAAAGCTTAAAGGCACAGAAGTAGCTTCTCCTAAGGGAGAAATTACCGCTATTTTAAAAACCCATGTTGTGGAATGTTTTTTGCTAGGATAAGTAGGGAATGTACTGCATAGCTAAATAGTGACATCCTTTTGCTAATAGGCCCATTATAAGGGTCATTTTATGAAAATTCTACTAGGGTGTATTACAGCATAGTCAGGAAAAATAGCTCTCAGGTATCATATATTCTATTGCTAAAAGATGATGAAAGTTTATAGAGACTTGAAAGTGTTCAAGATTAGGAGTATGAAATGTGGTAGGGGTATTTTATAATTCAAAAAAGGAAGCATTTGGAATGATATTTTACAAGTTCATAAAATCCATTATATAGATCTAAATCATATGTAAAAGGGTAACATCTATGTTTCCTTGGTGGACCCCCTAATGAGGGGATGCAAACTAAAAGGTCCTACATTGATTGTGTTTCTATGAATGATTCGGGGTGTTTCTTCTTACCCTATGGATGAGAATAGGAAATGAGGCCAATGTTTTTCTACATATCTCATTGGAGTTAGAATCAATACACATGTAGTTCTAGAGGTACCATCCAGTTTGAAGTCACGCGGCAATGACATTGGTTGTGTAGTTTAACATATTGAAAAAAGGACATTGGTAACCTTGACATGAAAAGGAATATTGTGGATGGGCTAGGGTGTAAGACCTAGACATCACTGTGTATCTTTTTAGGGTAAGAATCAAGTCATATATAGTTCTTAGACAGATCGCTTGTTTTACTATCATGCAATGAGGAAATCTTGTGTTCCTTTTAGGTTCTTACAAACAGGACCAAGATAGCCCCAATAGGAAATGATACACCTTATTTATGTGGAGAAATCCTTTAACAAACTCCTAATCCCATTATATATATGATCTATGTGAGAAACAAGGAGTGGTAAAGGTTTCTTTGACAATATTTGGGTAACACAATTGAAAGATAGGGTCATTTCAATTATGTAGTAGTTGAGCCAAAACATAGGTTCCAGGCATCTCTACATATCTCATTAGGATGAGAATCAATCCATTCATAGTTCTTCAAATCCCATTCTAGTTTAAAATAATGAGGTAAGTATGATGGTCATTCAGTTTCATTTCATGTAGTAAGGACGATGACGAACCATTGTGAAAGGACATAAATATTGCGACTGGACCAGAGTGTAGGACCTAGGCGTCACTATGTATCTTGCTGAGGAAATAATCAAGCCAAATTTATTTAATAAAATAGGTCTACCTGCATGGGTGTGAACTTTTATACATGGATTAAAGGGTATTTATGGTTTAATTATGGTTGGACATGAAATAAGAGACCCAGGTGTCACTATATATTCATTGGAGTGAGAATCAATCCACGCGTAGTTCTTAAAAAAATTTCCCCACACCAATCAGATTTTAACATGGGGAAGGGGGATTTAAATATTTTCCAGATTAATGATTGTGCCCAAAACATGAGGCTTAGGTGTTATTATTCATTTCAACATAATGAGAATCAATTCATATGTTGTGGAAAAGTTTCATGTGTAGATATGGTTCATACACAGGGGAAAGGTTAAATTTTCTTTGTGGTTATGGATAGACCTAAGATATGATGTGTCATTATGTATCTTTTTTAAGCAAGAATCAATCCACACATAGTAGTTGAAATTTTCCCTAAGCAGGTATGATTTATACACATAGTGAGTGAAGGGGATTTGATTTAATATTGTGGATGTACCTGAGATTAGAGATATGGGTGTCACTAATTATCTCATTAGAATAAGAATCAAGCCACATGTAGTTATCAAAAAAAATCATCCTATTTACCATCATATGATGAGGATGTTGGTCGTGCAATTTATCATCTTTCATTAAGGGCATGAAAATGTTAGGACTTATACCTATAAACGGGGGCCCAAATGTAATTATAGAGTGTCAATGATATAAGTGGGGCTTATACATGGGGTCATCCAAGCTTCCTTCCTCAAGTATGTCCAAGAGGGAATATTGACCCACTGTGGGGTTAGAGCGATGTGATTGGGACCCACATGTGAAACGGAGGCCCACTTTTAAGGGAAGATGAGGGATATTTCATCTTGAGGTGCACTAGGGTTTCTTAACATAGAATTAAAATGAAGTTAACCATGCAGTTTATTGTCATGTGGTATGGAAAATGGGTGTCTTCTAGTTTAATGTCACGTGACAAGTAAATTATGTCATGAATTTTAAGGTCATGTGATAAGAACCCACTATGTTATTTAACATCTTACATCTTTGATGATGGTCATTTAATTACATGAAATATTTATTTAGGAACCTTACATTGGTTTGGATCATAGTGAGTTATCTATCCATTGAGATTAAGGAATATGATCCATTAGAGTCAAACTTATTTATGGAATAAGGTCCTTCCCACTTTGGCTCATGCTTTGAAGGATTCTTTCTTAGTATCATTGGAGTCCTAAGGACCAAAAACAACTCTCCTTAGAGGAATGAATGAAGGTGGGCCTTCTTGTTAAAGGCTCATGCTATCTGGTTCTAATATGCCTCCAAGTTATGCAATGTATGAAATCTATTTTCATCTAGTTTCTCCAATTCATCCAATCATTTCTAAGACTATTTATCTATAGATGGCTGGTCATAGATGGAAATACGGAGTGATGGAAAATTAACTTCAATGGTTTGGGTTGCTTCTATTTTGTATACCAATGAGTATGGGGTTGCACGTGTTACAGTACAGGTTGTAGTCTAATAATCCCATAAGGCATGCACAAGATATTTAGGAAAAGAATTATTTTCTTTATCCACCTTATTCTAGAGTATGTTTGAAAGATTCTTGTTGAAAGCCACTATCTGTTCGTTAACCACTACATGATAATGGGATGAATGGTTGGACTTGATATTATATTCCTAATATAGATTTTCCAACTCAATAGAGTATAAATTGGTTCCATTTTCTATTAATATTTTATGAGGGATACCAAATATAGTAATGATGTTATATTTGAAGAAACTAATAGTGATTTTGGCCTCAAATTCTTTGAGGGTTATTGCCTCATCCCATTTAGAAAAGAAATTGATAGCGATTAAGATGTATTTGAACTTCTTGGTCATTGATGGAGGGTTTGGCCCCACTAAATCCATTCCGCAAGTGGAAAATTTTCATGAGTATTTATATGTATATAGAAAATTAGGGGGTTTATGGATGAAGTAGGCATGCACCTGATAGGAATGACATTTCATGGTGAATTCTATTCAATCATGTGTCATTAAAGGTAAGAAGTACCCAACCCGTAAAATTTGATCAGAAATTGTGTACCCTGATTGGTGGAAACCATAGGTTCCTATGTGTACTTATTCCATGATATCCAAAGTCTCTTCTCCATCAAAACATATGATAGGGACTCCATCAAAGCATCATTTTTATAGGAATTTCTGGTGATTTAGGTCATTATAAAGAGTGAAATTGGCTACTCACCACTGGGTTTTCTCTCTTCCAATTATTTATAGTGGGAACACCCCATCCTGGAGGTAGTCCTTGATGGGAATCATTTATCCCATGGTAGGACCATATGGATCATGGATGGGATTGACTTTAATGATCTCTTCTATTCTGATCTGAATTAAAAGGAGAAACCATTCAGCAGTGGGAAATGCTAATGATTTTTTCGTCCCAATTTGGATCTTCTAAAGCGGTAGTGGAATTTTACAACACATATTCCTAGGAATTTAATGATTTTGGGGCATTAATAAATGTTGGTTCTAAGGTTAATTCATCTATTAACCTTCAGAAATAACCAAATAGGGTAATTAGCTCCTCTTTTCTGATAGTGTAATCCCCATTAATCTTCTTGATTACCAACTCTGATTCACCTTTCACTTCTAGGTGGTTTACCGGTATTTTGAGTGCCAATTCTTGGTCTTCAATGAGATCCATATATTTTATCCCCAATTTGTGTTTTGGTTTTATTTTTTTCTCAATAGATCAGTATGTTGACTGTGTTAAAGAAAGTATATTGAGAAGATGATGGGTGGAAATTTGGATTGAAGAAAGTTTTCAATCAGATATAGAACATATGGATGATTCAACACAATCCATAAGATTTGGATTTTGATAAAAATTCAGAATCTAGTAGAAATTAGATTCACCATCATAATCAAGAAGAAGTTTGTTGGCGATCTGACTCAAAAATCATATTCAAGAATTCTAACTTGAAAATAGTATTCAAAAATTATACATGGTTGGTATGGATGGAAAGAAAGAAAGATATTGGAGGAATGTGAAGTTATAATACTTTTTATTATGAATGTGTCAATTATTTACTGATCTTGTAGTTCTCATAAATCATATGTATTCTATAAAACTATTGATTCAAGGATTATAAAACAAAAGGGGACTGAAAGAGATGTTTCCAATCGTATTCAGTCTGATTGTTATCATGACAATCACATTCAGGTTGAGAAGGAAAGAAATATGTTGTTGGAGGAATGGGAAGTTAAAATAAATTATATTATAAGTCATATGATGCTGAATCTGGCCTCAAAGTTATTAAAAATTGTGATGTAAGTTATGATACAAGTAGATGTTTGTGAAATAAATAATTTGTTGAGGTTGAAGTTGCTAACACCAGTCCATCGTATTTTGAAAATAAATAAGCTACTAAATATTTATCCATTTTATTAGATAAACCATCATTTTCATCATAGCTAGAATTTTTTGGAATGAAAATTAATTGTTATCATATTCATATGAGAAATAATTTGCTCAAGTTGAAGCTATGGAAACCGATCCATTAGATTTTGTATGTCACTTTATTCATCAGAGGCAGAATTGTATGAAACTGATGAAGAGGAAAATAAGTTTTCTATTACAAATAGGTCAAGATATATTAGATTAAATATGATTATAGGTGAATCCAACACCAATCATTGGTCTTAAGGAAATAATATTAATAATCCCACTTAGAGATGGTTGAATATGTTGTAAAATATCAAACTTGACAGTTGAAAGAGATTACATTTGTTTGGTGCAAATAAATGTAATGAGTAAATAGTTTTTTTACATTTTTCATCATCATAATGAGGTAGATCATAATGAAAATGGATATTAGGAATCAGACTTATGTTTTCTAAGAATAATTTGTCTATTTATTCATACATAAATTTTGTATAGAGCATTGTAATGAAGAAATCATACTGAGCAAATCAGAATGGAGAATTGGAATCAGACTTATGTTTGTGAAGAAATTATAGAGAATAGATGAAATTTTCAGAAGCTTTGAGAAGTATGAAGAAGAGTTGAGAAGAATTGATTAATTCATAAATGTATCCAAAATTCAAGGAAACATTCAAATTCATAAAATTTGGTTGAGCGGGAAACAATTTCAGAATCCCGCTCAAACCATTTTTGGGGTGAGAATAAAGGTGAAAGTAATTTTACTTTCTAAAGGACGTATAGTTTAGATAGGAATAGAGTAAAGCTCTACATTTATAGGGAGAATAAGTTTCTATAGTGTTTTTATAGAATAATTCATGTTGTATATAAGTGAAAGGATAAGAGAAAAGATAGCAACATATTCAACTGATCACCATATTCAGCTGATTATCTTATTCATCTGGTTATTGTATTGGGAAGGATTATCATATTGGGATTTCTAGAATGAATAAGAAATTGTAAAAAATTGTCTCAATTGTATTTTTACATAGGTATATTTTTAAAATTGAACAATTAGACTAGGAAAATCAGACTGAGTTTTATTACAAAGTCTAGGAGGTTCTTACCACCTTCGGGGTAAGAAAGTGAAGAATTATTTTAAAACTTTATATTTAGAAAAGTTGATAAAGAATAAATGTAACATGTTTTGTCGCAAAAACATTGTATTTCCACATTTATTCTATAAGGTGCACACACACTGTTGTATTGTTTACATAGTGTTGCATGAGTGTAAGGGTATATCCTACTTGTTGTATTCCACACACAAAACATTTTTTTCTAGTGGATTTTTTTGGTGTTGTATTATTTCCATACCATACTAAGTACATAGATATTCTTGGTGAACAGTGAAACTTGTAAATACTTATGTTCAGGTGGATGTGTGTTTGACTTTTTTTCATGAGGGAAAGAAACATTTAACATGAAGTGAAGGTTATTTATTAGGAAAGAAACTTAAAAGAAAAAGGTGTCACTGATTCACCCCCTCAACCTATCAGTGATAAAACTATCCTAACTAGGACCTTATAAGTGGTATGAGAGCTAAAGGTTCCCTTTATTTATTCTTTTCTAAAGTTTTGAAGAATCATTTGTGATGTATAATCTAAGTTGTGTGAATAGTATAGAGATACCAATCTTCAATGATAGTAATTATCATATCTAGAAAGGAAGAATATTTCTATATCTTATGTCTCTTGGGTATAATGTTTGAAGAGCTGTTACAGATGGTTTCACTCCTCATATTGATAATAATCCTCTCAAATATTCTGATAAAGAAAACCTTGAGAATGATGAAAGAGATAAGAATTATTTACTCTCATCAGTTTTTGAGAGTGATTTTCTGAGAGTAAAAGGAGTTTACACTACCAAAGGTATCTGGGATAAGATGAACCACATTTATGATGGTAATAAAAAAGTAAAAAAGGAAAAGTTACAAATATGGATATTGAAGTATGAATATCTGAATATGGGTGAGTATGAATCTATTGGTGACTTCTTTACCAAGTTAAATGACATTGTTATCACTATTAGAGGTCTAGGTGAAAAGTTATAAGATTCTACTATTGTTAAAAAGATCTTGAGATTTCTTCCTGAAAAGTTTGATGACAATGTATCTTCATTAGAAGATATATATCCTGATATATTATCTCTGGATGATTTATATAGTACTCTCATCATATATGAGATGATAAAGGAAAAATATGTAAAGGGGAAAAAAACTGATTGAGAAATGACTTTCAAATTATCTAAGAAATGAAAGGTTATGAAGGTTCCTAAGGAAGATGATGTTTTTGACTCTAACTCTAAAAATGAGGTATTCAAAAATCTTGATTAAATTTTATCCTTGTTTTCTAAAAATGTGAAAAAAGTTACAGGAAGTTATAAAGGGGGACTTTCCTTAAAATGTTTTTATGTGGGTCCATTGGGAATTTTGTTTCTAATTTCCCTTGAAGAGGTGATGAAGAAGAAAGTGATAGAGAAGAAAGTGAAAAGGAACAAAGAAGGCCAAGAATATCTTAGAAGAAAGAGGGTGATAATGAAAAATTCTATTATAAGAGTATAGATAAGAAGTTCTTCAAATCCAAAAGTAGAATCTTTTTTGTTTAAGGATGATGATAGTGAGGAGGCTGTAAATGGTGTTGAATAGAACATTTTTATTTCAACAGTTAATGAGGAATGATTTTCTAGCAGTGAAGGTAGTTGTTCTGAAGAAGAAAAAAGTGAATTTGAATATAAAAAATATATTGATAATTCTAGGGAGAATACTTTCATTGTAACAATTAATAATGAATAATTTCGAATTAGTAGTTCTAAAGAAGAAGAAAATCAATTAGAATAATATCTAAAAGAAGAATTGAAATAATGTCTTAGGAATATAGGGGAACTTGAAAAGGATATCATGCAGTTGAAAAGTGAAAACTCTTCAAAAAAACACTCAATAATTTTTTTCTGATGATAAATTCAAGATGATGGAAGAGATTTATTATTTTAAAAAATATCTCCAGGGAGAAAAGAATCGTAATGAACATATGGAAGTGAAGCTCAAGGAAAAAATAAGAAGAGTTGGAACTTTTCCAAAAAAAACTTTCTAAAGATGAAAAAAGGTAAAAGTTTAAAAAAATTGATCTCTAAAGTTGGTAAAATTTCTCATAAGGAGAAAAATGATAATGATCAAAAAAATTTACCTTCAAAGGTTGATAAGAAATCTGGAATTGTTTCTAAAAAGAATAAATTTGGGAAAGTTATGTATGTGTTCAAGTCTATAAAACATGAAAATAAGAAGTTACTAAACAATATGAGTGTGAAAAAAATTCTCTTACATTTGGTTCCAATAAGTCTAAAAATAAAATCAATCTGAATATGAAGATATTTATTGAAAATAAGAAATTTGGTGATCAAGAAAGTTCCATTAATAAAGATGCTGAGAAACATATTCACAACTCCTGTCAGTATGAAAGTTATAGAATAAAATACTATTTCTATCTATACTAATGGAATTATGGTGGATTTGAGCATATGGATAACATGTGTTGGTTAGACTAATAATATTAAAACTATTCAAAAAGATGTATAAGTAAAAGTTTGGGTGAGAGTCAATCCCCTCATGGGAATAAGTCTGAGATGGATGTTTAGAAGAAACTTGATAAGGTTGGTGTAAAAATTGAAAATAGGTTCCAAACTCTGGAAACTATTTGTGAAATATGTGAGGAACCTGGACATATTTCTAAAAAATTTCTTGTTTTATTACCAATATAACAAAATAATCCTAACAACTCTCAAAATCAAGATGTTTTGGAAGTTAATAAAAATATATTTTCTAAGTTCGAAATGAAAGAGTTCTTAGTTATCTATCCAGAACATGTTGACTTGGCTTGGAAGTTATAGGAAGAACAAAAAATAGAAAAATAATAGGGGAACAAATAGACTTTCAAAGACAAAATAAAATTTAACAAAAAGGTATCAATAGATTATGGAAATGAGAAAGAGATTCGTAATATCAAAAGTTGTTCAATTATCTTTTTAGAACAAAATACATGCATGGAAAAAATGTTAAAAACTAGTTGTAATAAAGATATTGCTAAAGATGAAGAAAATTCAACATCCTCATCATAAGATTCAATATATAATAATAAAAATTTTACAAAACCTATGAATGATGAATATAAGGAACAAAGAACATCTAATGAAAAATACAAGAAAAAAATAAAAAATTCAAGACTCGAAGAGGAATCTCAGTCCGATTGTTTTTTCTAAGAAACAATCAAGGTTCTTCCTTATTCCCAATATCTTTGTATACTTGTACTAGATTACAAGATTTTTATGGAGTGGAAATAAAGAAGCAGTAATTGATGAGTCTCTTATTATTCTAGCAAAATAAAGTAATGAGGTTATGAAAAAAAATATGATTTTTTGAAAAATCATGTTTCTTATACACCTGAACCTTATGATATGTTTGTTGAGATGGGTGCAGGTTACTTTTATATTAAAAAAATATTTCAAGGATTTCCCTAATTATGATAATGTTGAAAGAAACATGAAAAGGGTATTACATTAAAGTTGGTAAATGGACTGTAAGAACCTGGTTCTTACCTTTGAGGTACGGGTTTCTTCTTTTCTCCCTTCCTTAAGTGTTTTTGAGAAAATAAGGAAAATGGGGAAAAATCCTAAATTTTGGAAAGTACACATTGTGTACTTTGTCCACACGTCGTGTACTTATGGCCGTGTGGAATGAGTACATAGGGTGTGTGGCCATGTCGGTGATGAAGGGTGTAGGAACCGACTACATGCCATGTAGTGGTCCTTTACACGCCGTGTAGTCAGTCGGAAGGCAAATAGTAAGGCAGTGGCCAGCTGTGGGGTAGCACATGCCATGTACTCATGAAAACATGCCATGTAGTCATGTCGGCAGATGAACAGTGTCGCGTGGGCGGGAAGCCTCCAGAGGAACAGTTAAAAAATGGGAAGTACACGCTATGTAATTGGAAATACACATTGTATACATTTTTTTTTCACTTAAAATGGGAAGTAGCCTCCCCTGTTCATAGGGAAGGCTTAGAACCAGACGGGATCTTGGGAGAGGACGGTCGAACCTTCGGAGATCCGTCGAGCGCATGTCGGGAATCCATTTCCGCCTCGGACGATCTCATTGGAACCGCACGGGTAATCCCTCCCTTCTTCTTAAGTAGTTCTTTCCAATTATTCCCCTAACAGGAGTTATTTTCATTTAAGAGAGTTTTATTTACCTCAGATCTACGGAGTTCATGGACGTTTCAGAAGGCATCGTTCGCGTATATCATTCATGGGTGTTTAAGGTAGGTGGCTTGCTATTTTTTTCCAACTGTTGTATGTTTTTGTGTGTTTTTGAGATAGAAACCCATATTTGGTGTCATGTGGCTGAGGTCGTTGCTATTTTAATACATAGAATTGTATAGGTAATTAAATGTCATATTAAAATGCTATTTGGTATCGTTTCTTGGATCCAGGACCACCCCGGTGGTGCGTTCCTCTGTTTAGCCGTTTGGACAGAATACCCGAGGGTATGCCTCTAAAGTAATAATTGTAAAATTCACTTGAGAGGAATTGATTGTGAATTTTTATTTACATGTTGGGCATGGCCCGGTTACTTGCGCTTGATGGTAGTGTTTTTCTTAGCCTGTGGGTGTTATTTTACTTAGCCCGAGGGCAGTTGTTATCATAGCCTGAGGGCAACTTCTTCTGTGCCTGTGGGCAGTTGATTCTGTGCCTATGGGTGACACTTCCTACGCCCGAGGGCAATATCCATGTGCATGTGGGTAGATTCTTGTGTTTGGATACTCTTTACCTGAGGGTAGGGGTTTACTTGTCTGAAGACATTGGCTGTTTACTTAGAATATTCACTGTGGTCATATATTTAAATTAAATGATTAAATGGATTCAAATGGCTATATAACTGGTTAAGTTAGTTACTTTTCATTACTGCTTAATTTATTGAATTTTACTACTGCACACTGTTTTTGTATGCTTTCACACAGTTGCGCATGGGCATTTGGTGGGTCCCTACTGGGAATTTATTTCTCACACCCTGTTTGGGTCACGCTTTTCGGCCCAAACAGATTACGTTTCTGCAGGTATGTATAGGGGAAAGAGTCCCTATAAAGGTACTTGATTGCTGCTGGGGTGTAGGAGAGAATGGGACTGAGTTTTGGCCCGCGATGCTGCTGGCTGTTCTGTTTTTCTTTTCTATACTTGTACTTCAGGTGTATTGTATTGTATTGCAGTGTAACATGTTCTGGCTATTTTATAGAATAGTGACATGCTGCATCTTAATATATATGACTGCTGGTTTCCCTTTTTGTTATCAGTTCTTCATTTCAGTTATATATACACTATTGTTGCTTCCACTATTGTTGAATGTTTTATTCTTTCTATTGTGCTACACTTTGAAAAATGAGGGCATATTTTCCCCACTATCAGACTTGGGCCCTCACTACTAGTCGGCATCCTCTGGCGTTTGGGGAAATGCGCTTGAGGTCACGTGGTGCCCCGGGTTCGGGGCACCCGTTGAGTGGCACCAGGAACCGGGACGTTACAAAGTGGTATCAGAGGAATTCTTTTCTTTGACATACTATTTGGAGCCTTAGTCAGGGATAGGACAGGAATGGTAGTTGGTCATAAGTTTTACCCAAGCGTAGCTAACCCGTGTATAGGGAAAATCCAATTTACCTCGTATTGCAATTTTAATGATTTTTCAATTTACAGTTGATTTGATTTCACCGTTGGGTGACGCACTTGTATTGTGCTATTTATATTTTATCTATGGGTTCTATTTAGTTGCAACCCAATGAGATGAGGGTATTCCATATCATTCATCATATAGGAACATGCTAGATATCACATTCCAGGCATAGTTTCCATGCCATGTAGGTGCATTAGAAATTCTAGGTTGTTGTGATAGTTGTTGTGCTAGAGAAGCATGTTGTTGTGATAGTTTCTTGATAAATACCTGCCTTGGGATATGGTATTTTCTTGTGTGGGCCTATTTAAATAATGGATTCCAAACTTTGGTTTTTGGGGAGTATGGGCCCCCATTGACCGGAATTTGGTGGTTCATTAGCTGTTTATATTTTTATAACACAGTTAAGCTGTTAAACCTGAATCGTGGGGAGTATGGGCCCTCACGGGTCAGAATTTGAAACTTAGGTGTTGTTTTTAGGTATTTTCTGGGTTCCTAGGAACTTTCTGAGGCATACTGTCTGGAAACCCAGTATACACGCCGTGTAGTACTTCAAACACGCCGTGTATGGCCTTCTGTTCGGGAAGAAAAATGAACTTTTTGAGTACACCCCATGTACCCAGAGTACACGCTGTGTAGTCTCTTCCTGTGTAACAAACCGTGTTGGCGGTGACATGGTGAAGGGAAGAGCATGGGGTGAACATGCCGTGTAGCTTCTCTACACGCCGTTTAGTCGCTTCCCATGTCACAAACCATATGGGCAGCAACACGGGATAGGGAAAGGCTTGGGTAAAACACGTCGTGTACCTGATGTACATGCCGTGTAGTGATGACCTGGAGTCCGGCAGTGTAACTAACAACACGGGTCGGTGAACTCTTTTTTTGAACACACCGTGTAGTGTGACCTAGGGACTCGGCCATGTAACTAACAACACGGGTCGGTGTCACCTCTCCTTGAACACGCTGTGTACCTGTGGGACACACTGTGTAGTCTTGTCCGAGGACAGACCGTCCATGTGGCTGGAAAACGGGGTGGTGTACACACCGTGTGCAGGTGTAACACACCGTGTAGGTTTCAAGCCATGTAGTCGTCCGTGTCACAAACGACAAGGGAAGTTGGAAAATTTCACCATACACGTCGTGTACATGTTATCCATGCCGTGTAGTTTTTGTTCAACGGGAGCTGTGTGTCTTAGCCATGTAGAAGGACTGGGAAGGGGAAGGGAAGTGAAGTACACGCTGTGTAGTCATTGTACACGTCGTGTAGTCTTGTTTTGAAAATATTGAAATGCCTTCTTCCTCTTGTTCCCTTTGTGGTTCTTTCACTTCCAGTCTTGATAATTTTGAATCTAAGGCATGTTTTTGACCTTGTAGTGTCATGTTGCCTAGATGACCGCGCGTTGTTCGCCAGGAGAGCGGCAACAAGTATACTCCAGAGATGGTGGGCCATGGGCTACCAGTGGATCCTCCAGTAGAGCTGGATGCGGCACCAGCTATTATACCAGACACAGGCGCAGAGGCGCAGTTCCGTTAAGGTTTTATGCGGTTCATGCAGACCTTTCAGGGAGCACCACAGGTTGCCACATCTATGGCCGAGATGACTCGTATCTTCCAGCAGCAATATCCGCCTACGTTTTCAAGGGATGGAGGACCACAAGCTGCAGAGTCTTGGTAGGGGTCGATGCAGACTATTTTCTAGCATCTTGAGACGCCTCCAGGGCTGAAGGGTCAAGCTCGCAACATATATGCTCCATGATTCCGCCAAGAGGTGGTGGGATGTTTCCACCCACTCAGAGCATCACAGGGACATGGCGTGGGAATATTTTTAGCCAGTCTTCTATGACTTCTTCTTCCCAGAGATGCTGAGGGTAGATAGAGCTCGAGAGTTCATGAATCTGCAGTAGGGAGCTATGTCGTTGATGGACTATTCTGCTCGTTTCACCGAGCTTCAGCGCTTTGAACCCGTGCTGGTGAGTGATGAGACGTTGAGAGCCAGAAGTATTGAGGATGGTCTTCGTTATGACATCCAAGCGCTGGTGAATGTATTTAGGTTTCCTTCAGTACATGCTATTGTGAACGAGGTGCTGATTAAAGAGAGGAACCTGTGGGAATCTAGTGATGTGGGCTAGGGCAGTTCAGCACCAGTTACTGGTATTATTTCTGCTGGCAAGAGGAATAGACAGATGGACTTCTCTCAGGGTGGCAGTACCAGTCAGAAGAATGCTTCAGGTGGCCAGGTCATGTGCTACCAGTGTGGTAGAGAGGGGCACAAGAGACCATAGTGTCCATGTGATCCAGTGGAGTGCTGAGCTTGCGGAAAGATGGGTTATCTACAGTGCTTTTGTTGGGCGTTTCCACTCGTGGCTAGTGAGAGGGGTTCTGTGCAGACTCCGCGTGCGGAAGTAGGACCGGTGGATTCTTACCAGTCAGGGAACTGGAATGTTTCAGGGCGTGTAGGCAGAGATGGTGATCGTGGCCATGGTAGCCAGACACCAGGATCGCAGAGGCAGCAGGGCAGGACAACTCAGGGTAGCAAGGCTGTGTTGCAGGGCCGCGTCACTGGGCATGCATATGCAGTACAATAGACCCAACAGGAGAAGGATCCCGGAACATTTATAGTCAGAGGTACTATTCTAGTAGCTTCTTTCTTATCTTCAGTACTCTTCGATATGGGTGCTACACATAGTTTCATATCTGTACCCGTTGTGGAGAGCCTTGGGCTCTATGTTACTACTTCTTCTGATATCATGACGCTAGACACTCCATTTGGGACTAGAACGGCTGGTGTGCGTCAGTGCAAGGAGTTCCCACTTGAGGTTGGAGGGTGCCACTTTTTATGGGACCTCTATGTATTAGAGATGACGAGTTATGACATCATTCTCGGGATGAACTGGTTGGTTCCCTTTCAATCCTTTGTAGACTGCTATCTTCGCAGGGTGTGTTTCACGTCACTAGAGGGCAGAGATTTTCTATACAAGGGCGAGTGGGATTTTCAGGCAAGTCGAGCTGGACCAGAGCATCATGGGCGAGGTGGAGTCATAGCCTAGATTTCCAGCTTATACCTGGATGATCTAGGGACTTGTCAGATAGATTTTCCCCCAGTGGTTGATCGTTTCAGGGATGTCTTCCTGGATGACTTTTCAGGTATACCTCCGGAGCGTGAGGTGTATTTCTCTATTGAGCTCATGCCTAGAGCTGCACCGGTATCCATTCCTCCTTATAGGATGGCTACACCAGAGTTGCAGGAGCTCAAGAGGCAGTTAGAGGAGCTACAGGAAAAGGTCTTTATCCGACCTAGTACTTCTCCTTGGGGTTCTCTGGTCCTTTTTGTAAAGAAGGCAGACGGTACCCTCAGACTTTGTGTGGATTATCGTAAGCTGAACCAGTTGATGGTCAAGAACCGATATCCCTTACCGAGGATTGATGATCTTTTTGATCAACTTCTAAGAGCACAAGTGTTCTCGAAGATTGACCTGAGATCAGGATATCATCAGCTGCCTGTGAGACCATCGGATATACCGCTTATAGCTTTCAGGAGTAGATATGGTCTGTACGAGTACTTGGTTATGCCGATCGGACTCACAAACGCGCCAGCAGTTTTCATGGCTCGGATGAATCTTGTGTTCCATCCGTATCTTGATTATTTTTTGGTATTATTCATGGATGACATCTTAGTTTACTCTCACACTCGACACGACCATGCCACCCATCTTGAGATCATATTGATTACACTGAGAGAGCATCGGCTATATGCTAATCTCTCAAAGTGCCACTTTTGGATGGACCAGATTCACTTCCTGGGTCACATTATCTCATAGGAAGGAGTTGCAGTAGACCCAGAGAAGGTGAGAGCAGTAGTTTCCTTGGATCATCCTAATAACGTGTTTGAGATACGAAGTTTCTTAGGGCTGGCTGGTTACTATAGATTCTTTATACAGGACTTCTCCCGCTTAGCAGTGTCATTGATGGTTTTGACTAAGAAGGGTGTGAAGTTCGTTTGGTCGAAAGCTTGCGAGACAGCCTTTCAGGACCTGAAAGGAATGTTGACATCAGCACCAGTCTTGATACTCCCAGAGTAGGGGAAGAGCTATACAGTTTACTATGATGCATAAGGTATTGGGCTGGGATCATTGTTGATGAAGTCCGATCGATTTGTTGCATACGGGTCTCGGCTGTTGAGGCCACATGAGAGGAATTACCTGACGCATGATCTCGAGTTGGCTTCAGTTGTACATGTGTTGCGTTGTTGGAGGCATTATCTATTGGGGGATCATTTTGTGGTTTCCACCGACCAAAAAATCCTCAAGTATATATTTACTCAGCGTGACCTGAATCTAAGGCAGAGGAGGTGGGTCGAATAACTACAATCCTTCGATTTTGAGCTTGCTTATACACCTGGTAAAGGTAATGTAGTAGCTGATGCACTGAGCAGGAAGACTCAGATATAGGCAGTGCAGGAGGTCAGGGGTGAGTGGTATCTTATGGCCTTGTTCCCTGAGATGCATCTAGAGGTGCATGACATTCGGGGGTAGAATTATCTTTCCTCATTAGCTGTGAATTCTACCCTCCTTGATAGATTGAGGATGAGATAGCTATCTGATTCAGAAGGCCTAGTTCTATGGGATTCGGTGGCAAGTGAGGACCCTCCTCCTGGTAGGACGATAGGTGATGATGAAGTTCTGCGTTTCCATGGACGAGTATGGGTTCCAGGGGATATACGTGAGGATATGATGCGAGAGTTTCATGCTTCATCTTGGGAAGTTCATCCTGGGGTTACCAAGATGTACCGTGACTTGAGACGTCAGTACTGGTGGCCGGGTATGAAGAGATATTTAGCTTGTTTTATTACGAGGTGTTCCACCTGTTAGCAGGTGAAGGCGGAGCATCAGAGGCCAGCTGGACTGTTACAGCAGTTACCTATTCCAGAGTGGAAATGGGATGATGTTGCGATGGACTTCATGACTGGTTTTCTGAGGTCATCTCGAGGCAATGATGTCGTGTGGGTTGTTGTGGGTAGACTCATGAAGGTACCTCACTTTTTTCTGATCAAGGAGACCTTCAGTGTTGACGAGCTCAGAAATTTGTATATCCGAGAGATCGTACATCTTCATGGGGTCCCTCGTTCTATCATTTCAGATATAGATGCCTGCTTTACATCTTGTTTCTGGCAGAGTTTTTAGAGGGCCCTGGGTACATAGGTGCTTCTGAGCACAGCATACCACCCTCAGACAGATGGTCAGTCAGAGCGTACGATAAAGGTGCTAGAGGACATGTTGTATGCATGCGTCCTGGACTTTGGGGGCTCTTGGGAGAATCATATACCCCTAGTCGAGTTTTCCTATAACAATAGATTTCAGGAAACTGTCGAGATGGCACCAAACGAGGCTTTATATAGTAGGTCATGCCGATCACCTTTGTTCTAGTTAGAGGAAGGTGAGGCAGCCTTATTGGGACCATGTCTCATGCAGGAGACTTCTGAGCAGGTCCAGTTGATTCAGAAGCAGATGGCTACCACACAGTCTCTTCAGAAATCATATTTTGATCGTTATAGATGACCTTTGGAGTTCGTGGTCGGGGATCAGGTTTTCTTGTGTATTTTGCCGAGGCAGGGACATAGACAGATCAGAAGAAAAGGTATGCTTTCACCGAGGTATGTGGGGCCGTTTGAGATTCTGGAGAGAGTCGGTCTGGTTTCCTATCGGTTGCAGTTACCACAGCAGTACTGAGCCATGCACGACGTCTTCCACATATCTCAGTTCTGCCGCTATCATTCCGACCTGTCACACATATTTCAGCCCGAGGAGGTTGATCTTCAGATGGATGCGTCCTTTGAGGAGCATCTGATTTGTATCTTTGACAGGAGCACGAAGGTTCTTCGAGGCTGGTCAGTTTCTCTCGTACGGGTGCTATGGCAGCAGGTCGAGTGCAGGACGAAACCTGGGAGCGGGAGACTGACGTTCGTGCTCAGTGGCCGGAGTTGTTAACAGCTTTATCTTCTCCACCCTTGGAAGGGCAATTTGGGGATGAATTGCTTTAAGGGGGGAAGTTTGTAAGAACTCAGTTCTTACTTTTGAGGTATGGGTTTCTTCTTTTCTTCCTTCCTTAAGTGTTTTTGAGAAAATAAGGAAAATGGGGAAAGATCTTAAATTTTGGAAGGTACACGTCGTGTACTTTGTCCAAACGACGTGTACTTATGGCCATGTGGAATTAGTACACAGGGCGTGTGGCCATGCCGGCGATGAAGGGTGTAGGAACCGACTACATGTTGTGTAGTGGTCCTTTACACGTCGTGTAGTCAGTCGGTAGGCGAATAGTAAGGCGGTTTCCAGCTGTGGGGGAGCACATGCCGTGTACTCATGAAGACACGTCGTGTAGTTATATCGGCAGATGAACAGTGTCGCGCTGGCGGGAAGCCGTCAGAGGAACAGTTAAAAAATGGGAAGTACACGCTGTGTACTTTATTTTTTCGCTTAAAATGGGCAGTAGCCTCCCCTATTCATAGGGAAGGCTTAGAACCAAACGGGATCTCGGGAGAGGATGGACGAACCTTCAGAGATCCGTCGATCGCACGTTGGGAATCCGTTTCTACCTCAGACGATCTCATTGGAACCGCACGGGTAATCCCTCCCTTCTCCTTAAGTAGTTCTTGCCAATTCTTACCCTAACGGGAGTTATTTGCATTTAAGCGAGTTTTCTTTTACCTCAGATCTACGGCGTTCTTGAACGTTTCAGAAGGTGTCATTCGCGTATATCGTTCGTGGGTGTTTAAGGTAGGTGGCTTGGTGTTTTTTTCCAACTTTCGTGTGTTTTTGTGTGTTTTTGAGATACGAACCCATATTTGGGGTGTCGTGTGGCTGAGGCTATGGCTATTTTAATACCTAGAATTGTATAGGTAATTAAATGTTATATTAAAATGTTGTTTGGGATTGTTTCTTGGATCCAGGACCACCCCGGTGGTGCGTTCCTCTGTTTAGCTGTTAGGCCAGGATACCCGAGGGTATGCCTCTAAAGTAATGATTGTAGAATTTCCTTGAGAGGAATTGCTTGTGAATGTTTATTTACATGTTGGGCATGGCTCGGTTACTTGCGCCTGAGGGAAATGTTTTTCTTAGCCTGTGGGCATTGTTTTGCTTTGCCCGAGGGCAGTTGTTATCATAGCCTGAGGGCAAATTTTTCTGTGCCTGTGAGCAGTTGATTCTGTGCCTATAGACGACACTTCCTATGCCCGAGGGAAATATCCGTGTTCCTGTGGGCAGATTCTTGTGTTTGGATACTCTTTACCTGAGGGTAGGGGTTTACTTGTCTGAGGACATTGGATGTTTACTAAGAATATTCACTGTGGTGATATATTTAAATTAAATTATTAAATGGATTAAAATGGAAATATAACTGGTTAAGTTAGTTACTTTTCATTACTGCTTACTTTATTGCATTTTACTACTGCACACTATTGTTGCATGCTTTCACACAGTTGGGCACGGGCCTTTGGTGGGTGCCTATTGGGAATTTATTTCTCACACCCTGTTTGGGTCACGCTTTTCGGCCCAAACAGATTACGTTTATGCAGGTTTGGATAGGGTCAAGAGTTCCTATATAGGTACTTGATTGCTTCTAGGGTGTAGGAGACCATGGGACTGAGATTTGGCTCGCGATGCCGCTGGCTGTTCTGTTTTGCTTTTCTGTACTTATACTTCAGTTGTATTGTATTGTATTGCAGTGTAACAGGTTCTGGTAGTTTTATAGAATAGTGACATGCTGCATCTTAATATATATGACTGCTGGTTTCCCTTTTTTGTTATCAGTTCTTCATTTCAGTTATATATACATTCTTGCTGCTTCCGTTATTGTTGTATGTTTTATTCTTTCCGCTGCACTACACTTTGACAAATGAGGGCATAGTTTTCCCACTATCAGACCTAGGCCCTCACTTCTAGTCGGAAACCTCTGGCATTTGGGGAAATGCGTTTGAGGTCACGTGGCGAATTGGGTTCGGGGCACCCATTGAGTGGCACCCGAAACTGGGATGTTACATGGACAACATTGACATCGTTGATTATTCACTCTTGTTTTCTATATCTGGTTTTTCCAAATATACTTAGAGTTTTTCATTAAAAGTTATTTTTTAAGAAACTCATGTGATTCCTATATTGAATAAAAGCAACAATATTGGAAGAAGAAAAGTTCAAACCCCTATAAATGAGATCATTTGTCAATAAGGGAGGAACTTTTCATGATAACCCCTTTGAATTTGATTGTCAATAAATGGGAGAGATAAGAGAAAGGGGGAGTGAAAATAAATAAGGGGAACAGTAAAAGAATGTATAGAATAAAAATAGAGAAAATAAAATAATACCACTTTCTATTTTGAAATGGTTGAAGTGGGTACTAACAACAAACACAAAGGGGGATATTATTAGGCCCAAATTCTGTTTTGGTTGTATTTGTTGTCAATAGGTCAGTATGTTCATTACGTTGAATAAATAAAGTATATTGAGAAGATTATGGATGGAAATTCAGATTGAAGAATGTTTTCAATCGAATATAGAACATATAGATAATTCAATATGATCCATCAGATTGGGATGTTGATAAAAAATAAAAAGATGGTGGACATTAGAATCACCGTCATAATATGGAAGAATATTATTGGTGATCTGACTTAAAAAACATATTCAGGAATTCTAACTTGAAAGTCATATTCATAAATTCAGACATTGTTGGTATGGCTGGAAAGAAATAAATATGTTAGAGGAATGGGAAGTTCTAATACTTTCCATTAAAAAAATCAGTGATTTATTGATCATGTAGTTATCATAAATCATAAGTATTACATAACACTTGTGAGGAAATATTGACAAAATAAAGGGGGGATGAAAGATATGTTTCCAATCATGTTCAGTCTAATTGTAATCATGAAAATCATATTCAGGTTGAGAAGGAAAAGGCATATGTTGTTGGAGTAATGTGGAGTTATAATAATTTACATTGTAAGTACGATGATTTTGAAGTTGGTCACAAATTTATTCAAAGTCATGAAGGAATTCATGATACAAGAAGAAGTCTATGAAAGAAATAAGTTACTAAAGTTGAAGTTGCTGACACCAGTCCTTCATATTCAAAAAAGAAAAAAGATTTTAAATACTGATCCATCATATTCGGTATATCATAATATTCATCAGAGGTAGAATTTTTTGTGATAAAACACCATTGGTATTGTATTTAAAGGATAAATAAGTTTCTGAATCTAATTCTACTGATACTGATCCATTGGATTTAGTATGTCATTGTATTCATCAGAGGATGAATTGTTTGAAATTGATGAAGAGGAAAAGAAGATTTGTATTCTAAATAGGTCAAGATCCATCATATTGAAGATGACTCTAGGTGAATCCAAGCCCAATCATAGGTCTAAAGTAAATAAGAAGAATAATATCACTTAGAGATGGTTGTATATGTTGTTAAAGGGGGAGCTTTAAATTCAAAGGTTATTATGTTTGATTGGTGTGGAGAAAAGTAATGAGGAAATTGTTCTTTTACATTTTTCTTTATCATAATGAGGCATATCGTAGTGAAAGTGGATAATTGGAATCATAAAATAGTTTTCTAGGAAGAATTTGTCTATTTATTCATACATACATTTGGTATGGATCATTGTAATGAAGAAATCATACTGAGAAAATAAGAATGAAGAATTGGAATTAGACTGATGTTCGTGAATAAAGTTTAGAGAATAGATGAAGTTTTTATAATATTCAAGAAGGATTGAGAAGAGTGGAGAAGTGTTTCTAAATTCATAAATGTATCCAAAATTCAAGGAAACATTCAAATTCAAACAATTTGGTTGAGTGGGAAAAATTTTCAGAATCCCTCCCAAACTATTTTTTGTCAGAGTGTAAAAAAAGAAAGTAATATTTAATTTTTGATGGACGTAATTTTCATAGGGGAAGATAAAAAATATCCAAATTTGTAGGTAGAATAAGTTTCTGATGTTTTTTTCTTGAATAAATCATTCTAAACAGAAGTGAAAGGAGAAGAGATAATATTTTAATGTATTCAGACGGTCATCGTATTCAACTAATTATCATATTCATCCAGTTATCATATTGAGAAGGATTATAATATGGTTATTTCCATACCAAATAATAATGTGTTAAAAATTGTCTAAATTGTATTCTGATAGAGGTATATTTTTTGTATTGAGAAATTATACTAGAAAAATTGGACTAGGAAATTGGAATGAGTTTTATTATAAAGTCATGGAGGTTCTTACCAGCTTCTGGGTAAGAAAGTGAATAATTTTTTTGAATTTTTATATTTGTTAAAGTTGAAAAAGGATAATTGTAACATGTTTTGTTACAAAAGCTTTGTATTACATCATTTATTCTTGATAGAGCACACATGGTATTATATTGTTTACATAGTGTTGGATGAGTGTAAGGTCATATCCTACTCGTTGTATTCCACATAAAAGGATTTTTCTTCAATTTTATTATGTGGTATTGGATTATTTATATATCATACCAAGGATGTTGCTATTTTTGTTGAATATTGAACCTTGTAAATACTTGTGTTATTTTGGATGGGTGTTTGATTTTTTTCAATAGGGAAAGAAATATTTAATAAGAAGCTAAGGTATTTTCTTAATAAATATACTTAAAATAAAAAGGTATTACTAATTCTCCCCCTCCCCCTATCAATGATACAACTCTTCTTACTGGGGAATTACATTATATTCTACCTCATTATTGGTACAACTTTCTAAAAATGGGAAAGAGTTTAGTAGCACTGCCTTCTCTAGAGATATAAACACAATCCTTAACCCTACTTTCTTGAGTGTGGGGTCTTCCATTCTATTTACCATTGGTATCCTAGATGAACCATAAAAATACATTTCCTATGTTTGGGGACCATCTTGAATAGAGGATATTTCTTCATCGGGCAGTTCAGTATTTAATGGCATCTCTTTTGTAGATGGGTGCACGACAAGGAAGTCTTCCATGGTCTTCCCTTTCACTTCTTTCTAAGGCATGAACTGTACATATAACTACTATAGAATAAATTCCAATTGTGCCATACTTTCTTTTCATTATAGGATGATTGAGGATAAATTTGAGTATGTGATTACGATAAACGAAGAAGATATCATGGTGTTACAGGTAGTGCCTCAACTTTTGAACAATAAAGATTATTACCAAGAATCTATTCTTGATATCTGAATGATGAGTCTCCATGTTGATCAAGTTTCGACTGAGATAGTAAAGGTTTTTTCATTCCTATCATCATTATTTTACATGAGGATGGAACCTGGTGATCGTTCCAGGTTCATCAGATACAAAATGAGTGTATTTCCATCAATCGGTGGCATCAATGTTGTTGGGCTCAAGAGTTATTTCTTGAGTGTGTCAAAATATTCTTGACAATCACTGGTCTACATATATGTGACCCCATTCTTCATCAATCTAGTTAAGGGTATAAATTTTCATGAAAGGTTGGCTATGAAGCACTGGATGTAGGCCAAGTGTCCTTTAAGTCCACTCAACTCTTTAAGATTTAAAGGAGGTGACATTCTAAGGATAACATTATTAGTATTAGGATCAAATTTGATGCCACGATGATGTACAAAAAAGATGATAAATTTTCTTGAGGTTACCTTGAAAGCACATTTCAATGGGTTCATCTTTATGCTATGTCATCAAAGCTTGTTGAATATGGTTTCCAAGTCGGCTAGATGATCAGCACGTTATCTTGACTTAACCACTAGATCATCAATGTATCATTCAAAAAAAATTCCAAGAAAGGTTTGAGGATGTGATGCATGGCACATTGGTAAGTGGAACTAGAATTTTTCAGACCAAAGGGAATTACCTAATAGCATAATACACCCTACAGGGGATCTGAAATATATGACTTCTTCATCTTTTAAGGCCATATATATTTTATTTTACCCTGAATAGGCATCCATGAAGGAGAGGGATTGATAATCAGCTGTTATATCAATTAGTATTTTTGTGATTGGAACCGGTAAATCATCTTTGGAACAATGTTGGTTGAGATCTCTGAAATTGATAAAAAATCTAATTTTCCTATTTTTCTTCTTCATATGGTTAATGTTGGATAGTCATTTTGGATATTGTACCTCTCAAATAAAATAACCCTTGAGGAGCTTTTCAATTTCTGCCTCAATTTTGGAGGCGTGAGTTGGATGTGTTTGCCTCGATTCTTGCTTGTATCCCGGATGATCTTCTGGAAAACCCAAATGATGGGTGTACACCATGGGTTCAAGACCTAGAATATATAGGTAGTTTTTGGTGAACATATCATAGTGCTAATTTAGGAAGTAATTATATACCTCTTGTTCATATGAAGTCATAGAAACACTAATCAGAGTGGTCCGTAGATCTTCTTTTGTACCCAAATTTATCTCTCTGAGTTCATCCATAGTATCAGATACACCTTCCTCAAATGATAGAGGTTCATCCATAAGATATTATTCTTCTTTATCTCCCTCATTATTTAATTAATTCTTCTCTATCTGAGAAGTAAGTGATGAAGAAATAATCTCTATGTTAAGGGGTAAATCATCATTTGAACGTCAATAAGATGAAACATTCATTCCTAGCTCAATCAATGGTGAGGGAAATGAAAAGAAGATGAGGGATTGATAATGATAATACCCATCCTTTTACATTTACATGAAAACTACTTATATTCCAGTTGATGGAGATCGGATCATTTGAAGCTTGAGGGATGGAATGGAGATATTTTTATCCAAGATTTCATTACCGATCAGAGGGTTGAAGACTTCTCCTATGTTGTCAGGTTCAGTTGTCAAGACTAAAATTATAGAATACGTTGAATGAGTGTTTGATTTTTGGGACTACCTCATAAATTTGATTAATTGTAAGAACAAAATCTATGCTGATCTTCTTGAAAGGGTTATTCAGAATCATTTCCAGACCATTTAGGGCATTGATTTGAGTAACATCATCCTTCATGGAATGTTTTTCCCCTTTGTGGTAGAACCCTACATCAATGTACTATGACTCATAATATTTTAATGGGGGCTTATCACCATTAAATGTCCCAATTTTACCATTGAAACAATATTTTATACATTAGCTTTATAACGAATGAATGGTCTCATGTTGATGTAGACAAAGGCTTCCCGGTATAACATTAAAAAAATCCCTGCTAAATGACCATAAACTCTGAGTCGGACATGAGATCCCTAAGTTGAGTTCTAAATGTCACCTCTCCAAGATGTTATTGTTCATTCTTATCATAACCCTATAACATCAGAGTTGAGGGGGACAAGTGAGAATCATTAATACCTAGTTAGAGAAGTGTCTAGATAGGAATGAGGTTGAATCCTAATCCATTTTCAATGAAGTCCCATCGGATATCAATTTCATTTATTATGATATATATATAAGGGGGTATGAAATGTTCTTGTATGATATAATCCTTGTCCTGATCTGTGAAATTTATGATTTCATGCCATTCTGAAGGATCGTTCTCTGAATTATATACTTCATCAGTAACAACCTCAACATCTAACTCTTGAGGGCTTGAAAATGCCTCAATAAGTGCTTTCTATATGTCCTTTGATAGACTCAGAGCATCCAAGATTGATAATTTGTCTAGAACTTGTTATAGTTTCTTCAAGAGATCATATTTCTGATCCAGAGGTCTTCACATACCAATATGGGGATGCTCTTTTGTAGACACTTTACAAACTAATGTTCCTGACATGGATGGGTCATCCCTTGGGATAGGATCTAGAAGTGCTTTTGTTCTTGGTGGATTAGGTCGGCTATGTAATCCTACTCACCAAGGGGGTGGTGAAATATCCTCTAACCGGTCTTCCAAAATGATCATGTCAATTTATACCCTGTCATGTGTGCAGGAAGAACTCTCTTGTTCCTACTGAGCTCGCTGAAGATCATTACCATGAGTTTTGGATGTGTAGATGGTTCAAGAAGGGGTATGGTTGAGAGAGTGACTCATGGAACTACCATGTCCTCCTCTGTATCCTCAAACTTGATGACCTCTTCCCCCAGTTACCCAATCAAGTATAGGGAATTTAGGTTCATTGTTAGAATAATCATGTGATAAAGGATCCATTAAGTGAATAACATTAATATAACCAAATATAAACTCTTTCTGTGATGAAGATTATACATGATGGGTCGACTCATGTTGTACCATTTAGTGGGGCGGGGCCCATGCTTTTGAGACTTCCGTCATGAAGTCAGCTAAATTCAGGGTTAAATTTAGCATTGTCATGAGATCATATTATTTCATTTTATTCTTATCCTTCTGTCCATGTTGCTTTTTGGAGGATTTTCCTTCAAAGGATTGAGTTTCTAATGAAGCTGGTTGTGATGTGGTGGGATCAGTTGAGGGAATAGTTTGTTGTTTTAGCTTTTCTCGGAGGATGGCATGAGTTTGGTTGATTTTGTTTATAACCATCAAATCTCCAAACATTTGTTTACCCTTTATATTGGCCTATTTCTAGTCACCTTACTCCTTTGGATTGATGGAGGGAAAATAAATCACATGAGCATGTGAATTATATAACTTTACTTTCCTAGAGTCCACCATGTTTTGTAGGAGGTCTTTGAAAACAATATAATCCTTAATGTGGTGACCCAGCATCTGATAGAATGAGAGATAGTTTGGGAGATCTTTGTTACCATATTTTTTGGGTTTCTTAGGATTTAGAAACATGACTAAGTTTTTTTCTACTATCAATATGAATTAGTCAGGGACTTGTTCATTTCACAATGAATAGACTTTTTTTTCATCTCCTCAAACTGTTTCCACCTCTGATCTCTTTGATCATCCTACCAAAGTGGGCATTGCTGCTAAATCTTTTGAAGTTGATTCATACAGTATGGAATAGGCTTTGAGTTGGGAGTAGGTATAGGGGTCTATATAAGTTTAACTATAGCAGCCTCTTCTTTTCTCATCCTCCTTCCCTAATTTAATGAAATTACTCAGGACTTTTCCTTGGTTTCTGTAATTGAGTATTCTACCTACTGAGAAATTGAGACAATATCCTGAAACCCTCTTGTGTGTTTCATAGGGATTAGTGAAATACACAACTCATCGTGAATATTCACTACACAAATAGGAAACAATTCTTCTTCAAGTAGTGGTAGGTTTAAGGAATATGTTACTCCTTTCCACTGAGCAATGAAATCAGACACCCTTTATTTCTCCCATTTTTTTAGTTTTTGAGGTTGAAGATTGTTGTATTTTATAAAGTTGAGATGAACTAGAAGATAAATTTGAAATTTAGGTCTTCCCATATGATGAATGACCGAGAATGAAAATTCATGTACCACATGAAGGATGTCCCTTATAGTAATTACACAAAACATCTGAGCTTCAATGCCTCTTTCTATTATGCGGTACCCAACATGGGATCGCAGTGAGAGATAAAGTGCATAAAGTGATGCTCTGGATATACTCTTGAGCCATTGAATAATAGATATGTAGGATTCTCAATGTTTTTTAGGGGAAGGTGGGTTATACCAATTCAGGGTAAGCCTTCTATTATAGTTGTATTGGCACATTCTATTATTCCATAGCTTCCACTCGATCCATTAATGACTTAGTGGTGTTTGTAATCATTCAATGAATGTATGGATAAGTCGGGACCAGAGCAGTTGTGGTGGATATAGCCTAAAAGAGTGCAATAACTAGTAGGACCACTGGTGGTGGCACTATTGGTATCAGTCATGGGTAAATGATTGGGGTAGGCTTATAAGGATTTTCTTGACCCTGCTCTGGTTTTACACCCAGTGAAGGGAATTCTTGATCTGCTTCAGTAGTTGTGTTGAACCCTCT
Source organism: Viscum album (assembly GCA_963277665.1). Taxonomy (NCBI): domain Eukaryota; kingdom Viridiplantae; phylum Streptophyta; class Magnoliopsida; order Santalales; family Viscaceae; genus Viscum; species Viscum album. The sequence continues at coordinate 446,449,633 of OY728144.1, forward strand.
TTTTTAGGTGTGCCAACTGGAATTACAAGTTAATAATATACTTAAAAGTAATATCTAGAAGGAAGGTTGTCTTGGAGTAACTCTGTATTGAGTCTTATCAACTCTCTCATCTCTTCCTATTTTTGTGAAAATATCTTCTCTAATGAAAGGGATTGACCCTCCATGGGAGGGAGGTGAGACATAGTCTTACCCTTACCTTTTTCCCTATTGGATTCCTTTCATAGAGGTAAAGGTTTTTTATTCGAGGGAATAACCAAATTCTAGAAAAGCCTTTATTTTTACATACACACACCTCCTTTATTTGTTTTAGTGTGGACCAGATTTTGTACTAGAACTTCTTCTTCTAAATCCTCTGAATTATCCTTATGTTTTGTAGGATCTTCAATGAAAGTATTGATAATTCTCACAAATGTGTAATGCATTGCAATCATTCTATTTGAATCTCTATGATATCACCTTATTCTATTCCCTCCAAGAGACTGTGTCCACTTATTTTTTGGCTCCATGGGATTTATTTAGTGGATAGTAATCTAAAAGGAATCTAAAGAGTGTTCAGTAGTACGTGTTCCCAAAAAATGTACTAGATCCTGGGATAGTATGAACTGGGAGGATTCATTCTTTGGAATCTTCCCTGATTGGGAGAAAACTAATTTCCACTAATGAAGGAATTGTTGAGGTGAAAAATCCCACATCCCTAAGGGCTGGGATATTCATGTTATGCTTTCACAACCCCTCAGGCCTAATTGGATGACCTTGAGGGTTGGGTTAAAAAATCCCCCAACCTTGTGGGATGGGGTTTCTCTTGAACTACTATGGATGATATTACGATAGCTTCTCTTTTAATTTTATGAAGTTTTTTTTGAATGTGGGATGGGTGCATCATTTGGAATGCACTTGAATCTCCTATTTCTGAATATCTTTGTGTTATTATCAACATCAGCATAATCTTATGTATAACATCCTCTAAGTGGGAGGATTATTCTGTATTCTGGGATGCTTAAGGAAAGAGTATTTCAATGACCTTCTATCTTATGGCCTGCAGTTGGTGATATTTGGTTCAGGCCTATTATTGCTAAATATATCCTCATTCTTGAACAAATTTTGTTTTTTGTAGTTGTATTGGGGCTATGACATTGAATGATACCACCTTTGTACGTCTTTACTTATTAGGGAGTGTCATGAAATTTAATGCTTTGTGTGCACCCCATCCTCCGATACAAACACCAGATGGGATATCTATGATCAGTTGTCTCAACCTCATTAGAACACTAAGGCTTTCAAGTTGAAGGGGTCCTTGTTGTTTCTTGATCTTTGGATTTTGTGAATCCAGGAGAGATTCCAAGTTAATTTTTTACTACAAACCTTCTATTACCTTGACATGATTTTGATACTCATAATATGGTAATACCTTTTATTTTAAGTGAAAAAGATTTTTCCATATGTTGACGTGAATTTCATGCACAAAATATTCCAATAATTCCTTTGAAATTCTATATTAAGGGGTGTCCAAAGGATAGAACATGATTGGTATGTCATATTTAGCTATTCATTTCTTCATGTTTAGAACATCTTATTCATCTTTCACTAGAGTTTCCTTGACCTGGTCTAACCAGACTAGACGTTTCTCAATTTTTTTACCACAATTAATGGGATTGGTTGGTATTTTCTCTACTATGTTGGAAGGAATGTGATCCAAGGGTGGTTCGAAGAATGATCGTCACCTTGGGCTATCTTCTGGTTGATAAAGGATTTCACCTACCAATGACAAGGCATCAAAAATGACTGGACTTGTGTTTTCAAGTACCTCATGATATGAGGGATTTCACATCATGACATTGTCAATTGGATAATTCTCTTGACAATATGAAACACTACTATGGAAAGAAATTTCGAAATGAGCATCTTCATGGGGAGGAACAACATAGTGGGTTGCATCAAGGGGAATACCATCTTAATCCTTGGTCTTCTAGTCACATAAAGGGTTTTCGTGGCTCTCATCAAGAGATATTCTCTCTAGATCAAATGAATTGTTTCCATGAAGAAATACTCCATGGTGAAGTTTCTAACAAGGACCTTTAGAATTATGGATAATGCTCCCATAATTTGGTAATGGGAGGGTAGAATCGTGAGCTCTGAAAGATAAGCCTCTTAGGGATTCAAGAACTCCAGTGTTAAGCAAAGCCTGATCATAGATCATCTCTTGATTTTCCAATCGAGTTTGATGAGGATTCTTTTTATATGCCTTCTTATGAGATATTGTAGCCACATGTTGGTAGAAGTTCTTGTAATGGGAAGGTGTTTGTACCTTCCTTGGAGTGGCTATTGGAATACGATGATTACCTCTAATTAGAGTGGGGGTATATTCCTTATTCGGTTTTCCATATAATATGGGGGAGTTTTCCCCATAACCCTCCTGGATGAGAGCATAGGTGGGTGTCTACTCTGGGGTGTTATGATGATGAGCCACCCCATTTTTGGGGATAGAGTTATGTGTTAGTAACTTAGTAATTACTATCATCATTGTGATGATGTCCAAGAAATTCTATAGGATGTTGGCAAGAATTTTTTTTTTCCCTTTCACCATTTCTAGGATATTCTTAGTGACTTCAGTAGTTGGAATGGGACTATATGCACATTAAACATATATATTAGTTGTATGTTACTTCTCTTATTCTCCCTTTTCTATTAGTGGATACTGATAGTACTCATGTGTGGGGGAAGATATTTGGGTCTTATAACAACCTAGTCTTTACTTACATTAATATTATATCACTTTTGCAGAATAGTTAAAACATTACAAAAACATACATTGAATGATCATATTAGTTTAGTTTTTTGTAAACTTGGAAACATAAACATTAGTACATAAGTGATCTATATTATCTTCCACTAGGTTCTTCTTGAGTATCACCCTTCTTAGACACATCTTACTTAAACACATCTTTATAACCTTGTGAAGGAAACGTAAAAATGGGTGATCTCAGATGCTCAGTAAGGTTAAACAAGGGAGACATATAAGAATAAACATGATCATAGGAGTATGATAATATGATCAAAATATTATAATATCATACCCTACAAATTAAAGATCATAAACTTGAATCATGGAATAAATCTTGACAGTTCATGAGACATGAATCATAAGGAAATAAAGAACAAAATACATAAAATCATAGCATATGAATAAAACATGAAATTATGGAAAACACATAATCATATAATATGATTTCCATAGTAATAAAGGAATCACTTCCAATTCCAAATTAGTGGCCAAATTCCTTTACTGAATCGGGTTCACTCGTTGTTCCAACCCTATATTACGGAACCAATTTCACTCCTCATTCTATCCTTGTAATGTTGAACCGAGTTCACTCCTCATTCCAATGTTTATCTCATGAGATATAAATCTTTACCCAATGCATTGTAGGGAGATATAGGTCCCACCCATCTCATAATGAAATCATATATACATGTGCCAAAATATCATAAAAAATCATATCATAACCCATGAAATGAAATGGGTGTCATAAACATGTAATCATATCTTAACCATTGGAAAAGATATAGGTTTCATAATCATTTAATCAAAACATAACCTATGAAAAGAAGTGGTTTTCATAAGCATATAACCATTGACAGATAAATATATTTCGTAAACATCATGATATAAAATTTAAACCATTGAAAAAAATAATATGAATTAAAACATTGAATCCTTTCCCCATAATGGAATGAGTGACACCAATGTATGTTATCTTATATGGGAAATAATTTTGAAAGATCTTTTAAAAAAACTTCCTGGGGAAGTTATCATTTCTCCTTTGAAAAATGATTCTTAAAACATTAAACCTTTTGAAAATTATTTTCATACAAATAAAAATTGAAAATTATAAAGTAATAATTGAAAACATTTTTAAATCCTTTTTCTTTGAAATCCTATAAAGGATCTACAAAACCTTCTGAAAACTTTTTTTCCTTTAAAACATATAAAATAAGTGTTAAAACCTTTTGAAACCCACTTTCCTTGAAAAATAATTTGAAATTTTATAAGGAAAACATGAAAATGATTTGAAAAACATTTCTATAAATGTCTCTTTTAAACACATTTTCTTAAAAATTAATATCTTAAACATTCGAAGGAATCTTCAAATAAATAAAGGTAGGTAAATCGGTACATGTCGTATAAGGTAATAATAATATTCATTTTTCATGGTAAAAGGTTAAAAAGATTTATTATTCAGAAAGTGATAAGAATATTCCTTTGAAACATTTGTAAAAAAAGGTAAAAAATATCCTTTAATGATAATATGAGATTAGTATAATATTCATGGAATCCCTTTTTCTAAATCCTGGTTTTTAAGGAACACATATTTCTGACTGAAGAGAGATCTAAGGTCATATTTTCTAAACAAAATTCATAATTATCTTAAGTACCAAAGAGTGGAAAATATTTAATAATAAATGAAGACACCAAGACTAAAAAAATGAGAATAAAATTTAGGATTTTTCTTGAAATGTGGATCATAATATTTAATTAATGAAAACATGATCATAAACAATCTCGATAAACATTGATATTGTTTCAATAAACTCTTACCACATGGTAATTTTAAATTATATTCCCCATATAGGAAAATTAAATTACATGGAGCTTTAAAATATCATGAAAAGAATTATATTCATGTTATAACATGTCAAAGGTATCTTATACACTTCATATAAAAATATTAGTGTATAACATGGCATGTGTCTCAAAGGAAACAAAATTGGGAAAAAATTGATTTACCAATTTTGTAACTTTTGAAACTTAAAACACATGATAGAAATATCATAAAATAGTTATTTAAATAACTATATATTTAATTATAAGAGGTATAAAATACATTCATGGATAGTATACACACCACACAAAATAATTGAGCGGTGAACAAGGCATGTATCTCACGGGAAAAAAGAGTGAGAAGAAATTCCCTTACCTTGAGTCTGACTTATCTCGTGTGTATTTATATTCCTGAATAATATACTTATGTTAATTAATTAATTTATTTATAACCTTTTTAAATTTTATTATTACATTTAATTCACTTATTACTATGTATTATACTACTACTGAAACAATTAAGTTTAAATCGGGTGCTTTGACCAAATTTGGTTCATGTGTTAAAAACGACTATGGTTGGTCGAATATCATCAAAGGGGTAATTATATAAACATATCTAGAAGAATAATAAGAACATAATTATCTTATTTATACATTAATTATACTTTTAAAACCAATTATTAAATTTGATTGTGAAAAAATGAGTCAAATTTACAATCAAGGAGATGGTAGGTCGTTCATACACATGAGTAATGTTTCCATTCTTCAATGATAATTATGGAAAGAAGGTAAGTAACATTAATATTTCCAAAATGATAATTATATCATAAATACAATATTATTTAATCATATATACTTATATATATAATTATTGTTATGTAAAAGAAAACACATCATGTCGAGGAGGCGGTAGTCCACACATCCATGAACGACATTATCACTTTTTAAGTGTGTGAAAGGGTAATAAATAAAATGCTATATTTTATATTTCCATAAAGGTAATTATGTCATGAATATAATATATATTTTTTTATGTAATATATTTTTAATTAAAACCTACCTTTATACATTCCAAGTATCATGTGAACGAATCATGTCACTTTGAGTGGGTGATAATCTACACTTCCACAATCGATGTTATCATGTTTACACATAATGGAAAGAATAAAAGAATTTTTATAAAATAATTAATGAAGAATAATTATATTATATATATCATATATATTATATATAAATATATTGTCCATCATAATTCCCAACCTTGAAAGGTTCAAAAGAAAAAAATGAACAATCGTCATTTCCTGAGGTTGTAGTTCACCATACATGAATGGTAAGTTCATTAACCATTATATGGAAGTGTGTGTGAGTGTAAGTTGAAACCTTAGAATAAAAAAATACTTTTATATTGAGGATTGTTTCTTTTTGTTATACAAACATGTAATGGAAAGAATAAAGGCATTTGTTATAAAAGAATTAAATAATCATAAAGATGTTATATATATCATATATATTATAGATAAATATACTTTCCATCATAGTTACCAACCTTGAAAGGTGAGAAAGTAAACAAAACAAACAATGGTCATTTCCTGAGGTAGTAGTTCGCCGTACACGAATGGTAAGTTTGTTACCCATTAGATGGAAGTGTGTGTGTGTTTAGGTAGAAACCTTAGAATAAAAAATTACTAGTATATTGAGGATACATTTTTTTGTTATAAAAACATGTAATAAGAATATTTTAGTTAGTGGAGAAAGAAAATAAAAGAAAGGAGTTTCAAGGAGGGTGTTGCCTCTTAATCTGGTAACTCCTTTTGGTTTGCAACAAAGGGATTCCTTGGAAGGCTGTATGCCCAAGTGAGGATTCAAGGAAGAATTGAGGGATGTTGGGGAGATATTTTGGAAGATTTTTGTTGATCCAATGTTTCTTGAGAGACATTAGGGAGTGGGAAGAGAGGAGTTCGTTTATAATGGAGGAGGAGTGGCACTCTTGTAATATTTTCAAAAAAAGGGAAACTCCACCCATGTTTATTTATTACAAGTAGATCCAATAATGATCGAAAGTCAATACTAGGGAGTATAGGGTCAAAGTGTGGACATCCTATGACTTTTGAAAAAGTTAATAGGTCGTTTTGGGGCTTAAGGTTATGGTTTAGTCCCTTATTAAGATTAATTTAACATTAATTGTTCTAATTAATTTTAATTTCATTCACTAATATTTTTGGTCAAAAATAAATTTTACCTTATTAAAAATTTTAAATTATCATGATTCCAAATATGGAATCCATATTTTCATATTTCAATCACATAAGTGGTAGAAATTAATTTAAATTTAATCTTACAGACCGGATGATAATGCAGGTTTTTAAAGTAAAAACATTCAAAAGATTGTTGTGCTTTTATAGTCAATTTAAAAGTGAAATTGATTCCAATGACCTAAATTGGATTTATTGATAAAAAATTAATATAATTAAACCTTAAAACCCACTTAATATATCATTTAAATATATAAATAAATTATATGAAAAATCATTTTTGAATTAAAATTCTGTATTTTTAACTATTCATTAAAAAATAAAACTTCCCAGTAAAAATACCAAAAATTCACCCTAACCTAATATTTATTATTATATTTCAAATATGAATTTTATTTTAAAATATAATATTTATAAAAGTTCCAAAATTTATATTTAAAATAGGTTCTCTATTAAAAGGTGGTAAATTTACCTTAATAAAAATATCGGGTTTTATGTGTTAAATTGGTTTTATTCTTTTTTTATTATTATAAAATATATTGAATGAAAATAAAAAATATTAACTTAGATATATAAAATATATATTACATTAAAATTAATTACTAATTTTAATTAATTTATTTTATTATAATTAAAATATATTTGTGGGAATAAAAATAGCTTTCTATAAAAATACTCCCATTATATTCAATTGATTCTTATAGTCATTTATAAATAATTGGTAACTAATTAATTCATTTTATATTTTTTTAAACCATTTATTTACATAATTTAGTTAATAATATTCATGAAATCTAATTTAACATCTAGGTTGCATTTTGTTATATTTGTTAATAATATATTATTGTTCGATAACACTCGATCTTGCATGTTATGCAAGCCATGAAGGAAAGTCAGTCTTTCATGAAACGTAAGCTTTCCCTAATGTTATGTATAGATAAATCTAACCTTTTTATTGCATGAAGTGTATGGTTAACTTGGAATTATGTATATAATAAGAAAAACATAGTGCTTTAATATATTTAAAATAACTATTTTTAGTGTCGTGTGAAATGAAAAATATCAAAAAGATTAAATTAATTTGAAATCTCAAGGTGTTACCTTCTACCCCTCTTAAAATGAATTTATCCCTCTAAATTCTTCTAGTTTATCAAAGTATTAATACTTGTGATTTTATTTCAGAGAAACCCATATCTTAAAAATGAACACTGAAACTTCCTTTTAAAAAGGAAAGTTAGAAACATAACGGTTACCTGAAGTAACTCAAAACTAGGTTTACACATGGGAGAACATATGTTGAAATTGAAAATATGGACTGAGATTAAAAGTGTAAATATTTATAGGTAATGATTGAGTTCATAAATCAAAAAAATTGAATGATCAATGAAAACTTGAGGGCCTCAAATTCATGAATATGTTATGATTTAAAAGGCCAATAGATCAACAAAAATTATGGTATTAAGACAAAAAAATTATCATTTTCTTAACTTTGATTAATTCTTTTATTGGTCAAGAATATAAGGAAATATATGTACTTGATATATTTATATAAATAAAATTTCATTATTTGGTTGTGATCTTATCAATTTATAATTAATACATTACTTTATAGAATGGATGTTCAAAAATTGAATTTGATATTAGAAGCACTAAAATACACTTTTAGTGGATCATAAGGACCATACAAATTGAAAATCATATCAATTTGTCTCTAAATATTATTCAAAATTAATATGGTTAATAAATTAATATCTAAACTTAAAATGTAACACTACTAGTTCAATATTAATTATTATTCATTAGAAATAATTACACATTAACCAAGATATTGTGCAGGCTAGTGGTAGGTGTGAAACCCTTATCATCCTTCGGTCATAGGTTCGAGACTCGTGGCTTTCCCAGACTTGATTGGTTATCACCTAACATACATGATTTCATTTTCTAAAACCACTCTAATATAAATTCTAGAATAAATAATATAGACATCTTTGAAATACGTTTAATAACAAAATTGCCTTTTAACTAGGGTTATCAATAAAACCTCAATAAAAAAATACTTCATTTGAAGTATAACTTAAATTTTCCATAAATGGTTGACCCTATGACTTTCTAAAAAAATCCAAAACTTTAGAGATAAAGTCAAGAAATCATCTTAACATTTATCCCCTATATATCACAAAGTATCTCTTGGTTATCACATTTCAAACATGTGATTACCCTCATTATATATTCTCTGGAAACATGGTAATAACCTAAATTACCATAAATACCTTTGGAAAACATGAATGCTTCTTTATTCCAAAGGTTATTGGATATATTCCTTAAATGAAATAATTTTTAAATTTAATCCATTGTGAAATATAACACTTTTTCCACAAATCCATAATCATATCCAGGTTAATCAGTCCAATCCAATTTACTTTATCCAAATAAATATTCTTTTTATTTAAGAAAAAAACAATTTTTTGAACATCTTCATCACATTAAGGGTTACCGTCCCTGAATCAAAATATAAATTTTCTAATAATTCATCATCATTAAAAATATACTTTTCAATCCTTAATGAAAACTTATACTGAAAATACTTATATATTTCTTGATTTATATAACACAATCTCTGAATTCTAAAACATAAGTACTCCATTCGTCCAACATTATTCTTAATCCATTTCTCAAGATTAATCAACTTATTCCTTATTACCACTTTCATAGAATATGAAATATGAATCATTTATTAAGGTTCATAAACCTCAATCTAATAATGATTCTTGTGATTAATGTAGATAATACTATAAGAACATCACATACCTTTCATGTGACATTTCCAGTTTCTTTATCTTCAGAAGTATAACCAATACTCATACCACCTTCCTTATTCTATTTATGATATTTCCACTTGGGAAATATATTTTCATAATTCACATAATTTCCACATATGAAATATTCCATTTTAACCATGTTCCTTCCAATTCTATACATTGACAAAAACTATAAAACATTGGGTGAGAAACACATATCATATAAGAAAACCACATAATCATGATAAATTATTTATAGGATTTCTATATCATGACACCAACATTTTAGTAAATGAAACCTTAGTTTTATCCTAGGTTATTCATAGTAATATTATATTTTAATCCTTTATCATGTTTCATGAAGATTCTGTGAATTTCCAAAACATATCCCCTGGGAGTGTCAAACCAGGTTTGTAGCAAGACTTGTTGTCGTGTACCAGATTACCCCGAGTTCGGCCTGGGACTTCTTGTCAGATTTTTTACCCCTAGGTATGTATGTGTTATATCCACATCTACTAGTAGTATCCAGATAGGTATGTATTTCTAGGAAATCACTCACTCTATCCTTTACCAAAATTATAGGACATTTTCCTATACTTTTCCTTATCCTTAGACATATCCATATACATGTCCTTAGAGTTCTCACTAAGGTTTTATCATCCTATTTTCCAAAGGTTAACCAAACATTTTCTATAATACCAACTATAAATACCCAATATTTTCATACATTAACATTAAATAATTGTTTCAGAATACTTAAATTATTAGAAAAATGGACACCCATTGATCTTATTCATTTAGTGCCTTTGGAAACTTAGAAACATAAACATTGGTACCTGAGTGAGCTATATTATCTCCCAATAGGTTCTTCTTATCTAGTACCCTTCTTAGACACATCATAATTAATACACATCTTCATAACTTGGGGAAGGAAACATAGAAATGGGTGATCTTATATGCTCAGTAAGGGTAAACAATAGAGACATGTGAGAATAAACATGAGAAAAAGAGTATGAGAATGTGATAAAAATATTTAAAGCTCATACCCTGCATATAAAAGATAATAAACATGAATCATGGAATAAATCTTGATATTTCATAATGCATGAATCATAAGTAAATAAATAACATAATTCATAAAAGCATAACATATTAATAAAACATAGAATTATGCCAAACACATAATCATATAATATTATTTCCATATTATTCAAGGCATCTCTACCAAGGACATCTTAGCAGACAAAGTCCTTTACTGATCCAGTTTCACTTCCCATTTCATCCCTATATTACTGAAACAAGTTCACTCCTTTTTTATCCCTATAATACTTAATCGATTTCACTTCTCATTTCAGTCATGTCTATATCATGATATATAAATCTTTACCCTATGTAATAGAGGTAGATATTGGCCCCACCCGTCTCATAATGAAATCATACATACACGTTTCAAAAAATCATAAACAATCATACAATAATACATGAAATGAAATTGGTGTTATAAACATGTAATCATATCTTAGCCTATGGAAAATAGATAGGTTTTATAATCATTTCATTGAAGAATAACTTGTGAAAAGAATTAGGTTTCAAAAGAATATAACCTATGAAAGAGAAAAGGATTTCTTAAAAATCATGACATAAAATTTAAACCATTCAGTTAAAGAATATGAATGGAAATATTGAATATTTTCCCTATTAAGGCATGATTAACACCAACATATGTTATCTTATATGGGAAATAATTTTGAAATTTCTTTTGAAAACACTTCATGGTGAAATAATCCTTTCTTATTTGAAAATTTTTTCTTAAAATGTTAAACCTTTTGAAAATAATTTTCATTACAATAAACATTAAAACTTATAATAGAAGCATTGGAAACATTTTGAAAGTCATTTTCCTTTTAAAACTTATACAGGAGCTTTAAAACCTTTTGAAACCCGTTTTATCCTTCAAAATTTATAAAAGAAGCATGAAAATCTTTTGAAACCAACTTTCCTTGAAAAATACTTTTAAACTTATAAAGAAAGCTTGAAAAATATTTGAAAACCATTTCTTTGAAAGTTTCTTTTAAAAGAATTTTCTTAAAAATTAACCGTTTAAACATTAAAATGAAACTTCAAAGAAATTATGGTGGGTAAATCAGAATATGTTGTACCAAGTAAAAAGAATATTTCTTTTACATGGTAAAAGGTTATAAAAATTCTTTATTCTGAAAGTGACAAGAAGATTCATTTGAAATCATTGGTAGAATACAAAAAAAAGGTAAAATTTCCTTTAATTATCATAGGATATTATTAGAATATTCTTGTAATCCCTTTTTGTAAAAGCATAGTTTTGAATGAATACATGTTTCTAATCGAAGAGAGAGGTCGGGTCATATTTTCTTAAAATAAATTTTTATTATATTAAGTATCAAAGAGTGGTAAAATGTTACTAATACATAAAGATATTGAGACTAAAAAAAGGAGAATAAAATAGAAAAAAATTGAAATATGGATCATAATATTTCATTAATGAAAACGTGATCATAAACAATCTCATTAAACGGTGATATTGTTTCAATAAACTCTTACCACATGGTAACTTTGAATCATATTCCCCATTTAGGAAAATGAAATTACATGGAACATTAAAATATCATGAAAATAATTAGATTCATGTTATAAAATTTCAAAGGTATTTTATACTCATCATATAAAAATATTGGTGTATAACACGGCATGTGTCTTAAAGGAGTAAACATTGATATAAAATTACTTTATCAATTTGGTAACTTTTAAACATAAACCTCATGATAGAAAAATAATAAAATGGTTTTTGAAATACCCATATATTTAATTATAATAGGCATATAATACATTCATGGTTAGTATATACACCACGTAAAATAAGTGAGTGGTGAATAAGACATGTATCTCACAGAAAAAGAATGAGATGAAATTCCCTTACCTTAAGTCCAGCTTGTCTCATGTGTCTTTGTATTCATAAATAATAAACTTATGTTAATTAATTAATTTATTTTGAACATGTTTTAATTTTATTATTACTTTTTATTCACTTATTGCCAGGTTTTATACAACTACTTAAACTATTAAGTTTACGTTGAGTGTTTTGACCAAATTCGGTTCATGTGTTAAAAACGAATTTGGTTGGTTAACTATCAACAAAGGGGTATTTAAATTAAAATATAAATAATATTAATCATTAATAATTATCATATTTATACATTAATTATAATTTTAAACCCAATCATTAAATATGGTTGTGAAAAATGAATCAATGTTACAATCATGGAGACTGTAGGTCGTACGTACATATGAGTAAAGTTCTCATTCTTGAATGATCACTATGGAAAGAAGGTAAGTAACATAAATATTTATAGATTTATCATTATATCATATATACCATATTATTTAATCATATATACTTATATATTGAATTATAGTGATGTAAAAGGAATCACATCATGTCGAGGAGGTGGAAGTCCACACGTCCGCGAATGACGTTATCACTTTTTAAGTGTGTAAAAGGGTAATAAATAAAATGGTATATATTATATTTCTAGAAATGCAATTATTTAATGAATATAATATATATATTTTTATGTCACATGTATTTAATTAATACCTACCTTTATACATTCCATGTATCCTGTGAATGTGTAACGCCCTGACCCTAGTTACCCAGAGTCGGTGCATTATTACATAACATTGGCATGATCACAAAATATCAATTCTCAAAATACCGATTTTTTTAGTAGCCTTGGAATCACTAGATACATTCATAAAGTTTACATTACATCATAAAGTGAAAACTACAACAACATATTGTCTCCACACTCATATCCCCTTATACTATCCCTGCAGGTCATTCATAAAATACTTCTTCACATCCTGGGAAAAATAAAACATAGAAAGGGGTGAGCTCAGATACCCAATAAGGATAACAATATAGCGGAAACTTTCTTAAATAAGCATAAACATTTAAGTCAATGTATAACTAAAACAAAATCCTTTTAAACTTGAACTTCAGCATAATATGGCAAAAAATAAAATGAAGTAATTCCATTTAATTATTCAAATGGATATTTTACTTGTCGAATAATCACATGAAATATCAATAACCACATTCATAATGATGGAATTCATAATTCCATACTATCATAACCACATAGCCAAGGCCCCGTGCCAAGACTACAAATAAGATTTTATCAAGGCCTCGTGCCAAGACACTAGTTTGTCTCATGAGACCTATCGATGCATCGAGGAGCTATAGCGGGCTACACCTGTCACTTATTAAGTCCAATACATTCCTCATATAAATACGTTTAAACATAACATAAACATTCGTATTAAAACTAGCGTATGAAATTTCAATACTTTTTCCATAAACCATGAATGGTATAAAAATAACACATCCACAGACAAACATATCACAAAACCTTCAATACAATATGAAAGTTTTGTATCATAATAAATCAACTTCAAATAAGCTTAAAATCCATCAAAGGATGTTGACATAGATGAAATCAAAATTATTTGAGAGAAATATCTTTTTTTTTAATCATTGAAAAGTTACACATTTATAAAGGAAGTAACTTAAAATATATTTTTGAATCAAAGTGTCCCATACCACTTTGAAACTTTTGGAAAGAAATATCATTTAAAAACATTCATATCCATATAAATAAATCCTTAAAATAATTTTGAAAACATGGACATTAATTAAAAATATTTAGAAAGATAAATCTTTAAAACATTTAAAATTTTGATCTTGATAAAGAGTACCTTTCACAAATTCTTAAAAAAATCATTTTGAAATCAATTAAAAGTCACATAATTATAAAATAAAACATTTAAATTAAAAATATTCTTATAAACTTTTAATGTAATATTTGATGAGTTTATAACGGTATAAAATATCCGCACCCGCCGTATAAGTTAAAAAAACATTCTTTCCTTAAATTTGTCGAAAAGGTCAAAAAAGTAACTTGTTTGGAAAATGACGAAAATATTCCTTTCAAAACACATAAGGGTATAAATGACTTTAACCCATTTTCTAGTAAATAGTAAAAAAAATTTGAAATATATTTTTATGAAACATGGATGTGGATGATAAAGAGGTCCCAGTAGATAATTACGTATAAACAACCTCGGATAATGAAGAGATTGAAATAAACCCTTACCTTGTACTTTTCCTTGGTTGAGGGTAGTTTAACCTCATGTATAATGGTAAGATAATTGTTATTAAATTATACAATAATCATATGCATTAATATGATATCATATATGATCTTTTAACATTGATTTGTTAATAATATCTTAGTATTATCATCGTTTAGGGTGTTAACGGATTCGTTTTCCTTTATATTCTTAGTTACGTAAGTCGTGTTTGTTATGGATAGGTTGTATATTATTCATATATAGAATGATATCAAGTCCTTAAACATTATTTTTAATCATCAAATGACAATTATACTTGAATGTATATGATGGGGAATGAATCTCATCGTGTTCGTGGAGACGGAAGTTCATATGTACGCACGAGCGACAATATCATTCTTTTGATATTGAAATAATATATAATTGGATGTTAAATCATATATACAGAATAATTATCATGTTATATTTATTATTTACATCAATTACACATCATTATCATACCCATCCAAATAATAAAGTTTTGAATAACAAATACACCACGACGTGGAGACGGTAAGTCGTACGTACGCACGTATGGTGACATGTCATTCAAAGGATGGATAGAATAATGAATATTGTTGTTACATATTTATAATAACATCACAGTATATAGAAGATATTGGAGTTATTATTTTAGAATGGAAAGAACAAATAAAGAAGTTGAATATGAAAGGAACTTGAAAGAGGGTGGTGAAATCATTTCCTCTTCTTCGGGTTCTTCCTTTTGATTTGATCAAAAGGGCTCCTTAGGTTGGCTTTCTGATCAAACTAAGGCCTCTAGGTTGTATTTAGGGAAGTTTTGAGGATATTTGGGAAGATTCTGGCCGAGCCAAAAGGCTTTGATGGTGTGAAATTGAGAGGAGGGGGAGTGCCCTATTATAAGAGGGGTGAGGGGCACCTTTGGAAAAGCTAGAAATATTATTTTATAATAAATTCATATTTGGTTTCTAATAGATCCAAAGTGAATTATTTAAAGTTTAAGTTTGGGATGGGTCGAAAACCACTCAAACAATAGGTTTTATATAGGTTTGGGTCACTATATTAACCTTATATTTTAGTTTTAACTCTTAGTTAATTAGTTTCACATTTACCATGTCACTTTGTATTTTTATATTATATAGTTAATAAACTTACTATATATATCGAAGATAACCCCAAGTGGTCCATTAATGAAACACCTATAATTATATAATACTTTTGGCCGAACCTTAGATTTTTAGGAATTGAATATCAATTAATAATATAATATTTGTTTTAAAAACTCTTTTATGTCAATTTTGACACTATTCGGTATTTGATTTTTGTGAAACTCATAACAGCATTATTAATTCTAAAAAACATAATTAAATCTATACTAACATGTAATTTTAACCTATAAAATTAGTGTAATTCATAAAAAGTCTCAAATTACATTTATTTGGGTATTTATATTATCAATTATTTTATTATTTCATTAATTATGTAATTATTGCATCACCATTGTGTCATAAATAAATTAAATTATTTAATGTCTAAAAATTATAAATAAAATACCATTATGTATGAAATCGTTTTATATGTCTAATTAATATTTATAATTGAATTTATCTTATGTAAAACCCTATGTTAAAAATGTTTTAGTTAATAAACTTTGATTTTAACTCTTTTAACTCTTCTTTGAATTAAATAATAATAAATGTCCTAATCTAATCTAAGTGGACCTAAATGATAATATTTTATTCCTAAGGTTATTTTTGTTCGAGATAAACTTGTCAAATAGAATTAGGACATGTGTTAGGGTAATATTAATATCATTTTTACCATTAATTACCCTATTTACTTTTAACCGTGGTAAATAAAAGTAAAAAGTTACTATTCACCAAAAATTATTTTTATCTTATTGAACCACATTTTACTCCTTGATATTAACCGTGTCTCTCATATTTTCAAAATTCAACTCACAAAAGTGGTAAAATTATGTTTTATGGGAATTTTCAAATTCTCCTATGAGGTGGGTAAAAGACGGTGAAAAGTTTAATAAACTTTTTATGTGTCTAAAATTATTATAAAATGACTCCAATTAATTACATTGAAATTATATAGGTATTACGTATCTATTTTTACCTAAAATAAATTTAAATAAAATAAATAATTATTTAAATAAAAAGTCGGTTTTAACCAATAACTCAGTGTTTTTCACTATTCATCAAAAATTGAAAGTTTTCAGAAAAATACCACAAATTTGGCCTAAGCTATATTTGATATTATGAATTCAAAAATTATGTCTATTTTACCAAATTAAAAACATATAAGTTGCATTAATTAATTTAAATTAATTTCCATTGTCAAAACAAATAGCGTGCTTTTAAGAAATAATAACTATCAAAAGATTGACACTTACTTATGTTCAGTTTAAATGTAAAATTATGTCCAATGACCAACATTGTATTAAATGGAAAAAATATATTCTAAATATACTTTAAAACCACTCAAATTCATAATTTATCACTACTAATTATTTTAATTAAAAAAGTTGTTTTTAATTAAAATTTAGTAATTTTCACTATTCATCAAAATATGAAAGTTATCCGAAAAGTACTGAAATTTCACCCTAAGCTAATTTCAATATTCTGAATCCAAAAATGAAGTTCATTTTGAAAGATAAAATGTATAAAATTTCAAAAAGTGGGTATTAATATTCTTAACGGCGAGTATGATTGGTTGTGGTGTGTTAGAACTCGAAGTTGCGTATAACACACGCTATTGTATTATTCAAAGAGAAGTATACCATGAAAGCTTGGGGTGTTACATTCTCACCTCTTTCAATAAATTGCGTCCTCACAATTTATGTTTGGTATTGGAAACTTGGGGTTGACATTCCAAAATATCATAGTTGAAATCCCACATCGAAAAATGGATTAATGAGGTCTCTATTTAAAATAAAGAGTGGTAAGTATGAAGGTTACTGAAAATAGCACATACTAGGGTTCCATGTAAGAAAAAATGGATATGGAAGAGAAATTTAACCATTAATATCTTATGGAGGGTGGTAGAGAGCATGGCTATGAAAAGTCCAACAACCGCAAAGCCATAAATTTGTGATGATCTAAGGTACCATCTAGGACAACGTTTTTGTTCTAAGTTCCTTTTTTTAATGTTGAGGAATTTATTTATGAGATTGGATAAGATCATAAGGAGATATAATTACTTTATAATTATAGTTTTATACATTAATAAATTTCTAATACAAACTCATCTTTCACTACAAAACATAATACAACTCAAAAATACTTTATTTATCCTAATCGTATAGGGTCCCAAATATAATGAATTTATAATTCACAAATCAGACCCTTTAAAAAAAGAAACTACATTATACAATCCAGGGACTTCACGTAGTCCAGTGGTAGGTGATAAATCCCAATCGCACTATGGTTGTGGGTTCGATTCCCACAGCGTTGTCCGACGCGACAGGTTGTCACACGGTCTGCATGTTGTCCTTTTATAAAAATCCAAAAATAACCTTTCAAACATAATCCATTCCAACCATTAGACTTATCCAAAATACTACTATCCAAACTCACAGTCCAAATTTTATAAGGAAGTTAAACACAATGAAGATCCTTTTTTCCATGTAATAACATGTGAACACCTTCATCATGTATTATTTTAAAACATGGTAACATTATGAATTACCATAAAACCTTATTGATTACATTCATGCTCCCTTATTCTTTATAGAATGTTGGATATACTCTTTCTATCCAAAAATGTTGTAAACTCCAATGATGAAAAATCATTAATCGGTTTCAAGGTAGTCAAGAATATCCAATATAATTATTCAATTCAACCATCTCTTATTTCAAAATCACTACCTCATTATCAGGACCATATTAAGGATTATCTTTCCTTCAACCATGTATTTTCCAAAAAGTGTAGCTTAATATTATGTCAATTTTCTTAGAACCATATAATCTCAAATCCTCAATGAAATAGTATGGCAGTACAATCCTTATTTATCTCCATAATTCATATAATCAGTACATCATTGATACAACACTCAAACGAAATAATTCTTTAATAACAACATAAGAACACTAGTCATTCCTCTTCATCTGTGGTATTATCAAAACTTTATTATTATCCAATAGCATCATTTGGGGCATACTCTGATTATTTGAACATTGATTCACATAGTGTCCCCACTCCTTGCAGATGAAGCATTGTACATTTGAAACCTTTTTCTTACCCTCACAATCACGAATGTGGTGTCCTGTTTCTCCACACTTATAACATACTCCCATTCCCTTCAAGAATTTTCCAAGGTGATTCTTTCCACAGTTATCGCATATGGGAAAATCCTTCTTTACCTTCTTCCCTTTATCTGTCTTTCTCTCTACAATCCTTTTCCTCTCTGGATTCCCTTAAAATCCATAGGACTCTGAGAACTCTTTACTTATCTTATCAACACATGTTACTATTTCTTCATATGATGATAATACATGGGAGACTATTTCCCTTCTAAATTTTGTCTTAAGACCATGAATGATTTGATCCTTTTTACTCTTTGGATCATGCGTATTGCTGGAGTTCTCATTCCTTCTACTGGGCACCATTTCTAAAATATGGCATACACTAGATTAGTTTATGAATAGAAATACCTAATCCCCAACTTGTAAAACACTTAACATAAATTAAACAGTTTATTGATATAATCCATAATCATAAAAATGTTTTATTTGAGTAAGTATATACTCATAAACCCTTCATAATTGTTCGTAAAGAAAATGGGAATTATCCTAAGCATCTCCCCTGGGAGTGTCGTAACCAAGAGTGCAGCAAGGCCCGTTGTCGTGCACCAGTTCCCGTTTGAGTCTAACTCAAAGCAGTGTTTTTGGGTTTTACCCCTAGGTACATTTGTGCCAGAGCCACCTCCACCTGCTCGTATCTAGACACGGATGTATTGCTCGGAAAACTCACAAAATCTCTACAATACCAAAATTCTAGGAAGTTATTCTACACTAATCCTCAAAGTTCATCTTAGGTCTATGTGCTCTAATCAGAGTTTATCTAAATCTAGCTTCCAAGGTTTGTATTAAACTTCCTCTGATACCAACTGTAACCCCCCAACCCTAGTTACCCAGAGTCGGTTCATTATTACATAGCATTGGCATGATTATAAAAGATCAAGTCTCGAAAGACCGATTAGTTTAGTAGCCTTGGAATCACCAGATACATTAATAAAGTTTACATTACATCATAAAGTGAAAACTACAACAACATCTTGTCTCCACACTCATATATGCTATCCCTGCAGGTCATTCATAAAATACTTCTTCACATCCTTTGAAAAATAAAACATAGAAAGTGGTGAGCTCAGATGCCCAGTAAGGATAACAATATAGCGGAAACTTTCTTAAATAAGCATAAAAATTTAAGGCAATGTATAACTAAAACAAAAGTATTTTAAACTTAAACTTCAGCATAATATGGCAAAAAATAAAATGAAGTAATTCCATTTACTTATTCACATGGATATTCTACTAGTCGAATAGTCACATGTAATATCAATAACCACATTCATAATTATGGAATGCATAATTCCATACTATCATAACCACGTATCCAAGGCCTCATGCCAAGACTACAAATAAGATTTTTTCAAGGCCTCATGCCAAGACACAAGTTTGTCTCATGAGACCTACTAATGCATTGAGGAGCTATAGTGGGCTCCACCCGTCACTAATTAAGTCCAATTCATTCCTCATATTAATAGGTTTAAACATAACATAAACATTCGTATTAAAACTAGTATAAGAAATGTCAATACTTTCTCTATAAACCATGAATGGTATAAAAATAACACATCCACATTCAAACATATCACAAAAGCTTAAATACAATATAGAAGTTTTGTATCATAATAAATCAACTTCCAATAAGCTTAAAATCCATAAAGGATTTTTACATAGATGAAATCAAAACTATTTGAGGGAAATATCTTTTTTTAAATCATTGAAAAGTTACACATTTATAAAGGAAGTAATTTAAAAGATTTTTTTGAATCAAAGTGTCCCATACCACTTTGAAACTTTTGAAAAGAAATATCATTTAAAATCATTCATGTACATATAAATAAATCCTTAAAATAATTTTGAAAACATGGACATTAATTAAAAATATTTAGAAAGATAAATCTTTAAAACATTTAAAATTCTGATCTTGATAAAGAGTACCTTTCACAAATTCTTAAAACATTCATTTTGAAATCAATTAAAAGTAAAATAACTATAAAATAAAATATTTATATTAAAAATATTCTTATAAGCTTGTAATGGAAGCTTTGATGAGTTTATAATGGTAGAAAATAGTCATACCCACCGTATAAGTTAAAAAAACATTCTTACCTTAAATTTGTCGAAAAGGTCAAAAAGTACCTTATTTGGAAAATGATGGAAAGATTCCTTTAAAAACACATAAGGGTATAAATGAATTTAACCCATTTTCTATTGAATAGTAAAAATGTTTTGAAATATATTTTTATGAAACACGGATGTGGTTGGTAAAGAGGTCCCAGTAGATAATTACGTATAAACAACCTCGGATAATGAAGAGATTGTGAAATAAACCCTAACCTTGTAATTTTCCTTGGTTGAGGGTAGATTAACCTCTTTTATAATGGTAAAATAATTTTTATTAAATTATACAAGAATCATATACATTAATATGATATCATATATGATCTTTTAACATTGATTTGTTAATAATATCTTAGTATTATCATTGTTTCGGGTGTTAACGGATTCATTTTCCTTTATATTCTTTGTTACGTAAGTCGTGTTTGTTATGGATAGGTTGTATATTATTCATATACAGAATGATATAAAGTCTTTGAACATTATTTTTAATCATCAAATGACAATTATACTTGAATGGATATGATTGGGAATGAATCTCATCGCGTTCGTGGAGACGGTAGTCCGTACGTACGCACGAGCAACAATATCATTCTTTTGATATTAAAATAATATATAATTGGATGGTATATCATATATATAGAATCATTATCATGTTATATTTATTATTTACATCAATTACACATCATTATCATACCCATCCAAAATAATAAAGTTTTGAATAACAAATACACCACGACGTGGAGACGGTAAGTCGTACGTACGCATGTATGGTGACATGTCATTCAAAGGATGGATAGAATTCTGAATATGGTTGTTCCATATTTATAATAACATCACAGTATATATAAGATACTGGATTTATTATTTTAGAATGTAAATAACAAATAAAGAAGAAGTTGAAGAAGATAGGAACATGAAAGAGGGTGGTGAAATCATTACCTCTTCTTCGGGTTCTTTCTTTTGATTTGATCGAAAGGGATCCTTAGGTTAGCTTTATGATAAAACTAAGGCCTCTAGGTTGTAGTTAGGGAAGTTTTAAGGATATTTGGGCAGATTTTGGCCGAGAAAATAGGCTTTGAAGGTGTACAATTGAGAGAAGGGGGAGTGCCCTTTTATAAGAGGGGTGAGGGGAACCTTTGGAAAAGATAGAAATATTATTTTATAATAAATTCATATTCGGTTTCTAATTGCTCCAAAGTAAATTATTTAAAGTTTAAGGTTGGTATGGGTCTAAAAACACTCAACCAATAGGTTTTATATAGGTTTGTGTCACTATATTAACCTTATCTTTAGTTTTAACTCTTAGTTAATTAGTTTGACATTTACCATGTCACTTTGTATTTTTATATTATATAGTTAATAAACTTACTATATACATCCAATCGACCCCCAAGTGGTCCATTAATGATACACCTATCATTATATAAGTATCTTGGATGAACCTTATATGTTTAGGAATTGAATAGCAATTAATAATATAATATTTGTTTTAAAAACTCTTTTATGTCAATTTTGACACTATTTGGTATTTGATTTTTATGAAACTCATAACAGCATGATTACTTTAAACAAACATAATTAAATCCATACTAACATGTTATATTAACCTATAAAATTAGTTTAATTCATAAAAATTTTCAAATTACATTTATTTGGGTATTTATATTATCAATTATTTTAATATTTCATTAATTAGGTAATTACTGCATCACCATTGTGTCATAAATAAATTAAATTATTTAATTTCTAAAAATTAAAAATAAAATACCATTATATAGGAATTTTTTTTATATTTCTAATTAATATTTATAATAGAATTTATCTTATGTAAAACGCTATATTAAAAATGTTTTAGTTAATAAAATTTGATTTTAACTCTTTTAACTCTTCTTTGAATTAAATAATAATAAAAGTCCTAATCTAATCCAAGTGAACCTAAATGATAATATTTTATTCCTAAGGTTGTTTTTGGTCGATATACACTTGTAAAATAGAATTAGGACATGTGTTAGGGTAATATTAATATCTTTTTTACCCTTAATTACCCTATTTACTTTTAACCGTGGTAAATAAAAGTAAAAAGTTACTATTCACCAAAAATTATTTTTATCTTATTGAACCACATTTTTCTCCTTGATATTAATCGTGTATCTCGGATTTTCAAAATTAAACTCACAGAAGTGGTAAAATTAATTTTTATGGGAATTTTCAAATTCTCCTTGGAGGTGGGTAAAAGACGGTGAAAAGTTTAATAAAATTTTTATGTGTCTAAAATTATTATAAACTGACTCCAATAAATTACATTGAACTTATATAGGTATAACATATCTATTTTTACATAAAATAAATTTAAATAAAATAAATAATTATTTAAATAAAAAGTTGGTTTTAACCAATAACTTAGTGTTTTTCACTATTCATCAAAAATTGAAAGTTTTCAGAAAAAACCAAAAAATCGGACTAAGATATATTTGATATTATGAATTCAAAAATGATGTCTATTTTACCAAATTAAAAACATATAAGTTGAATTAATTAATTTAAATTAATTTTCGTTGTCAAAACAAATAGCGTGTTTTTAAGAAATAATAACTATCAAAATATTGACACTTACTTATGTCCAGTTTAAATGTGAAATTATGTCTAATGACCAACATTGTATTAAATGGTAAAAATATATTTTAAATATACTTTAAAACCACTCAAATTCATAATTTATCACTACTAATTATTTCGATTAAAAAAGTTTTTTTAAATTAAAATTTAGTAATTTTCACTATTCATCAAAATATGAAAGTTATCTGAAAAGTACTGAAATTTCACCCTAAGCTAATTTCGATATTCCGAATCCAAAAATGAAGATAATTTTGAAAGTTAAAATGTATAAAATTTCAAAAAGTGGGTATTACTATTCTTAACGGCTAGTATGATTGGTTGTGGTGTGTTAGAACTCAAAGTTGTGTATAACACATGCTATTGTATTATTCAAAGAGAAGTGTACCGTGAAATCTTGGGGTGTTACAGAACAAATCACATCACTTTGAGGGGGTGGTATTCCACACTTCCACAAGCTATGTTATCGTGTTTAAACATAATGCAAATAATGAAGTAATTTGTTATAAAATAATTATAGAAGTATAAATACATTATAAAGATTATATATATATGATATAAAAACATATTTTCCATCATAATTACAAACCTTGAAAGTTGGGAAATGAATAATGAACAATCTTCATTCCGTGAGGCGGTATTTTGTCGTACATGAAGGATAAGTTCGTTACCCATTAGATGGAAGTGTGTATAGTTATAGGTAGAAACCATAGAATAAAAACATCTTAGTATATTAAGGATAATTATTTTGTTATAAAATCTTGTAATAAGAATATTTGAGGTGGTGGATAAAGAAAATAAAAGAAAGGGATTTGAGGGAGGGAGTTACATCTTAATCGGGTAACTCATTTTGGTTTGCACAAAAGGGATTCCATAGAAGGATTTATTACCAATGGAGGATTAAATGAGGAATGTAGGGATTTTTTTATCTATTTGGGTAGATCTTGTTCAATAAAAAGTGGCCTTAGATGTGTGAGGAAGTGGGAGGAAATGAGGCCTTTTATAATGGAGGAGGAGTGGCACTGTTATAATATTTTGGAAAAAGTGAAACACTAGCCAAAATTTTTTATTGAAAGTGGATACAATAATGGTCCAAATTATTGATAAGAGAAACTATGTTATATATATTTCCATCCATTTTATTTGTTACAAGTTTATAGGTCATTTTGGGCCTTAAGGTTATGGTTTAGTCCGTTATTAATCTTAATTTAACCTTAATCGTTGTAATTAATTTTAATTAATTTCACTAATATTTTTGGAGAAAAAAATTGAATTTATTATAAATTATAAATTATTATGATTCCTAATATAGAATCCATTTTTCTAAATTCCAATCATGGAATTGGAAGAAATTAATTTAAATTTAATCCCACAGACGAGACAACCATGCGGGTTTTTAAAGTAAAAACATTCAAATGTTTGCTATAATTTTCTAGTCAATTTCAAATTGAAATTGATTATAATGACCTAAATTTGATTTATTGATAAAAATTAATCTAATTAAACTTTAAAACCAATGTAAAATATAATTTAACTATATAAATAAATTATATGAAAAATAAGTTTTGAATTAAAATTCATTATTTTTAACTATTCATTAAAAAAATAAAAACATCCCAGAAAAATTCCAAGAAGTCACTCTAACCTAATTTTAATTATTATATTTAAAATATGTAGTTTATTTTTACATATAATTTTATAATAGTTCTGAAATTTATATTTAAAATAGATTCACCATTAAAAGATGGTAAAATTGTCTTAATTAAAATAGTTGGTTTTATGTGTTGAATTGGTTTTATTCTTATCTTATTCTTATAAAATATATTGGATGAATATCAAAAATATTTACTTAGATATATAAAATATATATTACATTAAAATTAATTACTAATTTCAATTAATTTAATTTATTATAATTAAAACAACTTTGTGAGAATAATAATAGTTTTCAATAAAAATAATCCTTTTATATTCAATTGGTTCTTATATTCATTTCTAAATAATTTGTAACTAATTAATTAATTTTATATTTTGTGAAAACCATATATTTACATAATTTAGTTAATAATATTCATAAAAGCTAAGTTAACATCTAGGTTATATATTATTATATATTTTTAATAATATATTATTGTTCAGTAAGACTTGTCCATACGTGTTACACAAGCCATCAAGGAGAGTCTGTCTTGCGTGAAACGAAATCTTACCTTAGTGTTCTTTATTGAGAAATATAACCTTTATATTTCATGTAGTACATGATTAAATTGGAATTATGTATAACACAATACAAATTTAGTGCTTTAATATATATATATATATATATATAATAACTATTTTCAGTATTGTGTGAAATGGAAAATATCAAAAAGATTAAATTAATATGAGAAAAAATCAAAAAATTCTCTAGGTGTTATAGGTTTACCCCTTGATTTTCATCGGTACTTTATAATTAACTTCTCCATATGTAGCAAAATGAGACTGCTGGTAGGCTGGATGGGTTAAAGATGGTGTATGTTCCTGTTCATAGGTTTTCTCTATATTTGAATGATAGGATTCCTTGAAGACGGTCAGATTAGTTTGTTGGATGGCTAAATGAAGGTAAACTGGTGTATGTACCCACTCACTATTTTCCACCAAACTAGGTTGGTGGGATTCTTTGGAGGGGGAAGAGGTGCGACCCTTCTCCTTTTTGTCCAATTTTCATCTCCAGAGGGACATCTTTCATGCCCAGGTCTGAATGAAATGGGCCAGACCTAAGGACAATACCCTCATCATAGTTTTTGTTTGTTGTCATATAGCGTTGGTGGCAGAGAATGATGGTATAATCCCTTGTTAATGATTCTTTTGTCCCTGAGATGACCCTGTATGTGGCCTCTTGATCCACCTCCCTAAGATATGGGAGAGACTAGTTGTTGTGTTCTAGGGATAAGCTCCCAAAATAGTTGAATACGGTGGTCAGTGTTATCTACATCAGGACCACCATCCATCATTGTCTGGATGATTGGGAGTTATTTACGAGATGAAGGGCATATCGGGTGGCCTCCAATGTTAGGATGGTACCGTGTTGATGGTACTCTCAGAAAAATGAGTTTGAGACCTAGAATTGAAGATTTTGGGTTGGTGATGACGTTCTTTTCCGGGATAAAGATCTGGTCTGAATAGCATCCAGAGCCTTCATTGGTGAAAACATGAAGGATGTCATTGGATCGAAGGGAGTTCTGAAAAGGAGTGCCTAGAACACACACAAACATGAAAAATATGTCAAATAATCATCTCAAATACATATTTTATTTATTGTATTTCTTGGGCCCCATTCCCCATGAGAGTGAGAGGGGCATAATAGGTGGTGACACTATCATCTGGTTTATGTATTTCACATCTGGTTCACCATTTTTATTTTTCGATGGAAATGGGGACTTCATTACGATTTTCTATTTCTGAAAAGTTTCCAACAGGTTTGTTCATGGAACCGAAAACACCCAATGGTTCAATGTCTGAGGGGACTTGTTTTCCAAAGGCAGACACTCATTAGGTATTTTGACCAATGATGCTTATGAAATCACATAGGTCAAGAGGATGGGAGGTCGAGCTCATCACACCCTTTTGGGGTAAATTATTTTCTACTCCAGGACTCTATTATAGATTTAAGATATGTTCATGAATATTTCATTAATTCCCAAGTATAATGTGGTTCAACCAAGAGTTAACAATAAATTATTAACATGCGTATATCTTTTAATCATCTGTATATATCTAAGGTTATTTATCAATGGAGATATATGTATGTATATAAGGTTCTCTATCAATGGTATCCTCTTATTTACTACTTAGATATTCTTTGGTCGTTATTAAGATGATGTTGGTTTTCTATCCAGGAAGTGGGGCAATCTATATCATATCATCATCCAGGAATATAGGAATCACTCAGGATTATATTTCTATCCTCGAAGATGGGAATTTTTTTGATGTTGGGATTGATCCCATGTATAGGCTTCCTACGTATCCTTGTGAATGGAATCAGAACCCACATAGTTTGGTTCTTCTTTGTCGGGCACATCATACCTTTTAAGGTCATGTGATGATGACCTAAATGTATAGTTTAATTTCATGTGGTGAGAACTTCTAGGTGGAAGGTTCCTACTCAAATTTTGGTATGGAACTTTTGCTGAAGAATACCAGAGAACCTATGAGAGATGAGGATTCTCATGTTGAATTAAAACCTATTAGGAATGTGACTGAGAGAGAATAAGGTTGATTTTTGGTGTTTGGTTTTGAGATGATGGATACTTCTTACATATCTCGTTTGGAGGGGAATCAAATACCATGTAGTTTGGTTATGAGGGACTACACTTATGGAGGTTCTTTATAAGGTTTATTTTGTAGGGGATTATGACCCTCAAAAAGGATTAAGTTGGTGCTTATTCCTGAAGATGATTCCCTAAAAAAGGATAGAAGGAGTGATATATTAACTCATTGTGATTTGTAGGCTTTATTATGGGATTACTCCTAGTGAGGATTACCAATGGATGAATTTTGGGGCTTACTCCTAAGGATGATTCCTTGATAAATTGGGATTTTGGTTGGGGATTACTCCTAAGAATGATGCACATTAAGATTGAGCCTTAGGTGGGCTCCTTACATATCTTGGTTATGGTAGGAATTAGAATTCTCATAGTTAATTATGTATCATGGATCATGTGGGTGTCATGATCACCACTAACCTCTAAGCACACATGAGTCAAGCTCAGTGTGAGAAACAAGAGGAAGTAGAAGATTATACAAACCATGCACTTCTCTTCCTCTATTGGTGGAAGAGGATAGGGTGGTGGTAGAAGATGTTGGGGTTACAATACTTCCATCTCGTCACTTCACCCTAAAGAAGGAATTAAAGTAAAGGAAGAAGAGTTAGAGAAGAGGAATAATACAATCTCCTACAAGAAAGGCTAGGAGCTTACTCTGGGAGGGATTCACAAAAATTGGTTTCGCAATGGGATGAGTATCTAATTCCATGTTGAAAGG
The DNA here is from genome assembly GCA_963277665.1 of Viscum album. Lineage (NCBI taxonomy): Eukaryota > Viridiplantae > Streptophyta > Magnoliopsida > Santalales > Viscaceae > Viscum > Viscum album. The sequence goes on from OY728144.1 coordinate 446,478,518, forward strand.
AAAATAAAGTGAAATACTCTCCCTATTCACTAGGAACTAGAAGCTCTGTATATTAGAGATGATAAGGGTCATACATGGTTTAAACCTTAATTCTTCGAGACTAGAAGCTTCCCGACACTATCACTAGGGTAGGGGTCATCATGACCATATATATAAAAATTTACATGTTCCCTAACTATCCTAACTATTTTGTAGGACCATTGTGGTAAACCTCTTATAATAGATATACAAATCCAAATAAGAGACATTATGGTGTGATTTTTTCCATGGATTTGTCAGTTTGGAGGTCTTGGTGTAGGTTTCAACTTGGTCCTTTTCAAACAAGGGAACCAAGGGGATAGGATCCCTACCTTATGTGGCTTTGGAAGGGGGCTTAAAGTGTGACTCATTTAGGTATTGGGCATAGTTTCTCAATGTAGGTATGTTGTGTAGGTGTGTCATGAAAGGACTATGAGGAACTGAAAGTGCTTCACATAGGGGGGAAAGGCCTGGGTGAGATAGATATGCCTTAGGAAATAGAACTCTGGGGTGAAAACACTCAGGTGAGGCATTATCCAAGACACCCTAGGTCTCCTCCAGTTCCCCTGAAAGGGTCTCATGTAGGTCCCTGATGAGGGGGAGGGACGTTTTATAATTGGTTTCTCTGTAGGAGAGAATACTCATCGTGCAGGTGTCTTATGTTTTTAGACCCTATAGGGACTTTGATCTCACTTATCTTTTTTAATTATCTCTTTTTTCATGATTTTGAGAGTTACCTGATAAATTTCAGGGGACCTGGGAGAAGGTGTTTCATAATGAGAGCTCCTAGGGTTCTTTGAATTTTTCAATTCTATAAATAAGGAGTCGAAGGGTCCTATTTATAGAAAATATGAGACCCTAAGAAAAGGATTTTTTCCATGCAAGTCCACAATGTAGGTGCCTCGTGTATGTGTCCTGTGAATGGGTGTCTTTCCCCTTTGTCCCATATAGGGTAGTTGTGTGGCTTATGTACTACACAGGTGTATGTGCATATAGGTCAATTTGAACAAGTCCCTTGGTTCTCCTTAAGGCTCTTTAGAACTTTATCATGCCCAAGGTGATCTTTAGAATCTTTCATCCTCCTTGATAAAAAGGGAGTGTCAACAATGATACATTGATTTAAAAAAATGATATCCTTTTTTAAAATAAATTTTTTAAACTTTTTAGAAAATAATTATAATATTTTCTCACAAAAATAAATAAAACTCATTTTTGAATAAAACATATTTTTGAAGAATAAAATGACTTTACTAAAATTTGAGTGATTATTTACTAATAATTTATCAATATATTTATATTTAGTATGACCTTTATATATATATATATATATATATATATATCATAAAGTAGTTAATCCTATTCAAACTCGCCAATATAATGGGTAAGTTTAATAGTCATATTTAAATAATAATTTTTAATGGTTTGTTTAGGCTTGGTATTGTGTGTCATATACACTATAAAATATAGTTTTATTTTAAAAAATATTGGGGTACAACATTCTACCCCACCCATTTAATAAATTTTGTCCTCGAAATTTGAAATTGATCTTGGTAATAAAAGGTTTGACATTTGAAAATACCTTTCTTGTAATCCAACATCATAAAATGGGTTAATAAAACTTCCTCTTGGAAATAGGAAATATAAAATATGAAGGTCATCTGGAATAACACATAACTAAGATTCCAAATAAGAGAACATTGGTGGAAAGTAAAATTACGGTCATTGAGAAAAAAAATAATCCCTAAATAATTATAGAGAGTGATATAGATAATTGATCATAAGAAACTGAATGAGAAAGAGAAATTTAATGACTACAAAACTATAAATCAATGATGTGTGAAAAATACCATCGATTCATCTGAAATAAAGGTACTCGATAAAATTTTTTTCAAGATCCTTTTCTAAGATTTAGGCAATTCATTTACCAACTAGATTAAGAAAATAAGAAAATATACTTACTTGACAAGTATAATTTTATCCTTTAATCAATTTCCACCACAATCTCATGTTTTTCTCTAAATAATGAGGATTCTAGATGAATTTGTTTACACATGAAACACTAAAATGAACTTATAATGGATCATATTATCCATAAAAAGTATAATAATATATTTCTTCTATCTATCGACATTAACCAAAACCAAAATGGTTGGAACAAGGTATGATAATTACCAAAATGAATAAACCTTTAAATGAATAAATAATACATTAATCTATGGAATTCAATAGTAATACCCAAAATTCAAACTAAATCATTATATAAATGACTACCCTTAAAATTATTCAATATATTATTAACTGAGATTGAAACCCAAATATTTGAATTATTTGACCACATATTCATCAAATATTTATCTCTAAATAATTCCAATCACTCTTAAAGTCTCATACTAAAAATATATATTACATAGTCATATAATCTCTAAGATATGATAATCATTTCCATAAATAACCTAAATCACCATAAAGCTTCATTAAAATCATATATACCTTAAAAAGATATTTTAACCTTTAATCCTAAAATACAATACAATAATATTCCATTTACCTTAACCATATAATGTTCCCCAAAATTATAATGATCCTTTTAAAAAGTAACATTAATCACTTAATCACCAAATCACTTTGCCTTCCCATAGTTATCTATATAATAAAATATATGATCTCAAAATAAACTTAATCTTTATTTGTCACATAATTTTAAAAAAAATCATTCTAACCAAGACATCACATAAGCCAGTGTTAGGTGCCGAACCCTTTCCCCCTTTGTTTGTGGGTATAAGACTTTCGGCCATTCCACATGTAATAGGTCGTACTTTTTAATAAAACTATATTAATATAATTCTTATAATTTCCTCCTAAAAATAACCTAATCATTAAAGAACATATAAACCCATAAGGTTATCAATACATTTAAACTTATAAAAATAAAAATTATTCCTCAAATAATACTTCACATTGAACCTAATGGTTACATACACCTCAACCCAGTAAAACATCTCCTTTAATGTCATTAATCACATTAAAATCCCATAACTTATATAATACAAAGGGGGGGTTTGAGACTTTAAACTTATGATCAAACTTAAAAACATAAACTTGTGATGATATCCATAACTCTTAATTTAACCTCACATTAAAACATCATAATCACCAATTTTATCTAAAACTTTTCTATGATACCAACTATAGTGAACCAAGCCTTTTTACACATATTATTACATGATTTTTTACATAAACATCCAATAATTACAAGATAAAGATCATGAGGTCAAGTGTCTTTAGAAGAAAAGGTACATAAAACATCAAATAGAAACTAAAAAATAATATTTTTATTTTTATTCTCCTTAGTGGGCTCTTAAATCCCTTTGATCTCCAAAACACTGCATATGATAACATAGGGAATACATAAAAGAATGAGTGAGCTATAAAACCTAGTACAGAAGTAAACATGATAACGATTAATAACATGATATCATAAAAGATAGGTCATATAAATAATCAATGGGTTCTTAACATAAGGGACATGTTAAGATAGGAAATATAGAAGCAACACAAAACACGACATATAATAAGTCAAGACTAACTACCAAGACAACATCACATAGTGGACATAGTCCTATAGTGGATTATATTTACTCCCCAATCCCATACATAATGTCTCATCAGACAAAATCCTTACCCAATGAATTAGAGCGCTATCTAGGCACACCCATCATAACATGTACATGCTTATGTGTTCCAAAAGATTAAATCAATCATTAGTAATAAACATAATAATTACTCATGGAAATAAATGAGTTGCATAATCTTTCCTCATATCATAGTCAAAGGAGATTTCATAAATAAGGAATTAAGAAATGAACTTAATGCATGTATTACCCCATCAAAGGAAAGGATAATAAGATAGGTATATGTGTGATATATATATATATCTATATATATATATATATAATTTATAATAATTCCATAACATTTAAGATATATGGAAAGTGGGTTAGATAGAGAAATTTCATAACCCGAAGAAAAAGGGTGGTTTAGAGAGATCGCTTACACCCATAAGCAAAACATTTCCTGATATCAAAATATCCATTCCATTTAAAACCCTTCCTGAAAATAATTTAATCAAATAGAAATATGGTTTTTCATTGAAGAATAAAATGAATATTATAAATAAATAAAAATATCAAATAATGTTTGTGGTGGTGGGAAAATTCATGGATTTTGTATAAGTTAAAATAAAATAATCTTTTTGTCTTTTATAAAGAAAGTAAAATAATTCCATATAAAATACATAAAAAGATTCATTTTGAAAACCTTTTAAAGAAAGTAAAAATATACATAAAATTCCATTTATAACTAATTTATTCCAATATAAATAAATTAATAAATAACTTTAGTAATATTTATGTTTAAGAGAAATATTTATCAAATAAATCATTAAAATATTCAAAACGAGTTTATTAAAGAAAAGTGTCCCTTACGTAAAACCATAAAAATATTTATTTAAAAAAAACATGGAAAATAAAGTAAAATATGATCAAAAATTAAATTTAACATCTGTTTAATTATAAATAATAATTTTCTTGAAACATTTAGATTAATATTGAAGAAAATAGTTGGTAGGGAAACTTTAAAAGATAAATTTTAAAAAAAGTCCCTTACCTTGAGTTTGACTCACCAAATATGTTATTTATATTACTAAATAAAAAATTATGTTAATTATTTAATTTCTTAATAACCTATTTAAATTTAATTATCCCCTTTTATTTTATTTATTATCATGTTATATTAAATTAATTAATCATTTAATTTTATGTCATATTCTTTAATGATATTCAGCTCATAAGTATAAAATGACTTTGTTATGTTGACTATAGTCAATGAGATAATTATTTAATTACATACAGAATAATAATAATGAAATAATTTTCATTTTTATACTTTAATTATACCTTTAAGTCCAACCATGTAATATGGTTATGAAAAATGAATTATGTTACAATAATGGAGATGGTTGGTCTTGCGTATGCATGAGTAACATTTCCATTATTCAATGATCATAATGGAAATAAGGTAAGTGTAATTTTATATTTAAATAATTATAATCATATCATAAATTTAATCTTATTTCTTTAAATACATTTATATATACCATCTATTTTATGTGGTAATGACAAACAAATTAGATCACTTCGTGGAGGTGGTAATCCACACGTATGCACAAACGACATCATCATCTTTCAATGAATGGAAAGGTAAGAAAATATATGATATATTAATTTTAAATAATGATAAATATTTCATTAATATCATATATATACATTAAATTAATCATCATAAATATTCATTATGTATGATGATAGAAAATGAATTACATCGGTCCATAAGTTTGTAGTATGTCGTACACACACATGACGATTTAGTTTCCCATTTGATAGAAGAGGAGATGGATTTAGTTTATTACATTAACATAATAACATATTAGTATATTAAAAATAATGATTTTATTATATCATCATGTTTGAATAATATTTTAAGGATTTTTAATAAGAAATAACACAAAAACACTCGGTTAAGAATTGTACCTCTTCTTAGGAAAACCTATTTAGGTTTACACCAAAAGCATTCCTATGAGAGTTTAATAATCAAACCAAAGAATCCAGGAAAGTAAGGGAATTTGAGAAGATATTTTTTTAGTTAATATCTGAACCAATATTCTTTTTATGTGTGAAGAAAAATGAGAGGATGTTTCCTTTTATTAGTGAGAGGAGGGGAACTTTTGGAATTTCATAAAATATTAAATTAATATAAATTATTTTCCATGAAAAAAAGTATATAAACTGATAAAATTATAGGATAAATTGATTATAGATCAAAATAATCTCATCCAAAAAAATTTGATAAGTTTAGGTGATGTTTTTCACCCTTATCCTTTGGTTTTAGCTCATGTTAACACTTTTTGACAATTACCACCATAACGAAGTTTTTTACACATTAGGGGTCAATATATTTATTATAAAAGGAAAATTGGCCCACGAATGGACCATAAATGGACCATAGTTGATATTTTTCAACATATACCAATCACATGGATAAATATAATATTTTTATAAATTTTGAATCATTTAATAATATATTATTTATTATAAAATAACATTAATGTCATTTTCTGAACAGTTCATTTAGTTTTACATTGAAAATAACATAATAAAAAAGTAATTTGAATATATTACATTCAGGCCTCTATAAAATATTATATGTATCTAAAAAATCATTAATAATATAATTATTTAAAATTATATTACTTTTAATATTTCAAAAAAAAATTATTTTATTTTTCTAATAATTGAATAAATATTGTATCAGTGTTGCGTAAGCATTTAAATAAATTATATGATTGATAAAAATAGAAATTAATTACTATCATGAAAATAATATCATAATTCTCAAAGTAATTATTAATATTCATTCACAACTTTCATTTGTCCCTATGTGAACATATATGAAATATTTAAAAGCAAGACGGTGACATTTTGTCTTTTTATTTAAATAAAATATTATATTGCAAACATCCATGGAAAATTGTCTAATAAAAAGGTAAATATAGAGACTAAGGTTATGAGGCTATATATCCCTTTATCCAATAAAATTTTTGATAAAACAATGATGGCCTTACCACTCAATTTTATCCTAGGTTAGCCCAATTTACCCTTTTACTGTAGTGATGAATTTTTAATTTATTATTATTCATTATAACCAAAAATTAAGTTGAACTTATTAAATAATATTAATTATTATTATTATAAATATGGAATTCATTTTACCAAATTCAATCTCTATAATTGGAATAAATTAAATTTATAAATATCATGTAAAATATAATGAATAACGATTTTTCAGGAAAAAAAAATAAGCCTAAATGTATTTTTTTACCAAGATCACATATAATTCTAATTAATATGTAATTAATTAGATTATTATTTTTTTTTAAAGTGTCTTATATTTATTTAGGATTAAATTCAAAATATTATGGGGCATTTTCAATGAAAATAAATGATGGTTTTACAAAAATTGGTATTTTTCACTATTCACTGAAAAATCGATATTTTCTGAAAAGTCGTAACATTTTAAAATAAGATAATTTTTATATGATAATTTAAAAAATTATGGAATTTTATCAAATAAAATTTCTAAAATATATAGAAATTAATTAAAATATTTTCTCATAAATATCAATAAAAACTATTTTTGAAAAAAAACTTATTTTTGAAGAATAAAATGAATTTACTAAAATATGAGTGAATATTTAATATGAATTTATTAATACATTTATATTTATTAGTAACATTATATATATTTAATAACATAGTTAATATAATTCATACCTCCCAATTTAACAGCTAGGTTATAACAATCATATTTAAATAATAATATTTCATGGTTCATTTAGGATCAGTGTTGCATGTCTTATATGTTATCAAAAATATTTGTATTTTTTTTTAAATCATAGGGTTTTAAAAAATATATATTCTAAGTTCTCCCACTTTTTCCCCCACAAAATTTTTTTTAGATCTATATACATATTCATGTTTCTTGGATGAATAAAGGAGTCATGAGCATCATCCAAAAGTTTCTTCTTTAGTTCTGGTTTTGATGGAACACATATCCAGGTTCCAAACCTTATTACTCCATATTTATCAAAGTAAAACTCCAGAATATTTGTTACCTTTTTTCACTAAATTATCTTTTAGGGCTTATTTTATCTTCATACGAATGGATGGTTGAGTTGTCACTTGGGTTAAATAAGACCTCTTACTTTACCTTATGAATTAAAGATTCATCATTTGTGAATACATGAATATTGGGTGTATTTTAACCCTCATCATAGATAATGTAGCATGATATTTACTACTCAAAGCATCATCTGCCTTGTTTTCCTTCTTAAGGTGGTATTTTATTGAGAATTATTAGACTTTCATTAGCTCAAACCATATCCTTTGGCATGTATTTAGCTCCTTATATGTGAATCAATATTTTAAACTTTTATGGTCAGTATAAATATCACACTTGTCACTATCAAAATAATGTTTCCAAATTTTTAATGAAAATATCACTGGTGCTAGCTCCAAATCATGTGTTGGGTAATTTTTCACATGATTTTTTAAATATCATGAGTCAAAAGTAATTACTTTTTCATGTTTCATGAAGAAACAAATCAAGAACTTCTTCAAGGAAAAACTTTATATTAATAACCCTTCTCTACTATATGGTAATGTAAGTATAGGTGTCGTGACAAATCTCTTATCCAGATCCTTAAAAAATCACATTCCTCTGTCCAAAGGAACGCAACTCCCATCTATGTTAACATGGTTATTGGATTTGATATCTATGATAAATTTATAAAAAAGCATCAATAGTATACATATAAACCAAGAAAATTTTGGATCTTGGTTACTACAATTTGTTTGGTTTTTATTCAATAACTTTTGTCTTTAAGGTATATACATATGTTCTTATTCTAGTGATTACTTGACCCATGAATGAAAATTTATGTAGAAAGAATTAAAATTTACTAAATTTGGAATACAACTTATCCTTTTATAAGGACATTAATACAATCCACAAGTTATCTTAATGATCTTACTTATTCTTATAATAAATAATAATATCATCTTTAATGACAATCACAATGTGATCTAGGTGGTATTTAACGACTTTATTCATTAGATCCATAAAGATCATGGTGGATTAGTAAATCTAAATAGAATCACTAAAACTCATAGTTTCCATAACTTATTTGTAAATCTCTCTTTAAAAATTACACCCTTTTGACCCTTAACTAAGGATATCCAGATCATGGGTTAATATTTGAAAAGTTTTAAGCTCCTCTGAGCTAATTGAACAAGTCATCAATATGAGGTATATGATACTTGTTCACAATCATGATCTTGTTAAGCTCGTTATTTGCAATAAAAAGTTTCGTCAACCTATACTTATTTTTTAAATGGGACTATGAAACCCATAGTGAATCACTATGGTAGATAAAACCCTTGTCCATATTTTCTTATAATTTCTTATTTAATTCCTACAATTCAAAAGGAGACATTCTATATATACTCCTTGATATAGGCATGGATCTAGGTATGAGTTATATTATAAAGTGAACCTCATTATCCATAGGAATACTAGATGGTTCCTTCATAAATACATCATTATATTCTTATACAATATGAATTTTATCAATGCAGACTTTCTCTCTGATCATTTGAGTAAGAAGTCCATCATTACTGGGTATCAGGACCCATATTATATAATTTTCTTCCTAGAGAAGTTCATGATCACTCTTAGGTTGATACTTAATAAAATGATGATTCAAGATATGAAATTTGGTCTACTTTATCTAAAAATTGATATGTGATTTATATAGGAAAATTCAATCCAGACCCAAAATTGTGTCAAATTCAACTAAAGGGAGAATAATTAAATATATAAAAAGTATCCTCCCACAAATTTCAATCAAAGAAGAGTTGTATATCTTAAATGAGATCCTTGTTACACATGGTGATTTTATATATAGTTAAATATCCATTATGTGAGGTGTTGATTTAACATTCATAGAAAATTTATGTGATATTAAAGAATCCAGTGAACAATAATCAAATATGGTACTTGAAGATATAGAATACAGATTAAGTGTACCTCACATCACTTTGTTATTATCATTTATCTCGGTGATAGTGACCGTGAACTCCCTTCCATGTTCCCTCTATTTGGTAAGTATTTGGGACATATTTTATTCATTGGCCTAAGGGTTTGGGAATTAATTCACATAGTGATACATGCCATCAAGGTTTTCCTAATATTTTAACTTCCATTTCCCCTATATGATGTACTGAGAGACCCCATATTATATCTATATATTTAGAAAAAATTGAACAATTTATTTAGATCTTCTAATGTATCTTATGGATAGAGCCTTTTGGATACTGTGTTATAATCCACTAAAGAAACAATTGATTTTACTTTCTAGATCAAAGATAAAACCATAGGCATATCTTGTGAGCCTCATGAAGTTTTCTTCATAAGTTCCAATGTATTCATCCTCCATTTCATTAAACTCCAATAATTCCCTCACTATCTTCATGTAAAGAGTTTAATGAAAATACTTCGTAAATAACACTTTCTTAAACTCTTACCATTCCATTAATTATACTTTCTCTTTATTCATTATATACTGAATGAGAGTCCACAATTGGTTATCCTCACCTTCCATATGATAAATATCTTAAATAAACTTCTCATTTTATAATAATTGGATAATGGAAAATATATTTTATATCACATTGATCCATTACTCAGTGATAAGTGGATTTCAAAAACCACTAGAAGAGGGTGGGTTTTACTGCATAAACATCTCAATAGTAAGCTATTATATCCTTGGTTTATTAAAAATATCAATATTTTTTGCATTTTTATTTTTGGTTTTTTAAATTTGAGTGAGCATCATTACAAAATCATATACTCCAACTCCCATTTCATTAGGTTTTTTATTAGTGAAAACTTTACAGTATACCTCTCACACACAATTAACATGGTTCCTTATAGTTCTAGACATTACTAAAAACAAAATTGAGTTAACATGAGTGATGAATAATTAACATCATAAGGTAATAATAACATAAAAGTAATTTAACCTTATAATGTATTATGATTTTACACAATCATGTTAGTTTATTATGCTTCTAGTTCAACCCATATTATTATTGGTTAAACTTTAGGTTGGGGTTTCTCATATTTATTAACCTAATCACTAAAATTAGCTAGAAAAATAATCTTTGATAGTGGATTTTAAAGGAAATATTATTGGCCAAATCATATCCCATAGGAGTTTAAAACTATGTGTGTAGTTAGGCCTATTTGTTATGAACTAGGTGATGGTTGAGTTAATACTCAACATGGACTTTTCAAGGTTACTAACCCTAGGTACATATTTTCTTGACCCTACATTCAATTTTAGTATCCAGATATAGATATAATTATAAATAAATCCACATACTTAAGTCTTTACCAAAATTTCATGATATCATCCTACATTTAGAATCATCTCTAGGGTTTCCACTAAGGTTTTCTAACCCTAATTCTAAAAAAATCTTATCTAATCTAAAAAACCCTATAACTATACTCTGATACCAACTATATTTACCCAAGAAAAAATGCCTTTATTTTATATTCTTTATGTGATTTAAACATTATATTCCACAAATAATAATATCCCAAAAACAGATAGGTTCGGTGTAACACCCAGATATTTTATGAGATAGATAATTTTTAATTTCTTTTATGTATTTTTTTGTACACTACACAAATATTATCTTGAAATATATTCAACACCATATTATCTTGTAATAAATGAAACACTATTCTTATCTTGATTTACATGAAAAAGTGACCTTTCTCGATGGCTTGCGTTGTAGGAAATACCGAGTTTCACTAAACAAAGATATATTATTAAAATTATATTATTTAATGGGATATAAACTAGAAATTATTAATAGTATTAACCATATTTTGAATTTTATATTCATATTATGTATTTTCTAGAACATGATATAAAAAATTTCAATTTTTTGGATAATAGAAGTATTTTTAAAAAAAATAGTTTTTCCGCCTTTTGATGGATCATCAATTTTAAATCTTTTTTTAAAAAAATTATATATTTTATTTGAAAAAATTAATTAATTAATTTTAATTGGAACCTAAAAATTTACTTTTGTTGAAGTTTTGGTATTTTTTGATAAAATTCATATTTTAATGAATAGTAAAAAATACTACATTTTAATTCAAAACAGCATTTTCAATTAATTTATTCATATAGTTAGATTATCTTTTTAATAGAATTAAAATTGTAATTGGATTATGATTTTATAATTTAATCCAAATTTTTTCATTGGTTGTAATTTCACATTTAAATTGGACATAAACATATGTTAATCTTTGGATAGTTTTTACTTTTTAAAAACTCGTTTTCTGGTTTTGACAACAGGAATTAATTTTAAATTAATTAATAAATTATGTGTGTTTTAAATTTTAAAAATGGATTCCATATTTATAATCTGTGGATCCTAAATATTTTAATATATTTATTTTATTTTATTTTTTGATATTATGAATAGTAACTACAATAATTTTTATTTAACGTGGTTAAAGGTAAATCAGGTAAATTAGTGTAACAAATAATATGATAAGGAGAATAAATAGATCATAAAACCTACCAAAAATACTATTTCATGAATAAAATTATACCCTTAACATCTTAGGTTCTAAACTTAGTCATTTAATGGCTACTTGATAATGAAAATGACATAGATATTAATAAAAGAAATGAAAGTGACAAAATGTCAAACTCGCATTTCTTATAAGAATAATAATTTTAATATAGGGATAACTAGGTGATATCTTCGAAAATAAATATTCCATGGAAATATAAAATAATAACTACATCATGGTAATTTATTTTTAATTTTTAGTAAATTAATAATTACCTTAAAGTCTTATGCTTTGATGATGTAAAAATTAATTAATTAATAATAAATCCATAAAACCAATTTTATTAAAATACTAATAATCTTAAAAAGGCCTAAAAATATGACCAAATAATATTTTTCTAGTATATCTAGATCATAATCATCCATTTTCTGATAAATTTTCCATTTGGATCATTATAGAAGATATTATGACATTTATTTTATTTTATTTAAAGTGATGTTAAAGTTGTCACATTATACTTTAATAATTATAACATTTCTAATGTTGGCATTTACAGAAGATAAATTTGAATACATATATTATTATGAAATCCAGTAAATTTATGTTCAACCTATTATTTTATTTCAAATTTAAATTATACAAATAATTATATTAAATAATTACCCAATATTGATGTAGTGATTATTTTAATAATGGAGATATCAAATAAATGTTATTAAGAATATTAAAATAAATATAATTTGGGATAATTAATTTGTAAAATGAATTTTATAGATGACCTTGACACATTAGGGATATAATAACATCTTTTTTTCAAGGATAACACCTTTTCTTGATATTTCTAAAAATCCAAGAAATGAATAGTGTCAAAATTGACACAATTGATATTTTGTTAAAAATAATGTATTATAAAATTATTTAAAAATCAAAAAACAATTTTAAAAATATAGAATAATTATTATATGGTCTAAAATGTGATAAATTATTTATTTGTCATATAATTTAAATCAAATAATAAATATTTCACCCTTTTAATATTGAAACATTTGCTATCTTAATTAAGATTAAATAGAATAACTAATTGTTAATTAAAATAATAATGTTTAAACTGACATCAAAACTTATATAAATTTTATTTGTTAATGATATTTCAATATTATAATATTCTATATTTTAATATATGTCATTTTTGAGTTATTTGGATTGATTTTAAAATTATTATGAATTAATAGTTTCAGAAATTCCAAACGTGTCCCTCACCCCAATTATAAAAGGACACCCCATCCCTCATTTCTACACAATTCATTAAGCCTTAAATTTCATCTATACCTGACCTAGTTCTCTTCTAAAATTCTATAGAAACATTATAGAGGTCCTGGTTTCTTCAAAGACCAATTTTTCTCTAAGAGGAGATTTAGAGGAGGCACATCGAAGAAGAGGTAATATCATTTACCGATTCATTCAAACTTCTTTCTTCTTCTAATTATACCTCATGAGTTTTTTAATTATAAATTAATAAATATAGTATTAATTATATACTGATATGTTATTATGATTACGAAACAAACATATTCCACCTTCTACCCGTCCTATGAAAAATGAAATCACCACGCATGCGTACGTACGGCTTACCGTCTCTAGGTCGTGGTGTAATCTGTTTTTCACCACCACCTTATTTGTATGGGTATAATGATGTAATTAATAACTATATATTATTATTATAACATTATATTTATTCTTAAATTTTATACACCATCCACTTCAAAACCATTCAACAATTATTTGAATGATATCGTCGCTCTTGCATACGTACGGCCTATCGTCTCCATGATGCGATGTGATTCATTCTACATGATCTTCATTAAAGCATGATTATATAAGTGTAAATAATGAATAAATATGGTATCTATTATGTTAATATAATTTTATAATGATATAACCATGACCTAATAAGTATAACCAAAACTTATTCGATAAAACATTCAAAAGAACATAAAGCAGTTGGCACTCAAATAACGAGAAATAGTGAAATTTTACTAATAAAGGATTATAATATGATCAGATATGATATCATAAAAATTAATATTCTTCTGTAAGAAGTAAATGACATTATTTAAATCATTATATAGGAGTTTTATATACATACAAATCATATCGTACCTAAGGTAAGGGATTATTTTGTCTTACTTTTATTTCTGTGGGACACATGCCTTATACACCATCTAAATATTTTTTGTGGTGTTTATGCTACCCATGAATGTTTTTATTATTATTATTATGAATTTTATTATATTTACATATGAATATAATGTTTTTTATTTTATGATGCATACTATTCTAATGATTATAAATTGGTAAGGGATAACTTTTCAAATCTCATTTTTATCTGAGATTGTTTATTTGTAAGTATTTCATGGGGATAAATCTGTCATCCATGTCCATGTTTCCTAAAAAAAGTTCATAAAATGTTTAATATTCTTATATGTATGCTTAAATTCATTTTTACCCATTTTTAACTTTTAATACATGGTATGTAAGGAAGCTTTCTTTTGTTTTCCATATGAGGTACTTTTTGACTTTTTCAGCAAAAGTACAAGGAGGATGTTTTTTTACTTATACGGTATGAACGGATTTTTACGTCTTCATAATTCATTATTTCCATGAAGATTAATTTAAATGATTTAAAGTTTATATTCTACTAAATTATTTTCTTTTAAATTTGTGCATTATTTTGAGAAAAGAAATTTTTTTTGAAGAATAAATAATATTTTCCTCAGGAATTAAGTTCGAATGTTTTATCAAAATTATTTTTCATCTAAGATGATTCTATTTAAATAGGGTTATGTTTCTATATATATTAATAATATGATTTGATTTAGTTAATTATGGAATGATATTTTATATGGATTATTCTATAATATAATGATGTTTAAGAAACCCATTTTATTTCATGGGTTATGCTATGATGAATGATTTATGTTTTTGTGGAACATGTAAGAATAATTTCATTATGAGATAGGTGTGACCTATATCTTCTCCCAATTAATTGGGTAAAGATTTATATCTCATGAGATAGAAATGACTGGAATGGAAAGTAAATCCAGTTCAGTAATACAGGGCTAGAATGGAAAGTAAATCCAGTTTAGTAATACATGGTTGGAAAGGCAAGTAAACCTAATTCAGTAAAAGACTTTGTCCACTATGATGGTCTTGGAAACAATGCATTGACTAGTATAGAAATAATATTATGTTCTTATTTGTTTTCCAAAATTCAATGTTTTATACCAATGCTATTTTATTATGATTAATGTTTCTTTATGATCTATTCCTTATGTACGGCTAAGATTTATTTCATAACCTAAGATTTTGATATTTAAACTTTATGTTCATGTTTTTACATTCTTATGTTTATGGTTTGTTATATGTTCTAAATGTTTACCATTACTAATAAATTGAGCTCCCTCTTTTTATTTTTTCTTTTCCTCGTGATATAAACAAAGGTTTCAGGTAGGAAAACACAAGGGGAACATATTTGTGGGAGATATTGAAGATCTTTCACGAAGTTATAAGATTAAGGTCCATGTTTCCTAATACATGAAACTAATATGGTCTTTGGGTGTCTGTTTTTGTCATGTATTAATTATTCCTAAAAAGTAATGTAATTTCCATGTACGTCAAGTTTGGGTCATTAGAGTTGGTATCAGAGCAAAGGTTTAGTCAACCTTTGGAAACTAGGATGAAAAAAATTTTGTGAGATCCATAGAGATGTTTCTAAGGTATGTTTAGGGATGTCCCTAATGGTAAGCCTAACTATAGGTTACAATTCTATAATTATGGTATCTATCATGAATAACCTAGGATTAAACCTAAGATATTAGAGATTTTAAGTAATCCCCCAAGATTGTATTGTTTTCCTATTATTATTTTTGCATCTTACACTATTATTTTTGGGTTTTAGACAATGGATAGAACCATAAGGAACTGTGTTAATTATCAATGTAATGGGAAATGAAATTATTATCCTCTCGATCAACCAATTGTTATGGGAGATGGAATGAAAAATATTGTTGTTATACTTACACAATAATTGTTCTTCAATGGTTCTATATTTTCTTTTTGTACTTGAACTTAAGGTTTCTCACTTTTTTTTAAAAAATTGTTTGAATAATAAAAATTTAATTTTCAGTCAGTATACGTACACAAGCTATGAATCATTCTGGATATTCAAATAAGTAGAGAAGGGAACAACATTTTGTTAAGTCCTTCATGTGGCAACATCTACCTTCTTTTAGTGGGTCTTTTGATCCAATTGTTGATGAAAAATAGATCAGTTCCATTGAAAAGATATTTTTTATCCTTCTCTATTTAGAACATGAAAAATTCATTCTATATGTTTATCATTTAAGAGTTGAAGCAGACCAGTGGTGGACTATAATCAAGAATACAAGGCCTCAAGATGAAATTTAATCCATGGAATCTGATGAGTTCAATAACTTATTTTTCAATAAGTAATTCCCTCTTATTCTTCAAACAAAGATAGAAAATGAGTTCCCTGAGCTTAATAAAAATAATGATGAATTTTTTGGTACATAAAAGGAAATTTTTACAAGACTTTCATGGTATTATTCTAGATTTATCATCCAAACTAAAAGTAAAGTTGATCGATTCTTCAGTGTCTTAAAACCAAGTCTTAGAAGGGAATTAGATATAAGAGACTTCATTAGCTATGAATAGATTGTGTATTGTTCTATCAAGGTAGAAATAAAAGTTAGTGTTACATATAAATCTCATGGTTTTGACAAGAAATTAAAGATAGAGTTCAAAGTAAAATCTCAAAACAATGGTGAAAAGAAGATGAATGTTTCCTTATGCTCAAAGTGTGGAAAGAAGCATGGTGGATATTTTCTTAAAGGGACTAGAAAATGTTTTTAAGTGTGTAAAAGAAGTAAATCGAGTAGTTGAGTTACAAAGTAATGGAAAAAAGGTTGTCAATGATGTGAATAGATAAAATACTATAGAGAAAATACCACTCACACTTCAATGATACAAGTGAAAGGAAATGGGGTATTATGCTAACCAATGCCCAAATCCAAGGGTTAATGATGATGATCGATGTCAACAACCTCTTAAAGCCAAAGTCAAAGGCAAATCACATGCGATCACTATTGGCGATGTTGAGTATGAAAATGAATTGGTGTAATGAATAAGTGTTTATATAATGGGATTCCAAAATATTGTTGTAAAATATATTTTATGGTATTGTGGAATAATAGAATATCTATATTGGAGTTGGTGGCCTAGAACCAACAAATTTGAACTTTGTGATAAACTTGTATTCATGGATTTTAATATTAATAAATACCTTATCACATCTTGATTGTTCTTATGCATGGAAATGCATGTGATAATGTTTTAAGGATAGATGTTTCACTAAAGGGTCATAGTGGATCCCTATAATAATGAGAACCCATAAGTTCCATAACACTATTCTTGAATATATCTTCTATGTCTAGATGATGTTATTTAATTTACACAAATAATATAATCCATAATGGGTGAGGACTCATAAAACTTTGAGGCACCTTATCTTGGTGTGTTCCGTTGGTAATATCTAGGAGGATATTATGAGAACAAGACCCACCAGTCGAAAATCCACATTTTATAGTTTCATTGGATGTTCCTATCTACGGACGTGTATATTGGTCCTTAGACTTTAAGATTATTATTAATGGTTATTACAACTAGCGAACTTATATGTATTGATGAAAACTATGATGACACACTATTCACAGTGAGGTAGGATATGTTGGGTGTGTCATGAGTAATACTGCATTAATAGATAATGCGAGAAAGGATTTTTCCCTTCTATTCCATAATGGAAGTTGATATCTTAGGCCCTTTGATGGAATTGATATATCCAAAATAAATCCATGGACATTGTGAGGAATGAAAAGTTCAATTCCAGGAAGTCAAATAAAGAATAATCGATCACATGGTTTGATGACACTAGCATGCAACCTGCTTGATTTGAGATATCGAGACAAATGGATTACATTATACAGTAAGCATTCACAAGAGGTGACACGTCATTGAGGTGTTAACTTCTTTTTCTATGGGTGCCTTGGGATGTTTCAAGATGCTAACCATAGACTTTATGTAGGCTCCACCTAATTCCACTGAGAAAGAGGCCTAGAGGGTCACACACTAAGTGTGTCCAAGTATTTTAGTTAAATATTCATTTAACAAGTTGAATAAATATTATTCCCAATTTTGGTTTAATAATTATTCAAGGATGCCTAATCGTATTTATTTTGACACTAGTTATTCGAGAAAATATATTGTGGGAGAAAAAATATATTTATTTGCGAATAATGTAGTGATATTTATTTGAGAAATAAATAGTCATTATTCAAGGTCTAATAAATGTGGTGGAGGAAATAAAGGGAAATGGAAAAAACAAAATTAAACATTGTGTATATTAATATATACATGTCGTGTAGTTTTTCTGGGGATTTGTGAGAAATAATATTATTTATTAAATTAAATAATAAAAGGTGTATTTCGTTTGGCACATGTTAAGTGATAATAATAGTCAAATGTTACTATTAGACATGGGGTCTTACTAAGAATTAACTGAAATGAATGAATGCCTTTGGGTAATTAATTCATTTTATTATTATAATTAATATAAATATCAATTGCATTATTCTCGTTAGATTTATCCATTATTTTTGGTTATGAAAAATTGATCTGGAGAAATCTCTCAATCCAAGAGATAATTCATTTCCTCTAATAATGTTGTCAAGTTACGAGAGAGATCATCCACCACTAAATCAAGGAGAGCACTTTGGAAGTATCTCTCAAGGTGATCGAAGGCAGACATCGCAAGCAAAGGCTATTCCACGCTATCAATAAGAGATCCTTTCAGTTATGTTCAGATATATGTAGAGCATGTGTGGATCACTTTTAGAGGAATCCTATACTTAGCTTATACAACTCAACAACGGATCACATTGGATCGTGACTGGAAACATCAACAGAGAGATAATTCCATCAAGGTAATTCTTATATTTTAATTAAATTAATTATAACCAACATATGATGATCCTCTCTATAGTTCTAGGACTTTCCTCTTTCCTTCTTTTTCTTCATTATATTCCAATGAACTGGCATTTTATCACCATGATAGATTTCAGATTGATCATTGTTAATGGTAAAATTAAATTTGGGTACATCCATCCACGCGCTTCTACTGTGCCCAGAACCTAGAAGTGGTATCAGAGGGGTCATATCGTTGATTATAATTATTTAGTTTTTCATTGATGATTTACATATTTAATAATTTAGTTTTTTTAATTCATGTTAATAATTCTGTAAATATGAATATCGAGTTATGTTCCTCCTCTTTCATTTCTCATTCACCTTAAAAAAATGATCTTTTTTTTAATTTTGATAAAAATAAAATAGAGGATCTCATCCAGAGGTGAAAAAGGTTCCTGGTCATACAACACCAGAACACACGGCATGTATTTGGCAGTACATTTCGTGTAGTCAAGGTTCAATACATCAGACCGGTCCACTAAACCAAGTTGTGTAATTGGAGTTTTTATAAGTCTTAATGACTCCATGTGTTGACCTGGAAAAGGTGGCACACAGTTTTCGGATTACACACCATGTGGACCACTGGACACGGTGTATAGTCCCTTCGAGTTAGGGTTGGACCATTTACCCCATACATGGCTTGCCCGGTTAGAGACCGTGTAACGTAGATACTACATGGCATGGAGCCCACTGTACATGTCATGTACTTTGAATATTTTTGAAGTACATTTACACATTGTATCCCCAAGGGTGTACTTAGGATGGATAGTGAATGATAGTATACATCGTGTAGTCGGAACTACATGTCGTGTACTCATCCAAATTATGTAGATTTATTATAATTTATTATTATCTTATACAAACCCTTAATATGTGTACCATGGTGCAGGTGTAAAGCTGGGGCACAACACTTGATAGGTGTTTTATATATATGTGTTTAATTTAACATCTACATAATGTTCATTTCTAATCATTGGGTAGTTATGAACGGGAATTCACTAGGTTTCCTCCAAGTTGCAATTTACGTACAAAGATAATTTTAAATGAATTTATTTGTTTAAAAATTTTATGGATGAGAATCTTGAGGAAATTCAGAAAAGGGTTTAAGATAAAAGGATTGATTAATTAAAGATGATAGTTAATTGATTCAAACATTATTTATCTTAAACAAGAATGATTAAATAATTCAATGCTAGTTTTATTTATGCGTAAATATCATTTCATGTATGGATGATCATGAGATATACCAGGACCTTTTATGTGGATGGATTCTTTTAATTAATTTATTTAAATTAAATTTGTTGGCTTGTGAGCCTTATCCTCATTAATATGTAGGGAAGGCGTTCCCAATGTCTCTTTTATGTAAAACCTTCTTCTACCCCTCACCTACATGTGAGATAAAAGCATATGTTATGGATGGAGCTCCCACAATAGTGGAGGCAATTCAAGTAAGGAGATGATGTGAAACCAACCCAATGAGATACAAAGGTGGATAGGTGGAAAGATATAAACATGAACCCAAAAGGATCAAGGTGTCTTCTCCCTTAGGTCTTGGGTTAGTTTATCAATCTCTAGATAAATTAACCAATAGAACAAGCTCATGATCATTCCATTTATTTTATTTATGTCATTTTCATGGTTTATTTATTGTGGGTGTGTTGTCGCGATCGCACAATTAATGAATTAAACAAGCATGCAAGAAAGAACTAAAATAAGACAGAATTATGCGTAAATATTATCTTAGACATGGTTAATAACTTAAGTATATACCACTTAATATTAACCATCATGTAAGATAGATAATAAAATGTAAATTTACGTATGAGGATAAAATCCCTCAATAAGATATTAAGTTGGTATAGCCTTCCATAATCTTGGTTAGAATCGAACCACAGTTCAAAGTGCTTGTCTAACCCTAGTTAGGGTGCTTTCAATTATCAAGGAATTATAATTCAAGGTTTCTGGTTGACTTGACTTGGATCACATCAAGGGTTGACTTCTATATAAAGACTTGGTGTGACCAAGAGGAAAAGGTTGAGGAAATCCAAAACAAAAGGATTTTAAGATTGGGGAGTCCACTCAGCAGATCAAGGAAATGCGAGTTAATGCTATTGGAATTTGGAATGCCCACCTAAAAACCTTAAAATTCATTGACCAACCCTAGTTGGGGTAATCCGAAGGGAAATATAGATCCTTTCCACTAGAATATTTGGGTAATAGAATATTCTAAACTCAATGGTCAGGGCTATTGGATTTCGATAAAATAGTGGGAAACTAATAAGTATTAATTTATTTATCTCAGTTTTATCAGGATAAAGTAATAAATCTTTGTTCATCTTAATTTGTAGAAATGAAAAAAATGACATCAAATATATCATTTCAAACCATACTCGAGAAGGAAAACCTTCTCACCAACACCAATTTCAAGGAGTGGCAGAGGAGTTTAGGCATCATCCTTCGCCATGAGAGGAAATTGTATGTGATGGAGGAGCCTATTTTAGTTTCTCCTAGAAACAAGTCCAATGATGAAGAAGTGTCTCTCTATATGAAACATCTGTATGATTCCACAGATGTCCAATGTTTCATGCTATCGGTTATGTCTAATAAGCTCTTGAAGAACCATGAAAACATGGATGCGTATAGCATGATGTTTCACCTTAAGGATCTAAATCAAGAAAAGTTGAGACAAGAGAGATATGAGATCTCCAACACTTTGTTCATAACTAATCTTAGAGATTCTACGCTAGTTGGGCCACATGTAGTCAATCTTATTGGATACATTGAATTCCTGGACATCTTAGGGATTAAGTTCTCAGATGAGTTTCGTACAGATCTCATCCTATCATCTCTGCCCAAGACCTTCTCTAGATTTATTGTCAACTACAACATGAGAAAAAATGAGAAGAGTCTATCAGAACTTATGACCTTGATTCTCCAGGTAGATAAAGACATGGAGCATGAAAAACTCATAGTCCTTATGGTGAATAATAAAAGGAAGGACAATGAAAAGGATCCAAATATTTATAAATTTTATGAAGCCCTTGATCATCATCCCTCTAATAAGGAGAAGATCCAGAGGTATGGTAAGGAACAGGAGGCGGTATGTTTTCCATGTGGCAAGCCAGGCCATTGGAAGAGGAACTGCACCCAGAAGCATGGCGACGCTAATCATGCATTTTTTATCGAGTGTAATATTTCCATTTCTATATGTTGGGTATTAGATATAGCATGTGGGGATCACATATGTATTAAAATGAAGGAACCAAGTAGATTTAGGAAGATTTTCAAAGGAGATGTAGATCATTGAGTTGCCAATAGCACGAGGCTGGCAGTGTTATCCATTGGTGATTACCATCTCTCATTTCCAACTGGAATGCTTTTGGTTTTACATAATGGTTATTATGTACCTAGTGTTACCAAGAACATAATTTTTGTATCATGTTTGGATATGGATGGATTTATTTTCATGTTTGTAAAGAAAAACAATGTATGTTATGGTATTGAACACTTAAATAATGGTTTGTATGCATTAAATAATGAAAACCAAGTGTTGGATATCGATAATGAAGCAAACTCACATGAATCATATAACACCAAGTTGTGGCATCACCATATTGGTCATGTAAATGAGAAGTGATTGACAAAGCTCTACTAAGATGGTTATTTAGACTCTACTAAGCTAAAACCACTTGATATATGTAACTCTTGTTTACAAGGGAAAATGACCAAGCCGCCTTTCAATGGATAGGGTGAAAGGGCCATATAGATTCTAGTATTGGTACACACAGATGTGTGTGGACCATTTCCAGTAGAATCTAGAGGAGGATATTCTTACTTAATTAATTTTATTGATGATTTTAGAAGATATGTCTATATATACTTAATTATGTATAAGTCATATTCCTTGGATAAATTTAAGTAATTCAAGAATGAAGTAGAAAATCAGCTTGGTAATAAGATAAAGAAGCTTCAATCGGATCGAGGTGAAGAATCTTTGAACCAAGAGTTCAACGAAATTTTATGGGTGTTTTGGATTCAATCTCAACTAACTCCTCCTTATACACCATATTGGAATGGTGTTGGTGAAAGGAGGAACCTCACCTTGTCAGAAATAGCGAGGTCGATGATGAATCATACAGATCTTTCATTATCCTTTTGGGGGTATGAATTACAAACTACAACATACACATTAAACTGAGTACCAACTAAGGTGGAAAATGGAATTCCCTCTGAGTTATGGAATAGAAAGAAACCCATTTTTTCACACACATGTGTATGGGGATGTGAGGTGTTTGTTAAGTCCTTCTCAAGAAACAAACTAGAACCTCAGATCATGAAGTGTATCTTTATAGGATATCCTAAGGAAACGAAAGGATATTACCTATATAACCCTTCAGACAAGAAAGTGACTATCGCTAGACAAACCGTCTTTCTTGAGAGGGAGCACATCCTCAAAAAAGATAGTGGGAGCAAGATTGACTTTGAAAAAGTTGATGCTCCAGATACACATGAGTTAGTATAGAAATAAGTTCAATAGGTCCTTGTAGAAGAGGTTATAAAAACACAAGTACTACATAGGAGCTCAAGAGAGGTAAGGGAACTAGAGATATTTGGTTTCCTAGTCACTGAGGATGGTGAATCGTTATTGTTGGAAAATGATGAACCGCTCTCCTACAAGGAAGCTGTATAGAGCTTAGAATCTGCAAGATGACTAGAAGCTATGAATTCTGAGTTGGATTCCATGTATCAAAACCAAGTCTAGGTTCTAGTCGATGATCTAATTGATGTAAATACTATTGGATACAAAAGGGTGTTCAAGGGAAGGTTAGAAATGGAAGGTAAAGTTAGCACCTATAAAGAAAGGATAGTGGTTAAAGGATTCAGGCAACGTCAAGGAATTGACAATGATGAAACCTCCTTGTCGGTTTCCATGTTTAAATCCATAAGAATCATACTTTCCATAGTAGCTTACCATGACTATGAGATTTTGAAAATGGATGTAAAAATAGAATTCCTTAACAAGAATCTTGGGGAAGATGTATATATGACACAACCAGAAGTGTTTGTGACACCAGGTGAATCCAAATAGGTTTTCAAGTTGCAGAAATCCATTTATGGATTAAATCAAGCATACAGGTTATGGAACATTCGATTTTATGAAGACCTAAAATAATTTCGTTTCATTAAGAATGAATGTGAGACATGTGTTTATAAAAAGTTTAATGGGAATGAGGTCATGATCCTAGTAGTATGTGTTGATGACATATTTCTTATTGTAAATGATATACCAGTCTTATAGTTAGTTCAGGATTGGTTGAAAAAGTTTTTTTCCATTATGTACTTAGGTAAAGCAGCCTACATTCTAGGGATCAAGATCATTAATGATAGATCCAAGAGGCTAATTGGACTAAGTTAGGGTAGATACATTGACTATATACTAAATATATTTAGTATGGAATAGTTGAAATGGGATTGGTTCTAATTTCACATGGCCTACATCTTTTTAAGAGAATGTGTCCTCATACACAACAAGAGAAAGATAGTATGAGAAAGATCCCATATGCTTCGTCTATAGGATCCATCATGTATGACATGTTATGTATCAGGCTTGATGTTGACTATGCACTAAGTATGGTAGGAATATATCAAGCATATCCAAGTGAACAACACTGGACTACTGTTAAGACTATCCTTAAGTATCTGATAATAAATAAGGATATGTTCCTTGTGTATAGAGGAGACAAGGATATTTTCATAAGATGGTATGATAATGATGGTTTATTATAGATCAGGATGATCTGAAGTCACAATCAGGATATCCTTTATGTATCAACGGAGGAGCTATGAGTTGGTAGAGTTCAAAGAAGCCAGTTGTCACTAATTCTATAGTAGATCCAAATATATAGTGGCTTCAGATGCATCTAAGTAATCCTTCTAGATTCTAAACTTTGTCCACGAGCTTGATGTGGTGTCTAGAAATAAAGACCCTATCAAATTTTATTGTGATAATACTATAACATGGCTATTGAAAAATAACCAAGGTCACATCAACGAAAAATGCACATTCTCTGAAAGTATCACCACTTGAGGAACTTCTATCAAAGGGGTGAAGTTTTAGTGATCAGAGTTTTTAGGGAAGAAAAAATGGTGGACCCATGACTAAATGAATATCTCAGCAGAAGCATGAATATCATGTAAGAGCTAGGTGGTTAAAGGTTGTTAGTAGTTTGCTCTAGTCCAAATGGGAGTCTTTTGTAGTTGTTGGACTATAACTAACTACTTTTTACTTTATGATAAAATTGTATTCATGGATTTGAATATTAATAAATACCTTATCATATATTGATTATTCTTTTGCATGACATTTCATGTGATAATGTCCTAAGGATAGCTATTGCACTAAAGGGTCATAGTGGATCCCTACTATGATGAGACCCAAGAAGTTCCATAACACTATTATTGAATATGTGTTCTATGGTTGGATGATGTTATTTGAGAGACATAAATAATACAGGCCATTAGGGGTGGGGACTCATAAAACTTTGAGGCACCTTCTCATGGTGTGCACCCTTGGTAATATCCTTGAGGATATTATGAGAACAAGACCCAACTGTACGAAATCCACATTTCATAGTGTCATTATATGTTCCTATCTGCAGATGTGTGTATTTGTCCTTAAAATTTAAGATTATTATTAATGGGTATTACAACTCATGCACTTAGATTTATTTATGAAAACTATGACAACACATTTTTTGTAGTGAGGTAGGGTATGTTAGTTGTCTCATGAGTAATACTACATTAATAGATAATGCAAGAAATGATTTTTCCATTCTGTTCCATAACAGAAGTTGATATCTCAGGCCCTTTGATGGATTTGATATAGCCTAAATAAACCCATATCCACGGTGAGGAATGGGAAAGTTCAATTCTGGGAATTCAAAGAAAGAATAATCGGGAACATGGGTTGATTACACTAATATGCAACCCGCTTTATTAAAGATGTTAAGACAAATGGATTACATTGCATGGTAAGTATTCATAGGAGGTGACACGTCATTGAGGCGTTAACTTCTTTCTCTATGGGTTCCTTAGCATTTTTTTAGATGATAACCTTAGATTTTAAGCAGTATACACCTAATTCCACTTATAAATATCCCTAGAGGATCACACATTAAGTGTGTCCAAGTATCTCAATTAAATATTCATTTAACAAGTTGAATAAAGATTATTACCGGTTTTGGTTTAATAATTATTCAAGGATACTCGATCGCATTTATTTCAAAGCAGTTATTCGAGAGAATATATTGTGGGTGAAATAATATATTTATTAGTGAATAATGCAGTGATATTTATTTGAGAAATAAATATTAAATATTCAAGGACTAATAAATGTGGTGGAGGAAATAAAGGGAAATGGAAAAACAAGATTACATGCAGTGTATATTAATATATACATGTCATTTAGTTTTTTTAGGGATTTGTGAGAAATAATATTATTTATTTAATTAAATAATAATAGTTTTAATTCACTAGGCACATGTTAAGTGATAATAATAGTCAAATGTTATTATTGGAGGTGGGGTATTACTAAGAATTAAATGAAATTAATAACTTCCTGTGGGTAATTAATTCATTTTATTGTTCTAAGTAATATAAATCCCAATTACAATATTCTTATTAGATATATCCATTATTTGTGGTTTTGCACAATGGATCTGGAGAAAGCACTCTAGCCAATACAGAATTCCTTTCCTCTAAGAATGTTCTCAAGTTATGAGAGAGATCCTCATCCACCAAATCAAAGAGAGCACTTTGGAAGCGGCTCTCAAGTAAATCGAAGGCGGACTTCACAAGTAATGGATCTTCTGCACTTGCACCCGAAGATCCTTTTGGTGACATCTAGAGATACGTAGAGAATGTGTGGATCACTGTTATAGAAAGCCTACACTTGGATTCTAAGACACAGTGATGGATCACATTGGATCATGACCAGAAACATCAACAGATAGAGAATTTCATCAAGGTAATTCTTGACTTTTAATTAAATTAATTATAACCAACATATGATGATCCTCTCTATGGTTCTGGGAATACCCTATTTATTTTTCATTGTTCATTCTATTCTAAAGATCCATCATTATATCATTGTAATGGATATCAGATTGATCATTGTTAACTATAAAATTAAAGTTGGGCACACCCATCCTTGCGCTTCCATTGCGCTCGGAACCTATAGTGTTTATGTAATAGGATTCCAAAATAGTGTTGTAGAGTCTCTTTTATGGTATTATGGAATATTGGAATATCTATGGATTAGTCCATTGTGGTTTTCCATAAGTATATGGTACCGATAACCAAGAAAAGAGATTGAAATATTTTTGGAAAAAACATGATATGCACATAATGAAGGGATAAGGAGATAATGAGATGTTTGATAGTATTAATGAACTCATGATTTATATAAGGATAAAGTGATATAATGGTTTGAGTATATATAATTTTTAGTATTTTTGGTGTGTGGAAAAAGTTAATTTTGATAGAATTCATGTTTTTTATTAAGTTTTTTCGGTAATTCATGTTTCAAGAGAATACATGATTAAGGTATTCACATGTTTGGAATGTGACAACCAAGAACTACCTTATGATATATGGGGGATAAACGTTAAGTCGGTTTATTTCACCTATTTATAAAGTTTTATATTTTTATTTTTTGGAAGGATTGTAATGTTATCCATTTGTGGATAGTATAAGTTATATTCCATTTGAATTTTGATGGATTAATGTATTATCTCACTATAGGTGGACTTATGCATATTTGATTACCTGTGCTAACCTTTTTTTGAGAAATATGGAATGATCTATCATTATATCTCATGATCTTCTAACACTTCATGAATGAAAAATTAAGCTTTATTTATTTAAATAATAGATTAATAGGAAATTGTTCAAGGCACAACCAAAGGTGATATTGTACTGAAATCAAGTAAGTATTTATTCTCATGAAAAATTCATCAACTTTAGGAAAAGGATATTGAAACCAAAAATGTCATCCTAATCTTTTATTATCCGATGAATCAGATGGTCCCTTAAATCATCATAGATTTATGGATTTCTGGTTGTTAACTTTCTCCAACCTTGTTCTCTATCACTATCCATCATAACATGACAATTATATTTCACTTCTATATCCATGTTTTCACTTCCCACCTATGTTCTCCTATGTGGATGCCCAGTGATGAGTTACTTTGGGTAATCTTTATGTTTCTAACTTTCCTTTTTAAAGTGAAATTTTAGTATGCCTTTTTATGATATGGGTTTCTATGAAATAAACTTTCAAGAAGTAAACCTTTTATAACCCCAATGAATTTTGAGGGAGAAATTCATTTTAAAGGGGGTGTAATGTAACACCCTAAGATTTTAGGAGATATATTATTTTTAATTTCATTGAAATCTTGTGTTGTACACTAAACCAATATTATCTTCCACTATACACAACACTGTATTAGCTTGTAGTATACTCAACACTATTCTTGGCTTGCGTTACGCGCAAGAGCAACCTTCCTTGATAGCTTACATTGTATGTAATACCGAGTTTCACTAAATAATGATATATTATTAAAATATTATTATTTCATGGGATAAAAACTAGTTTTTATGAATATTATTAACCATATTTTGAATTTTATATTAATCTTATGTATTTTTTAGAACATGATATAAGAAAAAATTCAATTTTTTGGGTAAAAGAAGTATTTTTTCAAAAAATGCAGTTTTGTTGCCTTTCGATGGTGCACCAATTTTAAATATAATTTTTAACAATTTAATATATTATATTTGAAATAATAAATGAATTATTTGGTATCAGAACATCAAAATTTACTTTGGTTAAGGTTTTTGTATTTTTCTGATAAAATTCATATTTTAATGAATAATGAAAATTCTACATTTTAATTCAAAACTGTCTTTTCATATAATTTATTTATATAGTTTGATTATATTTTTAATTAGTTTTAAATTTTAATTGGATTATTTTTTATTATTTAATCCAATTTTGGTCATTGGGGGTAATTTCAAATTTAAATTGGACATAAACACATGTCAATCTTTTGATAGTTTTTACTTTTTAAAAACTCGCTTTCTAGTTTTGACAATGGGAATTAATTTTAAATTAATTAATACAACTTCTATGTTTTGATTTTTAAAAAATGGATTCCATATTGGGAATCAGTGGGTCCAAAATATGTTAATAGGTCACTTTTTTGATATTATGAATAGCAACTACGGTGATTTTTATTTAACATGGTGAAAGGTAAATCAGGTAAATTAGTGTAAAAATAATATTATAAGGAGAATAAAATGATCCTAAAACCTAAAAAATCCTATTTGAGGAATAAAATTATACCATTAACATCTTAGGTTCGAAACATAGTCATTTAAGGGCCACTTGACAATGAAAATGACATATATATTAATAAAACCAAGGAAAGTGAAAAAATGTCAAACTCACATTTCTTATAGGTATAATAATTTTAATATAGGGATAACCAGGTGATATATTCAAAAATAAATAGTCCATGGAAATATAATATAATTACATAATCATGTAAATTTATTTTTAATTTTTAGGAAATTAATAATTACCTTAATGTCTTATACTTCGATGATGTAAAAATTAATTAATTCATGAGAAATCCACAAAACCATTTTTATTAAAATACTAATAAATATAAAAAGGCCTAAAAACATGGAAAAATCATATTGGTCAAGTATATCTCGACCATAATCATCCAAGTTCTGATAAATTGACCATTTGGGGCTTTATAAAAGAGATTATGATATTTATTTTATTTTATTTAAAGTAGTGTTAAAGTTTTCTCATTCATACTTTAATAAGTATAACATTTTTAATGTTGGAATTTCCCAAATATAAATTTGACTAAATATATTATTATGAAATATAGTAAATTTATAATAATAATATTATTTTATTTAAAATTTTAATTCTGAAAATTAGTATATTAAATAATTATACAATATTGATGTAGTGATTATTTTAATAATGGAGATATCAAATAAATGTTATTATATGTATTAAAATAAATATAATTTGGTATAATTAATTTTTAAAATGAATTTTAAATATAACCTTGAACTATTAGGGATATAATAGAATATTGTTTTCATGGATAACACCTTATCTTGATATTTATAAAAATCCATGAAATGAATAGTCTCAAAATTGGCATAGTTGATATTTTGTTAAAATAATGTTTTATAAAATTATTTAAAAATAGTAAAACAATTTTAAAAATATATAATAATTATTATATGGTCTAAAATGTTCTAAAATATTTATTTATGGTATAATTTAAATTTTATATGTAAATATTCACCCTTTTAATATTGAAAAATTTGTTATCTTAATTAAAATTAAATAGAATAACTAATTGTTAATTATAATTGTAATGTTTAAATTGAGATAAAAACTTATCTAAATTTTATTGGTTTATAATATATAAATATTATAATATCTTATCTTATAATATATCTCATGTTGGAGGTATTTTTATTGATTTTAAAATTATTATAAACTAATAGTTTCATAAATTCCAAAAGTATCTCTCATCCCAATTATAAAAGGACACCTCCCTCATTTCTCCACAACTCATTAATCCTTCAAGTTCGTATATAACCTTACCATTTCTCTTCTAATCTTCCCTAGAACCATTATAAAGGTCATTTTCTTCTTAAAAGACCAACTTTAGTGCTCTAAGAATATATTTAGAGGGGGAATGTCGAAAAAGAGTTAATATCATTTACTGATTCTTTCAAACTTCTTTCTTATTCCACTTAAAACTCATGATTTGTTTAATTATAAAGTAATAAATCCAGTATTACTTATATACTAAGAAGTTATTGTTATTATGAAACAAAAATATTCTACCTTCTACCCATCCTATGAAAAATGAAATCATTGAGTGTGCGTATGTACGGCTTATCGTCTCCAGGTCGTGGTGTACTCTGTTTTTCACCACCACCTTACTTGGATGGATATAATTATGGAAGTAATGAATATATAATATTATTATAACATGATATTGATTCTGAAATTTTATACACCATATAATTCAAAACCATTCAACAACTATTCGAATGATATCATCGCTCGTGCATACGTACGGCCTACCGTCTCCACAATGCGATGTGATTAATTCTACATGATATTCATAAAAGAATGATTATATAAATGTAAATAATGAATAAAATTGGTATATATTATGTTAATATAATTTTATAATGATATAAATATGACCTAATAAGTATAATCATAACTTATTCAATAAAACATGCATAAGAACATAAAGTAGTCAACACCCGAATAACGAGTAACAATGAAATGTTACTAACAAATGATGATAATATGATAATATATTATATCATAAAAATTATTATGCTTTGTTAATAATTCAATAACATTATTTAAATAATTATAAAGGAGGTTTGGATACATACTAAGCATATCTTACCTAAGGTAAGGGATTATTTTGTCTCATTTTTATTTTTGGGGGGCATATGCCTTATACACCATATAATTATTTTTTGTGGTGTTTATGTTACCCATTACTTTTATTATTATTATTATTATGAAGGTTATGATATTTACATATGAATATAATTTTATTTATTTTATTATGCATACGATTCGATTGATTATAAATTGGTAAGGGATAACTTTGCAAATCCCATTTTTATCTGAGATTGTTTATTCGTAAGTATTTACTAGGGATGTATTTATCATCCATGTTTGTGTTTTCTAAAAATGTTTTCATAAAATTTTTACTATTATTTTATGTATTTTTACAGTCATTTTTATCCATTTTTTACTTTTACTACATGGTATGGAAGTAATCTTTCTTTTTTCTACCATACAAGGTAATTTTTTACTTTTTCGGAAAAAGTATGAGGAGAATGTTTTTTTAACTTATACGACATGAACGAATTTTTACATCTTCATAACACCTTATTTCCATGAATATTACTTTAAACAATTTCAAGAATATTTTTTAATAACTTTATTTCTTTTAAAATTGTGCAGTATTTTGATAAAAGATAATTTTTTAGAAGAAAAAAGGATATTTTCCTCAAGAATTAAGTTTGAGTGTTTTATCAAATTTATTTTCTATCTAAGATGATGTAATTTAAATAGAGTTATGTTTATATACCTTTTAATACTATTATTGTATTGTTTTAATGATATAATGATATTTTATATGGATTATTATATGATATAATAATGTTTAAGAAACCCATTTTATTTCAAGGGTTATGCTGTTATGAATGATTTATGTTTTTGTAGCACATGTAAGAATGATTTCATTTTGAGATGGGTGGGACCTATATCTTCCTCTAATGCATTGGGTAATGATTTATATCTCATGAGATAGATATAACTAGAATGGAAAGTAAATATAGTTTAGTAATACAAGGATGGAATGTCAAGTAAATCAGGTTCTGTAATACATGGCTGGAATGGCAAGTAAATACAGTTCAGTAAAGTACTTTTCTATTATGGTGTTCTTTGAAGTAATACCTTGGCTACTATGGAAATCATATTATGTGATTATTTGTTTTCCACAATTTAATGTTTTATACCAATTATATTTTATCATGGTTAATGTTCCTTTATGGTATATGTTGTACGTACTGCCCAGATTTATTTCATGACCCAAGATTTTGATATTTAAACTTAATGTTAATTTTTTTACATTCTTATATTTATGGTTTGTTCTATGTTATCAATGTTTACCCTTACTAAGAATCTGATCTCACCCTTTTTATGTTTTCTTTTCCCTGTGATATAAATTAAGGTTTTAGGTAGGAAAAAAGGGGGAAGATCATTGTGGGTGATATTGAAGATCTTTCACCAAGTTAGAAGATTATAGTCCAAGTTTTCAAAAACACATAAACTAATACACTATTTGGGAATCTATTTGTGTCATGTATTAAGTATTACACAAAAGTAATGTAATTTCCATGTACTTCAATCTTGGTTTATTATATTAGGTGTCTTTGGATACTAACTACAACTAAGCATATTTTATAAAACTCGTGATCATTTATCTTTAAAGGAACCATACTAGGACATCTTCTAGATATCTCAAAAATTTGGGAATAAAAAAATAATAAATGAGTGTTCTTAAATTCTCAATAACAGATAAATAAACATTTCATCAAGGTTGATATCATAATTATAAGTGAAAAACATGATCATAAGGTAAATATCATAACATAATGAGTGATAATCCTAAGAAATAAGTGAGATTCAAAGTATAGTTCATCAGAAATTAAAGCCACAAAAGATCAACACAAAACTATAATAGCTATAATAAGTCTTAGAATAAATTAAAATAAACCTTGAATCATGATAGCATAAGACCATATTGAGTAACATCCTTTAAATATGGTATGAACATTAGCATAGGTAAACATTACTTTCCTAAGACACACCATTAGTTCCCAAGCTTACGAGCAACTAAAATGTACTCATGAATACCTATCTCATGAGATATAAACTCTTAACCAATCCATTGGAGGGATATTGAAAGAACAATATTTTTATGTATATTTTAATATAAAATAGTTTTTTACACTTTAATTGATTATTATTATTAGTATTTAATTATTTTTTGTGATTTTTAGAAGGATATAATGTTTGACTACAAACAATATTAAAATTTATGAATCCAAGGTGTTAATGATGTGTCATAAAATATGGAAAGTAAAGGCCCAATATTAAAGCTTAGAATTTAATATTCAAGCTGAAATGATGCAAAACTTGATATAAAACAATAATTCACACCATGAATACCCTATTCACGAAGTGAACTTCATTAGAAAAGTGAGATGCGGGAAGAAATGATGAAAAGGGAATTTGGGAGCATCACATAATATGTCACAGAATGACATAATGTGTCACATAATGACACATATATGTCATTTTGCGACATGCATTATACACTTTAATAATGTGAATACATGCTGTGAAATCATTCACTTAGAAATGAGCCATGAAATCCCACATCGGGAAATTGTTATTCATGATGTGAAATTATTTTATGGGTTAAAAAATGGTCTAATTGGGTGAAATAAATGAGTTTACCAACTTTTTAATAACCCATTATGATTGAGGTCCATTATGACCCATTTATTGGGTGAGTTATGGTGACCCTAGCATTATTGATCCCTATAAATAGAGGGTCGGGGGATTGGAAAGATGATCAAAATCCAAAGGATCTTCGGCTATGATGGGAGTAGGATGTTATTTAGGTTTTTCTTTTATTTTTAATTTATTTTCCCATGTAACCCTCATTCATATTTTTATCGAATAAAAATTAAATTTTTATTTCAAAATCACTTTTGAGGAGAAAATAGAAAACTGCACAAGTTTAAACCAAAATGTTATTGAACGCAAAATGAAATTACAAAATCATTAAATATGAGACTAATATTATTTAAACAAAGAACCCTATATAACCCCCAATGAAAAGTGTTTACCTTATTGTCTAGATCGTCCTTGATTAATTGTTTAAAATTATTGGCCATATTGTCCCAAGTCTGGATATATTCCTCCAAATTGATCTTCATTTCATTGAATCCTGAAGCCAAAATGAGATCTTGTGTATTGATCTACACACTTTGATACTCACTGATATCAACTCAAATCATTATCTCATAAATTTTGTTAACATCCTTCTATGGAGAATTGATCTGGAAAGATCCTTCTATCATTTCTCCTTTAGAGTGTAGAAAGATCTACAAACATTTTCCTTTCTCATATTACATCATTCCTTCCATACCAGCCTACTATTATTCCTTAAAATCACTATATTTGGCCTCTTTATTTCTACTTAAAAGGTCAAAAATCTTCTTATGTTCTTATTACTGAACTGTGGGTTCACCATCCATCACATTAGTCCTTTTGACAGACCTTGTTTCCTCCATCCCCTGCACCATAACTCTCTCAAGTTCCTCTAGACCATGATGTTTCACTGCTGAACAAGTCCTCATTGGTTTTGGAATATTTGAATAATCCTTACACCGCTTAGTTTTCCTCTCTATGTTAACTATATAATTTCCTAAATCAATATTTCTTTTTTTTATTACTGATTCTGAATGAAACTATTCCTCCACCTATGCATGTTCTTTATAATATGACTCAGCCTATGATATTCTGCATGGTCATTTTCATCATCATTTTCAAATTCACTTTCCCTTTCTTCCAAAGATTATATTTATTATAAAAGGTATGATCCTGTAATATGTACCTATTTATTATTCTTTTTATTCCTAACAGTTTCTCACCCCTTGTTATCCAAATATTCACTCAGGGTTATTGGATTTCCTTGTACAACATTGTTACTGGAAGTATTAGAAACCCCTGCATTACCAATCCTTAGACCACAAGCACCCATGATAGGCCACAACACATCCCCCAGTATATTCTGAGCTACTTCTCATTTAGGATCTACACTCCCAGTTATAGTTTAATCTCCTTAATCATTTAAGACCCTCAGACTATTAGAGTCTATAACCAGACTCACCAGAGCTACTATGGGTTTGTAAATACAAGCCTCGGTTTCCATGGGGGGACTCCTTCCAAAAAATTCATCCACCATTTCTATAACCAATGGATGAGAGCCTCATTATTTTAGTATAATTTTCCACACTAGTAGACTGACTCAGGACAATCTTACCAGAGCTAACATTTCTATTTGGATAAGAGTTACCAGAAGCCTTATCATTAAACTCATGTTCAGGGTGTGATAAATTTCTAATTGAAACCCCCTCCATTGGGTGCAAATAGTCTTATTAAAGGTAACCCAATCTAGGGAATGAAGAACAATAATCAACCAAGACTCAAAATCCACTAGCGGGTGACATTCATATTTTTATTAAAGTGTATCTTCTTCTTATAATATCTATTTCTCTTTCTATCTTATATCTTTCTCTCTTACATCTTTCCACTATGACCTCTTACACTCATAATGTTGAGATTCTATCATAAGGCTTTTCCTTAGTGAATGTTTCATAGAATTATTAAAATTATTTTTCTTTATTTTCAAAATTATTTAATTCTATTTGTGGTGGATGAGAGAGAAGTGCATGGGTGTAGTGATTTCCCACCGTGAAATGAATCTCAAATTCAACTCTATTATTTAATTTAAATTCTTAACCTCCCTTATCTCAGTTAAACTCTTTATATGATGGAGTTGATGGTTCTCTAAGGGATGAAATGGAATATGATAGAGTTTGGTCTAGTAAGGTATTAAACTATCAACCAAGGTGTTTATCATACATGGCTATTAGAGGTGGTGGGATTTAGTGTGCCAAATAGATTTCCTAGGCATGTTAAATTTCATACTCAATAAATTAAAGAATAGTAATTCATGAATGATATTTCATAAATGAATGATCAAATTAAATATAAATAATGATAAATGAATAATTAAGGAACCCACATAACCAAACCCTTAGTCCAATACCTATATTTTCTAGCCCTTGTTTTATTATTTAAACATATGAATTTTCATTTTATTTTAGATCTTAATTACTTCTCCAACCTTTTAAATTTTATAGTTTTCATAAAATAATAAATACAAAAAAAAAATAGAACAGTTGAATTAGAAATAGTGATTGAACCACTTTAAATCTCTACAAGTGAGATGACTCAGGTTAGCCATTGTACTATACTAGGAAATAAATTGTATATTTTATAACACCCTATGAAAAGTGTGTCAAAACTTATCACCATTTATGGGGTTCCAAGATATAGTTTATTCGCTAATTTCTTTTTCAAAATTTATAAATATTTTCATTGATTTATTTAAAAAAATCTATATTCCATGATGTATTAAAATTCAAATTATTAAGACTAGGTAGATTAATAAAAGTTGAAAATTAAGAATAAGTTAATAACAATGATAAAAAAGATAAATTGAAATGTATTGAAGAAAAGGTTCAGGTGATGGAGATCCAAGAAGAATAATTAACTAAATATATTCATTCATTTTTGGAGAAACCTGAACTTGAACCAGAGTAAGAACCTGAGCCAGTGGTGGAAGATATTTCCCTACTCATCTATTAAGTTAAAGAACCCGATGAGTAAAATTATGATATACCCAAAGATCTATTCCACCTCTCTCAACCATGGCTAGAGTATATTTATGAATAAAACTTTTCTACTGATATACAAAAGGGGGGTCAAGTAAATTTTGGATTAATTTTAGAGTGAATATGAAAGAATGTAACTGATACATGATATTAAAAACCCTTACAAAGATAAAGAATCATCACCATTATATCTATATATGGACTTAGAGGAAGAAGACACTACCAATGTGGCAGAATTTGAATAAAGGATGAATGAGCTTGACTACCTGCCTCCACTTAAGACTATTCAACTCTAAAAGGCAATTTCCACTGAAGAAACAATTCAAGAAAAACCAACTAATGAAGATAATACTTTCTTGAACTCAATTTTATTTAATTTTTTTGAAGTTGAATTTAGTATTACATCTACTTGTTTATGTTTTTTATAATCATCCAACTATTATTTTTTTCCCTTGGAGGAAAATGATTAAAATAAAATGCACTTGATAAGGAATACATGGAGATCCTAAAACATGTTGATAATTTATTAGAGGATGCTCGTAAGGAGACAAAAGTGTCCTTTAATAAAGAAACAAATCCAGAATATTATTACATTAAAGGGGAATACATTAATATTAATTATTCATAATTTAATTTTGTTTGAATAAAATGATATTCTAACTTTCCCTTTGAAAATTCCATTAATTTATCATATATAGAGCAGACAGTGGACATTGAAGAAGTGGTTACATAAGTAGAAACTGAAAAATATGAGGACTCATATATCATCCTACCCCCGTGATGAAAGTTCTATCTCACTGAGAAGGGGGTGTATTTTGTGTACACTATCCATGGGGTCCTCCATAACAAAGAAGAAGGAATACAGGCTTAAAGAAAAAATATGTGGTGGTTCAAATCCAAGAAACTCCACCCACCATAAGATTTTAGATAACATCGGGTACTACACTTCTAGAGGCTTTCAAAACCCAAGGGCCACTTGGGGGGTCAAACTAGGATTTATCTTTTTTTTCTTTTACTTTCTAGGAATTTATTTTTCAATTTATTTCTCAATAATTATTTTTTGGATTATATTAGGAAGCATCCCTATTTCCCACTTTTTGTGATTAAAGGACATGGTCCTTTTTCTCTATTGAGTAACTTTATTTTGTGGTAAAATAAAAATTTCATAAGGTAGTAGGATGGAATTGAAAAAAATGTACACTATTCACACTGTGAAAAGGTAATTCATACTGTAAAAATAATTCACTCCATGAAAATAGATTTCATGTCATGAAATGTTGCAGAATAGAATTGGTAAAAATAGATCATGTTCAACCCAACATAAAGCATCATTATAAGTGGAGTATAAGTTTTAATTCATTATTTTATTTTACTATAATAGTTTTTAAATATGTTTAGATCTTTAAAAGAATTTACATAACCCACTTTGAACTTTTGCACACTAATATTGACCTAAGAGACATAAGTTTCTTAGGATTGTATTTATGTTATGATTTTAGTTTCACTATTGACATTATTAGATGAGTTTAATATAAAATGGGTGATTATATTTAAGAATGAGGGTTTGAATTAGAAAAGACGTGATTTTTTGTAAATGAGTTGATTTTTGTAGAATAAATCCTTATTTTATCTAGAAAGTTTTGAATTTTTTAAATTGATATTGATTGGTTTATTATTTTTTGCATTAAAATGAGTTATTGTCCCAAAAAAATATACTATCATTACTAAAAAAACTTTAAAACGAATATTTCCCATTATTTCTATATTATATTTCTTGAGAGACTTGGGCATGTTATTTTCTTCTAGAACTTTCCTTGAATCTTATCGAAGCTACTAATGAACAGAATCACTTTTATTATGATTGATTCATTTTATAATTTATCCATTTTTTATGGACCCACATTAATATTGAATTCTAATATTTCCTATAGAATTAATTATTGAAATTTATAGGAAAATATCCATGGTTAAAGCCTATTATATCTTTTAATACCCTAACCACAATATTTTTCATGATATTCAGAAGAATAAGTATGAGGGATAGGTTTTCCATGGTAGATGGGGATATAATTCATTGAGGTGGTTTTTCTGGGGGTATTTTGTTTCAAATAGAGTCTATATTTTCATTATTTATATTTTATTATTCACCTCTCTTGAAAAAAAAATAGAAAAAATTAAAAAAATGGGTTATGTATTTGGATAATAAAAAAACAATTTATAGACTGATTATTTTTATCATGTGGGGTTAGGTGGTTGTTGTGAGATTTATCTTAAGCACAAATTTAAAAAAAACAAATAAATGATTAAAATGGAAAAAAAAATAAAATGTAAGAGAGGATAATTCATTCATTATACTTACTTGTATCAGGTGCCTACTTTTTTTCTTTGGGGAATTGGGAGATAACATATTCATCATTTCATGAGTACTTCATTGAGCTTATATTTTTATATCATGCACTATGATTAAGATTCAAACCTCTATTTTATATTTATTTTATTCATTACTCACTTATATTATGTCGTAGATACATTTGAACCTTAATTCAAAGTCCTCATGATTAAATTTGATTCATGTCATTATGTCGCGGAGAAGCTAGATTCCATGCAAGCATATGGTAAGTGACATGTACTATAAGTGTGAATGAAACTCTATTATATTTATTACCTTAAGTGATGAGTGAAAATAATTAAATGTGAGGTAAATTTCAAGTGGCATTCACATTAATGATGAATTAAGAAATTAAAATTGAGATAAGGAAGAGAATTTTTATTTTGAAAGTGAAAAATTAAAATGCATGGTAGGATTTGTTATTTTAAAAAGTGAGGATTTTGATGAATTATTTTGTGTGACAATTAATAATATATTTTCCATTGAAAAAAAAATTATAATTTTGAAATTTAAATATGATGTTCCTTTACAAAAAAAAATTGGGATTATATGCTTGAGGAAAAGAAAGTTCCAAGTGTGGGGGTGACCAAACAATATTTTTCATGATTATTTTAATTTTAAATACTTTTTTAAAAAATTAATTTATTATTCTTTATGATATTTAATCATTTTTTTGATTTACGGTAGGATACAATGTTTGATAAAAAAATCTTAAAAGTGATAAATGCAAGATGCCAATGATGTCTCGTAACATATGGTAAGCCAAGGCCTGAGCTTGGATCTCAGAATTGAAGAATCAAGATAAAAATAAATGAAACCTATTGGAAAAAAACAATTCACATTGTTAATACCCTATTCATGAAGTGAAATTCATCAAAAATTGAGATAGAGGAAGAAATGATGTAAAAAAGGACTTGAGGATCATGACATCATGTGTCACAATGTGACACATATATGTCACACTATGACACACATAGGACACTTTCAGAACATGAATAAAAACCATGAAATCATTCACCAAGAGATAGTCCATGAAAACTCACATCAAGAAATCATTATTCACGCTATGAAATACTTTGACATTGGCCATAAATAGTATAATTTGATGAATTAAATGTGTGGGATGGATTTTGAATTCCCTATTATAGTCAAGATACATTATGAACAA
Source organism: Viscum album (assembly GCA_963277665.1). Lineage (NCBI taxonomy): Eukaryota > Viridiplantae > Streptophyta > Magnoliopsida > Santalales > Viscaceae > Viscum > Viscum album. The sequence goes on from OY728144.1 coordinate 446,519,638, forward strand.
TTTATTGGGTGATTTAAAGAGACCTGAACATCATTGATCCCTATAAATAGAGTAACAAGGAGATTGGAAAGATGATCAAAATCCAGAGGAGTTTTTGTTGCACTAGGAGTAGGATTCTTTTTAGGTTTTTCTTTGTTTTTAATTTATTTTTCATTTTAACCAATATTCTTATTTTTATTAAAGTGTACCTTCTTCTTCAAATTATTCATTCTCTTTATCTCTTCCCTCCTTCCATCATGATTTATTATGCTCACAATAGTGATAGACTAATGTCTTGGCCTTGGGGGAGGATCAGCGTTCCCAAATTCTTGCACTTTAATTTCAATATGATTTAATTACATTTGTGATGGATGAGAGAGAAGTGTGTGGGTGTTGTGATTTTCCACCATGACATGAATCTAAAATTGATCTATATTATTTAATTTAAATTCTACCCCTCCCATATCTCATGTTAAATCCTCATATGATAGAGTTAAGGATTCTTGAAGGGTTGAAACAGTATGTGATGGAGTCAGATCTGGCAAGGTATTACATTCTCAATTGAGGTATTTATCTTAGCTGTTTCTTAGAGGAGGTGGGATTTGGTGTGTCAGAGATATTTCCTAAGAATATTAAATTTCACACTCAATAAATTAATGAATAGTAATTCATGAATGAGATTTCATAAATGAATTATCAAATTGAATTTAAAAAGCAGTAAATGAATAATAAAAGAAACCTTCATAACCAAACCCTTGGACCAAGACCTTTCTTTTATAACCTGTATTTCATTTTGTCTACATCTGAGTTGGAATTTTATTTTATATTTACATTACTTTTCAAACCCCTATTTTTTTATAGTTTTCATAAAATAATAAAAACCCACAATAAAGTATAATGTGTGAATTATAAATAATGATTGAACCATTACAAAGATCTACAAGTGAGGTGGCCTTGTTCAGCCATTGTGCTACATTAGAAAATAAATTGTTGCTTTTATACCACACTACAACAGGCATGACAGCAATATAGGTCCTCACCCATCACCATCCATACATACGTGTTCCACTTAAAAATAATTCACTTTTCAAATCATAAGGAACCTGGTTAAATAAAATGGGTTTTATAAAACTTCTAAACTAAAATCATTCACTTTTTCATAAAAATCCCATGGAAATAAAAATGGGTTTCATAAAATATCTAAATGGTATAAAATAACATCATGAATTAAATATATTGATACTAAAAAAATTGATCAACCAAAATAATGAAATGATCAAATAAAAATATATTGTGAAATACGAAACATAACTCCATTAGATATATTTTATTTTATGATAATGAAAACCAAATAATAAAAATATATTTTTGAAAACATTTGTATTCATTTTTTGTAGAAGTAAAAGTAACAAATCTATTTTTAAAAAGACTCCTTTTTTTCTTAAAAAACTAAAAAGAAAACACTTTATGGAAATTTATTGGGATAAAAAATATGTTTCCCCTAAAAGAAAATTTAGAAAGTCATTAAAAGAATAAATTCTTAGAAGAATGAAGTTCAATAATAAATTGTATAACTCAAATAAAGGAGTTGATTTACCAAGTCCCTTACCTGTATCCTTAATTTTCAAAAAACTATTTTCATCACTTTTATCGTAAGGATAAACATCTTAATTACCTATTTGATATCCTTATTCATATAAATTTCCATTTTTTACTCTTTATAAATAACAATTCACTTTGTGTATTATATTTTTTTTAATCTCTTTTAAACATCGGGTATTAATAATCTTGACTGTTTTGAATTAGGTTCATAAAAGTGGTGTCGATATTCCTTCTTATTCCAATGTTAATAATTTTAAAACCATTAAAGGTACTATAATTGATGGTTTGTAAATACCTATAATTTTTTAATTCTATTATATGGGATTTTTTTAATGTTTTATGAACATGAAAATGTTGATGAACTAGTTTTGGGTTATTCACAAACATCAATTGATTACCTTATAAGAATCATTGATTTTTTTTAAAAAATAAGGAACTATAATAATGATATATATTATTTATATATATAATATATAATCATAAAATAGAAACTAAAACTATACATGAAGGTGGAAGTGAAAAACAAAATGCATTTTTCTATGGAAGAAGTAGTCTTCACGTATGTATGGATAATGATTTCATTTTTCGAAGGGAGGAAGAGAAAAGTAACATGTTTTTTCATTTTAGGAATTTAGATATGATATTTTTTGTTTTTGTGTAATAAATATTTAGTTGATTACCCTTTTTGACTAGCTAGGTTAGGCGGTGGACGAAAATTAAACACTTTTCTTCATGGAGGCGGTAGTTCGCACGTACGCATGTTTCACATTTTTTTCTTAAAGGTAAAGGGAAAGGTGGTTAATGTTTATACCATCAAAATAATATCATACAAGTATACTAATGATATTTTTGTTCGTTTTAATATTTTTAATGGAATTTTAGGAAGAATAAGTGTGCATACAGAAATAGGAATGATAAAGGAGCGGTTAGAAATTTATACCACACTTATTGGATTATCTCCTTTACAAAAGAGGTTAATCCTTTGAGGGATGGTCATTTGAGAAGACTAAAACCTCTTTAAGTTGGATAGGAATGTTATACAGAGGTTTGGTTAGAGTTTTAGTGGATCTAATTAGGTTATGGTGTGAGGGGATGTGAGGATATGAGTTTCCCTTTTATAAGTGAAAAGGGATGGCTTTTTTATAAATGTCTAAAACTTTTTAATAATAGGAAGTAAAAATCTTGGAAATTAGCTCTAAAATTTGGAAAAATAAATAAGGGAATGGATAAGGTTGAGCTAGACTTAAACCAAACATTTTCACACATGTTTTAGACATGTTAGAGGTCATTTACGTATAGATTTTTACTTTTATCATTTTCGTTCTTACCACAGTAAATAGTTTTTACAAAAGTAACTTATCATTTTTGATTAAAAATAAATTAGTCCTTATTAAATAATTTGGATCTACTAATTCAAAATTTGAAATAATTTTAATTTCATTCAATTTCAAAAATTAATAAAAATTAATTTTAAAATAATATGTTTCTATTCACTATGGAAAAAAAAAGTTATTGCGGCGAGCTATGTAAGAACCCAGTTTTTATTCTTAAGGTATGGGTTTCTTCTTTTTCTCTTTCCTTTATTGTTTTTAGTAAAATAAGAAAAATGGGGGGAAATCCCAAATTTTGTGACTACATGCTGTGTACTTTTCCACATGCCGTGTACTTTGGCCGTGTGGGATGAGTACACAGGGCGTGTAGGCCTGCTGGCACTAAAGGGTGTAAAAACTGGCTACACACCATGTATAGGGTATTTACATGCCATGTATTCAGTCGACAGGTAAATAGTAAGGAGATGGAGGCAACTGCCAGCGGAGCGACAATACATGATGTGTAATTAGAACTACACGTCATGTACTCATGTCGACAGATAAACAATGTTGCGGTGGAAAGAATCCACCAGAGGAACAATTAAATGATGAAAGTACATGTCGTGTATTAGAGATTACACGTCGTGTAGTTTGTTTTTTTTTTGCTTAAAATGGGCAGTAGCCTCCTCTATTCATAGAGGAAGTTTAGAACGCCATAGGAGAGTGAGAGAGATGGTCGGAGCTTGGAGGATCTCCCGAACGCACAAGGGGAACCCGATTCCTACGTTGTCGATCTCCTTAGAACTGCATGGGTAAGCTCTTCCTTCTTCTAGAGCCTTTCTTACCAATTCTTTCCTGAGGGAAAGTTATTTGAGTTTGAACGGAATTATGTTCATCTCATATCTGATCCATTCTCATTTGTTTCAGGAGGCTTCATTCACGTATACTGATCAGAGATGATCGAGGTAGGTGGTCTGGTGTTTATTTCCAACTGTTGAGTTGAATTTGTGTCCCATTGTGCTACGACCCATGCCTGGGGTGTCATATGGTTTTGGCCTTTGCTGAAAGTTATCTTGAATTTCTTAGAAAAACTTTTGATAAGTTAAAACTGCTGTTTCGGATCGTTTCTTGGATCCAGGACCACCCCGGGGGTGCGTTCCTCTAATTATCCATTTGGCCAGGATACCTGTGGGTATACCGTGAATTTTAGCATGCTTTAAATTACTTTGAGAGGAATTGTATATAATTGCTTGCTTATATGTTGGGATTGGCCCGGTTACTTGTATATCATGAGGGCATTGTTCGTTTATCCTGTGGGAAACTCTTCTTATGCACGTGGGAAATAGATTCTATGCATGTGGGTGACACTTCGTATGCATGTGGGCAATATCCATTATGCATGTGGGCAGACACCTGTGGGTTTCGAGTCTGATTACCTAAGGGTAAGGATTGTATATCTGAGGACAGTGTTATCATGAATATTCACTGTGGTGATTTTCATATGTTATACCTTCCAAGTTGAAGCACAATCTTGGCATGTTTAAATGAATATTTAAATGGCAATATAATTGTTAGAGTTTGTTACTTTTGAGTAATTCTTAGTTTATTACATTTACTATTGCACACTGCTACTGCACATTTTCACTAACAGCTGGGCACGGTCCTTTGGTGGGTGCCTATTGGGATTTATTTCTCACACCCTATTTGGGTCATGACTTCAGCCCAAACAGACTATATTGTTGCAGGTGTCGACATGGTCAAGATTCTGTATATAGGTACATGATTGTAGTAGAGGAGTAGTATAGCATGGGACCGAGCTTAGGCTTGCGATGTTGTTGCGTTCTCTTTACTCTGCTTTGTTCTGTTTTGTTCTACCTCGTACTTTGAGTTGTATTGTATTGTATTACAATGTATCATGTTTTTTCTACTTTCATAAAATTAGTGACATGATGCATCTTTATAAATGTGACTCCTGGTTTCCTTTACTTCAGTTGTCCATTTCAGTTGTATATTTTTTACTGCTTATGTTGTTGTATGTTATATTTCTTTTCCGTTGTTCTACACTTTGAAAAATGAGGGCATAGTTTCCCCACTATCATACTTGGGCCCTCACTGCTAGTCGGCAGCCTCTGGAATTTGAGGAAATGCGCTTGAGGTCATGTGACCAACCGGTTTTGGGGCACCAGTTCAGTGGCAACCGGATCCGGGACATTACAAAGTGGTATCAAAGGGGTTCTTTTCTTTGACTTACTATTTGGAGCCTTAGTTAGGGATAGGATGAAAAATGGTAGTTGGTAATAAGTTGTACCCAGGAGTAGCTAACCTTTGTACAAGGAAAAGACCATCTACCTCATTATTTCAATTATTACTGGTTTTTCAATTTTACAGTTAATTTGATTTTCACCTTTGGGTGACGCACTTGTAGTGTGTTGTTTATATGTTATAATTATGTTCTATTTATTTTCAACCCGATGAGATAAGGGTATTCTATCTCATACATCATTTAGGCACATGCTATAAATCACATGTCATGCATTCTTTCCATGCCATGTAGGTGCATTAGAAACTACATGTTGTTGTGATAGTTGTTGTGCTAAAAAGCATGCTGTTGTGATAGGTACTTTGATAAATACCTGCTATTTGATAGGGTATTTTTGTGTGATGTTTTTGATAGAATGAACTCAAAACTTTGGTTCTTTAGGAGTATGGGCCCTCAATAACCGCAATTTGGTGGATCATTGATGAGTTTACTTTGTTATAACATGTGTAAGATTCCAAGCTTTGATTCACGGGGAGTATGGGCACTCACGGATCGGAATTTGGAACTTAGATGTTTGTTTCAACGTTTTTATGGGTTGCAGAGTAGTATCTGAGGCTTAATGTCCATAAAACCCAGGATACACGCCGTGTAGTTCCTTGGACACACGCCGTGTTTTCTTCTGTTCGGGAATAAATAAAAACTTTTTACGTACACGTTGTGTACTCTCAGTACATGCCATGTAGCCGCATCCCGTGTCATAGGTCGTGTGGGCGGGGACACGGGGTAGAAAATAGCTTGGCAAAACACATTGTGTACCAGTTTTACACACTGTGTAGTGTTTACCCGGTGTCCTCCTGTGTAAATAACAACACAGACGGAGAAAACCTTAAGATATACACGTCGTTTCTAAGTTGGACATGTCATGTAGTCTGACTCAGGTAATCGGCCATGTCACTAACAACACGGGTCGGTGTTATCTTTCCTAGTACACGTCGTGCCCTCCTGGAACACGTTGTGTAGTGTCATCCTTGTATCCGGCTGTGTAGCGAACAACACGGGTTGGTCTGGGGCTCCTTTGAACTCGCCGTGTTTTGTTAAAACACATCGTGTAGTGTGACCTGGGTATACAGGTCGTGTCATGAACAACACGGGCCGGTGAAATCCTATCAGGTACACGTTGTGTACCTATGGGACACGCCATGTAGTCTTATTTTATGAGAGTCATGTGGCTTAGCCGTGTGGGAGGACTCAGGTAGGTAAGAAGGATTCAAGTACATGTCGTGTGTTAAGACAACATGTCGTGTAGTTGGGATGATGCATGACCGGTTCTGGAATATGTACACGCCCATGTTAAAGACATAAGGGAAAATGCCGTGTAGTATTTATACACACCATGTAGTCAAGTTTTTTAAATCTTGAATGCTTTCTTTCTCTTGTTCCCTTCTTGGTCTCCTCGTTTTTAGTCTTCAATAAATCTTGATATAAGGTGTGCTTTGACCTTGTAGAATCTTGTCGCCGAGATGACCACCGGTTGTTCTCCAGAAGAGAGGCAATGATTTTACTCCAGAGATGTTGGAACATGGGCTACCAATGGATCCTCCACCAGTGCCATATGTGGCGCCAACCGTTATATTGGACACAGGCATGGAGGTGCAGTTCTGTGAAAACTTTATGCGGTTCATGCAGACCTTCCCGGGAGCACTGCAGGCCGCCACATCTATGGAAAAGCTGACTCGTATCTTCTAGTAGTAGCATCCACCTATGTTTTTAGGGGATGTTGGACCACAGGCTATGGAGCCATGGATGGATTCGATGCAGATGATATTCTAGCATCTAGAGATGCCTCCAGGGCAGAGGGTCAAGCTCGCTACGTATATGCTGCATGATTCCGCCAAGAGGTGGTGGGATGTTACCACCCAGTCTGAGCATCACAGTGACTTGTCATGGGAATATTTTCAGGTATCTTTCTATGAATTCTTCTTCCCAGAGACGCTAAGGGCATATCGAGCTCGACATTTCATGAATCTATAGCAAGGCACCATGTTAGTGATGGATTATTCTGCCCGCTTCACTGAGCTTCACCATTTTTCACATATTCTAGTAGGTGATGAGGCATTGAGGGATCTACACTTTAAGAATGGTCTTCGGTTTGACATCCAAGAACTGGTGAACTTTTTCAGGTTGCATACGGTACATTACATTGTGAACCTGGCACTGATTACCGAGAGGAACCTGTGGAAAGCTAGTGGTGTGGGACAGGGCATTTCGACATCAGTTTCTGGTACTATTTCTACTGGTAAGAGGAAGTGACAGATGGATTTCTCCCACAGTGGCAGTACTAGCCAGAATAATACTTCAGGTGGCCAGGTCATGTGCTACTAGTGTGGTAAAGAGGGGCACAAGAGACCGTAGTTTCAACGTGACCTAGTGGAGTGCTGAGCTTGCGGCAAGATGGGTCATCTCCAGCATTATTGCAGGGTGTTTCCACCAGTGGATAGTAAGAGGGGTTTTGTACAGAATCCGCATGCGGGAGCAGGACCAGCAGCTTCTTACCAGTCAGGAAATTGGGGTACGTCAAGGCATGCAGGCAGAGATGGTGGTCATGGCCATGGTAGCCAGACACCAGGATCTCAGAGGCAGCAGGGCAGGTCAACTAAGGGTAGTCAGGCTGTGTCGCAGGGCCGCAGTATTGGGTAGGCATATACAGTGCAACAGACCCAGCAGAAGAAGGATCCTGGACATTCTACTTTCAGAGGTACTATTCTGGTAGCTTCTATTTTATCTTCAGTACTTTTTGATACTAGTGCTACACATAGATTTATATCTGTGCCCGTTGTGGAGAGCATTGGGTTTTGCGTTCCTTTTTCTTCTTCTGGTGTTATGGAACTAGACACTCCATTGGGGACTAGAACGGAAGGTGTGCGTCATTGTAGGGAGTTCCCCATAGAGGTTGGTGGGTGTCACTTTCTATGGGACCTCTATGTCTTAGAGATGACGACCTATGATTTCATTCTTGGGATGGACTGGTTGGTACCCTTTTGATCCTTTGTGGATTGCAATTGTCACAGGGTGAGTATTACATCACCAGAGGGTGGAGAGTTTCTATACAAGGGCGAATGGGATGTCCAGGCAAGCCGAGCTGGACCCGAGCATCATGGGAGAGTTGGTGTGACATCCCAGATTTCAAGTTTATATCTGGATGATCAGGGAACTTTTCATAAGGATTTCCCTCCATTAGTAGATTGTTTCAGGGATGTTTTCCCGGATGACTTTTTAGGTCTAACTCCGAAGCATGAGGTGGATTTATCGATTGAGCTTGTGCTAGGAGAAGCACCGGTGTCCATTATTCCTTATAGGATATCTACACCTTAGTTGCAAGAGATCAATAGGTAGTTATAGGAGTTACAGGAAAAGGGTTTCATCCGACCCAGTACTTCTCCATGTGGTTCGTCGATCCTCTTTGTGAAGAACGCAGACGGTACCCTCAGACTCTGTGTGGACTATCAGAAGATGAACCAGTTGACGGTCAAGAACCGATATCCCCTACCAAGGATTGATGATCTTATTGATCAACTTCGAGGTGCGTGAGTGTTCTCGAAGATTTACTTGAGATCTGAATATCATCAATTACACATTAGACCATCGGACATACCGCTTATAGCTTTTTAAAGAAAATATGGTCTATATGAGTACTTGGTTATGCTGTTCGGACTCACGAATAAGCCATCAGTTTTCATGGCTTTGATGAATTGTGTCTTCCATCCTTATCTTGATTCATTTTTGGTAGTCTTCGTGGATGATATCTTGGTGTACTCTCAAACTCTACATGACCACGCTACCCATCTTGAGATCGTATTGAGTACACTGAGAGATCATCATCTATATGCTAAGCCCTCAAAGTGCCACTTCTGGATGGACCAGATTCACTTCCTGGATCATAGCATCTCAGACGCAGGAGTTGAAGTAGACCCAGAGAAGGTGAGAGCAATATTTTTCTAGGATTATCCTAAGAACGTGTTTGAGATACAAAGTTTCTTGAGGTTGGATGGTTACTACAGGCATTTTATACATGACTTCTCCCACTTAGCAGCACCATTGACGAGTTTATCTAAGAAGGGTGTGAAGTTTGTTTGGTCAGAAGCTTGTGAGACTGCCTTTCAGGATCTGAAGAGAAGATTGACATCAGCACCAGTCCTGATACTTCCAGAGCAAGGGAAGATCTATATAGTTTACTGTGATGCATCAGGGATTGGGCTGGGAGCAGTGTTGATGCAGGGCGATCGAGTTGTTGCGTACAGGTCTTGGAAGTTGAGGCCACATGAGAGGAATTACTCGATGCATGATCTCGAGTCGGCTGTAGTTGTTCATGCGTTACGCTGTTGGAGACATTATCTTTTGTGAGAACATTTTTTGGTGTTCACGGACCACAAAAGTCTCAAATATATATTTACCCAGTGTGACCTGAATTTGAGACAGTGAAGGTGGGTTGAATACCTTCAGTCCTTCAACTTTGAGGTTGCCTATACACCTGGTAAGGGTAACGCAATTGCTGATGCACTGAGCAGGAAGACTCAAATACAAGCAGTTCATGAGGCCAGTGGTGAGTGGCAGCTTATGGCTTTGTTCTCTGAGATGCATTTGGAGGTGCACGACAGTCATGGGAAAACTTATCTTTCTTCCTTAGTTGTGACTTCTACCCTCCTAGATAGAGTGAGGATGAGACTTATATCTGATTCAGAAGGCCTAGTTCTACGGGAGTCGGTGGAAAGTAAGGACCCTCCTCCTAGATGGACGATAGGCGATGATGAGGTACTGCGTTTCCATGGACGAGTGTGGGTTCCATGGGATATATGCAAGGAGATGATGTGGGAGTTTCATGCTTCAGCTTGGGCAGTGTATCCCGGAGTTACCAAGATGTACCGTGACTTAGGATGTCATTATTGGTGGATGGGTATGAAACGGGAAGTAGCTGGTTTTGTTGTGAGATGTTCCACCTATCAACAGGTGAAGGCAAAGCATCAGAGGCCAGCCAGACTGTTAAAGTAGTTACCCATTCCAGAGTGGAAATGAGATGATGTCACAATGGATTTCGTGACTGGGTTGTCGAGGTCACCTCGAGGCAGTGATTTCATGTGGGTTGTTGTATATAGACTTACCAAGGTAGCTCACTTTTTTCCGATCAAGGAGACTTTTAGTGTTGATGAGCTTTGGAAGTTGTATATCCGAGAGGTGGTACGCCTTCATGGGGTCCCTCATTCTATCATTTCAAATAGGGATGCCCACTTTACATCTCGTTTCTGGCAGAGCTTTCAGAGGGCACTGGGTACACAGGTGCTTCTGAGCACAGCTTACCACCCTCATACCGATGGCCAGTCAGATCGTACGATATAGGTGCTTGAGGACATGTTGCGCGCATACGCCCTAGACTTTGGGGGCTCTTTGGAGAAGCATATACCCCTGGTTGAGTTTGCCTATAATAATAGTTTTCAAGAAACTATTAAGATGGAACCTTACAAGGATTTATATGGTAGGTCATGCCGATCACCTTTGTGATGGATGGAGGCATGTGAGGCAGATTTATTGGGACCACGTCTCATCCAGAAGACTACTGAGCAGGTCTATTTGATTTAGAAGTGGATGGCTACTGCACAGTCTTGTCAAAAATCTTATGCTGATCGTCGTAGACTACCATTAGAGTTCATGGTCAGGGATCAGGTTTTCTTGCATGTCTTGTCGAGGTTGGGACACAGGCGGATACGGAGATAGGGTAAACTTTCACCAAGGTACATGGGGCAGTTTGAGATTCTGGAGAGAGTCGGTCCGGTTGCCTATCGGTTTCAGTTACCACAAAGGTACCGTGCCATGCACGACGTCTTCCATATATCTCAACTGCACCGTTATCACTCAGACCCATCTAACATTTTTCAGCCTGAGGAGGTTGAGCTTCAGGTCAATCCATCCTTTGAGGAGCATCCGATTTGTTTTGTTGATAGGAGAACAAAGGTTCTCTGAGGTCGGTCAGTTCCTCCCATTCGGGTGATATGGAAGCATGGACAAGTGCAGGATGAAACCTGGAAGCGGGAGACTGACGTATGTGCTCAGTGGCCAAAGTTGTTCATGGTTGTATCTTCACCACCCTTGTAAGGAAAATTCAGGGATGAATTACTTTAAGGGGGGAAGTTTGTAAGAACCCGGTTCTTATTCTTAAGGTATGGGTTTCTTCTTTTCCTCTTTCCTTTAGTGTTTTTAGTAAAATAAGAAAAATGGGGGAAAATACCAAATTTTGTGACTACACGCCGTGTACTTTTCCACACACTGTGTACTTTGGCCATGTGGGATGAGTACATAGGGCGTGTAGGCCTGACGGCAATGAAGGGTGTAAAAACTGACTACACACTGTGTATAGGGTATTTACACGCCGTGTATTCAGTTGTCAGGTGAACAGTAAGGTAGTGGAGGCAGACGCCAGTGGATCGACAGTACACGATGCGTAATTAAGACTACACATTGTGTACTCATGTCGACAGATGAATAGTGCCACAGTGGAAAGAAGCCGCCAGAGGAACAGTTAAATGATGAAAGTACACGTCATGTACTTGAGAGTACATGTCGTGTAGTATGTTTTATTCACTTAAAATGGGCAGTAGCCTCCTCTGTTCACAGAGGAAGCTTAGAACGCCGGAGGAGAGTAGGAGAGATGGCCGGAGCTTGGAGGATCTCTTTACCACACACCGGGAACCTGATTCCTATGCCATCTATCTCCTTGGAACAGCACGGGTAAGGTCTCCCTTCTCTTAGAGCCTTTCTTACCAATTATTTCCCGAGGGAAAGTTATTTGAGTTTGAAAGGAATTATATTCATCTCAGATCTGCTCCATTCTCGTTTGTTTCAGGAGGTGTCGTTCATGTATACCAATCAGAGACGATCGAGGTAGGTGGTCTGGTGTTTATTTCCAACTATTGAGTTGAATTTGTGTATCGTTGTGCTACAAACCCATGCCTCGGGTGTCTTATGGTTGTGGCCTTTGCTGAAAGTTATCTATAATTTCTTAGATAAACTTTTGTTAAGTTAAAACTGTTGTTTTGGATCACAACTTGGATCCAGGACCACCCCGGGGGTGCCTTCCTCTGTTTAGTCATTTGGCCAGGATACCTATGGGTATACCGTGAATTTTATCATGCTTTAAATTACCTTGAGAGGAATTGTATATAATTGCTTTCTTATATGTTGGGATTGGCCCGGTTACTTGTATAGCCTGAGGGCAGTGTTCGTTTAGCCTATGGGAAACTCTTCTTATGCCTATGGGTAGTAGATTTTGTGCCTGTGGGCGACACTTTGTATGCCTGTGGGCAATATCCATTATGCCTGTGGGCATACACCTGTGGGTTTTGATTCTGATTACCTGATGGTAAGGATTGTATGTCTGAGGGCAGTGTTATCATGAATATTCAACGTGGTGATTTTCATATGTTATACCTTCCAAGATAAAGCACAGGCTTGTCATGGTTAAATGAATATTTAAATGGAAATATAATTGGTAGAGTTAGTTACTTTTGAGTATTGCTTAGTTTATTGCATTTACTACTGCACACTGCTGCAGCACATTTTCACTAATAGTTGGGTACGAGCCTTTGGTGGGTACCTACTGGGATTTATTTCTCACACCCCATTTGGGTCATGTCTTCGGCCCAAATAGACTATATTGTTGCAGGTGTCGACAAAGGCAAGAGTCCCTATATAGGTATATGATTGTAGCAGAGGAGTAGGAGAGCATGGAACCGAGCTTAAGCTTGCGATGCTGCTGCATTCTGTTTACACTGCTTTGTTCTATTTTGTTCTACCTCATACTTTGAGTTATATTGTATTGTATTGCAGTGTATCATGTTCTGGTTGCTTTCATAGAATTAGTGATATGATGCATCTTTATATATATGACTGCTGGTTTCCTTTACTTCAGTTGTCCATTTCAGTTGTATATTGTTTAATGCTTCCACTGTTGTATGTTATATTTCTTTTCCGTTGTGCTACACTTTGACAAATGAGGGCATAGTTTCCCCACTATCAAACCTGGCCCCTCGCTGCTAGTCGGTAGCCTCTAGCATTTGTGGAAATGCGGTTGACGTCATGTGACCAACCGGGTTTCGGGCACTCGTTGAGTGGCAACCGGATCCGGGATGTTATAGGCTATTTGCGACGGGCTCGTTGCTCGTCGTAAATAGATGATGCAGGAGGAAAATGTTGCCACGAGATTCGAATCCCATCGCAAATAATAATAAATAAACACTTATTTGTGATGGTAAAATGTTCATGTCGCAAATACATTTGGTGTGGCTTCCTGCCACAATGCGGGAAAGGGTATTTGTGATGGGAGTAGGTTCTCATCGCAAATACCCTTCATCATTTATAGTTATTTATGATGGGATAAGGTTTCTATCGTAAATAAATTTCATTATTTATAGTTATTTGTGACAGGTATTAATGACTCGTTGCATATACTCTATCAAAAGATGAGTATTTACGATAGGTACCGTTGCAAATAAGTTTTAAAATGTCACCTCACTTATTTATGGTGGGTGTTATTTGTGATGGGTACCATTGCAAATAGTCTCGTCGCAACTAATCTAACCTATATACCCCCCCCCCAATTTTTTTCAATCATTCTCCTTTTGAGATCTCCTCTACTCAACTTTCCTCTTCTTTTCTTCAATTACTTAATTATAAGTTTATGTTTTTACAGGGAATGAAATTTTGCATTTTTCATCACACAAAAGCTTCATTTTTTAGGTATTTATGTAATGTTTTTAATTTTTATTTTATTTATATTCTATTATATTAGAATTTAATATTATTAGTTAGTAGTAATTAGAATTAATTAGAATTAATTATTTATAATTAGAAGTAATTATTTATAATTAGGAGTAGTTATTATAAATTAGAAATATTTTGTTTTAATTAGGAGTAATGATTTTAATTAAAAGTAAATAGTTTTAAATTGCAATAATTAGTTTTAATTATCCGTAAGTGGGTGTTATTAATAGTAATTACTTATAATTGATAAATAAATAGTATTAATTAATGGAACTTAGTAATAATTTATAGATCGTAGTAATAAGTAATAATAATTTATTATAATTTTTAATAAATAACAGTAATTAGTATAAAGGAATGTTAAACCACTATAATTAGTAATAATTAGCAGTAATTAGTAAAATTTACTATAAATCACTATAATTTTTAAAAATTAGCATTATTTGTAAAATTTAATAAAAAAATAGCAGTAATTAGTAAAGATTAGTATAAATGAATGTTAAATCACTATAATTAGTAAAAATTAATGGTAATTAGTAAAAATTAGCGATAACTCACTATAATTATTTTAAATTAGTGGTAATGAAAAAACATTAGTAAAAATAGGCAGTAATTAGTAAAAATTATCTGTAAAGAACTATAATTAGTAAAAATTAGTGGTAATAACTAAAAATTAGTAAACATTAGAGGTGATTACTAAAAATTAGTAAAAGTTATGGGAAATTACAAAAACAATTAGTAAAAAATAGCGGTGATAAGTAAAAATTAAGAGTAAATAAGTATAACTAGTAAAAATTAACAACAATTAGTAAAAATTAACGATAAATCACTATAATTATTAAAAATTAGCAGTTTTTATTAAAGATTAGTAAAAATTACAGGTAAAGTAACATTAATTAGTAAAAAATAAAATTAAATCACTATAATTAGTAAAAATTAGCATTAATTAGTAAAACTAAATGGTAAATCACTATAGTTATTAAAAATTAGTGTTAATTAGTAAAAATTAGTAAAAAATAGAGGTAATTAGTAAATATTAGTAAAAATGAACTTTAAATAACTATAATTAGTAAAAATTAATGGTAATTAGTAAAAAATAGCCGTAATTTGTAAAAATTAGTGATAAATCACTATAATTATTAAAAATTAGCGCTAATTAGTAAAAAATAGTAAAACAATAGTAGTAAATCACTATAGTTAATAAAAATTAATGGTAATTAGTAAAAAATATTAAACATTTCCGGTAAATTAGTAAAACTTAATGTTAAATCACTGTAATTAGTGAAAATTGGCTGTAATTAGGAAAAATTAACGGTAAATCACTATGATTATTAAAAATTAATGATAATTAGTGAAAATTGGTAATAATTAACAGTAATTAGTAAACATTGGTAAAAATGAACATTAAATTACTATAATTTGTAAAAAAATATGGTAATTAGTTAAAATTAGTAGTAGTTAGAAAAAAATAGTGATAAATCAATATAATTATTTAAAATTGGTGGATATTATTAAAAATTAGTAAAAATTAGTGTTAAATCACTATAATTAAGTACAAATTAACAGCAATTATTAAAAAATCATAATAAATCTCTATAATTATGAAAAAATATAGGTAATTAGTAATAATTAGTGGTAATTAGTAATAATTTGTGCTAATTAGTAATAAGAAGTGTTGATTAGTAATAATTAGTGGTAATTAGTAATAATTAGCAGTAAGTAGTAATAATTAGCAGTAATTAGTAATAATTAGTGGAAATTAGTAATAAGTTGTGATAATTAGTAAAGAGTAGTAATAAATTATTCTAAACTAATAAAAATTAGTAAAAAGGTATTAAATTAGTAATAAATTTTTAAAAATTAGTAATATATTGTTATAAACTTATAAAAATTAGTAAATTGATATAATTTACAATTGATTTATATAAAATAGTACAAATTAATATAAATTATTATAAATATATAAAAAATATATAATTTTATAAAATAAAAAATATATATATAATTTGTATAAATTAATAAAATTGTTTTACATTAGTATAATTAATTTAAAATAATATGAAATAATATAAATTATTATAAATTTTGAGAAAATTGAAAATGAAAGAGGTTTTCAATTTTTAGGTCATGATCAATGAAAAATCTAGACATGGTTTACATAAATTGGACATTTATCATGACCTAAATATTGAAAATTTTAAGATTTACACCTTTTTAATAATTTATAATATATTTTATTAATTTATATTAAATTATAATAAAAAATATCGATAATTAATAAAAAATAGCGGTAATTAGAAAAAAGTAATGATAATTTACAAAAAAAATGGTAAATAGTAAATAATTTACGATAAATAGTACTTATTTAGTGGTAATTAGCAATAATTATTGGTAATTAGAAATAATTAATGGTAATGTGCAATAATTAGTGGTAATTAGAAATAATTGGTGGTAATTTGTTGTGATTTTAAATAATTATTAATAAATAATATAATTCATAAATAATAGAATACCTGGGTACAAATTAATTTAAAATACTATATATTGTGTAAATTTTATAAAAATAATAAAAAATTTGAATAAATTTTATATAAGTAGTCTTAATTAATAAAAGATCATGGAAATTAATATAAAACAGTTCAAATTATAATAAATATATATATATATATTAGTTTAAATTAGTATAAATTAACAAAAATTGGTAAATATTAATAACAATTAGTATAAATTAAAAAAATAGCATAAATTATTATAAATTTGTATAAATTTATAAAAACAATTAGTTTAAATTATTATAAATTAGTATATATCCATATAAGTTATCATAAAGTTGTCTTCGTGTAGTATAAATTATCAGAAATTAAAGAAAAATTTATAAATTGATATAATTTTAAATAAAGTGTTATAAACTAATAAAAATTAGTATAAATGAGTATAATTTAAAAAAAATACTATAAATTACTGTGAAATAATATGAATTATTATAAATTACTAGAAAATTAAAAATGGAATAGGCCATCAATTTTCTGTTCATAAGTAATATCAAATTTGTACTTGCATGGTTGACACAAATTGATCATTTCTCATAACATATAGATTAGAAATTCTATAATTTATACCTTTTTAGTAATTTATAATATATTTTATTAATTTATATTAATTTATATAAATTTTCATTAATTTATAAAAAAAATTAATTTACACTAATTAAAGGTGAATTTAAACTAATTTATACTAAATTGTAGAAAATATATAAATTAATCCAAATATACATTAATAAGCTCAAATCCCAAATATTTTAATTATCTTAATACATTTTTAACATTTTATATAATTAAAATAATAAATATTTATAGATTTTTTAGATAATTATGGACCTAGGAAATAGGCAACATTTTCTGTTATGATATCATGATTCAATAAATCATTGGTAAATAAATAAAATTAATAATATTAATAGGTAAATTTTAATTTTATAATTTTATAATATTTTTTATCATCTTTTTCATATATGAAATTAATTATAAAAAATTATTATTTTATATTTTTTTGAGAAATATAGAACAAGGATGTCGAGATAAATATTTATTACCTGATCATGATTGGATAAATTGTCACAGGAATTTAAATGGTTCTGGTATAAATCATGTATATATTGAGGGTGTTATTTTTTTATCGTTTGTGTCATCAAAACCAAGATTTTTTTTAGAAGGGACAATTAAGTGTCCATGTAAGAAATGTGATCTGAGGAGGTTTGACACAATTGAAAATGTTTGGGGTTATCTATTATGCTTTGGTTTTTAAAAAGATTATGTTTTTTAGTATCAAAATGGTGAATGTAGTTCCAAATAAGATACTAATAATTTGGTTTCAGATCCATCATAGTTTTAAAATTTAGTACATGATGTGGCTGGTTGGTCTTTTCAACAAACTAAAACTCAATATAATATTGAATTAACTCATGAGTTGGAAATATCTCAATTTTATGGGTTGTTGAAGTCTTCTAGGGATTATTTATATCCTGGTTGCAAGATAACTGAATTTTAAGTTGTTTCAAAATTTATGAATATTAAATTAGATAATGGAATGTCAAATAGCTATTTTTATCATATATTCTCTTTGGTTAAAGCACTCTTACCTAAAGGAAATGTGTTACCTGGAAATTTTTATGAGAGAAAAAGGATGGTTCGTAATTTGGGTATTGGTTATGAGAATATTCATGCATGTTCAGATGATTTCATATTATATTATGGTAGAAATAATTCATTAGTTAGTTGTCCTATATGTGGAAAATTTATGTACAAATAGGCTCAACTAGGGAAGTCTGTATTGATTCCTGTAAAATAGTTGAGGTATTTCCCACTAACACCCAGATTGTAGTGTTCTTTATGTCTCAGAACATAGCGTCATTTATTTCATGGTAGAAATCCAATATTTCTACTAGTAAAATATTAAATCATCCTTGTAATGGTGATTCATGGAAAACTTTTGACCAAGTACATCTTTCTTTTGCTTTAAAAGCCTAAAACATGCAATTGGGTCTTTTTACTGATGGTTTCTGTCCATTTGGTTCTTACATTAGTCAATATTCTTATTATCCCATATTTATAACTTGGTACAATTTACCTCCTTGTATGTTGATTAATAAACCATATATTTTTTTACCTTATTAATTCTAGGTCATCCAAAAAATAATATTGATGTTTATTTGAATTCATTGATTGATGAGTTAAATTTATTATGCACTAATGGTGTTTGTACATATGATGTTGTTGTGAAACCAAATTTCTTATTGAAATATGCATTAATGTGGAATATTAGTGACTTCCCAGTATATGGAATGTTATCTATATGGATTACACATTGTCCAAAAAACATGTTCATACTGTATGAGTGACAGTAAAGCATTTATGCTCATCAATGGAAGAAAACCTTATTTTTTAGACAATCATCAAATATTTCTTCATATCGATCATCCTTTTCAATGAACCATATATCATTTCAGAAAATATATAATTAAAAGAGATGGACCTCAAAAAATGATCTCAAGTATTGAGTTAAAATCTATTTTCTCTTCATTACCTCCCATTACCTTTGGACAAACTATAAACCAACAAAAAATAGATGGATTTGGGAAAGAATAAAATTGGGTAAAATGGATCATTGTTTTGGATCTTCTATATTGATCTTATTTTTTGGTCAATCATATGTTGGATGTCATGAATATTGAAAAGATCTATTTTGATAATATATTTTATACAATTTTGGACACACCTGGTAATACCAAAGATAATAAAAAGGCATGATTAGATCTTTCCAAAATTTGTAGGTGACCAAAACATAAACTATTTCAAAATTAAAGATCACATAATGTAATGAATCCAAAAGTGGATTATGTAGTTTTCAAATAAAATCATTTATTATTTTGTCATTGGATTGCAGATTTGAGGGTTCTAGATGGTTATGTTTCTAATTTGTCTAGATGTGTTAGAAATAGTCATATTACCGGATTAAAAGGTCATGAATGTCATGTTATAATGGAAAGACTTCTACTAATTATATTTATAGGATTTTTGAATTATTTTATTTGGGATTTGCTAATATAAATATCTTATTTTTTCCGAGACATTTGTACGGTGAAAAAAGACTTTGATGCACTAAGTAGACTACAAGAATATGTTGTTTTAATTTTATGTAAATTGGAAAAAATCTACTAAATTTATTTCATTCAATATTACATTTTGTATTATATTTTTTACATGAAGAAAAATTTTTATGGAAAGTATATATACGATGAATGTACTCGTACGAGAGATGCATGCAGAAATTGAAGAAAAATGTACATAACAAAGAATCGGTTGAAGGATCAATTACATAATCTTATTTTCAAGAAGAAATGTATTTTTTATGCTCTCATTATGTTAAATCTAAATATCCCTCAAAACATAACTGCTTGGGTAATAATGAGTAAATTTTGATGATGAAATAAACAATCAATTATCAATTTTTAATCAGCTCGAACATGGCTTTAGTAGAGTTCATGAACGATGGATTTCAGATGATGAACGTCACAGGGATCATATATATGTTCTGCTCAATTGTGTAGAAATTGAACAATTTGTACAATGATTTATACTATCACTTATTCTATAAATATTTTTAAAAGTAAATTAATATTATTTTCTTTGTAGATTATATGATAATCATATCAAGAAACGGTTTCTACAAATTACAGCAACTACTCTTGAAGAACGTCAATAAAAAAAATTCCTACTAGTTTCAAAAACTGGTGAAGTAAATTTCTTATAGTTTAGCATATAAAAACAATTTATTACTTGTGATATTGATTTTTTCATATTTTTAGTTATCTCAACATGCTAATAAAATTGATAATCTATTATGTGTATTACCCACCATCTAAAATGGTTAAATAATATAATGTATATGTGTTTAATGGTTTTCGATTTCATACACATGCATATGGGTAATGAAAAAAATAATTAATAGTCATGTTTTATTAATATGATCTCATCATATAGAAAGTGAAGTTGACTTTTATGGAATGCTAGAATAAATAATTTAATAGTGTTATCTAGGGTAGAATTATATAATGATGGTTAAATTTCATTGGTTCGATACTAATAGAAATATTCATGTTCATTTGTGCTACGGAATCACTGATATTAAAAATAAAATACTTCTTAGAGTAAATGAACCATTTTTATTGGATCATCAGGCATATCAAATTTATTATGAAAATTATTGTGATACTTCAAGAGAGTTAAGTGATTGGTGAAGAATAATAAAAATAAAATCTCATGAAACTCAGTTTATCCAAAGTCAATGCGGTTCTGCTGATGTACAAAGAATTGAAATTTTTCAATATATAACTCCAAATCCATTTTTTCCTTGAATATATAAAAATATAAAACATAACATCCCATAGTTATGGATCAATGGTGATAATTATGATGTTAATGTGACAAATTAATTTGAAATAGAAAGAGATGATGAAGCTGAAACTCCTGTGTAAATTGATGATACTAAGGAGGAATATGAAGATATTAACAATGTCATATATGAAGATAAGTTTTAAGATGAATATTGACACAATTAAATGATGGTTATAATCATATATAATGTATATCTATATATAATACTTATTTTCAATTATATTTTGAAAATAGTCATTTTGTGTTTCAGATGGTCAGAAACCAATTGTCTGATCAATTGTGTGAGTTGTATAAGGCTACATTAATAGGTGACAAGCCTGATACTACATCATATGACCCTCAGGCTTTTGGTTGTTCAGTGTTAACTTGGAGGGGTCGTAATCTTGCAAGATTGATGATTCCTGACCCTATCCCAGAGCGACGTCAATGTCTTGAGTTCGATCCACGCATACATAGGTATGTTTAGTTGTGTATTTTAGTTAGTTTTTATTAATTTTAATTAATTTTTTTATATACTAATTGTTTTATTATTTGTTCTGTTTTTTCACATATTTTTGCATATAGTTATTGGAAATGGAGTGTGTTTCCCTTGGAATCTGGGGATGACCGCCTTTATGGGAGGTTCAAACATTCTGATCGGTTTCTAACGGTTTTGTTCGTGAAACCAGAAACATCCAATGATTTCACATCCATTCGGACCTACTTTCCAAAGGTAGGTGCTCATTAGTTTGTGGACTGATGAGGCTTAGGAATTTGCATTGGTCGAGAGGATGGGAGGTCGGACTCATCACACCTTTTTGAGGGGAATTATTGTCTACTCCGTGACTCTCTTTATAGATCTAAGTTATGTTCGTGAATCCTTATTACATTACCAAGTATAAAATGAGCTTTCCTTTAGATCTGACAATCAATGATTAAATATGTAAGAAATTTAGAGAATCTTTTGTATGTATCCGAGGTTCTTCATCGATAGAGAATCATCTGTATTTATTTGATATTCTTGGTCAATGGTACCCTTCGACACATTTATACAGAAGTCTCTTGGTCATTATGATGACCATGCTAGTTTTAAAGCCACTCAGTGGGGCACTTGAAGATTATTTTCATTCAAAAGGACATGGATTATTTTAGAGTTGGGATCGAACCCGTAGACGGGCTACCTACGTATCCTTTGTTTAGAAAAGGAATCATAACCCACGTAGTTCGAATAAGGTACTATGATGTTTATGATTGATGGCTCAAAGAAGGATGTCACAATTACATTTACACTCTAAGCTCACGTGAGTCATTCTCAGTGTGAGAAACAAGAGGTATTGGTAAAAATTAGACAATTTTTCCATGAAAGATGTAATCATAAGAATTAATGTGGGGCTTATGTATGTATGACTACCCAGATAAATGAAGGTTAGGATTTACTTTAGGGAAGAAATCCAGGAACAGGGTCCATAAAGGTATATGTGCTTCATGGAGATTTTGAATACTCTAACTTGAGGCTTACTCCTGAAAAGGAGGCCCAAATTAGGATAAGACTTATGATTGGGTTTTACTCCTAAAAAGGAATCTCAGATCAAAGGTAAATTAGGACTGGTTAAGAGAAATTAAGACTGCGGCTTATTCTTGAAAAGGAGTCACAGGTCAAGGATTAAGGTTTGGGGCTTACTCCTGAGGAGGATGCCCAAATTAAGGGACTGGGGCTTACTCCTAAGGAGGATTCCCAGATTTGGGAACTTTAAGAATTGGTGCTTACTCCTAAGGAAGATTCCCAAGTTAAGAATTATGACTGGGGCTTACTCTTAAGGAGGATGCCCAAACTTGAGACTGGGGCTTACTCCTGAAAAGGAAGCCCAGGTTAGAGGATCTGGGGCTTACTCCTAAGAGGATGCCCAAACTATAGGACTTATGACTGGGGATTATTCCTGAAAATGAGACCCAGGTTAAGGATTCTCTCATCTTAAAGGATGAGGTTGAATGAATGAAATCTCAGTCTTTGGTGACATAAAGATGTGTAAATTACTAGGTTTTGAGAGATATTCCACAGAATTCCCTTCAGATAAGGTAGTAAAATCAAGAAATCATGCCATAAATGGCTTTGAAGAGTGTATTGAAGACTGAATCTTGAATAGGAAAGGTGTAATGGCTTAAGAGGGGTGAAATGGGCAATAAAGGCACCCAAAAAGGCAGGGGCATGCAAGTCCTAGTAGGCGTGCAGGTACTGTGTGGGTGCGCAAGTCCTGGTCGCGCAGGTATGCCTGCGCGACACATGGTGTACTTGCGCGACGGTTAACCCGCAGGGTAATACTTAAGCGACTCTTCATTAAAGCCTTTAGAATCCTCTTGAGGTTCTTCCAGAAGAGGGGCGCGCAAGATCTATTGAAGGATTAAGGCGGCGTGCAAGTGTGGCCCTTTTTCCTTAAGGTCTAGCCACTCAGGTGTGCAAGTGTTGATGAGTTTCAACACTTAGGACTTTCTCCCCCTCTTTAGATCTTCCATTCTAGGTAAGAAATTACCTTAGAAGTGTTTCGGAAGCTTTGAGAAGATACTAGGGCACTGGGAGCTCAAATCTGAGTTTCTGGAAAAAAAACATCCTCAAATGGGGGGGCCCACAGGGTCTATTTATAGGCAGGAGAAGACCCCGGGCGATTATTACTTAGGTCGTGCAAGTGACTTGCGTGACCACTAGGCATCACGCAAGTGGACTTGCGCGACAGTGATAGAACTTGCACAGCACATGTGCATTTGATCCCTTGTTCATGCCTTTGTCAATTTTTGATATTTTCTTCAAAGGATGAATCAATTTGATCTCAGATATTCCCCTTTTCCAATCTTTAGATTCTATGACGAAAGGAGCGTCAACAAAAGTCCCCCCTCAGAGTTGGATCCGGATAGAATAGAGGATTTGACTCTGAGGAAATTGAGAATCACAAGGAAATTGGAGTGCGCAAGGTAGGGCGCGCAAATGAGCTTTTGGCGCGCAAGGCCTGACGTGCAGGGATACGGCCCTAGATCGTGCAGGGTATGACGCGCAGGGTCCCGGCCGTGTCTATAAATAGAGGGCCTCACTTCCGTACAAGCATATGGATTTGCGGATTTCAAACCTTCTAACTCTTGCCATGCTGGTCACCTTAGCCGCGCAGGTTTCTCTGTTTTCCAATGTTTCTTTGTTGTCGCGCTGCTGTATAAGTAATAGGACTTGCGCAGTGAAACATGAATGACAAAAACTTGAGCGGCACATTTAACACTTGCGCGACACATCCATACTTGCGCGCCTTAATGCCTTATCCATTTTTTCGACTTCTTTCACAAATTTTATGAAAAAATAAACCCATTTAAGAGTTAGTTTATTCAACTTTTGTGCAGATTCAATGGCTCCCAAGGGAATTGGAACGGCTAATGAACTGGTTAGCAAGCGGATTGATGACATGATGAACATCATTGGCCATGATTATTATGATATCTGCGACAACACTCTCCCATATTTGGCTAAGTACTTGAAGAAATATCATCTTAATTTCCCACAGAGCATCTACCTGCCTCTATATGGTCATGGTCATCTGCAGGGAGTCAATGTTCCAGATGCAATGAACTATACGCCTGAAATGCAGCTACACTGCTACTCCTCTATTTCAGTTATGTTGTGAATTAAGAGCAACAATAATGGTGTGAACTTTCAAATTCTCCTTCCATGCCATTTCCTTGCAGATATGAAAATGGAAAACCCATGGGCTGAAATGTTTTCCACTACAGATTGGTGGAGAGAAGACAAACATGGCATTAGAGAAATATCTGAAAAGAGTACTCTCTCCAAATGGCTCTTTACTTCCAATGCTCCATTCTCAAATCGATGTATACATCTTCCAAGTCTCTTGGACAGAAACATAGTCACTGTTTGATCAGCAGAAAATTTTCTCAAATCGCACTCAAGAACATACTTTTACAATTGTTCCAAGAAGATCTGGTATCACTGCATCTCTTATTGTATCCAGTTGAATGAATGAATTTCAGGTGGTTGTTGATGAAGCTCGGGATGCCGTAAATCAAATGAAGAGTTATGTTGAAAGCCTCTTGTAATTCTTGAAAAAGAGAAGAGACTCGAGTCTATGGATGTCCTTCTATCTCCTATGTATCAATGAAAAACACTTTCAACTTCAATCATTTGTACCTACATTCTCTTTTACTACATGCTTAGGATTTTACCTAAGCCAATGGGCCTAGTAAGAATAGTTTGATTTTTACTAGGATTATTGTAAATAACCCTACAAACTTCAAACCTTTTAATTGTTCAATGTTACCTAAATCATACAAAATGTATGTTTAGTGAGCTAGGAACTTGACTTTTATTTAGAGTTCCCTTGTCTTTTGTGGGCAGTTTAGAGTCATGCACGTCAGACATAAAAAAGGCTAATGTTTAAGGTTGAAATATCTTTGACCGAAATGGATTAGAATTGACTCAATTCCTTGAAAATTCATCTAAAAACATATTACCATACTCAAGTATGAGGGAAAATATATAATCTATGACTTAAGAATATTTGAATCTGAGGAATGATATGAAAAAGAGCTAAAAGGCATTAGAAGAAGTTGTTTCCAAGAATGAAGTTACCATTATTTAACAAACCCGTTAGGGGGTTGAATTATGCAGGGCCACCTAAGGGCATTGGCTGCATAGTTAAATAAAATAGTATCTTTTCGCTAACAAGTCTATTATGTAGACTGTTTATGCAAGGCCAACTATGGGCACGTGCTGCATAGTCAGGAAAAAGAACTCTCAGAAATTTACTTTCTAAGTTCTAAAAGCCGGTGAAAGTTTATGGAGATTAAAATCTTCCAAAGTATAGAGTTTGTTGTATGGAAAGAGGTACTTGAATATGGAGAAGATATTTCCAAACAAGATTATCGAAGAACTGGATGAATATCACTCCTACGAAGGTCTAACCCAAATGTAGGGAAGGAGAATATAAACCATAGACTTGAATACTTTCAGATCATGAAAAAGGATATGGGACAAATATGTTAAGGATGGCTTTTTTTTTATTATCCCTACATACTATTGTTTAAGACAAATAAGGACAAAAGATGCATTATTCCCAAGATTGAAGTTACCACTATCCGACAAACCTGTTAGGGTGTTGAATTATGCAGGGCCACCTAAGGGCATTGGCTGCATAGTCAAATAATAGTATCTTTTGGATAACAAGTCTATTATATAGACTGTTTATGCAAGGCCGCCTATGGGCACGTGCTGCATAGTCAGACAAAAGAACTCTCATAAGTTTGACATTTTTGTGACTAGAAGTCATGAAAAGGGTTATGAGGATCTGAAAATATTTAAGGATAGGATTATGACACATAAAGATGGGTATTTTTCAATGTATACAGAGATACATAGATCAATGATAACCATAATTATGTTGTGGCTGGGTCCTGAATTGAAATGTTGGACTTCACTACGTATCCCATAAGGATGAGAATCAATCCATACGTAGTTCTTAAACTACATTTTAACATCGTGTGGGAAAAAAGGATTAGAGATCTTAGTTTAGGGTCATAGAGCTTGGACCATTGTAAGAAATACACAGTGTGTGTTTTCATGGGCACTATTCAGCCAAGGGACTAAAAATGGAATTTGGGGTTAGGCCCAAAGACTTGGGGATGGATTCGAGGGACACTCGAACATTCCTACGTATCCCATAAGGATGGGAATCAAGCCCAAGTAGTTCTAGAAATACCCACTGTACAAATTTGGTTCGTACATGTGAAGGGTGAAAGGGGACTTTAGTGCAATGATGGTTTAACCCAAGATAAAAGGTTCGGGCATTGCCATGTATTCACGTAGTCTTTGAAATGAAACATTATTGAAAAATCAATGAAAATAATGGTTCCCTCTCAGGTGAGGGTATCAAAGAAATTTGTAGTTTATTGTCATACTGGACAAAAGTGTTGTATAGTTTAACATCGTATAACAAGGAAAAAAGTGAACCAATGTAAAGATATTGATTCTAAGGGCGGTTTCACGAATTAACATCGTATGATATGGAGATGAACCGATGTGAAGATATTGGTTTTGGGCTTGAACATTGGGAGGTTGCCTACATACCCAGCCTAGAAGGAAAGGATCAAAGTCCGTGTAGTTCAATTAAAGAGTGAATTAATGATTAAGTTGTTCTTGGGGACAACGACCTATAAAATGATGTTGGGAATTACACATGGTTAGCGGCCCAGAGAGAGTGTTATAGTTGAGGTTTGCTCTAAGCTCACGTGAGTCATACTCGGTGTGAGAAACAAGAGTTAATAACAACCTTAACGATGCATAGTTTAATGTCATGTAGGACATATAAAGGGATTATGTAGTTTAAAGTCTTGCAGTTAGGACTATTGGTGCTGCACAGTTTAGTGTCATGTACCAGGGACAAAATACAGTTTAATTTCATATAGGACGTATCACGGAATTTCTCTACAGTTTAGCGTCATGTAGTTAGGACGATGGGGACAATAGAGTTAAACGTCATGTTGGACGAAAGGGGGACTATGCAGTTTAATGTCATGCAGGGAGAACAAAAGAGTACACCATTTAACGTCATGTTGGACTCATTAGGGACTTTTTCATAGTTTAACGTCATGTTGGACGAAAAAGGGACGATATAGTTTAGCGTCATGTTGGACGAAAGTGTGAATAGTTTAAGGTCATATGAATGGACCGTGGATGGTGCAGTTTAATGTCATGCTGGAGGACAAAAGAGTACACCATTTAACATCATGTTGGACGCATTAGGGACTTTTTCATAGTTTAACATCGTGTAGGATGAAAAAGGGACGATACAGTTTAGCGTCATGTTGGACGAAAGTGTGAATAGTTTAAGGTCACATGCATGGACCGTGGATGGTGCAGTTTAATGTCATGCTGGACAGTGGAGTAGTTTAAGGTCATACAGGACCTTTGATGATTATGTAGTTTAACGTCTTTTCGGACGTAAGGGACTTTTATACAGTTTAGCGTCATGTATTTAGGACGTCATAGTTTAACATCTTGCTGGACGTAAGGGACTTGAAAATAGTTTAGGGTCATATGCATGGACCATTGATGATGCAGTTTAAGGTCATACGGGACCTAGTTGCAGTTTAAGGTCATACATGACCATTTAGGGAACTTTTTCACAGTTTAGCGTTGTGTGGGACGAAAGTACAAATAGTTTAAGGTCATATGTATGGACCGTTGCTGTATAGTTTAACGTCATATAGCAAGGACGAGGTGTTGTACAGTTTAATGTCATGTAGCAGGGACAAGGTGCTGCACAACTTAATGTCATGTAGCAGGGACAAGGTGCTGCACAGCTTAATGTCATGTAGCAGGGACAAGGTGCTGCACAGTTTAATGTCATGTAGTAGGGACAAGGTGCTGCATAGTTTAATGTCATGTAGTAGGGACAATGTGCTGCACAGTTTAATGTCATGTAGTAGGGACAATGTGCTACACAGTTTAATGTCATGTAGCAGGGACAAGTTGCTGCATAGTTTAATGTCATGTAGCAGGGACAAGGTGCTGCACAACTTAATGTCATGTAGCAGGGACAAGGTGTTTCACAGTTAAATGTCATGTAGCAGGGACAAGTTACTGCACAGTTTAATGTCATGTAGCAGGGACAATGTGCTGCACAGTTTAATGTCATGTATCAAGTACAAATTACTTTGCAGTTTATACAAAATACTTCTTCAAAAATCTGGCATTGGTTGGAGTAGTGATGAGTTCTCCATCCATTGAGATTAATGAATAAGCTCCATTGGAGTAGACCCTATGTATTGAATAAGGTCCTTCCCATTTTGGATCAAGCTTGGGAGGTTTCTTTCCTGGTATCATTGGAGTTCTGAGCACTAATACCAATTCTCCCTGAGTGAATGAACGAAGACGAACTTTTTTGTTAAAAGCTCATGCTATTCGATTCTAATAGACTTCCAAGTGGTGCAAAGTGCACAATATTTTCTCATATAACCGTTCCAATTCATTCAATCGCTTTTGAGATTGTTCATCTGTAGATGATTGATCACAAATGGAAACTCTGAGCGAGGGTAGTTGAACTTCAATGGGAAAGACGGCTTCCGTTCCATATACCAATGAATATGGAATTGACCGAGTTGCAGTGCGGGTGGTAGTCCGATAAGCCCATAAATCATGAAAGAGTTTATCAGGCCATGAACTCTTATCTTTATCCACCATCTTTTGTAGTATATTTGAAATATTCTTGTTAAAGTACTTTATCTGGTCGTTGGCCGCTGCATGATACCGAGATGAATGGTTGGATTTGATGTTGTATTCTTGATACAACTTCTTCATCTCGGATGAACAGAAATTGGTGCCATTGTCCGTCAATATGGTATGAGGGACACCAAATCTGGTAATGATGTTAGACTTGATGAAGCTAAAAATGCATTTAGAACTGACTTCCTAGAGAGATATTGCCTCTTCCCATTTGGAAAAGAAGTCCGTAGCAGTAAGAATATACTTAAATTGTTTGGTCGTAGCTGAAGGGTAAGGTCCCACCACATCCATTCCCCATGTGGAAAATGGCCATAAGTATTTAGCTGTATGAAGAAACTCTGGAGGCTGATGAATGAAGTTGGCATGTACTTGGCATGAATGACCCTTCTTTGTGAAATCGACACAATCTCGTATCATTGAAGGCCAAAATTATCCAAGCCTTCGAATCTGATCAGACAGTCTATGTCCAGACTGGTGGGCACCACAGACTCCTGCATGAACTTCTTTCATGACAGCCATTGTCTCTTCACCATCAATTCATCTGAAGAGAACTCCATCAAAACCACATTTGTAGAGAATTTTCTCTAGGTGATCTGGGCTATCATAAAGAGTAAAATTAACCACACGTCGCCGGATTTGTTCTTTCTTGGCTCTATCAGGTGGAAGTGTTCCATTTTGAAGGTATTCCCTGATAGGTGACATCCATCCTGTAGTATGACCATACGGTTCAGGAATGGGACAAATTTCATTAATTTCCTCTGTTCTGATTCGAACATAAGGTGAAATTGTACGATGGTGGGCAATACTGATGGTTGTCTCATCCCGATTTGGATCTGCCAGAGCTGTGGCTATATTAGACAATGCATCAGCTTGAGCATTTTGTGATCTTGGGACATAAGAAAATGTCGGTTCCAAAGTGAATTCCACCATTAAATCTCTGACGTAATCATACAAATGGATTAGTTCTTCTTTTCTGATGGCATAATCCCCATTGACTTGTTTGATTACCAGGTCTGAATCACCTTTCACCTTTAAGTGATTCACTTGTGCTTGAAGTGCTAATTCCAAACCTACGATGAGATCTCGGTATTATGCTTCATTATTGGTACCACCTTCCCACAATAAGAAGGAATAAGGTAACACTGCCTTTTCTGGAGAAATGAGCACAATTCCTAAGCCAACTTTGTTGAATTTAGGATTTTCCATTTTCCTCCCTATTGTACTTCTGGAAGCACCATCAAAATACATTTCCCATGCCTGAGGACTTTCTTGAATAGAGAAGACTTCCTCATCAGGGAGTTCAATATCTGAAGATGTGTCTTCCACTGAAGGGTGTTCAGCTAGGAAATCAGCCAGAACTTGTCCCTTTATCACTTTTTGAGACACATACTGAATGTCGAATTGCTGCAAAATAACTGCCCACCTTTCCAGACGTCCTGTAAGTATTGGATGACTTAGGATAAATTTGAGTGGGTTATTGTGAGATACCAATTGGACCTCGTGATGTTGCAGGTAGTGTCTCAACTTCTGAACTGCAAAGATTAATGCCAGGTAGCACTTCTCAATACTGGAATACCAGGTTTCTGCTTCAAGCATGGTTCGACTGAGATAGTGGAGACTGTTTTCATTCCCAGCATCATTCCTTTGAGCAAGAAAGGCACCCAATAATCGCTCTAGAGCTGTCACATAGAGGATAAGTGGTCTTCCTTCAACAGTTGTCATGAGTACCGGTGGACTTAAGAGGTATTTCTTGATAATATCGAATGCTTCTTGACATTCTTTAGTCTACTGGTAAGTGACTCCCTTCTTCATCAATTTGGTGAAGGGTAAACTTTTGCCTACTAAATTGGTGATGAAACGCCAAATATAGGCTAAGTGTCCTTGAGGTCCTCTTAATTCTTTCAAATTTTGAGGATGTGACATACCAAGGATTGAATTGGTCTTCTCAGGATCGAATTCAATACCACGATGGCGTACAACAAAGCCAAGAAATTTTCCTGAGGTTACCCCAAAAGCACATTTTAAGGGGTTCATCTTCAAATTATGTTGTCGAATCTTTCAGAATATGACTTCCAAATCAGCCAAGTGATTAGAAAGTTGTTTGGATTTAACCAAAAAATCATCTACATAGCATTAAACAAACTTCCCTAAGAAGGGTTTGAAGATACAATGCATGGCACACTGATAAGTTGCACCTGCATTCTTTAAGCTAAAGGTCATTACCTGATAGAAAAACACACCTTGAGGGGCACTGAAGGCTGTAGATTCCTTGACTTATAGGGCCATTCAGATCTGATTATATCCGTAATATCCATCCATGAAGGAAAGTGCTTCATAGCCAGTTGTTGCATCAATTAGAAGTTCTGTAATCGGAACTGGGAAATCATCCTTAGGACAATGTCGATTAAGATCTCTGAAATCGATGAAAACTCTAATTTGTCCGTTATTTTTTATTACGGGGACAATATTAGCCAACCAATTGGGATATTGAACTTCTCTGATGAAGTTATCTTTGATAAGATTATCCACTTCAGCTTCAATTTTGGAAGCATAAGTTGGGTGTGTTCTTCTCGCGGCTTGCTTAAATCCTCGATGTTCTTCTGGTAAACCCAAATGATGAGTAGCAACATCAGGATAAAGCCCGGGCATTTATGTATAGTTCCAAGCAAATATATCTCTATTTTGCTTTAAAAAAGAAATATACATCTCTTTCTCTTCAAGAGTCATGGCCGCACTGATTAAAGTGGGGTGTGGATCTTCTTTTGTACCCAGATTTATTTCTCTGAGTTCATCCACAGTGGTAGAGATACCCTCTTCAAATGCTGGAGGAGCATCTCTGAGATCTTCCTCTTCTTCTTTATCATGTGTTATTTCTTCCTTTTCTACTTGCATAGTAGATGATAAAGTAGAATTCTCATGATCCGAAGAGATGTCGAAATTTGCATATCTTGAAGAAGAAGCTTCCATTTCCGACCCGATTGATGATGAGGGGTCTTATTTGGGTAATAAAGAGGAGATGGTGGATTGATAATCAACATCATTTTTCACCTCCGATGTTGCTATAACTTCTTCTAGCCTAATTGGTGAAGCATATACTTGTTGGATTTCAGCAGATGAAATGAAGACGTCACCATTTGTGCTTTCATCACTGCTTGGTAGATTACCAATTTCTCCCATATTGTCTGGATCGATTGTCGTAATTGACATTATGGATCTTTCCATAAGAGTATTTTGATTTGGGTTTATCTTGTCAATTTGACTGATAGGAAACACATAATCTTTACTCACATGTGTAAATGGATTTACTGGAATTTTTTCCAAACCATATGGAGAATTAACTTTAGTAATCTCCTTTGTTATGGATTTCTCCCTTTGCTTCATGTGATAGAATTCTGCCTCAATGTATTGAGACTCACACGTCTTGAACGGGGCCTTATCGCCATACAATGTCCCAACTTGACCATTGAAACAATATTTGAGACATTGATGGTATGATGAAGGGATAGCCGCATATTGATGTAGCCAGGGTCTTCCAAGCAAAATGTTGAAGGTTGAGTCTTGATCAACAACCATGAAATCTGAATTGGATACAAGATCTCCAAACTGAGTTCTGAGTGTAACTTCACCCAGTGGTTCTTGTTCATTTTTATCATATCTCTGTAGCATCATGGTGGAAGGAGATAAATCAGATTCTGTGAGGCCCAATCGACGAAGTGTACGAATGGGCATGAGGTTGTCTCATGAACCATTGTCAATGAAAGCTCTTCGAACATCCACTTCATTGACCTTGCCAGACAAGTACAATGGTCTAATATGTCCATGCACAACATCATCTTCATCTTCATCAGTAAAGGATATTATTTCATGGCATTCTGCAGGATTATTCTCTATGTGATAGACTTCAGCTGCTGCAATTTCAGTTTCAAACTCTTGAGGACTTAACAAAGCCTCGATGAGTGCTTCCCGAAGATCTTTTGACAGATTCAGAGCATCCAGAATTGATAACATGTCTGGTACTTGGGCCAAGTTTTTCAATATATCATACTTTTGATCCATAGGTCTACGTTTATCAATAGGAATATGTGGTTTAGCAGGTACCTTGGAAGCAGATGCTTTGGAAGTTGATGCATCTTGTATTGGGATAGGAGTTGGAAATATTCCTGGTTTTGGAATATTAGACCGATTAGATCCATTTACTTGCTGAGAGGAAGAAGATGGAACCTTCATCCGGTCTTCCAAAATAACTGTGCCAGGACTGAATTTGCTATTGGTAGAAGAACTTGTTTATTCTTGCTGAGCTCGCTGAAGAGCTCTACCACGAGTTTCTGCTGCGTATACAGTTCTAGCAGGGGTAGAATTGGAATAGTAGCTTATTAAAGATCCACGTCTTCCCATGTATCCTGAGCCCCTGTAAATTCCTCTGATTCCTCTGTTTGATATAAGGAATTCAGGCTCATTGAAATCAAAACTGCGACTTGCATATGGATCTATTAATTGAATCATATTAACAGAACCAAAGATTAACTCTTCATCTGATGAAGACTCTAATTGATTAGCCTGTTTAGGGTTTGCCGTTTGGTGGGGCGGTGCCCGTGGCTTTGAAGTATATGGCATGAAGTCCACCAAAGTCAAAGACAACTGAGGTTTTGACACATACTCATCTTCTTCCGATTTTTTTTCTTTCTTTGAATCATGTCGTTTCTTTGAGGACTTTCCCTCTGACGAAGAGGGTATTGCCGTAACATTCATGGCAGAAGACACAATTGGTTTCTTTAATTGTGTTCGCAAAATAGCATGAGTTCGATTGATTGTCTTTCTGACCATCCAATCATCATACTTTTGTGCATTTTTTCTTTTGACTTCCTGCCATTCATCTTCCTCCTCTGGAACTATAGCAGTGACACATGCTATCTGGGCTAAGGAGCCTTTCAATGTGACATGTCCTGAGTCAACCATCTTTTGCAGGAGGTCTTTGAAGACAAAGCACTCCTGGATGGGATGCCCCAACATTTGATTAAAAGGGAAATAATTAGGACGGTCTTCATATCCTTTCTTGTTTGGCCTCTTGGGTATTGGCAATTGAACCAAATTGTTTTCCAGAGCCGAAATGAAATAACCAGTAACTTGTTCATTTTGGAAAGAGTATGTTTTGCTCTTCAGATCCTCAAATTATTTTCATCTTTGATATTTTTGATCATCTAGATGAAAAGGCATTTGTTTTTGGCACTCAGAAGGTGGAGCCCTTCGAGAAGATGAAGGTTTTGAGGTAGAAATAGGTACAGGTTCTTGTTTGAGCATAACAGTAGCATTTTCTTCTTTACCCATTCTCCTTCCTGGAGATGATGGAATTATACGAGATTTAGCCTTAGCCTGTATAAAGGAATCTTCAATCTGCTGAGCGATTGAAGTAAGGTCTCGAAACCCTCATGTGTATTTCATAGGGATTAATGGCGTGCGTAATTCGTCACGCTGATTTGCCACACAGATTGGCAACAATTCTTCTTGAGGGAGTGATAAAATCAAGGAATATGTTAATCCCTTAAATCGAGTAATGAAATTAGAGACCCTTTCATTCTCCCTTTTCTTACAGTTTATAAGATCGAAAACTATTGTCTTTGGCAAAGTTGAGCTGAACTGAAGGAGGAATTTTTGGCAAAGATCCTCCCATCCGGTAATTGACCGGGATTGATAGCTTGTATACCAAACAAAAGTTGGTCCTTGCAAGGTTCGCACGAAGCATCTGAGTTTCACTGCTTCTTGCTGCTCTGGAGTTCCCATCATAGGATCGCAACAGGACACATAATGCATCAAATGTTGTTCAGGATCACCTGATCCATTGAAAATAGGGAATACAGGGTTCCCAAAATTGGATGGAAGAGAAATTGAATCTACCCATTCAAGGTAAACATTCTTTTCTGGTTGAACTTGAGCATGCTTCCCTTCCATAGTTTCTAACTGTGCTGTTAATGTCTCAATAGTAGTTATTAACTTTTGAGAAACATCCAGTTGAACTTGGACTTGGGTAGGTGCAATGACTGGAGCTTGGACAGATGTGGCGATTGGCGCTGCAATTGATGGTAGCACTG
Organism: Viscum album; assembly: GCA_963277665.1. NCBI lineage: Eukaryota > Viridiplantae > Streptophyta > Magnoliopsida > Santalales > Viscaceae > Viscum > Viscum album. Next base: position 446,554,887 of record OY728144.1, read on the forward strand.
CTAATTGTTGTTGCACTTGACCCGTAGGATTAGACCTGTGAGGGTGTACTAATAGAGGAGGATGTTCTTGATCCATCTCAGTAGCTGCAACAAATTGCTTTGGCTGACTGACTCCAGCATGCTTAAGAAGAAGACTACTCTGAAGTAGTTCTACATTCAACCTTCTTAATTCCTTCATTTCTTCCTCCTGTTGTGCAAACCTCTACTCTAGTGAAATCGATTGACCTTCTCCAGATGAAGGATATGTAACCTGGTTATTTCCCTTCCCTTTGTTAGATCCTTTTCGGAGAGGGGGAAGTGGGTTACTCGAAGGATTACTTAAGTTCTGAGTAATCCTTTGACTTCATGTACACACACCTTCTTCATTTGTGTCGGTGCGTACATCTTCTTGAGCAGGAACCTCTTCATCTGAGTCACCTGAGTGAGCCTCATCTGGTGGATCAACAACAATGGCATTGATGACATTAATCGATGCATAACTCATCGAATCCCTTCTATCAGCATTTCTGTGATATTTTTTTCTTCCATGTCTTTGATGAGACATTACCTTTTGTTGATTCGATCCCTTAGGAACTTCTTGACGAACCGTAATTTGGAGGGAATCTCCTGATAATTTGTCTCTTCTTTCCTCTTGAGGTTTCTTCCCCAATCGAGAAAATACCGACTTTCTCTGAGGAGGGGATTGATGATTTGAAAAAGTCCCCAGTCCAGTGGACTGGGGTTGTTCCTGCTATTCTCGCTCAACTCCCCGAATCCTTTTTGTTGATTCCGAGGGTTGGTTTAAAAGAGTCCACAGTCTGGCGAGCTGGGGTGGTTCTTGACATGCTATGTCTGAGACTTTCTTGAAAGTCCTCCTGATCTTGTGAACCTTAGTCCGGAAATTAGCTGGATGCATTAATCTGTATACGCTTTTATCACCCGGTTCAAAAGACCGTTGGATGATTTCAAACACATCTGTCACTTGGTGATGTGCTTGCTACAAACGAGAGGCCAGTTCAATATTCTCATTTGCTTGATGCAAGAGTAATTCGACAACTTGTTCTCTGTATTCTTGATTTTTAGAGGAACTAGTTGAAGCCTGTTCTTGGGAAAGATTTTTATTACAAACAAAACCCATTGACTGTGGCCAGCCATGGGAAATAACATTGCATGAGACCATTTTCAGCGGTATTTTCTGACTGGAGAGCACCATGAAATACAGTGCTCGATGAACACCCCATCCTCTGACATGAATACCAGATGGGTCATTGGCAATTAACTGATGCAATCTTCTTATTGCACCAAAGCATGAACGTTGAAGGGCTCTCTGCTGCTTTTCAGCCTTCGGATATCGAGAGACTGATAGAGACGCCAAATCAATCTGACGTTGTAACCCTTCTATTATCTTAAGATGACTTTCATATTCATCAAAAGATAATACTTTCTTTTTCAACTGACAAATATTTTTCCATATATTGAGACGAATATCATGAATTTCATCTTCCATCAACATTTCTGGAATATTATACTGAGAGTCGGCCATAGGCCAAAACATGACTAGCACTTCACCTTTCGCCAGTTGTTTTCTCATATTCAGAATTTCCTCTTTATCATTTGATGAAGATTCTTCTACCTGATTTGACCAGAGTTGGTGTTTCTTTGTTGCTTCATTGGATTCAACAGGATTGGTAGAGAAATCATTGATCAAACTAGAAGATGCATGACTTAGGGGTGGTTCGGAGAATGACCTACACCCTAGGATATCTTCTGATTGAGAAAGTATTTCACCTGTTAGCGATGAAGCTTCAGACATGACTGGTTTTGCATTTGCAAGTGCCTCAAGATAAGAGGGATTTCTCGGCACTACATTATTCACTGGAGCATTTTTCGGGCAATGTGCATCACTACTACGGAGAGGACTTTCGCAGTGAAATTCATCATCATGGGGAGGAACACCATAATGGGTTACAGCAAAAGATGATATCTCTTGATCCTTGGTCTTCTGACCACACAGAGGGTTTCTGTGGCTCTCATATGAAGATGAAACTTTGAGATCGACTGAATTGTCATGAAGCAAGACTTCATGAGGAAGTGTCTGTTGAAGACCTTCGGAATTAATGTTCCCACTATTGGGAACTGAGGGATTAGAATCTTGAATTCCAACAGATAATTGTCTGAGGGCTTCAAGAACTCTAGTATCGAGCAAGGCCTTATTACAGATTGGAACTTGATCTCCTGACTGTGCTGGGTGGGTCTTTTTCTTAGTAGCCTTTTTAATCACCTTGGAAACCACTTGTTGACGAAAGTGGGTGCTCTGAGCAGGTATATGTGCCTGATCAGGAATGATGGTCAGGTTAGGCTGACGATCTCCTCTCAAATCAGGTGTATGTTCCTGACTTGGTTGTCTATATGATATGGGGGAGTATGCCCCACAACCCTCTTGGACTGGAAGAGATGTGTGTGTCTATTCCAGAGTGAATTGTTGATGTATCACTCCACTGGTAGGGATAGATTTATGTGTCTTTCCCTGAGATTCTGTTGAAGTTGTTATAATATCCTAGTATGCATCCAGAATATGAGCATGGATTTTCTTCTGTTCTTTCACCATTGATAGAATATGCTTGGTGACTTCAGCTGCCGAAATGAGAATATAGGTCCATTCTGGGCTTGGAGCAGGTTTATGTGCCTGCTCCTGTCCTCCTTTTCCTGTTAGTGAATCCTGACAGTACTCAAGTGTGGGGGAAGAGAGTTGAGTCTGCCTCCTATTTGTTGTCGGGGCTTTCCGACTAACTTCTCCGAATTCTACCAAGCGAGACTGTTGGTAGGCTTGATTAATACTAGCAGGTGTATGTGCCTGCTGATTGCACTTTGCCAAACGTGGTTGACGAGATCCATCATACGTAGTCAGACGAGCCTGCTGACTGGTTGATGATGTATAAACAGGTGTATGTTCCTGCCTATAGTAATCCACCAGAATTGCCAGGTGGGATTGGTGTGATGCTACCAGACGAGTCTGCTGGATAGCGGGTTTAAAACGGGTAGGTGTATGTGCCTTCTTGTTGCTTGACACCAAGTTAGGTTGGTGGACTTCTCCAGAGATGGAAGATATGAGAACCTGCTCACTGTTGAATGGATTCCGCCTCTGTTGGTTCTTCTTGCTTGCTTGGGTTCGAGGAACCTGAGTCGAACGCCTGGATTCGGTACCCTCATCATGTTGAGGGCGCACTGCCACACGAGTCTAGTGGCGATTGTTGGTGGGAGACCTCAGGAAGGACTCCTGTATGTTTGAATTAAGGTCCTGAGTGACCTGCTCATTCAACTCCCCAGAATAAGGGAGAAAATGGTGATTGCGTTCCAGGGATAACGACCCGAAACGGTTGGAGACGGTAGTCAGCACTGCCTGCTTCTTGATCACTGGTCGTCATTGTCCAGACGACCGATGTGAGTTGTTTACTTGGAGGGCTTGTCCGGCAGCCTCCAGAGTTGGGATGGTACCGTGTTGACGGTACTCTTTAACCAGTGCATTTGATACCCAGCGTTGAAGATGCTGAGTGGGTGATATCATCCTAAGAGCGGACGATGATACAGCAGGAGTAGAAGCAGTGGCATTTGCTGCAGCAGTATTCACAGGTGTGAACATGAGAGCAGCCATTCTAGAAATGCAGAAGATCTTGGGAAAAGAGTGCCTGTTTGATATAATAGACGTAATCAAGATAAATTTATCCACTACATCTTTTGGATGAGAACATATGTCAATGATTGTTTTTGTTGGCCCTCTCATTGAGTTTTAAATAGGGGCCTAACAAATAGGTAAAACATCATTTTAACTTGGTTAAGGATTCACGTCGGGTTCACTATTTTTGTTTCCCTCGGAATCCGGGGATGACCACCTTTATGGGAGGTTCAAACATTCTGATCGGTTTCTAACGGGATTGTTCGTAGAACCGAAAACATCCAATTATTCCACATCCATTCGGACCTACTTTCCAAAGGTAGGTTCTCATTAGTTTTTGGACTGATGAGGCTTAGGAATTTTCATTGGTCGAGAGGATGGGAGGTCGGACTCATCACACCTTTTTGAGGGGAATTATTGTCTACTTCGGGACTCTCTTTATAGATCTAAGTTATGTTCATGAATCCTTATTACATTACCAAGTATAAAATGATATTTCCTTCAGATCTGACAATCAATGATTAAATATGTAGGAAATTTAGAGAATATTTTGTATGTATTCGAGGTTCTTCATCGATAGAGAATCATCTGTATTTATTAGAGATTCTTGGTCAATGGTACCCTTCGACACATTTATACAGAAGTCTCTTGGTCATTATGATGATCATGCTGGTTTTAAAGCCACTCAGTGGGGCACTTGAAGTCTATTGTCATTCAGAAGGACATGGATTATTTTAGAGTTGGGATCGAACCCGTAGACGGGCTACCTACGTATCCTTTGTTTAGAAAAGGAATCAGAACCCACGTAGTTCGAATAAGGGAGTATTATGTTTATGATTGATGGCTCAAAGAAGGATGTCACAATTACTTTTACACTCTAAGCTCACGTGAGTCATGCTCGGTGTGAGAAATAAGAGGTATTGGTAAAAATTAGACAATTGTGCCATGAAAGATGCAATCATAAGAAATAATGTGGGGCTTATGTATGTATGACTGCCCAGATAAATGAATGTTAGGATTTACTTTAGGGAAGAAATCCAGGAACAGGGTCCATAAAGGTATATGTGCTTCATGGAGATTTTGAATACTCTAACTTGGGGCTTACTCCTGAAAAGGAGACCCAAATTAGGAGAAGACTTATGATTGGGTTTTACTCCTAAAAAGGAATCTCAGATCAAAGGTAAATTAGGACTGGTTAAGATAAATTAAGACTGCGGCTTATTCCTGAAAAGGAGGCTCATGTCAAGGATTAAGGTTTGGGGATTACTCCTGAGGAGGATGCCCAAATTAGGGGATTGGGGCTTACTCCTAAGGAGGATGCCTAAATTTTAGAAATTTAAGAATTGGGGCTTACTCCTAAGGAAGATTCCCAAGTTAAGAATTATGACTGGGGCTTACTCCTAAGGAGGATTCCCAAACTTGAGACTGGGGCTTACTCTTGAAAAAGGAAGCCCAGGTTAGGGGATCTGGGGCTTACTTCTAAGAGGATGCCCAAACTAGAGGACTTATGACTTGGGATTATTCCTGAAAAGGAGACCCAGGTTAAGGATTCTCTCATCTTAAAGGATGAGGTTGAATGAATTAAATCTCAATCTTTAGTGACATAAAGATGTGTAAATCACTAGGTTTTGAGAGATATTCCACAGAATTCCTTTCAGATAAGGAATTCAAATCAAGAAATCATGCCATAAATGGCTTTGAAGAATGTCTTGAAGACTGAATCTTGAATAAGAAAGGTGTAATGGCTTAAGAGGGGTGAAATGGGAAAGAAAGGCACCCAAAAAGGCAGGGGCGCACAAGTCATGGTAGGCGCGCAGGTACTGCGTGGGCGCGCAAGTCCCGGTCGCTCAGGTATGCCTGCGCGACACATAGTGTACTTGGGCGATGGTTAACCAGTAGGGTAATACTTGAGCGACTCTTCATGAAAGCATTTAGAATCCTCTTGAGGTTATTCTAGAAGAGGGGTGTGCAATATCTATTGAAGGAGTAAGGTGGCGCGCAAGTGTGGCCCTTTTCCCTTAAGGTCTGGCCACTCAGGTGTGCAAGTGTTGATGAGTTTCAACACTTAGGCCTTCCTCCCCCTCTTTAGATCTTCCGTTATAGGTAATAAATTACTTTAGAATTGTTTCGGAAGATTTGAGAAGAGACTAGGGCACCGAGATCTCAAATCTGAGTTTCTAGAAAAAAAAACCTCCTCGAATGGGGGGGCCCACAGGGTCTATTTATAGGCAGGAGAAGACCCCGGGAAGTTATTACTTAGGTTGCACAAGTGACTTGCGCATCACATGTGCATTTGATCCCTTGTTCATGCCTTTGTCTATTTTTGATATTTTCTTCAAAGGATGAATCAATTTGAGCTCAGATATTCCCCTTTTCTGATCTTTAGATTCTGTGACGAAAGGAGCGTCAATAGAGTGATATATTGCAAAATTATTTTTCTTGATCGTAGGTGATATGGAGTCATATTCCAATTGATGTTCAGCACCTCATGTTTAATCATTGGATGGTATGTAAATAAATAATATTTATTTTTAAATTTATTTAATTATTAACTTGATATTATTATTTATTTGTAGGTTTTATGGTATTCCATCAATGATAGCATTCAGAACTCTATCTAAGAGGCCTAGGAGGTATGTATGTGTGAGATTTTCCATAAGTTTTTGTCTAATATGAGAATGATAGCTATGAAAAAAGCAGGGGTCACAGATTTTGATCAGTCTTATTGTGACCACTGACCATATTACATATCATATCAGGTTTGGGATAGATTATGTTCATACTATATGGGAGCTAGTATTCATAGGAGAGCATCATTAGGTTAGTAGAACTGAGGGAGGTAGGAGGTGATGCATCGAGTTGGTAGTCATATATTTAGTATGCATAGACAATATATGGTAAGTGCTTTTTTTAATAATTTATATAACTTTAAATTTGAACTATTTATTTTATACTCATATAGGAAGTTAAACATCCCAATATTACTGATTTCTAAATTTATAAGAGGATTGGTGAAGCTAAGATTCTGACATATTTTATTCTATAATTAAATGTTTTTAACCCCACCAATTTGTCATTTCATTTGAAATTGAATCATTTTTTATAATGAAAGGTTTTGATATTAATTGTGAAAATGTAGTAATTCTTGATTCTTAACTGTTTTCAATTGTCTTATGTATTCCAGGATTGCAGGTAAATGAATCTTCCTGTCACGAGTGATGGTTGTGGTGTGACAACAGATTTTGGAGATGAGAAGCGGAGCTGGAAAACTGAAGCAAAACGCATACAATTCATGTACCCCAAGTACACTAGGTGACCTTTTCAAAAATAGTTTTTCATGCAAGACATGTTGTGACTTCATAACAAAACATGAAGAGAAATCACACGTCATGTACTCTTATTACATGTCATGTAGTTAGTCAACCAATCAAACCTGCGTATGAGATTCGCGCGAGAAATTTTTACAGATCCAGAAGACATGGAGGAGGGTACACATCATGAACCCTCAGTACTCGTCATGTGTCGGTCGATTCACATAAAAAAAATAAAGGCGATGTGGCCTGATGTTTTGATGGGAATGCCTATAAAAGGCACCCCTAGGCTGTTGTTTTGGGGTATTCTGAACTAGCCAGTGTAGCACCCAACCACCAGATGATCCACCACCATCTTCCTTTCTATGATGGAGATTGAAATCTTGATCAAGATTTCATACATCGAATATATAATAAAGAACATGGAGTTTGCTCCAGCGATGAGCGGATAATCCCCACGTAGTTTGGGATAGAAACACCCGACGAACACTCTCTTCTGAGTTTCAATCTTAATCTGTAACTTCTCTTTAAATTTCTCTTGAACTTATATTTCTTGAATAATGTGATTTCATTATTTCTTAAAATATTTTTTCAAAGAATTTGTTTGAATGGTTATTCCATTTATGAATTAAATTAATCAAATTTTTTATTAAAACTTCTTTGGCAAGATATTTCCCTTGAGCATAGTGGTTTCGATTAGGTTTTGTTTCTTAGATATCTTCAAGTAATAGAATCACCTCAATAGGTGAGAAAATTCATATTAAGATCATAATATGATATCTATATAAATTTGAGTGTTTACTTGGAGATCCTTGGGGTTTATTTAGAAATTCAATTGTGAAATATTTTTAAACAAGGAAGAGCAGAGTGTCCGGGAGGTGGAAGCTTGTCTGTGACCGCTATTTTAAATCTGATTTTCAAACCACTTTATTTTTCACCAATTTTTTTGTATTTCAATTTAAATTTATTTTAGTTTAGTTTCATTCTATTTTCAAATTGTTAATCGAATCCCCCATTTTCATTTCTTTCAAAAATAACTCAAATAATAGTGACAGTATTGAAACTCACATTGCAACCTCCTTGAGAGACAACCATGTGGTCACCATTGTGCTACATTCAAAAGGGGACAATATGGATTGAGATTTAGGCAAAAAAAACCTCACTATCAAGGATGTATAGTGATCCTATCATTGGAGAGAATACACACGGTTTCCAACATTGTATTGTGGTTGGTATAATTTTCAAAAAAAAATAACTATGAATAATACTTTAACTATTTTAGTTTTAAATTATAATTGAATGAGTCATATGAGGCTGCAACTTCTCAAACATAGGATGACATTCGGGCTAAGATTGAGGATTAGAGCACCAGTGTAGTAGGATTTGATGATGCAACATGGATGCAAGCACCTCAGTATGCCTTCGAGAAAGGATGAGTTATTGGTATCGGCTCTTGATTGATGCATGGTAGTTATTATGCTACCATTGCGATCTCATCATCCTGCTCGAGGGGAGATCATGGAGTGTCATAATCATAAGTCTATTAGTATGAGTAGTAGCTATGAGATTAGGGTGAGCTTATAGAGACCATGAGTAGGGAGCGAGAAGAGCCTCATCGATAGCAGCAACAGAAGCAGGAGGAGATACGTCGATGGAAGGAGCAGCCACATGAGTAGATGATGGAGTACATGCAATGGTTGAATCAGGGTTTAGGGATGGAGTTCCTTCCACCACCTCCTCTAAATGACCCTCCCCCTCAGTGATTTATGTATTTTTTTGTCACATTTATTATGATAAACATTTGAATGAATATATTTTTTGTAATATTTTTAATAATTCATATATTTATAGTTTTATATAGTGCATTTTTTATATTATTGCGAATATTTTTTATTTTATTTTTTATTTATTTATTTATTTATTCATTATTTTATTTATTTTATTTTATTTATTTTTTTGTATTTATTTTTTTATTTTTTTACTTTTTTATGACAGGAAGATTCACCCATCGTAATAGATCTTTTTATATATCAGAAAAGTTATTTGAGATGGGATACCTACCCATCATAAATAAATACTTTGTGTGATGGGCCATCATAAAAAACTGTTTTTGCAATGCCATTTTAAGCAAAGGGTCATTTGTGATAGGACCCCGTCACAAATAATTCATTTTCTTATTGTGGTTTCATTAAAAACAATTTCTTGAGAAAAATATTATTTAAGTTTTGAAACATTAAATATAGTTTTTCAAACTAAAATAAATATTTTTAAATTTATTATACAACTCATAATGGAATATTTTCACTATAAAATAGTATCATTAATTTCTTAATCATTCTTAAAAACTAATAATTCCACACACAAAACATAGTATTTTTTAAAACAATATATTGCATTACTCAGCAAAAAATCATTTTTTTAGAAAAACCTCAAAAATTCATCTTAATTTAATATTGTAATGATATTATAAAAAATAATTAATTTTTTTTTCAAATTCAAATTCAAAAATATATAAATTTAACATTAAAATAAAATAATAAAATATTGTGAAAATATATTTTTTATAAGAAATCATTTTTTGTTATATTAACTATTATTCTAAAATTAGTATATATCATAAATATATCAAACTTGAAAAATATCAATTTTATGAAATATATTTTAATTATAATAAATATTTTATTAGTTGTTTAGATGCACTTGTTGAAATTTTATTAAAAGGGACTTTTATTTAATTAGTCGGTAATAACTATTTGTACTCACTTATTCAATAACTATCATGCATTGGTCAATATCTATTTTAATAAAAATAGTTGTGGTATTTTTGGGTTTGGTGTTTCATGTAGAGAAAGCTACCAAAAACAATATGGGTCATGTTATGGACATAGTATTCCTCTGGGCCTTCGGGTCATGTATTGGCCTTTAGGACGTGTCGGGCCTTGTGCCTTGGGCCTACAGGTCATGTAAGGGTTCCCCTTCAACCCTTAAAATGTGGATTATCCATAATAAAATAAAAAATAAGGCCTTTAGGCCATTCAGGCTATAGGGAAAAATATCACTAAATTCTTGGGTCATTGGATGTGTTGTGGGGTGTCGACAAAACGTTGAAAGGACCAGACATTAGTGGAACCAAATATAGTAGGAATTTTAAATTTTAGAATTAGATTGTGAAAAAAATAAGTTATTTCCATTTCTAAGATGTTTAAAAGAATGTTTGGGAGGGGGAAATATGGGTGGAAGAAACCTAGTGTGAAACTTTTTCCTATGGTGTAAAATGAGGAGGCTTGGTTAAAGTACAACATCGTCCACTAAATCTTTGGTGGAGGACACTAGAGTTCTAATATTCATCCATTGGCTACAACCACTACTAATGGGGTTTAGGTGGTGTTAATCAAGGACTCGGTGGCCCAATAAATCCCTGATGAGTTCTACTGAATTCTTGGTGGATTGGATCAAACCCCACTTTAATTAGGGTCATTTTCATCTTTTATTGAGGATATAATAGTAACCCTTTCAGAGTTATTCTTTCCAAGATGACCAAATGATGGGGTCCTCCCATTCCTCTCCCTTCTCGTCCCTTCTCCCTTTATAATCTATGATTGTTTGGGGTATATTTATTTATATATTTGGGTGGGGAATCATCTTTTTTATATCATATTTCCTTCTTCCTTCCTACGCTCAGATTTACGATGATTTCATCTATAGATTTGGGTGTGATTTCATCGAAGCATTGTTAAGTCACACTACAATGAGAGGGATTTTATGTGTTGAGACTATAAGAGGCCAAGGAAGAATAATTATTAGCTTCTATGCACCATTTCATCAGAATTAATCCTTCTATTTGATTATTCATAGATTTTCATTCATTATGAGTGAAATTAATTTTTGAATTGAAGGAAGAGTTTGGTCCTTTTTCTTATAGAGGGACCAAGAGTAATATACAAGTTATACACACTTTTATGTATGGGTTTTTTATGAGAATATTCCCCTTGGTGAGTTCATCAGAATTATTCTAATTAAGGATTAATTATGAAAATTAATTATAAATGATTTATAGTTAATTAAATGCTTATTTTAAAGATATAAGAGAACATGGATGCCTATGATGATTGAGGATGATCAAGAGGTCTTATATGGTATGATCAATAATATTTTAGAAGGGGTAACTCTGTGAATGAATTAAGTGGTCCTTATTATTTTCTACTTATATGTAAATGCATATGTTATGTGATTTATAGGTGTGGAGTTCTATTGTGTGTTTTTGGAGTTTTTTTTAAATATTTACAAATCAAAAAAAATTAAAAAAATTTGTATAAAAGGTGGCATGGGTTTTGTTGCCTTTTGGTTAAGTCGAAAGGTGGAAGGCCCCCTGCTACCTTTTAGCCAAAAGAGGGTTTGCCCTCAAAATAATTCTTCATTTCCAATGTGGGATTCAAATTCCCCCTTTCCTGCATAGAATTACTAATATATTATTATTAGTCATTTTAAATTAATTTAGTTAGTACTATTAATTACTATTTAATAATATTATTAAACAACTAATCAATTTCTAAATAGTTAATAATATATAATATGTTTTAATTAATTAAAAATTAAATAATGTATAATTAATACAAAATAATCTTAACAACTAAACAATATCGCTTGATTATATAACTAATAATTATATAATTAATAATTATATTTATAATAATTATATTACTAATTAAATAATTAATTATTAACTAATTAATAAATACATAATTAATAATTATATTACTAATTAATTATTATATAATTAATAATTATATTACTAATTAATTATTATATAATTAATAATTATATTACTAATTAATTATTATATAATTAATAATTATATTACTAATTAATTATTATATAATTAATAATTATATTACTAATTAATTATTATCTAATTAATAATTATATTACTAATTAACTAATTAGTTATTATATAATTAATAATTAATAATTATAATCAAAAGGTTTAGGGGACAGGAAAACCCGCTCTTAATTAAAAATTAATTATTATAATTAATAATTAAATTAATAATTAGTTAAATATTATATAATTAATAATTATATTACTAATTAACTAATTAATAATTATATAATTAATAATTATATAATTAATAATTATATAATTAATAATTATGTAGTTAATAATTATATTACTAATTAATTATTATATAATTAATAATTATATTACTAATTAACTAATGAATTATTATATAATTAATAATTATATTACTAATTAACCAATTAATTATTATATAATTAATTATTATATTACTAATTAACTAATTAATTATTATATTACCAATTAACTAATTAATTATTAAATAATTAATTATTAAGTCATTAATAATTATATTACTAATTAAATAAATACTTTTTAACTAAATAATTTAATAAGTAATTAAATATTGCTTAATTACTAATTAATTTATAATTAATAATTATATTATTATTTTTAATAAATATATTATTATTTTCAATAATTATATTATTATTTTTAATAATTATACATTATATAATTAAGAAATATTGTTTAGTTATTTTTAAGAATGTTTTTTATTAATTATATATTATTTAATTTCTAATTAATTAAAACCTATTATATATTATTAACTATTTAGAAATTAATTATTTATTTAATAATATTATTAAATAGAAATTAATATTACTAATTAATTAATTTAAACTGATTAATAATAATATATTATTAATTCTATGTAGGCAAGGAAGAACCTGAATCCCACATCAGAAATGCAGAAATATTTCCAGGGCAAGCCCTCTTATAAAAGGGAGCCATGGGTGATGGTTTCTGTCATAATTTCAGACTGTTGTAATGGTAGTACTACTAGATATTAAATAGAAGATATATTTTTCTGAAATTTTTTGTTTTATATATATATATATAAAAACAAAAAAACAAATAAAAATTTTAAATATCCAAAAAGTATATTTAAAATAGTAATTTTTTAAAAAAACATTAGCTGAAAGGTGGAAATCCCCCTACTGCCTTTTAACTTAACCGAAAGGTGGTAAGGGGTTTGCTTCCTTTGATACACATTTTTTTAAAAACTTTTAACCTACGCATATTTAAAAAAATCATAAAACTTATAAAAAAACTCTATATGTGTGGTTAAACGGGTTTGATCGGCCTACGTGAGAGACAATGAGGATTAATGGGATGTGGGAAATTAGGTGTAACATATTTGGGTCATTACAATGGTTATGTACATGTTATATTGGGAATTCAATCACTTTATGACTCCAATTAGATGATGGTCAAAGGTTGAATATTAATGTAACCCATGAAGAGTTTCCAACCTTCATGGATGATGCTAGAGACCTAGGATAGTTTGGTGATTGGTGTATGACATTCTACCTAGAGGGAGGGTCGATGAGTGATCCATTTAATGGTTTCTCTTGGAATTTTATGGGAATTGGGTTAACCAAAAGGTAAAATTTTGGATTATTTTTTAGAAACCTAGAGAGGTATAGTATTCCATGAAAAAGAAGCCTACCAAGGTTAAACTAGTGATTCAACCACCCAATGATCAATTTCCTTAGTGTTTAATTTATGAGATAAGCTGGAAAAACCTTATTTGATAAGTCACCCTATATGAGGTGACATGTGAAATAAACATAGGATAAAGGATATAAATCCATAGAGATCTTGTGCAATTATTTTTTTATAACCCTTTGAGGGTGGATTATTGTGGGTTTATTCAATCATAAGTTTACTTAATGACCTTTAGAATGATAATTTGGGATATGACCTAAGGGCCTACATCACTAGAGAAGTGTTTTCCAAGAATGAAGGGTTGAGACTATCTTAAAACATGATGTTAAGGGTTGATCCTAGGATGGTCGATCCCTAGTATGTGTATCAAGTTATATGATACATGTGATGCGGTCATTTGTGATAGCCAAGGGTTGGGTGCTAGTGGTGCCAAGATTAATTACTCATAAGATTTGATGGGTTATTAGGAGAGGGATAAGTCTTAGGAAGTAAATTTCCCTTTGATTTTGATTATTATCTTAACTTTTATATTGATGGTGTGATTCCTTTTTTACTCCTTAGCGGTGTATTTTTGTGCATCGCCGCTATCAGGAGAATGATATCAAGCAGTGTGAGGCTATACTCAAGACTATGTTGATCTCTATATCCATTCGTTGTGTAGAAAGTTGACTGGGGATATATCTGAACCTATTATATTATAAGACATCTCAGTCAGGTTTAGCATTAGGCTAAACTAGCATCCAGATGATTGTGAGATCTGACGGGTGTCAATCCAACCTAGTATATTAAGGTTATTCCTATAGCTATTATATTTTATCCTATTTATAGGACATCGAGGAAATACCAAAACATATCATTACATCATATTTCCCTACACAAAAGGTTGACCAAGGCTATACCTGATCCTATTATTATACAGTATGTCCCTATGTCATAGGTTGATCCTGGATATTTTTTTCCTACCTTATCACAGTTTTATCAGGGATATTATTTTCAACTCATTGGGAAACTCCACCCCACCTGGATGGATAGTCATTATGTGGTGGTCCTGCCTAGCTATGATATCAAACTTTGGGAAATTTTATTCCATATACTGTCATTGGTCGAAGTAGGAAAAGGTCGACTGTTAGGGTGGATTCGCAAGCACCAGATGGTACGACATAGGTGATAAATTTTTTCATTACCACTTCTATTGCATACTTTATATACATTAACATATATGATGATTTATAACAAGGAAATCGTTAGTGGTGACTTGTTGAGTTTTATTATCACACACTACACATGCATCTCAGGGGACATACAGACCTTATGTTAGCATGCTGGTCAAGGGAAGGGCCCTGGAACAGGTGAATGGGAAGGAGGATTTTGATGGTGATTTTGGGGATAGTTCTGAAGTCAGGTTGAGGACATTTAGTGATATCACCTTATTTATTTTATCTTTCATATTATATTGGTATAGTTTATAGGATTTTCTGACTAGGAACTCCTGTTTATGATGTATAAATTCTGTGTTATGAAATTGAACTATTTTATTCCAATGTGGTGAGGTTATTTTTTATAGTATTCTTATTGTTTCAATTCTATACACTTTATAGTATTCTTATTGTTTCAATTCTATACACTATACATTGATTTGTATATTTGACTCTAAATAATGTTTGATTTACATTATCTATTTTAATACTAAAGTTATAGTCACCCTATGAAATTTTATCTGATCCTCAAAGCTAGAATGCTAGCTATGGCATGTGAGGAGGCACGCTGAGTTCACATGACATCTCAACTTGGGTCAGCAGATGGTTACATAGAAAGGAACATTACAAGGTCCATCATTAAATTAACATCATGAAAAATGGAATTTAAAAGTGCTAAAAATTGTTGTTAATCACAGTACTGATAAAGGGGGGTCCCCTTTATCAATGTTATTTTAGCACTGATAAAGGCCTAGCTGGCTACAATGTGATGTTACTATAACAGCACACCCAGCAAAAACTTGTAATTTAAAAAAATTATATATACATTTAATTTGACACCATGAATACAAAAATTTCAGCCCATGGTATATAAAAAAACTGATATATACATTTCAAAAAAAAATTTATATAATTACATTTACTATTATCCAAAAAAAATTAAAAATGTTAATGTTTCATATTTTGATGTCCGTGATCCCCTCTCAAAAATTTCCGCCCATGGTATCAATTTCCAAATAAATCATCTCAACCCGAGAAAAATATGCTTCCTGTATGAAAAAACAAATATTATTTTGGTAATCCTATAAAGAAATAAATTAAACATTAATATGAAAGAATACATTAATAAAATGTCAATATTTAATAAAAAAGACACATTTTGTGTTATATTAATCACACCGTGCATTGTATTAATGTGGGGTTGATTCCTAAATGTCAAAAATGACTAATGGATCATTTTCCTAAAGTATAAAAACAATCTTAATGTGTTTGCTCGGTTTTCAGTATTTCAGATGCTCTTTTTACTAAAATTAATGTCAACTTTATAAAAAGACACATTTGGAGTCATATTGGTCACACTGTGCATCGTATTGAGGTTTGGTCGACTCATACACATTGTAAATGACTAATGGATCAGTTTCCTAAAGTATCAATACAATCTTAATGTGTTTGGCCGATTTTCAGTATGTAGGTTATGCTTTTTTACTAAAATGTCATTTCAAACTGGAAACACACATTTTGAGTCATATAGGTTGCATCGTGTGTTGGTTTGATGTGAGACTACTTCATTCATGTCAAAAAGTACGTTTAAATTTTTGTTATAAATTATTAATAAAGTTAGAGTGTGTTTGATTCATTTTCACTGAGTGAAACGTTTTGAATTAAAATGTCAATTTTATACTGATAATATACACTTTTAGTCATACCTGTCACACCATGTGTCGGATTGAGGTGGGGTTGATTCCTACAAATAAAAAATGACTCATGGATTGTTTTCCTAAAGTATCAAAACAATCTGAATGTTTTTTCTCAGTTTTCAGTATGTCACTTGTTCTTTTTACTAAAATTAATGTAGATTTTAAATAAAAAAGACACATTTGGAATCTTATCAGTCACACTGTGCATTGTATTGAAGTTTGGTTGACTCTTACACATCATAAATGACTCATGGTTCATTTTTATAAAGTATCAAAACAATTTGAATGTGTTTGGTCGGTTTTTAGTATGCCATTTGTGTTTTTTTACTAAAATGTCATTTCAAACTGGAAAAACACATTCTGAGTTCTATTAGTCTCATCATGCATTGTTTTGGTGTGATACTACTTCATAAACGTCAAAAAAGGAATTATGAATCTCTATTATAAATTATCAAGATAATCATATCACATTTTCTTGGTTTTTAGTGAGTGGCTTATTTTGAACTAAAATGTCAATTATAAACTAATAACAGACACTTTTAGCCATACTGGTCACACCGTGTGTCTGATTGAGGTGGGGTTGATTCTTACACATAAAAAATGACTCATGGATCATTTTCCTAAAGTATCAAAACAATCCAAATGCGTTTTCTTGTTTTTCAATATGTCACTTGAAATTTTTACTAAAATTAATGTCAATTTTAAATAAAAAGATACATTTTGAGTCATACTGATCACACCGTACATTGTATTGAGGATAGTTTTACTCATACACATCACAAATTAATCATGGATAATCTTACTAAAGTATCAAAATAGTCTGAATTTATTTGGTTGGTTTTCAATATGTCAGTTGTGTTTTTTTATTAAAATTTCATTTCAAACTGGAAACACACATTTTGAGTCATACTGGTTGCATAATGCATCAATTTGATGTGAGACTACTTCATACATGTCATAAGGACTTATGAATAGATATTCTAAATTATAAAGATAATTAGAGCATGTTTTCTTGGTTTTAGTGAGTGACACATTTTGAACTAAAATGTCAATTTTAAACTAATAACGAATACTTTTAGTCATACCGGTCACACCATATGTCAAGTTGAAGTGAAGTTTATTCCTATGCATCAAAAATGACTCATGGATAATTTTTCTAAAGTATAAAAATAATCCAATTGTGTTTTATTGGTTTTCAGTATGTCAGTTATTCTTTTTACTAAAATTAATGTCAATTTTAAATAAAAAGACACATTTGGAGTTATACCAACCACAACGTGCATCTTATTAAGGTGAAGTTGACTTATACAGGTCAAAAATGAATCATGGATCATTTTTCCAAAAGTATCAAAACAATCTGAATGTGTTTTGTTGGTTTTAAGTATGTCAGTTGTGTATTTTTACTAAAATGCCATTTCAAACTAGAAATACACATTTTGAGTCATACTGGTCGCATCGTGTGTCTATTTGATGTGATACTAATATATACACATCATAAAGTACTTATGAATCATTATTCTAAATTATCAATACAATCAGATCTCATTTTTTGGGTTTTTAGTGAGTGACATTTTTTAACTAAAATGTCAATTTTAAACTGATAATGGACACCTTTAGTCATATCATTCATGTCGTGCATCAGATTGAGGTGTGGTTGATTCCTACACATCAAAAATGACTCATGGATCATTTTCCTAAAGTATAAAAATAGTAAAAATGTATTTTCTTGGTTTTCAGTATGTCACGTGTTCTTTTTACAAAAATTAATGTCAATTTTAAATAAAAAGACAAATTTTGAGCCATACCAGTCACATCGTGTGTCGTATTGAGGTTCATTTGACTCCAAAATATCAAAAATAACTTATGGATTATTGCCCTAAATTATTAAAACAATCTGAATTCTTTTGGTCAGTTTTCAGTATGCCATTTGTGTTTTTTTACTAAAATGTCATTTCAAACTGGAAACATGAATTCTGAGTCATATTGATCGTATCGTGTGTCATTTTGACATGATAATGTCATACATTTCTCAAAGGACTTATGAATCATTGTTCTAAAATATTAAGACAACCAGATCATGTTTACTTCATTTTTAGTGAGTGATACATTTTGAACTAAAATGTTAATTTTAAACTAATAACGAACACTTTTATTCATACTGGTCACATTGTGCATCAAATTGAGTTTGGGTTGATTCCTACACATAAAAATGACTCATTGATCATTTTTCTAAAATATCAAAATAATAAGAATGTGTTTTCTCAATTTTCAGTATGTCACTTGTTCTTTTTACTAAAATTAATGTCAATTTTAAATAAAAAGAGACACTTTGAGTTATACCAGTTAGACTGTGCATCATATTGAGATGAGGTTGATTCCTACACATCATAAATTACTTATAGATCATTTTACTAAAGTATCAAAAAAATATGAATGAGTTTTATTAGTTTTCGGTATGTTAATTGTTCTTTTTAATAAAATTAATGTCAATTTTAAATAAAAAGAGACACTTTGAGTCATACTGGGAAAATCATGTATCAGATTGATGTGTGGTTGATTCCTACATGTCAAAAATGACTTATGGAATATTTATCAATACAATATGAATAGTTTTGATCAGTTTTGAGTATGACAGTTGGCTTTTTTATAAAAAAAATAACTTTTAAATAGAAAGAATCACTTGGAGTCATACCTGTCACATTGTGTATTAGATTGAGGTGCGGATGAATGTTACACATCCCAATGTCTATAAACAAACCTTAACTTCCAATGTTATCATGATTTACAGTGTATTTATTTATCGAACTGTCAACGCTACATATTGACTCAATGTTCTTAGTGGAAAAAGTTTTCTCATTATTGAAAGTCAAGAGAGTGGAGGAAGCTTGTATGCTCATTATATCATGAGAAGTCACTGAAGTGATCACATTAGCTTCCTCCACTATTCTATATTTAAATGAGAAAGGTTTTTCTACTAAATAACATATACTCTATGCAGTTTTTGAAACTCAACAAAGAGAAGCAATAGAAAGATTAAAGATCCATGAAAAAACTAAATAAGTGTTAGATAAAAAATGATAAAGAAATTATCTTACAAATTATAGATAAAATTGTGATTATTTTAAATAAAAATAAGCACTTATATCATGTTAATTCAATATATAATATATAATATTATGAGGAAAAACATAGTATATTAAAAAAAACATTACCTTCTCATTGAATTCTGAGTTGCAGCCTTGAAGTCCTATCTCTTATGAGCATGAGCATATTCCAATAAACCACCCCGACTCAAACAAAGTAATCCACATATATAAGAAAACAATTATTATGTGAATAATACTAAAAATAAGTAAATTAAACATAAATATGAAACAGTCCACTACTTCTATGAAAGTCACTTCTTTATGATATGTGGGCACATTCTTCCATCAGGAATTCTTTCCATTAATTTCTAAGAAAATACATATCATCTAGTGAATATAAGTCTTTTCAACAGTCATAGTGGTATTATAAAAATATAAATACACAAAGTATTAATAAATATTCTAAATTAAATAGTAATTATCTTAAAAAATACCTTTTGGGGATGCTAGTTTGTTGATGGAATGTGATCTCTCTATTAAATTTAAAAACATAATAACCACAATATTTTTTATTTTTTGTTTCGAACACTGTAGAAACTTTTAGGAGAAAAATTAATTTATTTTGATATATGTTTGGATAGTAAAATATTATTATATATACCCTAATACTTGTCAAGTTATAGTACTTTTCATGATCCTCATTCTTAGCCCCTAGCCTCATTCCTTGTTTTTCATGATATTGATGCATAAACCTATCATAACAGAATCCTCATTAAAATATAATATAAATTATATAACTTGATGTTTAGTTCTAAAATTTTGGATGTAGTGTATTAAAATTTTTCAAATGCCTTCATGTGTGGTCGGATTGTTGGATATACATGCATTAAATCCAGGAAATAAATATTTGGAGTATCCAAATTGACTGCAATGAACATCCAATGTTTCCTAAACACACAAAAATTAATAAGTAATGAAATAAGTTAAAATATATTTTATATGATTAAATTGTAGGTTTTTACCCCTATATCATTGGTATTAAGTAGATTCTATCATCTGAAAGTTTTCTTTCAAATGATTTGACCACGCCTGCCACTATTTCATCCTTTTTTTAGAATCTATTTTTGTTTGTTCTGTAGAGGAGATGTGAGGACTAACGAGTCCAAAAAAACTCATGGGGAAATTCCTTTAGTTGTTTTTGATATATACGACTGCCAAAAATATGAATTGTATGTAGTAATAATTAACATAGTACATCAACTTTTGGAAAATCAAATAATTAAAACATACCTCATGTATACATTTACAGCTGAGCCACCTAGCCAATCATAGTCAAGGATTTCACTTAAATTCTCAACACCAATGATGTCTTGAACTTACTCTCTATACATATTTTCGTAAATATCTATTATGTGAGTACGACCATTTTTTAACTTTGTATCCACATGAACCTTCAATGATAGTAAATGCAGATATAGAATGGGTGGGGTAAAGGTGCTTTCGGTATATCTTTTCGATCGATTGGTCAATAATTTAGATGGTTTTGAGATTTTATTTCATTTATCACCCTTCCCTTTGTCTGTATTTAATAGAATTCATCGGTTCATATCTTTTTTCATTAATTATTAAAGTTCTATCTTGAAAAATAAATTGGAAATGAATACCGCCTTGTTGACATGTTTTTTTACAAGATGTGACGGCCATGTGATGAATGTTACAATATCTTTTTTGACCTTATGAATATCTTCCTCATAAATTAGAGTAGTTATCTCATTTATTAGCTCATGGGAAACACTAATTGACACTCTCACATGAATTTTTGGAAGTGGTCTGTTGTGTAGCTTGTTGTTTTGGATATTGAACATTGTAGACCTCTTTACAAGGTGATGGGTGGGTATTGATAGATATAAATCACAGTCATTATCTCTTTGTATAATATTAGTATATGAAAGGTATCAGTGTCTATCTAATTCACATTTCATAAAAACAATTATTAGAAAAATTATTACATTGACTAAGACAGGTTTTTGAGGGAATGGCTCACCTCAAAGCACATGGGGAGAGGGGTGGGATCTTAATGTGATGGTTTTTTTTAATTTGTTTCTTCTATTTTTCCCCTCTCCCATAAAAGTTGATATCAACTCTATATTCCATTGTAATTGTTCTTCAAGGGTATCTATTCTTTCTCTTGTCTATTTAATTTCTTCACTTTGATCCTCCTCTTGTTTTTTTATTAAAATATCTCTGGGGTGTCACCCCAAAACCCACACCTCTGATTCGGCCATACTGTTCGGGCTGCTTCAAGGCCACCGATAGTAGGTGGTCATTTGGTACATATGTTTATGATTCTTGTGACCATGTAAGATAGAAAATATAATAAAATAAGCAATCATTGTTATGTAATAGCAATTTAAATCAAAACAAATTTTTATTATGTCATACTTTCACATGTTTTACAAACTTTTTGTGTGTTTTCATATATTAGTATCCCATATTTATTTACACATGCCTCCTTCCATATCACATGGTGTGGGATGGAATTGGATTTGGATTTGGAGTCATCAATATACATATAAACATAGGAACATAATTATGTTGTTTTTTCATGTCACATAAAAGTATTGCAGTGATTTAAAATACGTGACATTTTTTCCAATTGAAGTGTGACCCACTCTTTCTTTACAGTAGGGGTACATTGGTTTTGTATCACATTCCCTATTTCTAGCACTCGATTTCTATTTCATAAATAAAAAATTTCAATCAAAGTGATGAATCCATGTATCATAAAACAATGTATTACTAGACACAATGTACATGAAAAGTCACATCTGTATGACGACTAGTAAACTTATCCCATGCTTCTTGGGTTATCAGGTCTGCATAGATAAGCAGTGGGTGTGTGTTTATTTTACCATTATTATATTTAAGATAATGTTTTGTTAGAATTTTGTGAAAGCATATGTGAATCCTTTCAGTAGGCATTAATACATATTTATTATGGGAGTCATCTACTATAAATGAACTCTAAAGGGGATGATGAAGAGTAAGTAAATGTTTCATTATTTTACTTTTTATTAAAATAAAGAAATGGTATCATAATGTTACCATAATTTCTTCCCACTTCAGTGTCTTAAGTCTGACCATAACATGGTGCCACGAATCTACATCAATCGGTAGGCATTTTCGAGTGAAGATTCCAATTTAACTACTGAACATGGACTTTTTAGGGTTAACATACTGGATCTAAACATTCCTTCCAACCTCGTATTTGATGTCTTTGATTTTTTACTTAATTATTGTTACTAATACCATCAAACTATGGTTCTCTAGTTTTTTTTTTTGCATCATCAGTCCTTTATCACCTACTATTTCCTCAGATTCAACATCATCAATATGTTCCTCTAGAGTGGTAGCATCAACATGTGCAGATGGTCGTTGCACCTCTACACTAGGAGAAACAACACGTTTAGAAACCTATTATTCCTTAGGATTGGGAGCACCTGCATGTGCAGAAGGACATTGTTCCCCTACAATGCGAGCAGTAGTAGGTTCAGAGACCTATTGTTCCTTTTGATTAGGAGCACCATCATGTACAAAAGTCAATATTTGCATAAGTGGTTTAACATTTAATTTAGAGTACATAAATTCAGTATTAAACAGATAGTTACATGAGGTAACATGATGTATATTACTAAAAAATATAACCTGATTATTGAACTCTCGCTCTTTTTTAAAGGATGAAGGGATTTTACCCCTCTACCAACTATCCAAATCCTTTCATTGTGGTCTCCTCTAAAATAAAAAATGCTATCTATATTGGGATCGCTATGAAATAATTGTAAATTCCCAATGAAAGGGTTTTTCTCAATTGAATTTTCATTTGACTCTTCAGTGGTTTTGGTCAATAATAGAAAAATTGATTACTTTCTGTTTGTGGGATATGGAACATAAAATGCTTTTTCTACCTATGATGTCATTATAAATGGTTCTTCTTTGCACCCTTCCTTACTTAAATTAACTTTCACATATCCCAATTCATCTATTTTAACATCACTCCTGTTATCAACTCACTTGAATTGAAAAATCAGCACTTGGAATGTTGTATAATCCAAATCCCTATTTGTTTGATGATTCCAATGTATGACATATTCACATAAATTGTATTTCTGTCCCTAGTACCAGAAACATGCATTCCTTCAGCCATAAGTGTAACTCTGCTATTTTGTGTGGTACTATATTCATCGTGTTCATTTGAATAAAACATATATCCATTAATTACATAACCATTGTAAGATAATACATATGCACTTGGTCCTATTGCTATCCATTGAAGCCGTTTTGAAATTGATTCAAAATTTTCATCTGACTCCTTAAAAATATAGTCCCAAAACCATTATATAAACTATTGATTATGTGTATTTGATATCCATATTTCATCCCTTGATGGATTAAAATTCCTAGGAATTTTATTATAGGTTTAAACATATGGATAAACCTCCAAAATATTATACAAAATGTAAAGGGGGCCTAATCCTGATCTGTAATATTGATTGTGACAACATCTCTTCCAGAAATTCCTTCACCTGCAATCCACCCAGTGTGACAAGATTTTGGTAGAATAATGATTTCCACACCAAATAGGTATTCAGTATATAATTCAACATATTTTTCAACAATATATCACTCTATAATACAACCATCTAGCCAACTTTGGTTTTTGACAAACCCTTTCAAAATCTTCATATATCATTCAATGGGGTACATCCATCTATAGTGTATAGAACCACATAGTCAAATCTCTCTCACCAAGTGAACCATCATATTAAATAATGTTGGTGAGAAAACATTTCTATTTCACATAATATGATGACAATTTCTTTTTCCATAGTTAGAAATTTTGACGGGTCTATAACTTTACTGTATATAGCTTTAAATAATAAATAAATCTTGGTTAATGTATAATAGAAATTATTATAAAAAAATCAATGTAAAGAAATTGTAATTAGATCTTGAATCAAAACATGGAATTCATGTAATTTCAGACCCTTTAACTTTAAATCATTCATTAAAATGATGTTCTTGTTATTCAATAAATACCCCTCTAGAACCTTTACATCATTCAAAAAGTTCCAAACCTGATATCTCTTTTTCTTGGAAAGATTGTAAGTAGCTGGAGGAAGAAAATTTTGTTTTCATCCTTCATTGGTGCCAACTCTTCTCATATTCTCATGTTAATCATGTCCAACTTAGCCTTAATTACATATTTTATTTTTCTAGGTGCATCTATCAACGTGCCAATTAAACCATCACATAAATTTTTTTCAACATTCATAACATCAAGAAAAATTTCTGATGTACAAAAAAATCCACACTATTGAAAAATTGGGCTATATCCCTAGACCTATATCCATAGTTGTGGAAAGTAGTGTCTATAGGTACTTATATGAAGTATATAACAACATTTTTGTCTAAACCATGGCTATAAACTACACCTATACCCATGGTTTGCTTAAATCGTGGTTATAGGTGTATTTTATCAAAGGATAATCATAGTTATAGGTTTCACACAATAGAACAGGAAAAAGAACTGTAATAGGAAATGGAGGGAAGAGCTATAGCCACGCTTTTTTCTTATATTTCCACAATACATAATGATATATATAACTATATATAAATATATATACCAAAATTTATCCATAGTGTAGTGGTAAGTCGTCTGTTCAGTGGTAGAGTGGGTAAGGAGATCAAGTCTGTTTGGGAGAAATTTATTTTTAATCTATATCCATGGTTTAAATGGTCTATGGCCACAGTTTTCAACTGTGGCTATAGACATATAGCCATGGTGGAAATTGTGGAAATAACCTCTTAAAAATGTGGCTATATATTTTTTCTATATCCACTCCAATAGGTTCCACGGAATGTTGGAATCGTGGTTATAGCTTATATCCATAGTTTTGACCCTTATAAACATGGTTTTAGACTGTGGATATAGCTGAAATTTCTACTTGTTCCAGTATGGTAATTTGAAAAAAAAACTGATCTCTTATTTCAACCAGTTTTCATAAGGTTTTTCAAAAATGGTTTACCAAAAGTAGTTTCCACATATTTTACTTTCTCCAATAGTCACCTGTTAGTGGAGAGAGTGTTTCAGATTCTTCTGAACTTCCATCAAATGATGTCTTCTAAGATCAGAACTTATTCCATCAGGGTAGAAAACAATGATATCTTAGAAACACAATTTTTTATGAATGTTTCGACCTACTTGATTGTGTACCTTTTTCGTAAACGGGACACCCTTGAGTTACTTTAATGATATATCCTAAAAATTTTCCATTATTAGGAAAGTCATTTATCATCCCATACAA
The DNA here is from genome assembly GCA_963277665.1 of Viscum album. Classification (NCBI taxonomy): domain Eukaryota; kingdom Viridiplantae; phylum Streptophyta; class Magnoliopsida; order Santalales; family Viscaceae; genus Viscum; species Viscum album. The sequence goes on from OY728144.1 coordinate 446,580,723, forward strand.
CATGGATCTCAACATGAAATCTTCATTTCTATAAGCATCATACAACATAACACATGATTTCCATAATAATTTTAAATCTTTGATCAATGGAGCAAAATAAACATTAATATTATTACCTGACTATTTTTTTCCTAATATAATCATACATAACATGATGTATTTTCATTTCATGCATAACCACAGTGAAAATTTATAATTTACCAACATAACTGGCTATGTACTGTGAGTGCTTCTTTGAAACCCCAAAGGATTCACTCCATCTTTATATAACGTGAGACAAAGGTTTCTAAGCTTATTTCCAAATTCCGGATACTCATGATCAATTCTCTTCCACTGATGAAATTATGTTGGGTGATGTAGTTTCCCATATCTATTTCTTGTATCTTCATGCCACATCAATTTCTATGTAGTCTCATCGCTTTCATATTGGTGCCTAAACCTTGTAATGATTGGAAAGTACCATACAACTTTCATAGGACTGAATTCATCTTTCTTGTATCGAGAAGCACCACACTTTGAGAATTATGTAGGTGATTTGTGGTCATTTTTAAATAGTATAAATTCATTTGGTAAGGCATTTGTTCTTTTTGAGATTATACCCATTGAGCATAGCATTCATTTGGCATCATATGTTCATCTCATAAGATCTTTATCTTTTCGGAGGATTTCATTCAAGAGAGAAATTAGTTCAGTAAAACCGGTTTCACTCCATCTATTTCCTAATTTCAAATTATATAGCTTCAATATGGCTGACAATGTTGTATATTTAGTGCAACCAACATACAATGGCATCTTTGCACAACTCTTTAACTTCTCAAACAATTTTGGGCAATCACGAAGTTCATCTTAAACTGTCCTTGTCATTTCCTCAATATGATCTTCATCACCATTCATATCTATAATCACATCCTCTATACAGTCTTCTTCATTTTCCACACATTTAATTATATCAGATGATCTATAAAACATAGTGTTATCCCAGCCACTAGCTGCATTCTCTTTTTCCCCATGTTTATTCCAACATTTATAACTTTGATTTATTTTGTGATAGATCATGTGTTTTTCCAACTCCTATGGACTAATTAGACTTGAATAACGATAGTGTAAACATTAAAAAAAAGTATTTTAGAAGAGTTATATGCATGATATGTTGCAAAATTGATGAACTCTTTCACTCCATCTTCATACTCTTTTGTCAAATGATTGGCATCCATCCATTCTTTATTCATATCCATCCTATTTGATTCATTAATATTAATATTTAACCAAATAAATACACAAAAATGAGATTTTCAAATAAGGGGAACTCATTATTTGAATGATATTTTTTATTGAATTTTGTTGCCTAAGAATCATCCCCTTAGAAGCTAACACCAAACCATAAAGTCGATGTAATTATAGAGGACTCCCATAATTTAAACCATGTAGGTAATGTTGGATGCAAATTAGGTTTAGTATTTTCTATGGGTTTAAACATTAATTCACCTTTTTTGGGAGTGAGGTCATGATGGATATCCTATGGGTTGGATAGAGTTAGTGACATGGCCTTTCCATGGTGTTATTATCAATCTACTTGTCTTACCTATATAATGTAATGGTTTTCCAAATTTTATAAAAACATAAACTTAAAATATTACGGAAAAACTACATTTCAAATTTACTTTGAAAACTATTTATAAAATTACACATGAAATCCCATTAAAAAAACAACCATTTATATAAATTCATCTTTAAAATAACACACCCTTTTTAAAATAAACCAATCACTTCTGAGCACTCTTTTACAAAACCATAATTCCTTATTTTAAATAATTGAATGGATATTCATGACCTAATAGTCTTAATCATTTAAAATGAGTTAAAACTCTTTATATTTTACAAATTTTCATTTAAAACTTCACAGACCCCTTGTTAAAATGAAACCATCATTAAATACGCTTTTAAAACATTCACATACCTTCATGAAATCCAATCGGGTGAGTTGAAAAACACTTAGCATGCAACCAAAGTCCATGGCAAGTGTTTAAATTATTTTAAACCTATTTAAAACCAAAAAAGGGAATGTTGAACACATATAATTTTTTGATAAACATTTAAAACCGCTTGAATCATTTTAAAATATCTACTTAATCATTTTTGAAAAGACATAAATCCCAAGTGTGGAACTTTATAAAAGGTAAATGAATCAAAAATAACCAACATTTAATAAAATATAAATCTATAAAAGGTTTAGACATTATCCAAAATATAAAGGTAAACCAAAAATAAATTTAAAAAATCATAATTAAATACCAATTTAATCCCATTAAAAATAATTTTCTAATTATTTAATGGTTCATATCACTGCACTCGAACCACAATCAATTGCACAGAGGAGGTCCATTACACACTTCTGGTATCATCCCATTCCAATTCCATAACCAATGACATTAAAAAAACCTCAAATTGAATTGTTTTTTTGTAAAACTTTGAAAGATAACTTCAATGACATATATCTTTGAAATGGTATGTGAGGACAATTAGACATCATATTGGGATTTCTTCTAGCTTGGATAAGTTAACATCCTCATGATAATGATATTATTCCACCATTATAGGATGGAATTATCTCAAAAAACCTAACCAAAAAGAAGGAAAAATATAAGGAATGGAGGATGAGAACAAAAGAGAATAATTGAGTTTGAATCATACCATTGATTAATAATAAAATCTAATTAAAACTCCCTTTTGGCTTGAATAGGATAATAAGGGGAAAGAAACTCATAGACAAGAAAGATAAAAAAAGAGGGATAATATGGGATTCCCCCTCTAAAAATTAGAAGGGGTAAAAATGTAATTTTACCCATTAAATACCCCATCGACTATTTGGTGGATGGACAACAACTAGCTAGTAGTTGTAGGCTACTGGCAACCAGTATCCCAACCACCCTAGTCCCACTCTAGTGCCCTCTCAAGCCTTACTAATATCCAATTGACTTTTTCCAGGTCCATTAACAATTTTATAAGCATTACCCATTGATGGAATCATATTTTGAAGTAAAATTATAAATTATACCATCCAAAGAGATAAAAATTAAAACTTTCAGTAAAATTTAAGACTTGTATATACACAGGTTCTTAAAACATTCCTGCAATAACACTACTCATACTAAAGAATCATGTTTGGTCATCCAACCAAACCTAATTTCATTATATTTTTATTAATTCTATGAAAAATGACTATGTTCAATCCTTGAATGATAGAAATTATTCTAGATAAAAAAATTGAATTAAAGGCGATTGAACTACCAAAAAAGAATCCATATAACAAATCTATTATTAAAACCCTGATATGACAGTCACCCACAGCAATATATCCTAAGACACCCGAGGGTTTTCATCCAACTAATAATTCATCCCATGGTGCTCCTCACCTTAGGTCCTAGATAAAAGAAGTCAACTATGAGATATGGTACCCTTGGCTATTATGATTTCCTATCAAAACACATTATTAGAAGTCTAATGGAATTCTCAGTGTAGTTTTTGATATAAAACACCTCTATAAATGTGAGAACACCAGTTATGATTCTCATTTCATTATTCCAAGTAAAAATTAATGTGTACCCACCATCCCAAAAATAAACATGAATATGCTGAATTTTCCATAAAATTACTTGCATAACCACCAAAACATACCCATCATGTCCAAAAGGACATACCTAACATATTTCTTATCCCAAAACATTCAATTACACTTAAGATTATAATTCAAGCATCAGGAAATTATACCCGTCTGTATTCACAATTCTCATTGGTCCTTGGGCCACACACGACCTCCCACCAATTTAAAACTCAATAGGCATGACATTAAACTGTGCACATTATCTCAATATCAATCAACATAATGGGGTACGCTATCATACCACTAGATCATATAACCTGAATCACAATCTTAGGAGTCACATAATACCAAAACTAGTCTCATATGACAAATAAGAACATGCCTTAGATTTAGAGGTATGGTGGTAGTAATAGGGTCTGGCAGCAGTAGCAGTGGAGGTCGTGGAAGGGTTCACTACGGAGGTGGGGTTTGCGGTGAAGGATGGGTTTGTGGAAGAGGTGGGGTATGATAGTAGAGGTGGGGTTTTCAGTGGAGGTGGGTTCATGGAGGAGGATGGGTTCACGGTGGAGGTGGGGTTCGGAAAACGGTGGAGGTGGAGTTCGTGATGGAGGTGGAGTTCACGGCATAGGAGTGATTTGTGGTGGTGGGGGAGGGATTTGTAGCATAAAATGAGGGGTTGGGGCAGAGGAGGGGTTAACAGCAGAGGATGGGTCAGTGGCGTAAAAGGAGTGGTCATGGAAGAGGAGGGGTCGGTGGTGGCAGAGGAGGGGTAGGTGACGATAGAGTTCGGCTCCTATGAGAGTTTGAGATGTGCAAGAGAAGAAGCCTACTATTAGGGTTCATTTATAAAATGGGTAAAGTTTTTATCAGTGCTATTTAAAAAAGTGCTAATAAAGGTATGTTTTTTCAACACTAAAATAAAAAGTGCTGATAGAACATGTCTTTATCATCATTTTTTTAGTGCTAATAAAAATAGACCTTTATTCGTGCTAAAAAGGCACTAATAAAAGAGGTCTTTATCAACGCTAAAACTATAGCGCTGATAGAGACACAGTTTATCAGTTCTTTTTTAGCACTGATAAAGTTGTAATGTTAATAATTTATTTATATTATTATATATATTTATAAAATTATATATATAATAAATATATATTTATTTATTTATAATTATAACTATAAATAAATATTTATTTATTTATATTTATATATATAATAAATATATTTATATAATTATATATATTAATAAAATTATAAATATTATAAATAAATATTTATTTATTTATAATTATAAAATTATAATAAATATATTTATTATATTTATAATTATATTTAATAAATATATATAATTAATATATTTATTATATATCATTATAAATATTTATTTATTTATATTTATAAATACAAATTTATATATATTTATTTAAATAATTATAAAATTATAATAACTATATTTCTTATATTTATAATGTTAAAAATATTTATAATTAAATAAATATTTATTTATTTATAATTATAAAATTATAATAAATATATTTAGTGTATATTTATATTTATTATATATAATTATAAATATTAATTTATTTATATTTATAACTATAAATTTATATTTATTTATTTATATAATTATAATAACTGTATTTCTTATATTTGAGAAAAACCAATGTCTCGAAGGCGATTCTGACAAATCGTTCTTCTACTAGTTTTTTAGATCCCATTTCTTCTCTGGATGAAGCTCCTACTGATGAAAATTCAAAGGTTGTGGAGGCTGGATCTAGTTTGTGGGAGGCATTGTGCTTCTCTGGTGGGCATGAGGATCTGGGGACGTCTCCCCTTGCTCTATTGGTAGGAGATGCCTTGAAGGTTCATGTGTCGTGACCTGCTACTAGACTTTTGGTGCTGGTTTCTTCTCCAGTTGAGGCCTCTACTGATAGAGATTATGGTATGAATGATATGGAGGTTGGATCTGGGTTGCGGGAGGTGTTGCGTTCCACTGATGGAGATCGTGATTTGAGGGCGGATGTCCCTTCTTTGCATCACAATCTGCCTCTAATAGGTTCTTCCCTTTCTGACAGATTCCTCTATGTACAAGAGGATCTTGAAGAATGGTTCTACTAAATTTTTTTAAGCTAGTCCTAAAATATTTGAGGAGCGGATGGAGGCTTTCCAGCATTCTATTATTACGCGAATCACTTCACAATCGAATAGAGAACCATAGAAGTTGGAGGACATAAAAAATTGACTGATCTAGATTTTGGTTTTTTATGATTGTCACATTGTGTCGATTGGTTTGGGATACTTTCCCATAATTTTCAATTCATAGGAGATCAATCTAAAGGAATGGAGTTGTGGGTGTGTTAATCTTAAGCCGGGGATGCTTAGATTTTAAGACTAGGCTCTCTGGTCCGATTCATATCAGGCCAAGAAATTTGTTGTTCAATCCTTGATTTTGGTGATAGGACTACTAGTTTTTTTGGCATCCAAATATTCTCTGGGAAATTGTTATGGTTATTGGTTCACCAATTAAATTTGATAAGGAAACTGATTTGGCCAAGTATGGCCACTATGCTAGCATATTGGTTGAATTTGATCTTAATTTGACTTTAGTTGAAACTATTTACTTGGTCATTGGGGAATTTAAATTTGATCTTGATATTGAATATATGTATGTGTCTAGGTTTTGTGCCAATTTCTTTTATATTGGACATAGTAAATAAAGTTGTCATAGAGGGTTGAGATGCACTAATTGTAAAAAATATTGTCATCGAGTTGAAAACTGCAAGTATAAATTACTTTTACCTAAGCCAGCAAAAACTATGGATAGAAATTCATGGAAGGATGATTTTCGAGGATTTGATCCTCTGCCAGCACATACTTACAGACCCATGAAAGGAATGTAGGTTCTGGGCGCAGTGGAAGCGCATTGGTGGGTTTTCCCAACTTTAATTTTAACGTTAAACAATGTTCAATCCGAGATCTGTCATGATGTAAAATGCTGAATCTTAGGAATAGAATGAGGAACGAAAAAATTAAGATGGAATCTAGGAACCATAGAGATAGGATCATCAAATGTTGGTTATAATTAATTTAATTAATTCACAAGAATTACCTTGGTGGAATTCTTTCTTCATTGATGTCTCTGGTCACGATCCTATGATCCGTTGTTGCATCATAGAATTCAAGTGTATGATTCCTTTAGAGGTGATCCACACATGTGCCATGTATCTCTGGACGTCGTGGAAGGGATCTCTGGGTGCTAGCATGGAAGTACCTTTGCTTGCGATGTCCGCCTTCGATCGCCTTGATCCGATGGAGGGGGATCTCTCTCGGTCTTGAGAGCGTTCTTGGAGGAAGTAGTTCTTTCAGCCTTGAAAGAATTCTCCAGAATTGTTGTGCACAACGAATGATGGAAAAGTGTTGGGTTTGTGAGGATATTTATAATTAGGTTTGAGGTCTACATAATTATGACAATAAATAAACATGTTATGCATTTTATTTATTTCATTAACTCTTATTGAAACCCCCATGTCAAATTATTAATTCCTTGACATGCGCCCAAGCTGATTATAATTAATATAATTTAATAAAACAATATTATATCCTCAAAATCCTAACTGGAAAACTACACGGCGTGTAATCATTAATACACGGCGTGTACTAATTTTCCACAAAACTACACGGCGTGTATATTTAATATACACGACGTGTACTTTTATTTTCCATTTTCCTTTATTTCCTCCACCACATTTATTAGACCTTGAGTAATGGCTATTTATTTCTTAAATAAATTTAACTGCATTACTTGCTAATAAACATATTATTTCGCCCACAATATATTCTCTTGAATAACTAGTGTTGAAATAAATTCAATCAGGAATCCTTAAATAATTATTGAACCACAGTCGGGAATAATCTTTATTTAACTTGTTAAATTAATATTTAACTGAGATACATAGACACACTTAGTGTGTGACCCTCTAGGCCCCTTTCTCAGTGGCATTAGGCAGAGTCTACCTAAAGTCCAAGTTTAGCGTCTAGCAACACGCCAAGGCACCCATAGAGAAAGAAGTTAATGTGGTAATGAAGTTTCACCACCTACAAACATTTACCGTGTAATATAATCCATTTGTCGCAATATCTATAATCAAGCGGGTTGCATGCTAGTGCCATCAACCCATGTGCTCGATTATTCTTTCTTTGAATATTCAGAATTGAACCCACCCATACCTTACCATGGCCATAGATTTATTTAGGCTATATCAATTCCATCAAAGGGCCTGAGATATCTACTTCCATTCTGGAATGGAAGGGACAAATCCTTTCTCGCATTATCTATCAATGAAGTATTACTCGTGATACACCCAGCGTATCCTACCTCGCTGCTAATAGTGTGTCATCATAGTTTTCATCAATACATCTAAGTGCGCGAGTTGTAATACCCATTAATAATAATCTTAATGTCTAAGGACCAATACACACGTCCACAGATAGGAACATCCAATGATGCTATGAAATGTGGATTTCCTACGGGCGGGTCTCGTTCTCATAATATCCTCCTGGATATTACCAAGGGCACAAACCATGATAAGGTGCCTTAAAGTTTTATGAGTCCTCACCCCTAATGGCTTGTATTATTTGTGTCCCTCAAATAACATCATCCGGTCATAGAATATATTTTCAAGAACAGTGTTATGGCACTTCCGGGTTCTCATCATAGCAGGGATCCGCTATAACCCTTTAATGCAGCAACTGTCCTTAGGACATTATCACATGCATTGCCACACAAAAGAACAATCAATATGTGATAAGGATTTTATTAATGAATAAATTAAAAAGTAGTTGGTTCTAGGCCACCAACTCCAACAAACTCCCACTTGGACTAGAGCCAACTGCTAACAACTTTTAACCCGCTAGCTCTCACATGATATTCATGCTTCTGCTAAGATAGGTCTTTATTCATGGGGTCTACCACGTTCTCTTTTGTGGGCACTCTTCTCACTACAACTTCACCCCTTTGATATAAATCCCTCAAGAGGTGATACTTTCGGAGTATGTTCTTTTTCCGTTGATGTGACCTTGGTTCTTTTGCAAGAGTCATCGTTGTAGTATTATCACAGTACAATGTGATAGGATCTTTACTACTAGGAACTGCATCAAGCTTCTGGAAAAAGTTCTGAATCCAGATGGCTTCCTTGGATGCATCAGAAGTCGCTATATATTCATATTCTACTGTAGAATCGGCGACAACTAGCTGCTTTGAACTCTTCCAGCTCACAGCTCCTCCATTGAGACAGAAAACATATCCAGATTACGACTTCAGATCGTTCTGATCTGTCTGAAAACCAGCATCAACATACCCTCTGATGACAATATCCTCGTCTCCTCCATACACCAGGAATATATACTTAGTTCTTCTTAGATACTTAAGGATAGTCTTAACAGCAGTCCAATGTTGTTCTCCTGGATCTGCTTGATATCTGCCTACCATGCTCAATGCATAGGAAACATCAATCCTGGTACATAACATGGAATACATGATGGATCCTATAGCCTAAGAGTATGGGATCTTACTCATTCTATCTTTCTCTTGTTGTGTCTGAGGAAACATTTCCTTATAAATATGTAGGCCATGTGACACTAGAACCAATCCCCTCTTGGATTGTTCTATACTAAATCTCTTTAGTATCTGGTCAATGTATGTACTCTGACTTAGTCCAAGCATCCTCTTGGATCTATCACGAATGATCTTGATCCCTAGAATGTAGGCTGCTTCACCCAAGTCCTTCATGGAGAAACACTTGTTCAACCAGTCCTTAACTAACTGTAAGGCTGGTACATCATTTCCAATAAGCAATATGTCATCAACATATACTACTAGGATAACAATCGCATTCCCATTAAACCTCTTATAAACACAGGGCTCACATTCGTTATTAATGAAACCAAATTCCTTTATGGATTCATCAAATTGAATGTTCCATGACCTAGATGCTTGCTTTAATCCATAAATGGATTTATGCAACTTGAAAACCCGTTTAGATTTACCTGGTGTCACAAACCCTTCTGGTTGTGTCATATAGACATCTTCCTGAAGGTTCCTGTTAAGGAATTCTATTTTGACATCCATTTTCCAAATCTTGTAGTCATGGTAATCTGCTATGGCAAGTATGATTCTTATGGATTTAAACATGGAAACTGGCGAGAAGGTTTCATCATAGTCAATTACTTGATGCTGTCTGAATCCTTTAGCCACTAGCCTTGCTTTATAGGTGCTAACTTGACCTTCCATGTCCAGCTTTCTCTTGAATACCCATTTGCATCCAATAGGATTTACATCAACTGGATCATCGACCAGAACCCAAACTTGGTTCTGATACATGGAATCCATCTCATAATTTATAGCTTCTAGACATCTTGCAGCTTCTGAGATTTCTACTTCTTCCTTGTAGGATAGAGGTTCATCATTGTCCAACAATAATGATTCACCATCCTCGGTGACTAGGAAAACAAATCTCTCTGGTTCCCTTACCTCTCTTGCAGTACTTGTGTTTCTAGAACCTCTTCCACGGGGACCTGTGGAACTTGTTCCTGTACAAACTCCTATGTATCTTGAGCATCAACTTTGTCGAAGTCAATCTTGCTCCCACTATCCTTTTTGAGGATGTTCTCCCTCTCAAGAAAGATGGCTTGTCTGGCAACAGTCACTTTCTTTTCTTGAGGGTTATATAGGTAATATCCTTTAGTTTCCTTGGGATATCCTATAAAGATACACTTCGTGCCCCAAGGTTCAAGTTGGTTGTCCTAGAAGGCCTTAACAAATGCCTCGTATCCCCATACACGTGTGTGCGACAAAATGGGTTTCTTTCCATTCCATAACTTGGAGGGAATTCCATTTGCCACCTTAGTCGGTACTCGGTTTAATGAGTATTCCGCAGTTTGTAATGCATATCCCCAAAAGGATAATGGAAGATCCACATGACTCATCATCGACCTCACTATATCCAACAAGGTTCAGTTCCTTCTTTCACTAACACCATTACACTGTGGTGTATAAGGAGGAGTGAGCTAATATAGAATCCCAGACTCCCGTAGAATATCGATGAACTCTTGGTTTAGATATTCTCCACCTTGATCTGATCGAAGCTTCTTTATCTTTTTACCAAGCTGATTCTCTACTTCATTCTTGAATTCCTTAAATTTCTCTAAGGACTCCGACTTATACCTCATTAAGTAGACATATCCATATCTACTCAAATCATCAGAAAAATTAATGAAGTAGGAATATCCACCTCTAGATTCTACTGGAAATGGTCCACAAACATCCGTGTGCACCAATCCTAGAAGCTCTATGGCCCTTTCACCATGTCCACCTAAAGGCGGCTTGGTCATTTTACCTTGTAAACAAGCGTGACATCTATCAAGTGGTTTCATCTCAATAGAGTCTAAATAGCCATCTTGGCAGAGCTTTGTCAAGCGCTTCTCATTTACATGACCGAGACGGTGATGCCACAACTTGGTGATGTATGAGTCATGTGAGTTTGTTTCGTTATCGATTTCCAACACTTGGTTTTAGTAATTTAATACATACAAACCATTATTTAAATGATTCATACCATAACATACGTTGTTCTTATAAAAGAGACAACCCTTATTTCCAAACATAAAAATAAATCCATCCATATCCAAACAAGATACAGAAATTATGTTCTTGGTAACACTAGGCACATAATAATAGTTACGTAAAACCAAAATCATCCCAGTCAGCAATGAGAGGTGGTGATCGCTAATAGCCAACGCAGCCAGCTTTGTGCCATTGGCATCTCGAAGGTCCACCTCTCCTCTGGTGATCTTTTTAAATCTACTTGGTTCCTTCATCTGAATACATATGTGAGCCCCACAAGCTATATCTAATACCCAATGTGTAGAAATAGAAATAGTGCACTCGATAACGAATGCACCTTTAGCATCCCCACGCTTCTGGGTGCAGTTCCTCTTCTAGTGTCCTTGCTTGCCACATGAAAAACACACCGCCTCTCGTTCCTTTCCCTGCCTCTGGATCTTCCCCTTCTTGGAAGGACGGTGCTTGGGGGCTTTGGATCGTTTATAAGTCTTTGGCCCCTTTGCCTTTTCCTTTATTTTCTTATTCACCATAAGGACTGTGGGTTTGTCACGCCCCATGTCCTTGTCTACCTGGCGAATCAAGGTCAGAAGCTCCGATAGACTCTTCTCATTATCGCTCATGTTATAATTGACAATAAAGCTAGAGAAGGTTTTGGGTAGTGATGATAGGATGAGATCTGTACGCAACTCATCCAGGAATGTAATCCCTAAGATGTCCAGGCATTCAATGTAGCCAATAAGCTTGACTACATGAGGCCCAGCTGGCGCAGACTCTCTAATATTTGTTGTAAACAAAGCATTTGAGATCTCATACCTCTCCTGTCTCGCCTTCTCTTGGTAGAGATCCTTAAGGTGAGACATCATGCTATACGTGCCCATGTTTTCATGTTGCTTCAAGAGCTCATTAGACATGTCTGATAGCAGGAAACACTGGACATATGTGGCATCATCCATGTGTTTCATGTAGAGAGATAGTTCCTCATCACTAGCCTCTTTCCCAGGTGCAACTAGAATAGGATCTTCCAGCACGTACAATTTCCTTTTGTGGTGAAGGATAACGCGTAAACGCCTCTACCGCTCTTGGAAATTAGTGCCAGTGAGAAGGTTTTCCTTCTTGAGTATGGTGCACAATGATATGTTTGAAGTCATTTTCTTGTCGTTTCTACAAATTAAGATGAGCAAAGTTTTAGTACTTTATTACAAAATGAGACAAATAAATAAATTAATACTTATTAGTCTCCCACTATTTTATCGAAATCCAATAGCCCTCACCATTGACTTCGGAATATTCTGTTGCCTGAATATTCTAGTGGCAAGTATCCATATTTCCCTTCGCATTACCCCAACTAGGGTTGGTCAAGAAACTTGAAGGGTTTTATGTAGGCATTCCAAATGCCAACTGCATTAACTCGTAGCTCCTTGATCTGCTGAGTGGACTCCCCAATCCTGAAATCCTTTTATTTTGGATTTCCTCAACCTTTGCCTCTTGGTCACACCAAGTCCTGATGTGGCAGTCAACCCTTGATGCGAACCAAGTCAAGTCAACCCAAAACCTTGAATTAGAATTCCCCGATAATTTAAATCACCCCAAATAGGGTTGGTCAATAACTTTGAACTATGGTTCGATTCTAACCAAGATTATGGAAGGCTATACCGACTTAATATTTCCTTTGAGAGATTTTATCCTTATACATAAATTTCCATTTTATTATCTTTTATTACATGCTTGTTAATATTAAGTGGGATATACTTAAGTGATTAACCATGTCTAAGATAATATTTACGCATAAGACGGTTTTTATTTTAGTTTCATCTTGCATGCTTGTTTAATTCATTAATTGTGTGATCGTGACAACACAACCACAATAAATAAACCATGCAACTGACAGAAATAAAATAAATGGTATGATCATGAGATTTTCTATTGGTTAGTTTATCTAGCGGTTGATAAAATAACCCAAGACCTAGGGGAGAAACACCTTGAACCTTTCGGGTTCACGTTTACAGCTTTCCACCTGTCTACCTTTGTATCTCCTTGGATTGGTTTCACCTTGCCTCCTGACTTGAGCCACCTCCACTAGATTTGGAGCTCCATCTATTACATATGAATTTATCTCACACACTGAGGGGTAAAAAGGGGGTTTTACATAAAATAATCCTTGGGCTCGCAGGCCCTGCATATTAATGAGGATATGGCTCGCAGGCCAATAAATTTAATTTAAATAAATAAATTAAAAGAAACCATTCACATAAAAAGGTCTCAGTCTAGCTCATGATCATCCATACATGCAACGATATTTACGCATAAATAAAACTAGCATTCAATTCTTTAATCATTCTCATTTAAGATAAATCACGCTCGAATCAATTAATTATCTTTAATTAATCAATACTTTTTATCTTAAACCCTTTTCTGAACTTCCTTGAGATTCTCATCCGTCATAATTTTAAACAAATAAATTCATTTAAAATTATCCTTGTACGTAACTTGTACCTTGGAGGCAACCCGGTGAATTCGTGTTCACTACGCAGATGTTAAATTAAACACATGTATATAAAACACATGTCATGCATTGTGCCTCATCTTTACGCATGCACCATGGTACACGTCTCAAGGGTTTTTATAATATAATAATAAATTTTAATAAATCTGCGTAATTTGGGTGAGTACACGGTGTGTAGTTCCGACTACATGGAGTGTACTTTTCTTCACCGTCCATCCGAAGTACACGCCGGAGGACAGGGCGTGTTAATGTACTTCAAAAATTTTCGGAGTACACGACGTGTTCTATGGGACACATTCCATGTAGTTTTCGCGTTACACGGTTTCCAGTCGGGCAAGCCGTGTACGGGGTACACGGTCCAACCCAAACACGAAGGGACTACACGCCGTGTTCAGTTGGACCACATAGCATGTAATCCGGAAACTGTGTGCCACTTGTTCCTGGTCAACACACGGTGTCATAAATGACATAGGTATACTCCAATACATGGCCTGATTTGGAGGGTCAGTCAATGCATTGAACCTAGACTACACGGAGTGTACTTCTGAATACACGCCATGTATTCTGGTGTTGTACGGCCAGAAACGTTTGGCTCCTCCGGATGAGTTCCTCTATTTTATTTTAATCAAAATTAAAAGAAAAATTTGTTTCTGTGAGGTGAACGAGAAACGAGGTAGGAGGAACAGATCTCGAGATTCATATTTCCAGAAAGATCAAACTTGAATTGAAACAACTAAATTATTAAATGCATAAACCATCAACAAAAAACTAAATAATTATAATCAATGATATGACCCCCTTTGATAACACTTGTAGGTTCCGGGCGTAGCGGAATCGGGTTGGTGGGTTTTCCCAACTTTAATTTTAATGTTAAACAACGTTCAATCCGAGATATGTCACGATGTAAAACGCCGAATCTTCAGAATAGAATGAGGAATGAAAAACTTAAGAGGGAATCCCAGAACCATAGATATAAGATCTTCATATGTTGGTTATAATTAATTTAATTAATTCACAAGAATTACCTTGGTGGAATTATTTATTCATTGATGTCTCCGGTCATGATCTTGTGATCTGTCGTTGTGTCATAGAATCCAAGTGTAGGATTCCTTTAGTGGTGATCCACACGTGTGCCACGTATCTCTGGATGTTGTCGAAGGGAACTTCTGGTGCTTGCGTGTAAGAACCTTCGCTTGCGATGTCCGCCTTCGATCACCTTGATCCAATGGAGGAGGATCTCTCTCGTTCTTGAGAGTGTTCTTGGAGGAAGTAGTTCTTTCGGCCTTGAAAGAATTCTCCAGAATTGTTGTTCACAACGATTGATGGAAAAGTGTTAGGGGTTGTGAGGATATTTATAATCAGGTTTGAGTTTTACAGAGTTATGACAATAAATAAACGTGTTATGCATTTTATTTATTTCATTAACTCTTATTGAAACCCCCATGTCGAATTATTAATTCCATGACATGCGCCCACACTGATTATAATTAATATCATTTAATAAAATAATATTATATCCTCAAAATCCTAACTGGAAAACTACACGATGTGTAATCATTAATACACGATGTGTACTCGTTTTCCACAAAACTACACAGCGTGTATATTTAATATACATGGCGTGTACTTTTATTTTCCATTTTCCTTTATTTCCTCCACCACATTTATTAGACCTTGAGAAATGGATATTTATTTCTTAAATAACTGTAATTGCATTACTCACTAATAAACATATTATTTCACGCACAATATATTCTCTCAAATAACTAGTGTTTAAATAAATTCAATCAGGCATACTTAAATAATTATTAAACCACAGTCGCGAATAATCTTTATTTAACTTTTTAAATTAATATTTAACTGAGATACATGGACACACTTAGTGTATGACCCTCTAGTCCCCTTTCTCAGTAGCATTAGGTGGAGTCTGCCTAAAGTCCAAGGTTATCATCTAGAAACACGCCAAGGCACCCATTGAGAAAGAAGTTAATGCCGAAATGACGTGTCACCTCCTACGAATGTTTACCGTGTAATATAATCTCTTTGTCTCGATATCTCTAATCAAGCGGGTTTCATGATAGTGTCATCAACCCATGTGATTGATCTTTCTTTCTTTGAATTTCTAAAATTGAACCCACCCATACCTTACCATGGACATGGATTTATTTAGGCTATATCAATTCCATCAAAGGGCCTAAGATATCTACTTCTGTTGTGGAACAGAAGGGACAAATCCTTTCTCACATTATCTATCAATGAAGTATTACTCGTGAGGCACCCAACGTATCCTACCTCACTGCAAACAGTGTGTCGTCACAGTTTTCGTCAATACATCTAAGTGTGTGAGTTGTAATACCCATTAATAATAATCTTAAATTCTAAGGACCAATACACACATCCGCAGATAGGAACATACAATGACGCTATGAAATGTTGATTTCCTACTGGCGGGTCTCGTTCTCATAATATCCTCCTAGATATTACCAAGGGCGCACACCATGAGAAGGTGCCTCAAAGTTTTATGAGTCCTCACCCCTAATGGATTGTATTATTTGTGTCCCTCAAATAACATCATCCAGCCATAGAACATATTTTTCAAGAATAGTGTTATGGCACTTCCGAGTTCTCATCATAGCAGGGATCTGCTATGACCCTTTAATGCAACAACTATCCTTAGGACATTATCACATGCATTGTCACACAGAAGAACAATCAATATGTGATAAGGATTTTATTAATGAATAAAGTACAAAGTATTTGGTTCTAGGCCACCAACTCCAACAAGGAAGTGGAACTGATTCTGTAACCAATGTTCATCAGCTCTCTTTTATTGATGTGGTCTCTAGTGTTAATAAGGTGAGTGATGGGAACCTTAATGAGGCCTCCAAAATTTCTATAATGGAGGTTGAAGTCAGGGATCTTTAAGGGAAGACACCTATTAATGATAGTGATGTTGCGACACCTGTGGATGTTTATCACTCCATTAATGTTTAGTCTTAGGATACATTTGATAAATAGTAAACATTACCTGAAGGCAACAATGTTTTGTTAGATGATGAATGATATCAGTTGGTTACCCATCAGAAAGCCAATCTACAACCATCCTCTAAAGGCATGGATTCAAATAAGGAAAAAGGAGCTGGTACTGAGGAGGCGGCGAGTTCGCCTATTGGTGTTGTGCTCAGTGGGAAGGTATCAGATGTCTCATTAAATCCTGATCTGGGTAAATTTTCTTTTCTTGACGTTTTAAATAGATCCTTGAGCAAGGATGTGTTCTGTGAAGAATTTGGTGTTGTTCGTCAGCACAATGATGTTCCCCAGGATGACTTTGGACTGGTAGTCAAATATTCTTCCTCAGGAGATCATATTGCTTCAAAGTCTCATTCATAGGATGATGATTCACTAATTTTGGATGATCATGATATCAACTGGAAGGCCCCTAATCAATGAAATCATGGTATACATCTGAAAGGAAGGGGTGGCTCTTGAGGAAGGGGTGGAAGACATAAAAGGAGGTGATTGAATGATCATTTTCTCTTTGGTGGTGTTACCATTATGTTTGTTTGTTTTTCCTTGATTTTTGTGTCCTTTGTACTTTCCTTTTATTAATAAATTTTCTAGGATCATGGGTTTTAACCCATGATTTTCACTATTTTCAATATATATTTATTTATAGTTATAATTATAAATATATATATATATATAATTATAAAATTATAATAATTGTATTTATTATTCTTATAATTTTATAAATATATATAATTAATATATATATTATAATTTTATAATTATTTAAATATATCTATATTTATTTAGAATTATAGTTTTAAATATTTGTATTTATTTATAAATATTTGTATATATTACAGTTGGGGGATTACCCAAGTGGTAAAGGCTCTCCATAATCCTGCATTAGACTTGAGTTCAAATCCATATGGGAGCGAATTTTCGCAGGCAGGTGGTGACACAGGCATGACACATGACACAATTAAGTGGTGAAGAAGGCATGACGCATGTCTGGCGACACAGGCAGTATGATGTAGGCATGACGTTGCACTAGGAATTTGAGCTAGTTTTTGGGCCTTTGGGCTATGTAATGGGCTTCATGTCCACTGGGCCTTTGGGCCATGTGCTAAATAAATGAGGCTTTATGGGTGGGATATCCCTTAGGGGGTATGACCTACCTTTATAGACTGTGTGTGTTGCATGTGTGTGTGTGTGTGTTTAATGTAATTATACCCCCAAGCACCTAATATATATATATATATTTGTATATATTTATAAATATATTTGTTTAATTATATATATATTTAACATTATAATATATATATATATATATTAAAATAATTATAAAATTATAAAAAATATATTTATTATATTTATAATCTTATAAATATTTATAATTAATATATTTATTATAATTTTATAATTATTTAAATATATATATATTTATTTAGAATTATAATTTTAAATATCTGTATTTATTTATAAATATTTGTATATATTTATAAATATATTTATTTAAATATATATTTATAACTTTATAAGTACAATAAATATATTTATTATTATTTTATTATTATTTACATATATATATATAATTATAACTATAAGTAAATATATTTATAAATATTTGTATCTAATTATAAATATATTTATATATATACAATTATAATATATGTATCTATTGTAATTTTATAATTATTTAAATATATATATATATAGTTATAATTATAATTATAAATAAATATATTTAAAAATAATTTATAAATAATTAAAATTTTACAATTATAAATATAATAAATATATTTATTATAATTTTATAAGTATTTATGAGAATAGATTCATGAGTAAAATATGAATGAATCATATACCTAGTAGAGTATATAGATAATAAAAAACAAGTCACCACATATGAACAACATGAATAAATAACAATAATGGTGTAATGTATAAATGAACATTAATTCATAATGAATACATAACATATGCACATCAATTATACTCACGCATCAATATATTTATTGACCAAATTCATTGGAAATATATATTTATACCAAAAAGTTCAGGAGACAGGCGAATATACTCCTAAAAAATTATCAGAAAAGAAAAGTTGATAGAAAGACGAAACAAAGATGGATGGAGTCAAGAAGAGGCAAGCCCTCATCCATAAGGGAAAACATAAAATCAAGAATAGGATCAATTTTTTGATCTTGGTCATGGTCCTCATCATCATCAGTATTTTCCCACTCTAACTATGAGTTACTCTTGTTGAAGATCACAATGTATTTCTCCTTGAACCTTTCCTGCTCCAGAGTGATTTTTCAGCCTCTCCCTCGACTACGACCATGTCCACAACACCTAGTATAGTGCTAAGAAGTTTCTATAACCATATCCTGTGGGAGTGCATCCTCCTTCTTAGCATCCTAGTCAGCACGACCACACCCTCTTCCATGATGTTTTGGGTGACGTCCTTGTTTCCATGACTTTGTTTGTATCCAATCCCTTCAGTTTCTTCCTCTTCCACTTTGGGTTTATCACTTTTCATTGGGTATTTCCCCCCCACGGAAACCTATTTAGAAGCCATCATCTCCTGGAAATGATCTTTTTTATTAGAGTTATTTGGAGAGAAAGGCACACTTTCCTAATCATCAATGTTGAGATATCCCACATTATCCATATGAGCAGGAAAATTTGTGGGGATCTTCAAGTACCCCACCTATTTTGGTTTCTACTGTTGACAGTAATCATTCTTGGTTGTTTCAAGAACCTCAAAAAAATTTGTTGTTGAAACTGCATCACCCTTCTTATTCACAGGGATGTTCCTGGTCTTTCTGAAAACTACACTTTGGAATCCATCATCATCCATTCAGTCCTTTGAAGAAATATTGTTTTTAATATTTTCATCAGCCTGCACATTTTTATGATGAGAAACAGAAACCCGGCCATTATTATGAACCAAGTTAGAGTTTGGGTCTTTACTTTCAAAAGAATCAGAGACAACCATTCCCAGTGAGGGTGTTTTTTAGCACATTTCTTATTCTCTTACATCGATTTCAAAATACTAGACTATCCAGGGTTAGAGTGTGATCTTCTATTTTTAAATTATATAGGATAATCAAAAAAAAGTTTTTGATTACCTTTTTTATCTCTCATCACATGTTGTTCCTAAAGAACTTATTGATTAACTGCTTCTTGAATAGCATCTTCAATATTTTCCTACTCATCGAAGGACTTTATATCAGAACTTTCCTTCAAGATTCCATCCTTTGGCGCTGATAAAGACTAGAAATACCCTTTCCCAGATCTTTGGTAGTGATATTTATTTAAAAAATCAAATAATAGTGAATGTTACAAACATTTTGTAACATATCTTTCATTTATATTTGAATCATTCAACACATTAAATGATTCATTTGAAACTTTAAAAAAAATTGTTACAACATTAATTAATTGAAAACTAAGTGTGTAAGATCAAAAAATATTTCCCCATGCAAATTTTACCTTAGGATTTCACATGTCTTATTATAAGATGTGTAATACAAAGTTATAAAATGCACATATTTTACCATATGATATTTCTATTGGAGTTGGTTCCCTAGAACCAATTTATGTGTATTTTATGATAACCTATATTAATATTTTTGAATATTAATAAACTCTTCATAAAACCATGATTTTTCTTCTGTATAACATAGTATGTGATAATTTCCTAAGAGTCGTTGTCACACTAAAAGGTTATAGTCATTCCCCGCTATGATGAGAACCCAGATGTTTCATGATAGTATTATTAAATATATATTCTATAGAAGGATGAAATCATTTTATGGAAAAATGACTTAGGCTATCAGGGGTAGAGACTCATGGAAATTTGATGCATCTTCTCATGGTGTATTCCCTTGGTAATATCCAAAGTGTGATATTATGAGAACAAGACCCACCAGTAGTAAATCCACATTTATATGTTTCATTAGATATTCCTATATGTGGATGTGTGTATTTATCCTTATACTTTAATATTATTATTAATGAGTATTATAATTTACATAATTTCATGTATTGATGAAAATCATGACATCATCTGTTCGCGGTGAGGTAGGATACGATGGGTGCATCATGAGCAATATTGAATTAATGAATAATGCGAGAAAGTATTTTCCCCTCCAATTCTTTAATAAAATTTTATATCTCAGGCCCTTTGATGGAAATGATATAGCCTAAATAAATCCATGGTTGTGGTGTTCTATAGGAAAGTTAAATTTCCAAAAATTCAAAGAAAGTAGCATTGAGCACATAGGTTGATGGCACTGGCATACAACCTTCTTGATTAGAGATATTGTGATAAATGAATTATATTACATAGTGAGAATTCGTATAAGGTATTATGTCATTATGAAATTAACTTCTTTCTCTATGGGTGTCTTGGTGTGTTTCTAGATTCAAACCTTGGACTTTAGGTTGTTTCACCTAGTGCCATTGAGAAAGAGGACTAGAGGGTCACACACTAAGTGTATCCAGAATCTTAGTTAAATAATATATTATTATTTTTTATTTAAAAAATTGAATAAATATTATTCCAACTTATGTTTTGATAATTATTCATGTATTCTTGATCACATATATTCCATCATAATTTATTTAAGAGAATATTATGTGATCAGAATATTTATTAAGTTTTTATTTTCTATTTAGTGAATATAATATTTATTTATTTATTAACAAATAATGTAGTGATATTTATTTATTAAATAAATATTCATTAATAAAGGCCCGATAAATATTATGGTGGAATGGAAGACCGATTTTAATAGTTCGATGAGAAATAATATATATTGAATATTATTTTAATAAATAATATTTATTTTTAATTTGTGAGTTTAACAAATGTCAAAAAGTAACAATAATATTATTATTATAGACATGGGGTTCTGTGAGGATTAAATAAATAATAAGGGGTACTTTTTCAATCATCTATTTCTAATCATAGTTGTATATAAACCCAATTATATTATTTTTCAAGAGAGACAATTCATGTTGTTGTGCACAACAAATACAAAGAAGCATTTCAAAGACCTATAGAGCTCTCTTTTCCAAGAACATTCTTAAGAACAGAGAAAAATATTCCTTTACCTTCTACTCTATAGTATAGATAGATCAAGAAGATCCCTTTAGAATTTATTCTTGAGGCAATCAAAAACAAATGATGCAACCATTAGGGACTTCCATGCTATCACCTGTAGATTCCTACAACGATGTTTGGGGATTTGTGGAGAATGTGTGGATCACCACTAGAGGGAATCTTCCCTTGATTCCTACAATAAAGTGATGGTACAATATATATCCATTGTCAGATCTATCAATGAAGAAATAATTTCTCATAAGGTAATTATTTATTTTCTTAAATTAATTATAAATAATATGTGATGATCTGGCATATTAGTTTTGGAATTTTATCCATTTTCTGTATTCTTTGATTCAATGTCGTTGATCGTGACATTTTTTTCATATAAATCTTAGATTGATCATCGATCATGATAAAAATAAATGTTGTAAATGACCCATCATATGCTTCTGCTACATCTGGAACCATTAAGTGGTATTAGAGCGGGTCACATAATTATTTATAATTATTTAATGATTGTTGATTGATTTACTCATAAGTAATTAGTTTTTAATTCTAGTTTAATCGTTCTTGAATATGAATTGATATATCTTCTTTTTCATCTTTTTTTCTCATAAATATAATTAAATCAATTCATTTTATGAATGAAATAAAATTAAAGATCTCATATGGAGGTGCCGAGGAATCTGGTCGGATAACACAAGAATACACATCGTGTAACCCAGAGGTACACGTCGTGTACTAGTGTGTATTGAACCAAGAATTAAATCAAAATTAATTCAAGGTGTTTTCATTTATTACACATAGGACATTTAATTATACAATTCATATTGACTGGTCTATCCTGATGCATTTTTATCTAAAGTACACATCGTGTAACATCTGTATATGGCATGTAGTCCTTTAGTCACAGACGGACCGTGTATCTTCTTACACTGCCTGCCTAACTGGTGACTATGTAACTCGGAGACCACATGATGTGTATCCCATGTAAATTTCATGTAATCTATCTTTTTCTATGGCATGGTTACATGTCATGTCCCTAGGAATGTGTTGAAGATAAATGGTGAGGAAGCATACACATCGTGTAGCTCCAATGTACACATCATGTACTTGTACCAAATTATCCACAAATTAAAATTAATTTAGTATACTATGAAAACCTTATCAATATGTACTTTTGTGTGGTCATTAATTTGATAGGAAACACCATGTTATGATTTTTAATATATATAAATGTTTAATTAATTTTTGTTTAATGTTCCAATATACATATCAAGTATGAGTCATATTATAGTTATTACTCTATGTGCATTAAAGCATAACACATGAAAGAAAAATCATGTAATATGTGTAATCATTAATTTGATATTACACATCATGAAAGTATGTGATAATTCATGTATGTCACATACCTCAAGAGTAAATAGTATACAAGTATAATACATGTTGGGTAGTTCGGATGGGTAGTCATTGTATTGACTCCAAGGTACATTTTTTATTGTACATAGTTAATTTTAAATAAATTTATTTAATTTTTTTTGAAATTATGATGAATGAGAATCTCAAGGAAATTTTGATGAGAATTAAGATAAAATATTTTTTAATTAAATAATATAATTAATCGATTCAATAATGATTATCTTAAATAAGAACGATTAAGAATTGAACACTAGTTTTATTAAATGCATAATTTTTTTCATGCATACGGATGATCATGAGCCTAGACCAAACCATTTTATGTGATTAGTTCCATTTAATTTATTATTAAATTAAATTGTTGGAATGTGTGTCATCTCTCCTCTTATCATGTAAAGGTTTGCATGCCCATGGTTTCTTTTATGTAAATCCCTTCTCCTCACCTGCATGTGAGTAAATGAATATGTAATGGATGGATCTCCCATGATAGTGGAGATGTTTCAAGTTTTCTATGGAGTCAAAACCAATCTAAGAGATATAAATAGGTGTATAGGTGGAAAACTACAACATGAACAATAAATAGTTCAAGGTGTTTTTTTATAGGTTGATGTTTGGTTTATCATCCACTAGATAAACTAACCATTAATAAAATCTCATGATCATGCCACTTTATTATTTTATTTCTTCCAAGTTTCATGGTTATTTCATTATAAATGTTTTTTCATGATCACATGAATTAATGAATTAATAAGCATGCAAGATAGAACTAAAATAAATTATATTATGTGTAAATATTATCTAAGACATGGTTAATCACTTAAGTAAATCCAATTAATATTAAAAAACATGTAATAAAGATAATAATTTAAAATTTTCCCATAAAAGATAAAATCCCTCAAATATATATATATTAAGTCAGTATATCCTTCCACTACTTCAGTTAAAATCGAACCATAGTTCAAAGTACTTGACCATCTAAAATTGAGGTGCTTTAAATTATTAGGGAATTCTAACATGAATATTTGGGATGAATTAACTTAGTTCGTATCAAGGGTTTACTACCAAAGTAAGACTTGGTGTAACTAGGAAGAAAGGGTTGAAGAAATCCAATATAAGGATTTCAGGATTGGGGAGTCCACTCAACAAATCAATAGACTATGAGTTAATGCAGTTGGCATATGGAATGCCTACTTAAAACCCTTAAAATTGTTTGAAAAACCAAATTTGGGGTGATGGGAAGGGGAATATGGATCATTGCCACTATAATGTCCAAGATATATAATATTTTGAAACTAATTTTGAGGTTTATTGGGTTTTTATAAAATAGTGGGAGATTAATAAATATAATATTATTTATTTATCTAAATGTTATCAGATAAAGTATTAAATCTATGATCATATTATTTGTAAAAATATCAATAAAAATGACTTCAAACATAACACTATGATTTATACTTGATAAGGATAACATTCTCACTAGAACAAACTTTCAAGAGTAGAAAAGGAACTTGTGCGTTATCCTACTCCATGAAGGGAAATTATATATGCTAGAAGAACTTATTCCTAATTAACCTGATAATGAGGCTAGTGAGGAAGAGTTTTCTATCTATGGGAAACAATTTAATGATGCTATAGATGTTCAATGTTTCATGATATCATCCATGATCAATTAGATTTTGAAGAAACATGATGACAGAGATGCATATAACATGATGTATCACCTTCAGGATCTCTATCAAGAGAAGTCAAGACAAGAGATATATGAGATTTCCAATGCTCTATTTACAACTAATCTTTGAGATTTGGTTCTAGCTGGTCCTCATGTAGTTAATCTTATTGGTTATATTGCATGCTTATACATCTTAGGGATTAAATTATCATATGAGTTGCACCCATATGTCATAATTTCATCACTACCCAAGACATTATCTAGTTTTATTGTTAATTATAACATGAGAAATAATGAGAAGAGTCTTTTGGAACTTCTTACTTTGATTCTTTAAGTGGATAAGTACATGGGGCATGACAAACCTACAGTCCTTATGGTGAATAAGAAAATAAAGGATGAGGAAAAGGGGCCTAAGACTCATAAAAAGTCTAAAGACCCTGATGACCATCCTTCCAATAAGAGGAAGATCTAGAATGAGGGAAAGGAAAAGGAGAAATTATGTTTTTCATGTTGCAAGAAAGGAAACTTAAAGAATAAATTCACCTAGAATAAAGAGGAATCTAAAGGTGCATTCATTTTTTAGTATAATCTTTCAATATCTACACATTAAGTATTAGATATATCTTTTGGTGCTCACATCTATATCCAAATACAGGAACCAAGTAGATTATAAAAGGTTTCTAGAGGAGAGATGGATTTGTGTGCTACCAATAGTGTGAGGTTGGATGCTCTAGCTATTGGTGACTACCACCTTTCATTTCCAATAGGAATGATATTGGTTTTAAGGGATTTTTATTATGTACCAATTATTACCAAGAACATAATTTTTGTGTCATGCCTTGATTTGGATGGTTTTATTTTCAAGTTTGGGAATAAAAATTGTTTCTTTCATAAAGACAACATATTTTATGGTATGATGAATTTAAATAACTATATTTATGTGTTAAATTAGGAAAACCAAGTATTGAAAATAGATAACAAATCATGTTCACATGAATCATCTAACACCTAGCTATGGAATCACTATCTTGGTCATGTAAATAATAAGTGTTTGACAAAGCTATATCAAGATTTTTATTTAGACTCTTCTGAGCTAAAAATAATTGAAATATGTCATGCTTGTTTGCAAGTAAAAATGAACACATCACCATTTGGTGGACATGATTAAAGAGAAACAGAGCTTCTAGGATTGGTACACACTAATGTGTGTAGACCATTTATAGTAAAATCTAGAGGTGGGTATTCTTACTTCATAAATTTTACTAATGAGTTGATTAGATGTGGATATGTCTACCTAATGAGGTATAAGTCTGATTCCTTTGAGAAATTCAATGAATTCAAGAATGAATTAGATAATCAACATATAAAGAAGATATATAAGATTTAATCATATAGAGTCTTTTAATATCTTAAACAAGATTTTATCTATTTTTTATGGGATTTTGGGATTTTATCTCAACTCAGTCCACTTTACACACCACATTTGAATAGTGTTAGTGAAAAGAGGAATTGTTCCTTGTTAGAAATTGTAAGGTCAATGATGAGTCATGCAGATATTTCATTATCCTTTAGGGATATTCATTAAAAATTACTACATATACATTAAATCAAGTACCAACTAAAGTGGAAAATGGAATTTTCTTTGAGTTATATAGTTGAAAGAAAACAGTTTTTTATTATACACGTGTATGGGGTTGTGAGGCATTTTTAAGGCCTTCTCTAGTAATAAACTAGCTCATCATGGCACAAAGTGTATCTTTATACGATATCCTAAGGAAACAAATAGATACTACTTATATAAACCCTCATATAATAAAGTTATTGTTTCTAGATAATCCATCTTTCTTGAGAGGGAGAACATACTCAAAAAGTATAGTGGGAGAAAGATTGAATTCGATGAGGTTGATGCTCAAGATATACAAGAGTTGGTATGTGATAAAATTCTATAAGTCCCCATGGAAGAAGTAATTCCTTAAACAAAAGTACTGTGTAGGATCACTATAGAGGTAAGAGAACCAGATAGATATAGTTTTCTAGTCACCAAAGATGGTAAATCATTATTAGTTGACAATGATGAATCTATATCCTATAAAGAGGAAGTAGAGATCTCAGAAGTTCCAATATGGAAATAATCCATGAATTATAAAATTAATTCCATGTATTAGAACCAATTTTGGATTCTGATCGATGTGCTAGTTGATGTAAATCTCATAGGGTGAAAATGGGTATTCAAGATAAAACTGGACATGGAAAGTAAAATAAATACCTATAAAGAAAGGATAGTGGATAAAGGGTTTAAACATAATCAAGGAATTGAATTTTATGAGACCTTTTCAAAAGTTTTCATGTTTAAATCTTTCATAATTCTACTTATTATAAAAGCTTATCATGATTTTGAAATTTGGCATATGGACATCAAAACCTCTTTCCTTAATGGGAAGCTTTAGGAAGATGTATTTATGACACAACCAAAAGGGTTTGTGACTCCAGGTGATTTCATAAAGATTTTAAAGTTGTATAGATCCATTTATGTATTGAAGCAATAATCCAAGTCATGAAACATTTGATTTTATGAAGCTATAAAAGAATTTAGTTTCATTAAGAACGAATGTGAGTCATGTATTTATAATACTTTTAGTGGAAATGCAATCGTCATCCCAGTAGTATATTATGATATGTTAATTATTGGAAATGATATAACAGTCTTACAATTTGTTAAGGACTGGTTGAACAAGTGTTTCTCTTTGAAGGAATTAGGTGGATCATCTTATATTCTAGGGATCAAGATCATTTGTGATAGATCTAAGAGGCTACTTGGACTAAGTCAAAGTAGATACATTGACCAGCTGATTATCCACTGAAAGAGGATAATATTCACTGATTATATATTAATATTAATGTGTTTCAAGTCCATAAACATCAATTTTAGTGAATTATAGAATTTGAACATCATTTTTCATCTCAAATTCAATTCATGTTTAAAATGAAAATTTGGGCCCAATCAATCATCTATTTGTGGAGAACATTTTATTCATTTTTTGAACTTGAAATTTTGGGATATTATTGATCACTTTATTTGAAAAAAATTATCTTTTAGGATTGATGGATTAATCCCAAGTGAAGAAGTATATTTTTCAGCATGAATGAATAAATTTTCAAGACAAAGCATAATGGGCCTAAGTTCCATCAAATAGAAGTGGGTCCCACAATCCATGCCCAATAAAGCTAAAATTTTAAATGTATAAAGATAAAAATATGAGGATCATTTCATTAAACTATGGATAGATCTAATTATGAATTTTTCATGGAGATAAAGGGATTCCAAGTTGACATTTAAATGGTGGTCTAGATTTGAATGCCCATAAAGTCATCCTACTAGATCCAGCATAACTTCTAAGCAGCTAGTCCAAGTTTCCTAAAATTTTTAAATATGTTATAGAATACATGTAAAGAGATATTTTCCTTCTATTCTCCCTTCAGATTCATCCATCTTTAATTAAAATTCACATGCCAACAAGGGGGTTGAATTTGGATGATTTTCCTAGTCAACTTTGAAATGTCAAAATTCCCTTGATTTTCTCACCCTCCTTTTGACTCTATAACTTAATGGGGAAGGAATTTATTTATGGTGGGTATACCTAAGGCTTCAAGTATTCCTATATAATTATATGGTGGTGAATGTAATTATTATCTAATATTTTTCTTTCAATTGTAATTTTACACTTTTAATTTGTAATCACATCTTCAGTTTTTTCCCATGTAAATTTTTCATTCACCTTCATTTATTAATAAAATATATTATTCTTATTTTTTATATAATTATTAATATCATGTTGATACCATTTAATCAATGTGTGAGTTTTTTCACACCAATCCTTGTGAATTTCTTCACACAACGGTAGAGTGATCATTTTAAGTGTTTTTCTTCTTCAATTCCCCCCTCATAAGTCTAATTTCTGATTCCTTTGATAGAATAACATCAATGAAGGGATAACCCTATTATGGGATGATCCAAGAGAGTATAAAGGGTATTAATTGGGTGTTATTTTATGTTACTAAATTCTTAAATCATTTTATCATTTTAATACTTACATTCAATTAGTTACTCTCTTCTTCGTCTTTTCCAAGTTTAATGATGACACATTCTGAGTACAAGTGTGATCCAATTCCTTAGAGTGGTCATTAAATTGATCCTATAAGTAAATTTTTTATTATACTTAGAATTTTTTTAAGAACTTAATTGGTGAATGAGTTGGTGTATTTATCTCATTTTTTGGATTCATCTTGAATTAGTGATCTCAAACATTCTAAGAAACAGATGCATAAAATCCACCCCAAGGACAACCTAGGATCAAATCATCCTAATTAATTGTTTTAATTAAAGTTACTATATGTTTTTTGGGTTATTTAAATTAAATCATTAGTTATTCGATTAAAATAAACACCCAAGTTGGCCACTTCATAGCCAATTCATCCATTATATCATAGTTTCTATCGATTTCTTCTTCGATCCCTGTGAATTAGATAACCCATATTGTACTAAAAAAGACCACATACACCATATAACTTGGGTAAATTTGGGCACAGCCAAATTTTTGCACCATTTCCGGGAACCCAAGTAATTTATATTAGACACTCGTCTTCTATTCTCACCCAACTTCTCTATTCTCACAACCATTTCTCTTATCTTTTCCCCTTTCTGTTTATGAGTGTCATAAAAATCTACAATCATAATTTCATTCTACTCTAATGGAGTATCAACATAATTACCCAATAATAAACTAAATCTAGAATGAAATTGAAAATAAATATTGGGAATCACCTCACATAAGAAATTTCACTGATCAAACATTGAATGATTACCACACACCCAATGACATGTACAATATTTGGGATGATGAACATTTAAAGGAAAAATTTCCATCCCTCTCAAGGATGGTAGAAGATATCAATATTAGGGAATTCCATGATATCCAAACTCCTATCCATCCAAATCCCTAACAATTACTTGAACAATTTTCTCAAAAAATGGATAAAATGAATTTGGAAGTTTGAGAGTTAAACTACAAAGCTTTGAAACTATTATACAACCTAATCCCACTCAGGTTTTCCCCACCTCAACATTTACAGAACAACATTGTTACCCACAAAAATATCTTGAGTTTACTGATGAACCATGTAAGAACCTAAGTTTTTAGAACGGGTCAAAATCCTGAACCTATTTGAAATTTTGACTTGTTTCTGGGGAAAAACTTTTAAAAGTTGGGGAGGTCGTGCAAGTTCGCATGGTTGGTGTACGGTCTGAACAAACCGTGCGGACAAACTGTGTGAAGTCTCTGGGTGAGACCGTGGGCTCCGCATGGGTAGCGCACAGTTTGTCAAACCATGTGGGATGGTCGTGCGAAATTCCTGGGTGAGACAGTGGCAACCGCACGATTGGCGCACAGTTTTCCAAACCATGTGGGGTAACCGTGCGGCCACTTAAAGTTAGGGTTTTTAAGTCCTAGTCCACTCGGGATTTCTCATTTATCCCTCATTCTTCCTCCCACTCATGGCTCACGTAGAAGTTCTGATTTTCTGAGGTTGGGGGAGTTCCTTGGCTTGTTTTGGAGGCAAATTGAAGGGGTTTCTTGGTGGATCGAAGTTGGTTCTTCTCGGGTAAATCTCTTCTCTTGGTTCCTCTTTGGTTTTCTCTAGGTTTTCTTTTCCCTCTCTCTTAGTTTCTTAGATCTAAAAGTTTTTCATGTAGATCTAGGGTTTTGTTTCCTTTGTGTGTTAATGGTTGAGCTTATTGATGATAGGGAAGGGTTTTTTAGGCAGTTTCGAGGAGGCGTTCACCGGTTTGGAGTGCGTTTGGGTGGAGAGTTGATTTTGCCAAACCCTAAAGGTAGGTGGTGCATATCTTATTTTGTGTTTTTGTAGACCTTTGGGTGGCGCAGCCTATGGATCATATTTGGGTATTTTGAGAGAGACCCTAATTTATCTTCTATTGAATTTTAAATTGCTTATTAGACCTATGGGATACCTTGGGTATGCCCTTTGTCCTGTCTTGATTGAGTAGGGCCAGGTGAGAGGTCATTTCTCACATGGGGCATTTTGGCCGGGGTTGCCAAAATGATAACACTTGAATTATTTTGGTTTAAACTCTTAAGTTTGGTTATTAAATTTTGTTATGAACTGTTAAAGGCTTCATGATCTTAGTACTGGTATGGGACAACACCTGGTTTGTGAAATTCATTTGTTTAGATGGTTTTTCCTGTTATGTGTTCTATTTAAATGTGTTTTATATGTAAATGTTTAATTGAATATGCTAGAACCTTCGGGTTGTGATGGACATGGCCCGGGTTACTTTGGGTGGATTTGACCATGGGATTGGGCATCATGGATGTCGGCTTGAGGCAGAATGACTGTCAGGTTGGGCATGGCCCGGGTTACTAGGATGGAGAGACCATCAGACTTGAGTGGCATGGTCGCAGGGACACGAGGTGTCAGATGTGTGGTGGCTTAGGTACTATTTTGGTGATTACCGCTCACCCGAAACTTGAGTAGTGTGCACACAGAGATACTCAATTATGAGGTGGTTTTGAACACTCGTGTGGGTAGAGGCCCCCGTAGATGTGGTTAGTTATTTTGGTTGGGGGGTGCTTTCCATAGAAAGCCACATGGGAGGTGAGGAGCCTTCAGGGGATAGCGTTGAGGATATCGGGTTGGGGGCAGAGGCTCGATGTTATTTGAGGGTAGATATCGTTGTTCCTTCGGATACTTTATTTGAGGGCAGACATTGTTTTCCCTCCAGTTACTTGATTTAAGGGCAGACATCACTGACCCTCTGGCTATTTATTTGAGGGCAGACATCGTTGTCCCTCCGATTATTTTATTTTAGGACAAGCATCGTTGTTCCTCCGGGTTACTTCTTGGGCGTGCCTTCAGGACGTCAGTTCTTGAGACACGTGGTGTTAGGGGGCACATGGTGTCGAGTTATATGATAGAGATTCCGGCATTGGCTGAAGCAGGTGACACTCCATGGTGACTACTGAGCACCAATGGAGTTTGTGTTTATTTGTGCATTGTTCTATTACTGCTTTTCTTATAAATGCATGTCTGCTTAAACACTTATATTAGGTACGCACCGTTGGGTGGTATCCTACTAAGATTTGTCTCACACCCTTCACAGGACCTTCGGGGTGTGTGCAGACTTTATGGATTTATGTGCAGGAAAGAGGTCAGCTTCAGGAGTTGGGATGTGTTAGTTGTTGCATGGATGTGGTATAGACCTGGGGGTCTTACCTAGCTGGAGTTACCCTGTTTTCTTTTATTTTCTGTATCATCATGATTACTTTTTGTAGCAACTATTGGTTAGCCATTGGCGCCCTTTTTATATTCAGATATGTATGACCTACTTTGGATACATGTTTTATTGTTTAGTAGTAGTTACATGTGTTCAACATGCTATTGTATTTATTTTCGCTGCTGTTGTTATATTTATTTATTCCACTGTTTATCTATATTTATTATGCTTCTGCTCTATGGGTCTGGTTCAAGTCTGAGGAGTCTTTTATTCCGCTGCAATTGTATTATTATACTCGGACCAGTACCCTTATTATTATCCTCCGAGAAGGTATATCCTCCCCACTATACCTATAAGACCCTTGCTGCTAGTTGGCAGCCTTTGGCATTTGGGGAGGTGCACCTAAGGTCGTAACACCTGGCCTGTTTAGCACTATTTGGGTGGTTGTTCAGGTCCGGGTCATTACAAACCAGGCTTTGAATCTAGGGGACTTAAATCATGAGGAATATTATTTTTTGTATTCGTAAGAGGAGAATTTTACATCGTGGATTCAGTGTCCTAAATATTGATCAAATAATGATTTGTTAGATGAACCAATCATTCAACCATTGGGAGAGATAACAAATATTGAGTTCATACCCACTTTATAAATTCAAATGGAAAATTTTTTGGAAGAATAAAATTTTCAAAAGAAACCAATTCTTTCTAAATTTTTTGGATAAGAAACTTATTTTGATTCAAATTGTCAATCTTCTTTAAGAAATTTCAATCAAGACAAACTCAAAATTATTTTCCTTCCTTCCTCACTCAAGAATCCCACAATATTTGATAACCAAGACCTTTCAATTGTCATAAATGTTTCTACAAAATACCACAAAGGATGAATGACCCTTTAAATCTTAGGAAAGACTAGAGAACAAATTGGATCTACCACTACTGAAATTCCTTGATTTTCACAATTCTTGTTGAACATGGGTTTTCACATGAAACAAATTCTAAAAAAATAATCAATATAAATCAATTTTAAGTGGAGAAAAATGGGGTCCTTAAAATTTTTAAATTTTGTATTGATCATTTTGGGGGTGCAAGTCGAGCTAACAACTTTAAATTAAGCACTTTCTGGGGGCAATTCGACTTCTGCATTTTTTTATTTTATTTTGTGTGTTTTTGTTTTTTTAAGGGAACCCCTTGGGGTTTCAAATGTGATATAATGTATCTTGTGTGTTAGATTTAGGTTTTGATGCATTTTAGTATTTCAAAATAAAACCCTTGCCTTCTAAAGTTAAAGCCTAGACATCAATTGTCTCTAAGGAGTCGACATGTGACATGAAGCCAAAGTAATTAATTTATTATTGATGGGTCATCAACTTCAAACTAGGTAGTTTTATTTCATGGTTTAATTTTAAATCACATCACCCCTCTTTCTTCCTAATTCTAATATCTATATTTTCTTCTCTTTCAAAATTGTGGGTAGTTTCATTCTAAGTTGGGGGGAGTGAAAATCCGGTATTTCAGTAAAATGGCCTTTTATAAAAAAAACATCATTCAATGAAAAAATTAAATTCATTATCCTTGAATGAATTAATATATATTGTGAACCATGAAAATTTAATTTCAAATGATTTTGAATGCCTTGATTATGATTTAAATTCATGTTTAAGTGCATGAGCATAGTTTTCTGAAAGTGCAGTTGTTCGATGTGATTTTTCAAAGTTTACATTTTCATCCTCTTAATCAAAATGCCACAATGCACTCCCATTGTATATTGGGTGTAAATTTTATTTCTTGGTTCTATTTCATCATAACATAGGGTTTGGGGTCACTTTTAGTTTAATTTTTGTATCCCCCAAAAAAATTGAAATAATGACCACATAGAGAAATGTTTTGTCCAAATGTGTGGCATCTGACACTTGGGGATCATGACTCCATATTTTTCTTGACTATAGTTAGGATTTATATCTATATTTTAGAGTATGGAACTGAAAATATGTGTGGTTTCTGGCACTTGTGGATCGTGCTTCGTAGTTTTCTTGCCTAGAGTTAGTCATTTCATATCTATTGCGGTTCAGAAAAAATAACAAAAAAACAAAAAAAAACAAAAAAAAATTGGATACTTGTCTTAAGGTTTAATGTGATTCCTACCAATAGCTTCCATTTGTTTCCCCTTTAATAAGAAAATAGACCCCATGTCTTTTGATATACACAACACATCATCATGCTTAATTGAAACTGGATGAAATGTGGAACTGAATTTTAACGAGGGAATGTGCTTGGGCATGGGATATACTTGTGAACCTATCTTGTGTGAAATGGTTTTGAAAGGTTTCACGATTGTTTGGCATGATGTATTTTGGTGAGCAATGTATGTTAAAATGTTTTTGAAAAAAGGAATTCAATTTCATATTTTTGAAATACTGTTTTTTTGGGACTATAAAAACTCAAGTTGGGGGTGTGATTAACCATTGAAAGAGGCTAATATTCATTGATTATATATTAATATTCATATTTTTCAATTCCCTAAACATCTATTTTAGTGAATTATAGAAATTGAACTTCATTTTTCTTCTTAAATGCAATTCATGTTTAAAATGCAAATTTGGGCCCAATCAATCATCTATTTGTGGAGAAATTTTTATTCATTTTTTGGACTTGATATTTTGGGATATGATTTATCATTTTTAATTAAACATTTTATCTTTCAGGATAGATGGATGAATCCCAAGGGAATATGGATATTTTTTAGTATGAATGAATAAATTTTCTGGACAAATCATAATGGGTCTAAGGCCCATCAAACAGAAGTAGGGCCCCCAATCCAAGCCCAATGAAGCAAAAAAATTTAACATAGAAAGAGAAAAATATGGTAATAATTTCATTAAACTTTTTATGTATCTAATTCTGATGTTTTCATGGAGATAAATGGATCCCAAGTTGACATTTAAATGGTTGGCTAGATTTGAGCACCCATAAAGTTGTCCCACTAGATCGGGCATAACTTCTAAAAAGCTAGTCCAAGTTTCCTGAAAATTTTACATATATTATAGGATACATGGATGGAGATATTTTCCCTCTACTTACCCTTTGGATTATTCCATATTCAATTAAAATTCACATGTTAAGAAGGGGGATGAATCTGGAAAAGTTTCCCAGTCAACTTTGAAATGTCAAATTTCCCTTGATTTTATCACCCTCTTTTAGAATCTCTCAATTAATGGAAAAGGAATGTATTTATGGTAGGTATACCTATGGCTCCAAATATACCTATATAAGGAGATATTGGTGAAGGTAATTAGAATCTAATGTTTTTCTTTTGTTTTTATTTTTACGCTTTCAATTTGTAATTGCATCTTTAGTTTTCCCATGTAAGTTTTTTGTTCACCTTAATTTATTAATAAAAGTTTTTCTTCTTATATTTATTTGTCCTTATTCATATCACTTTTATACCTTTGAATCAAGGTGTGAAATTTTTCACACCAACCCTTGTGAATTTATTCACGCAATGGTGGAGTGATCATTTTCAATGTTCTTCTTCTTCCATTCCCCCCTCATAAGTCCACTTCCTGCTTCCTTTGATGGAATAACATCAATAGAGGGATAACCCTATTATGGGATGATCCAAGGTAGTATCAAGGGTATTAATTGGATGTTATTTTATGTTTCTAAATTCTTAAGTCATATCATCATTTTAAGACTTCCATTTAATGAGTTATTCTCTTCTTCATCTTCACTGAGTTTAACGACGACACATTCTGAGTGATGGTATAATCTAATTCCTTAGTGATCATGAAATTGATCCTCTAATTGCATTGGTGATTATCCTTGGAATTGTGTAAGAACTAAATTGGTGAATGAGGTTGTGAATTTATCCCATTTTTTATTTATCTTGAATTAGTAATCTCAAACTTTCTAAGAAACAAATGCATCAAATCCACCTCAAGCGACAACCTAGGATCGACTCATCATAATTAATTGTTTTAATTCAAGTCGTTGTTTTTTTGGGTTATTTAAATTAAATAATTAGTTATTCAATTAAAATCAACACCCAGGTTGGCCACTTCATAGCCAATTTTTCCATCAAATCATAGTGTTTATAGGTTTCTTCTTCGATCTATGTAGATTCGATAACCCAAGATGTACTACAAACGATCGCTTACACCATATAACTTAGGTAAATTTGGGTGCAACCACCAGCTGCTAATGAGATTTAGTATGAAACAATCTAAGAGGAGATTGGTTCCAGTGTCACATGGTATACATATTTCTAAGAAAATGTATTGTTAGACACAACAGGAGAAAGAGAGAATGACTAAGACCTCATATGCTTCAGTGATAGGATCTATCATGTATGTCATGTTATGTACTAGACTTGATGTTGTCTATGCATTGAGCATGGTAGACGGATATCAAGAAGATCCAGGAGAATAAAATTGGTCTACTATTAAGGTTATCCTTCAGTATCTGAGAAGAACAAAGGATGTGTTCCTTGTGTATGGAGGAGATGAAGAGTTAGTCATTAAGGGTTACACTAATGCTAGTTTTCAAATAGATCAGAATGATCTGAAGTCATAATTGGGATATGTTTTCTGTCTCAATGGAGGTGTTGTGAGCTGGAAGAGTTCAAAGCAGTCAGTTTTTGTTGATTCTACAGTAGATTCCAAGTATA
Source organism: Viscum album (assembly GCA_963277665.1). NCBI lineage: Eukaryota > Viridiplantae > Streptophyta > Magnoliopsida > Santalales > Viscaceae > Viscum > Viscum album. The sequence goes on from OY728144.1 coordinate 446,617,606, forward strand.
TAGTGGCTTCTGATTCAGCTAAGGAAGCTGTTTGGATACAAAACTTTGTCCAGGAGATTGATATGGTACCTAATAGTGTACACCCTATCACTTGTATTGTGAGAATACTACAGCGGTGGCTCATGCAAAAGAGCCAAGGTCACACCAACAGACAAAACATATACATTGGAAGTATCACCTCTTGAGGTTTTTTTATCAAAGGGGTGAAGTTGCAATTAGTAGAGTTCTCACAGAAGAAAATGTGACGGACCCCTTGACTAAAGGTCTGTCTGGGTATAAGCATGAGTATAATGTGAGAGTTTGCAGACTGAAGGTTGTTATCAATTGGCTCTAGTGCAAGTGAGAGTCTCTTGGAGTTGGTGCCCTAGAACCAACTTCTATGTACTTTATGATAACTTGTATTGATAGTTTTGAATATTAATAAATTCCTTATCACATCATGATTGTTCTTCTGTGTAACGTAGTATGTGATAATATTCTAAGAGTAGTTGTCACACTAAAAGATCATAGTAGTTCACCACTATGATGAGAACCAAGATGTGTCATGACAGTATTCCTAAATATATGTTTTATATCTGGATGAAATCATTTGAGGGACAAAAATGATTCAGGCTATCAGGGGTGGAGACACGTAGGACTTTGAGGCGTCTTCTAATGGTGTACACCCTTGGTAATATCAAGAGTCGGATATTATGAGAATGAGACCTGCTAGTAGGAAATCTACATTTATATGTGTCATTGGATTTTCCTATCTACAAAAGTGTGTATTAATCCTTGAAATTTAGGATTATTAGTAATGAGTATTATATGTTGCATACTTTGATGTATTGATGAAAATCATGCAGACATATATTTGCAGTGAGGTAGAATACATTGGGTGTTTTACGAGTAATATTTCATTAATGAATAATGCAAGAAATGATTTTCCCCTTATGTTCTTTAACGAATATTGATATCTCAAACCCTTTGATAGAAATGATATAGCCTAAATAAATCTATCGACATGGTATTCTATAGACAAGTTTGATTCCCAGAAATTCAATGAAAGAAACATCGAGCACATAGGTTAATTGCAGAAGCATGCAACCTGCTTGATTAGAGATATCATGATAAAGAGATTATATTACATAGTAAGCGCTTGTATGGGGTATTATGTCATTGCAGCATTAACTTCTTTCTCTATGGATGTCTTGACGTGTTGCTATACACTAACTTTGGACTTTAGGCTGTTTCACCTAACGTCAATGAGAAAGAGATCTACATGGTCACACACTAAGTGTATCCAGAATCTCAGTTAAATAATATATTATTATTTATTATTTAACAAGTTGAATAAATATTATCCTCGCATATGGTTTAATAATTATTCATGTTTTCTTTATCGCATATATTCCATCACCAGTTATTCGAGAGAATATTATGAGAGTGGAATATTTAATAAATATTTATTTTATATTTAGTGAATATAATATTTTTTTATTTATTGGTGAATAATGTCGTGATATTTATTTATTAAATAAATAGTCATTATCCAGGGCCCAATAAATATTGTGGAAGAATGGCAGACTGCGTTTAATGGTCTAGTGAGAAGTAATATATATTGAATATTATTTGAATAAATAATATTTAATTTTAATTCGTGAGTTTAGTACATGTCAAGAAATAATATTATTGTTATTATTATAGACATGAGGTTCCGCGAGGATTAAATAAATAATAATGGGCACTTGTGCAATTATTTATTTCTAATCCTAGTGGTATATAAATTCAATTATATTATTTTTCAAGAGACCCAATCCATTTTGTTGTACACAACGAATCCGGAGAATCCTCTCGAAGCCCTAGAGAGCTCTCTTCTCCAAGAACACTCTCAAGAACGGAGAATGATTTTTCTTCACCTTCCACTCTCGACTCTAGAGAGACCAAGAAGAATTCTTTGGAAGCGATTCTCAAGGCGGTCAAAGACGAACGACGTAAGCGTTGAGATATGTCGCACTAGCACCCGGAGATTCCTACGACGACGTTTGGAGATTTGGCATGACCTATCACACGCTTTTGTTGCGCCCGGAAACCTTCAATGTTCAAGTCCAAGCATACAATATGCCTTGTATTGTACTATACAATATAAATGAACCATGCATTATAATTCAAGGCTTTAGGACATATCTTCATCAACAATCACTCATAAAATGTACAAAAGAGTAATGTAGTTCTAACTAATAATTCTTACTTCATTGTGAGTTTTTTTTTATAATATTTAATAAGAAAACAATTTATAGAAGAAATAACGAGGAACGAAACAGGTTTCCAACAAATCAAGAACAACCAACACATTAGCATTCAATATTGACATTCAATCGTCATTCAAAATTCACACATCCATGAAATCATCATATAAGTGATGTACAAAGAATATCAGTAGTAATAAATGAGACTCAAAATAAGAAACATGAGACTTAAGTGAAGTGTTCAACCATGTTTCAAATCCATGGACCAATAGATGACTATCATTCTCCTTTACAAGCACACTTGAGCATGAAGACTGTCACCCCTCCTCGTTCTCTCTTCTTCTTTTCTTCTTCCACGTACTCTCATAGATTTTCTCTCAACGTTCTCCCT